>CM040101.1:26038880-27381428 GCA_022496805.1 Pohlia nutans | reverse complement strand
AAATTATCTTTTTCTACAAAATGGAATTTTAAACTTAAAATTAATAATATTACGAAAACTAAATATAAGAGACCCAAAAATTCTTGATTTGGACATTGTATGACGAAGATACACTTCATTAACCCTTTACCGCCCAGGGTGGTTATGGAGAAACCACCTTTTTCTGGGTGATGTTTCTTTAAATTTATCTCTGTTGAAATTAGGGGTACTATTAATAGTATCCAACCGTACGAATGTAAGCATAGCTTAATGAAACAAGTCTCAGTTAAATCTTGGTAAGATCGGACCGTTGGATTGGAAGATTATAGTATATCTTTGAACCGTATAATGCACACTCAAAAATGAGATTTCGGGGGGGTGTGTGACTTCAAGGTTAAATAGAATTTGGGTTAAATTTTCAAAAATAAAAGTGAAGATGTTCAGCAATGACTTGTGTCAACACCTCTTCGTTGCAATCTTTCATGTCAAGAATAGACTCATACATAATTATTGTGAATTTTATAAGTGAAAGTGACTTATCCATGTACAGTTTAGAACAAAATTTATACGTTCAAATAAGAAAGGAGTTAATATAGTGATCAAGATCAGACTACATACACTAATGGAACATGAACAAGGGAACACAATCCAAAAAGAAAAACGAGATAACAAACTTCCAATCTCTAGAAATACAACATAGTACATATGTTGTATTTGTAAGTATTTGCTGTATTTTGAGGTATTTGCAGTATTTTGGTGTTTTGTACATAGGTATTTGGATATCTAGGAAAGTCGGATTCCAAATTTTCTTTTTGCATCATCTCCAGAATCAAAAGTTACACATCTGAACTTCAGACACTATATTGAGATGGTTCACAAATTTTCCAGAATTTCATTTTCCAATGATCTAGTGACCACTTAGTGGTTACCTGGGCACTAAAGGGTTAAAAGAACTTTGAAAGGGCTCTTCACATTTGGTCTAAAAAAGGAAAATTAAGTAAAAGGGCATGCTACATCTTTGCAAAACTGCTCAACCCGGAGAGGGTGGGACGTTTAGAAGTTAAGCAATTAGAAATCCAAATGTTGTAATATCCGCAACTCTAGAAACAAACTCTTAAGGTAGTGGCCGCATATTGGCACTAAGTTCAAAGTGTAGACGTTTAGGAAGTCATTGGCCTAGATGTTTAGGATATACGTGAGATTTGGGGTAGGGTATTTTGGCTGGCTATTTACCTAATATTTCGTTATTTAGGACACTCTAGGAGGTACCGTAATATTTAACATTTTGTGTAAATTAGTAGACAATATACCACCCTTTATTAACCCCTGAAGGACCATGGGATTTTCTTGTATTTGAGCATCATTTTCACCTCTTTCAATTCAATTTTTTGAAAATTATTTTTGGCTCTTGATAGCTAATACTAATTTGAACATTAAAAAAAACTTTAAGAAATTTTTGACCAATTTAAAAAAAAAAACCCCATGTATTCAAATACAATAAAAATTTAGGAAAGAATTTTATTTCATTTTTTCACTTCAAACGCTAAAAACTTGCAATTCGTACAGTCAAATTCTATGAAATTTTACCATGCATTCTTTTGTTAATCTAAAGCAAGATCATATGGTTAAATGGCTATTTAATAAATGGAAAATTTAATCTTATATGAAATTTTAAAAGCCCATGGTGTTTCTTATGATATTAGGTACCGAAATGTGCAAAAAAATAATTCAAAGTGGAGTCCTCGGAGTCATGGCTGCATTTTGCACTTGATGTAAAGTGTAGTCATAAACATAGTCAAGGGAAAATGCTCTTAATGAGGGCTTAATGTTTTTTCATAAATAAAACAAAAATACCGTGGTGTTCCTTAAGTCATAAAGTATTCAAATGTGCAAACAAGTTTTGAAAAAGGAGTCCCGTGAGGCATCGCTGCATTTTGCACAGTGTAAAAGTGTAGTAAAAAAACATAGTAAAGGAAAAATGCCCATAATGAAGGCCAAACTAATTTTCATAAATAAAAGAAAAATACCATGAGGTTATTTAAATCATAACGAACCCAAATATGCAAAAACAAATAAATAAATAAAAGAGAAGAAAGGTGATGGCTGCATTTTGCACTTAGTGTGAAATTCCTAGTCAAAAGTCATAGTGGAGAGAAAATGGGGATAAAGGAGGGAAAATATTTTAGGGGAAATATGAGATTAAATTTTACATTTAAGATGTAGCATTTCAAATTTGGCGTAACATTGATTTCAGATCTAGCATTCTAGATACAACATAACACTGTCATAGGCTGAAAATGTTCCCAAGGACAGAGTTTTCTTTGGGTAATTGCGCTACCCCCAAAATCCCTTCTTACAATACATACCAGCTTTTTGTTTTTGAAGTGCCACACTTGATCTTTGCCAAGAGGCCGAGAAAGATGTGTATCTTCCTTGGAATCCACTACGTTGTACGTCCTCACTATGACTATGAGTACCACAAATCTTATGGGATATGTCTAGTGTACCTTTCTCTTACTGTGTGACATTAGCATGCATGACACTATATTGGACATTTATAACACAAATTTGAGATTTGACATTCTAGATTTGGAATTTCAGATGTGACGTAGTACTGAATCTAGATCTTGCATTCTAGATCTAAGATTTTAGATCTGGTGTAATACTGAATCTAGATTTGGCATTTTAGATATGGCGTAATATTGATTTAAGATCTAGCATTCTAGTTCCTACATAACACTGTCCCTGGCTGAAAATATTTCCGAGTATAGAGTTTTCTTTGGGGTTATTGCGCTACCCCAAAATCCTTTCCAACATTACGGAGATGCTTTTAGCTTCAGGAATGTCACACTTCATCTCAACGAACAGGACGAGAAAGGTGTGTTTCTCCCTTGGAACCTACAACGCTATATGCCCTCACTAAGACTGTAAGTGGCACAAACCATATGGGCTATGTCGAGTGTACCTTTTTCTTACCGTGTGACACTCGCATGTAGGACAATGTGTTGGACATTGTATAATACTAATTTTAGATTTGGCATTCTAAATCTGTGATTTCAAATATAGCATAACACTGATTTCAGATCTGGCAATTTATTTATAAGAAGTCTGGTTCTGGAATAACACCGAATTCAGATCTGGCATTTCAGATGTAGCATTTTAGATATGGCGTAACACTGATTTCAGATCTAGCATTCTAGATTCGGAATAACAATGTCCTGGGCTGAAATGGTCCGAGTAAATTTTTCTTTGGAATTATTGTTAAACCCCGGAATCCCGTTCAACATTATGGAGATGCTTCTTGCATTATTAGTACCACACTTCGTCTCACCCAATAAACTAAAAAATGAGTGCTTCTCCCTTCAAAACCTCAGTTCTATATGCTCTCACTTTGACTGTGAATGGCACAAACCTCATGAGATGACTGCATTTGACCTTATTCTTGCACGACAGTGATTCGTTTCTGGCATTGACACGAGATTTGTTGTACATGGGTCGTATGTACACGGAATGTATTCGAAGAGTGTATACATAGAGAGCGTATGGAGTACGGATACACAAAGAGAAGTAACAATCAGGGCCTAGGTAAATTATAGGATCTGGTATAATTCACTGATTTCGGTTTTGACGATTTATAGTGGCTAGTAGAAATAGTTGTACAAGCCAGCCTGCTCTACAAAATCAGCTACCAATCCTACAGAAACTATCATAATATTGCAAGAAAAGACCATAAAAGCATATAATTGCAATAAACATATTGCACAACCTTTGGATTTAAAATATAAAAAAAAAACAGCTTAATTCAAATATGCAACAAAGATGTACGATTCTTTTTGCAAAAACTGATATCATTGTACGTTAATTGTAGAAAACAAAACCACAAGCTACAAAATAACTTCACAACTCAAAGATGCAACTTCTACTGAGCATTCATAATGACTACTACCGTGTGTAGCCACCTTTTGCTTTGTAAACATCAGCAATTCTTTGAAGCATTGAACATATCAACTTCCTAACAACTTACATCAACCTCAATACTATACCAAGTTTCTTGTATCTTCTTCTATAAATCGCTTTTGCTAGTGGGTTTCCTCTCAGACCCTCTCATACGTCGATCTACTTCATTCTAGAAGTGTTCTATGGGATTGAGGTCAGGTGATTGGAGTGGGTGCCAAAACAAATTAAATATTTTGTGCAAGCAACCAATTCACAACGTAATGTGCAGTGTGCTTGGGGTCATTGTCGTGTTGAAAAATAATGTTCTCCTCTAAACCTTGCATGTGCATAGTGTCTATAAGTTCTGTCTCCAAAATGTCTCTATACACATATCTATTAATCTTCCCTTCGATCAAATGAAGCTTGTCAATTCTTTCCCAAGTCATACAACCCCGAACCATTATGTTTCCTCCCCCGTGTTTAACTGTACATTGCACATGTGGTTTAGAAGACACTCTTCCACTCTTTCTCCAGTAGTGTCTTCACTCAACTGCATGCCCTCAAACAGTAAACCTCTTCCTATTGCTGCAGCTGCACTAGTACATCAATCATTTAACTTCCTTAAAATTTCATGGTCACCACGCTCATCAATAATTTGAGGTCTATGAGATGAGGTTCTATCTTTCAGATCCCCTCTCTCACAAACTTTCACACTATGTCACTGCAAGTGCTTCGGGGAATGCCCAAAAGTGTTGAAATTTTTGCCATATGAGTTGCCTTGCTCATGCATCTCAAGAATTGTCCTTTGCTGAATTTCAGTTCTTCTAAGAACCACAACAAATCACTGGTAGCCTCTCCAAAACACTAAAAAAAATTGTAGCACAGAAAAGATTGTGGTGTGCACAACTTCTGTGCATATTTAGTTGTACACACCACTCCGAGATCTTTCAATCTGTAGGTCCTCCAAGTGATTAATTTTGAGGACATTTTCGTTCATTGTATACCATGTGTTATTCTTATTAAATTTGGTCGAAAAAATCATCTGACAACTACATTGTTCAGTCACCGCCTCATCTATTTCGAAATTCACTACACTGTCCGAACACTTCTTCTGATGACCACTGTAGATGTGACATAACACTGCCCTGGTTAGAAATCGTTTGGAGAAAAAAAATTAAAATTAAAATTACTGCACACTGTTTGACGCTTGACGCTGTAAACCGCAGGAATGACAACCTGGGATTTCCTAGGGTCCGACAACCTGGGCTGCATGAGATTTAACCCCTAAATGCCTAAAGCCCTCTTCAAATTCGGCAGTTTTGCAAAGATGGATTATAAAATGCAACCTAGAGGGATATTTTGAACTTGATATATGAATAAAAGTTGTACGTTATGAATTTTAGATTCTATCCATACAGTTAGATCTATGATTGCTATTACCAATAATTTTGTATAAAATTTGAAACGTGAAATTCAAAATTATTTTGTAATTCAATTACGAATAAGATATTGACAATCTACAGATGAAATTCTTTGTGATTGGTTGAAATGTAATACTCTAAGTGTAGTGATTTTTGGAGATTTTTTGGTTGCTTAATTTTATAAGTTGACTTTTTTTTTACCACTTTTACACTGAAATCTTCAAAATTTTGGGTGAATCACTACAACATGAAATGAGGCATAAAAATTTCACAAATCATCTCCTTTCTAATCAGATCACATATGCATGAAGCTAACTTCCCATAGAATCTACAGTAAAAATCCCACACTGCAAAAAATGCATGACGGATGAGAATCTACGGATGAAATCTGTACATCGTCCAAAAAATGGACGCTTAGGCAGTTAGGGGTTAAGCTTCTCCCTCAACATTGACACCGTCCCTATTTAAAGTGGAAAAAAGGTCAGCAGTCAATAATGAGGGCTGGCCTAAGTCTCTGAGGATAAGAGTTCTCTCATAATATACAGCATACGACTGAACTGACGTAGAAAGTCGATGAGACTAAAAAAAACCTTAACATATACAATGATTATTTAAAGAGCCTGTCGTCTACTGCAAACGCCAACTAGTATACAAAGACGAACACAACGGCCTGAGTATAATTTTACTTCATGTGTCGTGTACGAATTGTATAGTGCGTAACAGACGTGAATCGAACTGATATCTCACTGAACTTCGATCTGAGTCGTCTCCGTGAGCTACAATCATGGCACTCATCTGTGGCCAGCCCCTGATCCTGAGCCGAAGTGCTAGTAATGACGTCAATGCAGTAGCTGCCGTAAGCTCATCATCTCTTGGATCGCGTCGTCGTCAATGGAGCCTGCCAAGCGACCAGACAAGCCTGCGCAGGCTTGCAATTGCTAGCAGTACTGAATCCAGTCGGTCCGCAGCTTGCAGATTGAGCATCCCCCGGCGTCTGAATCGCACAACATGTTCGGCCGTGAGAGGCGATGAATCGTCTTCGTCGTCGACACAGATCGAGAGCGATGTCCAGACAAGAGTCTCTTTGATTGACCAAGTGTCGCTGCGCCTGCAGCCCTTTCTGCAACTGACACGGATCGACAAGCCGTTCTGGTTTGTGAACATGTTTTTATGGCCGTTTTACTGGTAAGAATACTTACGCAGGACACACCACTAGTAGGAATTGTGCCGTTTTCCAATTACTAGAAACGAAAAAAAGGAATGAAACGGCGGGTTGTGAGTGGTTTTGGTCACAAGAAGACACAAATATAAGCATAATATTCAGCCACTGTTCACTGTTCACTGTTCCCACGAAATGGGGAATGAAAAAGGACGGGTCTTCTTCTAATGCACATTCAAGTGGTTAGAACCAGTGGTGCACGTGTATGGCATCTTCTGCATGAAATGAACACAGCCTGAATAGTGTTCACTGGCTGCTAGAGTGTACTGCAGCTCCAAATCAAGATTCGTTCTTTTTCTAGTTATTTTTATTAGATACACGCCCAACTGTGGTTAGAATGACATTTTAATTTCTAGAATGTAGTGGAACGTCATTGTAACCGGTTGGAACCGTAATATATATAGAACTCCGGTACTACAACCGGCGTGAATAAAGAGCCCGTTCGTCCGTAAGAGTGCTGTTGGAACCGTAATGTTGATGATTCAAGGTAACTGAGTTACTTTGACTGAAATTGAGTTGGAGCTTGAGTTTTGGTTCATGCATGGGTGCAGGGGGGCTGCTTTGGCAGCACAGAACGGCAGTGGTCCGGATTTGCGGCTGTTTGCGCTACTTGGTGTTGCGTCCAGTATTTTTCACATGGCTACATGCACTGTGAACGATTTGTTCGACAAGGACTTTGATGGAAAGGTAAGTAGTAATCACAAACTTATCACAGGGAGATAAATACAAGATTCCCATGTGGGAAACAGGGACACGATTGTAACTTTCCCAGATCGAAATACGCTACAATCATCCCAAGAAAGTTCCAATTCTGGGAATTTTGTCCCACTTCCCATATGAAATCCCATGTGGGGATGTCTTTATTTCTCCCTGTGTTACATGATTGTATTTATAAACGTGGCTTGGAGCCTTTAGCTAGATTAACCCTTAACCCCTAAATGCCTAGAGCCCTCTCCAAATTTGGTAGTTTTGCAAAGATGCATTATAAAATGCAACCTAAAGGGATATTTTGAACTTGAGAAATGGATAAAAGTTGTCCATTATGAATTTTAGATTCTATCCATATGGTTAGTTCTATGATTGCTATTACCAATAATTTTGTAGAAAATTTGAAACGTGAAATTCAAAATTATTTTGTAATTCAATTATGAATAAGATATTGACAATCTACGGATGAATTTTTTTTGTGATCGGTCGAAATGTAATACTCTAAGTGTAGTGATTTTTGTAGATTTTTTGGTTGCTTAATTTTACGAGTTGACTTTTTTTAGATCACTTTTACACTGAAATCTTCAAAATTTTGGGTGAATCACTACAACATGAAATGAGGCATAAAAATTTCACAAATCATCCCCTTTATAATCGGATCACATGTGCATGAAGCTAACTTCCCATAGAATCTACAGTAAAAATTCCACACTGCAAAAAGTGCATGACGGATGAGAAATTATAGATAAAATCTGTACATCGTCCAAAAAATGGACGTTCAGGCAGTTAGGGGTTAAATGTCCAAGGATTTTCTTCGTTTGTGAGAGGCCGTTTCCATCTTCATATTTTTACTTTTTTCAGAATTTTTTTGTTGCTTTTTTAAGTTATTTCAAAGATGGTAAAATTTACCCCAATTGACCAAATTAGCTATTTATTCTATTGCTCCAAAGTAGGTCATCACAATATGCTATGTCTCTTACTAATTTTGATTTTCTCATATTTCAACATCTAATGGGATGAGTTTAAAATTAGAAAATTTTGAATGAAATGGATAGGAAATTCATTTGACACACATTGGAAAACAAATAACTTGATCAAACACAAATTCATGGACTTATGAATGGTTAAAGTTTTGTTGACTTTGAATAAAGCTCCAATTTTTGAAGTCTTTTTTTTACTCAATACTGACTATTTTTACAAATGAACGATTTCAATAGACTAACAAAGCAATTTTAATAGAGGTTCCAGTTCAATATATTGGCTGAAAATTAGTATTATACGTTTCAATGTTAAGTTTGATATTTTGTCGAGTTTTCAGGCAAGACAACCTTGTATATAGGATACAATTTTGAACACAATATAGACCATGATGTCAAATGTCAAGTTGCTAGAATAGCCAAAAACCAAGTTGTCGATCAATGCCCACCCGGTTCGTGATTTTAAATTAATGTAAGTGCAGGTGGAGAGAACCAAGCGGCGGCCACTTGTCACTGGTGCAGTGACTCCTCTCCAAGCGTGGACTTTATCGGGAGTACTAGTTCTCTTGTACCCAATGTTCCTCTCTCATTTGGAGGCTTTCAGGTGAAGTACGATAGTCATTTGTCAAAGATCAACAAAAAATAATTATAAAAAAGAAAAGCCCAACTCTTCCAAAATTTTTTTATTTTTATTTTTAAAATTCTATTTTCACTAGTAGAAATCAAGATTTTCAAATGTGACTGATATTTAATGATTAAATTCCGTTGCGACTTGTTCATAGTGATTAAAATTGTGATTTTGAGACACTATAAACGAGTCGCAAAAGAATTTTAGTTGTTAAGGACAAGTCACATTTGACAAGTTTTTTTCTAGTGTTTGTATGGTGAAAAATAGAATCTTAAAAAACATTCACAAAATTTGACATTTGTTAGAGTTATTCTTAAAGTCACCTTGAGTTTGAATAAGATACCGTGAATTTTGCTTTAATATACTCTTATTTGATCACCCCAAATAGTTAAGAGGTATGGAAGAGCTTGGTGGTCTCTCATTATTAGGTGTAAGAACTTGGTGATTTTTAAACTCATGGAGAACTAATTTAGCCATCTTTCTTGACTGCTAACTAATTTTCCTTGACTTTAGAGACCACAAAGCAGTCTTACACACTTAATAATGAGAGACCACTAAACTCTTCCATACCTTTTAACTATTTGGGGTGAACAAAAAAGAGTATATTGAAACAAAAATCATGATATTTTATTCAAATACAAGGTGACTTTAAGGACAACTTTGTTGAAAAGTACTTTTTTCTGAAAAGAAAGAAAGAAAAATAAAATTATATATATACATACCGACCCTGACAACAGGGCAATCTGTAATAATCTTATTGGAGTTATACAGTTTTGTTGTTTGTTAACGACAGTCTTCAGCTGATAACGATATATTTTTTGAATAACTTATTAATACATCTTTAAAGAATTTGCTCACTGAACCCTTTTCTTCATTTATTACTCCATACTACTCTTTATTATACGTCTCCTTGATATCACTTGAGAATTGGAAAAAATGTTTTTGGAGCTAGGGTCTGGATGCTCACTTCTTTATAAGAAAAGCACTTTAAACTGAATTTGTAGAATGGCTTCTTTTTTTTCTTTTTTTAAGATTTAAAATTTTAAGTTAAACATATGGATGCTTTGTTTCCATATAGAATAGCTTTTGAATGCCTAAAAGTTTATGATTGAGAACAAACCGAAAATTGTACCGTTGGACAGTACTTTTTGTAGTCAAATAAGGTGTTTGTAAATTCCTTTCGATTGCAATTTTTAATATAAATAACGAGTATGTACAATATAGTATTTGTACTGGCCACTATATTATACTGACATAGGTATATTATTTTTATACTATACTCATCATCATGTATATGTATTAAAAATACTAACAAACACCTTGTTGCAATGCACCAACATTGTATTGAGAACCTGGGATTCTATTGGGAACACAAAAGAGAACATGGGAACTTTGGGAACATTAGGGAACGCTAGGGAACATGACATGAATGCTAGGGAATGTGATGTGAACCTTTGGGGAACATCATAGGAACTGTGGAGAATGATTTGAGGAAATGATGAAAGTTTGGATGAAAAGTATGGATGTAAAATGTGGATGATTTTGTGACATGGTATTGTGATGGATAACAGTCAGAGTAGTGACATGATATTGTGATGGATATCAGTCAAGGTAGTGACATGGTATTGTAACACTATGTACTTAATATAATAGATATGTCTCTTTGGCTTGATGTTGTGTTGGTGATGATCAGGTTTGGGAGCCAAGGCCAGGTGCTTGTAGCTATTCAGTTGTTTTTAGGCTGCACGTATCCTCTTATGAAGCGTTGGACACACTGGGTGAGAGCTCCCTCTTTTATATCACTTTTCTTACCAAGGTTGTCTTCTTTGACAAATTTTTGGCAATGTGTGTTTAGTTGTCTTGTTCGATAGGTGTCCAATATGTTAAACAACTTGGATGAAATATTCTCGAATATCTAGGAATATCCATGCATATTCTAGAATATTCTTATATTATAAGAAGATGGTATATTCCTAAACATGAGGGTCTGTTGTCTATCTTCAACATCTTGTTGAGTGGTTGGATAGGACAACCCTCTTTCTTACGGAGTACTATACTCATAACTCTTTTATATCACCCGTTTTGGAGACCAATGTATATGAGTTCAGAATTGGACAACATGTGGAAAGTGTCCAATCACATGTGTTCACCATAGAAAATATTTTGGAATGTGATATTAGAGAATTTGATAATAATGAGTTTACAGTGTACCCTTTGAACTCATTATAATCACTCTCCAATATCTACTGAGAATACTTGTGTACTTGCAGAGAATACTGTACCTGGCCTTTAGGATCGGCAACAAAAGAATTATAAAAAGAAAAGCCTAAATTTTTTAGGAATTTATTTTTCCAAAAAAAACTATTTTTATTATGAAAAAGAGAATCTTTGAGAATATTCAAATAATCTTAATGAATATTTGCATCAATTTGGAAAAAACAATTAAATATTAGGCATGTTCTGTCAACCTCGACAACTAGGTATGGTACTTGTGTACTCATAAGATTGGACACTTTTCACATGTCTAGTTCTGAACTCATGTACAGTACATTGGGTACTAATGGGTGTGATATATAAAAGAGTTCTAAGTACATTCACAACATTCTGTAGGAGCCTTCTTTATTTTTTCTTTTGTCCATGCAAAACCAATCAAGTAGAATAGAATGGAAGATTGATAGGCAGTTTTCATGCATGGGGTCATGCATGAGAGGTGTTATTTGTCATTGTAGCAAAGAGTGAAGTCCTAGAACTGATATAGAATGTTATGTTGTCAGTTTGGACTTTTTCTTGTACAAACTGTAGCAAATGAAGGTGCACAAATAAATAACTTATTTATTTATTAATAACTGTTTGACATGTACGTACGTACGTATGGTATGCAGACACCTGCGTATTTGGCGCTGATGATCAACTGGGGGGCTATTATGGGATGGACAGCAGTGCAAGGAACAGGGGACCTCATATCATCGCCTGTTCTGCTTCCCCTATACTTTGCTGCCTGCTGCTGGACCCTTATGTATGAAACAATCTACGCTCACATGGATATCAAGGACGATGTCAAGGCCGGCGTCAAGTCACTGGCCCTTTTACTTGGCCGAGATTCCAAGCTATGGCTCGCAGTCTTCACCGTTATGGCTGTTGCTAGCTTAAGCATTGCTGGTCACAATGCAGCACTTGGTAACATATACTATTCCATAACCTACCGTACTTTCTTCTTCACCAAACATTACTTAATTAATTAATTGATGCATCAACACACATTTCATTAAAATTGAACCACATTTCGTTAAATCTAAACTACCAAACTAAAAAAGTGATAGGGAGTGTTGCCATTCTCAATAGAGATAGGTCCCCAATTTTTCTACAGTGCTCTTATTTCACAAATTAGAGCACTGTAAAAAAAATGGGGACGGTCTATCTTTATTAAGAAGGGCAACACTCCCTATCAATCTGGTAGTTTAGTTTTAACGAAATGTGATTCAATTTTAACGAAAATGTGTGTTCATCACTTACTACATTCATATTTGCTACACTAGTAGAAATTTGGTTCTTAGTGTGATTTGTGTTTAGTCTTTTGTGACTGAAATGGTCCATTGTGACTCAATTTAAAAAAATTGAGTCCTAAGGGACCATTTCAATCATAAAGGACCAAATTCCTACTAGTGGTCAGTAAAAAATATTTCTATATGTAAATGTCAAAATATTGTTTTAGAGTTTTCTTTTTTATAATCAGGAAAACCAAATCTGCAAGAACATTCAAGAATATTCTATCTGTCAAAACTTATTTTTCAAAAAAAAATTAAACATTCAACACAAACGTTTTGTATTGATTACAATTATGTTTTTTTTAGATGGTGTGTTTTACAGTGCCAACATTGTGACGTACTGAACATTTCAAGTGCTTAGAGTTTTATAAGAGCTTTTAGTGTTATTAAGAGTTCCTGAGAAAGAGCTCTAAAAACTAAGACTCGTGTACATGTGAGGTTTCAATTGGGTAACTTAAAGGCAGATAAGTACATTTGAGGTGACAATTCTGGGTGCACTAAAACCCACTATTTTTACAGAAATGAGGATAAATATTACAGTGCAGAATTTAATAGTACCTTGCAATGTTTGTTTTTGGGTGACTGAGTTTGTACGTACAGCATGGCCATTCTATGCAGGTGTTGCAGCTGCAGGGGCGCACATGGCTTCTCAAGTTGTTTCTGTGGATTTCGAAAACCCAGCTGATTGTAGAGCCAGGTAAGGAATTCAATTCACTTAACCCCTAAGTGTGCAAGGAGCCCCATGGGGCCATGTTTGGTCCCTTTTTAGTCAAATGCTGATTTTCACTTAATTCCTAATTTCAAATAAAAATGGTCCCAACTAAGAAACTGTGGGGGCTATCTTCCACTTTCTAGTTCAATTTGTCGTTCTTCAAAATTGTTAAAATTGCGTTTTATACAACACTTTAAAGCTCAAAATCCTAAAATTCCAATATACACTGCAAAAAAAGTTTTTCTATCAAATTTCTTTTTATGTAAGCTTATGAAGCATGCCACCTACACCTTGTTGTTCATCACTATTATTTACATTAAAAATTTCATACCATTCTAAGCATTTTTGAAATTACTAAGATTTTTACAAGAAAAATACTTTGAAAAATCTTATAATTTATTTATTTAAATAATTATGAAGAAATCAGGGTAAATTGGTTTACCAATACCTTATATGAGAAAAATACCAAAAAGAATATAATATATTTTAAAATGTGAGAAATTGATGAGGTTTGACCGGGTAACTTGTATTGTGGACGCTTAACCCCTAAATGACTGATTGACCATTTTTTGGTCGCAGTCCAAACAGCAGTGACTGCCCATGGTCAGAAAATGACATTTTTTGAGTTTTGATTTTTTGTCGAAATTGGGGGTAGAGATCATGTTCTAGTGTTGTTTGATGCATTTCATTTGCAATATTGAAGTTCACTAAGGAATTTTTTAAAGACAAACACCTCAACAATATCCTAGTGTTATAAAACTTTCTATTTCAAGAAAGTAATGATGTTCTCTCATTTGAAATTTTTTCTTTCTTTTAATTTTAGAATAGAATGTCTAATTTTAACCAATCATACCAAATTTCAAATTCTAAAAATAAAAATTGTAATTTTAGTGAATATTAAATGGTAGATGCTTCTAAATTCATTAAATGAGTGTCTAAAACATTTTTTGAAAGTTTGACGATACAAATAATTACTAAACATCATGCTTCTCATTTTCTCTTATGGACCAAACTTCATCAAAGTTGCAGAAGTAACACTTTATAACACATCTAAGTTTTGCGCTTACCCCCTCTGTCATTTAAGGGTTAAGGGTTAATAAAGTTATCTGAAAACAAAATTGCTCCATGAGCGGAGTTCAAGTGGAGTTCTCTTCCTATAATTATAATTTCTGACATTCATTGTTCATGAATAGTCCTCATGATTGGGTCTCTAGATTGGGAGAACTTGTAAGAACTCTCTTCTAGCATTGGGGTTGTCACAAGTTCCAGACCCATAGCGGTGCAGGGCCTTGCTTTAGATTATTTTCCGACTCACCATAGACTAGTTTTATAGTCTTTTTGAACTCAAAACAAGTCTAAGAGGAGTTTAAAGTTTCTTTCCATTTTGAGACACTATTTTTAAATAACTCTAATGTCTTGGAAAGTTGACAATACATGTGCTTCTTGGGAAAAATGGCATCATGTGATGTGATGGCCTTGATGTTGTCTTGTGATGCAGATTTATCTCCAACAAATGGGTGGGTGCATTTGTGTTTGGAGGCATTGTGTGTGGTAAGCTTCTCGCTTGAGCAACACCTGATGACATCCCAAGTCTGTGGGAGCCCATGGTTGATTAGAACGGCACTGTAACAATAGAAATTTAGAGATAACCATAATGTCATGGGTACATTCATGTTGGCTTTCTTAGCCAAATAGAACAATAAAGATAACCATAAAGCCATGGGTATATTCCTATTGGTCCCGATGTTGGCATTCTTACTCAACTCTCTATTTCGTGTGACAACCTGAAAGTCTTCTTGTCAAGTGTGTCTGCCTTTAAACAATACCCATTTGGACTGATTTCGTGGCGAAGGGCAACCACTGTTAACAAATCAAGCTCAATTACAGTCAAATGAAGTTTACTTTTTGGCCCTCGGTTCTATTTTTTCATACTCTATTTATTTTTGGGCACGGACACAAACCCCATTTTTGCGTGAAAACCCCTAAGTTTGATGAAAATACAACATGACTATATTGTGTTTCAATGACTTTACAATTATCTCTAATATTAGACCATTGTTTTGACGTGTTGGAACATTAGAATATCGTTTTGACGCGTAAGAACGTGGTTAGAAAGACGTCCCAATGTTGTTCTAAATTGCTCTCTCCACTTGATGATCTGATTTTTATGCAAAGGCCCTGAAAGTATGAGTTGATTTCGTACAAATAAAATAGGAAAAAAATAGAATAAATTAATCTTCATGTTTTAATTCTTCGTGGGAAAAATTGGCAAAAATCAACATTTGCAAGCATTGTAGTACAAAATAAATAATATTTATAATTCTTCAAATTAATCATTTCAAATAACACATATTTAGATGTACTTCATATCAAAAATTGGTACCAAAATGACGTCATTGGATATTTTAAAACAGTTTTTTGGATCTATTTTAGTAGCTCGAACAAATTCTGATTTTTGTACAAAAAGTCTATTTAAAAATCTTTAAAACTCTTCAACTTTTATGTGAATTTTTTTTTTTGTGTACTTCATGAGTGTAGGAAATCAAAACCACATCTCGTCGATTCATTTTTTATTTTGTTTTAAAGAGGGACTCATTCAAAGTTGCCATAGGAGTTGATTAAAGAGTTAAAAAGGCTTTTTGGGGTACCCATATCAGACCATTGCCCCTTACCATGTGCTATAATCACATTTTCAATAACTTCCAACGTTTTTTTTTCAATATCGAAAAGTCACCTTCATGCTTCGTGATTGGACTCATGTTCATGCGTCCAACAATGAAGACACCAATATCTTCCCCTAGTGAGAAAATGGGGTTTCACCACTTTTTTACCCCTCCAATTGATCCTCCCATTTCAACGTTGGAAGCACTCAACTTTGAATATTTGCCTATGAAACTACTATGAGACCGCACAAACCTAGTATGGGGCCCCCGAGTCTCTTATAGAAAGAACGCAATCATGATCTCCCAAAATTTCCCACGGTTTAGGATTTCGGCAGTCTTGCAACAAACTTGCAGTACATTTCTTAGAAGCCAAAAGGATTTCCAAAAACCTGAAATCAGCTAAAAAATAGAAGGGGCTACTGATATTCCCAACTCTTTTGTAACTACAATAGAAGCACAGTTTTAGCTCACTTGGACTAATTTTTCATGGATTACTACAACCCCAGAGAGCATTTTGCATTTTCTAAAAGAGAGGCATAATCCCTACTCAGAGAAACTGTGAGAAATAAAAAGAAGAAGATGAGGAGACAGAAATTAGAGACAAGAAAGAGTGATGGATATAGGTGGAGATGTAAAATAAGGAGGAGCTTGGAGTAAACATTTTCCGGCAGGTGGTACCGTATGCACACCTATCACCGAACACTTCCAATTACCGTGCACTTAACCCTTAAGCGTGCAAGGAGCCCCGTGGGGCCATGCTTGATCGTTTTTCAATCAAACGCTGCTTTTCACCTAGTTCCTAATTTCAAATGAAAATGGTCCCAACTAAGAATGTGTGGGGGGCTACCTTCTACTTTCTAGTCCAATTTACCTTTCTTCAAAATTGTTAAAACTACATTTTTTTATAGCACTTTAAAGCTCAAAACCCTAAAATTTCAATATACACTGCAGAAAATGTTTTCCTATTGAATTTCTGTTTTATGTAAGCTCAAAAAGCATGCCACCTACACCCTGTTGTTCATCACTATTATTTACAATTCTCCTAAAATTTTCATACTATTCTAAGCTTTTTGTAATTACTATGATATTTACAATAATAAAAAATTGAAAAATCTTATAAAATTTGTTTTTATTTAAATAATTATGAAAAAGCTAGGATAAATTGGTTTAACAATAACTTATGTAAAAAAAATACGAGAAAATATAAAATATTTTGAAATTTGAGGAATTGATGAGGTTTGACCAGGTAATTGTAGTGTGGACCCTTAAGGGTTAACCAAACACTGAACCAGATGAAACAGTTCCATATTTAGGTGTACGAGCATGATTCAGAAATATTAAGTAATATTCAGAGTGTCCGGTGAAGGGCATAAGGTAGAAGCACCTAATTGTGACAGATTTTAGGAATGGTCTTCATTTTAGAACACTTTCCTACGTGAGTCATAGATCACGGATTTCAAGATAAACTGTCATAATTAGGTGCTTCTACCTTAGCCAAATAAAATGAAGAGTGGAAATCACTCCCAACGTGTATCTCTTTTAAAAGGCGAGGTTTTTATTAACAGCAATAATAGAAAGACATGCACTTGCTCACAACTTACTAATCTACTAACCCACTAATTTTATTTGAGAGAATAATGTTATTAATAAATATGTTTAATTGAAGATCAAAGTGCAACATACACGGTAATTGACGTATCGTGTAACATACGATACGTCGATGTGGTGCTGCAAGAGATTTCCGTCAAAGTCAAGCTACTAGCTCTTCATGTCTGTCTTCTTGAATTGTTGCCTGATCTAGTTTTCATGATCTCTATCCATGTTGGCACAAGTCCCTGCAAAACTGTAATAGAGATCCACATCCAAGAATACTCTCATACACTACTAGTAAATGTGTCGCTTCTCACTTAGAACAGTGTCAGAGTTCACAGTACACACTTGTCCTACGTGAAGAATCGCACTCACCAAGTTTTAAGCGCGTGGGCAGTGAGTGCAAAGTGGCACCATTTGACTCACCTATCGAGTGAAAAGCCACGCCTTCCCCTTGTAGTGATAGTCCTTCGTGAGGAAAATTGATTGTTCCTGCAATTTACCACAACTTTGCGGTCTCATCCACCTTCCAGCGCTCCAAATAGTGCATAGTTAGTATCACACTACAAGCAAACCCGTCGCTTTTCACTAACTGAAATTGTGGAAAAGGTTTCTTTTCCTTGTCCTATGTGACCAAAAGCACTCACCAACTCTAGAATGGCTCAAAATAGCAGCCAATTTCCTTGTAGTGTCAGTTCAAGAGACCCTGTGCTCCAGTTCAACAGACCCTTCATGATATCTTATTCGTAATCAAATTACAAAAGAATTTTGAATTTTAAGTTTCAATTTTATACAAAAATATCAGTGACAGAAATCTAACCGTATGGATAGAATCTAAAATTCATAATGTACAACTTTTATTCATATATCAAGTTCAAAATATCCCTCTTAGTTACATTTTATAAGACATCTTTGAAATTCTCCAAATCTAGATAAGGGTGACGACGTTTAGGAGTTCAATAAACTTGTCATACACCTGCTACACTATTGTAGATTTGTCACAAGCTTGCTACCACCGGTATTGTTAACCCTTTAGTGCCCAGGGTGGTTATGGAGAAACCACGTTTTTTTGGGTGATACTTTTGAAAAAAAATCTTTGTTAAAATCAATAGTATCCAACTACATAAATGTAAGCATAGCTTAATGAAACAAGTGTCAGTTAAATCTTGGTAAGATCATACCATTGGATTCGAAGATTATAGTATGTCCTTGAACCATATAATGCACACTCAAAAATGAGATTTTAGAGGGTGTGTGACTTCAAAGTTAAATAGAATTTGCGTTAAATTTTCAAGAATGAAAGTCAAGACGTTCAGCTCAACTATGACCTTTATCAACACCTCTCTTGCAATCTTTCATGTCAAGAATGGACACACACATAATTATAGTGAATTTTATAAGTGAGAATGACTTATTCATATACGGTTTAGGACAATACTTTATGTGTTAAAATATGAAAGGAGTTGGTACATTGATCAAGATACAAATACATACACTAATGGAACATGAACAAGAGAACACAATCCAAAAAATAAATACAAGATTACAAACTTCCAAACACAAGAAATACCGCATAGTACATATGTTGTATTTGTAAGTATTTGCTGTATTTTGAGGTATTTGCAGTATTTTAGTGTTTTGTACATAGATATTTGGATATCTAAGAAAGTCCGATTCCAATTAATTTTTTTAATTTTTTTAATTTTTAATTTTTTTGCATCATCTGCAAAATCAAAATTTGCACATTTGAACTTTGAATACCAAACTGAGATGGTTCACAGAGTTTACAACATTTCATTTTTTGATGACCCAATGATCACTTATTGGTTACTTGGGCACCATTTTTTTTTGTGGCAATCGATCTTTAGTTTCTAGCATCGGCTTCTAACTAGCTGCCAAAAGCTAAAAATCGCTAGAAGGAAAACACTGTTGGGCACTAAAGGGTTAAGTATAGTAAACTTGTCACAAACTTGCTACACTATTGTTAAGTATAGTAATTTGTCACACACTCGCTACACTATTGCAGACTTGTCACATACTATACTATCGTTAAGTATAGTAACTTGTCATACACTTGCTACACTACAATATTACAGACTTGTCACAAACTTACTACACGATTGTTAGCTATAACATACTTGTCATAATTTAGATTGTTCAAATATTAATATGATTGTCATCCAAGAAGTCAAATAACCTCTAAAATTCTAATGCATTAGGTGGAAAAATGCTTCCAAAAACCCCCTCTAAACCCCTAAATGACACAAGGGATAAAGGCAAAACCTAGATGCGTTATAAAATATTACTTCTGCAACTTCGATGAAGTTTGGTCCAAAGGAGACAATGAGAAGCATGATGTTTAGTAATTATCCGTACAATCAAAATTTCAAAAAACATTTTAGTTATAAATAGATATACTATTCTAAAATTAAAAGAATTCGATCATTAATTTCCCCAAATAGTAATTTTTTTGAACACTAGGACAATATTGAGGTCTTTGTCTTTGAAAAATTCTCCTCCATGGAGTTTAACTCGGATTGGCATGATTCAAATTGGGTTGAAAAGTAGACTTAATTCTCTATTTTGTTTTTTAAATTTTTTCATCTTGGACAGCTTGTAAAAAAATGGTAACGACCATAAAATGGTCGCTCGGTCACTTAGGGGTTAAAACAATCCTAAAATTTTCATATCATTTAATGTTTTAATAAATTCAACCATAAATTCAACCTTTAGTTATCTTGTTAAAGCATGTTGTTTTAAGAAATTTGAGTGAACGGTCTCACCAATTGCAAGATTATAATAGAGACATCGTTTAAAAGTTCCATTCTTCAAAACTTTCAAAAACTCAAAAAGACAAGTGCAATTGAGAATGTCACATTTAATTGGTAGTGCTTTTTTCCTTTTTTGATGTTGTAATTTAATATGTTTGAAAGAAATTGGTCATCATAGTTGCTATATACAATATTCTTAAATTTCAAACCTCATCAAGATAGCATTGTTATTCAAAAGTGTAGTTCTAAGTTATACAAGGCTAAAGATAGATAGATAGATAGGAACTCCGGTCCCCTTATGAGGCCGGCGTAAATAAAGTGTTTGTTCGTCTTGACAATGAGCTTACAAGGCTAACTATTTACAAAATGTAATGCAAACTCTTAGAGGATGTAATGTACTTGAGGGAGGCACTCCCTTGCTTAGAAAAGAACCATGTGCAACAATGTGATATTTTTTAGAGGACTAAGTAATATGCATATCTTACAAATATTCTTATAATTTAGTGAACACTTTAAAAATATTCTTAGAATGAATTTGAAAGACATTATTTATTTTTATTAAAATCATATTTTTTCTTCAAACAAATATACAATTATCCTATCCTTTTTCTCATGTTTTGTAGATGGCACAAATTTCTCCCCCGAGACGCCGTTTCCAATTCTGATGAAGAATACACTTGTGAACGTAAAATAGTATAAGTATTTCTTCTAATAGCCAACAAAAATATCTTGAAATTTTATTTGTTAATCTTATAAATAGATCTAAACCTTATATAACCACATCTATACATTTTCTTGGCTTTTATTAAAGAGTTTTTAACAATATTGTTCAAAAACACCTCTATTCTATTAGCTTCATAATTATGGAAGCCTTCATGCAATGCCGTAATGGAAAAAAAAAAAAAAAAAAAAAAACACATGCGTTGGTGTATAGATAACATATATATGATTCTTAGAATTAATGAAATTGAAGTGAAAATCATTGATTTTAATTAGATTTAATAATATTTCTTAATCTGGTGATTAAAATTAAATAAATGAACTAAAACTTGACTTCATGATTATAGACTCCTAACCAATGTTTAGGGATTAATAATAACACTCAAATTTAATGTATTAATAGAGTCACATGAACTTTGACATTGAGCTCTTTGTAGCCCATACGTACACAAATGAATGTACAAAGGGGGTGTTATTTAAGACATTCACGTATATCTTATAGATAGAGTGGATGTCTATTTTTTCATTGTAAGTATAAATTTAGTTATGTAGATACATAATAAGGGATTTTAGATATACATGTAAATGTATAAGAATTGAAGAACCTAGAGAAGATTTTTTTTCATCATGTATGCACGTCATTTCCAATGTCAAATAATTGAAGAACCTAGATAAAATTTTGGAACTATATCTAGCAAGTTACAAGTCGGATTCCAAATATTTTTGAGCTCGCAGTGGTCTAATTAATTAACCTAGTAGTGAATGTTCTTGAAGTGAAGCTCATGAAATTTTTCTTTTCTTCAATTATAATATGTTATTATGTTTAAAAAAAATTAAACCACCTTCTTTTTGGTGCATGGTCACTCCTCCTAATCCAAGTTCGGTTTACATTATGGAAAGTGGCTGGGAGCTTTAAGAATTGCATTTTCATTTCTTGTGATCATGACTTGTGACTATGAAGTGTGACCATGGAATTTTTCATTTTCCTTGGTCACGGCTTATAGTCCATAATATACATAACATTCTGAATACCTTGTTGGACCACACGCTTTACACTGTAACACACTGTAGAGAAACTACTAATAAAATGATTCAACCCTCCAACCCTCTTCGCTTGGACTAGCTGAAGTTATAGAATATTCCTTTGATTCCTTGACAAATGCTTGAAATTCGGAGGTGTGCATCATTGCTGCTCAAGAACCTTATGTAAACCGTCCAAACACATTAACGCAAAGGTGTTTAAATTCCATCCTCAATAATAATGCACCTTCGCGTTAATATGTTGCTCTTTTGTTATTTAAAAACTTGTAATTTTAGAGCGTTTGCATAGTCCACCAAATCTTTGACATGTTTTAGTGCACATTTGTGCAGATTGTACATTTTGTCTAAAAATTTAACCTTCAAATAAATTTTAAAAATATGTAGCAATGATACAATGAAAAAAAGAAGTGCTCAAACCAAAATTTAGATTAATGTACCTACTGTAAGCTGCTAGCAGTTCCGACATTCTTGGGAAATGAGGTCAGGTTTTTTGCCTTCCACGTGGACCACGTTGACTCTTTCAGATGTCATAGCTATAGAATATATATATATATATATATATATTTTGTGAAAATGATTTTATCTTGAATATTTTGAATATCAAAACTCCCATTTAATTCTAATAACAATTTGACCAATTTATGATCAAACTTTGACTATAAATTTACTAATACAATTCATGATTGATTGAATATTTTGATTTAAAAAAAT
This sequence comes from Pohlia nutans, assembly GCA_022496805.1. Classification (NCBI taxonomy): domain Eukaryota; kingdom Viridiplantae; phylum Streptophyta; class Bryopsida; order Bryales; family Mniaceae; genus Pohlia; species Pohlia nutans. The sequence continues at coordinate 27,358,807 of CM040101.1, read as the reverse complement.
AATCCCATCCACAATTCCACAAAATTTCATTCTCAAGCACACTCAAAAAAGAAACCCATCAAAAAAGTTTTAAATACAAAGAAACAATTCAAATCTACCAAAAATAACACATTTTAAAATTTTAATCAATTCAAAAACATCTGAAAATATTAGAATTTTTTACATATAAATTGAATATTGAAAAAAAATTATAGCTCAAAATTCCATCTACAACCCTCTTTTCTCCTTTTTTAGAATTTGGAGTGCATATTATGCACTATGACAATGTATTGGTTTTATTTCAATTTGTGTCCTCTTAAGAGGTATATCATATTTTTAAGAGTTTTTTGAGATGGTCATTTAGGTTTCACTCCCACTAAGGCACTAAATCAAAACAAATCTCAAAACTTCACAACCTTTCATCATATTTGTTAAAATGATGTGTTTGTGAATGTGTTTAAGAGCGATAAAGCATCAAAATTATGACATTCAAGTGCACAAAGATGAGTACAAACTAGAATTGGTATTTAATAATTGATTTAACGTTGGTAGTTCATTGGAGGAATTCAAATTTTCCATCAAAGGACATTTGTCCAAACTTAAGGTGAAGTCCTAAATTCTATGATGAATAAGTATGGAGTTTTTTTTCAAAAATTCAATATATATGGAATTCTTTGAGAGTTCTTTACTTTAATATGAATGTCATTTGGACATTTTTGGACAAAATGGAAAATGTCCTAAAGTTGTCCTAAAGTTGTCCTAAAGTTGTCCTAATATTGTCCTAATGTCCTAAAGTTGCTAGAAAGTTTGTAACTTTTAGTGGCTTGTATACTAGGCACCAAGATTGTCATACCTATTGTCATATTGGACATGCTTGAATCATTGAACATGCCTTTGGTCACAGATGGGCGGACAAGATGGTTGTTTTGTCGTATTAGAATTATACAAATTAGGATTAGAAAAATAAAGATTTTCACACGAATGTTTTGCCTAAACATTCTATTAATGTGCGTAAATATGTTTGAATATTTTGACTTCGGGTAGGCGGGAGGCTAATCTGGCAAGTGCATGTGTATGAGCAAATAGACATTAGACAATCTATTGGGCGCTATGACAACTATGACAGACATTTGAAGTATCCAACTTTGCATTCATGATGAAACAACAAATGCATTCTAAGCAATTGGTTTTTGAGAGATAGTTAATTTAATATTTGTAAAAATCATATAAATAAGGGCATAGTTCCAATAGAGGTACCCCTCTTTTTACATGACAAATAGGTGAATTTTGCTTCTGAACTTCCAAATTTTATTGAATTTGTTCATTTCAATTGACTAAAATTAATTTTTTTAAATTAAAAAATTATCCGCACCTCAATGACATTAAATACTTCAATTCAAGTTCAACCTTTTAATTGAATACATTACTTTTCATATTTTTATGCTTGTTGGAATATGTTTCCTAAAATGAGCATTTGCAGGCATTGTAGTATTATATATAAATATATTTTACTCCTCAAAGTAATCAATTCAAGTAACACATATCTAAATGTACTTTTTATTTGAAATTTGTACCAAAATGACATCATTTGATATTTTAAATAATTTTTTTGGATGTTTATTGGTAGTTAGGACAAACATTGATCTTTAGACATAAAATCTCTTTCAAAATCTTTAAATCTCTTCAATTTTGGCATGAATTTTTTCTTAAGTACTTCATGAGTGTAGGAAATCAAAACCACATTTGGTTAATTAATTTGCTATTTTTTTTTATTAAACAAGACATAATCAAAGTTGCTATAGGGGCTCATTTAAGAGTTTAGACCGTCTTTTGGAGTACCCTAAGTGGAACTATGCCCATAATAAGTATTTGAAGTTTTAAACCTTTAATAATAGGTCTATCATTTAAAAAAAAAAATAGAATACATAAACAAGTTTGGTTTAACCATATAAACCACTTTAAGTATACAACTTGAATCTTTATATAAGACTAACTTTTTTTTAATGACATATAATGCATTTAAATACATTAGGGCAATGGTTTGATATGGGTGCCCCGTAAAACCATTTTACTAAAACACTATCATTTATAACTCATTTAATGTGTGCTAAAAAAATTGTCTTTAACACCATGTATGTAGTTGCATACATGCCGTCTATAATACCATGTAACTTTTGTAATTTTCCAAATGAATATTTTTTTCATTATCAAAAGGACATTTTTCTAAAGTTCGAGAGTCTGGGAGGGAGTATTCATACTAGAAAATTTATAATTATAAATTGCTGTGATTTATGTTAGTAATTATTGACAAAAAGACTTGAAATATTCTTATAGCCCATGATATGACCATATAGACAGTCTATTGGGCTCTATGACAATTGCAACAAGCATTGAGACACCAAAACTTGAATCCTTACAAATGCATTCCAAACACGGTTGTGCTGTTTACTTGTTTGATACTATTTCGTCAGTCAACGTCGTGTTCAACGTTGGGCATCGAGTGCCGTATTAGATGGGGTTTCAAGTATGTTAAACAATTTACAGGTAATATTCTTGAATATCCAAGAGTATTCCAAAACATTCCATGTATGTTCTTGAGTTCTTCAAATATGCATGTGTGACATATGGAGGGAAGGGGGTCTATTCGATGTCTTCAACATTGTATTTGACATCATGTTGAGTAGTTTGATTGACAACCTAGCTTGACTCTAAGTAATTGGTTCTTTTAAAGATAGTTAATTAAAAATCTATAAAAATCATATAAATAATAAGTATTTGAAATTTTAAAGTTTATATCAATTTTTGTTTTTCTTAAAAACAAAACAGAATACATAAACAAGTTTTGTTTAAAACCCTATAAACCACCTTAAGTACAAAACTTCCTTAATATAAGACTAAGTGACTTTTTTAAACGATATATAATGCATTTAAATGCATTAGGATAATGGTATGATATGGGTACCTCCTAAGACTGTTTCACTAAAATATCGTCATTTATCACTCATTTAATGTGTATTGGAAAAGCCGTCTTTAACACCATGTATGCAGCTGCAACCATGCCGACTATGACATAATGACATGGTTCATATCAAAAAGACATTTTTCTAAAGTCCGGAGACGGTGGAGAGTCCGAGAGGGGTACCCTTAGTATCAGACAATTATAAATCACCATGACTTATTTTAGTAAATTGATTTTAAGAAAAAGAGTTGAAATATTCTTAAACTCCATATGCCCTTCTAGACCTATACTCCTCCAATTTTTTTTTAATTATCAACTTCCAAGTTCGTTTAGATAAATAAAAATCGGTTAACTAAATAATATATAGAAACTACACTCAACATTATAAGTGTTTAATTTAAATAGTAGTAATTAAAGGCAATATTGGTCTTGACGTCCATCGTTCAGAGACTTCCAAAACGAAGACCATTTCGTTTTCCATTGTCAGTACTCAGATTGCTTCTAAGCAACTTCTGAATGAACTTTTGGAGATTCAGAAGTACTGTCGATCAAGATCATGCCATTCCTTAAGACTAGCAGCTGAATTCGTAGCCCTGTCGACGATCATGCACACAGTGAGCTGCAGGCGCCGGACAATAGTTAAGTTGATTGCGACGTCCACATTGCTAAGCATCACAATCTTTGAAGAATTCTAGGCTTGCTAGTTAGACTTCCAAAGTTGACTCCGTTGATTTCAACCATATTGGAAATATCTCATTGGAATACATACTTGGACTTGACCACTGCGCCTGTGAGAGTTCATTCTGTACGTACAATCGCGATGCGCATGATCGATGTGAGTTGATTAGCACGAACTAAACTCCAAAAGAGTTAATTACTTGAGTATTTGCTTCACGTGGTGGGTGGATCAGTAATCGCTCCAAAGTGTACTAGCGTGTAGCGGGAGGTTGCAGTTGAGATTACAAGCTACAGGGCGAGAGATAGAGCAGTCACCGTCGCCGTCAAGCCGGCTATTTAATATTGCGTGAGTTGTGTTTAAATAATATCTGAGTGCTTGAGTGCTTTTTTGATTTTTTAGTCTCATTGACCTCCTTAAGGAATCACTAACTGTAGAACCTCTTTCTTTCAATTATACTACTTGGCTTTACTAAATTACCTAAAAGTAGGCCCATTTAACATTCCAACATGAATGTAGCAGCACATTGTTTGATCGCTGGAACAAGCATGTTTGGTTTCATGTGTGAAAGAATGTTAACGCACAATAACTGTGCAAGCTAGGGATATTTGAAAATTACAATGATAGCCATATTCTTATAAAATAGACTTTTTTTTTTTGTCTAGAGAAATCAAAGTGCACGCCATAATTTGTGAAGACAAGGAACTGTAAAAGCAAGGAACAAAAACTTGAAGCCTATTTAAATGGACAAAAAATATCTTGAAAACACCCCTTTAATGTTGACCCATGTACAAAAGGATGCAATTGCAAGTGAAACGCACTTGCAAAAGTAACACCTTCTTGAATGACAGTAGAAGGTAAGTGAATAGATTTACAAAGGTGAAATTGTTTTGGAAGTGTTTTTCAAAAAAATAAATATGAAATGGGGCCACAGGGCCCTGCAATAGTTGTGAGGGACGTCTACCCTGAATCTACGAAAAGTTGTGAGGGACGTCTACCCTAAATCTCCGAAACTTATTGACGTTCCTGATCTTCTAACATCAGCAGTGCAACTGCAGTGGACGCCAACAGATCAAGGTTAAACGTGTCAATTGGCTGCAAGTCAACTCCAGGTGCGGATGGCATGGTAACTAATGTGGTTGATGCGCTTGCCTCAGGGGTCTTGGATTTGGTATTCAACCTGTGCAATTTGTATTGTAACTTGCTCCCCGTCTTGTGCTCCGTCTCCGCTCTATCAGCCAAGAACATTTTGGTTGCATTAGACCAAGGAGCCGAGGACCGCTTGGTTGTATTAGACCTGCGTCTGTACACAATCCAACAGAACTGAATGAACCATAGAGCCTCTCATTCCCTTACCAGTAGCATCGATATTCGTTCTCACAGCTAGCACGATGATTACATACTAATCTAGAACTTGTATAAGTTAGTCTACAGAACTAATGATATAATTAACCCCTAAGCGTCTAGAACGCCCAACATGACCATCTGCATCACTGAACTTTGCAATGGTGACTTTTTATCATTTTTACCTCGATTTTCTGATTCATTTAAAGCTCCTGTTCTATACTACAAGATCGTGTCAAACTGATTGAAGTCATTTTCACACGAACAGATGATTTGATTTGCGGGAGGGGTCCGATTTTCCTACACTACAGAAAATACACAATCCATAGGGATTGATAGAGAACTTGTGATAGGTTACTGAGATCCAAGCACCATGAGAATTAATGTACGTCCCAGGTGGTGATTAGTTAGTGATAGACTTAATTGTGCCCTAGGTTCTCAGTGGCTCCAGAAAACGCATGATCGAAACTGTACCTTTTTGAACCCCACTTCATACCGGAGGCTCCGCCTGATCAATTCTCGATGGGATTCGTTTAGACCCTGAGCGGAGTGGGAAACGCCGGGTGCGCTCAGTCTGAACGGGAGTTGTAGGCGGAGTGAGAGCAATTCTGGCCATCTCACGCTCCATCCGTTTAGCGTTCCGGGCTTCATTGATATCAACGGGAACTTCGACTTCATCCTCTGACTCCTCATCTGGTTCCTCATCTTCAGATCCATCATCTGATCTTTCATTGAGTAGTCCAGGCCTCATGTTTCGTTTCTGCATCACATCCTGCAGATACTGTTTGAGGGTAAGCCCTTTGTTGTCAGACTTAAAAGACTGCACCGGGATGTTCCCTGCCGCCGTCTCCTCCTCCAGGAACTTGCGGAGACCTGGAAATCAATGTATACATGGTTCAGTAGAATGATTATGTAATCACGTCTTGAAATACATCCATTTCCGTTACCCTGGCATGTACTAAAAAATACGTGTACATGCATGCCTGGTTTAGTAGATTGTGTAAGATTTCACATCTTGAGACATTTCCAATTTCACTGTACGTGTGTATATGTGAGCCTGGCATGTACTTTAAACTTCTAAGGCTTTGCAAGAACGACCAGTGTCATGTAAGGATAGTCAACTTACATGGAGTGGGCTCCATTTTCGTGTATTTCTGTCGGCTCTCTTTGCGAAGCAATTCACCAAACTCTTCGTTGGTGAGAATTCGCCGCTGCTCAGAAGTTCAGAATATCAGTACTAGTCATCACAGAAGTTCAGAATATTCGCACCAAAGATATGCGTAATATTGCAGGTTTGTATTTGAGTTGTAACACAATGTGCGCATTAAGGAAAGTACAGTCGTCATGCCATGGTGCAACACTGAGCCAATAAACTTCAAAAGTGGCTGGTTTATTAATTAATTAACTGGGTTGACTTTGATCACTAAATAATACGTACCAGCTCTTCGTCTGCGGCATAGTGCTCTTCTCTAAAGTTGAGCTGAATGCTGCTCGGATCCAATGCAGATGGCTTGTATTTAAGTGCGGCACGGTCCTGGGCCCTGCAGGAAATGCCTCATCCAAATTGAGGATATGATACGATTTTCATAGAAATCAAGCAATACCATACTGACTGACTAGTGCATGATAAATTGATACATCTCTTGAAATGTAGAAAAATCATCCCTATTTACCTTGCAGCTAAGTAGGCCGTGAGATGACTTCCTGCACATCAGTTTAAAGAAAACGATGTCAGTTTTGAGCAGAACCACATCACAGTATGTACATACAAAAACTTGTAAGACATCCTGCAACTTACAGCTTCAATTCCCACCTAAAGTAGCCCTCATTCACACAAGGTAGTCAAAGTCTATTATTCTGATTTATTCACATTGATCCACATCAAGAAAAATATCATTTCTGTGCTCCATATATCGTAAAGATAAGGGTTTCAAACGAAAAACATACCAAAGAAAAGGCGTTTTTTCTTCCCCGCCTTTGAGGGGTCACTGTCACCAAAACAAATCCACACTAACTTTAGACTAGCTCATACATTGGATATGTACATGTTTCTCAACTGTATTAATAGCTCAAACGATTCAACGCAGACTCTAAACACCATATTGTACACGCAATTCCGGGCGGGCCTTTGGAGCTACACACAAAACGACTGGGCACCTTCATTAAATTACTCCCGACTAGATGAACTTCAAGATTCAGGATTAGGCAACGGAATTGAATCATATGGAAAAGCTCCAGGGCACAAAATCAGTTGTAATCAGCACTCACATGAACCAGGCGCCGTAAAGGCTCGAATTCTTGTAATGGTGGACGTGAATGTAGTTGGGCTGTTCCTGGCTGACATTCCCAAACTTGAATCGAGATTCTCCACGAGGAGGCTTGCTTGTGGTGTTCGCCATGATCTTGGGACTTTTGGTCCCTGCGGGAGACCTTGCGACCTCCTTCTTTCCAGGACGAGCGTGCTCGGCAGACCCTCTGGGTGAGGAACTGGGGTTTATCCTCAGCGACTTCGACGACATCTGCACATACAATAATTAATCAGCCCCCGCAACAATCAACGAGCTGGTCAGTAATCTGGCCGTGAACATCTTGAATGAGAGAACGGGACTGTATGTTGAAAGAGCTGGAGTTTTGATCTTGAAAATTTTGGTGGCAAGCTAGTTCAACCTCCTGAAGAACATTAAAATTTTGTACCCGAGGACTCCCAGGTGTTGAAATAAGTTTACTATCAAGAGGAAGTACAAAGTATGTAAAATGAAGAATGTGTGCGTTGAGATCGATTACCCTATCGTCGGCGGAAGAGCTTTGCAAGTTTCAAATCGAGAGAAGTTGGTACCTGCCAAACAAACACAACAACATACAGTCAACTTCATATCTTCCTAGGGTTTCAACAGAAGTGGTTCTCAACTTCAATTGGGCTACTTTTCGTGACCTGGTTGAGAACTCTAGAAGAGATTAGGGATTGTTAGATGTGGGATTTATATCCCTCGAAAGTCTGTCAGCTAGGGTGGAGAAACTTGGCTTACCGTCAAACGCAAACCTCTAAACTCGAGCTCTGAAATCCATCCCAGAACTCGAAGTTTTTCTGCTATGAATCCCAGTAACCAGCGGCACTCTTTCCTAAGTTTCCTTCTGCATATCAAACAGCAAATTAAAATGACGTCTTGGAAAAAGGGACTGGTTCGGCTTTATAATGAAACTAAGCCAGCTCTAAACAGGTGTGGAAGTCTCGCAGGTGTGGAAGTATCGAAGGTGTGGAAGTCTCGCAGGTGTGGAAGTCTCGAAGGTGTGCAAGTCTCGCAGGTGTGGAAGATTACCTGCGACGAATCTCGTGAGATCAATGCCGCACTCTCATTTCTTCTGCACATCAAAGAAAAGAATTCTTACGACTTCCGAATACGTCTCGTAAAAAGAGATGGCAATCAAGCAATCTCAACACGAGCTTCCTGTGCAAAAAAATCTCACCAAAAATTCAGAACCCTAAACCTACGCGCGTCAAGTTTGCAAAAAAATTCCGAAACTCATATCAGAATTAATCGTCAAGTTGCAAATCAATAACAGTAGCTGAAAGTAAGCTAATAAAAATAAGACACCACAAAAACTAAAAGAAGACACCACAGAAAATTAAAAGAATCTGATCATGAATCTCAGGAATCCGTGGCCCTCTTTTCTTCTGCACATCAAACAGCAAATTGATATGCGTTTTTGGAAAAAAGCAGGTTCGACTTCATCACGCAACTAAGAAAAACTCTAAACTAGCTCCTTGTGTGTGAAATAATTCACAGAACTCGCAGATGCGCAAGTTTACCTGCGATGAATCTCGAGAGATCAATGCGCCTCTCTCTGTTCTTCTGCACATCTAAGAAAAGAATTCTTTATGACTTCAGAACTCGGGAGCTACACAGAAGAGTGAAGGAAAAAAGACAACCTTCAAGCAAGGTGCAAAAGTGCCTGAAAATGCTGGCGCACTGTAAAACCCGGCAGCAGCTACCGAGGCAGCTACAAAGACAATGAGAATTAAGAAAAACCTTCCGAGAATTGGACACAGAAATGTTCCACCGCAATTCACCTTCACTGTTAGAGAAGGCGGGAGCAGAAAGCCGGAATCTTGCAAACGCGAGCGCCTGAAATCACAACAAGTTCGACCGAGCAGCTGCACTAATTAGCAGAAGGAAAAATAAATAAAAAATCTGCAAGCAAGGTGCAAAAGTGCCTGAAAATGCCGGCGCACTGCAAAAGTCAGGAACGGCTACCGAGGCAGCCACACAGACAACGAGAATTGAGAGATAGAAACTGGACACAGAAACCTCCGATCGCAATTCACCTTCACTATTACAGAAGGCGGGAGCAGAACCCCTGAATCTTGCAAAAGGAATTCACAACAATTAAGCTGGACCGAGCAGCTTTACTACCAGAAGAAAAAAAACGACAACCTGCAAGCAAGGTGCAAAAGTGCCTGAAAATGCCGGCGCACTGCAAAACTCAAGAGCAGCTACCGAAGCAGCTACACAGACAATTCGAATTGAGAAAATGCGAGCTCTATAAACTGGACGCAGAAACGTTCGACCGCAATTCACCTTCACTATCAGAGGAGGCGGGAGCAGAACCCCTGAAACTTGCAAAAGCGAAGCGCCTGAAATCACAACAAGCAGCTGTACTAACAGAAGTAAAATAGACAACTTCTGCTAGCAATGTGCAAACATACCTGAAAATTGCCGGCGCAAGTGCTGCAAAACTCGGGAGCAGCAACCGAGGCAGCTACACCGACAAGGAGAACTGAGAAAATGCCGAGAGAGACTGCGGGAATGAGAGTGACGACTGTGGCGGTGTGAGTTGGGGTGCGCGCAAAAGATTTCTTGAGCTTTCAATTGGTTTTATTGGCATTGATTGCAGCGGATGATCAGGAGCATTTCAAATGGGAATATTCTCGACCGTCCGATCGCATCGCAGCGTGGTGCATGATCGTCACTGGTGAGCTGGCAGTTTGCATGGCGATGGAATTTCTCCTGATCGCTGACTCAGTATTAGTGTGACTGTATTTTGTGTATAAGAATTATAAGATGATAAATAAATTATGTGACTTGATTTAAAGATTTTTTATTAGCGTATCATTAGAATTATAATTGTAAGTTTTAAATATTATTTTTATGCGTAGAAAATTTGATTTTTTTACAAATCTTGTTGAAAGATTGATAATATTAAGAATTTTAAATTTTACGGGTAATTGTGTGTAAAGAATTTAAACTAAATGGAAAATATTGAATGATGCATACTTATTGAAGTATACTGAGTCTGATGGATATTAATTAAAAAAAATTGAATCTCATATATATATATATATATATATATATATATATATATATATATATATATATATATATATATATATATATGTATATATATATATATAATTACTAATTAAAAATATACAATAGTGCATATTAATTCTAGGAAGATATAAACCATAAAAAAATAGTCAACAATTTGTGCCCTAGAGGAAGAGGGTGTCATTTCTCATTCGATTTTGAGTGAAACCGCACCACTTTTCACTGCTTTTAGAATGCCTGACTTTGAATCTGTATGATTTCGTCCGCATACTCTTTCCTTGGTCTGTTACTGGTTACACTTACGACAGCACGGAAATGGCAGAAGCATGTCCAGCCTACGATTGTAACAACAATGATACTATATATATGAATTCATATATATGGACATAAAACAGGGAAAATGTCAACAACGTTGTTACCGACAAATTCAAAATGTCTACCGACAAGCACACGATAGGTACAGTGGCGACCAGAAGTCTTCGCACAGTGGCCCATCACTTCAACAGGTGTTGACTATAGCTTAGTAAGTGGGTTTACAGGAGATTTTTTGGGTTAGCATTAATTGATACACCACATGGCACCTAATTAACATTGACTCCCCAAAACTTTGCCACTTGTAGAAATTATTCATGCAAAAATCGTGAAGGGGTGTGTACAACTTAATATGCACATCAGTTGTACACACCACAATCTTCTCATTAAAATTGCACTTGTGAGGCTTTTTGTTTTGGATTTTTTTTGTATGATTTGGAGAGGCCTGTGGTGATTCACTATGGCTCCTAGAAGGTCTGAGAATCAACGTAGGGCAGTTCTTGAGATGTATGAGCGAGGCAACTCATATGGCCAGATTTCTGCAGTTTTGGGCATTCCTCAAAGCACTTCTTCTGACATAGTGCGAAGGTTCCGTGAGAGAGAGAGTCTAACAGATAAAACTTCACCTGGTAGACCTAGAATTCTAGATGAACGCGGTGACCGTGGCATTGTGAGGAGATTAAATGATCCAAATACTAGCACAGCGGTAGCTATAGGAAGAGTGTTACGATCTGAGGGCTTCCAATTGAGTGATAATACGGTGAAAAGGAGTCTTTGGAGGCAAGGGTTGAGAGCATGCGTGAAGACCAAGAAGCCACTTTTGACAAAGAAACATCGAGCACGTCGTTTGCAGTGGGCAAAGAAGTGCAAGCATGCAGATTGGGAGTTTTGGGCTCATGTCATTTTTTCTGATGAGTCTAAATTCAATCTTTTTGGCTCAGATGGACGTCAGTATTGTTGGAGAAAGAGTGGAGATCGTCTTTTAGATCAGCATGTGCAATCTACAGTCAAACATGGAGGAGGAAACATAATGGTTTGGGGTTGTATGACTTGGGAAGGAGTTGGCAAGCTTCACCTGATTGAAGGGAAGATGGATAAATATGTATATCGCAACATTTTAGAGACGGAACTTATGGGTACTATACAGATGCAAGGTTTAGAAGAAGATGAGGTTATTTTCCAGCATGATAATGACCCAAAGCATACTGCACATTATGTTGTAGAGTGGTTGCGTGCTCAAAAATTTGAGCTTATTGGACACCCTCCACAATCACCTGATCTCAATCCAATAGAACATCTTTGGAATGAAGTAGATCGTCGTCTGAGAAGGTCTAAAAGGAAACCAACTAGTAAAAGTGACTTATGGGAGAAGATCCAAGAAATTTGGTACGGTATAGAGCCTGATGTTGTTAGGAAGTTAATACGCTCTATGCCTCAAAGAGCTCTTGATGTCTACCATGCAAGAGGTGGCCACACACGGTGGTAGTGTTTGTGAGTGCTTATGAGTTGAATCATTGAGTTATAAAGGTGTTTAGTAATTTTTAGTCTTATTTTCTATAGTTGATATGCAATAAAAATCAATTTGACCATAAAGAATTGTACAGGCTTGTTACACATTTGAATTATTGTGTGTTTTTCTAATTCATATTTTCATTGAAAACTTTGTGTTTTATGCCTGTTGCAACTATACGTGCTTGTGGTTGTGTTCTTGTTATTTTATGAGAGTTCATGTAGATTTGGCAAGTATTTAAAAAAAAAAACTCCTCTTGTACAACTATTTGTGGTTGCCACTGTACATCAGCTTTACACTAGAGCTGTTCAGAGCTAAGACAAAATGCACTGCACAAATCTATCACAAAACAATTATATATGTCCATAACACTCCGCTATCGCTTTCAGACAGACACATGCTACACATGAAAACCAAGGTCTAGAATCATAATCCCGCTCTCCCCATACTTTTTTTTTTTTTGACACAAATACAGAGAACTGTATTGCAAGTGGGGAGAAAAATACAACCAACCTCAGCCGAAAGCGGCCTGAGGGGAAGAGTCTCCCCATACTTTCAAAGAGCCCAAGATCTCCCACGGCCCTGATTTATTCTGTAGATCGTATATCTCAACCTCCCACCCGTCCCACCTCCCTGTCCTCGACCAGTCATCTAGTATAGAAGTTTCGAAAACTGTATATACAGTTTTTTTCAGGATGACTTGAAGCCAAAGTTCAGATCTCCAGCCAAGTTTAGATCTCCAGCCAAGTTTATATCTCCAGCCAAGTTTATATCTCCAGCCAAGTTTAGATCTCCAGCACTCGAAGTCATCGACACTGCAAACAATAGAGTGATATTTAACAGCAACTTCAAAATTACGAGGAATATATTTTTTTTTTAAAAATGCTCGAGGCACTGAAACCGTTTCTTCAACAATGTGAGAGGTTTCTCATGAGACTCCTGTGGCTCACATTCTTTCAACATTTGCTTGGAAGAAATTAAATCCAGTTCACTTCATCAGAGGTTTCTCATGAGACTCCTGTGGCTCATCCTTTACTGATGATCCTCCCATGTCCTCAGGCTCATCCTTGACCGTATTCTTTGATGGTCCTCCCTTGTCCTCTACCGATACCCCAAAGCTTGGTTCAAACGCATATCCCACAGGGTTCAAGCTGTGAAACATGATTCCATTCTCGATTGGCGGAGGGGTAATTGAAATTTCGGTAGCTTGAAGATTCACATTCGACATATCATATATCACCCCTGTTCGCTCAATCGTATTGAATATACACAGCCTGTCCTGACCCAGCGGCACGCATGTGTATTCAGGATATACCAAGAGAGCTCTGTTTCCCTGCCTTTGACGTGTCACTACTCTAGTCCACTTAAAGCCTCCTCCATCCTCCAAGTCCAGCCTGTCAATGCAATGGGTGACATTTCGGCCCGCCTCTTGTTCCGAGAAAAGGTAAACTACGCTGCTTAAAACCAGAATCTGAGAAATGGCAAAGTACACATTCAAGGCAGTATCTGTAATTGGGTCAGGTTCAAAGAAGGGGCAAATCCAGTTATCACGCCATTTACGCTTAACCACATCAAAAGCCAGAATGCCCTTGCTTCCATTGACCATGAACCCAACACAAAGTAGTAAATTCTGGCTCTCACAGTAGGCACCATTTGAGTAATCGTTCAAGGAGAAGTCCGTCCCAGGCACATCTCCAGCAGGTAACCATGTTCCCTGCTCTGATTCATACACGTCTGTTTTCCTGGAGAGGCTCTCTGTTCCAATGGCCGCACTCCCTACGACAATAACCTGAAAGCTTGACGTGATTGAATTTTCTTTTTTAGCCAGCGTCACATGCACGTTGATGATCACAGGATGACGGGAGAATTCCAAAGCAGGAAGCTTCCGAGTTGCTCCCGTCAATGGATTCACAACATACAGCTTCTCTGCTTCGTTGGCCTTCCCTACGTTCACAACGAAGAGGCCTACACCACCAGCGACATGGAAATCTTTAAATAAGTCTGGATCTGGAGCTGGAATGGGAGCTTTGAATGGTGGCAGTTTCCTCCAAATGTGATCCTCACTATCAAATCCCCTCACATGCCACGAGTCCTTCTCCGCATAAAACACCAGTGGACTTAGAGAACACTCCGTGCAACGCAGACGAGCCCGTAATTGGTGGAATGTTCCTCGCTCTATGACCTTCCAAAAGCTTTTGCAGACTATGGAAAGCCTAAAAAGTTCAAGCAGGGGTAAATGGGCCAGAATCAAGTCTTGAACCTCCGGAGGTAACAAACCCCAACCCCAATCAACATCGTCCAGCTTGAGGCGTCCCAGGTGATCCTGCACTTTCTCTTGGGCAGCAGCATCATCACTGGTCATTCTCAGCGTGGACTTGAAAGCAGATAACTACTCCTTTTTCACCTGAGCATTACACCGTGCCCTTCCTTTTAGTCAATGTTACATCCAATACTTTTGGCCAATGTTACAGCCCCATCCGTCGATTCCTGAGGACAGTTAAGTTCCCTGCATTGAACATTTACATGCCATTGGCCGCACACCACAAGTTCAAATGAATTAGCAACTTAACACCTAAAGGACCAAGAAGCCCAAATTGGGCCTCATGGTTTTTTTTTGTTTTTTTTGTAGCAATTTTGAGTAGGTCTCATGTGGACTTCCTTTTGTTCAAAGTTATTTGTTTTTCGACCAACCAACGCAACGTTCTTCACTGATTCTGGTGATATAAAATTTGGTCCCATATGAATTGTATTTGTCACAGTATGAGTATTGATGATTGAGTCTTGAACCTTCCACAAGAAAAATGGTTTAAGAATCATGTATATCTTGTGATTTATGGTGTGTTTTAGTGATGATCGTCCAAAGTCATATTTAATGTCCAAACAAGTGCTTACCCTTTACTGTAGATTCACCAAGTGCTTCCCCTTTGGCGCACATCCACGAAGTGCTTCCCTTTAACACACATCCACCAAATGCTTCCCCTTTACCGCATATCCAATTATTATCACTTGCTAAGAGAGTAAAACTTGGTCATACAAGAAATTTACCTACAATTCTACAATTAATAATTATGTGGATATAGTCCACAAGAAGGGAGCACAGTTGGTGTGCAATTAGTGCAATTGGGACTCGTTTTTAAAGAAATTTTGAGTAGGTCATGTATGGACTTTATTCGTCCTAATTTATGTCTTGATAAATACATAAAACGTTCTTCATTGATTCTGATGATATAAATTTTGGACTGATTTGAATTGACTCACAATAGGATCAGTAAAATTGGAATTAAGCATTTCAGAAAACAGTGCAGACACTTAACTCCCGACAGAGGAAAAGACAAACTACACATAAAAAAGCGAGTCAATTACATACCATACGAAGTCCATTCACCATGAACCACAATCTACTCTTCTGATTAGCCAATGCCACATGCACTACTGATATCCTCCTTACATCAACCTGTATTGAGCAACATTAAATGCACCTGTATTGAGCAACATTGACATAGTAAGTTCGAGACCAACATTGAAATAGTAAGATCAAGATGCTGCATTCTAAAGCTTACACTAGAAGTCACAGGTACACAATACACATCGCCTGGGTAAACAAGAACGGATTTGCACTTCTTGATGTTAGTCCCAATCAACTACTGATTTCATTTCAATGTTCCATTTAGTGTACATTGTTAGTGTTTAGGTCCCTGGAGCTCAAACATCTAGTTCCAAGCCATGAAGGTCCATACAAAGGTCAATACATCAGGGGTATCAATGTAGCCTCATGTCAGGGAGGTCAGGGGTAAGGTATAAATTAAATATTACGGAGGTCCGTTCACAGGAAGATTTCGCGGGGTTAGCCCCAGGGCTAATGGAGGGCTAATCCCCCAACCGAAAGGCCCACTCATGCTTCTATCCTATGTTCTTGCAGAGTTCCTCACATCGCAAGAGCAACCCCCCACAAACGAAGTCCTGGGAGGGAAATTTATTTACCCCCAGCGGAAATTCTCGTATGAGGATATCTCACGAGGGAATTCCACCTCAAGCGCATGTATATTTGGAAGCATGAGCGGTCCTTACACCAGGAGAGGCCTCCACAGGCATAAAGGAGACAATCCTAAGGAGGCATCTCCATTTACTTTTTGCCGTCCCACATTCTTGGAGGGCCTCTCGCCACTAAAAACCTCAGAGCATGACGTATAGGAAGAGGGCCTCCCGGTTGCAGGAGGCCGTGGATCGCTGAAGCACAGCTAAGAATACTAAACCCCACACTCACAAGAAAACGCAAATCGAGCAAGAATCCAAACACGACAACACGGCCATGTTGCCGTACTTACACAAGAACAGCATTCCTAAAGAGAAAAAATAGAGAATGTAGCAACAGAAAGAGAACTATGCGTACCACCGCAGATCTAAATGCCGCATTCACTGCGCCTCAAGCGCAAGGGACCACCTCCCCGCTGCAACTTGCACTTCATCAACCTCTACCAACGGACCAAGTCCACTGATTCCACAAATTCCTTCCACCATTCCCGATCAACAAACGATGAGAAACCGAGTCTGGCCACAGAGATACACACAACTCGTATCAGCAACAGGCGAGCTCCAAACCCTAGCCAATGGTGGGTGAGATGACCCAGAAACAAGCCCGCTGAACCAAGATCAACGATTCTGTCATTAATTTTCGAACTAAAATTTTTTTTAAGAAAAGAGACTAAAGTATTAACGTCCATTGTTAATGTGATATAGGTGCTTATTTTATTGATTAGCTTGCGACAGTTAAATGTAAAAAGAATTCATAGGATTTCTCATTGTGTTATATGTGAAACGATCAAGATGTTTCGCTCTAATGCTATCATAGTATGGGCAATGAAAAATGAAATGGAATTCAGTTTCAACGGGACATTTTGACATCGTCTTGATTCTTTTGGTATGTTATGCCATTGTTCAACTTCTACCTAAATATTTCAAACATTAAAATGGAAATTTTAAAAATCAAACATTAAATATCTAACAAGAAACCAATTGGTCATAAGTTTAGTCATAAAATTCTAATATATCTATTTTTGAGCAAAACAAATCAATGTCGCCAATTTTTTCAATAATTCATAATAATAGTAACGCTAATGAAGGAAAGCAACGTGAATGAAGAGTCAGATGGGTAGGGCATGGGAGTAAGGACAGGCGTCCATGTGAGCATCGGAATGGTGGATATAGCTAAAGACAAAAAATGAGGTTCTGACTTCCACCTACGCTTGATGAACGTTGAAAGCAGACTTTCAAAGTCACTCACTTCACCATGCCATCGATGGGGTACATGATTGATTGTTTTGTGGAGAGTTTCTAATTTCATTTACTAAACTGTTCTACCGAGGTCTGCATGGAAGTGGTCTGTGCTTTTTTTAATCGGGGGAGAGCTGATTATGAGGACCGGCATGAAGAAGGCCCTCAGGACAAGCTTCTGTGAGGTTCAGTCACGTGAAAGGCACTAGCAGACAAGAAATGAGGTCTCAAAAACTACCCCATAACTACTCCACCCATTTCGGTAATCGGTACAACAGTGAAAAACATACTCTGGATTTCATGTCTTCCACAAGGACTTTCCAAACGTAAGTTACAGGCATCGGTTGACTGGTAGAGTGTAAATTAGTACAGGCACTTGCCTCGGGTCTTTACTAGCTTCGGGGTTTGCCTCGGGTCTGTACAGATCGTGTCAATCACGCGCAATGGGCTGCTATGATTGGCGGAACCAGCCCCAAATCTGACATGTCACGCTGACCTGTCCTTTTCCTGAAATGGCATGTTCGCCCCCCTCCTCAGTTTCTGTGGCTCAGATGAAAAGCATTTCTCAACACAGTATTTCTTAACCCCCTCCCCCCGCCCCCCCCAACCCAAAAAACAAAAGTAACAATTGAAAACAAGAGCATTGTTCGAGGCAATTCAATGGCACTAAATAATAGAAAAAATTCCTGGGTATTGGGCATCAAGGAATACCGTAGTATCATAGCAGGGTTGCCACCCCGTGAACAAATATTTAATTTTTTTGAAAAATAAGGTTCGCTCCTCAATATATGAATTTCTTGATTTTCATTTTTGAGAAAAAAAATGATTAAAAATGGCTCAAAATAGTTCAAAATAGCTTAGAAATAGCAAAATATAACTTTAAATAATTTATTCTATTTTCGTTCTTTTGTCCTCATAATTTCCGGTTTTTTACATTTTTTTTCTTTTTGAATTATTTTTTGGCAAACTTGCTATGGTACTACAGTAGTGTAAAAGTGAAATGTCCAACATCGCTATGTCCAACATCACTATTGACACTAGCTTGTTGCCAACAGTAGCATAGTTAAGTACAGCACTTTTGTTTGGTCCCTACTTTATTACCCTAGTGCAACAAGAATAGGGATTACATTCTTTTGAATGGATGGTCCCACATGTTAGAAACCGACGGTTTGCAATAGGAAGTTTGTAGAAAAAAAGTGACAACTTTTACTTGCTTTGTTTAAGAATAGTGATGTTGAATTTTTGTAATTAAACTTTTGATTCTGTATGAAATTAGAGGTTCGAATCCAACATTTACAACTTGCATTCGTTTACTGGTGCAGTAGTGCTTGAACATAGTTTCTTAATTCAGTTTACAAAAATACTTTAACCCCTAAACGTCCAATTGTCCAGAAAGTGAACAATGTACAGAATCAAACACAATTTTCTCATCCGTCATTGACTTTTTGTAGCGTGGAATTTTTAATGTATATTTTATGGGAAGTTAGCTTCATGCATGTGTGATCCGATTAGAAAGGAGATGATTTGTGAAATTTGTATGCCTCATTTCAAGTTGTAGTGATTCACCTAAAATTTTGAAGATTCCAATGTAAAAGTGCTCTTAAAAAAGTCAGCTCATAAAATTAAGCAACCAAAAAATCTCCAAAAATCATATGATGAAGGAAACCATACCATCTCGTAGTGCATGTTATTCCAATTTCATTACAATATTTTTAATTTTTTTTGTGAATTTGGGATTTATAATTGAATTTCAAGCGAAAACCTTGCAAAACTAATTAAAAAATATTAATAAAAAAAAATGATGAATCCAACTGTATAGATGTGATCTTCACATTAACATTAACAGCTTTGCTTTGTACATCAATTCCATTTCTGTTTTACATCAAACAATTTATAACGAATCTTTGAAAACAATGTTGAACCAGGACGTTAAAGGGTAAGGTGGAACAATTTATGAAACCTAGAATATCACCGTGGTTCTTTCAATATCCATACATTTACATCTACAAGATCAACCCTGAAAAATGAGTAAAAAGAGAGCAAAGACGTACCCTCTTTTTTTTTTTCTTTCTCTGTGGACTTGGACATACCGAATTCTGTAGTCATCAAATAACCACATTAGTATGACTCCAACTTCAATGCAACTTCACCTATTCAAGTGGTATGAGCTGATAGCCAGACAAGTGCACCAAACGGATCAGTTGCAGGACTTCCAATACAAACTTAAAACCAAAGTACAGGAAAACCAATTAAGCAAGAACCACATTATTTTCCAAATATAAAGTCTACAATGACATGACAAAAATTGGCGAAAATTCACGACATAAGCAATTTTGCAGATGGAAGACTGAAAACTCAAATCTATTCCTGTCCTAGTTTTCACATTTCAGTGCAGTGGAATAACCAAATGGATGTTCCCTGAGTTGAAACCGAGTCCAAATTAGTAACAGTCTCTCATAACAGTTGGCCTTTAGCAGTACAGTGAAGGAATCCGTGTTAGTAACAGGATGTACAAACAACTATAGATCTAATTCAGATGCAAGCAAGTAGGAAAAAAAAAACAAACCACTGCACCAGGTTCCTCAATGATCCCACAAGGCCGGGCTCCACAAGGCACGGTCAGTGAATGGTCTATATGTATAACACAGGAGAGAACTGCAAGTGAAAATTGTTACCAGATGGAGTGCAAGGTTACTTAAGGTATCAATTGAATAGTCTGGGGGAGCACTCAATTGTCCTACCACAGTATATAATAAGTTACGTTGGCAGACACACATGCAGTCGGCATCGAATTAAACCAAATGGGAAATGATCTACGCAACCTTTCTATCAACACTGACCGTGCAGTACTTGCAAATTTAAGGAGAAAAAGCTGGAACCGACTGAATTTACTCCGACTAACCTGCAGCTTCCATTCTAGAAGCTCGATCTTAGAACTGTTCTTGTTTTCGGGGAGGGCACCACTAGTATGAACAGTAAGTTCACTTGGCTTTCGCTATGGTGGTAATTTTTTTGGTTCTTTTTGTCATGGGCTAAATAACGCTTGAAAGCGTTAGCATGCAGACATGTAACAGTCTGTTTCACGAGTTCCTTGCACGAGAGGTCATCTGCTAACTTACACACTTTCTTGTCAATCAAAATCTACCACTTTTTAGCATGACAATTGACGAGAGTCGCAAAATGGATGATATCTCACAACGCTTCAAGTCTCAATCACTACCTACTGCACTACCAAGTGTGACTACTCAATCACAAACATCAAAATGTACTTTTGGACTGATATATAAAAAGAGGAGAAGGAGGGATTATGGATTATAACCCTAGTTGATTCTAACACTAGACGTGGCATTGTAACACTATCACTCTTCAAAAAGTAAAAGTCACAGACTTTTTCTTAGCAGACATTTATCACATACAGACATTCACATACAGACATTTAGTTCACCAGACTGACCACGGCATGATCTGTGTACTGTTAGCCTCAGTCAGTAGTTTGTGCCGTGGTTTAAAATAGTGTTTAGAAACTATTGTTGTTTAAATAGCATGGGCCCAGGCGGAAATAGTCTACTTCCAGTATCTACTCCCAGCGTAGAATGAAATTCCCCCACAGACAGGTGATCGAGTTGACGTATTCAATGGAGTCTGTAAACTCAACGTTCCGTGTGCAGACACATTTGTGTTGAGTTTTTTACAAGTCATGGTTAAATTTCAAAAGTCAACCTGATAAGTGAACGAATCATAACTAGCTTTGATTCACCGTGGCATAAAAATGGCATTCAAACTTAAATTGAAGTAGGGGTTATAGTCAAGGCATGGGACCTACGTACAACTCAGCCGAATTAGATTAGCGACGTCCTGCAGCTCTTTTCAAGTCCTGGTGTCTACGCTTGCTCATCACTCTTCCAGACCATCCCAAGACTGCCTTACAAGCTTTCTCGCAAACATTTGCCGTCTCCATACGAAAGAGAAGAACGAGAAAAGATATGATTCTTCTCGGAGAATTTCACAAACGGCAAAGAAACACTCCTCCTCATTGTCGCTGCTCTGCCTTCATGCAGAGATCCACAGGGCACCTTTGGCACGTTCCAAGATGGGAAAGCCAAGGGTTTCCTAGGACAGGAAACAAAGAGTCACAGGTCATGTGGGAATGTCCCAAGTGGGAAATATTAAGCGTTTCCCGCATGACCATGAGGTCGAAGCTGCTCCAAAGTCGAATTTCCCACATGCCACTGTTCATGCACAAGGGAGACACCAAATTTTCCCACCTGTCCCAAGCGGGAACCTGCCAAAGGCGCCCTGTGAGATCATGCTTGGAATGGAAAACAACTCAATACGTACGAGAGAGTTTGGAAACCTGATATACAAGCGATAAAGATTAAAAGAACGTGGTCGCCGCCCTTATTTATATGTTTCGTTGCTGCTGCTAAGACAACACCCATTTACTTGCCGTGCTTCCAACGCGTCATGAAAATGTCTGCAGTGTTCCATTGCATGCTGAGCGACGCGGAAATGCATGCAATCCGGCGCCATGTACTGTTCACAAACTTAACGCGGTTATCTTTCACTCAATTTTCCGGAGCCCTATGAATATGGGAACTCAAAACGCTCTGATCATATTGTGAAAAACATTATAGGATCAGATTTTATATCACTGGAATCAATGAAGAACATTGCATGTGTTGTTCAAAAAATAAATAAATTTGAACAAAAAGAAGTCCACATAGGACCTACTCAGAACTCCTAAAAAAACATGAGGCCCAATTTGGGCTTCTTGGTCCTTTAGGGGTTAAAGGATAGCTCGTGCATTGAAAGAATAACCTGCGCACGGTCTGTTGTTAATTCAGATAGGATCAGATTTTATAGAATCAATGTTCCAATGAGAATCGCTGTTCCAATGCCCGCACTCCCTATGACAATAACCCAAAAGCTTGATGTGATCAAGTCCTTTTTTTTAGCCAGTGTCACATGCACGTTGATGATATATCACAGGATGACGGGAGAATTCCAAAGCAGGAAGCTCCCGAGTAGCTCCGGTCAGAGGATTGCAACGGTACAGCTTCTCGGAAACAAACTTCTTGGAAGAGGTCTGACACCCCTTCCATGTGAAGATCGGGCGGGTGAAAGCCGCCAGAAGACAAGAACTGAGGTCTCAAGAACCACCGATGGTCCACCCATTTCGGTAAGAATGGAAACCATACTCCTGGGTTCCCGGGTTCACCAATTTCGGTGGTGCATCGGCAGCTTTCAGCTTTCCAGGACCCCTACCAGTACATGGAAGGAGGCCCTTATAGCCTCATATCAGGGAGGTCAAGGGTAAGGAATAAATTAAATGTTACAGAGGTCCGTTGCAGTAGGCCGTTGGTCGCTGGAGCACAGCTCGGAATACTAAATGGATGGTGTCCCCGCTCCCAGCCATGTCCCAATACTCACAAGAAAATTTTGCAAATCGAGCAAGAATCAAAACACCAGCAAAACTGTGATAAAAGCTTACTGTGCAGCTTCGCAACAGGACAGTAAGAAGACCCGACGTCATTACCATGACAATGCGGCCATTTTCATAAAGGCGATCCATCTTCACAGAGGGATCAAATGCTTGAAACGATACTATTCCCACGGTACTTACACAATAGCAGTATTCCTAAAAGAGCACATAGTTACAGAGAATGTAGCAACAGAAAAAAGAACTATACGTACCACCGCAGATCTGAATCCCGCATTCACGCGCAAAGGATCACCTCCCCGCCGCAACTTGCACAAGTTTTATCAACCTAAAACGACTGACCAAGTCCACGAATTCCTTCCACCATTCCGGATCAACAAACCATCAGAAACAGAGTCTGGCCACGCAGACAAATAAGAAAGTGGTGTCCCCTCTCCCAGACTCGCCCCATTAGGGTTGAGTTCGCTCTCCATTTGAAACTCCAGTGCAATTTTAGACCGAAGGTTGGAAAACCTCGGATCATTTTCCACTAGAAATGTTGCCGAAAACAAAAAAAAACAGCATCTCTACAGAGAAAACAGCATGGAGAATGTGGCAACAACGAAGTACACAAACCTCGTATCGCAAATCCCGTCAAAACGCAAAGCATTGATCATAACCTCCCCGCTTACTGCAACCTTAATCTCATCAAACAGAGGCGAAACAAAACAAAAAATCCGAATTAAAACCAAAAATGAGAGGCTACTCCAGATCGCCATGATCTGCCATTCCACCACAGAAGAACCCTCGCCGCCCCTTTGAAGGACCGAAACAGGACGAAGGCTCTGCAGACAGCTGACGTGTCTCCATGCCACGTCCTCCAGGCGTGTGCCCATCACGCGTCGTGAGGCGCTGTGATTGGCGAGGCAAGCATCGAATCTGACCGGGTCAGAGTCTGCTGCCTTTTTCCTTTTTCCAGACATGGGCAGCCCGTGCGTTCTCGGACGATGCGTACAGACAGTTTTCGGAGCAGCAGGAAGAGCCCGTTTCTATGAGCTCCTACAAACAAGCTGCCCGAAGACTTGTAGGCGCCCTCCCCGGGGTGGCCGCGTCACTGAGGCGCAGATCAGACCATCGGCTTTGTGGCCGGCTTGGTGGATCTCAGCCCTTCGTTCATTGAGTTCGATCTGGGGTTGTCGTTATTCGAGGTGGCGGTTGGAGTCGTGGGCGAGCATGGTTGGCAATGTCGTGCTGGTTGTTGGTTGATCACGGGTCCCGATACGCGGGCGGAGCAGCAGGCTGACTTTCCCTTTCAGAATTAATTGCTTTCAGAATTAATTGCTCATTGGGAGCGGGGCCATGGGAACGCGGCTTGGAGGTAGGAGCACATGCCGGCTCAAACACAAAGGTAACTAACGAGCTGACCTAAGGCGATGGGGACATTGCATGTAGTTTTCCTCATTTTTGAGAGTTGATTTCAATGCTTTCTTTTCATTCTTTTGAGAATTTTCTTTTTATACAATATAGTGTACACCAAAATGAAGAAAAAGGTGTAATCAATCTCTTTAATAGATCAAATTGACATTTTTATTTCATTGCTACAAAGTAGCTTATTAACCCCTAAACGTCCTCATCCCTTTGCAAATTTGGTAGTTTTGTATAGATACATCATAAAATACAACGCAGGGGGATATTTTGAGCTTGATGTATGAATAAAAGTTGTACATTATCAATTTTAGATTCTATCCATATAGTTAAATCTGCGATTGCTATCACCAATATTTTGGTGTAAATTTTGAAACTTGAAATTGAAAACTCTTTTGTAATTTGATTACAAATAAGGTATTAACAATCTGTACATGAATTTTTTTTTCTAATTAGTTGAAATGTAATAGTCTAAGTGTAGTGATTTTTGGAGATTTTTTGGTTGCTTAATTTTATGAGTTGAATTTTTAAAGAGCACTTTTACATTGAAATCTTCAAATTTTTTGGTGAATCACTACAACATAAAATGAGGCATAGAAATTTCACAAATCAATCCCTTTCTAATCGGATCACACATGCATGAAGCTAACTTTCCATAAAATATATAAGAAAAAATCCACACATCAAAAAGTCAATGACAAATGAGAAATCTATTTGATTCGGTCTATCGTCCACATTCTGGACGGTTGGACGTTGAGGGGTTAAAAAGTGCTCCTGAGACCATTTTTTTGGTTTGATATCAATTTGAATGATGGGACGAACCTAACATTAGAAATTTAAAAGACCAAAAAATTAATATTCAATTGACACACATTGAAAAAAATTACAATATCGGACAAATCCTCATGGAATTATGCATGGTTAAAGTTTAGTTCAATTCACAATATCCAAATTGTATGATGTGTATATCTCACTTAATATTGACTATTTTAAAAAACGAACAACTTTAATAAATGGGTTGGAAAATTTTGGAGCGGAATGATTTTATATATATATATATATATATATATATATATATATATATATATATATATGTTTTGTTAAAAACATCATTTAGCGGATCAAAAATACCATTTTTTGGACTCAAAAGCCTCTTAAGGCCTCTTCATATACTCAAGTGTAAAAGGCATTAGAACAAAAGGTTCATGAATCGAAGAAGTTTTTGAAAGATAGTTATTATAGAAGAGGTTGACATTTAAGAACAAAAAGTTGACGAAGAGGTTCATGAAGGGCACTTGTCACTAAAGAAGTTCATGTCTAAGATCTAAAGGTTCGTAAAGATATTCATGTCTAATTTTAAACCCTAAATGTCCTCACCCCTCTGTGAATTTGGACGATATCAAAGATGTCTTATAAAATGTACATAACTAAGAAGGATATTTTGAACTTGATGTATGAATAAAAGTTTTACACTACAAATTTTAGATCCTATCCATATGGTAAGATCTATGATTGCTATCACCAATATCTTTGTATAAAATTTGAAACTTAAATTTAAAATTCTTTTGTAATTTGATCACAAATAAGCAATTGACAATTTGTTGATGAAATTTGTTGTGATGGGTTGAAATGTAATACTCTAAGTGTAGTAGTCTTTGGAGATTTTTTGGTTGCTTGATTTGATGAGTTGGTTTTTTCAAGAGCACTTTTACACCAAAGTCTTTAAATTTTTGAATGAATCACTACAACATGAAGTGAGGCATAAAATTTTCACAAATTTTTCCCTTTCTAATTGATTGACGCATGCATGAAGCTTACTTCCCATAAAATATATAGTAAAAATCCACACCACAAAAAGTGCATGTTGGATGAGAAATCGACGTTCAACTCTATACATCATGCATTTTTTGCATGGTTCAACCTTTAGGGGTTAAACATAAGACTTTATTAAGAAAAAACATGCCTACAAAACAATCACCGAATTCAAAGTTCATCAACGGTAGTACGAAGCATCGATGAGCTTTATAGAATTTGATATGATTGATTTAAAATACCATCAAAGTATAGAAAATAACTCCTTCTGTAGAATATATTGTCAAGCAAACCATACATTTTCATCTTGGGAGTGTTATACCTTTCATAACTTTACCATTACTTGGTACCTCTATGTTGTACGATTTAGCATTAATGCCTTCTACCGAGTCATTAAAGCTTGAAATCCTTTCTAAATACCATTTGTTTGTGTTTTCATCAAAAACCTCTACCATCTTTCCAATAAGGGAACCATCCGTACCAATTGTCCCACATTGTAATTCACCCCTTAAAATTATTGTTCCACAATTTCTGCACTCTATGGAATTTTCACCATTCAAAAGCATGTTATTGTCGCCACAATCACAACATTTTTGTTTGAAAACCTTTGGAAGTTGTAATCGCTTGCGTTTTCGAGAATAGGTTTCCCGTTGTTGTACTTTCACAGTGGTCTTCGGCCTCACTATACATTCATTTGGGGTGGATGATGTACCTACAAACATTTAGAATAAGTGAGTAAAACTTATGCAAAATTTGCATTACCAAATATTGATATAGTTTATGAAAAAAAATTAAAACTTGTAAATAATGTATTAAGTACCTGATGGATTTTCATGTGAAACAACTGCTTCTTTACCCTTCTCTAGCTTTCCATGACCAAGTCTTGTCATGGTAACATGTGCTTGGACTGCTCCTATGTTTGTTCCACATCGAGGTAGAGCAATGGTTTTCGGCGCCACTTATGGATTGAATATAGATCTTATAGACCGTGAAATCATGTTGATTCTTTTGTCCAAAGCAATAACTTCTTCTGATGCTAGCATGGATAATTTTTCAATAGTAAAGAATTTCGAGAGAATTCTTTGCATTTTGCTCTAGACGGAATCTACTAATGTGGCACTGGATGTAGACATTCTCATTTGCTCAAGTGTTGAAACAATGTCCTCATTTTGATTCCCAACTGGTAGTTCTTCTTCATTTTCTAAAATGCAATCGAAAAGTGAGTAGATGAACATAAATTTTGTTCCCATAAAATACAAGAGCATTAAATAATCAAAATGGTAAAGCATATCACATAGATTTTTAAACATTTAGAGTTGAAGAAAATACCAAGAGGATTGTTTGGTGGAGGGCTCCACATATCAGTTGACGGTACACTCAGTGCGAAATTTGGTGCTTCCTCTTCAAAATCATCATTTACGTCATGATTAAAAAATTTGTTCTTGAGATGGTAGTAACCTCTTCAAGTATTGTAATTCTCCATCCATGAGCATTCGTACGGTTGACAAATGCTTGCAAATTGCAACATGATCCTCACATTCACAACACTATGTATTCAATGAAAGAGCATACCAAACTGTACTCTTGGTTTGACTTCAAATCATGAATTCCATATTGAATTCATCAATGATTTGGAGATGTCTTTCGAGATCTTTTTTAAAAAATGCCACAATTTGAGTAGCTCTTTGTAGTCGTGTTGTAGAATGTTTATCTCTACCCCGAGTAGAATACTTCATAGACTCACTCCCAGAGTTGGCATGCCAATAATGATCCAATAATGTTTATCTACCAGATTGGTCTCCTGTGCTTGGTTCACTTATCATAATACAATTTTTGACATTGTATATAAGTGAAGATATTTCAAAGATGATAAATCAATAATACAATCAAAAATAGAAGTTAGTTTAAACTTCAACATCGTACATGAATGATTTGAAAGTGGTTCTATTTACCTATAATAGCCCAAATCAATGTGTCTAGTCTTTGATTCACTTTTTTCCGAAGCAAAGTGTACTTGATATAGTGCCATAACCTCTTCACAAGGTTAGTTGTGTTCATATAGCCGTGTTGATATATTTGACTATATCAAAGCCACATACATCTCCATATGCATCTCACCCCTGCCCAACCCATAGCTACATAGGTTAAAACCGATTTTTCATTTGCATACTTCAACTTGAAGTCTTCATTTTTTCTATTGAAGTCCTCTTCTCTGAGACACTCCAACAGTTCGCACATGGCATTGTATAGATGATTCCTCTTTGCTTCAATCACTTTTGGAATTAGATGTTCTATCCATGCTTTTTTGACATGGAACCAACAAAGAAGAAGATGACATTTTGTTTGGATTCTGCCAGTTTCACTATTCTTCCAACATGCCTCATCACGATCTATGATATATTTGAAAGCATTGTATTCAGTCTTGCTTTTATCTATGACTATAGCATTTGGTCTGACTTGGCCCATTTTCTCAAAAATAGCTTTCAAAATCAATCACTACAAGGAAATGGGTGTATAAATGACAAATTGTTGACAAAAAAATGTCCGAGATGACAACAGCATATGTTTTGCCGCCTGATTTTGTCATTTTGGACATTAGTGAAATTCTTGTCAATTTTTTGGTCAATTTTCTAGTGAAGAATGCAGTATGGACTCGGAAATTGGACTGCAATTCTGAGTGAATCAAACTTGTTAACTTCCAAATTGAATACCTCTTATTCATGCTTGTACATGATCTCAATATCTTTCAGTAGTTAGTAAAATTGAATTTATTTATTTATTTATTTTGGTGTTAAATAATACTTCATATGACCCTGAAATATACATTTTCTATCAGTGACAACGATAGTGGTAATAACCAATCGGAGGACGCACATTACGGATTCTGATATATTGGTTATAAAGGAAGAATGCCGTAACGTTCTTCAGCATCCATGGTAGTTTTTTCATCCAAGTTTTGGACATTATACTATGCACATACTTACTTATTCTATGGACTTCCCATTGTCTTGATCTAGGTAAGTTGCACTAGTGGTAGAACATCTAACACTATTTCAAACAAGAAGCACGTTACAGAATGACACAGGGTTTTAAAAAAAGCAACTTCATCACTATTGGAATTTCATCGTCTTGTAACGATGAAGAACCCACAGTACTAGGACCCTCCATTTAAAAACAATAGATGGATCACAATAAATGGGGAATATGATGCAAACACAATTATTCGCAATGCTAATATTTACACATATCGTTCTTTCTCTAATTTTGTAAACTAGGAATCAATACGAACACAGGAATTATTTTGAACAATTGAGAAAGGTACTAAAATCATCATTCCCACTCTATGGGTAAGTGGATATTTCTCTGTTGAAGGTTCGAGTTCCACTATACTCCATCATATACGGCGGCAAATCTCCAGTAAGCAACAGTACAATACTTTCTCCTGTTCCCTGCCCAACCCAAAGTTGCGTTATGGCTCATACTCTTGTAAGTGTGGCAGTACAGTTCTAAAACTCGTATATGACAGAGGACAGTATTTTCTACCTAATCCCTCAGATGCAATCCATTAAAACTCTTGAAAATACGTTCGAAAATTTCCAGCCCATAACTACTATATATTCAATGAAAATGACAACACCGTTACGAAACTCTAAATACAAACACCATCAACATTGTCCTCTCCAAAACATGTCATAAAATCAGGGGTTGGAAATCGAGTTTGAACCTGATTTTGAAATTGCGATACTGTTTCCTTTTCCGACACCCTTGTAATCGCACCGCACTGGCGTATAAGACACAAATCATCATACTCTTAACCCCAAGGTCGAGGATGTCAAGGTTGAACATTGCTTAGCCTTCTGTTGCAGAGTTCGCTTCCTACGTACACAGAATATCGTGACAATATGGTCACTTCCCTAATCTTCATATATGATATATACCACATTTTAGAGTATCACATGTATAGTCCAATATCTATAACAAATATATATACAACATTCAACAATGCACCGCAGTTGACATTGTCACGAATTGAACTTAGCTTAATCGTTCATGACTTCGGGATCATACTTACTATCTGTTGGCAATGATATCTCTTTATGCACCCTACCTTACTACTTTCATATCTATAAGGAAGCCTACCTCATTGCAAATATTTAAAACATGCGACCATTCAATAAGATGATGCTTAAAACTTTCAGCATATCATTACGACTTCCCAGTAATTATAAAAAACGTCCTTGCCATCTTCAGCAATTATCACTATTGAGAGAAGTGTACTCTGAACGAGAGCGTCACTTTTTACCGAAACTTCCACAGCCTCAACACTTACTACTTCTCTCTCATCCCTGCACACTATATTGAACAGTGAATTCCTACACATGTCTACATGCAGCTCTCTCCCACATCAACATCGAATGATACCTCATTTTCCAACATTTCGCCTTCCAGTACACTCTACTAGTGAAGATCACAATGTTCCACCACTGTACATTCTTTTTGTACTGTAACTGTCACAACACACGTCACTGAACATTTTGCATTCTCACTTACACAACCATGACTGATCCCAAATTTTGATCATTAAACTTACAGAATTCAGAGATCTCACCTCTCCATCTACACTGTCGTTTGACTCTGTTGAAGAATTGTCAGAGTACAAGTTCGCTGAAGAGAATGCTTCACTGTTGGAGCTGGTACCCCCACTGCTATAAATTTCTTCATCGGAATTGTATCTTGCCCGTACGTTTCTGGTGCCCCGACCATCCTGTTGTGCCGTTCTTCTTCGATGACCTTGTACTCCGGTGTTAGAATTCCTCCTGAACAACCGTTCCTCTTCATCTCGTTCATCCTCTTCACTGCTCACAGTTTGTTCCTGCATTTGAGCTGCGGGTCTAGGAATATTAGCACGCCTGCCACGTGTGCCTCCCCGACCACGGCCACGAGCCCCGCGTCCTCCTCGTCCTCCCCTATTCAGTCTCACCTGGGGTTGAAGAATTACATCTTCTCCTGTTGCTGCCAGTGCTGCCTCCTGCTCCCCTACATCACGATCAGGTCTTAATCCTTCGAAATCCTCATCTCGGCCCATTTGAAACAATTGAGCATCCTCTTCGCTTGCGTTATCTGGGAGTACTCGTCTTCCTCTTACTTCCTTTCTCAACACCACTCTCCATCCTGGAAGCTCCCTCGCATTTGAATAAAACACCTGTTCACAGTGTCTTGGAAATGCAAAACTATCTCGGCATACAGTACCATACCTTCTCTCATAATTAGCTAATGTGAATCCCCATTTATCTTTTTTTATGGTTGCATTTTCACCAATGTAGTTTGCCTTGACAAAATCACACACTAACACTACTAAACAATGGCGTCTATAGTTCAATTCCAGAATCTCCTCAATGTGGCCTACATACTCTACATCTGCATCCACTTGGTTTCCATCTCTGGTCCCATTCCTACATACTTGTCTAAAAGTAGCTGCCACTCCACTGTCACTTGTTTTAAAGGGCCGCTCTGAGCTAATAACTCTGTAATGGTTACCAAAAGCATACATTGACTTATAACCGGCAGCTGCTGGCAACGGGCCTCTCGCTGTGTCTAGGACCCTCGGATTCACTTCATTACCAAGTTGTTGCTCACGTCTTACTTCTTCGAGTACCCACTGCGCAAAGTCGGGTAATTTTTGCAGTTCTCTTGGATATGCAAATCGTGTTCTCCTTCCACCTCGACGTTGTTGGCGTCGATATTCATCTCTTTCGTGCTCCCTCTCTGTTATCGCTTCTCCATATCTCCTGTACAACGTGGCAGTCAGATAATTAGTCCTCTCTTACCATATAAGATTCCAAATTACAGAAAAGTATGTAATAAATTACTTCAGTTACTTCTTTGGCATTGGGAATTTGAGAATGGACTAATCACCGATATTTGTGCTAATGTAGGATTATTGATAGTAACAGCTGTTTCTCTCGTTTTCTACTACCACTTTCTTTAAAGTTTGAAACTCAAACATGAGCTACAACACATCATCTAACTCTTATTTGTATGTGGAGGTGCTACGAATGTGCTACTGCTAGCACCCTGGTTGCTTAAGCAAGTAGATCTTCATCAAGAAGTTCGGTTGTTTAAGTTCTAGCATTAACTCAAAGTTTCATTCTCTTCGAATGTACTGAATACAATTCCACAAGAAGCAGTTCCAGGGTTCTTCAAGACATAAACACACAGTTGTTGTTTCATCCTGTCCGTCTTTTAGACATGGAGCACCTCTATTTCATACTGTATACATAAAGTTATTCCCGCAGTTCATGAGTACACTTCACTTACTGGACACACTTCTTCACAGTTAAACGTAATGGCACCTGGCTTACTCAGACATTAATTAATTCATACAAATCCAACTCTGTACAATGCCTTTTGAACAAATACAGACATTGCTTACCCCCTACAAGACCATGGATTCATAGTACTTATTAAAATGACAAGTTCAAACAATCACATAGTGAGAATTATAAATTTCATGGGACCAAATTATATATCACTAGAATTAGTGAAGAATAGTTCATATGTTGAATTAAAAATAAAAATAAAATTAACAACAAAGACTCCACAGTAAAACTACTCAAAATCCCTGAAAAGAACATGAGCCATCTGGTTGCCTTATGGTCCATTATGGGTTAACATAAACGGCTGCAAATAAGTGAATTACAAGTTTTCTACATAGAAAGAAGTTTTACATTACCTTCGATACAGCTCCATGTGTTCTGTGTTGTCTAACACAAACCCATGGATGAGCTTCAAAAACTCTGGTGTCATTTTTCGTTCTCGGTTGGCACCTTCCAGGATTTTGTCATACATAGCAGGTTCCTCCTTGTCATCCCATGCACGCTTGGTGGTCGGGGTATACGCCGCTAGATATTCATTAAGAAATCCAATAGACTCTTCCCTCAAATATCCATATGCCATACTCCCTTCTGGTTTTGCTTTATTCTTGACAAAGCCTTTCAAACCCTTCATGTATCGCTCAAATGGGTACATCCAGCGTGTGTGAACTGGACCGCAAATAAATACCTCTTCTACCAAATGTATCGGAAGATGCATCATTATTACAAACACAGAGAACACCCAATTCGCTAATTTTGCACTTGGCCATATAATCATGCACTTGGCCCCCAAGCGCATTAAAAAAATAGTTTGAAAAAATCTCTTAAAAACAGAGATTTTTGTCTTTCTACAATCCCCTACACTATAAAGAAACAATTGTTTAATTTATTTCTCATCCTTATCATTATCTTTTATATTATCTTTATCTTTATCTTTTCTTTTCTTTTCTTTTATCTTGTATTTTATTCTTGTCTTCTATCTTGTCTTCCTCTTGTCTTCCTTCTTTTTCTTTTAGTCTTCCACTTGTCTTCCTTTTTTTTCCTTCACCTTGCCAATTCTGAAGTTTAAACAATAATTTTAAAAAAAAATAAAAATCAGGGAGCAGGCTGAATCCAATACAGGCCCTGAAATGGAAAGAAAAAAAAAAAGTTTTTTTTTTTTTTTTTTTTTTTTTTTTTTTTTTTTTTTTTTTTTTTTTTTTTCCGGGCAGGGAGGGTCCGCGCGCGCGGACCCTACTCTTATTTTGACCCTCCCTCCCTCACTCCCCTATATAAACCTTCTCTCACTCTCCCTCCCTCACACTCTCCTTCCACCCCTTTTCCTCTCTTGTTCTTCTCCCTCTCTTCCTTCTCCCTTCTCCTCAATATAAAGGAAGAAGAGAGAGGAGGAAAGAAGTGTGAGGGAGGAAGAATGTGGGAGGGTTTATATAAGAGAGAGGGGAGAAAAAGGAAAAGAGAGGAGGGAAGGAGAGTGGGTCAAAATAAGAGTACGGTCCGCGCGCGCGGACCCTCCTTGCCCGGAAAATCCGGAAAAAAAAAAAAAAAAAAAAAAAACTTTTTTTTTTTTTTTTTTTTTTTTTTTTTTTCCTTCATTTCAGGGCTTGTATTGGATTCAGCCTGCTCCCTGATTTTATTTTATTTTTAATTATCGTTTAAACTCCAAAAATGGCAAGGTGAAGAAAAAAAAGGAAGACAAGTGGAAGATTAGAAGAAAAAGAAGAAGGAAGACAAGAGGAAGACAAGAAAGAAGACAAGGATACAAAACAAAATAAAAGAAAAAGAAAAGATAAAGATAAAGATACAAGATAAAGATAAGGATAAAAAATAAAATAAATAATTGTTTCTTCATAATGAAGAGATTGTAGAAAGACAAAAATCCCTGTTTTTTACAAAAAAATTTAAACAAATTTTTTTAAAGCCAAGTTTGCTCATGAAATGAGTGCATTTGGCCAAGTGCAAAATTAGGGAATTGGGTGTTGGAGGGTGGCAGCTCCTTTTCTAGAGAACATATTGTTTCACCAACATCTTCAAGCATTTCTTGTTTCTGATCCATGTCTACCACCTTGGCACAAAGTCTTCGGAACAATCTACTTACCCGCATGACCGCTCCTATGACTTTGGGATTGCCAATGTTGCGTAGGCAGAGGGGTATTACTTGCTGAAGTAATATGTGGAAATCATGAGTTTTCAAACCCCGCAATTTCCCATCTTGAATCCTGCGGCTTAATGCACCAACATAATTAGAAGGAAATTTTAAGTCCCGAAGTGTAGCAAGGAATTCCTGTTGATGTTGTTTTGTTAAAACATACGGTGCATCTGGCTTGAAATAAGTCTGTCCGTCAGGATTTCGTTGCAAGTGCAAATGCTGGCGGATTCCACGTGCGCGCATATCCTCCCTTGACTTCGCACCGTCAGTCTCACCAAACAAAGTGCGGAGTAAATTCTCGCATATGTTCTTCTCACAATGCATTGCGTCTAAAGTATGTCGGGTGGGGAGTTTCTGTCCACATGCAACTCAATTTCATAAATCATAGACAACAAAGCGAGTCAAGACATCTGTGAATTTCAGAGGTACCATATGAGTAGTCCACAGCGTATACTACCAATGACAAGTCACGTTTTGACACGTCCCAATTGTAAATTTAGTACCAAAACTTGAATACAGCAGAGGAGAGTTACTGGCCTATTTTTTCCCACTATAAATTAATCCAGTTCAATGAAGTACTGCACACTACGTTGTTTTAATTTCATCTACGCATATTTCAGCAGACACAAGATTTTGTCACTATCCCACCCAAATTTCATATAATACAAGGCTATGATGCATATCTGCAATAACGTCTGCAGTCTTACAAAACAACACTCCAGTATAGACCTGAACCCCTAAAGGACAAACAATTCATGGGTTTATAATGACAAGTTTAAGCAATCATACTATGAAAATTATAATTTGAATGGGACCAAGTTTTATATCACTATAATTATTGAAGAATATTACATACGTTGAAGGGTAAATTAAAAAAAAAATTAACAATAACGTATCTACATAAAACCTACTGAAAATCACTGAAAAAATCTTGAGCCACCTCGTGGCCTCATGGTCTTCAGGTGTGAAGCCCGCAAGATGTGAAATCACATTCTAAGCTGCAGTCATATATAACAACACTCCAATATAGACCTGAAGACCGCAAAATATGAGTTCAGATTCTAAACAAATTGCTAACGCTTTGTATAGCCCACCACCTCAGTCATACCAGTACTTTATGAATTCGTATTAGACATTATATGAATATAACATACCTCCCAATACGGTAGCTGGAAAAAGATGTTGACTCTTTTGATGCTGGTCTTCTTCACCGGATCATACTTTGAATTCGGACGGCCTCCAAGTGCCAAATAGGACTCCCTCCAAGCTCCTCGCTGTATTACAGTCAATCCCGACTGACGTAGTGGTGCTTCATCATGATTCGGTCGCCCGTTGAACGCTGCTCGAGCTGCCCTCCACCGATGATTATGTCGCAGCCGCCTCCGATTTCCCAGAAAGATTGTCTTCTGTGCATGTCGTGAATGTTCCGCCCGAGTTCCCTCCCCGCATATAGGACAACCAGATAAGCCCTTCCCTGATTGACCAGAAACTAGTGTATATGCAGGAAAGTCATGGATAGTCCAAATAAGCATACCACGCAGTTTAAAGTGGCGACTATCCTCAACAGGTACTGACATGTCAACCGCATTAACACCCACCCAAAGCTTCTTGAGCTCATGCACAAGCGGCTGCATGTACACATCTATGGTGTCTTCAGAGGGAGAGCTTGGTCCGGGTATTAATATGGTTAAAGAAATGAAGAACCTTTTTGTCACTAAATAAGGCGGGAGGTTATACAGTACTATCATAACGGGCCACACCGAATGCTTTGAAGAATGCAAGCTGTGAGGATTTACCCCGTCTAAAGCAAGTCCCATTCTAACGTTTCTCTCCTGCCTGCTAAAGCTAGGAAACTGTTCCTCAATGAATCTCCATTGCTCACTATCTACAACAGATCTCATCTTTCTATCTTGGGAATGATCGGCACTATGCCATCGCATATGTTTTGACAGTTCCGGACAACGGAACATCCTACGCAACCTCTTAATGATTGAAAAGTATCACAACACTCGAATAGGAGTACTAGTAGAACCTGAAACATACCTAGACTTCTGGCATTTTGGACATGCTTGTAGATCTGCATTCTCTTTCCAATACAGTGTTTTCCCACACTCACAACAATGGATTGTCTCATGTGCTAAGCCTAGCTTCAGTAGCATTTTCTTCATTTCATATGAAGATGTAGGACAGTTATTGTCCTCAGGTAAGACGTCATATTTTATAAAAGTCAGAATCTCATCCAATCAATGGTGGCTCACTGAAAACAAGGTGCACAATGACATTAAGATAATGCTGAACTGTAACCTGCTGGTATGTGACCCTTGAAACAACGGCTCAGCTGATTCACGGAGTAATTCCTCCAAGATAGGTGTATTGTCTGCTTCATCTTCTTCATCAGACAAGTCCTCAAAGTCCAACACTGCATCCTCCTCCTCTCTTACTTGTTCGTGTATTTCATCTACCCGTGCAAAGTAGTTTTCGGCCATTTCATCGAAGTTAACATCAGTGTTTGGCGGGACTGCCTGAAATTCGTCTGAATCTTCGGCATCGAAGTAAACATCCTCCTCTCTGAAGTCGCCATTTTCTTCAGACTCTGCATCACTGTTCTGTTGAAATTGCAAATCTCCGTCATCGGTACTTTCTTGCTCTCTATGTTGTACCCGTTGGTTAGGATTCCTCTGCAATGCCAGTGCACAATTAGGAAAGTATCTCACAAGAAAAAAAAATCGACACCAAGCACTGTAATGAGAAGAATAAACACATATTTCCAAATTGTGAATTCATCGTTGTTTCTAAACAAATTACAAGTTGAATGCATAATCGTAAATCACTACTGTGGTCAATTACAGTCCTTCACTTAAGTGTATTGTATAATAAAATCAAAAAACCATAACAGTACAACATATGTCGCGTTCCAAAGCCAGAAATATTTGCACCACCTGCCATACGCGGAAGTATATATGTACATAGATTTTACACTTTATACATAATTGCAGCGATGCTTTAAAAGTAAACTTTATTTTATTAAACTTGTCCTGGGTTT
The DNA here is from genome assembly GCA_022496805.1 of Pohlia nutans. Classification (NCBI taxonomy): domain Eukaryota; kingdom Viridiplantae; phylum Streptophyta; class Bryopsida; order Bryales; family Mniaceae; genus Pohlia; species Pohlia nutans. The sequence goes on along the minus strand of CM040101.1, from coordinate 27,321,210 downwards.
AAAGGCTTTTGACATCGGAGAAATCGCAATTTAATGAAAAAATCCACTCCAATGTGACAAGATTCCTTCATTTTGCTTTTGCAAAAGAGCAAAGTCATGCGTACATCGTCTATTCAATCATCACTAGAAGTTTAGTTCTCTTTCGTATGCAGATATGTTGCTGCTGAAAGCAATACTAAAGAAACGGCCTGATTGCAGCACATACAAGCCGGAAATAACGTAATACGACATTTAAAAAAATAAAATTAGTCATCATGTTCTATAACTACTTCTTAGATCCACACTTTTTCTTTCAGAGGAAATTTGCCTCGATCACCACACTGGAGGCCAGACGTAGTGAAAGATAACACTCTACACATACACAAGATGCTCCTAACTGGTATTAATCATGAAAATACATTATACAATACAACAAGAAAGACATGAGAACAAGAAAATCTAACAGCAGAAACATCTAACTAACTAATAAATTTACAACAACAAAATCAACAGAACATAACCTCCACTGTCGACAAATTTTAAAGCCTATACTGCCCCTCGACCACACCGAAAGAAGTTTTAATCAAAATACCAGAGACTTCTCCGAACAAGACCGCACACTCAATTACATACTGTGACGACTCTGGGGTATATGTCTCCATTACATAGTTATAAAATGAGTTTAGGTAATAGATCATACTGAATTTGCACCATGAATAAATACATCTTCACTTACATGAAGTTATAAAGTAGAAGAAAAACAGAAAACTCAAAAGAAGAGGTTCCTCGAGTGTTGCGTCGCGTCCGTACTTCCTGTGGTGCGTTTCTACTGTCTGCACTGTCTGCGTCTTAAAACCATGGCATTTCTCACACCCACATGGATAACGTCCAATTCCTTGTCTGGCTGCCAGGGCTCTCTCAAAGTGGTACGCATCGCCAAGGCGTGTGGGCCTCATTGTTCCTGTATCTTCATGTACACAATTCTGAAATTGCGTTAATAAAGTAATGTCCCCCATATTTAACGGAATCGGATTGGTGGATAATGAAGGGTGATTACGTTACATGTGACAGGTTTCATGTCAACGTAGTGTATATGGACTGACTTTAACCTACACTAATAAACAGTTACTGTCATAGAATATCCTCAGAGGTAGTACAAGGCAAATTTAGTATTTGAAATCCACAGTCGGAAACCTATTTTCTGACGGTGGACATATGAGGTCGATATAAAGTTAGTCATTCATCATGCACAAAGCATGAACAACATCAACGTAAAGATTGTATTGTTGGCACCAGCGCTATGTATTATATCACGTCGACATGAATGCAATTCACAGACCAAAAAAAACCCTAAACTCTGGAGAGGAGATTTATACGACATAATAGCTTTGTACTTCTCTGGAACTATCCATTTGTTCAAATCATAAAAATGGATTGTCAGAATATGAGGTACCTGAGAATGTTCTGCTTCACTGTCCCTAGAGTGCTATATCTTGAAGACTGATATAAAAGAATCCCGTGCAAAGGGACAACACGATGGATATGGCAAACGGCCCCCTCCAATTGTTGCAGCTGAATGGCCTATGACACTATAGGGAGCACCAGCAAATAAATCACAGGTCATAACCGAATACAGTAATCACTGTCCATATTCCACTCATGGAACTGTATATAATGGCCTATTAATATGTAGTACATCTTTGTCTTCACCCACACTGCGTAAATTTTTGGCTCACAGTCCTACATTATGAGATTGGAAAATAGATATGTATCATGTGCATATCACTGCAAGTCACGAGTAAGACAATATCTCCTTCTCAATTGGGATAAACAATCCTTCACAACGGGTTGATTTTTTATTTTAAACTACGTAGATACTCAAAACACATTTTATAATGAAGATTATCACAAATGACATGACCCTAAATCCTTAGAAATGACAAAGTGAAGTATTGCAATCCGACATAGTACTATAAATTCTTCATGGTAGACCGTAAAACTGCTCGTCATGGTATAAATAGTTATATGTAGTGCATGATTTCCAAAACAATCACATAAACAAACTATGACTTAATTTATAGTCGTCGTTCCTTACTGGCTTCGATGTCGACTGTGACCGAGGGTACACTATCTGAATTAAAATTTGTTACTAATTAGTGTATGTAATGCATAGGTTCTACGTTTAAAAAAATTGCCATATTTTGAACATTCTACAGTGTAGGAATAATTATGACTGAATAGATTGGACCGCATGTACATACCCGTCCACAAACGAGCTACTGTAATTATAAATTTAGAGGCACACTGTTTCATGACAAAACAATACAGAAAGAAGTGATTTTATTAGGCCAAATTCGATGGGGTAAGGGGGTGAACCTGAAATTACTGTAATTGTCGTATAAGAACAATCTCAATGTGATTGAATATGAACTAAGTCAGGAATGAATGTCACATACACAATTACAGTCGGTGTAACTAGTGTAGGTCCCTATAACTGCACTGTACAGAATTCCTACTAACACTGAATACAACAACTGTGTAGGAAATTAGTTCTGCAATATGAAATGTAGTGATCGTGTACTTCTAACTACCGTTCTGGAATTCGTTATTCCGAATTTGCATGTGCCTTAAATTGTTTGTACATTACCTATGATTTGTTAGAACTAGGTCCTACTTTGTTCGAAAACTTGATTTAATGACTGAACTGACGTCTTGAGCAAGGGGATGACTGCACTTCGTCATTTATGAGAATAGGCTCCAGGACGGGGGGGGGGGGGGGGGGGGGGGGGGGGGGAAGGGGGGGGTTTTACAGGCAAATACTCTGGACGTGTTCACGATGAAGACAAAGTAGGGTTTCAGAGTATAACGCACCTTAAGCTGGCGTTCTTGTAATAGATGCGGATGCCACTCCTGTGAATCTGAACCTCTTGTGTTTCTGAATACGCTATGCTCTTCTTGCACGCGGAAGAAGCACGTCGTTGTTCTAAACCTCCGTCGAATTGGCCACTGCTGTTTGCATACGCGTTTTTTTCCTGTACATGTGGACTGTAGGAAAATTGAGAGGAAGTCAGCATGAAGGTCTCAGACTACGAATTGCATCGATATAGAACAATAGTGGAAAACGAGGCAAACTTGAGGGGGAAAACCGGAGTAGAGATATTGCTGTAAGGAACTCACCGAGCTTCCGCTCTTGTCGCCAGGGTAGTTCGGCGTAAGTAACTTGCAAGGCGCCATGGTATTGTAGGTTCTAAGCTGCAATAAAGTCCGTTTTGGTCGGACAGGTGAATGCAATGGCGCTGTAGGAGTGGTTTTGAAAAATTAGATTTGCAACGCCATGCCACTTTCCCTATTTCCTTGCACCACCGTCACGGAGTGTCTAGAGGCAAACCCCTGACCAAATGGCCGCCCGATGTACATGGTAGTGGTTCATAGAGTTTAGTAACCTCTAGAACTAACAGATTTCATCAACGTAGGGCAGAGTTGGATGAAATCACACCTACGGTAGTGCAGCTTGAGGCACGGAGTCCAACATCCGTTGTTTTTTTTTTGTCACTCATTCTGTCACGCAAGACAAAACTATTTTGACGCAGTGTTTGTGGGCGCGCTCCTCTCTGCAGATATGCCGCCCATAACGCGAAGGTTTTAGAAGAAGCGAGGACTGCGCTTGCAACTGGAGAGATTAGGACGTCATCGCTACCTTCTCCAGAGTCATCAGAGGAAGCGCACGGTGACGAGGAATCAGAGGATGGGGAACATGCAGGAACGAGTACAGAAGGCGCGAGTAGTGGAGAACGTTTTGAGGTAAGCTGCTCCGACTATAGCAGCTCCGGAAGTCCAGCAACTTCAGAAGACGCATCACAAAACTTCTCCGTAGGTGACGGGTCCGGATCTACAGAGACATCATTCCCTGAAGAAGACACGACCTGTGAGGGCAGCTTCAGTGAGGACACTGCCACAACTGACGAGGACGACAACAACTTTTCAGAGGTTTCATGCTCGACCATAGGAGACCCTAAGGTAAACTGTACTGACACTTTTGGAATGGTCATTTTTTAGTATTCAGTATATGTGGACGGTTTTGAGTACAAAATTACATGTCCCCATCGTTGGAGTGTTCTTGTTTTATATTCTCAGTTGATGAAGAGAACTAATTTTGTACAATTTTGTGCGCTACTAAGTCTGGCATGAAATAAGTAGCATGTAAATTGTGTAGTACAAACAGTGACAACTTCATACAACAGACTTAGTGACGGCTCTAAGTGAACAATTTTTAAGAGCTGTGTTGTATATGTAGCTAGACAGAAGGTGCTCTTCAAATTCACCGCCTTCAGTTTGAAAAGGACCTTCTATAAGGTTATATATGAAATCATATATAGTATGATATGTGAAAGTCTTAGTGAATATACCTCTGTAGGGATAGACAGCGTATGAGTGAATATGCAGAAAAAATTTAGGAAAGTGACAACCGGTTTGCCATGTACTAGTGACACTGTAGGGGATACATAAGAAACTATTGTACGGGTAGAGGTTTTTTTTTGTTTGGGCTTGTTATGTAGTCCAGACATGCATACATATGAAGTGCTTAGCACACATATGTTGGATGCGTGTGACAGAGTTTTTCTGAAATCGTTGAAAACGTCTAAAGGACGGTGGAGCGTGTTAGAGGCTGGGGTTGAATAGGATCCCTTCAGTGTAACATATAACATATTGCAACACTTGAAAGGGTTCTGAGATTTACAGTACATGCAAGAAATGAATGACATTTAGGAGTTACAGGGTTGCGGATGTAAGGGTTTAGAATCATAAGAGTGGTTTGTCTTGTTTGTGACAAAGACATGTAATTTTGTCATGTATTTTATTCGGTCTGCTGTGGTGGTAAAAGAGAGGACCGATGCCTGTCATCTTGAATGGGGTGACATAGATGGAACAGAAAGGCACGTTAAAAGTATTAACATATGTACAAGAAGTATCAGTGGGTGAAGAAGTGGACATTTAGAATTTTTTTATGTCTTGTGTCACTGCTAGGAATACTTTAAGTAATACCAAATACAGAAAACAATTGGTATAATGGTTATGTGAAATAAATATTTGTGTATTTCAGAGAAATTGTTGGAGATTGTACTTAGTGTATTTCACAGAAATTGTTGTGGAACAAAAATGACATCGACTGTGCAGAATGGTTGTATGTCAGAGTCTTGATAATTCATTGCATGTAGCATATATAATGCCTCATATTGTTTTAGGAGTATGTGGATTACTACGCTTGAAGAGTTCTGATCAACTTACATGATTTTGTGGTTCACTTGGGTAGAAGAGTATTTATCGAGAACTCTCTCTAGAGGGTGACAGAGATGTATTACATACAGAACAAAGACCTACACGACGCAGTAGCAGGATAGCACGTATAATCGAAGCAAGGGAAGCTGTGAAAAACGGTGGCAACCAAGATGAGAACTGTGGAGTTGAATTAAAGCCAGTCTCAACAGACCAGGTAAGTATAATCACAATAACTTAGCGTTTGTAGGCATTCAGATTGTGTAGAGGAAACTGTAAAGAAAAAAACTGAAGCAGTTTGTAACTCGTATTTTGATTGACCAGGGTGCTTCAAAGTCGTACAGTGAGAGTGCAGAAATTAACAAGAAGTTCCTATCAATCTTAGGGGGGGGGAGGAGGACGTGGAGAAATCAAGCGTAACAAGCTTGGAATATTACCAACACTGCTCCAAAGCTTAGAGAAGACTGTAAGATTTATTTGAACGAAGATAGTATGTTCTTTTTCATGTATACGGTAGACAATGTATTTGGTGTTCGATTGCATGGAAGGACAGTGATATGTATACATGTTGAATTGTATAATATTAGTAGTTCTCCTTATTGTAACGCGGTTGAAAATTCAATTTTATTTATGTGTAATCATGCGTATTCTATATGCACAGTCCTGAAGGAGGCCTTGTATCTCATGTCTATATATATTCATGAACAGCACGAACCTAACTACGTGCAAAATAATTTCATGTGATCAAATACGCAGGCTATGGCTCCCCCCACTACCTCTCGTAGAAGTAAAGAAGACTTCGTGAAATGGAAAGACCCCTCAGAGGTGAAAGGCAATGACAAGAATGCTACTGGGGTCGCGTCAACATCAGGGGCTAGGAGAAAACGACATGCAAGAAGAGAGAAAGCAACTATAGAAGCGCATGTACAATCCCCAACAGGAAGTGAGACAAACAGTGGGGCGCGTGATGTAACCGGCAAGGATTCTAGAAGGGTAATGCAAACAACAGTTGAAATGAGGTCGCCTCAGGTCCCCCCACACTTCTCACTTTGCAACACCTAACAGATTTGTGCCTCCTAGGCCGACTGCTGCGCCCTCATCCACAAGACCACCACAACGATCATCGCATTCTCCAAGAGACCACGCCCGTGACGCAAGCATGTCACCACAAGGCCGGGTACCTCCAAGACGGAATCTCCAATCACACGAAATGGTGCATAATGAAGCATCAGGCGATGTAGGGGACAATGCAGTACTTGCATCTAGAGGAAGACCCCCGGGTAAGCTAAGTTCTCTGCGTCGGGAGTATGCATCGCAGTCATGCAGAGGTGTTTGAAATGGTTACAGTATTCTAGAATGATGCCCTCAGTATATGTCTATGTAATCTCATAGTTATTTTTGACTCTGTACGTTCTATATGATATTCTTGCACTCACTAAATTGTATACATCAATGTCATAGTAACTTAGCTGTACTGGTGGGATGATTGCAGTGGCAAGACAAAGAAAGGAAGTAGAGCTACAATTCCGGGGTCCCACTACTACTACGAATACATCTTCACGACTACAACATCAGCGGTCTACTGCTTCAGGGTCAGAGTTTAGGGGATCTTCTGCACATCGAGCACTTGATATTATTCCACAGTCGAATGCAGCCAGGGGTAGAGAGAGTCAGGGGCGCTCTTATAATGTTCATGGCAGAGTGCAAGATAAAAACCGGGGGCGTATGACTCAAGAACAACAAAGTGGTCTGTATGGTGAAAGAAGTCCGACGTACGTTAGAAGTGGAAGTCCTCGTGTGGAATACGTGCCCAGAAGGTGTGCGACTCCCACTAGTACGGGCAGTTACCGAGAAGATTATATGTCCATTTTTCAGGTATGTCTGTACAAACTGATTAAGATGATGTATGTTTGTATACTAAGTCCAGTATGGGATGGAAAGGGTACATTTTCAGAAGGCCCGTTGCATGTACATAAGGCCCGTTGCATTGACATGGCCATTGTACCAACATCTTGGGTGGAAGCAATGCTGCTGATTTCGTAGAATCCAATACTGGTGTATTTTCATCTGCTGAGATCAGAGACTGTTCTCCAAGTTACACGTAGGTATTGTGAAGCTAAAGTATATATTTCGTACTCAGTATGTGTTATGAAATTAATGCGAAGTGCTATCACGTATATTTGAACATATCAGTAATCGTCCGCCGAATGAGTCATCTCCAAATTTGTTGTCATGCATTCAGTTTGTAAAGTATACTTTAACACGAAGATACTGACAGTGGAAGTACGGAGAAAAATCTTGGCATGACATGTAACACTGTGATGGGTTGGACATCTAGGACATGGGAAGGGAATTCGAACCACCTGTGCAAGAGACAGTGGGCACGTCTGAACGTCCAAGAAGAGAACAGATAGAGACTTACTCTTTTTACAATGACACAAATGAGGACGACATTAGCGAGGATAGTGAAGAAGATCAGGAAGGAGAGGACCGTCCAGAGGAGCGAGAGTATGAAGCTCCAGAGCACGGGGCAGATGCACTTGAAGATACGTATCCAACAGAGGCGGAAAAACGTAGGGAACGAAGACACGCACAAGCTGCAAGACAAAGAGAAGGCGAGAGGCGTAGACGTGCTCGGCTGCCAAGAAACTATCTTTTGATTGACGAGCACACAAGGGAGCCTTATGGCCGAGGTGTTAGTGATTGGAGGAAAGAACTCATGCTTTTGTCTATAAAACTTGACCCTGCAATAGGGAATATCAATAGACAACCAGAAGGTATGGTGAAAGAAATAGCAGATTGGATTCAACACACCTGGGAATACAGTGGCCCAATCAAAGATAAGTACGTCAAGGAGGTAATATCTCGTGGGGTGACGTTGAGGCGCTCTGAATTATGGAAAAAAATCAGGTTAGAGGAGCCAAAACCTGATGACGTTTCTGATCAGACTTGGCGCTCTTTGGCAAAGGAGTTGGAGAGTCCTGCAACTATAAGGAAGTCAGAGATTTGCAGCCGAGCAAACGCTAGTCGGGTCAATTTTGGGAGAACCGGACGATCTGGTGAAGTTGGCGTGCGTGAGAGGCTGCGCAAAAGATTGAGAAGGTCTCCTGATCCTGAGGAGATCGCTTTTGAGATGGCCAGAAACAAAGGCTACGGCGGCCGTTCAAAACGCACCCACAAGTCAGAGAATATAATGCATGGGAGCCATAAAACAGCCGTTACGGTGGGAGATGAGTTGATGTCACAGAGGAACTTGAACCCGCAGTGGCAATCCCATACGAGAGAGAGAGTTCACCGCCAGGATCATTTGCAGTACCAGATCGCAGTGAAGAGAATATGGAAGAGCAAGCGGAACCTGCAATGGAGAAAGTGGTAACCCCAGGAGTCTTAAATTTATCAGAGGAGCAACTTGCACAACATCCAATGGTGATGCGTATGATGCAGCGGTTGGAGGCACTTGAAGGCAGGCAGAAGCAGAGTTTACATCGGGGAGAACAAACGGAACCACAGAGCATAAGTAAAGCAGTTGCAGAGGAGATATTGGAGCAACTACCAGTCGAAGAAGACGTAGGGGATTAGGTAGTAGCGGCAGAAAAAGCAACAACCGGCAAAAAGGTCAGTCTTCACATAGCAAAACACAGTGGGCTCGTCTATTACAGTATCTCAATATCACATGTTGTAACTGCAATGTAAGAACATGGTATTGCCCTAAACCACCCTTCTAATCTGTAAGAATATAGTGTTGATCACAAAGAATTAAATTATGTTTTTTTGGCTCAGGGTGTGGACGATTCTGTGGATCCGGAAAGCAGTAAGGCAATTCGAAGATCGGGTCGCCCAAAAAAGAAGGCCAAGCGAGCTTGAGTAAGGAGTAAGCTCCTTATACTGATTTTGTTTGAAGGTCCTTCAAGGGTATGCGTTAATTAAGCTAATCAACTGTAATTACTGAATTGCCTAAGTGTAATATTTTTGACGTTGTATTGTGGAGGACAGGCGTGGCAGCCTTTATGGTATTCCATGACAACGGGAATGCCTGCAATACGTAGTATTGGAAGTTTGCAACTGAAGTAAATGAAATGATCCATGGGCTTCACATGTTGTTGTAATTAGAATGTTATGCTAAAACTATGGCTCGGGTGCACAATCAGAAACTACGTATACAAACAAATTGAGCCTTCTGATTACAGACACTCTAAACAACATTGCTTGATTGGTTGCAGGGCGGGCATCAATCACATGGAAGTCGTATAGTTGGGGATCAGATCTATAGTAGAAGAAGGAATTGCACAATTTCAGATGGCGTATCATGATATACTATATAGGTTCAGCACACTATATTGAACATAGTCAATATAACAATAGCTATTGTACAGATGCTGTAAGTAGCATGCAATATGTGACCGGAATTTTGATCAGACCAGGATATTCACTTTTATAGATTACTTGTTTGTAGAAGGACATATAGTACACCAAGCTTGATAGCAATTCCTGCACCATTTTGTAGTAGTCCCGACGTACAGAAACCTAGTTTCGAGTTTTACAAAACGACCTAAACGCTCCAATAGGAAAGCAGATGCCTAAAAACGCATTATACGGAAAATTTTCCACGTACATTTATTATTATTATAATTAACCGCTTATTACCATGCACAAGAATCTCATTGGTCAAAAGAAGAATACGTCAACCCAATCCTACGAATGAGAATCTGATTTTATACCAGCGCAAAACCATGCCATACGTCCATATGTCATCCAAGCACAGAAACAGCAAAATAGAAGTTTCCAAGAAACTCTGCCTAAACACCTTTACGTCCTGAATTACCTTTGCCGTGAAAGTAAAACTACGGCTGACCTGTAACGGTAATTCCACCGTGGCAGCACCTCCAGGAGAAACATCGCTGACGTGTATTATTGTCCAAGATGACAGCATAATCGACGAAATTCTATCAACTAACTGACCGAATCAGGGTCTCCTAATTGACGGAGCAGTTGATATAGTTTTGTCATGTTTTTGTCAATTAAACCACATATTGCCTTGTAGTGTAATCTTAAAGCCACGGCTTCATGTCCTTTATCCACGTCTGCTGAATATAGCATGAGAAAAATGGGCATCCCTAACATCCTTGTATTAGGACACATAAAAGGCGTACAATGGTAAACCATATTGATTGGTCTTGAATGTAGAATCAATCGCCCATGCAGAGTTGGGAGTAATATTCATTGCCAATTCATGCATCCACTTTGTTTGTATGACTAGAACAAAGGGTTGCTTCTCAGGGTCCTCATGCCCTGGATTGTAGCGTTGGTGAAAAATAACCATGTCTTTTTCCATCCACTCAAATATACTTGCATCGACATTCATCCAATCGTCGTTATGCACTACGCTTTCTTTTTGTAATGTGTATGTCAAATTTCCCACTTCTTTTGAAGTTGGGAAAAATTGATACGAAACTTTTTCATATGGTTCAACCAACTCTTGAAGTCTACCTAAAATACACTCCATATTCATATATTAGTACATATATTAAATATACAATATGTACATAATAAACTGATCAACGTCCAATACAAATTTTTGCATGTATAATACGGTATGTTTATGAATACTACAATAAAATCATTATCTGTGATATATTAGATTAAACCTTGGATATAACATAAAATTTTGTATACATTAATCCACACTCATACCTACACGTCGCCTTGCTGCAGATAATACTGATTGGACATCATTTAAATTGTGCAGATTCTCTCGTAGATGTTTAATTGTCATTGCATGTAGCGGTAGAAAAAGAATATCTTCATCTGAGCCTGGAGTATGTCCCGAATGTTGGGTGTGGATTGAAATCTAACATATACATTGAAATACAAAATATAGAATGAAACACATTAATTAGTGCATTTCATCAAATAAAAAGGCAATGAAATGTGCATAGCAATATTGTATGATAATGATTTTTAACTCTTAATAGACATGACTTTCATGAGTCCTACATCAAAATCTCTTTTAAACTCCATTTTAGGCATGATTTTTTTTTTAATTTACTTTGTTTCTATTCTAAAGAAGTATATAGACCCCTTAAATATATTTGTTTTGGCATTTCCAAAACCCCATTTGATTTAAGGGAGTAGAAGTTATGAGCAAGATTCCCCCCTCCCCCCCTAAAAAAAAACCAGTGGAACTCTCTATGTCCATTAAGGGCTATTAAACGTACCTCAACATGTTTCTCTTTGTCAATTGGCTCTACAATCTTCACCTTGAATCCACAGTTGCAATACTTTGCTTTACTATATTGGCGTTTCCGTGTGACAATCTCTTGGTCAAGTTCAATCCTCTTTCCCCGCCTCTTTCTCTTCCCACGATTCTAGATTATACCACGATTGCATTGATACAATGTAGCTTCTGCTGGATATGGCATTTTTGCAATCAGCCATGAATCCTTCTTCACCAAAGATACCTAATATATATAAAGACAATATTCTCATTAATTTTGTTAATAAATGGTTAGTCAAAGAAATTATATGGTATTTGTAAATTTTCTAAAATGTACATGAAAAATAACTAAAACACTCAATTGTATTATAATGTTTGAATGAAATAAACTATCAATAAGATTGAAATGGATGTTGGGGTTAAGAACATGCCTTGTATTGATAATTATATGATCTCCTTGACTTTGTCACAAAGTTCGTCGGGTTGTACTTGAATAACATAATCATATTGAAATCGCTTCTTTTTAGGTTGATTTGAAGAACTTGGGACATGTGGAATCCTTGGGGTTGAGCACAAAAAAAAGTATGTATATATTTTTTCAAATATGGACTTGGCAATCCATGTACTCGAGCTCCTACTAACCACCCCATGTTTGTAATATTGTTGTGCGTAGCCTTCATTCCGTAATATGGTTGTTTAGATTAATGTGCATCCTTGACTATTTGTTCCCATTCCTCTACATATGGAATACAAAGATGGGAGAACTTCCCTGACTTGTTGTATAGTCTCATTTCTCCACTTAGTGGATCTAGTCTCACACTTAGAGCAACCTCTAAAGCCTTCCACCTTTTCATAACATGCCGGTGCAATTTTTCAAGAGGTTCATGAGGTACATAGAATGAAGGGTTTGCATTGAGAATGCTTTCACTAGTAGGTTGAAACTGGCTTTGTAAACATTGAATCATAAAAGAGTAGGAACTTTTGGTAAACATGTACCAATTGTGATTGAACGAAATGTAAATGGATCCAATCCTTGCAAATGCTCATACCCAATAGACTCAACCTCTCCCCTTTGCTCATCTACCGTATCAAAAAACTCTTCGCCCTCTTCTTCAGAGAAGTCAACATACTCATCATCATCACTCTCATCTAAGCTTTCTACATGCCTGAGAAGTTCCTCCATTCCTCCAACCACAACCAAAAGTAGTTTTGCTCTAACTTAGAGCATCCGCATCCTACCACTAAAACTAAGTGATTCTCTAAACTGGAGGAAAAATGTTTGTATGGGCAGGTAGAGAGTTAATGAACATGAGCACAATATAGAGATATTTGAATACGTCCCTCTACAACTATTTTAAAGAAGGGCTCGGTATTCTAAATTGACGGACAATAACGACTACCCATGTATTGTGATTTTTATTGGCTCACATACTATATAGAGGGACACATAGTGATTCAAGGGTGTAGAAACGATAACATATGTCACCAAATTTTGGATGTGATGATAGTGGTCAAGGAGTGAATTGAAGGGAGAAGGGTGCGGATGCTCTTACAGTTCAACCACCGGTCTTGCTACTAGCTCTTGGAAAACCAAAAGGGTCAAAATATTCTGCTCCATTGCATCACATAAAATAAATCCACAAACTCGTCGTTGTCACACCAATGTAAAACAAGCTCCGATATAGATGCAAGTGTTGAGATGAATAATCATTATATCCAGAAAAAAACATATTGAACACCAGGCCTTACAATATCCAAAACAGATTCTTGCAACCAGCCCCTCAAATGACTGAAATGAGAAAATAAATGGGAGGCCCAACATTAACTTCAAATACTCTGGTTCGTTGGGCCTTTGGTGACTGTGGAAACCATGTTTGAGTGTGCTCCTACCTCCAAGCCGCGTTCCCATGGCCCCACTCCCAATGAGCAATTAATTCTGAAAGCAATTAATTCTGAAAGCAATTAATTCTGAAAGGGAAAGTCAACTTGCTGCTCCGCCCGCGTATCGGGACCCGTGATCAACCGGCAACCAGCACGACATTGCCAACCATGCCCGCCCGCAACTCCAACCGCCACCTCGGATAACGACAACTCCAGGATCGAACTCAATGAACGAAGGGCTGAGATCCACTGAGCCGGCCACAGAGCCGATGATCTGATCTGCACCTCAGTGACGCGGCTCCCCACTTTCCAGCCCCCCGACTCTAAGGGCCGGCTTCCATGTATGGGTGGTCAATCCACAAAAAGTGGAAGCTCCACCGAAATGGGTGAACACAGCAGGATCTATGAGTATATTTTTCATTTCTACCGAAATGGGTGGAGTATGGGTGGTTCTTGAGACCTCATTTCTTGTCTTGTAGTGTCTTTCATCCAACCAATTCTCACATGGAAGCCTGCCCTAAATCCCCCCCGGACGTTAATGCAAGCACTGTTCACCCATAGGGCTCATTTTCTGAAATTTCCATTTTAGGGCCTCTAGGGTCTTTTTTTGGCAATTGTTTTTGCAAATTTGGGACCCACAGTCCAAATTTGGTTTAGGGGGACCCCCTTGAAAATTTTAAACCCTTGAAAGAGGGGGTTATTTTTAAATTCTTGATTTCTTGCAATCCGATTTTTCAATCTTTGGCCATAGTGTGAAGCGGCCCTAAGGAGATTAAGGGTCGCTTTACACTACGGTGGAGAAGTTCACTAATCATGAATTCTAGGGGAATTTTGAAATATGATTGGCCAAGAGTGACACTCTTGTCTGATGGTGGTTTACACTATGGTCAAGAATCCTCTGGTGGAGAACTTTGTACATGGATGAAAAAATGATATGGCTACCATCGTAGCGACACTTTTTTGAAGAGGAGTTCTCCGGAGGTCAAGTTTCTTGCGCAACCTCAAAGCCCTGGACAAGAAAATTGGCATCTGGAGAACTCCAACTTGAATAAAATATTCTTTCCTTAGAAAAATCTGAACCGTTAGATTGAAAAGCCTGCTATGTTCAAAACCTATTGGGGCGGCTGGTTCTTCCTCTATCACTTTGACGCTCTCTCTTGCTTGGTTGTAGAGGCTGTTTGGAGGTTTGTGTGTGAGAAAATCACAATTATATTAAAAATAAAAATAAAAAACCTGGGCCCCACCCGGTTCGTACATAAGACTAATTCCATGTCATGACACATCCAAATTAACCCCTACTACTCTCTGATATTTGTTGCTTCCATCCCCTTTGATTACACATAACTCTAATGATTACTTTATGTGATGTATCAAAAGTGGTTGTTGAAATTTGAGGTCCTTCAAAGGTAAAGCTTGTAAGTGGAGTCAATACCATACTTTCCTTTCTATACCACATCAGGAACTTCAAGGCATGTGAACATGGTGCTATGATGGTGCATTGAAATGCAATTAAGATAATTTGGTGCCAACCTCCATACCAACCTAGTATGGATAAAATGACACTAAAATTACATGTATGCGGCTTTTGGTGTCAAAATGGCACCAAAATAGTCTAGCCCAACTTTTGTGATGTAGTTACTATCCATGTGTCATGTCACCTAATTCAACTTCCTTTTAAGAGCCAGCACTGGCTATAGAATGTTAAATTAGGTAGAGAAGCAAACTTCCTTTTCTCATCCGTCATGTACATTTTGCAGTGTGGATTTTTTACTGATTTTTTTATGGGAAGTTAGCTTCATGCATGTGTGATCCGATTAGAAACGGGATAATTTGTGAAAATTTTATGCCACATTTCACGTTGCAGTGTTTCACCCAAAAATTCCAAGATTTTTGTCAAAAATTGCTCTTAAAAAAGTAAACTCATAAAATTAAGCAACCAAAAAGTCTCCAAAACTCACTACACTTAGAATGTTACATTTCAACTAATCACAACAAATTTCATCCACAAATTGTCAATATCTTATTTGTAATCAAATTACAAAAGAATTTTGAATTTTAAGTTTCAAATTTTATAGAAAAATATTGATGATAGCAATCACAAATCTAACTATATGGATAGAATCTAGAATTCATTATGTACAATTTATTTATACATCAAGTTCAAACTATCCCTCTTAATTGCATTTTACAATGCATCTTTACAGAACTGCCCAATTTGGACAAGGTGAGGACATTTAAGGGTTTAGCTGATGTGATGGGAAACTTTTGAATATCGAACTTGGGCTATTTTTGGACAATAGATAGAGAACATTCAATCATGAATATAAAAAAATTAAAATCTGAAAATTTCAAAGAAAAAAAGAGTTTTATATATATTTGAAAGTGAAAAGAGAGTCATACCCCACTTGTGACATATACTTAGGTGGTGTTACTTCTAACACAAAAGTATCATGAACTGCATCCTAGAAGCCCTAATTTTGTTCACTTGTAGAAGCCACCCATTGAATCACCAGTGATCGGTTTTAGGTTCCTTGGGGATCACAAATGGTTGATTTTTAGGCTCCTTGGATGGACATTGTTGAGAACACCTAACAGACCAAAATGAAGGTGAGCGGTAATGGGTCATTTCAACCAAGTTTTGTCAGAATCTTACTTTATTTTAGGAGTGCCAAAATTTGGATGAAAGTGCCTGGTAACAGTAGACAATTTTATGGATGAACGTGTATATATACATATATACATATATGTATGTATATGTATATGGATGAATTCTTTCTATATTTTCCCTACCTGGCTACATTCCTGGGTGCATGTTGCTCGACCACCAGAAACACAAAAAAATTGGTTGGGTCAATCCACCTTAGTTAATGTCTAGCATGTCTCCAACAATTTTTTTGTTTTTGTTTTTTTTTGGTTGGAGGTTCATCTATCTCTATACGAACCTTTCTGGAGAGCATGTCTCCATAAAGGGGGCCTGCCTTCATAAATCAGAAATGGTCTTCCCAGAGACATATTGCAGCACCAGAGGCATAGTCCGGGACAATGCTGATGTGGATGTTGCCATATTCTCCAGAAACTCCTCGACTGTCGGCTTGCTGCCATCCACAATATCGGTGATAGCCTTCAAGGAGATCACCGGAATGGTCAACAGATTTGCCACGTACGCAACTGCAGCTCCCTGCAGTAGTACAACCTCATCGAACTTTGACCCTTAAACGTCAAGAGGGCCTGGGCGGGGCAGCCCGGAAGGCATCTTAATTTTCGGAGGGGAAAAAAAAAAAAAAAAGAAAAAACGAAAAAAATGCAAAAACGGCTCTGCAGGACATTGCTGGCCAGCACTATAGCACTGCGGCATCTCAGCTGCCCCAACCTCAAAAACTTGTTCAATTCCATAACTTTGATTGCTTACCAACGATTCCACAATCTCTCAAATGAGGCGCAAATTTGCAATCTAGATCGCTTTTTCAGTAGCTTTCCAATGCACCAATCCACGCTTGATTTGGTTGAGAAAATCTACTTTTTTCTTGATTATTCTCTTTTAAATAAGCCCATGGGACTTACCTTGATGTTTAAGGGTTAACCATTCTTCAGAAAAACCATTACAGTAAGAATGTCTCGTGAATGTATTCAACTCCTAAAGCACCACCCCCATCACGGTTTTAAAATGACTAATGTGATTGATCATAATTATTGTGAAACGAATATAATGCAGAATGATAGGGTCTGAATTTTTAATCACTAGAATCATTGATGAAGGATGTTGCATGTGATACTTAGTGTAAAAAAGTATATTAAAACTTAATAAAAGACTAGACATCCATGCCATACCACTAGTAGCAGACTTGTCATTTTTCATTCCCCACTTCATGAAAACATTGAATAGTGGTTGAATATTATATTTATAATTTTGTCTTCTTGTGACCAAAACCACTCCCCAACATTGATACAGCAAATGTGCCTAGAGCAGTTTCATTCCTTTTTCATTCCTTTTTCATTTATAGCAAGTGAAAAACAACACATTTCCTACTAGTGTACGAGCACTCAAAAGTGCTAAAAAAAGAGAAAAAAACATGACATGTTTCAGAGGTAAGATATGTTTTGGCTTATGATTTAACTGACCTCCATGTCCTTGACAGTTGCGTCATTGGCCTTGATGTGCTCTTCATCGAGCAGCGTCATGTTTAAGGAGTTTCCAGTGGAGAGCTTCCCTTCCTGCATGTGATTGTGGTGCATTTGACCCATTCAATCCGCGGGAAAATTTGTGTCCATTTTTTGAACAGGACAATTAACCCCTAAATGCGTAGAGCCCTCTCCAAATTCAGCAGTTTTGCAAAGATGCATTATAAAATGCAACTAAAAGGGATATTTTGAACTTGTTGTATGAATAAAATTTGTACATTATGAATTTTAGATTCTATTCATACGGTTAGCTCTATGATTGCTATCACCAATATTTTTGTATAAAATTTGAAACTCAAAATTCAAAATTCTTTTGTAATTTGATTACGAATAAGATATTGACAATCTATGTATGAAATTTGTTGTGATTGGTTGAAATGCAACACTTTAAGTGTAGTGATTTTTGGAGATTTTTTGGTTGCTTAATTTTATGAGTTGACTTTTTTAAGAGCACTTTTACACTGAAATCTTCAAAATTTTGGGTGAATCATTACAACATGAAATGAGGCATAGAAATTTCACAAATCATCCTCTTTCTAATCGAATCACACATGCATGAAGCTAACTTCCCATAGAATTTATAGTAAAAAATCCACACTAGAAAAAGTGCATGACGGATGAGAAAAATGGATGAAATCTGTACATCGTCCAAAAAATGGACGCTCCGGGGTTAATGGATGATATGTGATTCACCTTGAGTTTGAGGTCTTTGATGAGATTGCCAGCAGGAAAGGCTTCCATGGTCCCGACTCCATACTGGTCAAATACCTACACATGATTGCCACCTTATTATAGACATAATTGATGGTTAGGAAAAAAAACTTTCACTAAGTACACGTGAGCTTAGTGAAAGTACATTAGGGAACACGTTTACATAAGGGAACACTAGAAGGAGAAGGTGTCGCTTTTCACTTGCTAGGTGAGTGAAACGATGCCATTTTGCACTTACTGCTCAAACGTTCAAGACTAGGTGAGTGACGTTCGTCACTCAGGACAAGTGTGTACAATGTACAGGGAACTGTGACACTGTTTTGAGTGAGAAGCGACGCCACGCCTTTGGTAGTAGTGGAATCCGGGAGACAACAACTGAAGACTATGAAAATGGATGTGAACACCAATAATGAAATAAATTAGATCATCAAGAGAAAGGTTTATTATCTTACAGGGATAGGGATTCTACGGTCATGATAAGCAAACTCCGTTGCAATATAGACATCACCAATGGTGGCTCCCTTTGCCTGCAATGAACTGTCTATCACTGGAAACAATGCTTTGATTTTCTAAACATAACTATAAATCCGGCAAAAGAGCTTGCATGCCATATCAAACAGCATAACATTCAGTAGCCTTTGTGACTACTGCCTTCTCCCAACAGAATGATGTGGGATATCCCACATCATTTCATCCCCCAGTGAAATGATGTGGGATATTCCACATCACATCAGTAGCTATGGGGACAGGTGGCATTAAGCAAGAACAATCAACCATGGTGAATAGTAATCAAAAGCACTCACTCAATCACAATTCAACAGTGTTTTGTAATTGTTTATTTGATTCAATAGTCCATTCAATAACAAATCACTGGTCACTCCATATATAAAGACGGATGAAATTAAAAAGCAGCCTCTTGGAAGGCCACTGAATGTTATGAGAGATGTAAGACATCACTATGATCAACCCTTAAAGGTTTAGATTGGCCATTCCGGCCAGTATTATACGGCCATATTTCATTGTATTTGGAATGGTTCTACACCTCCTATGAGTTTCATATCAAAAGTGAAGTTAAAATGCATGTCTACATGATCTTAAGAGCTATTGGGATCTCAATTTGGAACTTTCTACTTACAACAAATGTTAAATACACGGCAACGTATCTACTATGCCCTAAAACCTTTAAGGGTTAAGAGAATGTAATTGGGTTTTCAATCAAATTAGACTATAATTTCAAGAACTTTTAGGCAACATTGTAAAATATTCTTGTTAAAAAACATGTCCATGTATCATAGAGCAGCCTTTGTATGATCACTCTGACCATAGCCAATTCTCTCTTTATGATGTCTAAAAAAATCATGATTCTAATTTTACTCTAAAAAAAAATTATGTCTGCAAGTAAAATAATGCACTTAAAACTTAAGATGTAAAGGAATCAACCTGAAATGCACGTGCCGTGCCAGCATTGATAATCAAATCAGGCATGAGAGCTACACCAGCTGCATATGTCAGCAACGAAGAGGGAACGGTCCCTACACTATCTACACCTGCACATAAGAAATCAATAGACAACCTTCACATAAGAATATTTTGAACAACCTCAAATGAATAAAAAAAAAAATTAAAAAATTAAAAAAGTAAAAATAAAATCCAAAATAAAGAAATAAATTAAATGGTACGAGTGAAACCTAAGGTTTTATCCTTTCCAGGAACAACAATGTGGATGTTGAGCCCACCAAGCTTCCCAGAGTACTTCTTCCATGGAACTCCTCTTGGAAATCTAGGAAAAAAAACATCATGAATGGGAAAAGGCTTAACCCCTAACCGCCCAACCATGCATATTTTGCATGATGTACGGATTTGAAGTCTGTTTTCTCATCCATCATGCACTTTTTGCAGTGTGGATTTTTTAATGAAACTTTTATGGGAAGTTACTGTAGCTCCGTGCATGTGTGATCTGATTAGAAAGGGGATGACTTGTGAAATTTTTATGCCTCATTTCATGTTGTAGTGTTCCACCCAAAATTTCGAAGATTTTAGTCTAAAAGTGCTCTTGAAAAAGTCAACTAATAAAATTAAGCAACCAAAAAATTTGCTAAATTTTAAGTTTGAAATTGAATATGCAAATATCGGTGATAGCAATTGCAAATCTAACCGTATGGATAGAATCTAAAATGCATAATGTATTGCTTTTATTCATTCATCAACTTGAAAATATCCCTCTTAATTGCATTTTATAATGCATTTTTGGAAAACTGCCAAATCTGAAAAGAGTGAGAACATTTAGGGTTAATGAAGCATATGGCATGAATATTTAATTAACATAGATAAATGATAATTCAATAAAATTCCTTCCTTTCCTTCATTTTATGAACTTCCAAGCAATAAGTGAGCTTTCTTTAACCAATCATTGATGAGAGAATTGCTCCTTAAAAAGTCAATAGAATCTGACAAATCTATTACACAAGGCAAATTGTGCACACACACACGATAAAAACGGTTCCACTATGGAGTAATTTATGTTGAATGAGTTATTCCCAAAACTTTCTTACTTTCTCAAATCCTATGCACAATAGCAAGTTAAAATATTACTTTTCGATATTCGGCACATGCATGGTTGTAATGTGTGACACTATTTTCTATCTTGACATTGTATTATTAGACGTTTGACGTTGACTGTCTAATTAGACGATTGTCAAATATGTTAAACAGCTTGGATGAAACATTCTCATAATATTCTAGAAATATCCTTATGTGACAGACGGAGAGGTCTAATACACGTCTTCAATGTCCTATTCGACACTTTGTCTAGTGGTCGAGTAAAACAACCATGGGCATACCCCAACCTAGCGTCTACATAATACAAAGAAGATTATAAAAATTGCTTACATTGTTGATGATTTGTTGTCTTCCACGAGCAGGAGTGTTTCCACCAAGGGGAGTCCTTCAGCCTGCATTGCTAGCATCAAGCACGAACACAAAAAAGTGTCACACAATTGTTCCCACAAGTTGCATTCACTACAAATATGGCAGGTTAATTCTTTCGTGAGTTAAATTTCAAAATGGGTGTTGAAAAGAGATTGTGGTTGAACTTGCTACTGACCAATCACAACATTCAACAGCATAGAAACTTAGTGGACCCATTTGGTACTTATCATGTCGAATAGTAATCAACTACGATCAAAAAACATTTAACATTCAACAATATAGATAATTTTGAGGAACCTAACATATCATATTGGACAATAGTCAACAAGACATAATTCAACCTTTACGAAAGAAAAAGAATGTGATTGAACTTGCTACTGACTATTCACAACATTGAAGCTTTGAAGACTCCAACAATATTCATCACACTAAACAATGATTGAAAAGCTAAAAAACTAGTTGCCTAAGAGATGAACAATACGAGATATGATGAACAACTTGATGTTCAATTAATTATGAAACCGTTTTCCGAGTGGAAACAAGTTTAACAATGAAAACTTTAGTATTCAATCAAAAATTGCTAATTGGACATAACCATACATTCATTGTTGAAAAGCACAAACTTTGAAACAACATATCGGTAATTGTGAAAGGTGTGAAGAGGTTTTTATACCATCAGTTCATTTAAGCATACTTACATAAGTTCATATTCATCAACATGGGTAAGTACACTAACATGGTCACCAATTGAACATCATTGGACATCCAAACCTCTTACTACCCACATAACGGTAATTGGAAAATCACTAAAGTATGAATAAAAAGCCAAGCATTTTGGAAGAGTCACTCTCTTACCAATGACAACCATGACCGTAGTGATCCCATCTCCGCGAACGCCCTCCATGTCTAGCCCTTAAAAATATTGTAACAAATCCAAGTGAGAATGTACCATGGCAGTAAAAGCAATTCAAGGGCTGACACAAAAACACTCACAAAGCTTTGGAGAACAATTGACTTGCACAAAGAACATATACCCTTGATATCTGGGGCAAAATGGAACATTTTGGCACAGGGATTAAAAGTCCATTTTACCTCCAATATTTGGTCACATAATGGCACTTATTGCCTTAGTGTTCAAATTACAATTGTTGAACATAACAAGATATTAAATGAACAAATCATGAAACAAGAGACAAGTCATCAATCATAATACTCTCTTGTAGGTTTAGATAGAGGAAGGTTAACTATAATCCACAATTCATTGGATAGCCAAAAGAGGGTTATAACCAACGACTCTTCAAAAGTACAAAAATGAACGAACAATAAGATTTGGCATTATGTTCAATAGCACTCTTTGAATCCCAAGCATAACCATCCTACTCAATTTAAATCCTTTGATCAACTAATTAGTACACATATGGGGTCCCAACGGCCCTTTACCCAGTGGGTCTCGGTCATTGTCATTACGAACAGACACTTTATGCACGCCGGCCTTGCATAAGATCGGAGTTTCTACCTATCTACACATATGGAAACCATGAGTGGGTCAAACAGACACTTTATTCCCACCGACCTCGAAAGAGGACCAAAGTTCTTACTACTACTATGGATTCATCAGGATGACTTAGCATTATGACCGATTATAATGTTCTCACTCTCGAAGATTTTCTAGTCCATAGTTACAATCTATCAAGAAAACAAAATAAGTAATTTTGCCTCCCAGTACTCAATCTTTTGTTGCACAATCTAGAGTCCAAATTTAAGAAAAAAATTCGCTTAGAAATGAGACTTTGAACAATTTGCTGCTCATACTCACAACCCTAAGAATAGACACTACTAACATAGGCGTCGCTTCTCACTCAAAACAGTGTCAAAGTTTACTGTAAACACTTGTCTTACGTGACGAATCGCACTCACCAAGTCTTAAACTCTTGAGTAGTGAGTGCGAAGTGGCGCAGTTTGACTCGCCTTACCGAATGAAAAGCCACGCCTTCTCCTTGTAGTGAGAGAGGTCTACAAACACAAAACAAAGAGCACAACAAGACGTATAAATTGTGACTCTTCAGGGACGATTACAAGAGAATTCCTGCAGCAGCTCTTCCTCACCAGATTGGAATGAGTGTGGGAGATGTAGCAGGCAATGATATTAAATTTTCCAGTGAAAGCTTCTCAGATTTGTACCTGCTTGGCACAACAGTTTCGCTAGTGTAGTCACAGGCCCCGTTCTGCAGGCGGACTCCATGGACGACCAGCGGACGGCGACACCGACCTCCGGAAATCTACCCTACTTGCCCAGTCAGTTTCAGACATGAAGTGCAAATCCAGCACTGACTTCCATTTGTTGACAGCCTGCAAAATCCCAGCTGGCAATCCAAAACTGACCTGGCACATAGCTACAGAATGTTATATGGTAGCACTAGTAGAAAGTGTGGTATTTGGGCACTCAGCAATGCTCCTTTCTTCTGAAATAATTGTCCCATTTTTATTAAAAAAATCAAAAAGTTGTCTTAATGTTGATAATGGTATCTCTTGCAATGGCTCTTCTTGGTAAATTTTTTATGATCAACTACAATTTCTTAACCTCGCAGCAATGCATGATCGAGACAATGAAAGTCTTTGGATTGGAAGGAACAATTCCCGGGACAATTGCAAGCTCCTCCATATGTAGAAGGCTAAGCTGCAGCAGGTGGGACGTCTCCTAACTATGTTGAGGTGTGCTTGAACCATAGTGGCATCGGCTCAACTAGCTTTATAGATGTAAGTATACTCTCTATAAAGCATAGGACAATTATTTCAAGACATAAAATGCCAAGAAATAGGACAATTGTTTCCGGATAGAGGAGTAGTGTTCATAGTATGCTACCAAGAGTGCTCTTAACCCCTAAGCGTCTAAAGAGCCCAATATGGCCAAACTTGGCCGTTTTTCAGTCAAATGTTGATTTTCACCTAATTCCTAATTTTAATTGAAAATGGTTCCAACTAAGAAAGTGTGGGGTTTATCTTCTACTTTCTAATCCAATTTACTATTATGAAAAATTGTTAAAATTTCAAATTTGACTGCACTTTAAGGCTCAGACCACTAAAATTCCAATATACACTGCAGAAAAAGTTTTTCTATTGAATTTCTTTTTATGTAAGTTCAAGAAGCATGCCTACTACACCTTATTGCTCATCACTATTATTTACATTTTTCCTTAAATTTTCATACTATTTAAAGCATTTATGTACGTACTATGATTTTTAAAAGAAAAAAGCTTTGAAAATTCTTACAAAATTCTTTTTTATTTACATAATTATGAAAAAACCAGAGAAATCTATTTTAACAATAAATTATATGAGAATAGTACCCAAATATATATATATATATATATATATATATATATATAATGTGAGAAATTGATCAGGTTTGATTGGATAAATGTAATGTGGACGCTTAGGGGTTAAGTATCAAGTTAGTGTTCATAGTGATTTTGGGCACCAAATTAGTGCCAAAAGAGGCCTTGGGCATCACATTCTGTCACTAATCTTTGGTGCATGGGCAAAAAACACCTTTCTACTAGTGTAGAAGGACCTTATTATGAATTTTTGGTCATCTAATTGATATAGTAAACCTGAAATTTTGAGAACATGTAGGAAGTTAGAGATGATTAACTTTCGTTAAAGAAATTTTAGATTATTCATTATTTATTTACTTTGAAAAATAAGCAAACAAAAAACTTAGACCGGATTCTATATTTGTTTTATGTCATGTCAAAAGTTCAAACAAGACCTTGCACTAAAACTATTTTTTCAAGGTTATAAATCCACATGCATTTCACCAATAAAACACTTGACTTTATTGGTGAAATGCATGTGGATTTATATTTTGAAAAAATAGTTTTAGTGCAATTTTTATGGAACAACATTATGACTAGAAATGGAATAAGGTCCATCTATTTTACCAATTGTTGGATGGAACATGACCAAGAAAGGACAAATGGGAGGTATAATATGAAATTCATTAGAATTTTTTAGCAATCCAATTTCAATTTACTATAAGGTAGGAGACCTATTTGTGTAGGGGTCTTTTCTATTGAGTTGAAAAGTCATATATTTACAATGTAAGTGTTGTCCAAACAAGTGACTTATAAAAAATGAGAGACTTTTGAATTCTATCATTGTTATAGATGTTTTAAGGGAGATACATTGTAAATGCAATGTTTATGAATCAATGGTAGTCTAGACTCATGATTCAAATCATACTATTTTAAATTTCAACAATACATAACTAAATTATTATCAACTTTTCTTTTAATCAATAGGCAAGTAGCTTGTCAAGGCTATACTTGATCATTATTGGAAGCAATGCTTAACATTGGTTTTCACAAGTGCTTTTGTGCTTGACTAGTTCATTAGAATTATAAATGTTGATTTGTACAATCTCTAATTAATATATATTTTGGTACATTAGAGTTTTAAAAGAAAGAGGACAAAATTTGGGGCAAAATCC
This sequence comes from Pohlia nutans, assembly GCA_022496805.1. Taxonomy (NCBI): domain Eukaryota; kingdom Viridiplantae; phylum Streptophyta; class Bryopsida; order Bryales; family Mniaceae; genus Pohlia; species Pohlia nutans. The sequence goes on along the minus strand of CM040101.1, from coordinate 27,295,555 downwards.
ACCAAATATAAATAACTCCAGCCCTTTTATGGACTTGCATAAATCAAGAGCTTGTTTGTTCAAAACCCCACGCCATAGTTCTCCAAAAGATGAGAGTATATGAAATATTGCATTAGGTGGATTTTATGTTACAATATCCTAAACTCGGATCCTAAAGCTATAATCATATGTGAATATAATTTGTAGTACTATTGAAATGTTTGAGAAATGGTGTGGTGATCATCCTTGTAGAGTCAGGGTGGACACATATAGTATGAGGAAGTGTTGTAAAAGTAAGAAAAAATTGTTCCAAGATTCAATATTTCCTTGGATGGTCTAGTTAATAGTGAGTTAAGTAAAAAATGTGTTCTAGGTTTTTTCCACCTATGACATTGCTCTACTAGAATGAATGTGTGAGAGATCGTGGGAAGGGATCAGAGGAGCATTTGGACAATTGATAACAATAATTGCAATCACTTGGATGCTCCGTCAATTCCTCCCCCACACTCTATTGTACACCTAATATCAAAGTTGTTATGTCTAACAATTTTTTTCCAATTATTTTGAAGTTGTATTGAATGTTTAACGCTGACTGTAGACAATTGTTGAATATACTAAACAACTTGAAATGCTCCCAAATATCCAATAATATTCTAAAATATTTCATGTATATTCTAAGAATATGCTTTTATGAGGAACAATGGGGTCGACTAGATGTCTTCAACATCGTGTTCGAGACTTTGACTCATGGTCGAGTAAGACAACCTTGACTAATTGATTTGAGTAATGCTGGTACATTGGTATTATCCTATGAGCTAAGTATATCTGATTGCGTATATTACTTTTTATATAGGTACACATATGAGAATGTCATACCACAATGTTTGTAAGAGCCACCCTTTGCAATTTTTTCATTCAAAGTACACTATATTAACTCCCAACGGACCCAAAAAAAACCAAATTGGACCTCATATTATTTTAGCAGTTTTGAGTAGGTCCTATGTGGACGTCTTTTTGTTTAAAATTATTTGCTTTTTTATCAACGCATACAATGTTCTTCACTAATTTCATTGATATAAAGTTTGGTCCCATCTGAATCCAATTTGATTAATTGAATTTGTCATTTTTAAAACCATGAATCCTTGATCATGTAACAAAATCCATGTAACAAAAAGTTTGCAGGGGGCACTGTGTTTGATTGGTGAAGTTTGAACTACCCTACACCAGCATTTTCACTTTACGGTAGTTTGTATGGGAACAGCATAGTGTTGAACTTTATCAACTAACATCAGTGCTCTTGATGTGTAAATTTGGATCTTTACAAAGGCAAAGGAGTGGCATCAAAGGCAAGAACATCACCAGTTGATCTATTGTTGTCTTCATACCCACATATCACACACAAACCGTACAGTGTAGGGCAGTGATAGAGAGCGTGGTTCTGGCATGTCTGCCGACCAATTTGCAGCAACGTACATTTATCCATGTAAGCCAGTGATGGCCCAATCACACCAGTCACCCAACACGAGTGCGATAGGGAATCTGCGTTTGTCAGGTAAGTTTTTGGTAGCTACCATGTGCTCCTATAATTTCATTTTATTTTTAACCTGATGCATGCAAGAAACTGCTCCAACATATTTTGGGTGCCGCAAGAAATTTGTGCTCCACCAACGCACATGCGTTGCCCAAAAGCAGGAAGCGGCAAGGCTTTGACACCGCAAGAAATTGTATATTATTTTCGAAATTTACCTTGTAGCATTCCAGGAACGCAATGCAAGTGTTGAAGCTTCTTGGTGTGAATGGGCCATGAGAGGCCAAGGGGACCACATGTACTATGATCTATCCCACATGAAAGACCAAGAAATCCAAAGCATCAATCTTTTATATCAGTAGGGAACATATAAGAATTACACCAGCACTAGTAGCAGACCTATCGTTTTTCATTACCCACTTTGTGGAAACAGTGAACAGTGGTTGAATATTATGTTTATATTTTTATCTTCTTTTTACCAAAACCACTCACCAGCACTGACACAACCCATGTGCGTGGTGCAGTTTCATTCTTTTTTCAATTACAGTAAGTGAAAAAACAACACATTTCCTACTAGTGCATGGATACATATGTGGTGTCTAAAGGTTACAATGCAGCTATCCTACGCATAAGGTCCAACTGCCACTGCCTGTGAAAAAGGCTTGCAAGCCTGCCCTCTTTGATGTGAGGGCCTCAAACTAATGTGGGGCAGTGATTTCTTCATGTTCCCTCCAAGTGTAAAATGTCTCATTATAAGGTGGTTACCCCATTCCCAACTCGCACCTTAAACCAACAGCTAGGGGCATTTTCCACAATCAATGCTGCAATGATGTTGATTGTAGCATGAGTTACAGTTGGTAATAGGTTCTCTCTTGTTGGTTTTAGTATATGTAAGTGTGGTCATGGATTCGTTGTTGTTGGTTTCAGCATCTTTAGTGTGTGCAATACAAATTTTCTTTAGGCAGAAAGAGTTCTACCTATATGACGTGAATGGGATGTGTCATACTTCAACTTTGAAAATTTATAAGTAATTCATTCTTCATCCAAAAATTATGTTTCAACTTGTGTTGAAATCTATTTCTTCTTGCCTAACTCTAAAAATTAATAATACTAAATAATATCAATGCCTCATATCCGTATTTCTTATTCAGTTGGGAATGGGGTAACCACCTTACTACAGGGAAGGGGTGTAGATTTTCATTCGGTTTTTGAGTGAAATCGCATCACTTCTCCCTATGTTAAAGGAGATGAGTGCAGAATGTCACATAGGACAAGTGTCAACAATTCACAATCACTACGCCATTCCAGTACTTTTATGACTGGGAGAATGTGACTGGGGGTGACAGGCGACTGCCGGCAGTCGCGTTCTGTGAGGGCAAAATTGTCGGCGGCGGCCAAATTTGACAGTGTGACTGGCAGTCATATTCTGCAGTCATATTTGCCAGCTGTACCGTATAAAGTGGGTGGGAGGGTCGTATATCTTCGTAGGGAACGAATGGGAACGTTTCTGGGGAACGCCCAGGCATATTTGGCAGTCACATTTTCCCTACAGTCATTTTTTTTTTGTTTGGGGCAGCCCAAGATTAAAAACACTGCCCGAGACAGTTTACATGTAAGTGGGTGGGAGCGTTGTATATCTTTGTAGGGAACGCATGGAAACGTTCCTGGGGAACGCTCAGTCATATTTGGCAGTCACATTTTTCTCCTAGTCATATTTTGCAGTCACATTTTCCCTACAGTCATTTTTTTTTTGGGGGCAGCCCAAGATTAAAAACACTGCCCGAGACAGTTTACATGTAAGTGGGTGGGAGCGTCGTATATCTTCGTAGGGAACGAATGGGAACGTTCCTGGGGAACGCTCAGTCATATTTGGCAGTCACATTCTTCTCCTAGTCATATTTTGCAGTCACATTTTCCCTACAGTCATATATATTTTTTTTTTTGGAGCAGCCCAAGATTATAAACACTGCCCGAGACAGTTTACATGTAAGTGGGTGGGAGCGTCGTATATCTTCGTAGGGAACGAATGGGAACGTTCCTGGGGAACGCTCAGTCATATTTGGCAGTCACATTCTTCTCCTAGTCATATTTTGCAATCACATTTTCCCTACAGTCATATATATATATATTTTTGGGCAGCCCAAGATTATAAACACTGCGTGAGACAGTTTATATGTATTTTGGCCCTCTCAATCACTGTATAGTATGAGGGTTTTAGGTTATGTATTTTATAGTGAGAATTTGTGTCCAAAATTGAGTAGTTTTTCATTTAGCTTACGGTAATTAGGATTTGGCCATGTATATTATTTTAATAATTGTGCAAATAAAATATTCATTTACTTGATTGTGTGGGGAAAGGGGGGGGGGGTTACATTAGGAAGAAATATGGGAAAGAGTTATTGCCGGTTTTATAATTCTGACCGTCCATGTAGTAGTAGTTTGCAACTAACGTGAGAAGTGTGCAAATTATCGGTTTGAGAGGTTGAAATGAATGTGTGTTATGTGGCCAAGACATGAGGGTGCTAATTAAACATGTACGTGTGAATATATGTATATATATATATAGATATATCCATCGAATGGAATGTTCACAACTGTATGTGATTGAACGGGGACTCGATCAATCCTGCTCTGAGTCACAATACTCTAAATCATGTACCAATGTGTCGTCTTGTCTGAGGCGTTCTAATGCTTTAGCAACCACCTCCGGGGCTACTTCCACTGCATCGCTCAAAATAGGTGTTTTCGGTATGAGATCCGAATCTAGGTCTGTGGCTTCGAGTTCGGGAAAATCACATGCTCTCCCCAATGATATGCATTGTACTTCATCCGTGAGTTGGTGGTTGGAGAATAACTGAACTCCTCGTGGTTCATTGCGCAACACAACTTCCCATCCACGCTTGGCCACATCCGGTGCAAAAAAAACCTGTTCGATGTGGAGCGGGAAGGCAAATGACTGTGCAGAATATGGGATTAATCTCTCAAAGTTCACGGTAGTGAAACCGTAATCATCGCGCTTCATGGTGGCGCCATCTCCTCTCATGTTTGCAACCACCCAATTGCAATAGAGGACCACCACCTCAAACTGTCCATAGTCCACTGAAAGGATTTCCTCCACCCATCCCACGTACTCCAACTCCGCAGCCCGAAGATTTGTATCCTTGGTACCCGCGCGACAAAGTTGTCAAAAGGTTGCGGCTACCCCCGAGTCCGCGGTTGTCAATTGCGTCTCTGCACTCCGAACACGGAGGTGGTTTCCATATGCATACATGGATTGATACGACTTGGCTACGTCCGATGGAGGTAGAATCAAGGCCCTCACGTCTTCGGGGACCTCCTCGTCCCCATCGTCTATAGCCCGTATCACAGCCTTTGGAAACCAGACGTGGAAATCCTCGTCGCACATCTCCGAAGGGTACACTACCCTAGCCTTCCGCTTCTTGCGCCTATACTCGTGACGCTCCGCTTCCCGACGTGCCATGTCATCCTCGTGTCGCCTTTAGGACAGAAGAGTTAAATATGGTCACGTACATCTTCACAGAATCTTCAGGATTTATAACGTATATATATAGCCCATAACATGGCTGTTCGTGGCAACCACTGCATCACTGGGTGCAGATCTAGTGGTCTCACTGGAGGCAGTCACTAACATCTCTGGGGGGCAGTCACTAACATCTCTGGGGGCAGTCACTGATATCACGAGCTGCAGTCACTGATATCACGAGCGGCCGTTGCGGAAGACATTGGGGGCAGTCACGGATATCACTGCCATCACTGAGTGTAGTCACATTGTCCACAACAACATTCATATTCCCTGGTGATGTGAACTCACCTCCTCCAATCTTCCAATGGTGCCGCGTTGGTCACTACGAACTCGTGAATCCATCCTCGGAGGTTCGGTGACAGATAGCGAGGGCGCTCGTTGCCTTCGAGGATCTCGTCGTACATTGAAGGGTCTTCTTTATCGTCCCATACTCTTCGAGTAGTAGTCGTATACTCTTGCATATACTCGGTGCAAAATCCCAATGCCTCAACTATAGCATAGCCTTCGGCCATGCAACCCTCTGGTCGAGTTCGATTTCGAACGTAGCCTTTGAGTGTCTTCAAATACCTCTCAATAGGGTACATCCATCGTGTATGAACGGGACCACAGATTTCCACTTCCTCCACGAGGTGCAACACCAAGTGGCTCATAATGTCGAAGAATGACGGTGGGAACTCCTTCTCCAACATGCATAATGCGATGACCGCTTCGCATTTCATATCTTCTATAGCCTTCGGATCGATGGTCTTCGCACATATCCTCCGGAATACTCGGCTCAACATGATTATTGCCGTCCGAACTTCCTTCGCCAATGTAGTGCGCACACACAGTGGCAACACCTGCTGGAGGAGGACATGGTAGTCATGTGATTTAAGGCCTTTGATTTGCCCATCCGTGTTCACACGCTTCTTTAGCTGCCCGACGTACTGAGAGGGGGTTCGCAAGGAACACACTTGGTCTACAAAGACCTTACGCTCTTCTTTCGTAAGAACGTATGATGACCGAGGTAACATGACGCTGCCTTGTTTCTTTCCGCGTACGGGCCATAGATGTTTGCGTATTCCCGCTTCCTTCATATCGAGACGCGCTCCGAGGGTGTCCTTCTCTCCGAATATGGTCTTCATAATATTCTCGGCAATGTTTTTTTCACAGTGCATAACATCCAACGTGTATCGGATTAGAAGATCCTGTACAGTGACTCCACAGAGTCACATATTAGATTCCATGAACGCACAACATCGCTATGTGCAGTCACATTCTGCGTCACATCACTGCATTGAGTCCTAAACTGGAATCTAGGAATCCGAATAGCACTGTGCACAGTCATATTCCATGGCAAATCACTGCATTCAGTCAGAATTTAAAGTCCACGCATGACAACATCACTGTGTACAGTCATGTCACTGTACAAGACTGCGTTAGATACACGTACTTTCCAATAGGGAAGGTCAAAAAGACATGTCCTTCTCTTCACTCCGTGTTCATGTACAGGGTCCGGTGTTTGTGGTCCTTCATTCGCATGGATCTTGCTTGTCCATTCTTCTCAAGCATTCGCAAACGCCAAGTGCTCTCGACCGCTCATCCTTCGTGGTGGAGGTCGCATGTCGGGTTGGCCATCAAAATTGGTCCTTTGTCGCCTCCATTGGTGCGCCATCGGCAAATGCCGTCTATGCCCAAGGTACACATTCTTCTTCAGTGCTTTCGAGCGCCGAGTTACTACGTTGGGGCCACACACGGGACACGCCTTGTGTCCTTTCGTGACTTGGCCAGAAATCAATCCGTATGCCGGAAAATCGTTCACTGTCCACAATAGCATACCTCGTAGCTTGAATGTTTTGTCGCCGGAGTTTTTTTGCGATCCATCCACGCAATCGGTCCCTTCCCATAGCTCTTGCAGCTCCTCTATTAATGGTGCCAGATACACATCCACATTCTTGTCCGTCACACTTTCTTTTCCGGGTATTAGTAGCGTGAGCATCATAAAGAAGTTTTTGGTCACTAGCCAAGGGGGGAGATTGTAGTTTAGCATGACCACGGGCCACGTGGAGTGGCTAAGACTTTGGTTCCGGAATGGGTTCACGCCATCTAGTGCCAAGCCTAGCCGAACGTTACGTCCTTCTTTCGCAAACTCCGGCCATGTACTATTCACGTGATTCCATGCCTTTGAGTCAAGCACGGATCTCATCACCTTGTCCTTGCTCTTTCCGTCCACGTGCCACTTCATGAGTTCCGCTAGCCGTGTGCAACTATACATTCTTCGCAAACGAGGGATCAACGGAAAATGTCTCAATACTTTGACCGGTATTGTTTTGGAGTTGTCTACGTACCGGGATTTGTGGCATATTGGGCACTCCGTTGCATCTTCCAATTCTTTCCGAAATAAACAACACCCATCTCTACACGCATGTATGGAGTTGTAGGACAACCCCAATTTCATCAACAAACACTTCGCTTCGTGAAATGTTTTCGGAAGCGTGTTGCCCTTGGGCAATATTGACTCCTGCAATAACTTCAACAACTCGTCCACAAAGTTGTTTGATACGCCAAAAGTGGTGCAACACACAAGTATCATGAGTATGGAGGTGAGACGGTTGGACGAGCTCCCTGCATAAAGCGGAGTATTTGCTTCGTGTAAAAGGGTATCCAAGACTATGCCACTAGGGTCTTTGATGTTCATCGTTGTCCCGCTTGATTCCATAGGGTCGTTATTGTCCTCCATTCCGTCATCGCTACCTTCGTTGTCACGAGGTGGGAAGCCATCGTCCCCGACCGGCGGCACTTCATTGAACTCAACATCAACTCCGTCATGTATGGAAGGGTTGGTATCGTAGCCCCCTAAGTTGACATTGTCATACTTGTTGAAGCACTCTGCCACCATGCGTAAAACATCTACTTCTGTAGCTTCTCCGCCGTCAATACTGGGACTAGACGGAGGCTGACTACCTTGCCCACTGCTTGGTGCATTAGGGGCCAAGTTCAAGGGGCTGTACTCGTCCTGCAATTCCAGGGACAACACATTGGATGTCACATTCCACTTTCTTATGATACGCTATTTCATGCATTTCCTATTGAGGGTTCTCATTGTTATTGCATCCACCTGCGCCCCAAGTGTGTCCATGTCGTTTAGTCTTGTCCACGCATGGAATGACACATCGTACACATGATACGCAACATATGACTGGTTGGACTTGTATTACAGTGATAAGCAGTTACTGACTGTAGTCATTTTGAAAAAACGTGACTGTCCGTAGTCACATTACAGTGATAAGCAGTGACTGTCTGTAGTCATTTTGGAGAAAATATAACTGACACTAGACATATTACAAAGACAGTCACTAACTGTAGTCCTGCCTTTTAGGCTGCAGCTAGTGTTTTATTGCTTTTAGTCATTTAACATACACTGCTCGGATTTAGAGGGTAATGCGCATAGAGTTCTTCTCCGGCCATGATGTCCCTTGTTGCTATGGTAATTACATATCCCCATTCCTCGGGGTTCCACGGTTTAGGCAACATGCGAAACTCCCACAAGACATTGCCTATTTCAGAGCGCCCGATGGAACTATTAATGAATCCAGCGACATTCCCTTTCTCTACATCTCCGTCGATGTACAGGTCCGACTCCGCGCGCATCACATACGATTTCATTCGGGGTTGTGCCTTGCTCAAGATTTTGTACTCCGCCGATGTGTACTGTGTTCCTACAAAAGGAAGCAGTTCCTCACCCTCTTTGGCGGGTTGCATTGCAAATAGACCCCAACCCATGAAGCGGTATTTGGACACCTTCACTTGCCAATCTCTTTTCCAATATACGAATGGTGTTAGCTTTGGAATGGGCCCGTCGCACCATTGTCCATCATACACGTCTGACCGCCACTTCTGCAATCGAGTAACTCTCGCGGATGTCACTGTGGGTATGGCGTTCTCGTAGGACTGTGTTTGACTTAGAAATGTTGTCAGTGATGTCAAACATGCGGCTCTTACTATCGGTCTCCACCGGGCCTACATAATTCATGAACGCAGATTTTTACACCATGGTACCGTACGTAGGACCACGCCGCTTTGCTTACTGAGGAATGGGTGCTTGAAATCACTTACCAATATCGAAGCTGTGAAAACCGGGTCCCTTCTTCTAGTGCGAAGATGCTTCCGAATCGTGGCTCGATCGAGGACTTTCCCTCCTGCACATTCCATGCATGGGCATGGGTACTTCGTTAATCGCATGGAGTCCGCTTGAATCTCTTCCTCTTGCCATAATTGTAGATGCTTCAAGCGTTCGTGCTCCCCTTGTTCCATCCTATGGAAAGAACTCGAGCACACGGTTAGGGTGACATGGTGCTTTGATACACACTAAAAAGGGGTGCCATCAATAATCTCAGATATACCATTGTGCGTAGGAAATATTACAGGAGGGAGTCATTCAATACTACAGAGTCATATAGATGACTACTGGGCGTTATGTTGATGACTACAGAGTCATATAGATGACTACGGAGCGTTATGTGGATGACTACTGGGCGTTATGTTACTGAACGTAGTTACAAACTGCGTAAGGGTGTGGTCAACGCAGTACATGTGGCGAGGGCTGACCACGCCAACGTGGAGCGCGGCACCCAAGAATACTCAATCTTCTTCTGCAGCGGATGTGCCACTTCAGTAGCTCGGCGCTTGTGTGAGTATGATGGCGCCTTCACCTCCGGAGTACGAGCGCATGAGGAAGAAGATGATTGACAAAAATACAGAAGTCTTGACGAGTTTGGGGTTGCCTGGGATTGCGCAGCAAATGAAGACCTTCAAACGGCCAAAGGATAAAAGGTGAGTGCTTTACCTTGCTGCCGATTGCTTGCCGACTTGCTCTGCCTTGGTTGCCGAGTACCTTGTTCTTGCTCTGCCTTGCCGACTTGCTCTGCCTTGGTTGCGTACTGTGTTCCTGATTGCCGAGTACCTTGCTACCTTCGCTTGATTGCCGAGTAACTTGATCGCCTGGGATTGCTACCTTCGCTTGCTTGCTTGCTGAGTACCGCAGCTTGCTGAGTACCTTCGCTTAATTGCCTGAAACCTGAAACCTGCTACCTTCGCTTGATTGCCTGGGATTGCTACCTTCGTTTGCTTGCTTGCTGAAACCCGCAGCTGAAGCCCTAAGCGAGTACCTTGCTTGCTTGCTGAGTACCTCGCTTGCTTGCTGAGTACCGCAGCTTGCTGAAACCCTAAGCATTTACATCGTTTCCTTGCTGAGTACCGCAGCTTGCTCAAACCCTAAGCGAGTACCTTGCTTGCTTGATGAGTACCTTGCTTGCTTGCTTGCGGAGTACCTTGCTTGCTTGCTGAGTACCGCAACTTGCTTGGTGAGTACCTTCGCTGAAACCCTAAGCGCCTTCAGCCGCTTGACTGCCGCATGACTGTAATTCGCTGAAACCCTAAGCGCCTTCAGCCGCTTGACTGCCGCATGACTGTAATTCGCTGAAACCCTAAGCGCCTTCTGCCGCTTGAGACCCTAAGCAGAAGTGGACCATGGTTCAAAAATGAGGATGAGGATGCCGAATCAGCCCAAGTGCCCACTTTCGAGAGTAGACACTCTAGCAATCGGACTATAGAAGAGATGTGACAATAGGATTTGATTGAAGAAAGGCCGACTGAATTGCCACAAGCAAGAACTCTGATGCAGGAGAGATTTGAATGGCAAGATTGCTGAGAGGTGCAGATCTGATGCTCCAAATCTGAAGTGAAAACAAGGCGTGATGTAATTGTGCTTAGGGTATTCCATTGGTGGCATCACGACACTCCATGCTGGCCGATGTGTACTGTGATCGAGGAGATTGGATCATTCAACCCACTTAGGGCCTCTTTACACTAGAGAGAAATTTCAGGCAGAAACCCTAAGCTTGAGACCCTAAGCAGAAGTGGACCATGAAACCCTGAAACCCTAAGCTTCAGACCCTAAGCAGAAGTGGACCATGGTTTCAAATGACCTAGCTGCGATGACGCTCTAGAGTCATAGTGGCAGGGCATTGTGACTCCGTTGAGTGACGTTGTACAGCCGCTGTGACTCCCTCGTGTCATGCTGTGATTTCCACTGTGAGTCTGTGGGGTCTCACGCTGCAGACATCGTGACTCCCTGGAGTCACATTTCGCTGCCATTGTGACTCGGTGTAGTCATAATTTCTGTGGATATGGATAACTTTGTTGGTAAAAAGATAAGAGACATTGCTAATATGCCGGATGGCAAGCAAATTGAAGTGTTCCGCGCAATTGCTAGTTTCCCCGCAATTACATTGCCGGTGTTGGAAATGACGTCGATTGAGATTGCGGATGTGGTTGAGAGCAGCTGTACCCTGCCCTTGCAAGAGCCTCGCACCGTCAAGCCAGCGCGCACGCGAGCAACGAAGAGGACGCTGCTAACCGACTCCGAGTGTGGCGTTGAGGACGACGGTGAGGACGAACGAGAGGAGGAGCGGTTGCAAACAAATCGAAGAAAGGTAAGACTTCTCTCCATTACCATGTGCATAAACTATGTTGCAAAATATGACTGTTGCAAAATATGACAGCCTGCTGTCATGTTTCCGTAAACATGACGGGTCGCTGTCATATATAACAGAGCATAACTGGCTTCAATCATACTAGTTGGCTGATCAACATGACTGATCAAAATGGTGAACCATACATGCAGGCTGATTTCCATCGCTGCCTTGACACCTTGTTCGTTTCTTGTAGGGGGGGCGTGACTCTTCTGATAAGCCTAGGTCGTGGGCGGTGGACCCTCCTCGAAGGAAGACCAGAATGTCTTCACCGATAGGGGGGGGGAGCACCAGCGAGGCGCTGGATGAGGACCTTTTATCACCGGGCTTGCGAGAAACCCAGATTGAGGGGGAGGAGGAGGAGGCGGAGGAAGATGAATACTATGACGAGGAAGAGGGGGATATACCGGTCGAGCGGGACACGAGATTGATCGATGAGATCAAATTGAAGAAACTCGAAGTATTGCAGCGGATGGCTGAGCAGGGTGGAGATTCCCGTGACTTGTGCGAGAAGGTGCGGAACGCCGGTGCCTCCCCACACCGGCAGTCCAAGTTCAAGACTTTGAGGCGGCAAGTGAAGAAAAGCAACAACAGAGAGAGTCGCTTGTGGGTTGAAGTCGACGATGGGGGAACGCCGACGGGGGCACACAGGCCGGATTGGCTCACCAAGCTACGGGGCTATTCCCGTGACTTGGACTGGAGCATCGACAACTTCAAGTCGCATCCTCGAGCGCTGTTGGTGGCGATCAAGGACAAGATGGCGGCGCAGTACGAATATCGGGGTGGACTAGGCGACGTTCCCGAGGACGTCTTCTTCCAAATACTCTGGCAACAAATGCAGACGAAGAGGTCTAACATAAAGAGGCTGCTCGATAAGGGCGACCGTCTTCCAGGGTACGTGAAGAAAGAGCACGTGGAGAACTTTAAGAAGCTGATAGCGAGGGAGGACAAGAAGGCGGAGGCTGAACGGATGAAGAACGTGCGTCAGGTTGTGCACAATGTCTCGCACTCCGGGCGGTCTGAGGGAGAAGTGCGATCCCGCCTGGTCAGTGACCCTAAACCTGCGTTTGTTGTCATGTTCTTGTAAATGACCCTAAACGTGCCCGTGATTGAACTACTGATATCACGAGTGATGTTCATATGCCGATCTCTCGTAAGTGACTGCCGGTAGTGACATTCTCCAAGTACAGTGACTGCACAGTGTCATATTCTGCAGTCACTTATCTCGAGAAAATGACTGTACAGAGTCATATTGGTCATATGACTGTACAGAGTCATATTGGTCATATTGGTCATATGACAGTACAGAGTCATATTAGTTTCTGTGGTCTGTAGTTTCTCTCTTGATATGGTGTACAAGCAGAATTCCATGTCTTGACTGTGGGGCTGTATCTTGTTGATCTTCAGTTTTGGAACTTTATGGATGGACAGTTGCTTCTCTCACAGGCTGCAGAGTTGGATCGCCCCCCAACGCAGTTGGAAATTGAAGCGGAGCTGAGGACACCGGGGAAATCAGGCCGCCCGCAGTCGTCCTCTTCAAAGGGGGGAGTGTCCAATCCACGAGACCTGGTGGCTTTAAGGAATACCATGGACACACGCATAGACGGTCTCGCAAGCGAGGTGGAGGACATGAAAATTACTCTCAAGCGGCTGCTCCTCGAGGTCCAGAGGATACGGCCGCCGAACACACCACAAGAATCGTCGGAAGTGGGGAACACAGGATTGGAGGAGGCCCAGCCGGCAGCAACGGAACCACCGGCAGTAGCTGTGGTTCCCAAGGACCCAGTGTGGGGGGAGAGTTAAAACTGCAACGAACACGGAAGAGGAGGTCCACGTGACAATTCAGCAGGTAGCTGTCACAGCAGTAGAGGTATGACTTCAACACCCACGACTATGCAATGGAAGAAGATGTTAGTGGTCAGTGAATCATTTAGTGCCCAAATATGTTGTACTCACTTCCTCCAACGTCTGGTTCAGGGTTTGATTGACTTGGAAAAGTCCGGTGACTCCGGGGATAGTGTTTCAGCGGATAAAACCGCAGCAGTCGCCATCGCAGCCAAGAACTCCGGGAAAAGTGCCCCACCGGACCCCCCCCCTTGGCAACCATCGCCATCGCAGCCCAAGTGCCGTCGAAAAAGGACAAACAACTGCCGAAGAAGAGGCAGGGCGAGGCAGAGAAGCTCTTGGAGGATCAGATAGGTCGCAGTACTCGCCGCTCGACTGCGAAGGAGAAGGTGTTCTCGAGCATTCCCTCTAACTGTGTGGAGCACGCAATGTTGTTGAATTGACTGAATGTGACAGTGATCAGTAATGTACCCATAGAATGTCACAGGGATCAGTAATGTGCGCAGCGAATGTCACAGGGATCAGATATGTACCCAGTGAATGTGACAAGGATGAGTAAGGTAGACAGTTAATGTCACAGGGTTGAGTAATGTATGTCGAGAAGGTCACTGGGACTAGTCGCAATGCAGCAGAATATAACAGGGAGCAGTCATCTACATGCAACGGCATATAACAGTCAGTATTACAGTGTCCTGATATGAAATAAGGAGGTTTGTGCAAAATAGTTGTGTAACTCAAAGTGATCGAGGTGGTGCACACAGGATGACGAAGATAACCACGAGGAGCCTGCAGCGAAGAGGAAGCGTCCGACAGAGAAAGCAAGCAGTCCCGCGAAGAAGAAGAAGGTGAGGGGCGGGACAAAGTAATAACCGAAATAGCACAAACCAATAACCGAAATGCCAAGTGTGCAATAAGTGCATTCTTAGTTTTGGCTTTGACTATGTCGGCTTTGGCCATAATGAATTGGTAAATTACTTGATCATTGTCATTTTGTCTTTAGTCATGACAACTTGGCATTTCGCATGTTTAGTCTATGTTCAGGGTATATTTTTGGGTTTTTGGAGAAGTGCTAAAGTGGTAACATAATTATCTGTATGGGCAAAGCTTGATAAAATGTTTGAAATACTCATTTAATGTATTTTACCTTTGAACATTCACCAAAATTACAGATTTCATTTTTTAAATTTGAAATTTAGTTTAATTGGTTAAACTAGACATGCTATCCTAAAATTTTAAAAACCAATCGCCGCTCGACTGCGAAGGAGAAGGTGTCCTCGAGCATTCCCTCTAACTGTGTGGAGCACGCGATGTTGTTGAATTGACTGAATGTGACAGTGATCAGTAATGTACCCATAGAATGTCACAGGGATCAGTAATGTGCGCAGCGAATGTCACAGGGATCAGTAATGTACCCAGTGAATGTCACAAGGATGAGTAAGGTACACAGTTAATGTCACAGGGTTGAGTAATGTATGTCGAGAAGGTCACTGGGACTAGTCGCAATGCAACAGAATATAACAGGGAGCAGTCATAAACATGCAACAAAATATAACAGTCAGTATTACAGGAGGTTTGTGCAAAATAAGAGGTTTGTGCAAAATAGTTGTGTAACTCAAAGTGATGGAGGTGGTGCACACAGGATGACGAAGAGAACCACGAGGAGCCTGCAGCGAAGAGGAAGCGTCCGATAGAGAAAGCAAGCAGTCCCGCGAAGAAGAAGAAGGTGAGGGGCGGGACAAAGTATCCAGCGGTAATGGTGTCGGATAATTTGAAGAGAAAGGTGATTGTTTTGAATGTTGTGGGAGTTTTGTGTGACATTAGACCGCTACACGATAGGCACGAGTGGGGTCTTGATCTAGTGGTGCACTACGATCAAGACCACAAGGTAAAAATCAAGAAAAGGGCCGATTGTGGCCCTTTCTTGAGCACATTATGTAGTCACTTCGATGTGGGCATATGGTCGCCCATAGACCGTAGTCTACTAGAAGTAGTAGCGAAGTTTTTGGCAATCGGGATACCTTCTTTAAAGTGGAGTTTTTTGTGGGGAAAGGAAAATGGAGGTAGCAAGAGAGACCTGCATGAGCTCTTTAGTGTCATCCCCCCGTCTTTAGCTGCTAAGGTTCGATGCCTTCAGTTTGATTGCGACGCAACCGCAACGGAAGAGTCCCCCCCCTTGAATGTCATTACTTGTCCACGATGGGACCCGTTAGAGCCTAACGATGACTACCTAAACCGACTGATAGAGCCATTTGAAGCATTGTCACGCAACAAATCGGTCATCGAATACTGCACTCAGTATTTGGGCAAGGACGTCAAACTAGCGGCAATACCACGGAATCCGGTAGGTCCTTTATGTGGTTTTTTCTTTACTCTAACATTTATTCGTAGTTTTACTAGCTATTCCTAACATGATGAACGTTTGAACCGTGGCCGCAGGAACCTGAAGCAGTGGAACCGGTGGTAGAGGCTGCACCTGCAGCATTGGCCCCCAACTCGAAGGTGAAGGTACACGATTTTGACGAAAATTTCAAACCCAATGACACCGTTGTAGCTCACGGCTTCATCGTGAGCCTTGCAGGAGGCAGCATGCATTGCCGTCTGATCGAGGAGGGCAATGCGGCGGTCATGATTACCGCGGTTGAATCGGGATCGAAAAAGGTGTTCCTGCATGAGCCTAACCAGATGGACGATCCGGTTGTGGAGCGCTTTGGTGACACTCTCAACACCGTCATTCTGTGGCCCGTTGCCGCACTGAAGGCAGTTTAAACCGCGCGACCGCGAAACAAAAGGTGACCTCTAAATCATCTACCAATTATTCACGTAACACGCAATGCTGATGAATTGCCTAAATATCACAGTGATCAGTAATATACGTATAGAATGTCACAGGGATAAGTAATGTACACAGTCAGAATGTCACATGGTTGAGTAATGTACGCAGCGAGAATGTCACAGGGATCAGTAATGTACACAATGAGAATGTCACATGGTTCAGTAATGTATCCTGAGAAGGTCACAGGGACTAGTCACAATCCAACTGAATAGAACAAATTATAGTCATGAATGCGCAGCATCTGTATTACAGGGTCTTCTAGTGAATTAATGAGGTTTGTGCAAAATAGTTGTGTAACCCAGTGTGATTGAGGTGGTGCACACAGGATGACGAAGAGAACCACGAGGAGCATGCAGCAAAGAGGAAGCGGGAAGACTTCGCGAATGGATGTATATATTGGTGAGGAATGAGACTTGTTTAGCTAGATAGAAACTATGTTAAAGATTAAACGGGTTTTGGTTTTGTATGGAGAGTTTCCCTACTAAATACAAGTGAAACATGATGCATTTCTCTAATCCCACGTATGTGTCCTCCATTCTATGATTCTGATATATAGTACAAATGTGACTCTGAGTAAGCCAATGCATCACTCTACGCAGTCATAGGATCATATGCATGGCAATTACATTGTCACTACTGCGAGTCATGTAATGGGCACACTCCCTCCGATGCTGTGACTGAAACTAGTCATCTAACCGTCGCACTCTTGTCGAACATTACTGGAGGTCTTGAATACACGACTGCCAGCAGTCACAACGTTAGCTCAAGTACGACTATGCACAGTCATATTCCACGTCAGAAAAAAAAAAAAAAAAAAAAAAAAACTAAACTACTAGTCACATTCCACGTCAGCGACATTATGAGCCAAAATATGACTGCACAGAGTCACATTCCACGTTAGCCAAAAGTATGACAGGCAGTCATATTCCACGTGGAGGTGCCACGTCAACAAGAATATAACTCCACAGAGTCACATTCCACGTCAGCAAAAAATATGACTCCACAGAGTAACATGCCACGTCGGATGCCACGTCAGCACAAAAATATGACTCCACATAGTCACATGCCACGTCGGATGACACGTCAGCAGAAAATATGACTCGACAGAGTCACATGCCACGTCGGATTTTGGCCTCGGCTGCCCGGGCAGACCACGAAAAGTCAAGGACAAGGGCCGGTCAAGTTGGCGGCTGGAGGTGCTGACGTGGCACGTACATGGAGCCCCCTTATACGTTTTGGATCGTATTTATTCATATGACTAGGTGTCCGAAGCGACTCGTCGGTAATGAGCCCGCCCTGTCACCCCGCGCGTCACATTCCAGGTCAGCAGAAAATATGACTCGCAGTCACAGAACCTGTTTTTATGACTGCGCGCAGTCATAAACGCAGTCATCTTGCCAGTCATAAAAGTACCTGTTTGACGTAGTGAATGTCAGACCCATGAGTGAGGAGCGACACTTTCCCAGACTCTCCGGAATGAAAAACGACAAATTAAGGTAGATGTTCATATTTCCGTCCAAATTTTAGGTTTTGCATGGTTAGGTCTATGAAAGAAAAAGTTTATTATTTTTGGATGTTCCGCAAAGCTCGTGCAAAGGCATCCCAAAAAAAAACACATTTTTTGAATATGTCTACAATTTTGTGTGAATTTCTAAGTCTAAAAGCGTAGAGTGGCCATTACTTGTGCATAGGGTTCGTGCTTTATCCACAGGTTGGATTCTCAAAATCAGCCAATAAAAGAACAATTTTTAGAGTGCTTCTTGGGTGCTTTTTCAAACTTGGTTGGACGGTTTTAAGGACCCAGCTTCGAAATGTAGGGATCGACATTGGGACCCGCACGGAATTCAGCACACCTACCTTAGCTAATAGTGTTAGAAGTATGTTTCCAATATAGCTTTTCAACAAGACCTTATACAAAACATTTGGTTGTGAATTGAGCAAAACTTGAGTGTAACCTTTGATTACATCATCTACAATTACCTCTTTTCTTCTTGAAATCTTAATTTATGAGTTGTTTATATAAATAATTTACCATTCATTGTTTTTAATGCTAAATAATTGGAGAATTAATGGGGCGAAATAAGGTATAATTATAAATGTATGTTGTAGTTAGTTGTTAGGATTGGTAAAAATAATCATAAGAAGAGAAGCCCAAATATTTAAGAAACCGTTTTTTCAAAAACAAATCCTATCTTATATGATGAAAAAGAGGATCTTGAAGAATATTCACAAAATTTGGCATTTGTTGAAAAACAATTTTGCAAAAAATAATAATTATTGAACATGAGATGCCGATCATGACGGCCATGTACGGTATGTCATGGTCCCAAGAAGATGGAAACGGTCCTCTAAAGGCAAGCTTCCATATGAGGATCGATTGGGTGACAGGCACTAGAAAACAAAAAATGAGGTCTCAAGAACCACCCATACTCCATCCATTTTGGTACAAATGAAAAACCAAAATCTTGATTATATTTTAATCTTGACATTTTAAATTATAAAAGGTTGAATAAGAAAAAAATTGTTCAAAATCACTCTTTGTGTACACCAAGGCGGATTTAGAAAATTCCTTCATAAATTCATTGCAAAATAAATAAACTATATGGATTTCCCTGAGTCTTACAAATATACATTAACACTTAACTACCTAACAATCCAAATCATGGATGATTTATGGAACCGATGTCACTTTCCTCATAGATGAAAGGGTTTTTGCAATGTGATTTTTTTACATTAATTTATCAAGTAGTTACCTTTACATAAGTGAAGCCATATTAGGAAAAGAAAAATCAAAATTGAATTTACTAGGTCCTTCCATTTCACATGAGGGCTTCTATTTTGATGAAAAAAATTCCAAGTTTTGAGCTATAAAATACGGACTAAATCCATTCTTTGAGGTTGCTGTAGAAAATTAATAGATGTTGTAGATGATGATTTTTCCATGACGTCTGTACGGTTGGATTAAGTGATAGGGTCAAAATATGTTTAAATTTAACTTTAAAATAAGTTATCGTTTTAATTATGTGGAAAATACAAAAATTATCTTATGAATTTTGGAATGATTGACCAAAAGTGCATAATGTACAACATTGAATCATCTTTTGCAGAATGTGCAATATTTCAACCTATAGAATTATTTTTTGATTGCTTACAAAGAGATTTCAAGACACCTATATCAAACCATAATAAAACTTATGTGAACAACTTCACCACTATTGAAGCGTAATGATTTCAACCAATCATAATGAATCATTAAAATGAGATGAGAGTATTAAAATTGTAGTTTTAGTGAATTTTCAATAAATAATCTTGTAAATTCATTTAGGCATTTTATTTCAACTTCAACAATACGGATTTTTTCTAATAAGGATGTCTTACATATGCTCTTTACAGTTGAAGCTCAAAAATGTTAAAGAAACCTCATTTTATAATACATTTAGGTGTTGCCCAAAACCTCTAGGCATTTACGGGTTACCAGTAATTCGGTGCAATTTGTAAATTCCTTGGGTGGAATTGGGGGTAAATGAGGCAATTCAAGGTACTTTCTCTACCAATTGTAGCCTAATTTTGAATGATTATGGAGAATTTTTGAGATGTTCATGGCCCCTGCCCAGGGATGGTTTTTTATTTTCAAGGCAGACTACTTTAAAAATTCATAGAAATTACAAATTTTATTAGAAAAATATGATTTCACTTGTATTCAACTCCACTAAGATTTACCTTTCCTTCAAAAATTTATCACACACTTGGTATGTCTTCCAAGATATTCAGATTGCTTAAATGAGTGGTGATAGGTACTTCCACCTTATGGATGGGGATTTTGGCAGTAGTACATTCCTCACACAAAGTAAACCAGGGCAGTGGGCCTACATCAGTCTTATATTACAACAGCGACTGGCTAAGTATGTCCTTCCCATAACTTTGCGCGGCCACAAACTTAGCGTATGCTTTTGACTTGGTTTTTTTGCTAGAATCCCCAAATCCTTTTCTTCATGAGATCCACATTGAGAAACTGTCTTCTTCAGAATATTAATCCTTTAGTGCCTAGGTGACCAAATTTGGTCATCGGGTCATCAGAAATGTATATAGTTCATAATCTGTGATGTATTCAAACTTGCACGCAGTGATTACACACCTTATGCTTAACTCCTAAAGGACCATAGCTATGTTCCTCTTCTAACACTCCAAAGTACCCCTTCTCATAAAAAGACAAATAGTTTTTGATCTATGACCTTTTTGACCAATCCAACCGTAGGATATTTCAAGCAACTTGAATTTATTACCACCTATAAATTTTCAATTGTTCAAGGTTCTTCAATAGTAAGATTATAAGCTTCAAGGTTGGTTGCACCTTTTTTTTTGGCTTGCTGCCCATATTTGAAACTTTCTGAAAATGCCGAAAATGCAAAGTTTAGTCTTAAATTTGGTAAAATGAATTTGGCAATTGTGTGCATGAGGGTGTTAGCTCATTGTGTGCAAAAATTTAGATGCATAGCTCATTGTATGAAAATTTTCAGGAGCTGCCCGTAGTTAGGTTTTCACCTTTGCATGATTGTATCTTTTGATTTATACATCACCTACGTACGCAAATTACCATCCCATCTTCGTTACAAAGAGTAGAATCACCACAAAAAATCTCAAGAATTGAGGATCAATACTCATTCCACAGTGAGCTGACCGAACTTGGAAAGTCAGCCTTGGTCCTTGAGGGGTTAACCCTGCTAACTACCGCTAAGCTCGGGGAGTGCACTTAAAGTTAAGACTAGGAATCATGTGAGTGCGTACTTTTGACCCCCCTATGTATGTATTAAAAAATCATCTAAAAATTGTAAAAAAAATATGAAGTTATTCAACACAATCTAAAGTTCATGTTGTATGAATTTCAAAAAATAATCACTTGTAAATATTTTTAAATTGATTTTTGAAGCGAAAAACAACACATTTTAGTTCAAACTTCTATCATTTTTTTTACAAGATTTAAAAAACTTTTGGTCTTGAAATTTATACCAAATGATTGATATATACGTAATGATTTAGCACCTAAAAAATCTTTATTTAAAAACTATTTTAAGGCCAAATATTGTAGGGGGTATGCTATTAAAACGCACTCACGTGTATTCCTGATCTTAACTTTATGTGCACTCCCCGGGCCGCTAAGACCAAAAAATGGCTTTTGGATGATCTGAGGCAATCATTGGATGAAGAAGGCATAATGAATTTCATCCAATTCTTTTTGTGAAGGATTTTCATTGGTCATACCACCTCTTCAAGTTAAATTCAGGTCATTCAAGCTATTTTTTGGATCTTACATGGGGTTCCAAGTACCAAAAGAGTAGTAAAAAGAGTTCACCATGTAGTGTATTTTGGATTTTTTGTGTTTTTTTCTGCTTAAACTAAATTCAGGCTATAAGAATGAGTTCTATTGCATTCGAGCTTAACTAAAAAAATGAAGCTTCCCAAGTGTAGTCTCTACTCCACTTTAATTTTTTTGGAAAACTCTCATAATTGAGTGTTTTATTGAAGTTACAAGTTTAGTGGGTATTACCATAGTGTAGCAATTTTTTCTAAATTTACACAAGGTTGATTTCATTTACTATAATGCTCTTCATTGTAAATTACACCTCTGGTTAGAAAATGTGAATTCTTGAGCATGTTTTGCAATTGATATGAATTTTCTTTTCAAACACTTCAAAAAATCTTAGTAATTTCAAAATTTCACCAAAATTTATGAAAAACTCATGATTTATAGTAGACACATGGCTTCATCTACTAAAAATACAATGTTGAAATTTTTTATCTTATTTATAGTGGAAAAACTAAGTGTCACATATAAAACATGATTCCATGGTCATAAGCCCAAGCATTTAAGGGTTAGATCCAATTGTCATTTGGACACTTACAGCTCTTGTAATTCATGAATACAACCCCAGTTACAAAGTTGTATTTTGAGAACATATATTTTTATTTATTTTAATTATTCCATTTTTTTCAAACCTCTATGAACTGAGGTGGCTATA
Source organism: Pohlia nutans (assembly GCA_022496805.1). Lineage (NCBI taxonomy): Eukaryota > Viridiplantae > Streptophyta > Bryopsida > Bryales > Mniaceae > Pohlia > Pohlia nutans. The sequence goes on along the minus strand of CM040101.1, from coordinate 27,273,297 downwards.
GTTCAGTGGAAATTTCTTCACTAAGTTGTGGATGTGGAGATTTGGCTTCAATCTGCATCCCTATAACATTACATAGGATGGTCCACTAATTTTAATTCTACTAAATAGATATAAAATTGGAATCTATTTCTAGAAAATTTTATGGCACAAAAGGAATCTTGAAGAATATTTTCAAGATGGAAGATTTTAAAAAGAATATTTTCGAGATTTTCCAAGGTGGGATTTAAAATTTTAAAAAATCTGTTGAGAGTACGTGTTGATGATGCAACGTGTTGATGATGCAACGTGTCTATAGTATTAAGCAAAGTGAGTATGATATTATTTTGTAATTCAATTACGAATAAGATATTGACAATCTATGTTTGAAATTTGTTGTGATAAGTTAAAGTGAGGTGATTTTTGGAGATTTCTTGGATTCTTAATTTTACATGCTAATTTTTTCAAGAGCACTTTTGAATCGAGAACTTAGAAATTTTTGGTGAATCATTGCAACATGAAATGAGGCAAAAAAAACTTCACAAATCATCTCCTTTCTACAAAGTTCACACATGCACGAAACTAACTTGCTATAGAATTTTGTAGTATTTGTTTGGATTACAAAAAGTTGCTTGATGAATGAACTCTTATTCATATTTATCGTTCATCATTCAAAATATGAACGCTCGATCCTTTAAGAATTAAACCACCCCATTTACATCCAAGTAATTTGGTAAATTGCTTCCTTCATTGTCTTAATTGCGTAATCGTCACTTGGTGATCTTATTGTCATTCATCAAAGTACGTAAAACCACTCTATTTATACCCAATTCCACCTATCATTTACTGCACTTAGTATTCACTTGAAGTGCGGAGGAATTGGATAAATTCCAAAGTGGAATCGGAGTCAATGATAGGATGTGGAATTGGGTCTTGGGGTGGTTTTAGAGCTTCTCCATCGGGACACTAGGAAGACAGAACAAACGATTATTGGTTGTCTCTTAGCTAAAATATATGCACACCAACAATACAGTACCTGCAACATGTTGTTCGAACTCTTGAAAATTTCTAGAGGCCCTGCTCAATTCAACAATTCTACTAAGGACTGGAAAGAGTACGGGGAGATACTATTCATGTTGATCGTTACTAGAGTGTGGGCCATTTAACATTAGAGATTGAAGAAGCACCTTGGAAGGTCATGTTTTTGAGTTTCGAAGTGCCCAAGCGAGTATCACTAGTGGAGACGCATGCAGACACATGTATAATTTTATTCCATGTGCTCGTTTTATTTCCGCTCGTAAAGTCTTTAGGGGCGTGTGAGCGGTGGAACGTTTGATGCTCTTAGAGCATCTCCAGTGGTGGCTCGCTAAACTTAAATGATCGTTCAAAATATTCCAAAATATAGAGAGTTTAAAATAAAAGTCCCCCACCCAAGGCACTTCCAACATGGCCATAATTAATTGAAGGACCAATCAAGAGTCACCACATACAAAATGGTTGAACAAAAGCCTTGTTCATAACAATAAATACACCTAAATATAATTTAGAGGGGACTCGCTATATAAGAAATTTTGAGAGTGTTGACCTCATTTTTGAAAGGGCCCTCTTTCCTTTTCATCCTTATTTGGTGAGTCACCCATGCTTGAAGTGGCCCGTTGGAGATGCTCTAAGGGCCACTTTACACTATGGCCGAAGGTCGAGAGGCCGTCGATTTCCACCAATGCGATTGCAAGAAACTAAGAATTCGACCTCTCAACCCTTTACACTAGATACCAAAGTTCAAAGGCCATTGTCCTCCAAAATGCCTACACGACAACTTTTTGACCAAGGCAGCAGACTCTTGAAGGAAGTTTGGATTGGACAGGAATGGAAACCCAAACTATGGTCGAGAGGCTGTGGATTTCTTTTCATAAAAAATCAAAACTATATTTTATTGCCTATTTTCAGCCCATTTCTTTGGAGTCTCAACAAAGTTTGACCACTCAATCCCACGGACTCACGACTTCGACGACCATAGTGTGAAGCGGCCCTTACGTATCAATGTCCATCTTATGGCCTGAAAACGCTCAAAAGAGTAGTTTACAGAACTCCAGTTCTGACCTTGAGTGAATCTGAGTCAACCGGAATAGTGGACCCGGCCACCCGTTCACGGGTCCGGATGCGCCCGGCCCGTCCCGCGGGCCACGGCAGTCAAAATCAAACCACCCACACTAATAAAGGTCATAAAGCATACGGCGGCCTTACAGACTCCCAGTCCTCCTCGCAGCTCGTACTGTACTTCCCCCTTGCACACTCCATCGTCGTATCTTAGTTACAATAATATTATAGTCAAATACCTCCTTTTCCGCCGTTTCTTTATTAATTTATTTGTATATTTTATCTATTTATTTGTATTTTAAAATTAGTTTATTTGTAATTTTTACTGATTTATTTGTATTTTTATTCACACAAACGAGAGTACTGAGATGTCATGTGCAACTGGTCGGGTTTTTGAGCCGCATTTTCACATTCAAACTTGGCGACTGACGGATTGCGAGGTTTTAGCTCCTTCTTCTTCTGTCATTCCGTGCCTCAGTGTTTGAATGATTAGGGGTTCGAGATGATCATGGCGTTTCATTTCGGGTGGAGAGTTTGGTACATTTTACTCTAGGGTTTTGCACCAGCACGGATCGGTGGAAGAATTCTATAGTATGCAAGAGTCAGGCTTAGGAGTATTATTAGCTTGAGAGCTTTGGACAGGAGCGAATTCAATGGCGCAGGCAGTGAGGCCTTCTTCGGCCAGGGCTTCTCGGCCCCCCGGGGCAACCGCGCTGGCCAGGGCCCCCCCTCTCAAGTCGTCTTTCAGTGGCCAGCAGGAGGCCCCGTCCATTTCCAGGAAGGATTCCAAGGATGCTTACAAAGGCCAGTCCATGAGTGAGAAGGTGCGTTAGGGTTTCCAATCTGACAGGATTCTGTGCTTGCCTGAGATTGATCTTTAGTGCTCCAGAATTCCTCAATTAGGTTTTAAAGCTTTTTTTTTTCCCTCCTCCTCCTTAGGTTTAAAGGCATTATTTACTTGTGTGTGTGGAACCTCTGTTAGTAAGAAATTCAGGTTTAATCTAAAATTGTCCAGAAAATTGGTGAATCTGTGAGTGGTAGCAAGCCTTTTTGGCTGTCTTTGAAAATCTGATGACCTAAAGGATATTTCTATTATTTTTCGGAATTTCGTCATGGTATAAGGTAAAGTAGGCAACTGGCTTTCACTTGTTTTGAGTGGTTTCTCTCTGTTAAAAGGATTTTTTTTAATGTAGGTCTTGTCCTCAAGAGGATTCTCGATTAAGTTATGACTTTTCAGAATTTCGCTCATAGGGGGAGTTAAACTGTAGGTAGGCTTTTACTCTTCAGTTGTTGTACATTGTCACGGTCATATATTCTGAATATGTACTCGTCATGGATTTTACTTCACTTATGGCGTATTCATGGATGGCAAAAGTTTTCCCATGAGAGAAGGTTCACTACTTTACTGCAATCACCCGCTATTTGTGAGATTCGGATTCACTTGGATTTCGTTTGTTGACAGGGCATTCGGATGATATGTGAGGAGCTTATGGAATTGCAGGAAGTGTCTGCTGATGATATGCGGAAAAGTGTATATGAAAACTACACTGTATTTATCAGGTTTTGCACATTTTCTCGTACCTGACAGCAAGAATAGATCGTTTTTTTTTCGTCTTGGCCTCTATCATATTGCTGAAGTAGACTGTTGACATTTGGTCAACTTTAGGGCTGGAAAGCTGCATCGTCGTTGTAATTATGTATCACAAGCCATTATTCTCTTTCATACCATAACATTCTCGAGGAACTGCCTGAACACCCTTGCAATACCCTCCAGATTCGTTTTGTGCTACAGTGGAAAGGGTGCAGGCTGTATACATGTTATGATGTGTCAAATGTGAAGTTGCCAAAATATGTTCACCACCTCCTCTTTTTGATTTGATGTTAGATTCATGAACGCAAACAATTGACGAAGGCTTTTTTATTTGCTTCTGAAGGACGTCACAAGAAATTACAGACTTAGAAGGTGAGATCACAGCTATGAATGAACTACTTCAAGCCCAAGCAGCTCTGGTCCGCACTTTAGCTGATAGTGGAGCTTCTATACCATTAAGCTCATCAGGGGAAACGCTTGCAAGGGACTATTACAAGGACGATGTTGAACCTACTGATGTGGTGAAGCGAATAGAGCTTCTTCCGGAGACACTGGACGTGCTTGTGGCCGAAAGGAAGGTGGATGATGCACTTGCTTTGCTTGCTGAAGGCGAGGATCTAGTGGCACGTGGAAACAGAGGAGTTGAAGGCTTGAGTGAAGACATGATTCGGCAGTTAGAAGAGAAGTTGGCAGAAAGGAAAGCCGGTTTAGCTACTTATTTAGCCGAAGCAGTGCGACAACCGACTGTCAGAGGATCGGAGCTCAGGTCTGCAATTGCTGCTTTAGATCGACTGGGTGACGGCGCTCGTGCGCACACACTTTTGTTACAATCCCATGAAGAGAGGTTGAAGCACAACATGGATTCACTGCGACAGGATGGAACCTCATATGGAACCACATACACAACTGCCATCTCACAGTTGGTCTTCTCTGCCATTGCTCAGGTGACGATGTTCTGCACAAACCACCAGAAGTCCTCTATTTTTCTGCAGAAACCAAACCATTTGTCGTTAACTTGAGCTGACTTTTTAGCGTCCCTCTGCTTGAATGTATTTTTGCAGGCATCAAGAGATTCAGTGGCAGTATTTGGTGAAGTACCCAAATATGCGTCAGAGATAATCCTGTGGGGGGGTGAGGTTACAGAAATGTGTGCTTCTGTGATTAAACGGAATGTACTGATGTCTTGTGCTGCAGCTGGGGGTCTGCGAGCAGCTGTTGAATGTGTTCAAATTGCGCTGGGGCACTGTGCGTTGTTAGAAGCGCAAGGTTTGACACTGTGCCCAACACTGTCGAAGCTCGTTCGACCCAGCGTAGAACAGGCCTTGAAGGCGAGTTTGACTAGTGTAGTTGAGAGTGTGAGCTCATTAGTTGCTGTGGACAACTGGACCCTGGATGTCTCTCGTCAAGGGGGTGCGCGTGGAGCTGTGTCAAATCTACGACTTACATCCAGTGGCCACGGCTTCCTCTTGCTAGTGCAGGTGGGCGTGCTCATCAAATTTATATTGCTACTAACAGTATTGTTCGTATAGTTGAGCATGCATCTTGGTTGCATCTATTCCTGTCCAATTTTTGATTGAAGAAATTCCTTTATTACAGGTTGTACATACTTAGAGTGATCTAATCCAGCTTGTGTGATGATCCGTTGTTGGCAATATTGCTCATTAATCAGGACTTCTTGGAAGACATGCCACCTCTCGTCAGCATACAGTTGGGTGGAGCTACATTGGAAGGTGTAGCGAAAATTTTCCAGGAATACATGGATATGCTTATCAAGGCGTTACCCGGTCAAGAGGTTGAGGAGGAAGGCAAAAGGAAGGTCAGTTCTCCTGAAGAGGCTCTCCCTTAGTTTTCAAAAGCATATATAGTAGTTATTAAGGCTTATCTCAGCCTAAGTTGACGAATCTTGTGTTGGTTAGTATTTGAGGGCTTTTTTCTTAGTGCTGAAAATAATTTTGCTGCTTTGTTTCTACCAATGTAAATAGATGCTCTTCTTTAGAGGCTTACATACTACATTAAAGGCCCAATGAAGTGGAAGCATGTCATTGGTCTATTATAGCACGCCAGAGGAAGGGCAAGACAGATTGAGGAGTTGTTACTTTTTCATTTGAGATCGAATGCTTTGAGGCACGTGAAAGATGACATGGCAATGAGGAAGCAAGTGTTCTTCTGGGAAGGGCCTGGTGGAACTGTGGTGTTGCCTGCTTCTGCTATAGACAGTGTGGTTACGCCCTAACTTAGTCACCTGAGCTCTCAATTGAGCTGAAATTTATTGATGCCACTGGCTTTTATTACTGCTGTAGGTTCAAATGGCAGCCAGCGAGGAGCAGCAGCTGTCACTCCTGGGGAATGCTGCAGCTCTGGCTGATGAGCTTGTGGCAGCCGCAGCTTCCAAAATTTTGCCAGGAGGCTTGCAAGCTGGAGATTCAAAGCCTCCACGCCCCTCAACTTTGACAGCCCGTTCGCCTGAACTCAAGGACCTGCGGCGGCAACTCCAGATGCATGTGGAAACACTAAAATTCCATCTCTGCAATGGGATCATCATAAGCCTTTGCTACAATGAGTATGGAAGCAACCTAAGCGCCACAACTTATTTGCAGGTTGATTCCGAGATGCCCACATGGCCGGAGAATCCCCAGCCAACAACTCTATTTCAGGTACAGTGAACATTAATTTCCTATCTTTCCTTGTGGTGCATGATCTCTCTGATCATGTGTTAATATTTTCTTGGACCCTGATGATCACCCTTCCTTACTGTTTCTGATGACCGTGTACGTAATTTGGTGTGGCAGTCTGTATTTCAGAAGTTAGTATCCATGCATCAGGTAGCTGGCCATGTGCTAGCAGGGAAGGAAAGGGTGACCCAGCTTTTCCTTATACGTCTCACGGAGACGTTTGTCAAAGATTTGAGTACAAACCCGGAGCTCTGGGGTTTGATTGAAGAGGATCCAGGTAGCTTGGGTCCTCTTGGCTTGCAGCAGTATATATTCGACATGCAATTTCTGACCCTGGTTGCAAGGAACATGGGGTTTTTATCGAGGACTGTGTTTCAAGTCATCTCACAGGAGGAAGAGCGAATGAAGGAAGCATATATGATCGGTGGAGCTGATCTTGACAGGTCTGTGAACATTGTCATTTTAAAAGACCAACTGAAGTAATAATAGAGTTATCCTCGTTTCTTTATTTTTATTTTGGTTGCAGTATTCTTTTATTGTGCTAATTCTTCGATCATGAATGTGGTTTGCAATGCAGGGATCTGCCGGATCCAGAATGGCTACAGGCTACACTTCGCGAGACTTTCAGCAAATTGATGGACGAGTGGTTTGGAATTAGTGGATATGCACCTCGGGATGTTAGTGATGTTCAGTCTGTGTCATCAATGCGTTCAGAATGAGATTGCAGTGTTGTTGGAAGCTGCAGGCTAATTCATTCTTGTAAATTCAACCAGCTCTCATGGATCTTGAGGATGGGAACTCTTCGGGGGGTGATGGTGCGATATCTACCGTACTCTACCCCGAAGATGAATTAGGCGTTCTCAGTACAGTAGGCTAAGGTCAGGTGATAGGTTTGATCATGTTGGTGACAATTGAAGGCATTTTTTGCTGTCCAAGTGAGAGCATGCATTTCACATCCTGTCAACCGGGGTGTGTGCAATGAAGAGGTGGTTGCATTGAAGGTTGCAGTCCCCAAGGAGTGGTGCTGTTCAAAGGGGATTCTATGGTAATTGACAAAGCTGTCAGTGCTATAATTTTGAGCTTCATTAGTTTCTGCAATGTAGACACCTGAAGTGACTCATTCGTTGGCAGTGCTGTACATTACAGTACATTTCTGAGTGCATCTACAATTTATACTAATTTTTCTTCTGCCGTTCTTCTGTAGCAGGTATCCATACACAGGCTCAATCGGCGCACATCTGTTCGGAGAACTTGCTGGTGTTTGCGAACTTGAACCTAAGTTACATGTTCGTGAATGATTTTAAGCTCATCTTGTTTCTGCTAGTGTCAGCAATTCAGCATCACTTGCATACACGAGAGTGCTGCAGTGGGTTGGTTGCAGCTTAACTGGTAGTGCAGATTTGGGGTTCTTAGGTTCTGCATTTCATGCCTTGACATGTACAAGGCAGGCATGTAGTAAGAGAAATAATAGCCTATTGACCGTGTAATTATTAGATGTCTTTTATCGATATATATATATATATATATATATATATATGCAAAAAGTGTGCAATCAGTTTGCCAGTATTTGCAGCTGAAAACTATCCTAAGGGTACATGCTGGATTTTACACTATCAGACAAAAGCAGTTGACTGAGACAAATTCTAATTTTTGTACAAAAAGTCTCTTTTAAAATCTTTAAAACTCTTCAATTTTTACGTGAATTTTTTCAATGCTTTAAATTCTTCATGAGTGTAGAAAATCAAAATCACATCCGGTAGATTCGTTTTTTAATTTGTTTAAAGAGGGACTCATTCAAAGTTGTCATTGGGGCTGATTTTAGAGTTAACCCTTGAGTGCCCAGGGTGGTTATCAAGAAACCACAGTTTTTTGGGTGACGTTTCTTTAAAACTCTCTTTGTTGAAATTAGGGATACTATTAATAGTACCCAACTGTATGAATGTAAGCATAGCTTAATGAAACAAGTGTCGGTTAAATCTTGGTAAGATCGGACCGTTGGATTAGAAGATTATAGTATGGTTGGATAACCTATTACCACCACCTCTCCCAATTACAACAGGTAGACTTTTCTTGGGGCCACCAGGGTTGAGACTCAAAACCACTAATTTCACTATTCAGGTAGACCAATGGCATGCCAAGCATTGCGAAGAAATAGTTGGTGGTTTTGGATATCATGATGAGTGAAAGTTAGTACCACATGGTGTGGACATGGGAAAACCTAGAGGTTTGATTTGGATCAAAGGTTACTTTCCACTTTGGAATTTTGTATAAAATTGACAAATGCGAAGTAGATGTTGCTAATTTTTGCAATCCTCATCAAAACCTATTTCAAATGCGGCCAGATTTTTTTTCCGAATTTAGCACTGCCAAAATAGGCCAGATTGCTTAAGTTGGTGGTAATAGGTTATCCAACCATATGTCTTTGAACCGTACAATGCACACTCAAAAATGAGATTTTGGGGGGTGTGTGACTTCAAGGTTAAATAGAATTTGGGTTAAATTTTCAACAATAAAAGTGAAGATGTTCAGCAATGGCCTGTGTCAACATCTCTTCATTGCAATCTTTCATGTCAAGAACAAACTCATACATAATTATTGTGAATTTTATAACTGAGAGTGAATTATCCATGTACAGTTTAGGACAAAATTTATACGTCAAAATATGAAAGGAGTTGGTACCATCAGGAATTTCGGACCCCACTGATTCTGCACTGATTCAGTGCGATTTCCGATATTTCAAGGGTTCGTACGATTTTCGCACTGATTCCGCATCGTTGCGTCATTCATCGCAACTACACTGATATGACACGATGTTCGTACAAGCGGATATAGTACTGATTCGACACGATTGATACATCCATTGAAAACGTATGAATTCAGCACTCTTTATACTCGTCAAATGTCGTGTTTTAATCGTCTTTAAAACTATACTGATTCAGTGCATTTTTCGTGCGACATCATCTTTTCCATATCTAGATTTTATTTTCTTTCTATATCTAAATTTGATCAAATTAATATTATTAAAAAATATATAATATAATAAAAAAATAAAAAAATAATTTTCCTCGCTACCCACTTCATCTACACGGAAATTGCCCAAATGCACGGTGGGGCCCACCATAGCTTCCCAAGCTCTATCGCCAACGGTGGGATTTGAACTCACGACCTCCCGGTTGCCAATGAAGCTCCAAACCACCAAACCACCTCATACTCTTCATGCATAGAAAGGAACTCTTTTGGTAATTATAAAAGAATGAAACCATTGGCTATTTTTTGCCATGTGTATATAATTCTTTTTTCAAATTTTTTTTTGCACTACAACATGCAGGGCTTTTCCTACATCTACAAATTTTTTCAGAATATTTTGAGTTTGTTTTTTTTTTTGCCAAAATTGTGATGGCAGATCATGGCTATGAGCTGTTTATTTTTTTTCAGCGGACTTTGAATGTTTTTAACTATGTGAAAAAAACTTTTTTTCCAATTTTTTTTTTGCATGAGATTATGCAGGACTTTTTCTATATCTAGGATTTTTTTCATAATATTTTGAATTTTTGAATTTTTGAATTTTTTGCCAAAATCGTGATGGCAAATCATGGCTGTGAGCTATTTTTTTTTTTTTTCAGCGGACTTTTAATGTTTTTAACTATGTGAAATTTTTTTTTTTTCCAAATTTATTTTTTGCACTAGATTATGCAGGACGTTTTCTATATCTAGGATTTTTTTCCATAATATTTTGAATTTTTTTATTTTTTGCCAAAATCGTGGTGGTTGAGAGCTATTTTTTTTTTGCAACATATGAAAAGTACAATGATAACCAATAATACCAAATTTGAATTCTAAAAATATAAAATGTTATTTCTTTGAAATTTTAATGTGTATTGCTTCTAAACTCTATAAATGTAGATCTAAAAATGTTTTGGGAAACTAAACCGTAAGTATAATTTAAAAAAGATTCTTGGAATATTCCAACATATTCCAAAATAATATAAAATATTTTGAAAGATTCCAAAAGATTCCAAAAGATTCCAAAAATATATTAAAATATTGTACACGGATGTCGTACGAAAATAATTTGCATTATAATAGATACTGAAATCGCACGAATATAGTAAATGGCATTAATATGATACGTATACGATACTGAATCCGCATTAACTAAAACCGCATGTTATCCGTGTCTTATTAGCCATGTAATGTAGATACACGATTAACGCACGGATTCCGTCAAGCACGACTTTCGTGCGGAAACAACACTTTTTTGATAATCATTGAAAAGACACTGCATCGACACTCTAGTAATGCATGTCACTTCCGTACCATAACGACACTTCTAAATGCACGTATGACGTGCGGAATCAGTGTTTAATGATAAACGCACTGAATCAGTGCAGAATCAGTGGGGTCGGAAATTCCTGATGACATAGATGAAGATCAAACTACATACACTAATGAAACATGAATAAGAGAACACAATCCAAAAAAAAATACAAGATAACAAACTTGCAAACACAAGAAATACCACATAGTACGTGTGTTGTATTTGTAAGTATTTGTTGTATTTTGAGGTATTTGCAGTATTTTGGTGTTTTGTACATAGGTATTTGGATAGCTAAGAAAGTCAAATTTCAAATTTTCTTTTTGCATCATCTGCAAAATCAAAACCTGCACATCTGAACTTGAGACATCGGACTAAGATGGTTCACAGATTTTTTAGCATTTCATTTTCTAGTGATCTAGTGACCACTTAGTGGTTACCTGGGCACTAAAGGGTTAAAAGGGCTTTTCAGGGTACCCATATCATACCATTGTCCTTCATACATATGTTATCCGATTAAAAAGGGGATGATTTGTGAAATTTTATGCCTCATTTTATGTTGCATTTATTCACCAAAATTTTCTAAAATTTTAGTGCAAAATAGTTCAAAAGTGCTCTTGAAAAAGTCAACTCATAGAATTAACCCCTAAATGCGTAGAGCCCTCTCCAAATTTGGCAGTTTTGCAAAGATGTATTATAAATGCAACCTAGAGGGATATTTTCAACTTGATATATGAATAAAAGTTGTACATTATGAATTTTAGATTCTATCCATATGGTTAGATCTATGATTGCTATTACCAATAATTTTGTATAAAATTTGAAATGTGAAATTCAAAATTATATTGTAATTCAATTACGAATATGATATTGACAATCTACGGATGAAATTCATTGCGATTGGTTGAAATGTAATAGTTTAAGTGTAGTGATTTATGCAGAGTTGTTCGGACGCTGGGACGGGGATGTTCGCGTCCGGACGTCTGCTGGACGTAGACGTTCCCGTCTCAGCGTCCGGTGACTTTGAAAAATGCACAGCGGACGGCGGTTTTACCACAGCGGACGGCGGTTTTACCTCAGCGGACGGCGATCGGACAGCGATCGGACGGCTGGATAGGTCGGACGGCGGACTAAACAGATCGGACGGCGGACAGGTCGAACGGGCGGACAGATCGGACATGTCGGACGGCGGTTTAGGCAGATCGGACGGCGGTCAGGTCGGACGGCAGTTTAGGCAGATCGGACGGCGGACAGGTCGGACGGCGGACCTGATCAGACGGTTCAGTGGACGTCCGATCACAGTTTTCAACATGATTTGAAAATATTTTGAATATTTACAAATTTTATTATGTAAACAAGGGAAAAATTCAAAATAAATATATTTTTGTCAAATTTAATATCAAAAATTATATTTAAGGTAGATAAAAGTTATATTTACAAGGAGTAAAAAACTGAAAGTGAATAAATTAACCCTTTAGCGCGCCAGCGTCCATATATTGAACGACGAACAGATTAAAGCTGTTCGATTTCCATCCAAAATGGACAGTTTTCATCCACCAATTTCTTTTTGGGTTCTTGTGTAAGTTGACTATCCTTTGTACTGTGTGGATCTTCAAAATAGGTTATCATGATTTTTGGAAAAATTACACAATTGGTTTATGTCAAGTTTCATTCTTAGTTCAAAAAGTGAGACTTGAGACATGATTTTCCAAAATAAGTAGAATCAAATAATGGAAACCATATCATGGCGTAGTGCATGTTATTCCAATTTCATTCTTATATTTTTCAAATTTTCTGTGTTAATTCGGGATTTTTAATTGAATTTCAAGAGAAAACCTTGCAAAATTAGTTTTAAATTTTTAATAAAAAATATGATACATTTAACCGTACAGATGTGATCTTCACATTGGCATTTACAAATTTTCTTTGTACATCAACTCCATTTTCGGTTTCCATCAAACATTTTATAACACTTCTTTAAAAACAGTGTTGAATTGGGACGTTAAAGGGTTAAAAAAGACCTATGATAGGAGCATCTTTAGAAATCCCTTTGTATTATGGACACTCAAAATTCAAATTTCTCGACGGTGGAAAATCTTCAAATGAAGTCTATTCTCCAATCCCAACGGTCAAAATATGTATCATAACTTAACTAAAACATCTAATAGAAACACCAACTACAATAAAGTTAAAACACTTGATTTTTGGGGCGTTTGACCAAAAAACAAGCATAATATGGTTGATTGGTCCTTTAGGGGTTAAAATTATGAGTTTGCTTATTCTAAAGAGCTTTTACCCTAAAATCTTAAAATTTTCGGGTGAATCACTACAACATGAAATGGAGCATAATAAATTCACAAATCATCCCTTTGTATTTGGAGCACATACGTGCGAAGCTTACTTCCCATCGAATTTACAGTAAAAAGTCCACACTACAAAAGTGCATGGCGGTTTAGGGTAATTTGTGATGAACTATGTATATCGTCCACAAGTAGAACGCTTAGGCGTTTAGGGGTTTAGGTGCCAATACAACCTTGTTTTCAAATAGTTGTTTACAAATGGGTGCTGGAAAATAGCCAGACAGGAATGGAGTTGATGTACAAAGCAAAGTTGTAAACGAGGGTGTGAAGGTAACACTTGTACCCTTGGATACATTGGTCCACAGTGTCGTATGTTTAATTCAAACTGTCAACACAAATCCACAGATTGCAAATCCTAGTCAAATACCATAGAGTTAGCAAAATTCCAATAACACATGGAAGAACTATTTTCCAAAATATTAAGGAAATTTGAGGGTGTTTCTAAATTCTAATAACGTTAGGTACCCATGTGTGCAAAAAAATTCCAAATTGGAGTCCCGGGACTCATGGCTGCAAAACCCACTTATATCAATGAACATAGAGATAGCAAAATCCCAAAAACAATAAAACATGTGGATTTTTTTTTTCCGTAAATGTCAAAAAAGAAAATATTTTCCTGATAGTCGGACAGAAGTCCAGGTGTTCTATGCATAAGCACACAGCAATAGCCATAGAACAATTCAATACTGTTACTACTATTCTAAACCAAAAAGAACTATATCACTATGTTTTGCCTAATACACATTTCTAAAATGCTCGTACGGTACTGGCCACTTGTATGTAATCCTAAAACGTGTCACTATATGAGCTAAACCTCCAATATTTGCTCGATCCGTGCTGCACAATCGATTCAAATAGCTCTCGAACACGTTTGCCAAATCCTGTTGTTCATATACTGCTGAAGTTTCTCCACGCGTCTGCAACTTCCAGTAATCCTCCGACATGTTTTTCTTGTTGATGCGCATGGCAATTTTTGCAACTCCATATGCCTCAGTTGTCTTCGTCACTGGTGGGCGTATCTCCACATCTGCATCTGACGTACCTACATAAGCAATCGTAGGATCCACCCACCACCGTTCTGCAAGATCCTTCTACATTTCCTCTCTACTGTTGTACCCATATAGTGACTCCATTGGCTCCGTCGAAAAGGATAACATGCCCCAGTCACATACCCCGATGTATACACGCGTCTCATCCGCAGGGAAATGAAAAAGGATATTATCGGGAGATAAATCATTGTGCAGGTTGTTGGTCATGTGTACCTCATGCATGATGATCACCAATGCCCACGCCAATTCCGTTCTTTTTTTACGGAACCGCCTCAGATAACTTGCTTTGATCACATCGTCCGCTGACATAGGTGCATGCAACATACGCGCGTAGATATCGTCTCCGTACGTGTTGTCTAAATTCAGCATCTGTCGCAATGTCCCACCATTCCACCAATATGCATAACCCTCATATTTCGAAGCATGAATAGCCACGTATCGTATAGCACGTGGATGTTCAATTTGAACGGCCATCGTTTCATTTTGGTGTTCCAATTTCGCAAGATCCGGTCTAGTCCTCGCCTGTTTTGAAAGTTTCGCCGCAAACTCCCAATAAGGTTCTAACCCTGGAGCTCCTTCAATTTGAACCCTCTTGACGGTAGCATATGCACCCTTGAGTGATGTGTGCTCCACTTCAATGACATTGGCCATAGCAGGCAATGCGTGGACCAACTTATTCTTCATTAACTCCTCGGATCCACCGGGAACGTCTCTCCACCAACCGATTTGCTGTCTGCGCTGGCGTTCAAGGGTGTATGGTTTCATCAACCCCACAAAGTCGTCTGCTTTCTTCATGACTTCCTCAATATACGTATTGTCCTCAAGCAGTCCGTGGTCCTTCCCATACTTGGTTAACACTCCTTGGATATTCCACAAACAATCATTCACCCTCCACTCCAACCACTTTGTGAAATCACGCTTCTCCATCTCCCGGTACCAAAATCCATCCTGAAGAGCCTGCAACATATTCCTCGTCATGTCTTCTTGAAATTTTTCCACGCTACGCTCTTTGTACCGAACAAATTTACTCTCCAACGCCATAAGCGTGTTGCTTCGGTAAAAATCCACCGTGAACTTTTGCAGAAACTTCTTACACGCTTCCGACGGCATGTGAATGTCATCTTCAAGAGATTTTTGTTCCGTCGTCTTACATGTCTTCTGTTTTTTTCCCTTCGGCATGGTGACGGAGCTCCGGAATTGTAAAAAAAATTGGCAAAATATACCCCCCCCCCCCCCCCCCCCCCGACAACACTGACTTCTTCCTCCCCGAGTGAGGGGCCAGAGGATGGGATAACCCTGCCAACAGCAACCCCTAACTACTCTCACAATCAAGTGAGTAGGGAGGAAAAAGTGAGCCGTCCGCTCTGGGCGGACGGCTATATAGGCGGACGTGCTGTCCGATTAGGTCGGACAGCCGATCGGACGGCCCGCACCGTCCGCCACCCGATCGGACGGGTCGCGCAGTCCGCCCATGAATCGGACGGCACAGATCGGACGGCCCGCAGATCCGACGGTCCGTCCATCGGACCGTAGATCGGACGGCCCCCCGATCGGACGGCACAGACCGGGCGGCACAAATCGGACGGCCCCAAATCGGACGGCACAGATCGGACGGCCCCAAATTGGACGGCACAGATCGGATGGCACAGATCGGACGGCACAGATCGGACGGCCCCAGATCGGACGGCCTCCAAATCGGACGACCCCCAGATCGGACGGCCCCCAGATCGGACGACTGTATTCTCACAAAAAACCATGAAAAACGCAGCATTTGGAAGTTGAAGAAGAAATCATATGTTTTTTTGTTTTTTCATCATTCAACCGTAAGATCTAATACCCAACTTGAATTTTCATGTGAGCACAAAATTTGAGAGCAAAATGACCATTAGATTCTTAGATTATAAGGATCAAAGTTGCAAAAGAAGATTTTTTGGGGTTCAATGTGGTGACAAATTTGAACTTTTGAAATTAATATCTTTTTCTTGAATGGGTTAGAAATTCAATGAATGGCAAGGCCATGTTAACAATTGAGTGAAGTCTTCAAATATAAAATCTTGAAAGAAAAAAGCTAATATTAATTTTTTCATAAAACAATTACTAGAAGTGGGTACAAAGTGAAAGGAAAAAGAAAATCATTAATAACTTTGACATGGAATTGTAAAATGTCAATCTTACGGTGAGAATGTTGTACTTGGAATCTTTACCTAGTGCCTTTTATTTCATTAAAACATATTGAAAATTGAGTTTAGAAATGAGCTTCAAAGATTTTTTTTGTCCAAACTGCCCAAAAAACAGATCTCCTCATAACTTTTATCCCATTGCTCAAAATGGGTAGATTTAAAGCTACATTTGTAGATAAAGATCAACCAATCATGAATCAAAAATTTGCTGCCCGATCTCGCTTCAAAAACTTCAAATGCTTATAACTTTTGCAATACTTATGGGAATGACATGAAACAAAGTGCGACATGTAGAGTGTACTTTTTGAAAGCTACACTGAAATTCTCATTGAAATTTTTAAAAGTATGAGGTCCCTGGAGGCTGCCCAATAAGTGGAACGACCAGAATATGGTCGCTCAAAAATTTAGGGGTTAATTATGACTATATGTCAAGACTTTGAGACCAAAGTTCGATATTAGTAGAGCATGTGTGATCACTAATGTGATATACACGGCCTGGTCCGCCACTGAGTATTCATAGGCACTAAATATTTAACAACCATCCCCTTCTCTCCGGCAAAGTGCCATGAAATTGTAGGGTTTATAGAAAGGGTGGAGTTCATAAATTATATGGCCGTCTTTTTCTAGCTAAAGTGGGCGTACTTATTTATAAGCTCGGTTTTTTTTGTACACAAGTATGAAAGAATTGGAAATAAGCTCTCACTCTTATGAGTTATAAAAAAACTTGACTTCCGTCAATTTCTATTGTTTTTTTCCAAGAAGCACATCTTGTTTTCAAAGATTCACGCCGTGAAATAACTCAACATAATATTGAAAAATCCATCTCGCAAATTGTAAACCTCATTAAGTACCTAATCAAGCGTTATTTCCATTGGTCATTGATTAAGTTTGTGTCTCATCAAAAGATATATCAATTTCATTGATGTTCTCTCCGTTCTTTTATCGGACCTTCTATACATGGTTGACAATGAAATGAGTTCACTTTACCCCTAATGCAATTGGGAGGGTCTGAGCTGATCCTATAACTTGGTGGTGCGTAGCACAAAGGCCTTTCCAAGAAGGACTCCCACCGCATTCTCATTTCCTCCCCTTCCATAACTACCTTGTACAATGAAAATGTCCATCACGAATAGGGTTAATTCTGAAAAAAAAATCTTGCTTCGCTATAATAAGAAGTTCAATAGGACAATTGAACTACCAAAAGTGCACATTCTTCAACCCCTCTTCATATTTGTTCCACGTTACATACTCCCCACTTGAATCATGTGGCTTCCCATACATACCTTTGGCCCAACACTTTCTTCAAACCCTCTTCATCATCAAACAACCTCACGAGCTTCTGTGCTATAAATGCTGTTCGGCAATACCAAATCTCAGAAAAACACAATCGTGAAGATCGGAACGCACACCTTTGAAGTGCATACTCTTGTAGCTTGAGATCCACTTTGCCTATCCTAAACTTTAATCTCGATTGAAACGCTAGAGAGGGTATTGCTCATTTGCCCCCTGCTTTATCGACGCATGCTTTGTCTTTCCGCCTTTGAAAAGGGTTGTAGTCGCTAGAACCGAGCTACTCTCTCACACACTCACCGAGTCACTTTCCAAAGGCCCCACTAGACAAATATGAACATTCTAGGGTTTCTAAGCCTTTTCTAGCATGAGGCATCAAGATGAGGTGACAACCTCATTCCAAGTGCCATGCCACAAGATTGACACCTTAATACCTTCCTCATAGACTTCATCCAAGCCTTAGTGGTGCCTAGTCCTCCCTCATGCACCATGATAGTACCACAGTACTACACTCTACCATAGTACTACACCCTTTGACTACACATGGCAATGCTCTTTGTATCGTTCCAAATTCTCAAAGGGACACTAGCACTAGTAGGGTTTAGGGTGTCACGGGACTCGGTGTCTAAAGTCAGATTAGAATGTAGTACTATGATACTATCGAACCCTCTCTAGTGATTCAATCGGGACTAAAGTGTAGGGTTTAGGCAAGCTGAATCTCAAGCTACGAGAGTATGCACTTCAAAGGCGTTCGTTACAATCTTCACAATGGTCTTTTTCGAAACTCTGATGTTGCCGAACTGCACTTGAAGCACAGAAGCTCATGAGGTTGTTCGATGATGAAGACGGTTCAAAGAAAGTGCTCGGCCAAAAGTAAATACGGGAAGCCACTTAATTCAAGTGGAGAGTGTGTAACAAGGACCTAACATGAAGAGGGGTTCAATAAAGTGCACTTTTGGTGGTTTGTTCGCCGCCATGAACTTCTCAGGATAGTGAGACAAGATGTTTTTCATAAATAACTTTATTCGTGAAGGAGGTTTTCGTTGCACAAGGTAGTTATAAAAGGAGTAGGAAATGAGAATGTGATGGGAGTCCTTCTTGGAAAGTCAACTGTGCTGTGCACAACCAAGTTCTAAGATAAGCTTCTAGCCCTTCCATTGCATGTGAACTAAACTCATTTTGTTTTCAACCGGGTATGTAAGGTCTACTATAAAAGTCAAGGCGACACCAAGACAATTTATAAATCTTTTTGTAAGTCATGAACTCGATCTCTTATTAATGGAAATAAGAATGGGTTATGTACTCATGACCAGTTTACTCTTCGTGATTAGATTATATATGTATATATATAAATATTTGTGCTAATAATGTTCACACAATGAGCCATATATGCTTTATAAGCCTAGAGCATTAGCGCTAGCAGCCTACAATATATCCAAAGTTTGTAGCATCCTAACAAAATTCAAACTAAGGACATGTCTTGGTCTATACAAAGCAAAATTGAAGACATTGGATTCTACGGTCTAGGCTAGGTTTCAACTTCCACTAGAGCATAGACAGTCTTGTTAAATCCGATAATATCACCGATGTCCCCGAAATGTCCCACGTTCCGCGTCCCACTGTTGCTCAAAAAAACGTTGATCTATCAGCCGCCTTTCATTCTCTTCCTCTTCGCTCCGTCTTATCGCTTCTTCAAGATCTCTTTCGTACTCATCATCTTGATCGTACTGACTCGATGGCCCAGCAGCAAATCCGTCAGGGGGGCCGTCTACAGCACTATACATATCCCTACCAAAACTCACGGGTGCACCGCTTGCTGAGCTTTCGCAGGGGCCAGAATAAATAGGAGGATGGCTTTGAAACCCATGATGTCCAAGATCGTTGTGGGTCCTCTCGGGAGAATATGCTCGCGGGGTATTGTATCTGTCCGGATACGGAACCCGTTCATCATTGTATACAGCGTATGCATTATCATCGTAACCATGGTTAACTCCCCTTTGATCACCCCTGCCTACTGGACGTGAAGTTCCTTGATGATATTCATAGTCATGCTGAGCAGAAGTTCCGAACGTCACGGGATAGTTCTCAACGTCGTGTTGCCGATATGTATTGCGTGGACGTACTTCCCATTGCGAGGTGTCATCATCAGGTACAACAACGTTTGTCGCATTCGCTCGACGATTAGACCATTGCGGCACACAATCACTCGGTCCAAGCCAGTTGGTGGGAATAAAGTTTTGTAAACGATTCAAACGTTCAACGTTTTTTCCAGGCACCGTACTCCAATCCACATCCTTGTGCAATACAATTGCCATTAAGGAATATTTCATGATGGTTGGCTTTGAGTTAGGCAACCCAACGAAATCGTGCACCTCCCAATACCGTTGTCGGAAATGGTCGCTTTGGCACGTCGCAGTTGGGCCTTCCCAACGAGGGCCAGACACTTGCATTTGAGTTCGTGGCCAAATCTTGGCTAAATGCGTCATCTTCACGTATTCTTTGCATGTTTTACAACTCCACGTTCTCGTAGGCTCAGTGTCCCATCCCGGCTCCGCAACACAATTAGGGTCAACGACTTGATCCCAGTTCATAACTTGAGGAGTCCCTTGTGAAGATCTCCTACTACTTCTGCTTCGCTAAAACATCGTGGGAAGTCAAAACAACGCTGAGAAACTGCGTGGAAGGTAGAAGCGCAACGTGCTGCAAACGTCCTGAAATGAAGTCAAACGTGCGTACAGCGTGACGCAGTGACTCAAAAAACACGTGACAGAGTCGGTGCAGGTGCTGTCGGAACATCACCATGCCCACCGCCTCTCTGAGCGGACGAAGATGGCCGTCCGCCCTTTATACTGTCCGCCTAGAGCGGACGAAGCGTACTGCGGACGCATGACTGATCGGACGGCCCAGATCATCTCCATCGGACGGCATAGGTGCGGACAGTCGCATCGGACGGCCGATTGCCAGCCGTACGTATCGACCCTCCAATTGGACGGCCAGGGGCGCACGATCGGACGGACAAGGGTGGACGGCATATCGGACGGACAGGGGCGGACGGCAGACGGACAGGGGCGGACGGCAGACGGACAGGGGCGGACGGACAGGACACGATCGAACGGATAGGACACGATCGGACGGACAGGACACGTTTGTGCTCGCCTCCTGCGGTTTCACTACTCGAAAATCCAACTAATCTGTTGATTTGGTCGTGCTGACCGGGACTCTTTTCTGTTGATTTGAACAAAAAATTGACCAAATCAACATAAAAGTGTCCCGGTCAACGCGACCGAATCTACAAATTAATTGAATTTTCTAATAGTGTTTTGCATATGATAACGCCTCGTTTGGGTCTCCATTGGTAAACCGTCAACACGTGGGATCTCTCCAATGCTACAACGTGAACCCTCTGTCAAAGGAGACATGTTTCCTATAGTACCATAGTCCTCTGGGATGTTTGGTACACCATTAGAGCGGCTGGAAGGCATAACTTCATCTTCAAACTCAAATTGCGATGCTACGACTGCAGGAAATGAGAAATTTTGTCCTTCACTTGATTGGCCAATATTAGTTGACGTCCCCTCTAGAGTACGTACACGTACCTTCTCCCATCGTATGGTAAGACCCACACATTGGCTTAAGCGTTCTCCAACAAGTTCCCCTGTCCATACATATCCATCATAAATATGCACAATACGGATAGCAACTTCAAAAGGACATAATTTCACCGCATTTAACTCCATTCCACATTTAACGTTGTTGTCTATCACTCCCGTCCCAACAACAATGTTGTTTGTATTTAGAAGCTCCACAATGCCCCTTTTCTCGGACCTCCGTGCCTTGTTGTGTCGATGGACAAGGTTCTTGAAATAGTCGGATGCGAGTAGCTCGGATAATTCTGTCTCCCACACTTCTTGGTTCGCATGTCGTTGCATTCACTGCTGCTACAGGACTTCCAAATGCTCTCCCGTCCATTTTTTCTTCCACTTCAAAGAAAATGGCTACTCAAACTGCAAATCCATTGATTCATTTTACTATAATTCCAAACTTTAAAAATATGAATAGCATACTATGGTAATGGGAGGCAACACCCTTATGCAATGGGACTACAATGTACTTACAATTAGAAACTAATTAAGTGTAATTGTATTTAAAAAGAGATTTTTATAACCCATAAAGTCCTAAGAGACCATTTTTTGGGCGTTGCCTGATTTTAACAGGCTGTTTGAAACATAATTTGTTTTTTTTGAAAAAAACAAAAATATTTTAAAATGCTTCATCAAATCTACTTTCCAACCCAATTTGACTTGTCCATCCAAGTTATACTGCACCGAGGAGATCTTTATAAAGTAAATCGCCTCAACATTGTCTTACTGTTATAAAATTCGCAATGTGGGGAAAGAAATGATGTTCACTCCATCATTTCTTTTTCTTTTTTGAATTCAACAATAAATAAACCAAATTTAACCAATCATGATAATTTTAAACTCTACAAGTAAAAATTATACTTTATAAAATTTCTCAAAGTTTAATGCTTTTAAATTCATTAAAAATAATATCTAAAGTGTTTTTTGGAAGTATGATTGTATGGATAAATTGTAGAGATGATGCCCTACATTTTGTCTATTGAACCAAACTTCATAAAACATATGGAAGGCACATACTGAAATACATTCATGTTTTCTCCAATACCCCTCAGGCTTTTAGGGGTTAACCCCTAAATGTCCTCACTCTACTTCAAAATTTGCAAAGATGTCTTATAAAGATGTCTTATAAAATGTAACTAAGAGGGATATTTTGAACTTGGTATATGAATTACAGTTGTACATTATGAATTGTTAATTCTATCCATACGTTTAGATCTATGATTGTTGTCAACAATATTTTTGTATATAAATTGCAGCTTAATATTGAAAATTCTATTGTACTTTGATTACAAATAAAATATTCACAATTTGTACATGAATTTTTTTGGTGATTGGTTGAAATGAAATACCGTAAGTGTAGTGACATTCGAAGATACTTGGGTTGCTTAAATGTATGAATCGACTTTTATAAGAGCACTTCCATACTGAAATCTTTGAAATTTTGGGTGAATCACTACAACATGAAATGAAGTATACTTTTTTCACAAATCATTCCCTTCCTAATCAGATCACATGCATGAAGCTAACTTGCCATAAAATTTAAACTGTCACATTCTTATTGGTTGAATGTTTTGGGGTTAATGATAAAAAACTGCTACTATTGATCCTTATATGTCCCAATTTCCAATTTCTAGACTATCAACAAGTTCAAAATCACTTGTCTTTCTAAAAGCTTCTTCAATGAAATTTATTCTAATTCATGAAGTTATTGTTGTATACAATGGTTGGATTTAGTGTTTGTTTAGTACATATTTCCTTAAATATACAAATGTGGAAATATGCCAAATGGTTTATCATGCCGAAATTCCATTGATTCTATTTCAAAAATCGCATTGCAAAAATGAAGTCATAGATTTAATTCTTGAGTGTCCACACTACAATTACCCGGTCAAACCTCATCAATTCTTCACATTTTAAAATATATTATATTTTCCTAGTATTCTTTTCATATAAGGTATTTTAAACCGAATCACCCTGACAGTTTCATAATTATTTAAATAAAGAAAAATCTTATCAGGGTTTTCAAAATTTTCTTTTGTAAAATTCATATTAATTATAAAAAAGCTTAGAATACTAAGATTTTTTTTAGGGAAAATGTAAATAATAGTGATGAACAACAAGGTGTGGGTGGCATGCTTTTTGAGCTTACATAAAAAGAGAATCGATAGAAAAATATTGTCTGCGGTGTATATTGGAATTTTAGGGGATTGAGCTTTAAAATGCTGTAAAAGACGTACTTTTAACAATTTTGAATAATGGTGAAGTGGACTACAAAGTACAAGGTAACCCCAACACTTTCTTAGTTGACCATTTTTGTTTGAAATCAGGAAATACGTGAAAACTAGCGTTTGACTGAAAAGAAATCAAACATGGTCCTACGGGGCTCCTTGCACGCTCAAGGGTTAAAGAAGATGAAAATGTCATGAAATTCGCTATGTCAAAATAACATCATTTATAATTCATTCCAACAAATTATACTCAAAGAATGTTAATATTTTGCTTCATACACAACGGAGGTGTTACCATTTGATCGTACCTCAAGTAATGAGACGTGCTTTCTTCGTCACTTCATATTTCATTCGTCCTGTGTGACCTGAACAAACTCTAGAGTAAATGGTTCAATTATACACCAGACTTTAAATGCAAAAAAGAACTTAACAACAAACTTAGAAAATAACTTAGGAATAAAAAATTAGTTGACTTAAATACAAAGTGACCACAAAAAAAACCAAGGAAAAAGAAAAATTGCAAAAATACCAAAAGAAGAAGGAAAAAAGCAAAAAAAAAACCCAAAAATATAACAAACAAAAAAAACAGTAATAAATGAAACTTTCACTATGGTTTTTAAAAATAAAAACAATAAAGTAATGGAAACCATACCATCTCGTAGTGCATGTTATTGCAATTTCATTACCATATATTTTAATTCTGTTGTACTACTTTGGGATTCTAAATTGAATTTTAAGAGAAAACATTTCAAAATTCATTCTAAAGTATTACATATAAATAGAATAAATCCAACCGTCTAGATGTGATCTTCACATTGACATTTACAACTTTACATTATACAAAAAAAGAAAATGAAAAGCACAAACACAATAAAAAAGAAAAAATAGAAAAAAAAAGAAAAAGAAAAAACCCTACAAAACCTAAAAACTAAAAACTAGAAACACTAAAAAAAAAAACGTTAGACCAAAAAAACTAAAAACTGAAAAGAAACAACATTACACCAAAAAAACTAAAAACTAAAAACTGAAAAGAAACAACATTACACCAAAAAAACTAAAAACTAAAAACCAAAAAAAAAAACCAAAAAAAACAATCACATATTAAAATCATTTTTTGAAAATTTTAAATTATAAATAAAAAAGTAAAAAAGTAAAAAAACAAAAAGTAGAAAAAAAAAATAACAAAACTAAATTTTTTAAATTTAAAAAAAAAAAAAAAAAAAAAAAAAAAAAAACAATTGATAAAAAATTTAATTTAATTTAAAAAAAAACTGCTCCGCAGCTACAGCTGCACGGGGTAGCTGCACCCCTGCAGCTGCCTCCAAGCATCCGCTTTGGGACGGCTGCTTTCCAGCAGCTGCCTCAAGGCAGCTACTTCGAGGCAGCTGTTGGTTGGCAGTTGCCTTGCTGGCCCGTTCGTCGCGAGCGGGACGGGGCGGGTCAGGGGCTAGCCGGCCCCGGCCTGGCTTTTGCCAACCCGGCGGAGCTCCACGGAGTTGGCAAACGCGTCCTATGGGAGGAAGCGCTTGAGTATCAAACGTGCTTTTCAAATGCCCATTCACGCTTTTCCTTATTTAAGCGCCTCCTTCCCCCCCCCCCCCCCCCACACACACACACACACACATACCCCTCAAAGGTATGCTCTCACTACTCTTCTTTTTTTGTAAATGACACTAGTCAGGGTTGTAATGCTTAATATATATGCATTGTACGACGTACAAATACTATTCTTTTGACCAAAAAATTAAAAAATGCATATGTACGATGATTTTGATCTTGTTTTCTCTAATTCTTTGTAGGTTTGCTTCTTTGGTATGAGCATCGTGACACATCACAAGTCGAGGGACGCATTATTTTCAAATAAATTGTATATTTTCAAAAAAAAATCATTTATATATATGTTGTTTTCTCAAAGAATCATTTGATTTTATCCTAGATTACACGTAGTTATGTACAACGGCATTTGAAACACCGAATTTGGAACAAACATATACGCATCAGCAACTACATTAAGCATATTTTGTCCTAGGAACTCAAATTGCTCATAAATTTTTGTAAATAAAAAGAAACTCCACGTTAGAGCCTGTAGAGGTAAGGGGCACTTGAATTTCATGTTGGATTTCGACATTAACTATTAAAAGTTGCTAAATTTAGAAACATTTGGCATAAATGTTCGAATTCAATGTAGATTTCTCCAATTCGACAGACAAAATATTCAGTAGGCTCCCTAGAGGTTAGGGGCACCCAAATTTCATGTAGGGTTCCTCGATTTATTGTCACAAGATGCTAAATTTAGCAGAGTTTGCTATAAATGCGTATTTACCAGAGGAGTGGGGACTAGTGGCATTGGGTATCACGACTGCCATTGCGGATATTGTGCAGGAAGATTTTGTTGGTGATCATGTGATTGTCTTGGATGGTTCATCTATTCGAACACGTTTTGTGTACAACACCTTACAGGACGTATTCGGAACGGAGCTGGAGATGATACGTCGTGATGATGTTGGAGATATTGCAGGGCCATCTACCACAGTTCCCGCCATCGGTGTTGAATGTGCTTCTGTCTCTGTTGTACAACATAGAGACGAGGAGGAGGCAGATGAAGACGAGCAGGGGGATGAGTCAGAGGGTGATTCTGAAGATGAGTCAGAGGATGATTCTCAGGATGAGTCAGGGGGTTATTCTGAGGATGAGATATCTGAGTTCCAAGAAAGCGGGGACAGTGAATAGGAGGATGGCGAAAGATTGCACTCTGAAGATACACTTGAGAGAGGAGGAGAGCACATGGATTCTGATGATGGAGACGATGTTTCGGAGTATGAGTCTTATGATCTAGGAAATTCATCAAACGTAAATGATGAGCCATTAGCCTCGAAAAACATCAGCAATTCGGCTGAGGAGACCGAGGAGCATTTTGACATGAACGAGGAGCGTATTGTAGCACAAGAACCTAGCATTTTGGAATGTAGCACCTACCCCGACATCTCCGAAGAACCTACGGAGGCAGCAACTTCGTTTTCAGATGTAATTGCTGCACCGAGCTCAATGGTGTTACGATGTTACCTTCACATGGAGTAACTACTGGTACGGAGTCTACGACACTATCATTTGCATGGGCTTTGGCAGATCATCGTATGACACTTGGAGATGACGGATTGTATCATGACCTCGAGGGAGTGAAGTATCGTCGTGTGGGAGAAGAGGGTAACTACACATATGAGCAGGTCGCCTCCATTTTAGAGGGTGACTTGAACGCGGGTAGCATTCCTTCTCTGGTGGCGGAAGCCATGGTCACAAAAGCATTGGATTATGCTGATCTTGGAACCCCTTCAGAGATTAGAGCACTAATCAGGGAGCAACAATTGGAGAGCAAAACAAGAGAGGAGGTAGAAACTCAGTCCTCTAAGGTGATTCCTGAGACCCAAGAGATGGAGCAATAGTACAAATTGGGAAAGTACTCTAGGTGGAACCCTTTGATGTAGTAGAATAGTGCAAATATTATTTACTTTGTAGTGCGTGCCTTCATTTATATATGAAATAAAGCGTTTTGTTTTGATTTTATATCGGATAGTAATAAAACAATATTGTACATTATGTTTGATTTTTTTTAATCCATGGCAAATTTGATATGAACGAATGTGTTGTTGTTATTTTGAAATAAAAAATATATGAAATTTAAGGGGGGTAAAATTTCAGAAAAGTGCAAATTTTGCACCATTGTGGCCATCGGATAATGCACTTGGCCAAGTGCAAAAATTCCTAATTCAGTGTTTTTTGCACTGAAATCTTCAAAATTTTGGATGAATCACTACAACATGAAATGAGGCATAAAAATTTCACAAATCGTCCCCTTTCTAATCGGAGCACATATGCATGAAGCTAACTTCCCCTAGAATCTATAGTAAAAACTCCACACTGCAAAAAGTGCATGACGGATGAGAAATTATGGATGAAATCTGTACATCGTCCAAAAAATGAACGCTTAGGCAGTTAGGGGTTAAGCAACCAAAAAATCTTCAAAAAACACAATATTTAGAGTATTACATTTCAACCCATTATAACAAATTTCATCTACAAATTGTCAATATCTTGTTTGTAATCAAATTACAAAATAATTTTGAATTTGAATTTTCAAAATTTATACAAAGATATTGGTGATAGGAATTATAGAACTAACTGCATGAATAGAATCTAAAATTCATAATGTACAAATTTTATTCATACATTAAGTTCAATATATCCCTCTTCGTTTCATTTTATAATGCATTTTTACAAAACTGCCCAATCTGAAGAGGGCTATGGGCATTTAGGGGTTAAAGAGGCAGTTTTGAGAAAAAGGTATGGAAGTGCCTAGTGACTCTTTCAAATTAAGAACGTGTCCTTAGAAAATGAGGCTGGTAGGACTGTAGAAGACTTGGTAATGACCGCACAAAATACTATGAAAAGGGGGAGGAGGGGAGATCTTACTCATTATTCCTGCATAACTGAAGGTAGAAATACTATGGACCAAGACACCACTAAGAACTGTGTTATAGACTATCACTGAAACTGTGTTGTAAAATGACCTGAAGCAATTTTTGGGAGATTGCTGTTAACCAATTGGTTTTTGCATTTGCTCTGTTTTGGATAGAGTGGTGGGACAATTCATATATTGATTTAATTATCAATTTAACCCCATACTGCCTAACCATGCATATTTTGCATGATGTACAAAAACAAATTTCGTTTTCACATTCGTCATGTATTTTTTGAAGTGTGAGATTTTTACTGAACTTTTTATGGGAAATTAGCTTCATGCCTGTGATCCGATTAGAAAGGGGATGATTTGTGAAACTTTTATGCTTCATTTCATATTGCAGCATTTTACCAAATTTTTTGAAGATTTTAGACTAAAAGTGCTCTTGAAAAAATAAACCCACAAAATCAAGCAACCAAAAAGTCTCCAAAAATCACTACATTTAGAGTATTACATTTTAACTCATCACAACAAATTCCATCCATAGATTTTCAATATCTTATTTGTAATCAAATTACAAAAGAATTCTGAATTTTAAGTTTCAAATTTTATAGAAAAACATTAGTGATAGCAATCGCAAATCTAACCATATAGATAGAATCCAAAATTCATTATGTACAACTTTTATTCATACATCAAGTTCAAAATATCCCTCTTAGATGCATTTTATAATGCATCTTTGCAAAACTGTCCAAACTGGACAAGGGTGAGGACGTGTAGGGGTTAAGATAAGTTTAGAGCACGAGTAGGGGCTTTGACAAACTTTCCACTTTGTAGAATTGAAAAATACAATAAAATTCTATTTGGCAAAAAATGTGGAATCACTTTGTCTCTTAATGATTTCTTTTCTCTATAATGTAGGAATAATACAACCTTGATCAAACACCCATTTCTAAGATTAAAAACACTTTATTTTCTCGGTTTATGATATTTCTACCTTTGTGTTAATGTGATTTGTGGTGACTTTCAAGGAATGAGATTAGTGTTGGGGTCTCACTTTTGCACATTTGGAAATGCAAGGTGCTTGGTTGCACTTCTTGATACCGATAGAGAAATAAACCGCTCTGTACTAAACTATTGCTAATGAGTTCGGAGTAATGAATCCCTAAGAGGAAAGTATGAGTCCTAAAAGGAAAGTACTAAAGTGGACAATAGATATGCTGACTCTGAATGATGGATAACTGAGGAAGCCTAAATCGCCATATTCGTTTAATTGGGAATTTTCACTATATTGGGATTCTTTGAAATCTACAATTGGTATAGAATTTCCCACTAGATTTATGCCAGTTATAAATATCAAAGAGTCCCAATATGTCAGAAATTCCCATTTAAACGAATATGGCGATCTAACGTTAGCCTTTGACAATAATTTCAAGTGGATTCCATGACAATGCAGGCAATTCAGTGAGTGCTGGCAAGCTGGATTGAAGAATGCACATTGCCTTGAATGCAGCACAACTGCAAGTCATTGCGTAGTATCTCTGAATTAGCTCTATTAATTGCATGCAAATTGCAACCTCACTTTCATAACATTCAGTAGCCTTCACTGGCTTAGCCTTGCTTTTTAGGAGAATGTGCAGCATATTCTGCATTGGGTGAAAGCACGAAAAACTGTACCAAAAAGTTAGTCTGCTATACTAAAATCAAAATTGTTTTGGTCAAAGGCCATAAATTTATATCATTATATATTGTATTTTGGTTTTAATTTCATGAAGCCCTCTAGAGTTCTTATAGGTACTTGAACTCAAATTTTCAGAACAAAATCTTCAAAAAAGTTTACAAAAAGTAGTGTTTGAAAACGAATGCCTAAATCCAATCTCGGTAGCAAAATTGATGGCCTTAAATACACTCAACATAAATATAATTTTTATGACCTTTGAGATAACGATAGAATTGAGGTCCTTGTCCAAAAAGGAAGTAGAAAAAAAAAATGTTTTGATATACATTTTGCTTGTTTTATATCAATTTTGTACGTAACTACTTTTTCGATTTTGGCCACTTCTATGTCAAAAAAATTTATAACTACTTATTGAAGATCATTTTCTCAAATGTTTTTGGTAGACTTCATAAAACAGTAGGTGTTTTATTTTATTGTTATTTATTTTTTTACAAAATTCAAATTTAAAATGTATTTTTGAACCCTGCATTGTTGAATGGTCATAAGAGTTAGAGGTGGTACACTTTTTCGTGCTTTCACCCCATTATCATCCAAGAACAATCAGTAGCTACCCATAGTTTCTCACAAACGGAGGTTATTGAAAACTAAAAGGGAAGGTAACCATGCATGATCTTTGTCGACACATCCCCACATATCCTAAGAGAGCAACATTATAAGTAATAATACTTTAACCCAAGAATGTTATGGTGCATGGCTAACCAATAGAAAATGGACAATCAAAATTTAAAAACTTCCTTGAACACTGCGCCACTTCTTTTGTCCCTCCATTGACAATGGTTTATGACCTTCTTGCTTCTTTCCCCACCCTCCCCACTCTCTAAAGAGCGTATAGGAATGTGGAGTTACAGAATGTGAGTTATAGAATGTGGAGTTACAGAATGTGAGTTATAGAATGTGGAGTTACAAAAGGCGTCGCTTTTCACTCCCTCTGTGAATCAAACGGCGCTACTTCGCACTCACCAATTTTTTGGTTGGACTTGGTGAGTGCGATTCGTCATGTAGGACAAGTGTGTACAATAAAAAAAGGCAATGAACAGGATCCTCGTGAGTGAGAGACGACGCCAATGAGAAACATGCAACTGCTCCAACTTCGTCAATCCAGCCCAGGGAACAGAAACATCTGCCAGAACATAACCAAAAGAAGGAATAACCGAGACAGAAATAAAGACCTAACCCCTGGCTAAGTAAATGGGAAAGCCAGGAAACGATCGACACCTGCAAGTGGGAGTGAAAGCGCATTTGTACCATTTCCAATACTTTTGATAAAACAATACTGCAATCGAATCTATTGTCAGTGCATAACATTCAGTAACATGCATTGTCTCTGCCTTGACTCTAAGGTAAGGACACCCATTCCCGTGACTGCACCCATTCCCGTCTGCATACATGGCACCTCAATCCGAGAAACTCTGATCTTGGGTGGTTGAAGAAATTTGCTATTGTAAGGAACTTTTCATGGCAGAAGTTGCTTCTCCAAGTCACGGAATCAAGTGCATTCAAACACAATCAAAATGTGCAAATCATTTTTTGGCTTTGACTATCGAGAACGTACACAATTTCTACAATAACATGACTTTGTCGATGCAGTCTAGATTAATATCTAATTGCCTTTCCCTTGATATAATTACCTTACAAACTGCTCATTCAGAAGTATAATAATCTGCTTAAAGTCACGGGAATGGGTGTCCCTACCTTACAGACTTAGATGGTGTGGAATATTTGACACCCAGCAGTACTTCATAAGTAGCTAAGTGGACAGGTGGAGGCTCAAGGTGATGAGATGAGCAAAGTGCATGAAGGAAAGGCAGCCAATGGGCGTGAAGGCTGCTGAATGTTATGTGGTAGAAAAGGTGGCGCTCCCCACGGACATGCTCAAGCAAAATCACTGTGCATGCGTGGAATCGGGGACCACTTGCCTTGACGTCTCTCTCGGAAGTGCCACCTTTTCTATGCAGTACTGCACTACAGTGGTGTCAGTACTGCGACAGTTCTGTTTCAATTGCGGGGGTTTTCTTGACGTAGCTTTGAGTGAGAAGTCCAATCTGCCATTCCTGCGATGTCTCGAAGGACTAGCTGCACTGCACTGTACAATTAGAACATGACGTTTAGCTTTTCAGGTTGTAGGGTTTAGCTCGGGTTTCGTCTCCAACAAGACGGACATTGTGTGTGCTTGACGCTAATTATGATCTCCACAGGGACCAAAAAAACGTACGGATTGGCCGAGGTTGCACTATTTCTAGGGTTTCCAGTTAACGAAGTCATGAGGTCCTTTCTCTGTGGCTGCGGCTTTTTCTACACCATGCCCTTCACCTGGTTAGCATTCCTGAGGTCTTCATTCCTACACGTTAAACTAGGTTTTCACTGTAACAAGGAGCTCTATTCCATCACACCGGAATGTTCATGCTACGAGAGAAGGAACGTTTTTCCAAAACCGTTGAAAGTCAGCTATGGCCGTGTGATGCCACCTTGAGATCAGTGCTCATTGACGCTGGAATCAAAGCTTTTCTTGAGCCAAAGTGCCGCGCTAGCTGTAGGTCACGATTGCCAGAAGTGTTTCTCAGGAGCAGGTCAAGAAGTGTACCGTAACAGACGGGGCGCAGAATTTGAATATCATGTGGCTGAGTGTAGAGCAAGATCTGAGTGTCGACATGATGCTCTTGTTTCAAGTGCTGGTGTCGCTGGTGTTGGCAATCGCAATGGGGAGTGTAATTTATTGGTATGTGGGGATTAGGCAGACCAAGACCGCACCTTACCCAGAGCATCTGCCTTCGCATACTAGTCTTGTATCTGCTGAGGAGGAGGTGGAGGATCTCAGGTGAGATAGCCAACCTTGAACTCTACAAGGTTTTTGATCGTTTCAAAATTACTGTTGGAATGCCCTTTTGCATGGGCTGTGTTATGGACATGCACAGATCATATTGGCACAGTTAGTACTGATCTTATCAAAAGGAAGTAGCTGTGGTCTAACTCATTTTTTCACGGAGATCAATATCATGAGAATCCTTTTATGACTCTTGTAAAATTTCCTCCATGTTTCTGGCTTAGTAGGGTTACTGATGGATAGCGCAAGCTCAAGTTCTCTTTATAGCTCAGTGCTCACTAATTGACTGGTTTCTTGCTACATTTTGCAGCGATGATCCGAAGCTCACTCCCAAGCACAACATTTTCTTGTCCCATAGTGGAGCTCAGAAGCCTTTCGTTGAGCAGCTTTGCAAGGATTTGGAAGCGGGATGTCATTATCCATTCTTGGACATAAGGGATAACAGCTTGCCAAAAGGAAAGAAATTTGCCCCACTCATTTTTCAGGCTGCTAGGCAGTGCCGTGTAGCCGTCATTGTTTTGTCAAAGGAATTCCTTTCTTCCAAATGGCCAATGCTAGAATTGGCTGAATTTGTGAATGCAATTGAATCTGGCTGTAACAAGAATTTGATCTTGTTGCCCCTTTTCTTTCAGTTATCTGTCTCTGATCTCAGTGATGAATCCATCTCAAAAACCTGGATGTTGGAATGGACTAAGCTTGCTGGAAAGAATTCCAAATCTAGAGTGGCCACGATAGAGAAGTGGAAAAAGGCTGTTAAAGAGCTTCGCTCTGTAAATGGCCTCAATTTTGCGAATTTTGGAAACTCAGAGGTGACCTACAGGGAGGCTGTTGTGAAAGCCATCTTCAAGGCTGTCCCACCGGACTTGCTGTACGATACTTCGGAGGTGCAGGGTTGTGATCGAATGTGCAACGTGAGTGCAAGCTACTAACCAGTTATACCCAGTGCAATTCTGAAGCTGAAATTATGTTTGTTATAAGAGACCAGCTGTTGACTGGTAACACGTCTTTCTTTATGTTTTTATTTTTTTATTCCTTGCAGATTTTGTCAGAGATGTTTGTTGAGCACACATCCTCAAGTGACAGAAGGTTGCCGCGACCACAAAAACTGGGCCTGTATGGGATGGGCGGCCTGGGAAAAACCACAATGTGCAAAGCTTTATGCAACCTGTTTCAGGCAGAGTTTTGTGGACGAGTTAGCCATGTGGAGCTGGGAAGTGAGATCCCTCTTATCCTGCAGAAGAGAGTGTTAAAAAAGCTGCTCCGAGTAAGTGAGGATGTGCTGCAGAGTATTACAAACACATCGGAGGTAATTATGTGATTTTCTTCATAATTTGACATTTAGTCGATTGAGGTGTATCTTGTGCTCTGTTATTACTCGATCCTCACAGAAATCCTTGCTTGCTTATTAGTGCAGGGTCAGAAAATCTTAAGAGAGAAGATGAGAAATCATCCCGTGTTTTTGGTTATAGACAACGTTGGCGATGCCGAAGACAGTCGAACTGAAGCACGTGCATTTCTTCGCGCCAAATTCCACCCACTCAGCAAGATCATGGTCATATCCAGGAGTAAAAAAGTTGTGGAGGCGTTACTTGAAGAGCCAGAATATTGTAAGCCAATACCAGATTTAATGATGGAGGAAGCTGCAGCCATCTTCCTGAGCATAGCAGCTCCAGGGAAGGAATTCAGTTCACTTGTCAGCTATGAGGAAAGAAAAATTGTGGATATCTGTCTGAAAGAGTGCTTATTCTCTCCTGATGGGGATTCGAATGCAGACTTGAAGAAACATGGCCAGTACCATCCCCTGGCCCTGGGAGCCTTGGGGGTTTATTTTCACGACATCAGCAGTTCAAACTTGTTGCTTTGGAAGACGCGCCTCAATGAATTTGACAAGCTGAAACGCTCTCGGGATTGTCCACGCATTTTCCAAATCCTTGGGTTGCAGTTCAGCACATTCGATGAAACCAAGAAGCTCATATTTCTGGATGTTGCTCTATATGCACGTGATCGGCTCGGATCGTTGAAGTTCAAATCGTTCGAGCATTGCGTCATGTGGCTGGGAGCTTTACATAATGAAAGGAATCTTAAAAAAGTTGAAGATAAGGTAAGTGAAAATATAATCGCTGAGCCTGTTGCAAGTCCATCAAATCCCTTGCAGTAAGTTTTAATTCTGGGAATGTGTATGTGTTGCGCAGTTGGGCGATTTGCAGCGGAATGCCATGATCAACTTGGCAGAGTCGGCAGTCACCACACACGACCTCTACAAGGAATATGCAGAATGGTATGTGTCAAAGGATGGAGATGCAAAGGCCAGGTGGTGTGTTTACCAGGAACATGCCGAGGATTTACCGCATGAGCTCGAGAGCAGTGCTCCAGGTGGCTGGTGGCCAGACTTAATGAGAATCTCGATGCAAGGTAATTTGAAATATGCTAGGATTTCATCGAAGAAAGTTCAAGAGTGGCGCAACGTTGTTGTGCTACAACTGCATTCCTGTAGTGAACTGAAAAATCTGGATCTACATGGATTCAGCTGTCTCTGCCATTTGGAATTGGTTGACCTCAAGAAACTGGAGACTCTCATCTTTGCACAAGAAGACGAAGATTGCCCATTCAAGCTTCAGTTTGTGCTCCTCACGGAACTCACAGCTTTGAAGCACTTACCGAGTTTCAGTCCATGTACCGCATTGAGGATGTTCACTATGCGTGACTGTTTGCACCTGACAGAGCTCTCTCTGGCCAGTCTCGAATCATGCTCGCGTCTTGAAACCTTCGAAACGGACTGGTTTCCAGGTTTCCTTGCGCCGAATCTGAGCGCCATGACTTTGTTGAAGAAACTGTCCATCGTGAATTGGGAATTCGCGCAATCAGAATCCCACCCCATTGAAGAGTTGAAGGGACTCGGCTCCTTGATAAATCTGCGGTCTCTCATTCTGTCAAATCTCCCCGTCAAGAGATTACCGGGGTTGGAGAATCTGTCAAACCTTCGCGGTATCAATTTGGAGCACTGTTTTATGCTCACTGAGTTGCCAGACTTGACTGGACTACCCCATGTTGAGCTGCTGAATGTTTCGTGGACGAAAGTGCGAGAGATTCACGGGCTGGACAGCCTGTTGCAACTACGAACTCTGGATTGCAGATATTGTTTGGAATTAGTGGAGCTGCCAGATTTGGATCATTTGTCAAAGTTGAGAATTGTGACCACGCGAGGGTGCTCTCGGCTGACGAAGCATCCAAAAGTGCCTAAGCACCCCTGTGTACATGATAAAGACGAGATTGTTAGAGTTTCTCAGGATATTAACATCATTCAGTCAAGCTTAGAGTCGGTAGATGACTTTGACTCGTTCGATTACTTCGAAGGGTTTATTCGTATAGTTGAAGAAACTCGGGAATAATTTGTTTTAATAAACATGGCATTTTCATGGTTGAAAATGCAGATAACAATTCATTACTCCATGCTCTTCTGCATGTAATGAAGTAATTCTGTGGAACGGTATACCGTAGTATCATAGCAGGTTCGCCAAAAAATAATTCAAAAAATATAAAACGTAAAAAACTCGAAATTATGAGGACAAAAGAACGAAAATAGAATATAAGATATATTTTGCTATTTCTAAGTTGTTTTGGGCCATTTTAGACCATTTTTAATCATTTTTTTTCTCATAAACTAAAATCAAGAAATTCATTTTTTGAGGAACGAATCTTATTTTTCAAAAAATATTAATTATTCGTTTGCGGAGTGGCGACCTTGCTATGGTACTACGGTACTTCTTTTGTACCTGATAGGCTACCATAGTACTATGGCTAGAGCCACAATTTGTAAATAGACTTCCATGTAGTCAAGGTTGTCATTTTCCACACATTTTTGGCGATGTCTGTCTATTCGACGGGTGTCTAGTACGTTAACCCCTAAAGAACCACATCTATGTTCCTCTCCAAACACTCCAAAGTACCCCTTCTCATAAAAAGACAAATATTTTTTGATCTATGACCTTTTTGACCAATCCAACCGTAGGATATTTCAAGCAACTTGAATTTATTACAACCTACAAATTTTCAACCGTTCAGGGTTATTCAATAGTAAGATTATAAGCTTCAAAGTTGGTTGCACCTTTTTTTTTGGCATGTTGCCCATATTTGAAACTTTATGAAAATGCCGAAAATGCAAAGTTTAGTCTCAAATTTGGTAAAATGAATTTGGCAATTGTGTGCATGAGGGTGTTAGCTCATTGTGTGCAAAAATTCAGATGCATAGCTCATTGTATGAAAATTTTCAGGAATTGCCCGTAGTTAAGTTTTTCACCTTTGCATGATTGTATCTTTTGATTTATACATCACCTACGTACGCAAATTACCATCCCATCTTCGTTACAAAGAGTAAAATCACCACAAAAAATCTCAAGAATTGAGAATCAATACTCATTCCACAGTGAGCTGACCAAACTTGGAAAATCAGCCTTGGTCCTTGAGGGGTTAACCAATTTGAAACTTAAAATTCAAAATTCTTTTGTAATTTGATTACGAATGAGATATTGACAATCTGTGGATGAAATTTGTTGTGATGTGTTGAAATGTAATACTCTAAGTGTAGTGATTTTTGGAGATTTTTTGGTTGCTTAATTTTATGAGTTGACTTTTTCATGAGCACTTTTACACTGAAATTTTAGGAATTTTTGGTGAATCATTGCAACATGAAATGAGGCATAAAAAATTCACAAATCATCTCCTTTCTAATCATGCATGAAGCTAATTTCCCATAAAATCTATAGTAAAAAATTCACATCGCAAAAAGTGCATGATGGATGAGAAAATAGAGGTTGATTGTGTTCATCATTTAAAAATAGATGGTTGGATGTTTAGGGGTTAAATAGACTGTAATGTGAGATAAAGAACCAACTCATTCGTGAAACGTTGGTTGCCAATGAAGAGGATGATCCACTTGGGAAGTTCAAACTATGGGAAGAAGGGGGTTAGTATTTAAGGTGGGCCTGCACAAAATAGGGGGTAGGTTTTAGAGAATTTCTCTCTACAATAGTTTCTTTCTATAATTAGATATGTTATGCATCTAATGTTGTCACACAAACGATTGTGGAGAAGGATAATGCATCAATGAGTAGTGTCCATAAAACTAGCTAAATTTAGCTTCCTTTAACCAAATTGTCGTCCAACTACAGAGAAAATATGAGTAACTTTTGAAGTGTTTTTAATCACATGTGGAGTTAGCAAGTACTACAAGGCATTCCACACAAAGATGATCATGAACCATGAATTTTTCTAAATCATCTTTATTTATATTTTTAATTTATAAAAAATTCTATCTTTTTAAAATTTTCAACTGAAATTTCTCACCATTTGAGTTATCCGTAAAGGCAACATGGGGTAGCTTGTCTGTTGCCTTGTGATTTTCATTTTCAAATAGAAAATTTTGTCATAGACTGTTACAAGAAGCCAAGCCACTTGGTTTGAAAGAGCATGAGGTTGGTGTGGACACACCTAGAGATTTCACCATGGAAACGCTAGTGCGGTATAGGGGAGCTTCTCTTGCATTGGGGAGGTTCAAGGTTTGAATCTCTTTGACAACGCAGTGCATTGTGATTGGTCAAAGAAAAAGGGGGCCAAAACTCATTTTCGCTGCCTTTCAAACTAAACAACCACCGAGTTTTGCCTTATCTTTCCTATCGTGGAAATTTGTTGCTCGACTTTACGAATAACTCTATTATAAAAAATCTAGCAACTTACATGAGCATCTAGCAACTTACTTGAAGCCCATGTTGCCATTACAGCAAAGGATTGGAAACCATTTAATTAATGAACATTGGTGATAAGTTAAGAGTCAAGTTTAGTTGGGAGGTTTGGAGTGCAACCATGGATTCAAGCATAATTAACTAATTGCATGCACAATTTAAAAATGTCAATTGGAAAAGCATCATACTGTACACTCAAACCTCT
Source organism: Pohlia nutans (assembly GCA_022496805.1). Classification (NCBI taxonomy): domain Eukaryota; kingdom Viridiplantae; phylum Streptophyta; class Bryopsida; order Bryales; family Mniaceae; genus Pohlia; species Pohlia nutans. Next base: position 27,234,940 of record CM040101.1, on the reverse strand, counting down.
TTAACCCCTAAATGCCCACAACCCTCTCTAGATTGGCAAGTTTTGCAAAGATGCATTATAAAATGCAACTAAGAGGGATATTTTGAACTTGATGTATGAATAAAAGTTGTACATTATGAATTTTAGATTCTATCCATGCGGTTAGATCTATGATTGCTATCACCAATATTTTTGTATAAATTTTGAAACTTAAAATTCAAAATGATTTCATAATTCGATTACAAACAAGCTATCAACAATTTGTAGATGAAATTTGTTATAATGGGTTGAAATGTAATACTCTAATTGTTGTGATTTTTGGAGATTTTTTGGTTGCTCAATTCTATGAGTTGACTTTTTCAAGAGCACTTTTGAATTAAGATTTTAGAATTTTTGGGTGAATCAATGCAACATGAAATGAGGCAAAAAAAATTCACAAATCATTCCCATTCTAATCGGATCACACATGTGTGAAGCTAACTTCCCATGAAATCTATAGTAAAAAATCCACACTACAAAAAATGCATGACGGATGAGAAAAATTGGATGAAATATGTACATCGTCCAAAAAATGGACGCCTAGGCAGGTAGGGGTTAATCTCATCACCTTGGGTCCCAACTTTTCACTATGACATAGTTTGAATTTGTGACAAGTGTATTCTTATCAATGATAGTGTCACAAGTGTGCAAGATATTCTAGGATGACATTGTAGCCCAGAGAAGTCACTTAGCCTTATTTTCTGCGTACACATGCGATAATGGGGTATTTTAATGGGGGCTGTTTACCTCAAGTCAAGGTTTTTAGTAGACCTAAAACTTATTAAAAAAATTACTTTTGTACATTTTTAGCCGCCCTATGAGTAAATATAAATTTCAAAGTGCTGAATAAACTTCACTCTAAATTACTTATATTTTTTTGAATGTTGCCTTTGAATCATTGAAGTTGCAATCAGAGGCTCCTACTTTGCTAGTACAAATCACAACAATATTCCATACTACACAACAAAACGTGAATTTATATTATAGTGTAGGTAGATCATATATTATCTGTTAATTCCCTTAATTTGCACAGCCTATGACAGATAGCTAAGGAGTATTGCCATTCACAATTTGCAAATGGAAATGACTATTTTTCATTCAAATACTTCTTTCAGAGACTATACTCACCTTGATAAATTATTATTTTCAAACCCCTTTGCTGCTATGGTATTTTACATGTACTAAAAAATAATTTGGACCATTAAACGACTACCTAAATTATATATAATCATGTTTTTCCCATTTCATTGAGGTTATAGTAGATCCAAAAATTGTATAATTTTTATTCATCATGAATAAATGTCAATTTATTTTTTGTCTCATAGTTTTCTAATTTTCTGAGAGTGACTTCTCCGGGCATTGTAGATAGTCCACTTCTGAAATATGGTAGTACTACCGTAGTATCTATGTCAAACCCTGGACAAGGATGATTTTGCAAACACTATCCATTATTGTGGGTGCTCATACCTTTAGATAGATATAATAAACTGTGTAGCAATCCAATTTGCAGTCAAAGCCATGTAAGGTTGGATGTCCTAAAACCACCACCTCCCCCAACTATGATATGTAGAGTTTTCTTGGGGCTACCACAGTTGAGACTCAAAACCACCAATTTCACTATTCAAGTAAACCAATGGCATGCCAAGCATTGCGAAGAAGTAGTTGGTGGTTTTGGGTATCATTATGAGTGAAAATTAGTACCACATGGTGTGGTCATGGGGAAACCTAGAGGTCTGATTTGGGTCACGAAGTTCTTTTCACTTCGAAAATTTGTATCAATTTGAATATTGGGAATGAAATTGCGAGAATTTGTGCATTCCGTGAGAAATCTTCTTCCAAATGACCGATAAATATTTCTTATAAATAACCTTGTTAAAATGAGGCCATATTTCTTAAGTTGGTGGTTTTAGGACATCCAACCTTAGCAAAAGCAAATTCAACGTGTAGGAAGTGGCGCTCAGCAGATTTGAATAGCCACAGTAACATCAGGAACTTCAAGGCATGTGAACATGGTGCCATGATGGTGCATTGAAATGCAATTAAGATAATTTGGTGCCAACCTCCATACCAACCTAGTATGGATAAAATGACACTAAAATGACCTGTATGCGGCCTTTGGTGTCAAAATGGCACCAAAATAGTCTGGCCCAACTTTTCTGATGAAGTAAAGTAGTCCACAATTTTGATCCACAATTCTGAAGTAAAGTGGCATTGGAAATTATGATTTGAAGGGTATGTCAGGACAACGACAATCGTGTACACTAAGCTAATTAACCCTTGAAGGACCAAGGAGCCCAAATTGGGACTCATGTTTTTCTTGGTAATTTTGAGTAGGTCTTATGCAAAGTTCCTTTTGTTCAAAACTTATTTGTTTTTTTATCAACACATGCAATATCCTTCACAGATCATCGTAATATAAAATTTGATCCCATTTGAATTATATTTTTCACAGTATGATTGATTGAATTTGTCATTTTAAAATTATGAATCCTCAGTCCTTTAGGGGTTAACTGACCCTCACACATGTAGTCAATGTTGGCATGAGCACTGCAGGATATGCATGAAGGTTGTGGAGTTACTGACATAGATAGCTCAAAACACTCTTGAAAGTTGCTAGCTGATTTACTCCCATTGCATATCACTCGCAAAAGTAGCCCATCATTTTCAGTGACTTATGATCATCTTTTAGGTTCCATCAGTTGCTCAACCATATATAGCTTAAATGAATAATTTATTTCTACCTCGTGATGCAACTGGCCAACACTTAGCACTGGAATCTTTCAGTCAACCAGCTTAATTATTCCATGTATTGACTAGTCTAATGCTGCACAATCTCCTCACAGAAGCCATTCATCTTTCATATTCAACCATCCTCATCAGTCTACATGATCACAAGAGCTTCATACATGACAAAATTGCATAGTGCACATGGGACCACCAAGTACAAGATTGTTGCCACTCCTCAAATATATTGCAATCAGCAATAGATTGTCAGAAGAGTCTACAAACATTTCCCCATTTCACTCACTTGTACGCAATTGCGGAGCTTCACAAACCAAGACAGTCAATGCACATACATTCGTTCAAGCACACAACCTAATTCACTAGGTTGCCAGGGACAAAAATAATGCACACTTCAAGAACTCATACTCTTGAACATGCCAGAGTATAATATGGCTCTTTAGAAATCTTCTTTTAAGCCATTTCACACAATAGAAAAGTCTTAGCAGGTTGGTCTCATCTCATTGTTGATTTAGGCAAAAGAGTGTGCACTGATTGCACTCATGTGAACTATATGTGACATTTGCAAATCACACTAATAATATTAACAGTCCTTACTTGATAAGTTTGATTGTACTCGGTAAGAGCTCAAAATCTTTACAAGTGCTTTGCCTTGTAAATATCTGCTTGAGTATAAGGAATGCAAACCTCCCCCACCCTTCAACAATGTTGCAAGATATATTGCACAAGTGTAAAATGGGTGATTCAAGCAAGAAGTTGGATTTTGATTTGTCCATTTGGGACAATAGCAAATGTCAATGTACAGTCGGGTACAACATGCTTACGAATTCCCCTTTGTAGGAAAAAATTCAGAAACTTTGAACAATGCGTTTGTACTCAAAAATGATCCGATTTGGAAACCGTAAAGTGCGTTGCAATCACATTGGAGTGTACTAAAATATCAATACAACTTTACACATGTATTAATGAAAATCATACAACAAGTTAAAAATATTATATACCTATCTACCATTGAGTGCTCTCACCCTTTGCTTCAATTACAATGTCCATTCTAGCAAGCATATTTGAAATGAGCGTTTGAAATTGTTTTTTGAGATACTTGAGCCTATACTTGGTGGATGATTTGTATCATTTCATCTTTGTCTTTCATAATCTTTTTGATTCCATAGGCTTGTCTCCAATCATCAAGGTACCTACTACGGTGTATTAAAGCACCATCCTCCCTCAATGTGAGTTGAATAGGTCTATCATGCATAAAATAGAAGCCGATCAATGTGCTTTCATAAATGAGTTCCACAAAATCAACTAGTGATTGTTTACTGTAGTTGGAAGAATGATGACAAGTGAGCTTTTGTCAAAACCCGTGAAAGCCCCTACACCATTACAAAAGAAGAAATTACAAAGAAGACAGATGAAATGATACTAATCATCCACCAAGTATAGGCTCAAGTATCTCAAAAACAATTTCAAATGCTCATTTCAAATATGCTTGCTAGAATGGACACTGTAATTGAAGCAAAGGGTGAGAGCACTCAATGGTAGATAGGTATATAATATTTTTAACTTGTTGTATGATTTTCATTAATATATGTGTAAATTTGTATTGATATTGTAGTACACTCCAATGTGATTACAACGCACTTTACGGTTTCCAAATCGGATCATTTTTGAGTACACACGCATTGTTCAAAGTTTCCGAATTTTTTCCTACAAAGGGGAATTCGTAAGCATGTTGTACCCGACTGTACAACTTCTTGCTTAAATCACCCTTCTTACACTTGCAACAATAGCAAATCTTTAAGCTGGTATAAGCATCTACTTGTTGTTCAAAGAGTGCTTCACTGCTTCAACTCAGTCGTTTTGTTAGTCACTCTGTGGAACAAGGACAAGGTGCTAAGACAATAAGGCATGGATTTGCTCCCCAAAAACATTAGGAGCAAAAAGCAAAAAAGCCAACGCTATGGAAGAAAGCCCCATCAATGCACAAATTCACAAAGTAAATTACTACTCAATCATGGACTACCTACAACCTATCCAAGTGTGCGAAACACTCAATATCCACGGATGGCTCCAGAATATTCACGGATGGCTCCAGAGAGAGCAATATGTATAAGGTGAGGCCCAAGGAGGGGGACGTTCTATGTGTTAGGAACCCCGAACTTGTAGGCTCAGGGGTTCCTAACACAAGGAACGCCCCCCTCCTCGGGCTTCATCCGGCATAAAGACCATGGTGGAGGAAAGTTGCAAAATGTAAAGTTACATCCTCACTCACTTGCTATGTTGCTATTCGTGATTTAAGCAGCCCTGTTGTAGAATACATAACCGGTTGTTGACTTTTCAACGCCAACGTGGCTCCATTGATCCCATTGGCAACCTGTCACCATCGCCATCTCAAGTTGCAACTCATAACCTTCTCTCCTTTCAACTTGCATCCTACGCCCTTGGATCATGAAGATCAAGAGTTGTGATTGAAAAGTGGACAACCGGTTATGTACAACAACCTACTTGCCGCTACCACGGCTCGTCAGTTATCTAATACAAAAATTTCTGCGCGTCTTTATGCTTGACGTTCAACAAGCTCACAACAACAAGATGAAGAAGTGAACAAGTTTACCTGTAAGGAATCTCCACCAGGTGATTGATGTCATGAGCAACTTCAGAGTATCAATGGCAACCCTCGCATTCCTACCCTCCGACACAGCTCCTCCCAAGCACGCACACAAGCAAGCAACTCTAGATGCGGTTGTAAATGCAAACCCTCGTGGAGTAAGAGCATCCGCACCCATGCACGCTAAAGTTGACTCGCTAAAATTATTCATCTACATTTGAAGAGTCCTTGAACTTACACTCCCCCACCCTTGAGCGCCCCTCGAGCACCAAAAGTGCACATCAAATAGTCAATGGACCAATCACAAGTAGAATGTCAGATATAGTCAACTAAACTTAGATTTGAAGGGCCATTCCTTAACACGCTAAGATTAAAGGTCAAGAGGCATTTTTGAAGGGCCCTGAACATTTTTCATCTAGTTATTGCGCGTGTCAGACTCTGGGAGGGCATGGGTGCGGATGCTCTAAAGACGGAAGTGCTGGCTGGGGTTGAGGAGCCTCCGACTGCCAGGCAACACGGTGAGCAGTAACGGAATCTGCCTCTCTTTGTGTAGACAATTGATGCCCTGATTTTGAATTAAGTTGTCATATGGAAGATCACATTGACGGAGCAGCTTAGCGCCAATTTCGTCTGCAGATTTGGATGTATTCATTGTTTGGTTGTGACGGAGAAACATTTCGTGGTAGGTCAAGAGCAGGGCATAAATTTGACAAGTTGTGGCAAAATATTTGTCAGTGAAAAGTAATTTTCTTAGAATCAGTTCCGTGTGAAAAGAGAAAACAGTTGGGAATCTTTTCAATAAGAAAAGTCTTTTTTTTCATCTTGACCCCTCTAAGTTCTATCTAAATTCCAATGACATGTACAGTAATTAGGGTTCATCGAGAGTCCTGAGTCGAGATTCAAGGGCCAAGGTTGTGGCCGCCTCTCAGAGTCTCGTGGTCTCGGATCTCGGTTTAAGGTTGTTTTGTTAAGTTTGGTATCATTGTTCAATATTTGAACTTAAGATAAGACTTATGAAAAGATGAACTTCCTAAAACTTGTCCTCATGAATAGCTCAAGAATCTTGTCCCGGAATCTTCTTGTGAAAGGGAGAGTTACTAGTCAAATATATGCTCTGGTCAGGAGAGCTGCATTGGATCTTGTAGCGAATGGCTGGGCCTCCATGGGATATTTTTTCTTATTCTAAACACAAGCCTTGAGGCAGGCATAGGATCAATTGGTGTAGTTTCTTACATTTGCACTTCCACTCTGGGTTGTGAGTCTAAGCAGATATTTGATTGTTCAAGTCCAAAATCTTGGAAAACCCATGGAGCTGGCTAGGCGCTATTTTAATGAAGGGGCAGATGAAGTGAGTTTTAACATGTAGATTCTGTAGCTGCACTCACTTTCACATTTCTACTGAGATTTATGCAGGATTCCTCTTAGTCACCAATGAATTTATTGTAGTGATTTTTACTTGCAAGTAATCACAAGCAAAAGTGATCTTTCAAAAGTATTACATTTCAACCAATCACAAAAACATTCATGTACAAATTGTCAATATCTTATTCGTAATCAAATTACAAAAGAATTTTCAATTTTAAGTTTCAATTTTTATACAAAAATATTGGTGACAACAATCATAGATCTAACAATATGGATAGAATCAAAAATTCATAATGTACAACTTTTATTCATATATCAAGTTCAAAATATCCCTCTTAGTTACATTTTATAAGACATCTTTGAGATTCTCCAAATCTGGAGAGAGCTGAGGGCGTTTCAAGGTTAATCCTTTAGTGCCCAGGTAACCACTAAGTGGTCACTAGAAAACGAAATGCTGGAAAATCTGTGAACCATCTCAGTCTAGTGTCTGAAGTTCAAATGTGTAACTTTTGATTATGCAGATGATGCAAAAAGAAACTTTGGAATCTGACTTTCTTAGCTATCCAAATACCTATGTACAAAACACCAAAATATTGCAAATACCCCAAAATACAGCAAATATTTACAAATACAGCACACGTACTATGTGGTATTTCTTGTGTTTGCAAGTTTGTTATCTTGTATTTTTTTTTGGATTGTGTTTTCTTGTTCATGTTCCATTAGTGTATGTAGTCTGATCTTGATCCATGTACTAACTCCTTTCTTATTTGAACGTATAAATTTTGTCCTAAACCGTACATGGATAAGTCACTCTCACTTATAAAATTCACAATAATTATGTATGAGTCCGTTCTTGACATGAACGATTGCAATGGAAAGGTGTTGGCACAGGTCATTGTTGAACATCTTCACTTTCATTTTTGAAAATTTAACCCAAATTCTATTTAACCTTGAAGTCACACACCCCCCCAAAATCCCATTTTTGAGTGTTCATTATACGGTTCAAAGACATACTATAATCTTCCAATCCAACGGTCTGATCTTACCAAGATTTAACCGACACTTATTTCATTAAGCTAAGCTTACATTCATACAATTGGATACTATTAATGGTATCCCTAATTTCAACAGCGACGGTTTTAAGAAAACATCACCAAAAGAACTGTGGTTTCTCCAAAACCACCCGGGCACTAAAAGATTAAGTGTCTCTGACTTTCAAGAAATGGAAAAACATTAACCCCTAAACGTACCTGGGTATCCCTAGAATTGACAATTTGAGAAAAAGCATTATAAACTACTATTTAGAAGAATATTTTGGAATTGATATACAAATGAAAGTTCTAGATTTTGAATTTTAGATTCTATCTGTGCAGTTTGATTCACTAATACTATCACCAATATTTAATTATAAAATTTGAAAGTTAAAATTAAAAATTCCTTCTAAATTCGATTACAAACAAAATTTTAATATTTTTTGAGTAAAATTTGTTGGAATGAATTTGAAATGCGATATTCTTAAACGTGGTGATTCTTTGAAAATTTTGTGCTAATTAAATCTATGACCTCATTTTTGCAAGGCCACTTTTGAACTACAGTCAATGCAATTTTGGCTTGGTCAACAACTTGACATACTTCTACATTTGTAATTTTAGAAAAATATGTACTCAAGTATGACTAAATCCAACCGTTAGATAGGACAACAACTTGGTGAAGAATCTCCGAAAAATTGGATGACTTTCATCCAAGCATTGATGAGAACGTGAGAAGGGTTTGAATCTGTTAGTCGTCCATTTTCTGGACGCTGTGACTTTTAGGGGTTAAACTCCAAAGCCAAAGTGTCAAAATGGCTCAAATAATACAATACTACAAGTTTTGTAAATTGCGTTTTTACGCTTTGTTCACTCATATGTTCTTTGAATGCAAATATTACAAACTCAGTTGTGAGTGTATGCCAAGCTACACTTCTTCCTGAGGCTCATCGTAAACAATTACGAGACTGACAGTTTCTTATTATTAATGAAGATGACCTTTATGACTCTCAAACTAAGTTTACATCTGTGATTGCACCAGATGAGGTGCAGGTCAAATACTCCAACAACTCAAATATGGGAAGAAAAAAAAAAAATGGAAAAAAAAACACTAAACTCCAGAGTCAAAACTGGGCCAACTAAATTATGGGGAGCTTGTGGGGGATTCACCTAGTATGCTCAAGTTCTGGACCACATGGTTGATTTTAGCAGAGAGATCCTCCCAATCGATGGGCTTGGTCAAATAGCCAGTCAACCCCATGGCCCCCAAACTCTCCCTGCCTTGAGTCAACACATCCGCGGTCAACGCAAAGATGGGAATGTCAGCCCCTCTACCACCCAGTGCACGAATGGTTTTGGTGGCAGTGAGCCCATCCATTACTGGCATCTGCAGATCCATTAAAATCATGTCATATTGCCCTGTTTGCACCTTCTCCACCGCTAGCTGCCCATTGCCTACTAGCTCAACCTGCACAAACAAACAAAATAGCAGATTAATTGATACTCATAAAATGAAACTCCACAAAAAAAACCATTTATTTCATTACGTAGAAACACCTAAAACAGCATTTCAGTATACTTGGGGGCACTTTTTCATGGTAAGATATTTTTTTTAGAATAAGCAATTGACATGACGATTTAACACGAAAAATATATAAGTCATGTGATTGTTATAAACCACTTAACCCGTCCCATAGACTTGTCATAAAACCAAACTTTAGAAGATCAAATAAGAGCTAAATTTGGGGACAGTTTCAAAGCACTTTGTGGAATGGTGATGGACCATGTAGGGACGGAATTGGGTGTTTCTACCTTACAAACCAAAAAGAAGGCAATCTAGAACCTCATACATGTGGAAGTAATGAGTTGCAATTTCTAGCACACGATACTAAAACCATGAAAGACCGGTTCCAGTTTTCCATCAAATAGAGAATGCACACCACTTGTAAATGATTCAGGTTTAGGGTTTTCAAATTTGACAAAACCCAAGATATTCTAGAAAGGTCCAAACACAGTGTTTTCTTCGAAACGTTATTCTCAAAAGAATTCCAAGTGTACGAGATCTCCCAACCATAATGCAGCCAAGAAAGAGAAGAAGAAGAAGGCTTGAGGTGCATGGATTTGAGAGAGGTGAAATTAAATGAGCAATGTTGAGTACTTACCTCATGGCCATAATGTTTGAGCATCTTCCTGATGAGGAGCTGGTTGACCTTGTTATCTTCGGCCACAAGAACGCGAAGCGTCCGTCCCTTGGCCTTCAAGGTGGAGTCCTTCTTCGGCCATTCCGGCGAGACAAGACCGCCGTCCGGCAAATTGGATTTACAATGGAACGCAGCAGGTCGAAGTGGCACACAGAATACAAATGAACTTCCTACTCCCGCTTCACTTTCCACCCAGATGCGGCCTCCCATGGCTTCCACCACGCCTTTGCAGATGGCCAGCCCCAAGCCCGTGCCGCCGAACTTGCGCGTGGTGCTGCTGTCCGCCTGCGAGAACGACTGGAACAGCCGCCCTTGCTGCTCCTTGGTCAGCCCTATGCCCGTGTCCGTCACCCGCACCTCGAACCACATGGGCAGCCTGTCTAACGTTTCTTCTAGTGAATCCTGCTCATTCTCTTTCATATTATTCACAGAGCCTTCGCCATCCTCGTACTCACACTCTGCCGAATCTGCATGTCTTCTATCACACTCTATTACATGGTCGTCATCAGCGCCTATGCCCGTGTCAGGCTCACTTTGTACCTTGTCATGCCCCTGTAAATCAATCCCACATCAGAAAATGTAACTAGCCTTCAAGAATGATGCTACCAGTGATTAGCTTTTTGTCAGGAGACAGTTTAGCATTTTTGTTACTTTTCTTGAGCAATCCAGACTCTTTGGATGCTCTTTTCATATGAATATATCGGTAATATCAGGGTAATACATATGTGCTACTTAGGCAATACCTAGGTGATACCTAGGTTTAAAGAGGCTACACGTCTTGACTCCATGTAGGAAATCTGGCTATTATTCTTTCTTTTTCAATAATCCTTTGTATCAATTAGCGAGCCCAAAATTTTGATGTAGAAATTTGACTAAAATTAGCAACAAAGAAAATCATTGGGTGCTACTTCCAAGTTAGGCTTGTCCATTATACTGTAATCTGACATTGTGAGACTTTACTTAACCCTGAAAGGACGAAGGATTCATGATTTTTAAAATGAGGAATTCAATCAAGCGTATTGTGAAAAATATAATTCAGATGGAACCAGTGAAGAATATTGCTTGTGTTGGTCAAAGAAGAAATAAATTTGAACAAAAAGAAGTCTGCATAGAATGTGCTAAAACAAACGAAAGATCCCATTTGGACTTATTGATCTAAACCCAAAATGACCAATTTGATTGATTATATTATACAAGTATGATAAATAAGATGGGGTCAAATTGTGTATTATCGAAATCAGTGAAGGACGTTGCATGTCTTAGTCAAGAAAGAAAGAAAACAGGACAAGACCTACTTTGTAAAAAGCTCATTGAAGCTTGGGAGGGTGCAAGCACTAATTATGGATTTTTGAAGAGTTTTACGCACCTCATTAGGGGCAACACAGTTGGCTTCTGCCAAGTCATCATCCTCCAAACCTGGAGGTCTAGTCATCTCAACCACGTGGCTCCATGTAATGGTTATGCTACCACGTTCAGTGAACTTGATTGCATTGCTCAGCAAGTTTGTGAGAACCTGGGGACAATTACATCATACCACCATTATGGAACTAGAAACATTGGTATCATCACAGGAAGAGAAAAAAAAGCTCATCAGAAAAAATTATTAAGAGAGGTGAGGGTCAAACTACCTGCCGGAGTCGATTAGGATCACCCCGCACAGCCATCTCATCTGCAGGCGGCTTGTATACTGTGTGGCTAAGTTTCTTTTCCTGCAGTTTCCCTTGAAACAAGGCCATTACCTGCCACACAGTTGTCGCGTCAGAAAACCTTGACGTGTGCATCAGGAATTTAGGACCTCACTGATTTTTAACGATTTCCGTGCCATATCCGATATTTCATGTATGCGTGCATTTTTCTCACGGATTCCACACGAATTTCACGCTAATTCTACACGAAATCTGCACGGATTCTACATTCACTCTTTTCATTATCTAACAAAGTGCAGAATCCGTGCGGAATTAGCACAAAATCCATGCGAAAATGTACAAACCCATGAAATATCGGATGTCGTACGAAAATCGTTTAAAATCCGTGGGGTCCTAAATTCCTGATGTGAGTACAGTAGTACTTAACAACGTAACTATGTCTACACTTGAAGAATCGAGTATGATCATATGAACTGACCTGGTCAAGAAGCTCCCCAATGTGGAAGTCTGCCGTCTCCAGAGCGAGGTGCCCTGACTGAATCTTGGAGAAATCCAGGATTTCATTCAAGACTTGCATCAGACTTTCCACAGATACTTGCATGACCTTGACATAGCCATGCTGCTCAGGGGTCAGAGCTGTCAACAGAAGTAAGTCTAACATCCCCAATACACCTGCCAAAAAGGGAGGCAAACAATCAATCAATCATCAACTCCATGTAAAAATAGAGGTCACCTTCCTCCACTAATATTTACAAAATATTTAGCTCACACATAACACTCTTTAGGGAGGCCCTTGGAAGTGACCATGAGTCCCATTCTATACTGTAATCATAAGCATAGATGCATATGAGTGGTTGTAAAATCATGCAGGAACAGTACTTTCTCCTGAAGTGCAATATGTCAACACCGGTGAATTCATAGAAGAAACTTGTCAATGGCTAAAAAATGTTATGCCGAATCCAAGGACAGGTTGGTACTACCTGTCATTGGGGTTCGAAGCTCATGGCTCATCATGGCTAGAAACTGTGACTTGGCAACATTGGCTGTCTCAACTGCATCATGTACATCCTTCTCCATGGTCACATCATCAAACAGCCATACTCGCCCAATGGTGGCCACATTGGTGATGGGGTACGACCGCACTCGTAACACAATTCGTGGGTCCTTGAGCTCCCAAAACCAACCATGCGGATGATCCGGGTTGTTTAGCAAGTCATTGAAACACCTGTCATCACCACAGTTGGATCAGAACATGCACAAAGTGACATAAACCAAACAGAGTCCAAATACACTATATTTAAGGTTGGACCAAAATGCACAGTAGTAAAATTCTAGTTTAAAGTTGCATACAAGAAAACATGGGAATTTGCAACTAAAGATGTTGAGATTACCGGTATGTGCTGACCCGATCTTTGCTTCGATCAGCCAGACTTCTAATGCCACCTGCTACTTGCCCTGGATCCACTTCACCTGCATGCAGCAGACCCAGTAATTTGGCTGCTGCTTCGTTGATCAGGCACGGTGCGCTTTTGTCATCCACAAATACCACTGACTGACATTCGTATGCTTTTTGTTAGTGACAAGATTTCAAACAAAATAGATGCACAATAGACAAACACGACCATTATTAACCGGCACCGTTTTTAACTGACCCCATGAGTCATTGCAGAAAAGGAGTAAATTTATTTCATCCAAGAAATTGTAAAAATAATTAAAATGGGACGGTTTATCAAGTTTATGAACAGCAAGTGGAATTTTTGCTGTTGTGTCAAATCTGATTTTCCATTGAATAAGGTAGAGGATACTGAAACCATTAGGGACCAGTTCCCTCCTATATTGATAATAGCAACTCATGTATTATTATTACACTTGGTTGGACTTCTTAGGAAATGGCGTAAACAGGACTTGGCTAAATGACTATGACCACTCATCTTTAAATGAAAATATAGGTTGTTTACTGTACTTATAGTGGTCTACAATCTCTCATTTTAAGAAGCTCATATACATTATAGTGATAAACATTTGATCTCAACTGATTTGGCTCTTGTAAGATATGTGTACCACTTGAAATCAATATTCCTTGGGCAGAACGGGAAAATCTGTTTGACGTAAAATCTGTTTGACCTAGTGAAATATTATATTATTATTTTCTGTTGTTGGAACTTCAATATCAGGAGTATGAAAACAAATGTAAAGACAGAAGAATTACCTGAGGCATCCTTTTCATAATAGCGTCAAATCTACGCCCCATTCGGTCACAGCACTGGGCTCGGACACGGTTTGCAAGTAGAAGGGGGAAAGTGTGACCAGCATCTGACATCACATCCTCAGCCACATCTGGCACCTTTGCAGGGTCTAACCACATCGCAAAGCACAGGCCCTGCATATTGCTGCAGAACGCAATCAACACACTCACTATCTCATGAAATCCTCTTTAAAATGTACAAGAAAAAACATGCCAAAAAATAGCTCTTAACCTGAAGAAATACAAGAATGAGTGGAGAGAAAGACTTACTCTTCGGCAGTGAATTTGGTCGCTAGATACCGCTTTGGTCGAGATCCCAAAGCTGCAGTGACCACGCTCGGCAGCAACAACCCCTGTGTATCGAAAACCTACCATACTAGCTTCCATTAATCACTGGATCAATTCAATCATCTCTTGTGAGCCATCACTGTAAAAAGCCTCAAAATTATCTACTCCAACCATAGATTTCAAGATTGCTTTTCTTAGACGTTCTATGACACCTCACCAGAGGATGAAATATCCCTCAGGGGATAGATCTTAATTATAGTGATCACTCTCTCATTAGGCAGTTAGAACGCAGAACTCGTCTTCTCTTTGTGAACCCTTTGATCAACAAAAAGTAGTTGTTGTAGATTTTGGTCAGTAAGGAGGTTACCTGGCCAGTGTTTTTCGCCAGCAAGCCCTTGGACAGCCTGAGTGACACCTTGATCAAGTCCTTGGGGACGCAAAGGACGGTCTCCAGCAGGCCATGAGGGCTTTGCAGCAAGCCAGCGACAATGAGATCACACTGCAGACCAGCGGCCGTCATCTGCAACACAGAATGTGGCAAGTCCAGAAAATCCTCCTTGCCAGGCTGCTTCTCGCCTTTATTCTTGCCTTGTGCAGACCCAGATGACGTCGCACCCGTGCTCATGCCCAGCACGGAAGCCGCAACGCCGGTGCCCACGGCCGGCTTGTACGTCGAAGTGGAGCCTGAGCCTGAGCCCTGGAGCCCTGGTGTTGCAGGCCCCATACACGAGCCGCTACCTGTCCCATGATCTCCTCGTACAGGAGCCTCACAAGTCGAGAGCACCGATAAATTATTAATACTACTGGACTGGCTCAGACCATCGTTCAAGAGCGTGCATCGCTTCTTGTTCGGTGAAGCTCGGTGGGCAGGCAATGCAACACCTGAACCGCTGCCTGCATATTCAAGCTCGAAGCTCCCGTCATTGAGTTTGCGTTTCACGTTTGGCGTACCTAAGTCTGGTTTGGTACTCAGCAACACTGTACCTGACGCGCCACCTGCAGCTCCCGGTTCACTGAAATTCACACTGCTTGACTGGCGCAGACCATCGTTGAGTTTGCGTTTCTTGTTTGGTGTGGAAGATGCGTCAGTTGTCTCCGCCTTCGTGTCTGACACGACAGAGCTTGCAGAGAACGTACTAGACGGCACACTGTCACCAACCGAATTCAACTCCATCGTATCTTCACAACATTCTAAGGATTTGATAGTTTTACGTGATCATAGCAACACTAACCCTAATTTATTTATTTTCCATACTAACTACAGAGGAACTGTTGTTTAACCTTAATTTTTGGTGGAGAGACTAAACTAAGTACGAACTTGTGAATTATAATTTCCTAAATTGCTTCAAATGCATATATCACTGAGAAGGTGCCGTTTCAAGGCTGGAACAACGGCATCTGGTGCACTGAGCTGAGGCAAGTGGCCCTCGGTTGGCAAGATTTCCACCGTGGTCGGACCGCCAAGAGCATGGTGCAGGTAGGCTGCAACGAAAACTGGGACGGCCAGATCCTTGGCGCTTTGGAGAACATGGCACGGAACTTGGACCTGAGATGATCACAACGTAAGTACTGAGTGGTGAGCAACACATCAACAGACGTTAATTTTCACTAGCATATTAGAAACAACCTGATCTGTGGGGCCTTAAGTGTGGGGGTGAAGGAAGGACCTGATGTAATACACTACGCATATCACTTGTGAATATCGTATTGGCAACGCTGAAGGCAATATCTGGACGGATATTAAACAGTGTCCGGCTAAATTCCTGAATCGCCATTGAATCTATGTCCGCTCCCACTGCCAGAGGCGCAAAACCCGATACCCATGCCTTGAAATTGAGTTGCATAGCATAAAACAATTGACTCAGATCCTCTTGATCGAAGCCCCCATAATAATCAGTAGAGTTAAGATACCTGCACATAGCAACTCATCTATTCATACCCTTCACTTCGCAACTGGCGACATATTCAATATCATGGCTATGGCCATCGGGTTTGTCTACAACCTCCCACTTTAAAATTGCATAAGAAATTCATAACCTACTCCATGGTGAGTTTCTCAAAGGTGGCACAACGTGGTTGCCTAATCACTCATGGGTTATTTTTCATAAGATCGTGCCTTCCTCTTTCAGTACTAGTTCACTCCATGCAACTGTTGTAGGACTATCTTTCTTTCTATATTAGTTCAAAAAGTGTCAATTCTTAATCGTAGGATATGTAGTTCATAAAATTCTGATGAAAAACAGAAATTTGTACTCCAAAGATCTCTCTCCCATAAATCACACTTATACGCGTGAAATTGGCGCAGTTTTCTAAAACCTCGGATCTCTTCCAGACCTAATTTTTGGAGCTCTGGGCACTTGAAACACTCGAATGCGTATAGTGACGCCTCTACAGGTCTTAGAAATCCTCTGCTGCTCTCAGAAATTAATGAAAACTCACGTGCATGCCAAATGAATTCCCACTGTAGAATTCATAATAGTCGATCGGTGAGTAGTACCTGGGAGAGGAGGAGAGCATAATAATCTTGGAAAAGAGGTCCAGGCGTTCAATGGAGGCCAAGCAGCCCACCATGCCAGCGACGGAGTGGCCAATGTACACGCACGAATCGACCTCGAGCTCGTCTAGAATGGCAAGCAAGTCGTCGGCGTAGCCATACAAGGAAGAGTACCGGTGCTTGTTTGCACTGAAATAGTCGGGGTCCGTGGTGCCAGCGCCCATGGTGTCGAAGAGAATGAGCTTGAACTTGTCCACAAAGTGCGGGATGACATATTTCCACACAGACTGGTCGGTGCCGAAGCCATGGCAGAGGACCAGCACCTCTTCCCCGCGCCCCACAACAGTCACATTATGAGCCTCCAGAATACTAGACATGTCCCAACTCGCATTGACAAACTGAAGCTGCAAAGTTTCGACTGCCGGCTCTGCAAACACCACAACAACCCTTGAGAAACCAGAAAAAATAATGGCACGGTCTTGCCGTATCGACAAGTCATTCTCAAGATTCGGAGACAACGATACCAAAGGAAGGTTCATCTACAGTGAAAGCTTGACTAGATCATTCAACTAGAGGTTCTACAGTAGTACTCCTACGCCACGTCTCACGTGGGCGGAATCTATCTCCACACGCCACAGTTTCTGAACCCTAATTCGAAACCAGAAACAAAAGAAATCTTTTGCAGAAATCTCACTAGTATCTTACAGTCAGGTTCCCTGTCGACTCTAATCCACGATTGTACAAGAGTGACCCTGAATTCCAAATGGCGCAAAAGCTTCGCACCTCGACGAGAAACTAGTAACCGACTTGGAGACGAAATCACCGGACGCTAGTGCCCCATCGACCCAGCAACGGAAGGATACTAGAGGGGCCAAAGTCACCAAAACAAAAAAAAAAAACAAAAAAAAAGAGGGGAAAACAGACGAGGAAAACGCGCCCCCGGTTTCTGGATCACTGCATACCGTACGTGCGCGTGAATTTCGGGCACAAAATCTGGACCGACGACTACTCCATAGTGCTCATCGACAGCTCGCGTAGATCTTCGCATAGCCAGCTTCTTCATAACCTTTTTCTTTTTTTCTTTTTACACAAATTGAACAGTATTCAATTGCCACTTTGCATAAGGTAGTTGGAATGCCACATGTCCCAAGAAGTGGGTCACTCGGTCTCCTCCCTCACCAGAAAGGAAAAAATCTCCCCCGTTTGTCAACACTGATAATAATGAATGAAAGCACTTGTACCGTTTGGCTTCGTTGCTTTAGAGCATCTCCACTAGCACTCTGGATTGCAGTCTGAAGGTCATCCAAAAAGTCAGACCTCATCGTGTAGTTCCCCCACCAACATCAGTGAATTAGACTCTTAAAAATAGTAAGTGAGCCACTCACAAGTCATCATGCATGGATCGTGCAATTATGATCTGCAATTAAGAAGAGGAGATACACTAGCGAGAGTGATTTTGAGGGTCCTGATTTTTAGTGAATTATCCAGTGTCACGGGCCAAACAAATTGTTCACCAACCCAATTCCATTCATTTTTCCATAGCCATAACGGTATCCAGAGTGCTAGTGGAGATGCTCTTAGAGTATGCTCAGCAGCAGGTGCTTTTGAGGAACCAATGCCAAGATTTGGTGTAGCTAGCTCCACTTCCTCCAAAGTTTGGCCCAGCAACTACACACTAATGCCAAAAAATAGCATTTGGGACCAGAGTTTGAGTTTTTTCTGCCATCTACAGTAGCTTTGATGCAAGCAAATTACTCACACCAAGAAAGCATCTTTGCTCAATCAATAATCAAATAATGAGCTTGAAGACTATTCACTAGCCCATGCTTCAAAGTCATCAAGTTATTTTCATAAAATCTTTTTTTTAATAAGTTGCCTTGGTGTTCGCACAAGGAGTTGTTGCTTGGCTACTTCTTGTATATTAACATTTCTCAAAGTTAAAAATGACCCTCAGATTAATGCTTAGTGGACACATTTGGTCTGGAGCTGCTGGGCTTCCTCTAAGACGATGTTGGATTGATAAGGATCATGCAAGTGATGCGGAGAAATAGTGAGACATTGGAGCTCGGCAAGGAATGATAACGGCCACGTGGTAGTCCTAGAAGGGGAACCAGTAGAAACGAAGCTGCAAGATGCTGCTGTGACTGTAACCACATGCTCATCAATGCCAGGAACATTTAATAATAAGTCTAACCATTGATAAATGATAACTACCTAGTTCTTTCTAGCTTATCATTGAATTCTCTTCCTCAAATTCCGGCTCCTTCCTCTTCACCGATCTTCCTCATGGCCCATTCACACCAGCCTAGTGCCACTGTTGCGTTTGCGTTCCTGAAAGGATGGGAGGTAAAATGAAGAAACAAAAAAATATTCAAAACTTTGTCTTTTCCTGCTGTAGCTACTGTTGAGCACTGTGCAACTGCAATACACTACCGCAAGTATAGTCCCGTTCGTTTTTTGCGGTGTGTTGCTTTCTGTCTTGCGGTAGTGTAATTCCTTTCTGCCTATTTTAGATTTTTCTAGTTACCTCATATTCCTTCATAGTTATCTGACGCACGCATGCGTGCAGCAGAAATGGTGTATGTGAACGGGCCTTCAACAGTGGGTGCTGGTTCCCTTGCCATTCCTACGTCCCCACATGCAGCTTAGGGCAGGCTTCCATGAGTGAGGATCACGAACGGGTGAAGCCGCTAAGGTAGGATCACCCAATTTCGAGAGTGTACCCAATACTGATAATTTCTAGACACAGTAGTCCTTTTAAAATGTAAATCTAGGTAGACCATAGATAGCTTATCATTTTTGCTAACCCCTAAGCTCCCAAGAGATCATTTTTAGTCGTTGCCCATTTTGGGCAGGCTGCCCAGAACAAAAAAAAAAGTTTTTGAAAAATAAAAATATTTTTAAATACCAAATCAAGTCTACTTTCCAACGCAATTTGAATTATGTTGTTCCGAGTTAAACTCCACCGGGGAGAATTTTTCAAAGTGGATCACCTCAACATTGTCTTAGTGTTATAAAATTTGCTATTTGGAGAAATTAATGATGTTCCCTCCATCATTTCTTTTTCTTTTTTGAATTTTACTATAGATAAACCAATTTTACTAAATCATGCTAAATTTTAAACTCTAAAAGTGAAAATTCATAATTTTACATTCATTAAAAAATCATCTAAGTTTTTTTTGGAAGTTTGAGCATATAGATAATTTGTAGGGATGATGCCCTACATTTTGTTATTAAACCAAACTTCATCAAACATATGGAAGGCACATATTATAACACATCTATATTTTTTCCAATACCCCTCGAGCTTTTAGTGGTTAACAAACAATGAAGGCTCTATGACGTGCTTAGGTTAGCGTTCTAAAATGAATGTCGCACGTGTTTAGAAATTATCGGCATTGGGTACAGTGTCGGAATTGGGTGCTTCTACCTTAGAAGACAAGAATTGAGGTCTCAAGAACCACAGATTGTCCACCGGTGTCTACAAGAATTGAAACCATACTCCTATGTTCACCCATTTTGGTGGTGCATCGGTAGCTTTTAGCTGTTCACAACGCCTACCGATACATGGAAGGAGGCCCTAAAAGCATCCACACCCTACCACTGAAAGTACAAGATTCTTTAAAAACTAGATGAAAAGTGCTTGTATGTAATGTCAAAATTTTCATGGCGGGTGAGAGAACCACGGAATATAAGCACGATATAGTCATATCTAAATATGTCCTCTATAGGCTAATTTAACCACTAAAAGACCGTGGGTTTTTCTTGTTTTTGAGCATTTTGAGGCCTCCATAGGGCTGCAAGTTTGGCCAAAATTGCCATGCAAAAAATTATTTTTAAAATTTTATTTATATTACAACACTAACTGATCTGTTTGAGTGAGCCTACGAATTTTTATCTTAAAATTGAAAGAACTAGATTTCCTTCAAGCTAAATTTGTATTACCCCACTTACTGATGAGCGAGTGTAAACATTCATTTTGAGCCGAGTGTTATAACTTAATAGTTCGTTTTGTCAAAGTTAATTCAAAATTGAAAGTTGGAAATTTTTGGAGCATTTTTTAAAAATGTTGTTTTAGTGTGGTGGAAAGGAAAATTTGAAGAATATTTGTAGTTTCAAAGTTAAAACAGTAAAAAAATAACAATCATTCGGTACATAAACGTTGAACTAACTACAAACTTACAATATATGAACTAAATGTCTAATTTGCATATTTTTCTAGTGAAATAAAATCAATCTCGAAGGTTTCGAGAGGTTGATATGAATATTCTTGGAAAGTGCACAACCAACTCTAATTGTGATCAAATTTGATTGCTATAACAAAGAATTTTAGTTTTAGTTTCTTTTTTTTGAAACTGTAAAGCGAACATGAGTTGAAATTTTGTCTTTAAAGATATTCAAAATACAATTAATCTACAAGTGCCTAATTGGACAAATTGACTATTTCATATTTTATGAGATTTCAAAGGAACATTTAGTAGACTAATGAAAGAACAAAGTTTGCTCTACTTTTAATTTTTGAATCGTGTAAATGTATTTAAAAGTTTTTATTATTGAATATTAAAGTTTAAATTATACTTACGATATTGTAGTCAATTGTCAGGGTTGACAAAAAATAAGTATAATTGGAGAAGCCCAAAATTATCAGGAAATTGTTTTTTCAAAAAAAATATGTTTTATTTTGTGGAAAAGAGAACCTTGAAAACATTCACATAAATTTTCATTTGTTGAAAAACCATTTTCCAAAAAAAGTTATTCGACATGACTTACCACCTCTGATGGCTAGGTACAGTATATTTGTACATTGCTATGGCCAAAATGCATCATATGTGCAAAAAACTAATAGTATAATAAAACAATAAAATTGATATGTGTATTTTCAATTGAATGGAGTTCACAATTCTTTTAAAGCACATTGAAATTGGATCTTTCATCAACTTCTACATATTTTAAAAGTTATTGAAATGCTTGAAAAATAATTGAAAAATAATTGAAAAATATAATTGAAAAACATAATTGAAAAATTATTCCCCATCCAAGAAAAAAAAAACAAATTTTGAATATTGTAATCGATATTCAAAATCCACATAAATTACATATTGAATGCTTTTCAAATAAAGTTATCATGCCCAAAATAGACCTTTTCACAAAATTAACCTATCTATATTCCTGCCTAATATGTACACTTTTTGAAAATAAGAAGTGAGGATCACTTTTAGATACATTTATACAAACATTTTGAAAATTGGAAATTTATTCATATAATATCAAAAAAAACAACATGATAAATGATTTTTTTTATTGCCAATGAAATTCAACTAAAACTAAGTAAAACAATTCAATAATGATAACCATGCTTAGATGTTTATTTTGACCATTTTAGGATGGTTACTAAAATCTTAATGATAGTTACGTTATGCCTTACAGCTTTATTATATTCAATTTTCACTAAATAAATATTGCTAAAAAGTCATTTTGCAATATTACATTAGCTATATCACCACATATTTCACTAAAAAGCTGTTTAAATAAATCCAAAAACCCTAAAACATTACATTTGTCCAACTTGTTTAGGGAAAATGTGTCCAAAGTCACAAAACAAAACATATGCTCCCATTGATATCCGCCACAAATGAAATGCCTATCACTTAGATTAATTCAACTTTACTAGATCCTTGAGAAGAATATTAAACCAACGTTACAAAAGCAAATACAAATGTCGTATAATACTCAATGAATATTCTTCAACCACTACCAAACATATAAAATTCACTAAAAAACTTTATTATACAACGATCCATGTGTTATAAAAGTTGGACTCATCCTATTCTAATTCTCTTTAATATCGTCATGTATCACAAACGTATCACCTTGAGAATCCAACGCGGGCTCCGATCCAAAATTTGGTAGCTTTACCTAAAGAATGATATGATTTACAATATTTTCACCTAATTACAAATCATCTAATGATAGTCTCTAATGATCAAGTATAATATCTTGGACTAGAAGCTTAACTTAAAATCTTAGCATCATCCTCCACGATCAAGCCCACTTGTTAAAGGAGGCATGGTTTATCTTCATTTGCTTTCAAAAATTAATAATCTTAGCATCAAAATCGACACTCTGCTCCCTCATGAGAGAAAAATTAAAGTTGCACGTGTGCTTAAACTTCTCTACTACATGACCTTACCTGAAATGACATTTGAGAAATGTGTTACAAACTTGCTGCACTGTGATTAACTATAGTCCACTTGTTACACATTCAAACTAATCCATAGATACACAATCTCCTCCAAAGTATCATTCAGCCTCAGGATGATGCAAGACATTGTAAAATGGCCGGGATGACCACTGTAGGGTGACTTAAATGTGGCAGATGGCCCTGTGTGTTCAAGATCTCCACCGTTGACCATCCTCCCAAATGTTGATGCAGATATTGCACCGCTTCCAAGGATACAGCCATGTCTTTCATGGTTTGCAGAAGGTAGCATGGCACCGTCACCTACATAAACACAACACCCATTGGAAATAATCTGAAAAAAGAAACCCTAAATTCATGCTACAATTATAGAGGGGCACTATCTACAAGGTTATGCACAAAAGCATCCACAACCAAGTTTGTTGTCTAATTTACTCAAACATTCCTATTAATTGAGAGCTCGTTTTCCCTTTAAACATGGACTCTAGCTCACAAGAGCTGAAATCCTATTTGAAGTCCGAAGGGAAAAAAAATCTTGAACCAACATAGCATTCTATAGTACCCCTTAGTTTTAGTCTGTTTCAACAATGTTTTTTGATTTTAAAGAAAGAATTATCGATTGGAAGAGTGATGATTTTTTTTTTATAGGAATGCCATTCACATATCTTCTCTATAAGAAATATAAGAGTTTTATTTTTTGGATTGAAATTTACTTTTTTATGAAGAATTGTAGAGAAGGATGAGCTCTTACAATTGTTGTAGAATGTTGTGAAGCCCAAGAAAGAATATGAGATGAAGAAAAAAAAGTGTGAATTTGAGCCCAATTTTGAAGTTGAACCCATTTATGGGCTTTCAAGCTCCATTTAGCATTGTGTCCAGTGTACCAAAATTCTCAAACAATGAGGACAGAAAGAGAAAATTTAAAAAGGTCAAATGTTCTAAAGTCAACCACAAATGGATAATTCAGGTTGAATGTTAGTAGTACCAGGGGCAAGGTGGCGCGCAAGTCACTTTGAAAGATGGTTTTGATGACACTGAGTGCAATGTCTGGTCGGATGGTGTAGACCGTTCGGCTGAACTCTTGCACAGATGGGCTCTGAAGGTCAGCTCCAACCGCCCGTGGCGCAAACCCCGCCACCCACGACCGGAAGTTTGACTTCATGTCACCATAGATTTCTTCCAGCTCTTTCTGCTCGAACCCTCCATGGTACCCCTCATCATTCAAGTACCTATCCAATCAAATGTCCACAATTTAACAATGGATTCATGATTATAAAACTACCAATTCAATTTCATGGATTAGATAACCTTCGACAGCCGGGAGAGTTAGAAAAGGTTACCAAGGAATTTAAAAATAGCAGTCACCAATGGGAATGTCCGTAAGAGCATGCCCATCAACGAGGTTGGCATCCCTATTTCCCAACCCTGAATTTTGTGAGACAAGAAGTGTGGCTGGCACCTACAAGGGAATATACGATCCTTAAACGCTCTCGTTGGAAAAAAGTCTTCCCAAATCAAATAGGGATCTCAATTTTCAGCAAGAAATTTGAGGAAAACAATCACTTGTGGCAATGTCCCTAAAAGCAAGCATATCAATGAGGTTGGTATACCTATTTCCAAACATCACATACGAACCACGGCATTTTGAATTTTTTTTCATGAAGTGCCAAAGTGGCAATATAAAATGTTACAGTGGTGCTCCATATTTCAACATTCATCCACATATTGGATAGAAAATATCACATATAAATTTGTATTATTTTCATCCACAATTTGGCGATTTCATCCAAAATATTTTCTTAGTTTGAAGTTTTATGGCGAAAAAATTCATGATTTTTGGCCATTTTTTATCCACAGCCCTGATACAAACCCAAACCTAAATTTTGCCGGATAAGAGGAGTCTGGCTGCTTTATCTACAAGCAAAACACTAGCCTCTAATGCTTTAGCTGGAAAATTTATGTCAAATGGGGACCTCGATTTTTTAGCAAGAAAGCAGTGACCGGTGGGAATGAATGCTCCGGGAGTAAGTTACCTGGACGTTGATGCAAGCAAGACGAGCTTGTTGAAGACTTGGGGGCGCTCAATGGAGGCGATCATGCCGATCATGCCGGAGACGGAGTGGCCGACGTAGCTGCAGCTGTCGATGTCGAGCTCGTCCAGGATGGCCAGCAAGTCGTCGGCGTACGCGTGCAGCGACGAGTAGCGGCTGAAGCTGAAATCCTCCGGGCTGGTGCTCCCGGCGCCCATCAAGTCATACACGACCACCTTGTACGACTCCTTCACCAGATACGGCACCACGTATTTCCACGCCGACTGGTCGCTTCCGAACCCGTGCCCCAGCACCACGTACTGCTCGCCGCTGCCAACGATCGTCACATTGTGTGACTGCAACAACGAGCTCGACGACATCGGAATCATGCACAAAAAAACCCTACAAACAGGAATACTAGTCAACCAGTGGACAACTAACTTCCGTCGACCACTACTCACTCAGAAATTCACAACTCTGCAGAAGCTAGTCCTGCAAAAAATCCCTCACAAGGAACTGAACCCTGACTGTAATGGTGATAAATTCTTAGTAATCACTTGCTAAATTGAACAACTGCTTGCAAAATTTGCTATAAACAGCAGTTTGGCAGTGATGTTTAGTTCTCATCAGTGAATTAAACCAGGTTCACAAACCCCACAAACAGGAATACTAGTCAACCAGTGGACAACTTCCATCGACGCACCGCCATTACAGGGATTCCTAACCCTCAGCTGTGATAAATGATTGCATGCGGCGGCCCGGGAACATGAGTGTAAAGTTAGAGCAGAAAAATCTACTTGAGAGTGACGTTGGAATTCAACAAATGTGAGGAATTAAGTGAATCGATCACTCATGAGTGAGAGAGTCGGTTGCTGGGGTGAGTTCCGGTGGAAAGGAATTAGAATTGGAAATTAGTGTCAACTTAGTTGTATGCAGGAGTGAGGGGATGGCAAATTGGCAATTCGGGATCTCAATTAGCGAAAGAGAGGGAGGGCGGAGCAGAGGACGCGGAACAAGTGGCGGCATTTTATGAGCACGTGTGTCCATTACGAGCATTCCCACTGGTCAATGACTGGTACCGTCAAATTTCTTGATAAAAATCGAGGTCTTGATTTGATTTGGGAATACTCTTTGCCAGTGAGCGTTTGAGGTTGGTATATTGCTTGTGGATACCAATTAAGGTATGTTCGTACCTGGCCTTAGAGGTGGTCTTACAAGGGGGTCTTACACCCTTAAAAAAGTGTGTGTTCCCACCTACATTCTTTAGTAATTACCAATCCTACATGGATGTACACATGGCACACTTTTAAGAATGGGTATTAGCTAACATTTAGGAGGACAAAAAATACTTGAGCAATAGTAGGCAATTGTTAAGGGAGCACCAAAATAAGAAATATTCCCTAGTTTTGAACACTAAAGAATGGTCTTAGCTAATGTGGCACTTGAGGGGCCATTATGTAATCCCCCTACTATTGCTAACACTTTTCCAAACCTCATTGATGACACCTTTCCTACAAAGAAGGTATTTTTCCCAAAATTGTGGGGGTGTTAAATTTTTATCCACGGTCTTTGCAAAGGTCAAGTGCGAATGGGCCTTTAGAATCCTCTTTTCTGGAAAAATTTAGGCGTAGGTTGGTATATAAGGGGCAGTTTACACTACAGACCAAGAGCCGTGACCAAGGAAAATGGATTAATTCCATGGTCACACTTCATGGTCACACTTCCATGGTCACACTTCCATGGTCACACTTCAAAAAAATGTAATTTTTAAAGCCCTTGGACCTCTCACTAAGTATAAACCGAACTTGGACCGGGACTTTCAAAAATAATAAAATGGCATTTCAAGCCCATGGTCTCCTCGTTCGGCAATGAGAGAACCCTTTTTGCCTCTCTCACCACAAAATCCGGGGGACCCTTCAACATTATTCACTAGGCCTATTTCTAGGCCTTTTGAGGACCTCAACTCTTTTGGTCACGTTTCTTTTTTCCTTGTAGTGTAAATCCAAGTCCTCCCCGGACGAGTTGATGGAGCCAATCATAGATTTTAGAGATGCATGGGATGAGTTCTTGGTCCGTAGTGTAAACCGCCCCTAAGGTTCAAAAATTAGCAATACCAACGTCACTGGTGGACATGCTTTTACAAGCTAGACCTGGACTGTTGTGTGTAGTGGGGCTTTTTCATGGTGAAGAGACAAACATGTCATCTTCACCATGACATTCTTGCCGAGTGTGAGATTATTTGAGGCAACCGGTAGAATGCCGGACAAGACGGAAAGACAATAAAATAATGCTTTAAGAAGCGAGTTGACCAATTGCAGTGTAAACACCAACCGGAGAAGTCTTCCAAACAACTTCACAAACGGAAGTACACCAGCCAACTTCATCTAAGGTAAAAACATCAGAACTTGTTAGGGACTAATTCCAGTCACCTATGCAAGCACATGTTTCAACTTCGTGGGTTCTCAATCAAATTATCACAACCATTAGTTGTACTAGTTTGGTGAATTCCAAGTTAGCAAACTGATTGGATTAGAAATGAAAGACAAGTCTTGGTTCCCCTACTAACATCAATAGTGGTCTATGCAGATTAAGTTTGAAAATTTAGAACAAAATCATACAATGTGACAAATTAATTAAAAATCGGGCTTGGTTATTAAACCTAAAATTTACGTGCAATAGATTTTTATTGTTGAAAACCATCGCTCTAAATAGGTCGAAATCCTTAAACTAACAGGTATTAGTGCCTCCACCTTAAAGAAGAGAGTTTTGGCCGGCAATAGTAGAAACCTTATGGTTATATTTTGATGGCCATAATTAAGACGTTTTGGGTTGCTTTCAACTTCAAAGAGTTGTAACTTTTACATTCGATGTCCAAATTCAATAAAACTTGTTGGAAAATCTGCATTATTCTTTTAGTTTGTGGAATAAAATTTTCATATCAATCTAAAATGTTATGAATTTTTAGAAGCATTTTAGTGGAAGGGGTTTCAGCCTAAGATCACTTTTTGCAACTTCTTTGCAGCTATTTGACATTTAGCGAAGCCATTTTGCAAACACATTTAAGTCATTTTAATGATATTTTCTCTTACCAATGTGTTCATACTATGATTTTGAATCACTTTATAGTTTAAATGTTTTTCATTTGAGTAGGTTTAGAAATAGAATTCAAACTCTAATGTGTTGCTAGGCAAATTTCAACATCAATTTTTAGCATCAAAACATTATAATTTTGCAATTTATATGGCAAAATGACTTTAAAGTTGATTCAAGTCATTTACAACATGTACACTACAAGATTGTATGGTTGAGATTTCTATACCTCACTTACATTTTGACCTATAACACTTCAAAAACAATGATGTTTAACCCCTAAACGTCCTCACCCCTCTCCAAATTCGGCAGTTTTGCAAAGATGCATCATAAAATGCAACGCAGAGGGATATTTTGAACTTGATGTATGAATAAAAGTTGTACATTATAAATTTTAGATTCTATCCATACGGTTGGATCTGCGATTGCTATCACCAATATTTTTGTATGAATTTTGAAACTTGAAATTGAAAATTCTTTTGTAATTTGATTACAAATAAGATATTGACAATTTGTACATGAAATTTGTTGTGATTGGTTGAAATGTAATACTCTAAGTGTAGTGATTTTTGGAGATTTTTTGTTTGCTTAATTTTATGAGTTGACTTTTTTAAGATCACTTTTACACTGAAATCTTCCAAATTTTGGGTGAATCACTACAACATGGAATGAGACATAGAAATTTCACAAATCATCCCCTTTCTAATCGGATCACACATGCATGAAGCTAACTTCTCATAAAATATAGAATAAAAATTCCACACTGCAAAAAATCAATGATGGATGAGAAATCTGTGTTTGCTTCTGTCCATCGTCCACATTCTGGACGGTTGGACGTTTAGGGGTTAAACCCAAAAAGCTAAGGATGTTTAGGAGTTAAAACCAATAAATACCCTTCACTCCAAATGGTATAATCTCTCATTCTCTTTTTTTAATTCATTTTTATAGTTTTACATATAGAACCGCACAAATTTAGAACTAATAATCATATTTATTTTCACCAATTTATTACCATGAGCCATGAACTTTACAAGGTAAGTCCCTCTAATTTCCAGTCCCCTTAATACCCCTATTTAGTGTAGAAATCAACAATGTTAGTAAGCATGAATACTAGCCCAAAATTTACTTCCTTGATCCCTACATGACTAAGAATTCATAGTTTTTAAATATCAAATTCAATAAATTATTGTAAAAAAATATAACTTAGATGGGAATGAATTTTATATCACTAGGAATTGTGCAAAACATTATATACATTGGTAAAAAGACACATAAAATCAAACAAAAAGAAGTTCACATAGGACTTACTCAAAATTGCTAAAATTAAACATGAGATCCAATTTGGGCTACTTGGTCCTTTAACCCTTTAGTGCCCAACAAACCACATTATGGTCACTACAACGTCCGAAATGCAAAAAGCAGAGAATCCGTGAAGAATTGGAACTTCAGTTTGAAGTTCAAATTTGCGCACATACATTACGCACCTTCCAGAAAAAGAAATTTTCAATTTGGAATTGTACAACTATCAAAATACCTATCAACAGAACGCAAAAATACTACAAATACTTGAAAATACAGTAAATACTTTCAAATACAACATATGTATTGTGTAGTATTTCTTGTGTTTGGAAGTTTGTTATCTTGTTTTATTTTTTTGAATTGTGTTCTCTTCTTCATCTTCCATTAGTGTGTGTAATCCGATCTTGACTAATGTACCCACTCCTGTCAATTTTCAACGTATAAAATTTTGTCCTAAACCGTACATTGACAAGTCACTTTCACTTATAAATCTCACAATAATTATGTGTGAGTCTATTTTTGATATGAAAGATTGCAACGGAGAGGTGTTGACATAGGGCATAGCTGAACTTCTTTGCTTTTATTTTTGAAAATTTACCTCAAATTCTATTTAACTTTGAAGTCACACACCCCCCAAAATCTCGTTTTTGAGCGTGCATTATACAGTTCAAATACATACTATAATCTTCCGATCCCACCATCGGATGATTCTCAAATTTTAATAAAATGTGTGCTCTCGAGTTGAGAATAGAATTGTACGGTTACTTTCTAATTTAACCCATTTTATTTTTGGTAGTCTCAACCACAGTGGAAAAACCCACTGAAATCCAGAGCTGTCTGCTACAGTACCCTGGGCACTAAAGGGTTAAAGATTGACCTCTAATTTTTCAAGAAAGCAAATTTCTAGTATTTTCATAGAGTATTCTGTTTAATTGAAAATCTAAGGATAATCTTGAAAATTTCTTTAAAATCTTGGTGGTGAAGCCTTGAATCATATGGTTCAGATGATTCCTAGATTTTAACGGCTCATGTCCGCAGACAAGGAACAAGAAAAAGCTCGCAGACAAGGGACGTTGGTTTTTATAGTATGATAATAATTTCTTTGGGAATTGAATATTTTGAATATTATCATCTTTTTCCTTTATTAAAATAATTTTAAAATTATCATGGATATATATTAAAATTCAATTATTTAAAATTAAAAAAAACTCGACAAGCATTAATAAACACATTTCACCTAACTAGTTTTTATTATTATTTTAATTCATAACTTTCAAAATAAACTATAATGTAAGAATTTTTTATGATTAAAACAAATTTAATTTAAAAAACATAAAAATTGCTCTCAATTAGAAACAAAAATTTATATTGAATGTCCTCTTCATCATGGGGCTCCTTTTCACTGGCCATAAGCTTGAATTGATTTACGTTCATTCAGCTTTTCAAAGAATTGAATCAAATAATTAAATTTATAAAAAATATTAATACTAATATCAAAATATATTAAACCATTTGGAGTGTGAAAATGACTTCTTTGGACAAATTTTGGATCAGGTATTAAAAAAATACAAAATTTATATTCAAATTGAACATTTCTGAAGTGAAAACTTCAAACATTGATGTTTTAGTGAACACGACCCCAAAACTCATGGTTTTTTTTTTTACATGATTCTACAAAGGATTTGCATTCTTTCCATTGAAAGTTTTATAAACCATAAGTAACAAAATTTGTATACATAGTTGTTTGAATTAAAGGTAAAAAATGAAGATTTGAATATCAAATTAAAATAGATTTTAAAATTATCTTTTATCATCAAAACTCAAATGTATGTGTGGTTCACCTTGTGCACTACAACTTGTCCAAATTAGGCTCAAAGCTTATAATTTTTGTAATTTTTATTGGCAATTCCCTGGGGAAGTCACTGTCAAGAATTTAGATAACTATGAGAGAACAAATATGGGGTGTCTTTTATTCATTTGAGATAAAAATTATAAATTTATAGAAGTAATATAGGGTGTTTTAAAACCAAATTGGGAATATTTTAGGAATATTCCTACAATATATGGAATATACCCTAAATATACTATAAATAGTAGAATATTGCAATTATTTCATAGTCCCCCCATCAAATACTATTTGTTCGCTCATATGTACCCAAAATTTACACTAAGTGACTTCCCCGAGGGAAATTCTCTCAAAAGTTGAATGAATGTGAACTTGTTGGTGGGTACTGTAGGAAGGCAATTATAAACAAGTACAAGTCACAATGAATGAATATGAGTCAATGTAGGAAGGCAATACAATCATGAATGAGTACAAGTCGCATTGAATGAATATGAGTCAATGTAGGAAGGCAACACAACTTTTAAATGGACGCAAAAAAAATGTGTGGTTTTGGACTCTTATTATAAAAAAGAGAGAGTAGTTAGTAGTTTTTATTCAATATGGTTATTTTACTAAAGAAAAATTATGTGAAAGTTTAGAAAGAAAGGAGACAAAGAAGATTCCAAAAGGTTCAAAGAATTCAAAAATAAAAAAAATAAAAAAATAAAAAATAAAAAATAAATTAAACAACAGAGAATTCAAAGAAAAAATATAAAAGGATTCAAAGAGAAAAACATAAAAAATTTATTGTAGACAATAGAGATAAAGAAGCCGGTGAAAAATCCATGTTTTTTACTTCACAAAGATTTCTCCATATTTGGCCCTAATACAATTACCACTTGAATGAGATAAATTTTTACATGGTGAAATTAAAATTTGGAATCACTTATCAAGTTGCACAAAAGGGTATCTCTATAGTGTATTGAATAAATATACATTGAGGAGCAAGGAGGACGCATGGAGGTGCAGCCGCTCTGAACGTCGCATGAGTTGAGTGAAGCTTGAGGATCGGGAGGAAGCTGGACGACAGCGTACTACCGGGATGCTTGTAGTGTCGCTGGGACGAGGCAGCTGGGGATACTAACAATCACGCTTGGTACACACTGTCGGACCTCCGGGGAACTGGATTCGTGTGTTGTATTGTGTCAATGTAGTGCAGTGTTGGCACCTCGTAAACATTCTTGCAGGCTGGGCTGCGATACAAGAAGAATGCCAGGAGCTTCCTCCCGCCGCCTTTTCCGGATCTCAAACTCACTGTGACCTCAACGCAGACTGCCCACCGTGCGACTCTCCCACCTTGCGCCGCTGTAAGTCCACAATCTCCCTCTTCTTGCATTTATCCTCTACCCATTAGTCCGCACCCTGCAGGCGCATCTCGCAATTAGCTCGACCCAAGTCTAGTAGCAGCATTCCCGCACTAGAGATCAACCCAACATTCCAGCCTCTAGCCAAGTAGCAGATCCAGCACTCAGATTCCAGCCCCTGGCCAAGCAGCAGATCCAGCAGATCCAACACTCAGAGTCCAGTCCCTGGCCAAGCAGCAGATCCAGCAGACCCAACACTCAGAGTCCCGTACTCTATCGCCCTAGATCCGTTTTATCCGGCATCACAAGCCCCGCCTCACTTAACCAGTCACGACCAATCGACAGTCAGCTGATAGGAACACAGCGGAGCGACTCAAAATTGCTCCAGCACAGTCTCACAACCTCAGTACGCACGACCAACCAGGTACGCCTCTAACCAAGCCCAGTTTTCATTCTGCAGTAATGTTTTCCTTTCATTTTCATGATGTACAACTTGTCTACTTCCTGCGAAGTCCAGGCACCCCACGTAATGCCTGGAGGGTCCTTACCTCCAGGAGGGTCACTGCCTTGTCCTCCAGGAATCAAAAATGCCACTGCACACCTAAGTTAACCACAGGCACACGAAAATCACCATATCAACACTCTTATGCTAAATCTATCCCATGGTATCTACCCAAAAAATGCAATATAATCGTGCTTTGCCCCATGCCAACTCCAGTACAGATGGCCGGCTCCACACGCTCCAATGGACGCTCCCGTAGTTCATCCCATGCCCCCGAAGAGATCGAAATGGAAGACGCAGTGAACGTGAGCAAACGAGACTCGCCAGACTCCACCAAATCTATTCACAAGAAGGCCAGAGCAACGGGCAGCACGCTCCTCCCCAACTGTGACCCCATCAAGCTAGACTTTTGGTATGGATTCCCTACCATGGAGACTTTAGCTCATGACGCAGGTGTCCCCCCTCTCACCATCACAACACCGATTGAGGAGCTCATAACCGCGGGCTATGTCGCCAGCGAAGCCCGCGATTTACGATTGGGATGCATGTCTTTCCCAAGAGTCCTGCAGAAACTCTGGCCAACAGTTAGACCCGACAGCATCGAAGGCCAACATGTCAACATCACACAGCTCCCATTTGACATCGAGGTAAACCCACACACTAAACTCTCCCTGGACTACCACATTCTTCTCCATTTTGAAAAACCCTCCACCTCATTTAGCCAGGATCACATTATGAAGAAACTATTGCTACGTTTCTTAGACATGCGTATCCCACTGGGCGAACAGATAGGCGAGCCGGTAGCGGTCCTCTGCCATGGCCCGAAAACCGCCAAGGTTTGGTCTGGCATGGCCAAAATTCACCTAAAAAACCCGGAAGTTGATGGAATTGCGCTATTGATGGGTATTAGAATCTTTGCCATATTCCTAGACAACGATGTCCTCACTATAGCCAAGGTAGCTAAGTCTTATGACCCATTAGCATCAAGCAACCTCTTGACTGTCAAGATCCATACAGAAAACATGAGAGACCTTGAGCCACACCAACTGTACCAAACCATAGTCGAGGAAAGCTTCAAATGAGGACACGAGTATGAGATCACCCAGGTTCAGAAAAATCCCATAGAAGCCCATGGTTGGCTAACCACTACCTCTCCCGAACAGGTCTCCAAAATCGGCAGAAACAAAATACCAGTTCTAGGTGAACTACTCTCCCCTGTCATTCCCACCGAGGATCAGTTGTCCCGAGACGATGTCATCCGTCGTAACTGCCTGGTCCTTATAGCTAAAGGTCTGAACCTTACAAAACCTATAGAACACACTACAGCCAGCTTGAAAGCACATCTAGGTCCAAAAAACATTTCCTCAGTTTACTATCCCCGGGCCAAACATACAGTTCACCATGGCATTGCCAACATTGAATGCTTAAACGCGACAGTCTACAAACAATTCCTCCGCAAATCAATGAGACTCAATGGAAAGTGGGTCGAATTCCAACCTCACCCGAACAGTTTAGATGGCAGTGCTCGCCCGGACGAAGCCACGCTCAAGAAATTAGGGTTTGCAGACGTCCATACCGCCATGGCCAACACAGTCGAGGCGCTCCAGAACGCTCCAAGCTCAGCCCCGAAACCGCTCACAAAGAAGGACATCACGGCCATCGTGGAGGAAGTAGTCACGAAGGAGAACAGCAAGCTCCGCCTCAAATTCAAGGCCGACATGACCACTCTCCACACAGACATGAGCGCTGAGGCCAAAGACTACGCCGACCAGAAACATTTTGAGCTGCAGACAACGCTCACGAACCTTGAGCAAGTGCTCGGACAGAGCATGCAGGTCCTGAAGACCATCGTCCGCCCTGCTCTCCCGGCCCCGCCACAGTCCAGCTCCAAGCCAAACTGACTTGGCTCAACAACCCCATCGGCCATCTCCAGCAGCCATTGACACTGGATACCAGTAATACCCCAAAAAAAAACTACTACATACTACTGTTTTTCCTTCGCTGTTTAAGTTCTCCAGACCATCACTTCCATGTACTCAAGTGGCCATATAATAAAGCTCCTTTTATTATTATTTTTATTTTTTGTACCACTATACTTATTTTTATCCTTTGTACTATTATTTTTATTATTATTTTGTATATTAGTCCCATCTCACGTACACACACTCCACACTCAAAGACAAAACTCCCTCCTAAACATGTACAAATAAAACCCGATAACACACCTCATAGACAACACCCAACCCTACCACAAACACCATATCACCATCCCTTCTCATCAAACACTCCATATAAACACCTAACCATATTTAAACCAAAAAAGTCTACCCTAAAAACAACATACAACTATGCACAAATATTCCAATACCGACAAAGTCCCTCCATCCACAACATTTGTCACAACACAACATTAGACACAATCAACACCCGGAAAAAGTACATCACCTCTCACAACCAAACCAAAAAACTCACCCTATCTTACCACGAACCACCCAATACACATACTCCTAAAAACAATCACACAAAAAAACATAAAATAAACACACAACCTCACATCACCACCATAGCTAGCCAACACTACATCAAAATAACCAAAAAAACTCTAAATTGGTATACTTTTTATCAATATAAAGACAAACCTCACAAACAAAACAACAGACCAATACTCTTAATAACTCTATATAAATACCACCATTTACACAAACATAAAATGCTTATTAAACACCCAGTCCTACTACACCTTCTTCTATTATGGAGAGACACCGAAAAAATCCTACAATTCTCTTTACTCCAAAAAATCATCTTAACAACCCATATTAATCACCTTAGCATCTCGGCCTCAAAAAGAACTCAGTGGTCTCGGCCTACCGGCCTCGACTAGAAAAATAGCCCTGATCAAATTCTACAACAAATCCCTCAAAAAACCACAATCATCCTAACACTGAAACTCCCAACAATAGGCAAAAATCCCAAAATCCAACTCACACCCACTAAAACTACACTAACTTACTTAATGTATATCCAAAAATCACAAACCACTTCTAATCACTATTGGAACACCCATATAATAGCATATCCTATCCTCTTCTCTAGCACTGCTATACACATACACATATATACCAAACTGCACCTCTACAAACCAAAACTCAAAATGTCCTATGGTTACTTTACCCCAAACTACCTATTCTTAATGTCATGTGGGGACATTGAATCAACCCGGGGCCTATGCCAAACTTACTCCAAACACACCCACGTTCACACAAAAATAGAGATAAGACATACTTTATCCCATGTACAATAAAATTGCACCCAGAATACCAACACCTAGCTAAAAAAATTTCACCCATTATCCAAACCACACACTTAAATCACCACAATAGTAGCCAAGACTATCCACACCTTACTAGATACATTCAACAAAACTCACAACACCCCCCCCACACACATGTTATATGCCCTCATCACTACCATCAGCCCCCAATTAGAATCTTGTGATACATATTTTACCCAAACCCCACACCCAGACTGGACAACAATCCTACTCGAAAAAATGTCATCACTACAAAACCCACCTGCAAGACACATATTAAATAAACACCCATACACAGAATTCACTGACAATAACCAAAACTTACTAAACCCACCAAATACCATTCATAATGAAATCTACGACCTCATTCATCAAAATGCTGACAATATCTCCCTCCAACACATGATTGATAAATTTCCATTCCTCCCAACCAACCTACTAGAAGCAACACTAAAAGTACATGAACCATTATCTGAATATACTCATCCCCCACCACTCCCAAACATTCCCACCATACAGCCTCAAGAAATTCACACATCAAACCACCATACCAAATTTATTACATGGAATGCCTCGTCACTAAATACGGCACTCCCAAATTTACACGAACTAATTGCCCACACATCTGATACACCAGCTATCTTCACCATACAAGAAACTAAATTAACTGCTAACAAATCCACCAAATATATCCAAAACCTATTCCCACAATACAAACTAATTTTTAACAATACCCACGCTCTCACAAGATGTATGCAACAAAGAATGCCATACACTCCCGCACGAGGAGGCCTCCTCACACTAATACATCACAAATATGCATACCCTGGAAACATCACTAAAATACCAACTCCCAAAGAAATCTCGCCATACCTACAAATAATAAAAATTACCAACCAACCATTCCAAACTTGGCTCATCATTCACATGTATATGCCGTCACATGCAGAAAACATACAATATATACCAATAATCCAACAAACCATAATACAACAGACCAACGCACACCCAAATACCATACAAATACTATGCGGTGACTTTAATAGAGATATAGCACTCATAGGAAGGCAAAATAATACCAATATAACCCCACCACAAACAGAAGACATAGACTGGAGAGCCTTTACAATCAACCTCCAATTAGAATACATCCCAATAGACCGCCCATTCACCAGACAAGGCGGATTAAAATATAACCAAACTAGTCTAATAGACGGGTACTACATCAAAACACCAGATAACACATTATACACATCAACTACAAATAATGACCACAACCTTAACTCGGACCATTCACCAGTAACGCTACACATTCCACCAAACACATTACTAGCAAGACCTATACCTATCTCAAACAAAACCACAAGAATTCTAAACCCCATACCACAAGAAAACATAGAAAAATTCAAAATAGATTATTTTGAAGAACATGCATTACAAATAAATGAACTCATCACAACACTATCAAATGATCAACTAACAGATACACAATGGCAAACATCTTGCTCAAAACTAGATCAATTAATTCACAACATATCAAACAAAATTCAAGAAACATGTAGTGCCCCGCCACTACCAACACTAACAACTCATACCTCCCAACAAGGAGGCTTCTTACCAAGGAAACTACAAAAAACATGGAAAAAACACCTATCCACCTACCATCTCATTAGAAAAACAATCTACATAACGAAAAATATACAAAATTGGCAAACACATCCTATAATCGAAGAATTAAAAACCCACACAAATGTAATCATCCCACCACTTCCAACCCAAGAACCACACCAAACAGAATGGATCCAATCACTGATAGAACTAGCCAAAACAGCAAAAATCCAAGCGCATAAAATCACCACAAAATACACCCAAAACTGTATAAAAAAGACTATTCTAAAATACAGACAACTCTATGACAAAAGCCCTAAGAAAATAAACAAGAAAGTCTTCAAAAATCAGGAAACACCACCATTGGACTGCATTGTTGATAGAAACAACAACATTCTAACAAACCCAGAAGACATAGCAAATGAAATCCACATACAACAATCAATTAGTAATAGACCCATAGTACCAACATGTTATTACCAACCCGAACACTCTGCACACTGCAATTGCGGAGTACGACAATACCCGTGGCACGACCTTGATGGATTCGTAATAGAAAAAAGAGGAGACCCACAAATCCCACTCCACAAACACTTTGACAAAGAAATATACGAAATGTGTCTCAAACAGCTATCTAACAACAAAACACCCGGCCCTGACAAAATTCCCAACTCTATACTAAAAAAATTGCCTGAAAGTTTTCACAAACTACTCTTTCTATTTTTCACCCATTGCTACAAATAAAAACAAATCCCAGCCTCATGGAAAATAAGTCTGACCATACTACTCTATAAAAAAGGAAATCCTGCACAACTACCAAACCATAGACCAATAGCACTTGCAAACACAATATACAAATTCTTCACCAGTACACTAACATACATCCTCTCAGCATATGGCGAAAAATTCCAAATCCTACACGACAGTCAAGAAGGATTCAGAACAGAAAGAAGTATAGCAAGACAATTACAACTTCTAATCGCAGCACTAGAAGACGCAAAATTTACACATCAAGACATATATCTACTATATATAGACTTTAAAAACGCATTTGGCTCATTAGACCACGCAAGACTCCTCGCTATAATGAAAGACCTTGGATACCCGGCCGACGCAATAATGTTAGTCGGAAATATCTACTCCCACTCACACACCATATATACCGGAGAGCACTTTGGCAAAACAAAACCAATACCGATCCAAAGAGGAACCATACAAGGAGACACACTTAGCCCATATCTCTTCCTAATCTTTCTAGAACCTCTTTTGCGCTGGTTACAAAGAGGGAACAATGGATATACCTTTGGCACATCAGAAACAACAATAAGCTCTGCAGCATACGCAGACGACCTTGCAGCTATATCAAATAATACCAAATCAATACAAACCCAACTACATAAAATTGATAAATTCTGTGCATGGGCAGGCATGGACTTGGGAGTCACAAAATGTGCCGTCACCGGTTGCCCCAACAAATCCAAAATGTCA
Source organism: Pohlia nutans (assembly GCA_022496805.1). Lineage (NCBI taxonomy): Eukaryota > Viridiplantae > Streptophyta > Bryopsida > Bryales > Mniaceae > Pohlia > Pohlia nutans. The sequence continues at coordinate 27,195,590 of CM040101.1, read as the reverse complement.
CCAAACAAATTCAAAATCCATATAACAAACCAAAAAATCAGCTACAGAGACCAAACACTACCAGTACTTCATCAAAATGAACCTTATGTCTACTTGGGCATACAATTAGTTCCTTCACTAAAATGGAAACTCCAAACACATATCACTACTACTAAAATATTAGACCAATGTAAACAACTATCAAATAGCCCTGCCACCATCAAGCAAAGAATCAGTATGGTGGACACAGTAATTAGAGCAGGCATAGCCTACAGTTTCTTTGCAGTCCCATACTCACTACCGACGATTAAAAAACTTGACAAAAAAATTATTGCAATCCAAAAAACAATATGCGGACTACCTAAAAGCACCGCAAACGTAATAACACAACTACCTCACAATTTATTTGGACTGGAAGCCATCTCTCTAAAAAATACCTACCTTAGATGCATTGGTGAACAACTCAGAAACGCACTCAACGACAAAGGGAGATTAGGAAAAATATATAGAGGACTCATACGACACATACTTATTAAAGCGGGTGGTGCCGAAGAAATCCCAAGAATTAAACGTCAAGACTGCATTACATCACCTACAACGCGTACACTATTCCTCCTCAAAACAACAGTCAACATACATCTAAAAAGCACAGAAGAAAACTTCCAACTTCACATGACCGAACTAGAAAAAGAATGGCGATCTGCAGCCACAAACGAACTTCCACACCTAGACCCAAAACTCTCCACAAAACTACTATATAAATTAATGGCTCACAAAATTTACAATATTCAACAACTCACCCTGCCCAATGGCACAAAGCTAATGTCCCCAGAGGAATTTAAAAAATATTACCAAAACCCAACCAAATTAGACAAAAGTGCACTAAACATAGCAGAAAAACTCTTCTGTGAACCAAAATGTACCCTAGACTGCACAAACCCATGTCAATTACATTTATCACCCCGTACACTAAAAGAAAAATATAAAATGGATACCCACAGAATAATACCAAGAACACCAACAAACCCCGTGCAACTTCCTCAACCACTTCAACCACAACTACCAGCCCCACCACAAAAAATAAAAAACAACCCCATAAGATTCCCCATTAGCACAATACTAAACCACGAAACAACCACAACAAAAGACAAATATAAAATATCTAAAAAATACAACACCTACCTATGTCAATGGACAAACTCAAACCACATAATATACAATAAATGGCTACAACAACGCGAACTATTTCCGCTAAACCTACCAACAGTAATACAACATAATCTAAAACTTCTTACACGATACTACACAGACTATAAGAACACACACTATCGTAATATCATAAATACACTATCGTAATATCATAATTACACAATTTACACCCGAACAATATAAAGACACAAGATACATCCCACCTCCAACAAGAACCCCATACATCAAAACATCCACAATTGAATGCAACCCAGAAAGAGACATAGACACAAATAAATGCACCATTCAAACACAAAATGAAAAAACACACCTCTATAACGACACCGGTAAATATATCACCACCATTCCCACTTCAAGAATAAAATGGCTATAGCAGCAATATAGCAGCAACAAATATAACACCCACAAAATAATCCCTGCTACACAATCATTTGAAACCGAAGTAGTATGGCTATACCAAAGATACGAACACAAAAACCATAAAAAGAACACAGTAAAAACACCACACCATACCATTCCATCCGCTATTCTTGATACACTAATAACAACATTTAATATAACACACTCATACTTCTCCTCACCAATTACATGCTCCACGAAATCTACCCAATTCTACTCAACATTCGACAGAGACAAGATCTTTGGCTCACTAGGGACAGCCTTCCAATATAAGTGGAAAGGTATCGGATATGCACATCCAAATGACGCTGAAACAACACAACAAGCAATACACTGGGCAGGACTAGCAGCAAAACAAGACCCTGAAACTGTCACCTTTTTAACAATACCAGACACCAACTGGTACCAAAACCTAGCACCATACAATGGACCCTTCCCAGACACACACGTCACTATACATTTTGCCGCGGACACCATTACATACGACGAACCAACTATACCACTAGAACCCACCAAAACTCGAGATGAACCACTTGCAACGCACATATGGTGTATCCACCACCAAAATAACAACATTGGCACAATAAACCAAATAGACACCATAAAAACAACACTTGAAAATCTACAAATTCCGCAATACCATACACAAATAGCCACACCCACACCACCAAACACAAAAGTTAACAAAAACACAAAATGGAACAAACTCATCTACCCACCCCATAACAATCTACAAAATACATGGATAGATCCCCTTCCAGATTTCCAAATAAATACTTCATTAAAATTCCTGCCACAATACAGCTATTACACAGATGGTTCATTCCTACCACCTAAAGAAGCCAATGACGGCCATTGGAAGAGAGAAAAAGCTGGATATGGAATCTACAATGCATCTAAACCAGATGTCCAAATATCGAAAAGACTCCCCGGACTCCAAACATGCTTCAGAGCAGAACTAATGGCCATACATGAAACACTTTCTTTGATCACCACCACATATAGAAACGAACCTGCACATATCTTTACCGATTGCCTCAACTGCATACATGTCTTAAACACACAACTAAAACACCCAACCCAACAAAATAACCACGCAGATAAAACCATACTACAAGAAATGGTAGAAATGCTAAAAAAACGAACACAACCAACCACAATATACAAAGTAAAAGCACATGCCAAAATCAACGGCAATGAACAAGCAGATCAACTCGCAAAAGAAGGTACCATAAAAAGAGAATATCAATTCGCAGTAAATCCATACAAATTTGCACATACCACACCTTACTACTTCCAAAAAGACACATGGCCCGGTCGTATCAAAAGACCAGACAAAGGCCCAGTCAGATGCCTGGAAGAATACATAAAGAAATATGACCGTGAAAATAACCTCGAAATACTGGCGGAACACTTCCCCAACATCAACAAATGGACAACAAACTCCATCATAGATAACGAACTGTCTAACGACTTCTGGAAAAATCCAGAAATAACAGACGCACAAAAAACAAGCATACTAAAATTCCGAACCGGCCAATATATGGGCAACGCCCGAAAGCAATTAATTTTTGGCATACAAAGATTCCCCTCAAAAACATGCCCCATTTGTAACTCACAAGATGCCGATACCTGGCTGCATGTACTTTTACTATGCAAACAACACCATCTACACGCACTACGAACCAAAAGACACAACAAAGCAGTATGGGAACTAAGAAAATTACTACTATCCTCAAATAAATCAAGATGCTACACTCTCATGAACGCGGGAACATTTAACAATAATCCACAAGAAAACACAGTTCCTCCATGGTTATTACCTTGTACTTGTAACCAACAAAGATGCCAATGTAATGCCAGATTCAAACCAGATATACTATGCATCAAAGGCCTCCCATACCAAAGCCCACCCCCTCTAAACCCCGATGATAACCTAACCATACAATTTATAGAATTTACATACACAAACGACAGATTCTCACCAGAAACAGTTAGTAGGAAAATTCTAAAATATCAGCCTCTAATAAATAACATTATACAACAAGGTTGGAAAGTAGATCCTATCATAGTCATAACAGCTAGAGCTAGAGGAACCACACACGTCCCCTCAATGAAACAACTAGAAACAAAATTCAACATCTGCGAAACCTCTATAAAACACACATTTAAAGCAATAAATACCATTGCCATACAGTATGCCGGCTCCATACTTTTACACAAAAGACGAATAGAGAATAATCAAACAATACCAACAGACGTAGTCCACTAAAAGAGGGAGGATAGTGGTGAAAACCACTGTTAGCCACTCTTTTCAAACAACTAGCTCAACTTGTCTCAGGAAATAGGAAGGGCCGGCTGGTTGGTACAAACTTTCCTGCCATGATAAACTCACTAGCAGCACCAAGCCATGTGTACCACACCACTGCTCAACGAGCCCAATTGGTTTCGAACCCAGACCTCGTAAATGTAATACAACGCCCTTCACCAACCAACCAAAGAACTCATGACTTGGCAATAAAACTTAAAACTACTCATTCTTTATACACGCTATCACCCAACCATCACTACTTCGCCTTTTTCCTTGTTACTGTTACTGTTACTTGTCTATGGTTACTTTAGTGTCCATCCTCGAAAGAGGAGAGTAGTATTGTTCCAATGTCCCTTTGTCCGGTGGGCATCGGGCCATTGACATTACGAACGGACACTTTATTCACGCCGGCCCCCTTCTTTGGGTTGGTGTTTCTATCTATCTATCTATCTGTATTGAATAATGTTTTGTAAAAATGGAATTTTGTAGGGTGAAGAATGCTATAATTCACAAGTGAGAGAGTGTAACTAGATTTGGCTTTAAAACGTCTCGTTCTTTTCTACTTTTAGGTTGAAGTTGATAAGCTCAATCGTAGCGGTGAGTGAGTGTGAATCACCTTTCAATAAGATGCTTCATATTTTAATGAAGCCTTCATCCACAAGGAGACTATATCTCTTTCAGATAATAATGATCACAATGTTCAAAAGAGCATTGTGAGTAAAATGTTCAACATTGTAGACTATGTCTTCCTATACGTTAGGAGGAGAAAAAAGTGAGGGAAGTGATTAGTGAAAACTATAATCTCAATTATATAATCTCTAACATGTCCCTTTGGCAAGTCATAATATAATTTTTGAGATAGTTGAGAGAGGTTTCTGAATGAAGAGAACTTCAATAGCCTTGGTGGTCTACATTGTTCAAACAATCATCAACTTCCTTTCATTGAAAATGCAAATTACTTATGAACTTGACAAAAATAGAGGTGCCAAACTCTTAAAGCTAATTTTTCTTTTTGGTTGGTTACTTTTTGGTACAATTTAGGAAAAATAAATAAATTGATATATACTATATTATTTGGCAAATGAATTTGGTCTTGCAATGACACAACTTGTAACTTGCAGACCTCATAGATTATTTGCAAATCAAACAAGTAAAGTTACAAAATGAATGCTACAATCTATTTATGAGTTGCATTAGATCATCAGTTTTTAAGGTCTTTCAACTTTAATGGTCATTCCTCCCGATCAAGTTCAATTTACTATAGTCAAAGGCCCGAGAGCCTTAAAAATTGGATTTTTATGAGATGTGACCATGAAGTGTGACATGTTCAAATCGATGTACTAAATGGTAATATATTTTCGTACATAGTTGACCATAAGAATAATTCATTTTTCTTAGTCATGGCTCTTGGTCCATTGTCTAAATTAGTCTTCAAACTTTTTTAATTTGACCACTTTGGGTCTCAACTCTTTTACTAAGTACTCCCTCTGTTCCAATACTACAAGCACGTCATGAAATATTGCATAGTGTTGCCAACACTACATGCTAAATTCCAAGCCGTGCTCATAACATTGGCACATTGGCATGTGCATTAGGACGGTTTTCCATTGGGGATCTAAAAGTTCAGATCGGAAACTTTGACTTGTGGGAAGTCAAAATAATTGAAAGTCAAAGTCATCAAAACTTTGGCTTAGTGTATTGATGAGATTTTTTCCATTGGTAGTATTTTCTTAGCCCAATAGAAGCTTGCTACTACTCTCACTAGCCTGCCACCCCTCATTTGGGATCCAGATTGATTGTCCTTTTCCTTCTCTTTGCACTTAATGAATTAATTCCACTCTTTCAAGTTAAAAATAAATAAATAAAAATAAAATAAAATAAAAACTTATAAAGTTATTCAAAAAGCTTCAATTGAAGTAACAATGTATACCAATTGAAAGAAGAAATCATATCCTATATTTGTGACATTATAAATATGATTTGAAAATAATTATAATTTATTTTCTTTTTTTAAAAGTAAGATTTTTAGTTTTGGTTGAAGCACTTAGGAATCAACCCTTCAAAAGGATTCCATGATAGTGCATCGAGTAGTGCATTCATATTCAAGATCAATCACTTTATATGTTCCAATTTAATTATTATAAACAAATGTTACTACTTCAATTTTATTTTCATAGATAAAATCACGTGTTCTATAAGTTCACGTTTTCAATTCTTTTTGAAGACTTGAAGTTATTGTGAGTTTCTTGGGGAGTTCACTCAATGTATTTTATGTGTATCACGTGTGAACAAATCTTTGACCCCCTATATTACATTATAAATAATCAATCAAACAACTTGAAATTTTTTTAGGATGTTTCTTTATGCTGAAAGATTATATTGTGAATTTTTGGGAATTTTCTTTGTTCAAATTAATTTCTTACAAATTTTTGAAGTAAACAAATACACTGTGCAACTAATTTTTGTATTTTAGAGCTAGTTTCAATTGTGTTTTTAGAATTGGTTTTGAATTTATTTGATGTAAGAGTTTCTAAAATAAAAGATACAATAATTATGTGACCACACTCAAAAATTTGGAGCCAAATCAAACTTTATAAAAAAGTATATAGGGGGTTGAAAATCACTTGTTCGCTCCTTTTTACGTAATTTTTGGAAGTGACCTGCCCGAGGTGAGTTTTAAAAGAAGTAAAAAATAATCATATCATGTAAAATACAAAAATCAAAATTTCTCCATAGATGATCATTACATTAACCCCGAAACGTCCTCATCCCTCTCCAGATTTGAAGAATTTCAAAGATGTCTTATTAAATGTAACTAAGAGGGATATTTTGAACTTGATATATGAATATAAGTTGTACATTATTAATGATATTTTGATTTTATCCATATTGTAAGATCTATGATTGTTGTCACCAATATTTTTGTATAAAATTTGAAATTTAAAATTCAAATTCTTTTTTGCAATTTGATTACGAATAAGATATTGACAATTTTTACATGAAATTTGTTATGATTGGTTGAAATGTCATACTCTAAATGCATTGATTTTTGCAGCTTTTTTGGATGTTTAATTTTACGAGTTGAATTTTTTAAAAGCACTTTTACATTGAAATCTTCGAAATTTTGGGTGAATGTATACAACATGAAATGAGGCATAAAAATTTCACAAATCAACCCCTTTCTAATCAGATCACTTGTGCAAAAGCTAACTTTCCATAAAATATATAGTAAAAATCCAAACTACAAAAAGTCAATGATGGATGAGAAAACTATGTATGATTCTGCACATCATTCATTTTCAGGATGGTTGGACGTTTAGGGGTTAAAGAACATCCAATAGTGGAACCAAATTTACCAAGTCATTTAGAATCAATATGTTGGTCATACCTCTAATCTTCAAATTGAAAAAATAAAATAAAATAAAGAATTTTCAAAATTTCAAACTGTGGTAAAATTCCAGTTACCCCTTCACTGCTCAATCAACTATATTATGCTTTATGTTTTTTCATCAAAGGCTGAAAAATCAAGTGTTTTGACTTTATCAGAGTTGGTGCCGATTTCATGAAATGTTTCAATTGAGTTATGATATACACTATCTTTTGACCATTGGGATTGGAGAGTAGACTTCATCTGAATAATTTACACCGTCAAGAAATATGAAATTTGAATGTTCAAATTACAAAAGGCTTTCTAAGGATGCTCCAATCATGCATCTCTTTTAATTTCTTCACTTTCATTTTTTAACTACTTGTAAACATAACTTTTATCTACCTTAATTGCAATTTTAAATATTAAATTTGAATATATATATATATATATATATATATTTGAACTTTTATCTTGTTTGCATGATAAAATTTGTAAATATTTAAAATATTTTCCAATCATGTTAATTTTTTTTGTCATACATCTATATTGATGACTATTTATGAAAATTTATAAATCATTCAATGTGATGTTTCAAATATGCAGATTGTACTGCTTTGACTTTTACAAAACATGTGAAGAGCTTTAGGAGTTAATAAGCTTCATTTCATTACACGAGCTCAAAATCAAAAAATTCACTTGAATGGTTAAAATTGAAATTAATTCAAAAAGGTTAAAAGTTGTCAAAATGTACTACGAGGTGATTTGTGTCATAAACATCTTATTTTGTAGAAAAGTTAATTCCACCTCAAGCACCTTCTGTTGCAAACACATTCAAGCACCCTTCCAAAAAATAAATTAAAAGGAGTAAAATGCAATATTACATCCCATTCGAGATGCATGAAACCATTCATAAGTAGGTAGCTTTTTTATTGTGGCATTCTTTCAGGGGCTAATCAACAAAAAAACCCTCTAATATTCTTTCCTTTTGGGAAATTATTTGCAATAATACCATAAACAAAGGGCAATGTTGGCATCTACAAAATATTTCTAAAAATATTTTGAAATTTTGATTAAAAAACATCCTCTTCGTATGGTGAAAATACGAAATTTGAAAATATTCACAAAATTTGACATGCGCCTAACCTTACTTTCATCTACCCATGTAAGAGCACAAGGAATACAAATGTAGATCTCAAGCTTGTGAGGCAATTTTATTTTTATTTATTTTTTGACTAAACAAAAATTTGAGCCTAAAACCGGCACTTTTGCAAGATTTTATTTCTTCTCATTTTGACATTAACTTATTAACCCCTAAATGTCTACAACCCTCTCCATATTCGGCAGTTTTGCAAAGATGCATTATAAAATGCAACTAAGAGGGATATTTTGAGCTTGGTGTATGAATAAAAGCTGTATATTATAAATTTTAGATTCTATCCATACGATTAGATCTATGATTCTTATCACCAATATTCTTGTATGAGATTTGAAGTTAAAAATTCAAAATTCTTTTGTAATTTGATTACAAATAAGATATTGACAATTTGTACATGAAATTTGTTGTGATTGGTTGAAATGTAATGCTTTGACTGTAGTGATTTTTGGAGATTTTTTGGTTGCTTAATTCTATGAGTTGACTTTTTCAAGCGCACTACTGAACTATTTTGAACTAAGATCTAAGAAATTTTTGAAGGATCACTGCAACATGAAACGAGGTTAAAAGTTTCACAAATCACCCCTTTTTAATCGGTTCACACATGCATGAAGCTAACTTCCACAAAATCTGTAGTATAAAATCCACACTGCAAAAAGTGCATGATGGATGAGAAAACATGAATGAAATCTGTACATCGTCAAAAAAAAAATGGACGCTTAGATAGTTAAGTGTTAAGAGTCTTGCACACATATCAATTGACTAAGCAAATAAAATCATAGAAGTGTAAACAAAATCTCTGCTTTTGCAACATATTTAAACAAGTTTCGATGACTTTGACTTTGGATTACTTTGACTTCAATACACCAAGTCAAAGTGCTTCGTATCCCAACACTTGTGAAAATACTTAAGAAATAAGTTATAAGTTTAACTCCTATAGACGCAAAACATTCATTCATGATAATTTTGGCAATTCACGATTGATAAAATGTCACTACAGTCGAATTTTTAGTCACAAACAATTGTTGACTAATGACTTCTCTGGTACATTCACATTCAACAACCTATTTAATATAAAAGATTCATGTTCAAGTAAATTACAATTTGTTATTGATATTGCTTAAAAAAATTCTACAACAATATAGTGCTGCATGTACAAAGGACTGGAATTAAGAAGGAATAATCATTTTTGAACTTATCAAATTCCTTATCAAATTTCATAGATGTCTCATAAAATGTAACTACGAGGGATATTTTGAACTTGATATATGAATAAAAGTTGTACATTATGAATTTTAAATTCTATCCATACAGATAAATCTATGATTGTTGTCACCAATATTTTTGTATAAAGTTTGAAATCTAAAATTGAAAATTCTTTTGTAATTTAATTAAAAATAAGATATTCACAAATTTTACATGAAATTTGTTGTGATTACGGTAGTTGAAATGTAATACTTTAAGCGTATTGATTTTTAAAGATTTTTGGGTTGCTTAATTTTATGAATTGACTTTTTTAGAAGCAGTTTTACACTGAAATCTTCAAAATTTTCGATAAATGACTTCAACATGAAATGAGGCATAAAATTTTCACAAATCATTCTTCCCAAAAAATATAGAGTAAAAGAATCCACACTACAAAAAGTCAATGACAGATGAGGAAATTGTGTTTGATTCTGTACATCGTCAACTTTCTGGACGGTAGGACGTTTAGGGGTTCTAGAACGAAGAATGTGATATTAGAGAAGGTGCTAATTAAGAGGTTTGTTGTACCAGTACCATTGTGGCAGTCCTTTGAATCATGGCACGTAACATTTAACCCCTAAGCGCGCAAGGAGCCCCGTGGGGCCATGTTTGATCATTTTTCAGTCAAATGTTGATTTTCACCTAGTTCCTAATTTCAAATGAAAATGGCTTGAACTAAGAAAGTTTGGGAGCTATCTTTTACATCCTAGTCCAATGTACTCTTCTTCAAGATTGTTAAAATTGCGTATTTTACAGCATTTGAAAGCTCAAAATCCTAATATTCTAATATGCATTGCCGAAAAGTTTTCAATCGAATTTCTATTTATGCAAACTCAAGAAGCATGCCACCTACACTTTGTTGTTCATCACTATTTGAGTTTACAAAAAAAAAATGCATCTAACCTAGGATCTAACCTCCCTTTTTGCTGTACTTCTAACCTCTCTATTGAACTATACTTGGATTGAATAGTGTCGTGTCATAGATTGTCTCCTTGTGGGCTGTGGGTTTGGAGCTTTGGTAGAAGGTGTGGAAGCCATAGCAAGGTATGGAGAATAATGACATTGCCTTGTTTTAGATTGACTCCCAACTCGTCATAGACTAGTTTTTGGTCTATTTATATTTCAATATGAGTTCAAGAGGAATTCTAAACATGAGTTTGGTAAAACTTTCCTCTTCAAGTTGACTTTTCGGTTAACTCTATTATTTACATTTTTCCTTAAAATTTCATACTATTTTAGCCATTTTGTAATTACTATGATTACAAGAGAATACATGTGAAAATATTATAAAACTCATTTTTATATAAATAATTATAAAAAAACCAATGTAAATCGTTTTAACAATAAATTAAATGAGAAAATACCAATATAATATAAAATACTTTAAAATGTGAGAAATTTATAAGGTTCGACCGGGTAAATACAGTGTGAACGCTTAAGGGTTAAAAGCTGTCATTTATTCTAGAATCGCCACTTGGCAGTCAATTTGGACTAACTTCTCACTAACCCAGGGTCACTAATCATTATTACCATTACTTGCCAATTAACTATTAGCACTAATCAGCACGCACTATGAGCATGTGATGCTGGAGAAGGTGACATGAAAGAGGTCTGGGACTCTGGGTGTACCATTGTGGCAGTTCTTTAGTGACACGTTAGTCCATATTGGCTACTAAGTGCCGGTCTCTTGGAGAATGGAGGCTTTTGAATGTTTCATTACTGTAGTCACTACACCAAAATCACAATATACTGTGGCCCTGTGTTTTTTTTTTTGGTTTTGGACCAAACGCTTATATGGCTACTTCATTGAGATTTCAATGTTTGACATGGCGATTTAAATTATTATTTTTTTGTTTTTTATTTTTCCATTTCTTTTTTTCTTGGCCTTTTTTTTGTGAACAACAATAATAATGGGGAACAAGTGGCGATACGTATTTATGTTGCCATCCAAGATTTGGCAACTAGTAAACAAACATGTATACAAAATTGGCTACAAACGTTTAAACGCAAAAACTGATATGGCGTATTGTAAATTAAATTTCTACAAATCTGACATCATACTGGCTACACCATTTCAAGCAATGTATCTAATATGGCACTATGTTCGCTCATACAAGGAACATAACCAAAAAGCTTGAACAAGAACAATGGACCTACAAAACCGCAAGTGACACTCCGACGCCCCAATGAGAATGGAGCAAAGGATGAAAAAATAAAAATTTGAAATGACAAGCAGGACCAACACAGTGGCTCGAATGTGATTCATATGAACTGTTTGTGGAAAATACAATTCAATTCTCAAGGCCCAAGCAAGACTGCATCATGCGCAGCTGCAATCAAAAGTTGAGATATGGAAGCGCTCTACTAAACTAGGCATTCGTGCCAGCAGAATGGACCCACTGTTTGAAACAAGCATCGTAAGGGGAATTCTCCAACGTGTATACTTGTTGGGCTTTCATGCCCACTCCAAGGGACAAGTGGTCACCATCAAGCTTGTTTCGGACTTTATCCTTAAGAAAAGTGAGGGAGGAGAAGCATCTCTCATCCTCCACTAACCCAAAGACATGAACCATTGCAAGTTGCGCTAACTTCACATACTCATCCATGGTCTTCGATAAAATTGGATTTGCATCTAGCGACCTCCAAAGCTTGGTTACATTAGGAATTTTGGACCCCACTAATTTTGAACGATTTCAGTGCGATTTCCGATATTTCATGGGTGTGTACATTTTTCGCACTGATTCCGCATCCTTGCGTTATTCATTACAACTGCACTAATATAACATCATGCTCGTACAAGCGGATATAATACTCATTCAACACGATTGATAGATCTATTGAAAACGTGAGAATTCTTCACTCTATATAGTTGTCAAATGTCGTGTCTTAATCGTCTTTAAATCCACAGTGATTCAGTGTGTTTTTCGTGCAACATCATCTTTTCTATATCTAGAATTTTTTTCTTTCTATATCTAGATTTGGTCAAAATAATTTTATTAAAAAAATAAAAAAATAAAAATTCATAAAATATATTTTTTCTACTTTGCTCGAACATTATTTTCGGCTACCCGGTCCAACTACTCAAGCTGCCCGGACCACAGTGGGGCCCACCACGGTTGCCCGGGCTCTACCACCGGTGGCTGGAATCGAACTCGAGACCTCTCAACTACGCACCATACTCTAAACCACTAAACCACCTAGAAGTCTTGATGCAAGCAATTGAATTTGTTTGATAATTATAAAGGAATGTAACCATTGGCAATTTTTTTGCCATGTATATTTAATTCTTTTTTCAATTTATTTTTGTACTACATCACACAGGCCTTTTTCTATATCTAGAATTTTTTTTGAATTTTTTGAATTTTTTTTTTTTGGCCAAAATAGTAATGGCTGTTAGCTGTTTTTTTCTTTCAGTGGACTTCGAATGTTTTTAGCGATGTAAAAAAAAAAATTCCAATTTTTTTTTTGCACTAGATCATGCAGGATTTTATCTATATCTAGGATTTTTTTCAGAATACTATGAATTTATTTATTTTTTGCCAAAATCGCAGTGGCTGTGAGCTGTGTTTTTTTTAAAGCAGACTTTGGATGTTTTTTTGCGATGTAAAAAAAACTTTTATTCCAATTTTTTTTTTGCACAAGATCATGCAAGAATTTTTCTATATCTAGAAAAAAAATTCAAATTTTTTTGAATTATTTTTTGTTTTGCCAAATTCTTAAAGGCTATGAGCTGTTTGTTTGTTTGTTTTTTTTTTTTTCATTTAGCGGACTTTAGATGTTTTTAGCAATGTACAAAAAATCTTGTTTTCAAAAAAAAATTGCACTACATTATACAGGCTTTTTTCTATACCTAAATAAAATCTTCAAAAAAATTTGAATTTGTTTTTTGATGAAATCATGATGTTTGAGAGCTTTTTTATTTTCAATATGCATATTTTTAGCGATGTTTAAATCATTTCTTTGCAGTTTTTTCTTATTTTATGTTAGAGAAACATTTTTTCCAATTTTTTTTCATTTTATGTTTGCTTCAACCAAAAATCATTCTTTTCATTGTAAGTTTTTGTATGTTTTTGCAACTTTTTACCTCTTCATGACATTTCAACATATATGCCTTTCTGTTTCAATTGAAATTTTTTGATTGTATGTTAGGGAAATGAGATGTGGGTCTAATAAAAAAATAAAAAAATAAAAAAATCCTTGGATGTTCACCTTGAAATGAAGTAATGAAAGAGAGGTATAAACAATGAAAGTAAAAAACTAAATTGTAATGTGCATAACTTTGGGATTGAATGAAAAAAAATTCAATGGTCTGAATATTGTAGCAAGCAACTAAAAGCTTTTGCAACTTTATTTTTTGAAAAGTTGCTCAAATTGAGGTAATAGAAAGTCTGATTTTAAACTCAATTTAACTTGCAATGCTTCGAGAGATCATGTTTTGGTCGATGCCCCCTTTTATGAGCTGCCCGAGACTAAAAGATTAAAAATTTGTTTAAATTATAATTGTTTTCTAATAGGAAATCAAGTATACTTTCGAACCCAATTTGTACCATGCCAATCCAAGTTAAACTCCACTTAGGGGAACTTTCAAAAAAACAACACCTCTACATTGTCTCGTGTTACAAATTTTACTATTTTGGAAAAGTAATGTTGTTCTTTTCTGTACATCTTTTCTGTTCTTTTTTTTTTTGCTCCTATGATGAAAGTACAATTATAACCAATAATACCAAATTTTAAATTCTAAAAATATAAAATGTAATTTCATTGAATTTCTAATGTTAATTGCTTCTAAATTCTATAAATGAAGATCTAAAAATATTTTGGGAAATTAGACCGTAAGGATATTTTATGAAGAGTCTAGGAATATTCCAAAAGATTCCAAAATACTATAAACTATTTTGAAAAGATTCCAAAAGATTCCAAAATATAATATTAATTTTTTTGGGTATTTTCTCTATTTATTATATTTCATCAATAAATCAATAGTTTTAGAACATTACAAACTTTTTTTGTTGAGAAGTATGACATCCTACTGTAGTGTAAAAACACCCTTGAACGCGAGTGACGTGGAGAAATATAAGTCACTCATTCTCAAATTAAAAATTTGAAATAATTCTCAGCTGATTTTGTTTTGATTGATGCCACCGAATAGCAATGGATTTCATATGAATCCACATGGATGTTGTACTATAACTACACGGATGTCATACGACAATAATTTGCATTATGATAGATGCTGAAATCGCACGGATATAATAAAAGGCGTTGATATGATATGTATACGATACTAGATCTGCATTAAAGGCAATTGCATGTTATCCGTGTCTTATTAGCCATGTAATGTAGATACACGATTAACGCACAGATTCCGTCAAGCACGACTTTCGTGCGGAAACAACACTTTTTTCATAATCATTGTAAAAACACTACATCGACATCCTAGTATTGCATGTCACTTCCGTATCATAATGACACTTCAAAATCCACGTATGACGTGCGAAATCAGTGTTTAACGATAAACGCACTAAAATCGTTAAAAATCCGTGGGGTCCAAAATTCATGATGATTGCAAACTAACGACTTTCTTGCAATCTTTCTTGCAATGTGATTGATGGAATTCGACGGACTCTTGACTTTTGGTAATAGTATAAAGCGGCCCTAAAAGTCCTTAATTGTTTTGATAGTCTCAAATTCAAGTGAAATCCTCAATTTAACAAATATGGAGTTCCTAGCCCAAAACTATACATGCGATGTAAACAAACAAAATAAAAAGGCAGCAAGTATGAAGGGAGAGATACGCATTGCTGACATCAGATTTAATGCGCTCTAGTAAGGCTATGAAATCTGGCCGTGTAAGCTTTTCCCCCTCATGATGAGCCTGCAAGCTCTTATCGCCCACCAGGAATACCAAAGTCGGTGCACGCTCATTCATGTCAATCTGAAATGTCAACTTGATACTCTCATGGTTAAACAATTGAAGTTGATTAAACACAATGAAAGATGGTCCAGAGAATGTTGTATCAGGATTCACGAACAACTTGTACAACTTCAATTGGCACTCTATCACAGCTGCTGTGAAGTCTTGGATAAAAATATCTCTTTTCTAAGCTGCATTTACCAAGACATTCATAGTCTCCAAGAGCGGCAACAACGCAGCCATACCGATGAGCAGGTAAGGGTGGAGCAGCTGGACTAGTAGAGCCTACACCAACACACACCAAAACCAAAGCCTATCAATAATTAAAAAAAGAAAAAACAACATAAAACATGAAGGGAAGACTGATCAAAAGTAAAAAGAAAAATAAAGAAGCATAAATAAAATTTAGAGCTTACTCTTGCTCGAGGACCCCATTTCTTGCAATGTTTGTCTGCGTCCATCTTTGCTATTAAGCTTTTATACTCGGCTATGACACTGTAAAGGGGAGCAATCATGCTGCACCACCGTGTCTTTACATTCTTGAGCAGCTTCAAGCCCTTTGTATCCATTAAAATGGCAATGACATGAAATTCGGCAAACTTCTTTGGACTTTGGGCAAAATAGTTGTGACAGCTCCTGAGTAACTCCTCAATCAAGTGTATGATCATGAGCTCACTTAACGTCTGGATAGCCAGATTCAATTTATGCCCATAACAATGCACCCCCACCATAAATGGCGCCCACGAGTCCACCAGTTTTGTTGTTACCCCGTTTTTACGGCCATGGAATGCACTGACTCCGTCAGCCCCGAAACATACAAGCTTTGATGCAATTGCAGCTGCATCTACACTACTAGAAAATATGTATCCAAAACAACAAAAAATCAATAGAGAATTGTTGATAATGGGAGTTGATTTGGACAAGTTGATCTGGAAATCTTTCAACAGAGATATGTTGTTTGATTTTTGTTGTTTTGGTCAAAAAAATTCAACTACACAAAAATAATAATTCTACTACCCGAAATAAAAATTTCAACTTCCCATACCATAATTTTCCGGCTACCCGGACGAAATTTTTTGGCTGCCTGGACGAAAATTTCAACTGCCCGAAAAAAAATTCCCGCTGCCCGGGCGGTAGTTTTCAATTGCCCGGGCCCTAATATCCAACTGCCCGAGCCACAATTTCGGGTTGCCAAGACTACCATATCCGAACATCTCCGCCCACCGGGTTTGATCACGAGACCTCCTACATGATGACTACAAGATCTTACCAACACATCATTGGTGATCATTGGTGAGTTGCTTTGTGCCACAACCGGTTACTTATTGTTACTTATAAATGCCGACATCAAAAATTTGGACTTTTGACAATTTCAGTAAACTTTGAAGGCTTGTTTCTCCTTCATACGGTGTCTGATTTTAATAAAAATTATTGGAAAAGTTGCGTTTTAAAGTCTAGTATTAGTGGTAAATTTTTTACTTTGATCCAATATGCTGTGAAGTTTTTATAGACATTTTAGTAGAAGGGGGTTCAACAAAAGATAACTTTTGCCTTTGATACCCAAAAAATATGTTTTTAGAAAATTTTAATTTTTTTTATAGATATAGAGAAAAGCCTGCCTAATCCACTTCAAAAAAAAAATTGAAAAAAAAAAGTTTTTGGCATCGCTAAAAATATCCAAAGTCTGCTGTGGAAAAAAAAAACAGCTCCCAGCCATCAAAATTTCGTCGAAAAAAAATATTTTTGGAATTTTTTGAAACTTTTTGTACATATAGAAAAAGCGTGCCTGATCCACTACAAAAAGAAAAATTGAAAAAAAATAATTTTTGACATCGCTAAAAATATCCAAAGTCTGTTGTGGAAAAAAAAACAACTACCAGCCTGATCCACTACAAAAAGAAAAATTGAAAACAAATAAAATTTGACATCGCTAAAAATATCCAAAGTCTGTTGTGGAAAAAAAACAGCTCCCAGCCATCAAAATTTAGTCGAAAAATTTTTTTTTTTTGAATTTTCCGAAACTTTTTCTAAGCACAGAAAAAAGCCTGCCTGATCCAATGCAAAAAAAATTTGAAGAAAAAAATGTTTTTGACATCGCTAAAAATATCCGAAGTCTACTGTAGAAGAAAAAACAACTCCTAGCCATCAAAATTTTGCTGAAAAAAAAATATTTCTGGAATTTGTTGAAACTTTTTGTAAGTACAAATAAAAGCCTACGTGATCCACTCCCAAAAAAAAATTGAAAAAACATTTTTTTTTTGTTATTTTTGTAAATAAAATTAATTCGAAATTTTTATAAATTTTTAATAAAATAATAATATTAAGTATTACAAAAATGTTTAAAAAATGTTTTTATAATGCTCAAAAATTATTTTAAAATTATTTTATTTTATTTTTATTTTGTTTTATATTAAGAATATATTAAAAAAATATTAAAGAATTATTATCCAACCTGATGTGGCCGATATGCTGCCAGAGATCCACATGAGATTTCATTTTTTATTTTTTATTTTATTTTTAAAGTTATTCGATTTTTTATTTTATTTTATTTTATTAATTTATATGCATGAGAATTCGCGGTTTTGATGAGGCTTTAGATTTCCTCTAATGTTACAGAAAGTTAAAAATTTGTGAAAAAAGCACTTATAGTGCACAAATCAACAGAAATCAGTGAAAAAAGCACTTACAGTGCACGGACCAACAGAAATCAGGCGACTTCTGTTGTTGCAATTACAGAAAGTTAGAAATCAGTGAAAAAGGCACTTACAGTGCACGGACCAACAGAAATGAGTTGATTTTCTGTTGATTTGGTCGTGATTTTCTAGTAGTGCTAGGCCCATTTTTTTCTGCAAAGCTATCAAAATCACCCCTAGAAGTGCTTCGGCTGTAGCTCCAATTGTGTCAAGCTTCTGTAAGTGCACAAGCATTGGAACTCTAGTCCAATGTTGCATGATGTACATGTGAATCGCCATCCACGATGTATTATCTACAGCTGAAGTCTCATCACACGTTAGAGCCACATAGGTTGTAGCACCTATGATTTCCCTCATCCTAGTTTTCACGAAGTCATACATATTACTGGCCATCAACCAACTAGATCCATCGCTCCAATGAACTGTAGACAAGGTAGGGACTTCTAAAAGCTTATATAGGGCAAATCTGGACTCAAATTCAACCATTGGACGTCCATCACACAACAACTGAAACAAAGTTGCGAGCTGTACACGTTTCCTCTTACTCTCAACTGTAGTGGAATTGTTGAGTTGTTGGAGAACGGTAGTGGGGCGTTTGGTTGTGAAGATAAGCATGTTCTTCTTGTGCTTATCACACATATCGATTTCTTTAAGCTATGCCACTTTGGCTTCAAAATGCAATCTTTACCTCTAGTTTCGGAGCAAGGAATGCACTTTACTTGGTGCACGATCCCATTATCAGCCACCTTGCCCAATGCCCATAGCAACTTGGCGGACCATTTGGTCTGAAACTTTCTAGTCGCCTCGTAGCTTTTCTTGAATGACCAGGCCTTCTTTCAAGCTTGTTTATCTGTCCCCGCTTGAGCGCCGAACCCTAGTTCGAGTTCCTCCATATCGTCGTCAGTCAAACTACCATACTCGACATCAGTCCACACTCCTTCATTTGAGAACTCCACCAAGTTTGGATCATCCTCACTGTATACGTAGCAGGAAGAGTCGCTCAATATATTCACAACCCCTAGAGTCGACAACAACACGAGAATATTGCTCCCTTTAGCCTCGGTTGAGCTCCCCCCTTGATCGAAAGTGCCTGACAGGACAGTCATACCCCAGGCGTTGAAGCCAGAACTTCCACGCTGCTACTCTCCGCCCCCCCAAATCTCACCCCATGCGGAGGTGTGTCTACAGACACGCCGCTACTGAGATTCAGTACAACCAAGGCAACCAGCTCCTCGGCTGCAACAGCGTCAGCAATGGCTCTATTCACATCTTCCCGAAGAGGCGCTCTGTTCACTGGATTTCTAGGCGTCTTGTAAAAGGATCGGATGTCATTCTTCTCTCTTGCTTGTTTCTTCCCGTGTTGTTCGCCTACACGCGCATCTTGGAGGACTTTTCTTGTTGCCGCTACAACCATCACCTCTAACCTCGCCTTCTTCTTGCGTGCTCTTTCTTTCTTTGCAATCGCCTCTGGGGCCGCTCGTTCTGCCCTCTCTGCACGTGCAGGATCATTGCCCTCCATCGCACTCTGAACACCATATTTGTTAAATGCTAGACCTTTGCTTGAGACTTTTAAAACAATTAAGGACTTCTAGGGCCGCTTCACACTATGACCAGAAGTCAAGAGTCCGTCAAATTCCACTAATCAAATTGCAAAAAAGCCGTCGGTTTGCACTATATGATTGGTGGAATTCGACGGACTCTCAACTTTTGGCCATAGTGTGAAGCGACCCTTAGATATGATCACCTAAAACAAAAAGAGTTGGATCAACCTCCTTTCCAAGGTAGCAAAACTGTTAGCAAAACTATTAGCTTCACAATAACATCTACCACATAAACGATTGGTCACGACCCCTCATAGCCCATTGTCCAAACATTAACATCACGAGAGCTAGCCTAGACATGCATGCTTGTTCCGATGAAACCTACAAGGAAATGCATACAGAACGAATGCAACA
Organism: Pohlia nutans; assembly: GCA_022496805.1. NCBI lineage: Eukaryota > Viridiplantae > Streptophyta > Bryopsida > Bryales > Mniaceae > Pohlia > Pohlia nutans. The sequence goes on along the minus strand of CM040101.1, from coordinate 27,175,362 downwards.
GAGTTGTAAGCACCATCAGATCGTTCTATGTCACAGAAATTTAAGCATGGTCCTAATTTTTACTAAAACCATGCTAACAACTACAGGGTTAGAAGATACTGGTACTGCATATTGACTTATCAAAGCCCATGCATCTATAAGCCATTTCGTGACAAAATATTATTAACGTACATGAGTAGCTCATGCTCCATAAAAACTCCTGATAATACGAAGAGACAAAACAAGCTTGGGACTCTATGTAGCCAACACTACGATGTGAGTAAAACGACACTAGATGCATGCTCAAACACTATTGAAACGTCTAACATATTGTATTGGTGAATTGTAAAATGAAGTGATAATCTTAGCCTCTTTCAAATAAACACCATACAGCCATGCAGCAAATTGAACCCTACAATATATGATAGGTTACATGGTGCTACATATTGATTCAAGGAAGCTTGCCACACTAAACCAAATCTTGAAACGACATGAGATTTGGAAGCTTACCTCACGGTTTGGCAGACAAGTTGTTTGGGGTTGGATAAATTTAGATTTGTGATGCTCCAGAACTCTTGCAAATGGAAAAAACTGCCACACTCACAGATTCTGCAACACAAAAAAGACAGAGCTTGATTAGATCGATAATACTAGAAGAAACATGTTTGAATTTCTTAATCAAGGGATGTATGAAAAAAATTGATTGATAATACGAATATCTAAGTGAGTGCAAAAAAGGGAGTTGGAAGTTTGGAATAACAAGGGTGATCAATAAAGAAATAATTCAATGTTCTCAAAAAGCTAATGTGCACACCAAAAACAACACACACTCTGCAACCCAAATAAAGAAATTCAATTTTCCACAAAACCACACTACTCTGTACATCAAAAACAACACTCTCTAAAAATTAATCCTCAAACTAAAACAAAAGAAGAAACAAAAACTACAACCTCGAGAAGCCATTTCTTTCAAATTTGCGATCGTTCCCAAATTGGTTCATACATACCACCAGCCATTGTTGCTTCGGATATTAAAATGACACTAGAAGCGACAAACCCATAAAAGAGTTGGGAGAAGATTAGGCATTCTCTGTACCAAGAAATGTCCGATTCGTAATGCGTTTATTTTTCCTGCTAACAAGTATCTACACAAACCCTGAACCGTTTGACTAGCTAGCAATTATGGCGTGCAAGTTGCACCACCCACGCGAGGCTCACACAAAAGCAAGCGAGTAAGTATAAGTTAAAGCACGTTGTGCAAGGAATCACTCAAACCAAATAAGGTGAAAATGTGAACAGACAGGTAGGCCGAGAACAAACAAGAGACGAACCTGAGTGTCTGTGAGAATGAAGGTGATGGTGTGAGACAAGAATGAAGCAGAGCAGTGCCCATCGGGTGATAATCTGGGTGATCAGGCACAAAAACATACATCTTTTTCATATTTCGAGTGAATTGAAAGCCCCCACTCATTGCAGCACCTGCGCCTTGCGTTCGCCTCCTACTCCACTCCGTCGCATTGAAGAATCGCATGCAAATCCCACTAAATGGCATTGAAAACTGAAGCTCTTTCACAACCTCTAGGCTACTAGCCCTCAACCAAAAACATAATTCTGGCAATAAGGTAGTACGAGAGAAATGTAAATTGGCTTCAATGCAATGGGAGGAGGAGTCCATCTAGCTACGAAGCATTGAACTCAATATCAAAGTGGGCGACACAGCTGTAAAGGAGGTATCATCACAAGCTTGGCAAGTCGTGTTTTTGCAATGTTTTACATATGTTGTTGAGGTGAACAGGGGTGATTACGTTCGACATACGTTTTACATATGTTTATCGTATAAAAATCGTACGAACAACATATTACAAACATGGAAAAATACATCATGATAAAATTTACATGTCTGTAATATGTTTTTTCTACAATAAACATATGTAAAATGTATGTCGAACATAATCACCCCTGTTCATCTCAACAACATATGTAAAACAATGCGAAAACATGACTTCCTAAGTTTGTGATGATGCGATTTGGCGATCTTGAGATGGAGACAACTTGAGTCTGGATACGATTAAGCGATATCCCAATACCTGCAACGTCGAAGTTGAGAATGGGTTTGGCGATGCCAGAGGTTACGTACCTTTTACGCGGAGCCTACCCGGCACACAAACCTGGGACGCGGTTTGCCATCTGGCATTTTGGGCTGAAAAGGCACTGAAATTCTTCTAAGGCCAATCGCCGGAGACTTTTATTTGTAGCAATTGGGCAAATAATCTCGAGAAAAAAAAACACTGCTGTGGCCCACGGTATTTACGAGAGGCTTAACTAATAATTATTTTTTCAAAATACGATAGTAATTCTCATGAAACTTTGTTCCAATTGGGTGAAAATTTGTATAAATGGATGATTGTATTCATGCCATTCATGCACCTACAATGTATGGTAATTTCGGTATACATCCATTATAGTATATAGTCGGAGCCACACTAACTATTTACTCTAGGCTATAATCTTTTACGTAAGGAATTTTCTTTACCAAGATTGAAGATTCTAGTACTACTCATGTAAGAGAACATCCATAAACATACTTGGTAAAAGTATTTATTCAACGTAAAAAAAATTAGAGTCTTTATAAAACAATTAGTACATCTCGGACTAAGGTAGGTGTGCTGAATTCTGCGCAGGTCCCAATGTCGATCCCTACATTTCGGGGCTGGGTCCTTAAAACCGCCCGGCCAAGTTTGAAAAAGCACCCAAGAAGCACTCTAAAACTTGTTCTTTTATTGGCTGATTTTGAGAATCCAACCTGTGGATAAAGCACGAACCCTATGTACGAGTAACGGCCACTCTATGCTTTTAGACTTATAAATTCACAAAAAATTGTAGACATATTCAAAAAATGTGTTTTTTTTTGGGATGCCTTTGCACGAGCTTTGTGGAGCATCCAAAAATAATAAACTTTTTTTTTCACAGACCTAACCATGCAAACCTGAAATTTGGACGGAAATATGAACATCTACCTCAAATACTATAATGGGTGTAAACATAATTACCAATCTCCGATCAGCACGCTCTGTGTGATACAGTACGGTATTGGAGAAGCTGACATTAAAGAGGTCTGAGACTCTGGGTGTACCATTGTAGCAGTTCTATGAGCATTTAAAAGCCTCCATTCTCCCGGAAATCGGCACTTGGCAGCCAATTTGGACTAACGCGTCACTAGTACAGTCACTAATCATAATTACCAAACTCCGATTAGTACTAATCAAAAAGCTATATAAGCTAACCTACCTTCTTCGTTGGCCATCCATCAATCGCTCTCGTCTCGTAGTTTTCGCAGCGTACAGAACTGTCGTGCTTTCTTCGAGTGCTAATTTGCGGTGCCTCTGTGTTGCGGAGCAAGCTAAGGTGTGATTTGTGTACCAGTTGCAGCAATGGCTCCCATCGCTGTTGGCGACAAGATCCCCGACGTGACGTTGATGTACTTGGACGACGAGAACAATAGCCAGAAGTTCAACTTGCACAAGGAGCTCAAGGGCAAGAAGGCCGTGCTGATTGCCGTGCCGGGCGCTTTCACTCCCACTTGCAGGTGCCGATCGTTTCCCTTCTTTGCCTTTTAGGGGTTAGGTCTTTGATTCTTCTTTAGGTGATGTTCAAGCAAAATTTTCTGAATGTTTGCATTTGACGAAGTTCGAGGAGTTCCGTGTTTGCTTAGGTCGGCCGATGTTGGTTGCTGATATATGTGTAGCTTGAGTTCTTCTCTATCTGCACCCAACCCTGTCTGATTGCACACTCTGTATCTCCACATTCCCTGTACTGTATATGGCATTCCCTGTGTAATTGCGCACTCTGTAATTGCACACTCTTTTATGCTTTGTCCTAACCCTGGTAGATGAACTTCTACTGGTCAAGTTGTAAACACATGTTTAAAAGCCCATGAGAGGGTTGAGCTAATTTGTGTTGTGGTTTAGGAATTAGGGAGTGGGTGCTGTCTTGCCATTTGTATAATAATCGCAGATATTTTCATCGTTTTTTTCTTTGTAATGAAACATGCAATGACATATCCACCGTGTTTTGTGGTGATTGTACTGACATGAGTATGTTTGTGTGGCAGCCAGAAGCACATCCCCAGCTTCATTGAAAATGCCAAGGAGATCAAGAGCAAGGGTGTGACCGACATCATTGTCGTTTCAGGTTTGTTGATCGATCCAATTACAAGTTGCTATAGACAGGTGGCCTGATGATGCAGTAGCATTGCCAGATTCTTAGTCTTGTGTTTTATGAGCTTGAAGTTTTGAAGGGTTTACAGGGGTTAGAAAATGTGAAGCATGTGAGCCTTGATTGTGCGCAGTGAACGACCAGTTTGTGATGAAGGCATGGGAGCGTTCTTACGACGGTGCGGAGTCCCTGAAGTTCTTGGCTGATGGGTCTGCGGAGTTGACCAAGGCATTGGGGTTGGAGCTTGACCTGAGTGAGAAGGGGTTGGGCAAGCGTTCTTATCGATACTCTCTGCTGGTGAATGACTTGGTGGTGGAGGTTGCCAACATCGAAGAAGGTGGGCAGTTCGCCATCAGTGGAGCAGACAACATTCTGAAGGCCCTGTGAGGTCATGAGTGCGGGAGTTGTGTTCTTTAGAATCTCGCTTTGTTTTGGAGGATCTAGTTTCCTGTTGTGAATGCAGGTGACGTCGATTAGATACTTGCCGAAAGGCATAGCACTTGTAAAGATTTTGAGCTCTTAGCGAGTGCAATGAAACTTATCAAGTAAAAGACTGTTAATATTATCACCGTGATTTGCATATGTCACACATTGCATGCATGAATGCAATCAGTGAGCACTCTTTTGTGTAAATCAACAACGAGATGAGACCAACATGCTAAGACTTTTCTACTATGAAATTGTTTAATAAGAGATTTTCAAAGGGCCATATTATAATGTGCATGTTCAAGAGTGTGGCAGTGTGCATTACTTTTGTCCCTGGCAACCTAATGAATCCGAGAAGTAGGTTGTGCAGTTGTACAGTGCCACCTGCGTTCGTCAGTAATTTGTAACTAAGCCGGTGTTGCGCGGAAGTGGAAATGTTTGACGATGAGCAGCAAGTAGAGAGGGGTAGGGAGAATTATCTTCCCCTTTACATGGAAGGAGCTGTGCTTGTTCATCCATCGCGGCCTGTCCCCGGCAATGTTTCCTACGTCCTTTTGTAGAGTTTTTCGTTACAGTGGCAAGTGAGATGGTGTGGGTCAGTTGCATCACGAGGTAGAAAATTCGTCATTCAAGTTACAAATAGTTGACCAACTGATGCATAAACCTAAAAGAAGACCATAAGAGCATGTCCACCCTGCCGCAGGTAATCTGCCTCGTCAAGAAATCCAAAAAGGATTTGGCTGCGTCTGTCCCCCACCCACGTGAAGCTCAAGACCCACCATCGTTGCTGAAAATAGAGAAATCTGCACTTTATTCTCTTGCTTGGTTTAACTCTTGCTTGGTTTAGCTCTTGGATCACGACAGGAAAAGAAATGCTTGCAATAGAAGCGCTTCAGAATTTTGTGGCCACCCTCAACAATGAAGAGCCAGTAACGAAATTTGAAGAGGCCTGAACGTTTTGCACATTTATCAAGACTACAATGGAGGAAGAAAAGGAGGAAGGCCGTGCTAGATATTTTTGAGGCCGCTTGTGGTGCGGCAGGGTGGAGATGCTCTAAGCCACTGAAATGAAGAGCTGAACAACGATTTATGTGTTGAATTTGCTTTTGCTACAGTTCTTTGCCGGAGAACTGAATTGCCGCACCCTTTATTATATCTAACTAGAGTTATGTGCACCAGTAATGGACAATATTTGCAAAATTGTCCATATCCAATTTTTGATGTGCATACTAATCAGAGCATGGCCACTGTTTTACCCAAGCCTTGGCCTTTTGCAGTTTTAGAGGGTTTTTACAGTTTTATCCTTCGGACCGCCTAGTTAGGGAGGGGCCTCTGTGCCAAGGCCTCTCTAGAAACTTGCTTTGGCTCGCTTTGATGTGGAATCATGTTTTCCACATGTGAGGTTGAATTGCAGTGTATTCTTAGGAGGCAGGCATTGGCATTAATTGCTTGTTGGGAGAGTTTTGAGAGTCGGGGTAATAATGGAGCATCGTCATCTATGAGGCGGGCAAGTATTGGCTGCATAACGAGCCTCTGCGTTTAAAATGCTATACTCCTACTTGTTTCGAGGCTGACAACCCAAGCGCGGTGGGGGAATTTCTTTTTTGAGGGCACGTGCTTTTACCTACTATAATTTCCAAGACTTTATTCGATGCTCTTGGATACTCTTGGATGTTTTCTATTTTTCACATCTTAAGTTTGTTTACTTGCTTGACTCCTACTGAATTCCCTCATATAATGGCAAGTATCATCTTTCACTCTGTATTCCAAGAACAATTACTGTATTTATAAAAATCCAACTAATCAGTAGATGGTGCAGTACCCTACTGTTTAAGAATGTTATGTATAAATTACACTACTACATCCTATGATACTTTTTCAATCAACATTTTAAAAATGTGTATGCAATTAATTCTGCTTTGAGTCCATGATTGCACTCATGGCTACACTCCAAATCTTGCAACCAAACCTCATTCGTATAATTAAATATTTATAAGAATTAAATGGTTTTCGATCTTGATATTCTTTAAGGAGGTAAATCGATTGCATTAGTGCATTTTTTCTGGCGGTTTTTTGCCATATTTTTCCAAAAATCCTCTCTAAAAGAGTATTGCATATGGATTGCCAGGCAATGGCATGATTGGGGTACTCCAAAAGACCGTCTTAACTCTTAAATGAGCCCCTGCAGCAACTTTGAATGAATCCCTCTTTTGAAACAAAATAACAAATGAACTGACCAAATGTGGTTTTGATTTCCTACACTCACTATAACAAAACATGGTAGAAAAAAATCGCACTCAAAATTGACTGCGGTTCCTTTTGCCACGTTTTTGTGCATGCGCGTTTAGTGAGCTGTTAGCTTCTTTTGCAATTTCTGACAACAATTTTTAGACTTTTGGGGCGTGTAATATACCATTGGAAAGGTATTGAAAATAATTTTACTATGATATATTACACGATCCAAAGTTCCAAAAATTGCACTTGGAAACTGCAAAAACAGTGGCTGCGCACGTAATGGCCCTGCACAAAAATGTGGCAAAAAGAACCGCAGTCAATTTTGAGTGCGGTTTTTTTTAATCATGTTTTGTTATAGTGACTCATGAAGTACTCAAGAAATTTTTGACGTCAAAATCAAAGCATTTTAAAGATTTCAAAAGAGATTTGTTGTAAAGATCAGAGTTTGTCTTAACTACATTGAAACATCCAAAACATTTATTTAAAATATCAAATGACATCATTTTGGTACTAATTTTTTTTTATGAAGAACATTTAGATGTGTGTTACTTAAAATGATTACTTTGAAGGATTAAAAATTATATTTATTTTATACTACAATGCCTGCAAACGTTGATTTTAGGCATTTTTTTTCCACGAAGCAAAAAAATATGAAAAGTTATTTATTTGATAAAAAATTTGGACTTGAATTAAAGAATTTCATGGCATCTAGGTGTGGATATTTTTTTAATTAAAAAATAATAATTTTAGTTAATTGAAATGGACAAATTCGACAAAATTTGGAAGTTCAAAAGAAAAATTCACCTACTTGTTATGTCAAAAGTAGGATATCCCAATCATGCCATTGCTTTAACCTGACTCTGAACAACCCCCTTCTCCCCTCCCCTCCGTGTAGGCATGTTAATGTGCCTGCTATGTAGAGCTTGTTCTGGCGCCACTCTTAGGGTGCGCGATCCATCAAGCATCCAGCTTTTTTCATGTTCTTGTTTTCTTTCTCTACCATCGGCCTTCCACTGTAGCACTCTGCTATCCATTTTCCGCCGTGTTACTCGTTGCCAGAGAATCACCCGCCCTCTACGTCACCCTCTCTTGGGTGAAGGCTTCCCGAATCCCATATGGCATGTTGAGAGTTGGATTTAAGAGCCAACCAACTCTCGATGGATGAAAAAAAGTTGATGGAGGATGAGGAGAAATTTGAATTCTCCTACCCCATGAAACGAGATGTGCACTTACGATTTAGGATTTGCTGCGCTCTACTTTCGTAAAGTGGTTTTAGTAATGTAGCCAGGGGTTTCCTTGGTAATCAACAATTGAAGAAAAACCGTGATTGACACAAAGTGGTGGGCAATGGCGGAGGCCCGGGACTCCATTTGCGCTAAAACATCCCCTCCATGTAGGCGTGTTAGGAGGGTGCTTCTGTCGTAAGTTCGCGATCCCAATTTGGATGACTCATGGATTGGTGACCATAAGCGCGCGTACCTCCAGACTCATGTTCTTAGCATACAAATCATACGAGACAAGGTTCAACTATGTCCACCTGGTCGATTCACGTGGTAAGATATTCAGTGAGACCATAGGCCTTGTGTTTTGGTAGCCGACCGGAGACCCGACGTAGATGGCCGCTAGGGATGGGTGATCCGCTCCTATCTAGACAAATGTCACCTAGATATCTTATATCCCTTTAGATATACCTTTGGAAAGGTCACCTGGATAGACCTTTCCAACGGTACTATTATACGCCCTAATTTATTTTAAAATTGAGGCCAAAAATTTTAAAAAACAGTCCTGCGGTCGTTTAGCAGCTGCAGTAGAATGAAGTCAAACGAACCGCAGCTAAATTCAACTGCAACTTTTTCTTTTTCCAAGTTTTCTTATAGTGGCTATTGATGCAACGACACCCTCATTTGGCCATTTGGGACATGCCCAGTCTTATCACTGGCGGCGCCGTCATTGCTCGCAGAAGGGCTAGTGGTTGCTGCGGCACCCTGGCAGTGTCTCCACATTCATCTCAAAAATCTTGAAGTGTAACTTGCACTATGGAAATCATGTAGATGTTACAAGTTGTAACATTTACAGCAATACAATATACAAATCATGTAACATCTACATGAAGATTACACTTCAAGATACAAATCATGTAACATCTACATGAAGATTAATCAATGAAGATTACACTTCAAGACTTTAGTAATGGATAAAAATATGTCAACATGAATGAATATTTTGACCATAAAAGAATGACTTGTGGGGTCTAAATTGAGCTCTTTCTAAAAAATAATTCTATATGGTTGTATTTTGCTATCTAAACATAAAATGGTAACTAAAGTAAAGCCGCCTAAGGTAAACATACCCATCATCAACCAACACTTACATGTACCAATTGTATACATTTGTGTTCTCTTCTCCCATTACATGAATCTATAGTGAATTGTAGATTTTATGTTTTGAAGACAAAGCAATCAATTTGAATTAATGGGTCAAAGCCTGCTATGGGTATCAAAAAGGGATGTATTACTAAAACACTATTATTTTCTAACTCATTTAACCCCTAAACGTCCAACCGTCCAGAATGTGGACGATGGACAGAAGCAAACACAGATTTCTCATCCATCATTGATTTTTTGCAGTGTGGAATTTTTATTCTATATTTTATGAGAAGTTAGCTTCATGCATGTGTGATCCGATTAGAAAGGGGATGATTTGTGAAATTTCTATGTCTCATTTCATGTTGTAGTGATTCACCCAAAATTTGGAAGATTTCAGTGTAAAAGTGATCTTAAAAAAGTCAACTCATAAAATTAAGCAAACAAAAAATCTCCAAAAATCACTACACTTAGAGTATTACATTTCAACCAATCACAACAAATTTCATGTACAAATTGTCAATATCTTATTTGTAATCAAATTACAAAAGAATTTTCAATTTCAAGTTTCAAAATTCATACAAAAATATTGGTGATAGCAATCGCAGATCCAACCGTATGGATAGAATCTAAAATTTATAATGTACAACTTTTATTCATACATCAAGTTCAAAATATCCCTCTGCGTTGCATTTTATGATGCATCTTTGCAAAACTGCCGAATTTGGAGAGGGGTGAGGACGTTTAGGGGTTAATGTGTGCTAGAGAGTACACATTTTCATATTAGATGAATTTGATGACAAATTCACGAGTGTTGCAATATTCCGTCCAAAATACTATTGAGCGAGAAAAATTGAACAATTTTGATATTCCTTTTTATTCCTTTGCGGAATATTCAAATCCGGAATATCTTATTTTCCGGATTTGAAGCAAAAAGAACAATCCAGAATTTCAATTTATAGCGAATTGGTTTATAATCATGATATTTAGCTTAAATTATGTTTGAGACTTGTCAAAGTTCAATCGTGACTCTTAAATTTCATGTATTACTATTTTTCCTTATTTATAAAAACTTTCAAAAATCACATATTTTTTACACAATAAGAAAGGATCCTGATTTCATAACATCTCTATCTAAAGGCCATTTGATATAATTCAATAAAAACTTAATAAAGTTTATGATTGTTTTTTTAATAGAAAACTTAAATAAATAGTTCTTTCACTACTACAATGTCACCAAGTGCTAAGTTAGTTAAATTAGGAAAAAAATCAATTTTTAAATTTGACCTATACAACATATAATTTATGAAAAAATAATCTAACTCTTTAAAATAATCCAATTTATAACAAAATAGGTTGATTTGTATCAAAATATTGTATTTAAAAAAAATCAATCTAATTTGTTTTAAAACATATTATTATATTCCAAAATAATGAATCATATGCCAAATTATAATAATACAGTCTTATTCATTTGAATACGGCTTTCAAATAATTTATTCAATTAAGTAGAAATTAAAAAGTAAGATGGCATAGGTTCACACACTAACTAATAAGTGTAATTAAATGATCTTTATGAATAAAAGGTTTAACCTCTAAACGTTCCACCGTCCAGAAATTGGATTACGAAGAAATTCAAAGCTTTGCAACTTTCTCATACAATTTTGGATGACTTTCTTCCAAATCACCTTTGTAAAAGTATTAAATTCTCTACCAATTACAATAGTTCTCTTGTGATGAGGAGTTGTTGATAATTTTGGAGAGGCCTCCAACTTGCAATGGTCCTCTCATGTACACCTCGTGTGCATCTGAGCCATGCTGATATCTATCTTTGAGACTAGCATCTACTTGTGTCCAAAGGATCGATACGTTCAGAGGTTAAAAGTGCATTGATGGAATATGAATTCTCATCCATCGCTTTATTTTCAATTGGTTTTCATGTGCGGTCTACAGGTGAAAAAACATTCAAATTCAGGTTGAAATTTTTTCAACTAAATCAATTAAATTGAACTGTTTGTGTAGCCTATAGTTCAGTTGAAAACTTTCAACTGAAAGTTGAAATTCTCAATTGGCTAAGTTCAATTCAACTGAACTGGGCTCCCTGTGCGGCCCCTCCATGTAAGTATCATGCATATCATGCATACCATGCATACCATGTATATGATGCATACTATGTATATCATACATACTATGGATGTCATGCATACCATGGATATCATGCGTATCATGCGTATCATGTGTATCATGCGTAACTATTATGCGTATCATGTGTATCATGCGTATCATGTGTATTATGCATATCATGTATATTCCCCGTATTCTACTCAAAACCAATGTTTACTTTTGAAATGTAAAAAAGAAAACATGGTTTTTTTTAGTTGAACAAAGGGATATCATGGATATCATGGATAACATGGATAACATGGATAGCATGGATAACATGGATAGCATGAATAACAAAGATAGCATGAATAACATAGATAGCATGAATAGCATGGATAACATGGATAGCATGGATAACATGGATAACATGGATAACATGGATAGCATGCATAACATGGATAGCATGGATGTCATGGATGTCATGGATATCATGGATGTTATGGATGTCATGGATATCATGAACAACATAGATATTGTGATAGATTTTGAATTTTAGATTCCAACTGTACGCTTCGATTCACTAATACTACCACTAATATTTAATTATAAATTTTGAAAGTTACAATTGAAACTTCCTTCTAAATTTGATTACAATTTTTTTTTTTTTTTTGGAGTAAAGTTTGTTGAAATGAACTTGAAATGAACTTGAAATGAGATACTCTTAACCCCTAACCGCCCAACCATGCATATTTTGCTTGATGTACAGATTTCATCCGTAGTTTCTCATCCGTTATGCACTTTTTGTAGTGTGATTTTTTTATTGAAATTTTAATGGGAAGTTAGCTTCATATATGTGTGATCCGATCGAAAAAAAACAATTTTTGAAAAAATTATGCCTCATTTCATGTTGCAGTGTTTCACCCAAAAGTTTGAAGATTTTAGTCTAAAAGTGTTCTTGAAAAAATAAACTCATAAAATCAAGCATCCAAAAAATCCCCAAAAATCACTACACCTAGAGTACTATATTATAAGCCATCACAACAAATTCCATCCCCATACTGTCAATATCTTATTTGTAATCGAATTACAAAATAATTTTTTACTTTATGTTTCAAAATTTATAGAAAAATATTAGTGATAGCAATCAAAGATCTAACTATATAGATTGAATCTAAATTTCAAATTGTATAACTTTTGTTTGTACATCAAGTTTCGAATATTCATGTTAGTTACATTTTATAATGCATTTTTGCAAAACTGCCCAAATTGGACATAAGTGAGGACGTTTAGGGGTTAAATGGGGTGATTCTTTGTGTTTGTGGAAACATAAAATATAAAATGTAGAAATTTCACTATTCCTTGAATAAATGGCACCATAGTATTAAATTTGAAATCATTTTCATGTAGAATATGAAATTAAAATTCAATAAAACAATGGTTGGTATTTCTAAGAACTATAAACTTCCATAAAGTATGTAATTCTGCTTTGTAAAGATATTATTAGACAATGTGGCATTGAACATTGAATTTTAGAAAACTTCAAGCTTTCAATGAATTAGTCCCATTATCTAATTGACTATATACACTTTCACATCGTATAGAAAAAGCATTCTTGGTGAATATATGACAATCTTATAATTCAATGAATCATTACATAATTCATCCCATAGATATAAAACACCTCATGCAGTAATTTTGTAACCGTAAATTTTTTCTTATCAATTGTTTTTCTACTACTACGATGTTTCCTTTCACACACTAAAACGATTTTTGCATTTTGTAAAATAATTTGACAAATGATAATTACTTGAAGACCACATGCATTCAGAAAGTTGGCATGTTTGAGAAGGATAACAATGATGAGAAAGTCAAATCATAACATGTTTGGTCAAAGTGAAGCACTTGCACTATCACACAAAGATATTCATGGAATGAAATAAAATGAGTTGGAAAAAGAAAATGAATAAAGCCATTAAAGATTTCAAAATTGAATAACTAAAGACATGACATATGTAAATGGTACAGTTGTGCCTACTACAATTTCAGTAAATTTTTGAAACTGGAACTTGTAAGGTTGACATAGACCTACAAAGAAACAATGAAAAAATAATAACTCAATGTCAATTGAAAAAAATAAAAAAAATAACCACACATGTAACAAATTCTGAAATAATAAACTAAGTAATATTATAAGGAAATGAAATTATAAGGAAATGAAAAGATTCAAACAATAGCAAAAACGTTTTTTAGTACCTGAATACCGTTGTTTCAGGTTTTAGGAGTGTGGTTGAGTTCCCAACATCCTTCGGCAAAACACATGAACTTAGAACCGCACAGTACGCAAAAAAAATTGCATTGTTCCTTGCACCGCACACATCGCCGCCTCATCGTTGTGTAAGTTGGTACATGGATTTTTGGAATGTACGTGAGAACCAACGCACCCATCGTGTTGCGACCTCCAAAATTCCTACTCAGAGACTTGCATAATTCGGTTCGGAACTGAAGATGAGTCATAGGATGACTCCCCTTGGGCTTCTTCTTCCAAATGTCAAGGTACATGACATACATATTGACTACTGTAGTATCAAGAAGAAACCAAAAAACACGATGCCACCATTTATGGGTCCGTGTCTGACATGAGTATGAACTTCGTAGATGATCAGCAACGTTGACACCTCGCATGTGAGTAGTGTACTGCAGGTGTGCCGGAGAAGTTGGAATTTGGGGCTGTTCTGCTCCGTTGCGTCGTGGCACTGTAGGTATGGATTGACATGGCATGGCAATTGGTATTGCGTGGCTCGAAATCAAAAGAACAGGTCGCTTATCCTTCCAAATGATGCAGCTAATGCCTTTGTCATCGTGCATCCTCCAATCTATGGAGCCCTGCTGCTGCTTGTCAAAAAATTTCGTGTCCTTCAACCGTGTTGGTAATCCAACACGATTCATCCGAATTTTTCCCGTGGCATAAATGCCTTTGGACAACAAGTGCTTGAATAGATCAATAGAACTGAAGTAGTTGTCCATTATGACAACATGGCCTAGATTTTGCAAGCCATCTAACAATTTTGTCACCACACCGTAGGCAAGGTTGGATTCTCCTCAAGGCAAATGCTGATCATCTACAACTCCACGATTCTTTCCACAATACATACTAAAGTTGTAAACAAACTTTGACGAACTGTCAGCAAGGCACCAAACTTTGATGCCCCACTTCTCATGCTTCTTTGGCATGTATTGCCTAGCTGGACAATAAGATCCTTTGTAACGTACCATCATCTCATCAATGGTGCAGTACTGACCCAATTGCCATGTGTTTTGGCAAGTGTCCCTAATATCATCAAGAAGCCACCTACATTGGCGCATTTTGTCAAACTCCGGGGATTCCCTATCTTGATTTACCTCACTAGGATTAGTGAGGTGAATGCATTTGGTGATGCACATGAATCTAGTCCTTGTCATTAGATCCGCAATGACTCCACAATAGAACAAGGGCTCCGATTTTGCCCAATAAGTCTTTACATTGGGTTGCTTGCGCATTCCCATGTATAGGGATATAGACATAAATGCTCTTAGCTCTATGTCATCTATGTCCCGCCAATCAAGTCCACCCTTAGCATTACCTTTGTCATCATATTCTCTAGCATAACGGTTAGTTTCACGACATATACGGTCCAGTATAGGTTTAGGCCAGAAAATCGTGAATAGATGCAAGAAAGATGGCAATGATCGATAATATTTTTTCATTCCAGGAACCCCTCTAGTACAAGGTTTGGGTTCTGGAGAATATGTATTACCATTCTTGGACCATGTCTCATTCCGAAATATATGTTTCACGGAAGTATGATCAACTGTAGGAAGAGGAATGACGGAATCATCATCTACAATGGAATCAACATCATCCTCATTGTCATCACTAGTAAAACAAGAAATGCCGGGGTTATCATAGAGTGGGTCATCTACTGGGGTATTTGGAGAAAGGTCTGAAATGACTTGAGCTGCTGGACGACCAATTGCGTAGCGACCAACTCGGGCTATGTCCAACGTCGGCGAGCACCAACAATGACGTGGACCTCCAACGTCAGCAGGCAGTGAGGAGCTGGACGCCAGACAGCGTGGCGATCCGATCGAGATGGCCGCAATTGGGACGCCAAGTTTGTCACCATGCAATGGCTCGGCGACAAATTCAACATTTAGTAACCGTTGGATGTTGTGGCTGTCAATGCCACCGCTGTCTTGCGATACCGAGATCAACGGATCTCCGCCATCGTCAAATCCTGTATCAGAAGTTGCTTCTAACACTGGGGTGATCGAAAGCGGTTTATTATTTTCTTCAAAATATGGACGCGTTGATTTCTTCAAACGTCGTCTCCTCTTCCTTGACGGTCCTAGAGCGTGCAAAAGCTCGGGCGGCTAATGCAGATCTTGTCCCTCTTCGTCTGAGTAGTCATCGTCATCGCTTTCGTCCGCAGTGAAGTAGTTGCTGTCTAAATGTCCGTCTATGTTATACGTGAAATCTTGAGAGTCGACCAAGTCATTGTTGCCTTCTCCTATCGCTTCGTCTTCATTCTCTAACCCACCTGCAGGGACAGACCTCACTGCGGCCCCGTGGTCGTCGCTGGACTTGGTGACCATCGCAGCAAGAATGAGCTCTTCACGATTAGGAAGGTGGCCGATGGTCGATACTCCGGTCAAGCTCTCCTGGGGAGTCGGCATGCCCTTGGGAATTAGTGGTGTCTTCGGAAGACGGCGAAGAGGCTTCCAAGAGGACGTCGGTGCACCCTGTGTATGTGTGACATCGTCAAGGCACTGTAGATTGGAATGAAACAAGAATGCAATGGAAAAAAATTGGTAGGATAAAGACGTCACCTCTTTTCCCTTGAGATGATTCATTGACCTCGGTGGCATTGTGCATGCGCTTGCGGGAATGAGGCTCGTCGCAACCGCTGGAGTCTGGCCACAGAGATTGCTTCACAAGGGATTGGATTTCAGCTCCAAAAGATCTGCGTTCCGTCCATCCATGAATACGAGCAGCATTGCGGTAGAAAGTGTGGCGAATTTCAGAAGCTAGTGGAGGGATAGAGGTACGTCGCATTCCCTTGAGGCGCGGTAGGGGAAGGAGAAACTCCAGATCTAGGAGCTCCAAAAATCGAGAAGTCTGGGCGGGCGTTGCATGGGCATGACGAACTGCCCACAGTTCCAAGATGCATTCTGGAGCTTCCACTAGAGCCGCAGTGTTGTGCGTCGACTGGACTGCAGAAGAGGGAGGCTGAGATCTAGAAGTGGAAGACTGTGTCGCCATTGCGGGAGATGGGTGCTTGTTTGGTTGGAATGAACCACAAGATCGGTAGTAGTCTCAGCCATGCACTAGATATTAGTGTTTAGTTTTGGCGAAGACGGCGATGAGTCTTGGGAATTGATGTAGCCGCCTTGGTAGATGGAGGTTCGTGCAGTTCTCTGCTTTATGTGGCACCAAAAATTGATTACTGCATGGTTCAATATCCAAGTTGTGCAAATTTGTATTCCTAGAGTAGGATACGATTCATCTTTCAAAATTGCAGGTCTAAATTGCGAAGAATGAGCCCCCACAATTCCCTGTCACAGTAACTGCTGCCCAGCAGGAGCGGCTGCGGGCTTGAACTCAATGGAATATTCTTTCGTCGATGCAAAGGTGGAACGCGGAGACTAAGTACGTGTTGACGCCACATAGGAGTCGAGCACGCTGGAGCAACCGTATTTTCAGCCAATTAGAGGCGTGCAGAGAAATCAGAGCTCCAGCACGACACGGGCGCTCATCCAAAACTCGGGCAGACCCGTCGTTCTCCATCGCGTTTGCCACAGTGAGGCAGTGATAAAAATTAAAATTGAAACTGCCCAGCCTTTTTGTAACTGGACCAATTATTAATTTATCTGCCCAATCTCGAGGTTTGAGGAACAAACATTGTTAACAAATAAAGTTGTAAGCAGAATGAAGCGAAATTCATACGCACTGTTACACAGAGTTTTCCAAACATCCACAAAAAATCTCACTTCCATCCACCGAATATTTCAGTCTGCAGATGCTGCCCTAATTCCGGAACGACCAGAATCTGGTCGCTCCAAAATTTAGGGGTTAACCATACCGGAACCCTAATGTCAACAATTCCAAAAAATGCATCGATAGATCGCAGGATAGCTTGCAAGCTCACTTCGCAATAAGTGCATTGGACGAACATAGTCTGGAGCAATCTCCCATTCTACATGTTTTAGAGTTAAGTTAAAGGTTTAGGATTTAGGATTTAGGGAGGAGATCAGTTTATAGTGCCTTAACAATAGCATTGTCATTTTTCCATTCACCAATGACACAGTTGATTTAAATTGACACGAAATTGGTATTTTATAATCAATGTATACTCTTATCTAATACCGGTACTAATATAACCAATCATACCAAATTTTACTTTTCAATTATAAAGTGTTGATTTTTGGTGATTTTTTAAATAGTTTTGGGTGTTTGACCTTATAAATTAATTTTAAAATCATTTATTAAAGTTTTGATTGGACTTGCTAGTTAAAAGCATAATAATAATCAACTTTTAGTTCAGAGAAAATTCCAAAAAGTTACAGATTTTTATACAATAAGTATTGCATATTGATTGTCGCTTAAGTTTGAAGAAGTCAAATGTATTGTTATTATATGAAATTAGTAACTTTTTTGAATTTAAAAATAAATAAAGTTCTTTATTTTTATATCTTTAACTAGCGGGTCTAATCAGAACTTTAAAACCTATCATAAATGGTTTTCAAATTGATCTATAAGGTCAAACACCAAAAACACTTTAAAAATTCACCAAAAATCAACATTCTATTTCATGAACGGTAAAATTTAGTAAGATTGATTACAATGATATTAGATAAGAGTATACATTGATTGTCTTTAATATCAATTTTGTGTCAATTTAGATATATGAATACAAAGTCTTGGATTGTTTTAAAAAAATTCTTACTGTAAGTTCACTACATCCTAGAGTTCCTATATTATAAAAAAAATTAAATTAAAATGAATTTTTATCATAGGTTCATGAATTTATGAATTTTTTAATTTATTACATAATTTTTGTCAAATCAATACACAAGATTTATACATTCATGCCACTGATGCATAGAGTAATATTGGGGATATTAATAACATTAATTATTTAATTAATACCAAAGATAATATATTACCTATGTGTTTATACATATAATATTACTTTTTAAATACTAATGGCATGAATGTATAATTTTCCAAACATATTTTACAATGGAAAATATACACACATACAAAATTTCAGTAGCAATGCAAAAAAAAATTTGTCTTTCCAAGACATAGGAGCTTTTAGATGTAGTGTTCAAGTTGTAAATCAAAAACATCCATGTACTAAAAACTTCACAATCCACTCACGTTTCAAAATTTAGCCATGTGTGATCAATAATACGTGTGATTGATTATTGAATTTCATAAGAATTTTTTAGAAATTACCTTTTTTAATGCAATTTGCATATGGAAAAATGTTAAAAAGATAATTCACAATGAAATGTTATATCCTAAATTCCATAGAATTAAGGATTGAAGTTTTTCAAGGTTGAATTCTACCAAAGTAACTTCATAATCTTATGGTTATTTCTAATATTTCACAGAAAAATGAAATTTCATATTATATCAAAACTACATTGTTTAATAAAACAAATCTAGAGAAATTTTAGGATTTAAAAATATTACTAAATTTATATGCATTCATCTATCTAATTTTTGTTTTTCATCATGTTGGGGCATTCTATATGGTCATGATCACACGACCTTCGAAGATTGGATATCATACGAGATCCAAGTTTATTTTTTGCATATTTATGGATCAAAAATAAATATGACTTTTTTTCTCTTAAAAAAAAATCAATAATATTAAATTTCCTTTGCTTCCTCAAAATTTCATACTTATTACTACATGAGTTTTAATGGTTGGTAATTCTCAAAGGTAGGAAAAACCAACTTCAGTTCCCTACATTTTACGGGACATTTTAATGAGGTAGTTTTTTCCGTTCTCATAGTCAGGTTACAAATAAACATGAAGTTAAAGCAATGTCAGTAGTGAAATTTGCAACTCCTTGTATTTCATAATTTTTAACCCTTGAACATTGTGTACTCTTAGTTCTAGACACTGAATGAAGATAAATACAAGCTCTGTTGTCATCTATGTCTATGGTTTTCATCCCAAACTTCGTGGAATCAACAAAGAGTTCTAACATTGTATGAAGATCAAAATATTATTAGCACTTTTTTACACAAGGAACCTTGACAGTTCGACCCAAGGGGAAAACTTGGGGGGTGTAGGGTAAAATGAGTGATTTTTACTTGGGGCAGTTTTTTTGCCCCCATGCGAGTCAAAAGCACCATGGTTTTATCCTGGTAAATCATGTTTTACCCTGGTACAGGTTCTAAAAAGGGAGTCAACAATTGACCCACAACTCCCCATCTACACTTTTGGACACAGTGCTAAACGAGGTAAAAAATGAGGCCAAGCCATCTACTTTTTACCGCGGCAAAAATGTTTGGAACCCATGTGTTAAATCAACAACTACATACTTTTAGAGTCTCACATTTATTTTTAGTGTATGACATTCAAGGGTTAAGAAAGATCTTTGAAAGAACTTGATTGAATTTCAGATTGGATTGAAGAGACAAAGCCTATCTTCATTTGTGAACGAGTTGCAACAAAACTTCAAAAATTTACAACTTATTCATAGAATATGCAAATAAAGTAAGAACCAGACCCACGAGTACTTTAACAAATAATATTGTGTCCGACTATCAAAGTCGATATCTCATGTCAAATAGTTAAATTCCTTGGAAAAAATTTATTTCCAAAACATGCTAAATTCCATGATTTCTTTTTCAACATTCTCCATTTGACCATAAAAAATAGAATTTTTTCTAAAAAAATAATTTCCTAAAGATTCAAACTTCACATCTAATAGTTTTATAGAGTTTTTTATTTCCAATTTTAACAATGGACTCTGGTAGTAAAGACACAGTACACCAATTATTGCAATAACCGTGAGACACACTAACTATTTACTTAACCCCTGAAAGTCCAAAGGGTATTCGACAAAACATAAATTGCATTATAATTTGTGCCTTTCATATATTTGATGAAGTTTGGTTTAATAGACAAAATGCAGGACATCATCTTTACAAATTATCTGTGCGGTCAAACTTCCAAAAATAACTTTTTTTTTTTTTAATGAATATAAAAGCATTAACCTTTGAAGGTTTGTATAAATTCTAATTTCCACTTTTAGAGTGTAAAATTTAGCATGATTGGTTAAATTTGGTTTATCTACTATAAAATCTAAAAAAACAAAAGAAGTGATGCAAGGAACATCATTAGTATCCCCAAATAGCAAATTTAGTAACACTAAAGCAATGTTGATTCGTTGAAGTGATTTACTTTGAAAATTTCTCCCGGGTGGAGTTTAACTTGAATTGACATAATTCAAATTGGGTTGGAAGGTAGATTTGATGTTGTATTTTAAAATATTTTTATTTTTCAAAAAATTCCTGTTTTTTTCTTCCGGGCAACCCGTTTGATTCGGGCAACAACCATAAAATGATTGTTTGGGTGGTTAGGGGTTAAGACTATAACTTTTCAGAAAAAGGCAAATATTTTTACAAATGTCAAAGACATTGGTACTATTGAATACATATGTAGCATTTTGTAAAAATAAACATATTCAGTAAATAATAATGTACACCATAACATATTTCTTAAAAAAATTCACATTGCGTAAAAAAATGTAGCCATCTACTACATATATTTCAACGTAGTTGTCTCAATCGACCATTCTAGTTTTATGAACCGGTTGAAGATACAACCTATGATCATGGAGGTCAGGACTACTGTGCTCATTTTGCGACAATGTGTTAAACGACACACGGGTCTTACTAGTTTTAAAACAATTAGTGTGAATCACAGTAATGGCAATAACCGGTGTAAGTTAGGATGTCCTAAAACCACCACCAACCCCAATTATGACATGTAGAACTTTCTTGGGGCTACTATAGTTGAGACTCAAAACTACCAATTTCACTATTCAAGTAGACCAAAGGCATGCCAAGCATGGCAAATAAATTGTTGGTGGTTTTGGGTTAGCTCATGAGCAGAATTAGGAACAACAAAGTGTGAACTTAGGAAATTGGTATGTGAAGTATGGGTCACAGGTTACTTTCCAATTTGGAATTTTGTATAAAATTGACAAATGCAAAGTAGGTGTTGCAAATTTTTGCAATCCTCATGAAAACCTATTTCGAATGCGATCATATATTTTTTTCGAATTTGCCACTGCCAAAATTTTCCTCGCCCATGTTCTTTTGTTTGCAGCTGCGTCTCCTTGGTTTTGTATCTGGCGGTTTCGTGAGCGTGGAAGAGCTGAGCTCTTTCAAGTGCGGACTTCATTGCCAATTTTTTTCCTCTTCTTCTCTTCCAAGCACTTCTTGACCTCCAGAGAAACGCATGTTCATGCTCAGTCGATTCACTGATTGATGGTCTTCTTCAAATAAATATTATTCACGTTTTTTCCTGTATGAGGATCTGCAGACAGAGAGCATACAGTTGCAGGAGTTTGCAGCCAGTGGATTTAAAGTGAGATCACTTTGTACAAAGACATGGCTTCAGGGCGACATGCAGAGTTGATTCGGAAGCGAATTCAAGATGTGGACACGAGTCGTCGACGAAGAGTTGGGGCTCTGTCACAGAATCCCATTGTTAGGGCTGTATCGGGAAGGCTGTCAGTTTCTCAGAGAGATGGAGGGGCGTCGGGGTCGCGGGGAGATGGAGGTGCGTCGGGCTTGCGACGGGATGGAGGGGGATCCACATTACGGCGAGATGGAGGGGGGTCCATCTTACGGGCAGATGGAGGAAGAGGTCAAGAAGAAACGTTGATAGCAGAGGCTCATGCAAACACAGCGCACTCTCGTGCGGCTCTGAACGCAGCTGAGAGAATGGAATTGGAGGAATGTCGGAAAGAAGTGAAGATGTTGAAGACAGAACTTGGTCGAATCTCAAGGTTATTTGTATTGGAAGCTGAGAGAAATAGGCCTCTACCACGTTTCTGTGAAATCAAAACTGTGGAGGTATGCATTTGGTGGTTCAAGTTAAAAAATAAAAATAAATTGCAAATAGTTGGATTTGTGTTGGAAAGTTGTGTCTGTCGTTGTGGAAGACCCTGTGAAGCACGTGCCCAATGCCAAGCTCTCCTTCCGCAGCTTAGTTTTCAGCTCCGACCATTGACTTCGCAGCTCGTGAGCTATCAAACGCAACTACAGTGAGTTCGTGACGTGCACTTTCTTTTCATTTATCTATCTTGCAGGTGCTCTTGAACTATCTTATACTGAAATTGTATCGCAACCTCATAGCACGATTTCAAACCCTAATTTTGTAAGCAGCTTGGGACCAGCTGAAACATTTGCCAGTCTCCACTTTCATGATTTGATTTGATTTGTGTAAAGTGGGCCTCTGCACTTTTGATTATGTTATGAGCCTCTGCACTTTTAATGAAAATATTTACGTTTAGTACTAGAACAATATTTCATATTCAGTAAATACTTTGACGTAGAGGTAAAAACTTGAAGTATTTACTGACTATTGAAATATTGAAAACACCTAACAAATTTACTTCTACGTCAATGCTTTTCACCAAACAATATTTCATATTCAGTAAATACTTGTCATGCAAATATATACCTCTATGTTAATGTCCTTCTCATGTGTATATACTTGGCATGTATGGACTTCTTTCTGACCATAAAGGAGTGGCTAATAAGAAAACCAATAAATGCATTTTATATGAAAAATGTGCAACCAAAGTGCCTTAGTTATAAATCGTAGATGAAGCCCTCTATAGAACAATAAGGTAGAAACACCTAATTGTGACACTCACCTAATTGTAATCGTAGATGAAGCCCTCTATAGAACAATAAGGTAGAAGCACCTAATTGTAACACTCACCTAATTGTGACAGTTTTAGGGTCTTCATCTCAGTACACTTTTCTATGTGAGTCATAGATCACGGATTTCAATTTACCTAAAACTCCTTTTAAAAGATTGCGTGGAACAATTAAATCAAGTAAACCATTGCTTGTGATCTTCTTCACTTTCTTTGCTGAGTGATAGTGGGCTTCAATTCACACACTGATGGAAAAGGGCTTGTGTGGTCAGAGTAACATTTACAAATGGTGCTTTCTGTACAGCACATGAATGCCGAATCCCTAAAGGACAAAGGATTCATGATTTAACCGATCATATAATGAAAAAATAATAATTCAGATGGGACTTAATTTAACAATACCCGAATCAGGGAAGAACATTGTATGTGTTGGTCAAAAAATAAACAAGTTTGATTGTAAGGAAGTCCACATAGGTCCTACTCAAAACTGCTTAAATTTTTTTTTTTTAAAACATGGAACCCAATTTGGGCTGATTTGTCCTTTGGGTTTAACTTGTTCAAAGTCCTAGTTACCTGTGTCGTTTTTGGGTAGTGGATGATGCGCTTTGCAAAAGCAAAGGCATATAGAAGGTATGTATGACGTACTTATCTGTAATACAATCATCTCTTCTTTGACAACCACTTGAGGATCTTGCTGAATATCCCTTTCTCAATTTTTCAACAATATTAAAGGTAAGGTTTGTCTACAATTAGAAAACTCATGTTTAAACTTCAATTTATTTGTTTAGGAGATGCAAATCTATAAGAATTGGTAATATGGCTAAGATCAATTGTGGGACAATTGTTGTACTTCACATGAGTAGTATTTAAAATTTAGAAAAGTATTTCTCGTGAATATTACTTTCGTCATTGAATCCTCATTGTTTTCCCTATTGAATATCCATAGTGCATTATATGTTTTTTCTATTGAATCTCCACTGTGCATTATATGTGTTATCTATTGAATCCTCACATTGCATTATATGTTTTCTCTATTGAATCCCCACAATCCATTGAATCCTCGTAGACCATTGGTTTTTCTATTGAATCTCTACATTGTATTATATAGTGAATATTTGGTAATCGATTTGTTTTGATGCAGGTACCTGGATGGAGTTGGCCTGGTGGTTGGTGCTTGTGCTCGGGGCTTTGAGAACCAGAAAATGGGGTGTTAAATTGATGTGAAAACTAACTACAATGTTATATTTACAATTGTTGTGTTGTGCAGAAAGCACAAAGGAAAGTTGTGAATTATTTGCTGTTAGGAACGGATCCGGCGATATCTACACTATATCCAGAGCAACCACAGCTTTACGAAGCGATGAAAGCTTATTTCAACATTGATGAAGAAGAAGATGGTATCGAATTTGAACGTGCTTATAGAGATGGGGGCGAGATGATGGCAAAGGTGTTTGAGTATGTGAGAATCCGGAAGAGCAGAATTCTTCAGGATGCAAAAAAAGAAATGTGGAGATTATTGGGATGTCCTCAGTTACCACCCAATGCAACGGTTGAGGAGGTAACAACTCGAAAGGAGAAATTGGAAGCTGCTAGGTGTGGAGAGAGGTGGCGGATTGCATATGACGCTGATGACCATGCCGATCCGTTTGGATCCGATGCAGTGCATGGAGCTCTAGCAAAGACATTCTATGGTTCGACCTATCAAGCAGATGCAGCGGTCTCAATAACCTTGGAACAAACAGGTTTTTTCTTGTATGGTGTAAATATCTTTACCTTTGTATTTTTTTAACGTGTTTACACATGTTTTTATTCACTTCTTAAATGTATTGTTTTATAATGAATGTGATGCAGTTGGGACTTGCAATGAAGAATGAAACAATGGATCCGCACGACACCACAAAGAATCGTGCAGAAATTCAAAAGTGCATGAGGATTGTATTAGGGTTTCTTGGTGACATGCGACGAATTCAAGTCTTAGAGCCTGAAAACTCTGAACAAAACATTGACGGTAGAGATCGTCGTGAGATCTCTAATCATGCGAGCAATGCTCGCATATAATTTTTTTTTGATTATCATGGAAACAAACATGTATAGTGTACAGTGTGTTTGATTGGGTTTTGGGAGGGTTTTTTTTTTTTTTAATTGTAAAGCGGACAGAGATGACAAAGTTGATTGAAGAGCAAAACACCAGTGAAACAAGGTTCTCTCCTTTGTCCCTTCATTATGCAATTTATTCCTTTTTACAATGCAAGTTGTTTATCAAATTAGGGCTACAACATTCATTTTCTAAGTGGTGTTTAGTTTTACTTCTTTTTAGCTTAACCAACAAAATGAAGCTTGCCAAGTCTAGTGTCTACTCGACTTTGAATTTTGAAAAAATTTGAAAATTAAGTGTTTAATTGTAGTTACAAGTTTGGTAGGTATCACCAAGGTGTAGCAAAATTTTCTAAATTTAAATACACGGATGATTTTCATTAACTAAACTTTTTTTCAGTGTAATTTACACCTTAGGTAAAAGAATCGGAATTTTCTAATACATTTTGTAATTGATATAGATTTTCTTTACAATCACTTCAAAAAACCATAGTAATTTCAAATTTTTACCAAAGTTTATGAAAAATTCATGATTTGTAGTAGACATGTGATTTCATCTACTAAAAATATAAATTTGAATTCTTGTATTATTTTTAGTAGCAAAATTAAATGTGACAGATTGAATTGCTTCCTTTTGCTCTACATGGTCAGATGGCAATAATTCTTGGACTTTGTCTGCGACAGAAAGTTCCGCGCTTGATAAGGTAGAAGGTTTTGCGAGATAGTCCAAATTAGGGTTTGCGAGTCTACTCGCGAAGCGTGGCGGTGTGCGATGTGAAGGAAATGCCATGTGAGTTTTGATGGAATGAGAGAGAGAGAACAGAGATAGAAAGGAGAATGAACCATCGTGGGGTTGAAGTTGCGGTGCATGGGGCTGCAGAGCAGGCCGGGAGAACAGTGGTGTGAAGCGTTCTGTTGCGAGTGGGAATGATTTGATCGAGGGCACATCACCTGGTCGGAAGCTAGGAGGGAGGGAGAGAGGATGAGAACACGTCAACCCGTAGGGATTTGGTGCATGAAATAAAATTTGACAATAAGCCAGGATGAGCCAGGACGATGAGGTCGTGTTTTCGGACATCGAAGCGGCCGGACGCCTGCTCACGGACTCGATTTCCAGAGATTCGAGGTTCGCTTCGTGCGACCTGCAAGACGCGTTGGACGCAGCCCGGTTTTCGAGCCACCCTTATGCATCACCTCCCAAAGAGGTAGGTTCTCTGGTCCACTCATGTGCATTGCAACGAAATTGGGCGTAGCGCAGTCGGTCGTTCTCAAATTGGATTGTTCCACTAGAGCAGCCCCTTGCGGAATGTACGCAACTCCGACGGGAAACGGTGACAACTTGAGTTCGGTACAGTGAGTGTGGCTGTTGAAGCAGCAAAACGGAATGATGGAATGAGCTAGGAGCTGGTCGAGCTGAAAGTGTTGTAATCCGTAAACAGGTTGTGAGTAATGAAAAGTGTCCTTTGTGCACTTGGGCCGTGGGCGTGTGTGGCGAAAACTTGGCAACTTTAGCTGTGTAGACTCGGAATGGGTGTGTTTCTGAGTTTGGTGGTGGCATTGTGGACGGTTTGAGCAGTGGCCGGCTTTCGTGGATGTGACGAAGTCGAGGGAACTCCCGCCTGTGTTAATCGAGCGGTACAATGCAGCCGAGTGACAGACCGGAATAGTCCAGGAGCCAACAATTTCTACACTTTGGTGTGTATTCCTCTTCCGGTCTCATGACTACGGTGAGGAATTCAGTGACTACTGCAAAAATTATACTTCTTTCGTATATGTGCTATCCATTCAGCCACGTCATCACCAGGTCACTGTCATGAATTCATTGTCTCTGAAGAGCAACAATTAACGAGTTGATAGAAACTCTACACTCAGACCTCTTCAGCCAAACTCTATACTCAGTATGACCTCGAAAACAACATTCTTAGAATATCCTGCACACTACCAGTATCATTGACTGTAGTACAAATTCAAACCATGTCATCGTCATGTTTTGGGTCCCAAACAGTCGAATTAAAGTGATCCTGGTGTATAATTTGTGTTGGACCAGTTGACTTGAATTAATATGGATGGGAAGAAAGGCCACATGAATGGACCCATGAATCATGTACTAGAACTTCATTGTGAGATTTGGGGATTCTATTGCATTTTCTCAGTTCATGACATTCTAGGCCCTTGTAGCTCTTGAATGATTTAATACTTGAGGAATACAAGCCTTATATTTCGTGTCTCCACTTTGATTTCGTTTCAGGTTTCAATTTTGTTCATCACTCCCTTGGCTGCTATTCCAATCTTACACTTCCAGCTAACGCCTACAGAGCTTGTCACATGTACTTTCTTATACCGAGGTTTCTTTTTGTCCTGTTAAATTGATAAGTGGGAAGTGGTTTATACCAATTTAAGCAATTTGATAGTTGGTTATTAACGTCCAGGCGTGAAAGGAATCCTATAGCTTTTTTTTCTGTATTTGAAGCGAACCTTTTGTTGTCATTTGAGAGGGACGGTGCAGGGCTTGCAATCCTCTGTTGTGTACCTACGACCCTCTCTAGCGGTGTCTCTCTGTGTCAGGTTTGATATGCTTCCGGAGAAATTACATTTTTATTAGAGTGACTTAGTAATGGTTTGGAAATGGGAGTTCTGGTATCCGATGGAAATGAAACATGTTAAAACCAATAGTAGCATGTTGGGGCTTATCATTCAAAAGAATGAATTCTTTATAGTTAATAGAATCGTAACATGTGTTTATGGGAATAATGGTTTTCTAAAATTGTTGAATAGGGTTTTGAAATTTTCAATCAATACTAAAAGTTTTACTGAAGATTTTATGGGAAGAGACATGTGAAGATTATATATTTGGAGTATTTGGCTGGCAATGATGGGGTCCTTCAAAAACCATTGTCATTGAAATAACTTGTGCATAAGTGACAGCTTGCGGGAGCAAACACTGCATTGGCTTTAGCTCTTACTGTATCAACAAATCTCATGGGGATTTTAACTTTAAGCAACTTATGCTAACTATTATATCTCTACTTCATTTTTTTTCTTACAATTACAATACTTTTTTTTTCAAAGTGTCAACCTATGATTGACACTTTGAAATGCAAACCATCTCCTCATAATATCAAGTGCAGAGATTTAGTGTTTCTTGTGGACTCGTAAGTTTTGATAATGTGTCAGATTGCGGAAGACCTTTGGTGTATTAGAGTTGGAGCCTTATTATTTGATTTTACCTAACCATGAAGTCTTATTCGGTGCAGTTGCCATTTATGCTCTCTTCATTGGTTGGTCGGAGCGTTGAAATTTCCCTCGCAGCTGGCCCTCTTTTAAAATCCTTGGTGGAGACATTACTTATGCCACTTCTACTAGGAAAGGTAAGAGCTTTTTAACTGATACACGCATCAGTCAGTTTAGACCAAAATGTTATTAACTGAAGGCAAGAAAGATGGGAAGAGTAAGATGAGATTGATGTTCAAAAGATGTATAATAAGTGTGGAAAAACGTTAATGTAGAATTTAAAGGAACATAGAATGTCTTTATTGGTCCGCCCGCACCAACCAAGTAGCGCCAATTAGCTAACTAGAATTAGTTATCAAATGCTTGCACTGTCTAAGTTGTGTTTAGTTAGCAAATTGGTACTAATTTCTACTAACTAATTTGCAATGAAGTTGCTTTCATTAACTAAACTCCTGATTTTGGACAAGTAAATTAATTGTGCTTGTACCAATGGCTTGAAGTGCTAAATCCGCCTGCACCAACCAATTAGCAGCACTTAGCTAACTTAAAATCCTAACCCCCATCAGTTATTTTGCAGTAGGTTAACTTCCAATTAGTGAATAGACCTCAACACCATAGTGAGGTGATTGGTGCTGCTTGTTTGGTGTAGTTGTGTCCTTAAATAGCTGAAGGATTTACTTAGTTGGCCGACTAGAAAGCCAGGGAATAAAAAGGCTAAGGATGTCTTCTTCACTCCTATGTACTTTTGAACAATCTTTAGCTAATGTTGACTTGGAAAAAAGAGCCTGACTGCATTATGTTTGGCATTCTGTTCAGTTGTTCCGGGAATTTTCTAATTAGTGATCTTCCCTCTCACATTTCTGATTTTTTGGAAGTTGATTGTAATGGCTTCGTCATTTTCAAATTACCCATACTTCAGGTTGTAACTTTGTTCTCCTTTAACTTAGATGGTTCGTTGCATTGTAACTGAAGTGTTGCGCATATGGTGATCATGCAGGTTATGCGGCCTTTGACGAAAGAAAACGCTACATTTCAATGATCAGCAGTTCACTGTTAGCTCTGGTGCGTGGTTTCTTTGCCATCTGAATGGAGACATGGTGATTATTAGTTAGGAGACGAGTTCCTGAAATGTTCTTATGACTACCCATCAAAATTAGTATAATCTTTTTTATAATCTGTAGCTAAAATCTTTATAATCTTTCAAGTTTGTATAATTTTTATATAAATTAAATCTTTCTTATACAATTTTTTGTAATTTTTCACAGTAGGTAAAATTCTTCATTCAGAAATAATCTGACTTGTTTGGACAAGACGTTGGCTTGTGCAGAAACCTCTGCCTTCCACTCGTCTTCCTGGTGCCTGATTTGTACCTTTCACGACCGTGGTGTGTGCTTCAGGTTTAGGGATATCTTTACGTGATATTAGGTACATAAATATATCTGTCTTTTTGTTTGTTTTCTTTCTACTGAAGTTTCACTTTCTTTGGCTTTGCTAAATATGTTTCGATTTCTGCTTGTAGGTTATAGGGATTGGTCTTGTTTGTTTAATATCTGGTGCTTCGCAATTCATAGTGTTTGTTTTCTGGGCTTGATAAGCTATGTGTGCTCCGCTGTATGCAGGTCGCGGTGGGAAAGGCAGGAGCGTGGTGTCCGGTTAATAGGATTGTAGTATAGCTTTCATGTAGAAATTTTCATGATTGTAGTATCTTTCATTGTAGTTTCAAGTTCACTTTTGTAAGTATTTTCAAGATTCCAGTAAAGCTTTCATTTAAGTTCCAGATTGTGTTGTTGATGTTTAATATGAATTACTTGCAATTTGGCATAGTGCTTCTTGTTCATTACATATTAATGTAAAATTTAAATTATTATTTTCATTATTTATTAATGAAAAGGTGTAATGTACAGTGGGGTACCAATCAAAATGTCGTTTTCGAATTCGCAGTGAGAAAAATTTCAGTACTGCCAACTTTGAAAGCCTCCCGAGAGCTCAAAAATTGGTATTTTACCATGAAATTTTTACCAAAGAATTATCTTTAAGTTAATTATATGTGTGCCAAATTTCAAGGCCAAAAGATTCACCAAAAAAACGTTATTCAAAATCTACCAACATTGGTAGTTGTTTCACTGCTGCCAACTTTGACAGCCTCCCAAAGATTGAATAATTATTTTTTTTGCCATAAAATTCTTGGAACAAAAACCTCTTTATATTAATAACATATGATAAAAATTTCAAGGCCAAAAGATTAATACAAAAAAAGATATTAACAATCTACCAACATGCCCTCTAGGTTACAAGCAGTGATTGAGGCAAAAGGAGGACATACACGTTGGTAGATTGTAAATATTTTTTTTTGTATAAATTTTTTGACCTTGAAATTTGGCATGAATGTTGTTATCATAAAGAGCATGTTGTGCCAAAAATTTCATGGTAAATAGACAATTTCTCAACCGTCAGGAGGGTGTCAAAGTTGGTGTCAAAGTTGGTGTCAAAGTTGGTAGATATGTTGCCTCAATCACATGTTGGTATATTGTTAATATCTTTTTTTGTATTAATCTTTTGGCCTTGAAATTTTTATCATATGTTATTAATATAAAGAGGTTTTTGTTCCAAGAATTTCATGGCAAAAAAAATATTTATTCCATCTTTGGGAGGCTGTCAAAGTTGGCAGCAGTGAAACAACTACCAATGTTGGTAGATTTTGAATAACGTTTTTTTGGTGAATCTTTTGGCCTTGAAATTTGGCACACATATAATTAACTTAAAGATAATTCTTTGGTAAAAATTTCGTGGTAAAATATCAATTTTTGAGCTCTCGGGAGGCTTTCAAAGTTGGCAGTATTGAAATTTTTCTCACTGCGAATTCGAAAGCGACATTTTGATTGGTACCCCACTGTACATGTTATATGGAATTTGTATAAGAAAGTATATATTAAATTTACAACACGCATGTAACAAACGTGCAAAGTTTACTGTCATGTAACTTCTACATGAAATTCTTGTAACATTTATAAGCCAACTGCTTTTAAACATCCACATAAATTTCATGTAACGATCTTACAACAATTTTTATAGAACATCTACATGAACATTATGTAAAAATTATTAAACATTTACCTTGAAATTTTGTAACGTTTATTTTTAAAACATTTATATGATAATAACAATGGAAAGCACACATGAAAGTTACAAGTGTAACATTCATGTAACCTTTACAAAACACGCAATGTTGCAAGTTACAATGTGTAAAATCATGTAGATGTTACATGAAAGTTACACTTCAAGATTTTTTACATCATTCCTTCGCATGCCCTCAAACTAAAGAGACAGGATTGATGATGGACATGAAGGCTATTGAATGTTATGTGTGTTTGTAGCACCACTCTAGTCGGTTGGTCCTGGTAACCACGTTGGCAACACTTCTTTCAACATATCCTTTATTCACGGTGACCCTTAGGGTTAGAGTTTTTTTCTCTGTGTTGTACCTTTGCAATGGTTAATAAAGTAATTATTTGTATCAAAAGAAAAAAAAGACAAAAAAAGAGGAGTCCATGTTGGGGCCCCCGACTCTAAATCCTCCCCTCGACGTTAATGCAAGAGGATAAAATCTGCCCCCTATTTTGTGCATGCAGGGGCCCACCTTAAAAAAAACAACCCCCTCTTCCAAGGGTTTATAATTCATGAGGGAGTCCTTCTAAACTCATTTAAAGCTGTAGGCTCCAAATTTGAAAAAAAAATTGCCAAAAAAAGACCCTAGGGTGCCTAAAATAAAAAAAATTCATAAAATGGTGTCCAATAGGGCTCATGGGTGAATAGTGTTTGCATTAACGTCGATGGGGGATTTAGGGCCGCTTCACACTATGACTGAAGGTTGAGAGGCCGTCGATTTCTACCAATCGGATTGCAAGAAACCAAAAATTCGGCCTCTTAACCCTTTACACTAGAGGCCATCGCCCTTTAAAATACCTACATGGCAACACTTTTTGACCAAGGTTGACGGACTCTCGAAGGAAGTTTGGGTCGAACGGGAATAAAAACCCAAACTATTGTTGAGAGGCCGTCAAATTTTTTTATAAAAAATCAAAACTATATTTTATTGGCTATTTTCAGCCCATTTCTTTG
Organism: Pohlia nutans; assembly: GCA_022496805.1. Lineage (NCBI taxonomy): Eukaryota > Viridiplantae > Streptophyta > Bryopsida > Bryales > Mniaceae > Pohlia > Pohlia nutans. The sequence continues at coordinate 27,142,639 of CM040101.1, read as the reverse complement.
GACTCTCAACAAAATTTGGGCACTCGATCCCACGGCCTTTCGACTTGGACGGCCATAGTGTGAAGCGGCACTTAGAGACGGGTGCTGGAGCATTGAAAGACTCTAAACCCCCCCCCCCCCCCCCCCCTCCTCCGACGTTAATGCAAGAGGACAAAATCTACCTCCTATTTTGTACATGTAGGGGCCCACCTTAAAAATAACCTCCTCTTCCAAGGATTTAAAATTCCTAAGGGGATCTGTCCAAAACAAATTTGGACCATTTGAGTTAACCGAAAACAGAAGAGGAGTAGAAGGTGAGTTAAAGAGAAGTTCCCTCTCTATAATTAAAATTTATGACAACCATTGTTCATGAATAGTCCCCATGGTCGGGGCTCTTGGCTTTGGGGAGCGGATGGAAACTCTCCTCTAGCATTGGGGAGGTCACGAGTTCCAAACCCCGTGGTGGCGCAAGGTCTTACTTTAGATTATTCTTCAACTCACCATAGACTAGTTTTGCCATTTTTTTGAACTGAAAATGAGTTGAAGTATGAGGTGAGTTTCCACTTTGAGACACTCTTTTTTATTAACTCTATTGTCCCCAAATTTGCAAAACATTTACCAAAAAAAGAGCCTAAAGTGCCCAAAATGAAAATTTCAGAAAATGGAGCCCATGGGTGAACAGTGCTTGCATTAACGTCCCGGGGGATTTAGAGTCGGGGCTGGAGCATCGCCCAAATGGGCCACATGACCTCGTCTCTAAATCCCCCGGTGGTCTTGAATGCGGGCACTATTCATCCACCCCTCCTTTTTTCTGGAATTTCCATTTTGAGCACCTTCGGTGCTTTTTTTGGTAATTTGAGGCCTACGGCCCCAACTTATCCTAGGGAGACCTACTTGGGAATAAAAAACCATTGGAGGAGGGGGTTGTTTTTTAAGGTGGGGCCTGAACGGCTGAACCGGACAAAAATAGGGGGCACTTTTGTCCCCATTCATTCAAGACCACCGGGGGTTCTGGAGAAATCCTCACATGACGTCCATCTCCAGTTCTATACATAGGTACAAGTGGACGCTGGCAGGAGCTTGGAAATTGATATTATAAACCCACGTTCTTTTTGTTTCTTTAAATCTCTAGTATAGAAGCCACCGACGATGATGCCCCAAAGTAGGGACCGCATTCTACCGATTACGGCGGAGAAAAGTTATCTTAAGACATGGAATTCACTTGCTCCGAATTTACAGTTAGTTGATCTGGAAGAACAGCACGCATTTGCACTAATATTTCACTTTCCACAATCCACAGCCGATCGATGCATGCATGACTCGTTGACTCGTTGACGGCCACTTGACGAATCATGCTGGACTTGTTGACTTGTTGTCCAGATTAAGTAAGGGAGAAGTACCTAAGAGCATCCCCAGTCGTCCCCTAACCTTTAAGCCCTTAGAGCATCCCCAGTCGTCCCCTAACCTTTAAGCCCTTAGAGCATCCCCAGTCGTCCCTTAAGCCCTTAAGCCTACATCCGTGTTAGAGGCTTATGGTTCCGAAATGGTCCCAGTCGTGACCTGTAAACACCTTTTTCATCCAGGTCGCGGCCTTTAAACGGCCGTCGACCTGGAATTTTCAGCTTCCTGGAGTCGGGCCGTAAGTGCCGCAAATAGAAAGTTTTTGCTCGCATCTTTCTTGATTGTTGGTCTCGCATCTTTCTCGATTGTTTGTCTTTCTGCGGTAGTTGTTTTCACCGTTGCGGGATCGGGTAGTTGGTTTCCCGTTGCGGGACTCTCACACGCTGCCGCCGTAATAAATTAAGCTCATAGAGAAAAAAAAAAACGATAAGAGCAGGACAGAGTGCGGGTCGCTGTGGAGGAGATTCTTGCAGAAGCGGATATCAAGCAAGTGTCCAAGAAGCAGGGCAGGGAATCCGCTTCCAAGAAGACCGGCGTCGATCTTTCGGCAAGTCGTGAGTGGCGGAAATTTGTGTCGAATGTGATCAAGAAGTTTATGGAGTCCCCGGCGGTTGATGTTTTTCTGTTTTGCTGAGGATTATTGTTGGCAATGTTCAAGTTAGGGCTTGAGGAAGAGGAAGACTTGTCAGAAAATTCTCTCCTGGCGAGTCTGTTCGTTGACCTAAATTCGAATTTTTTTTCGACACAGAGTATTGACGATTCGTCCTCTGGGGAAATACTGCAGAATTTAGGCTGTTCTTATTACTCAATAATAATGGATCCAAGGAACTGTTCGTCCAAGGAGCTTTAAGAGCATCCCCAGTCGTCCCCTAACCTTTAAGCCCTTAAAGCTCCTTGGACGAACAGTTCCCCCACCTTTACAGGTGCGGTGAAATTCCGGTGGACCTTTAACCTAACCTGTAACCCTAACCTGTAATCGATTTCTTTCTGTTGGGTACGTTTTTCTTTTAAGGGTTCCCAACGACCTCTTCGTGGACGTAGTTCATCGCAGCATCGATTGATGGCCCATTGTGCACAGGTATGCAATAAATTATTCCTTCACTCCTCGATTCGCAATCACCCTTTTGAAGTTTTCGTGGGTTAAGAAGACGTAGAATCAATGCTGATGTCGTGATTCTTCAATGAAATTGGAGGTAACTAAGAACCCTAAAATGGGCTTCATGTTTCAATTGTTTTCTCAATGTTGTTCACTGATATAAAATTTGAATTATTGATTTTCCAATTAAATTGGTAATTTCAAATCATGAATCAAGAAGCAGGCCTCATGTTTGTTGAGTTGGATTTTCTTTAGTTCTATCTTCAGTTATTCTCTCATCAACACGTGCAATGCTCTATACTGATTCTGGTGATATAAAATTAGACTCTGGATTTTGCACATTACGATCATCTTTAAATGATGAATTCTTTAGTCCAAGAAGCTGGCCTTATATATACAGTTTTTAGGAGTTTTCAGTAGGGTCTTCTTTAGTTCAATTTTCAATGATTTCCTCATCAACACTTGCAATGCTCTTTACTGATTCTGGCAATATAAAATTCGACTCTGGATTTTTCATCTTCAAATGATGAATCTTTGGTCCAAGAAGCTGGCCTCATGCTTATATTTTAAAGAATTTTTGAGTAGGGCATATTAAGGACATTTCTTTGGTTCAATTTTCAATTATTTTCTTCATTGCTGGTTCTGGTGATATAAATTTTGGCCTCATTTGAATCATGAACTTTTCACAACACGATTGATTATATTGAACATTTTTAAACTATGAATGCTTCCAGGCATAGGCAGAGGTGAATGCAACGATGGGTTCGGATGAGACAGAGGAATTCAGTATGGAAGAGGAAGCCTCTTCTTCCGTGATGCTGAGCCCTAGGACAATTAGTCGCCGCATTGTTAAAGCAAGTCCCCTGAAACACGTTGCTCATCTTCTCCGTCAGAAACTGGTTTCTGCTAATGGCGCTCCGTGCAATATGTTCCAGGTAGGCTCTAATCAGTTCCCTTTTGTCTTAATTAGTGCGGGATTAAGATGCATGGTTACAGAGATTTTCCCAAGTCTTGCTCACCATTTGAAGGCCAACCAAGTGTATGAATAGACGAGCTGTTGCTGGTAATAGGGTTTAGTAGAGGAGCCAATGGTTTTAGTATTCTCTGCTTGAGTTAGTGCTTTCTTAATTAATGTCCGAATAGGAGCAATTATTTATTTATGCTATTTAAGGATAGTTATATGTGAATGATGAAATGTGTGGTTTCAGGTGGCGTCGGAACTACAGTCTCTAGCACAAGTATGACCACCCCTGTTCTTCTGGCCGGATTGGATTCTTGTTTTCCGAAGGTGAAGTAGCACGAACGTAGCACCGAATTGTAAAATTTGCCGTGAAGATACTATCATTTTTGGGGTTGACTGCAGGGCTGACCGCATCTGCTGAACTGTTAATAGCCGAGATGGTTTCTTTCATGCTGGCAGGCTCCAACCAAAACGAAATAGTCAAGCATGTGCATTTACAGCTTGGAATGAACGGGTGTAACTTTCGAGCGTTTCAATTTCTCGCGTTGTGTCTCTCAGTTGGGTTGTGCAATAGGACAACACCACAATCCCCTTCACAAAAAATTGGTTACCGTATCTCGTGTGATTGACATCTTCTTTGTTTTTTGGGCATTTGGATGCTTGATTCATGGCCTTTAATTTTATCATTCTATCTTAAATATGATCACTGAAGTAGATGAGTTCAACCACCATGTCATGACGAGAAATTATGTTGAGAACTTTCGAAATTTATTGTTAAAAAGTGTAGCATGTTGTACACTCTGCTTAGCCCTTTCTAGTTTAGGCGACTGAGTACGAGGATGGTGAGTTGCAGTAATACAGCTCTTGTTGATGGCTGTATTTACCAAGGAACGGCCTGATTACCTTGGTCGTTTAAGCGCTGCACCTGCAGTGCCTGGGAGTTCAGAAACATTATGTGGTGCAGAGACCTGTCCCGATAACAATGCCGACGTGGACATTGCAGAAATCTATTTCCTGGTTATGAACTTCCTGTCCAGTGGCCCATGCCATCTTCCTGAGAGTTATTCTCTTCAGGTGGTTACCCCAATCCCAACTGAATAAGTAATACAGATATAAGACATTGAAGTTATTTAGTATTATTATTTTTTAGAGTTAGGCAAGAAGAAATAGATTCCAACAGAAGTTGAAGCATAATTTTTCGATGAAGAATGAATTAGTCATAAATTTTCAAAGTTGAAGCACGACAAATCCCATTCCCGTCACATAGGTAGAATTGTTTCTGTTTAAAGAAGATTTTGTATTGCACACACTAAAGATGCTTAAACCGAACAACAACGACTCCATAACCACACTTACAAATACTAAAACCAACAAGAGAGAACCCATTACCAACTGTAACTCATGCCACAACCAACATCATTACAACATTGATTGTGGAATATGTCTAATTGTCGAACATCGTGGCGAGGTAACAACATACATTACTATAATAAATAGTAAAAACATACATTACTGTAATAAATAGTAAAAACATACATTACTATAATAAATATATTAAATAAATATGAATTTTTATGCTGGTGCATTGCCCCTATGCGCCCACCACTGGTCAATAAGGTCCCTCTTTAGATCAAAGTGAATTCTCGCATCATGAATGTCTATAACTCCACGTTGGTAGGCATCAAAAGTTAAACCTCTCAGAATATTAGCTTCTCGAGGTTGATCCGAACCAACGCTCGCTTCACCCGGATACATGGGTCGCTGTAGAATTCCCACATTTGGTAAGTTCTGTTCTCTCTCGTCCTCAATGATCATGTTGTGCAATATAATGCAAGCATACATGATATTATGTATTGTTTCCTCATGCCAATACATATTTGGCTGTCTTATTATTCCCCACCTTTGTTGAAGCACTCCAAAGCATCTCTCGGCGTCCTTTCTAGCACCCTCTTGCTTTTTGGCATACCATTTGTATTTTTCATTGCTTGGTTCGATAACGGACTGCACAAAAATCTTCCATTTTGGATATATCCCATCTGCCAATAAATAATAACCCTTGTATGTGCGGCCATTCACAACAAATGAAACATTTTGAGATTCTCCACTTAAATAATCTTGAACAAGTGGGCTCCGATCTAATACTGTGAGATCATTGTTCGATCCGGCTACTCCAAAAAAAGCATGCCATATCCACAGAGACTGATCAGCAACTGCTTCTAGAACAATGCTCCGATTATGATCTTTGTTCTGGTAATGGCCCTGCCAAGCTACGGGACAGTTCTTCCAGACATAGTGCATGCAGTCCAGTGACGCAAACATACCCGGCCACCCTCGACGTTCGTTAATCTGCATTTGCTGTAATAAGTCTTCTCTTGTTGGTTTCCTCAAGTACCGAGCCTCGTATACTCCTCGAATTGCTTTCACAAATCTTTTTAAAGCTTCCCTCGCTGTACTCTCAGCCATTCTGAAATACTGATCCATAGCATCGGCTGTCACACCATAACCCAGGATCTGCACAGCAGTTGCACACTTTTGGATGGCACTCAATCCCAATTTCCCAGTAGCATCTCTTTTTTGAATAAAATAAGAGTCGTACTCACTGATCTCATCAACTATCTTCAAAAACAGCCGCTTGGACATACGAAATCGTCGACAAAAGTCACTTTCTGAATATACAGACCCCGTCGGTTCGAAGTAATCTTGAAAAAGTCGTTCATCAGCATCTTCCGCTCTTCTTCTTTTTTGTTTCAGTCTTCCAGGGCGTGATCCCCCACGTCGTCTAGGTTCCTCTTGTAACAGCTCCTGCATCCTAGCTCGATGCCGAATACTAAACCTGTGCACCAGACTACCATGATAAAAGAAATCATTGTCGGAATCAAATACACTCTCCGCACTTCGCCTCGGCCACGTTCCACGTCGAGCATCCATTTTCTATGTATGAATATCTAAAAAACCATACACATAGAAAATTAAAAAATATATAAATATACTCAAAATAAAATAAATTTAGATATATTCGAAATAAAATTAATAGAAATATATTCAAAAAAATTATTTTACTTTTAGTAATATGATTTTACTTTTAGGAATCTTATTTTACTTTTAGTGATATGATTTTACTTTTAGTAGTATGCTTTTACTTTTAGTAATATGATTTTACGTTTAGTAGTATGCTTTTACTTTTAGTAGTATGCTTTTACTTTAAGAGCCACATAATTTTACTTTTAGAGGCACATAATTTTAGTATAAATACAATTATATATCATTATTCGATATGAATTCATTTGATATATTTTATCTATTATCTTTTGTTACATTTTAGTATAACTATTATATTACATTTTCGTGTATTACATTATATTTTAAAATATTTACAATGGGTAAAGGACGAGGCAAGGCACCAAACTGGAGTGACGAAGAAGATGAGGTCCTCTGCCGTGCGTATATATCAGTCAGCGAGAACCAAGAGTTGGGGACGTCCCAAAACAGGGACAAATTATGGAGTTCCATCGAGACGTTGTATAATGAAAAGAAACCAAGTCGTTTACAAGCACGTTCAACAAAAGGATTAAGCGCACATTACGGAACAATCTCTAAAGACGTAACGAAGTTTGCAAGTATTTATTTGCAGGTACAAAGGTTACAACCATCAGGTACGAACGAAGGCGACATGGTGGATAGAGCAAAACAACTTTTCAAATCTGAGGAAAATAAAGAGTTTAGGTTTCTTCATTGTTGGAGGATTCTGAACACGTACCCTAAATTTATGGCTCCAATTGTACAACCACCGAAACCCAAAAATTTGGATAGTCAGAAACGGAAGGAAGCTGAAGGAGCTGAAGGCAGTGAGGACACGGCTGATTCACATGACGAAGATAGACCTGGAGGATCAAAGCAAGCCAAAATGAGCAAACAAGAGGGATTGCAACAATTGAAGATGATCAAGGCAGATGTGGAAGCAAACAGAATCATTGCCCAATCACAACTGAAGTTAGTTCAATTAAAAGAGCGAGAACTTCGTTTGAGGGAGCAAGAATTGCAGCAGCAAAAACGACAATCAAACGATGCGTACTTTGCAGATTCTTACTATCACAATCATCCAGAACGAGCAGAATACGACAAACATCGCATGGAAGTTGCCGTGAAGGAAGCACGATTTGAAGCAGAAGAGCTGAAGACTATAGAACGAGGCAAACAAAAAGTAGATGAACCTGGAATAGAACCAGCCCAAGTGACTGAAACATTTGCTCATCTTGTAAATGTTTTTGATGAGGGAGGTTTTGAGGGACCCGTAGGAGGATCAAGTAGTGGTCAGGGTTATTTTAGCTCATTACTGAAAGATGACTGATTTTTGAATTGCAATGTTCATTTCACAAACTTTTAATAAGATTTTTTTTGGTTTTCCCTCGGTTTTGTAGAGCTCATTGTGGTTTTTGAGATGTAGTACCTCGATTCACATCATCTGTGGGCTTGATAAATAGGTGTGTAGAATTCAAATACAAATTTGTGTGAAGACAAGGTATGAGTTTGCCATTCCCAGATTAGAGAACTTCTGAAGTAGTTTAAAAATAGTTTAAAAATATTAAAGGAATATATGATAAATCCAACTGTACAGATGTGATCTTTAGATTGACATTTACAACTTTTCTTTGTACATGAACTCCATTTTTGGATTTCATCAAACATTTTATAACAAATCTTTGAAAACAGTGTTGAACTGGGACGTTAAAGGGTTAAAACTGTGAATTATATTTTTCACAATATGATGAATTGAATTTGTCATTTTAAAACTGTGAATCCTTGGTCCTTTAAGGGTTAAACCAGTCTATCAGTGTATTTTCGACGGCAAAAATTAAGTGTTTCGGTATTTGAGCGCAATATCGATCTCAGAATATGAATCTGAACTCTACAAATCCACGCTGCTTGCAATATCTTCTGCTATTAAGCTCAGATTTTCCAGCTATGCTATCTCATTCAGGCACAGCCCAATACGGAGAGAAATGTGAAGGCCTCCCAAACATTAAAAAACTAACCTCCGCATGAATGATGTCAAAAAACTTATTGCTTGTCTAAATGACAAAGCTATCGAGGGAGAGAAGTTATTACAGCACGGCTAATTATACCAGTGACTTCAATGTACCGCTCCGCACATCTCGAAATGCAACTACTCTCCCCGCCATTTAAACCCGAGCTTGGTTTTGTTACGCACTTGCTGAAGCACTTGTCCCTTACAGTCTGTCACAAACGGTTTTCTCTGTCAGTGCATAAATAGGCAACAGGACATTCAGATGATAATGAGACGCTTCTAGATTATGCTTCAACTTAAAATAAATTCAACTTACAACAGTGGCTCTCAACCCATTAAGAGTTTTTAGCTTCAAAACTCTAATTTAAATCCTTCATGTAGTGCTCAGCTTCAAAGCCTGATAGAAGCCCTTTATTCGGCACAGATTGCATTCTACTGATTGTAAATGACATTTAGATGGATTCTCACACTCACGAAGTCTGCCTTAAACTTCATAACGGACATCCGAAGAACAAGACAATCTATGCTTATCCCAAACTCATACAAGAAGAATCAACCAACAGCATTTAAATCAATTGAGTACAGAAATACCAGAACACTACTTGACAGACAATTAGTAACTAAAATGACAGTTCCAATCAGAGGGGCAATTAAGGTTAACACTTAAAGGACCAAGGATTCATAGTTTGAAAATGAAAAATATATTGGGAGAAATACAATTCAGATAAGTCTAGATTCTATATCACTGGAATCAGTGAACATTGCATGTGTTGATCAAAAGACAAATAAATTTGAATAAAAGGAAGTCTTGATAGGACCTATTCAAAATTGCTATAAAAAACATGAGGCCAAATTTGGACTTCTTGATCCTTTAGGGGTTAACCTATAACTATCAGAAAGCCGCTTCAAGCTGTGGTTAGTCTCTAGCTCACGACCACATGATGAATCAAAAAAAAAAAAATCATCAATGTAAAGCTACAATTACAAGCACCGGTTTCAGAAACAATGCAATATCATACCCTCAGCTAAATACTCCATGTGCCCATGCCCAATGCCAATTCCTAATCATACATGTGCTTTCAAGAAAAATCTAAAACTAATGAAATAACAATAACAAGAATCAAATTAGCTTGACTACTGGAATGTTTTCAAGAGATTATGAACAAACACAACAAGAAAGAGAACAGTTAGGAGATAAAATAGAGAAGGCGTCCCACCGAGAAAAACTCCTCCGCATAAGCTTGCGCAAGCTGCTGCTTCACCTGATCCATCATCATGTCGTTTGATGCGCCTGATCCTGATCCCGATGGAGGTGGAGACGAAAAAGGATCCATTATTATTGAGTAATAAGAGCAGCCTAAATTCTGCAGTATTTCCCCAGAGGACGAATCGTCAATACTCTGTGTCGAAAAAAAATTCGAATTTAGGTCAACGAACAGACTCGCCAGGAGAGAATTTTCTGACAAGTCTTCCTCTTCCTCAAGCCCTAACTTGAACATTGCCAACAATAATCCTCAGCAAAACAGAAAAACATCAACCGCCGGGGACTCCATAAACTTCTTGATCACATTCGACACAAATTTCCGCCACTCACGACTTGCCGAAAGATCGACGCCGGTCTTCTTGGAAGCGGATTCCCTGCCCTGCTTCTTGGACACTTGCTTGATATCCGCTTCTGCAAGAATCTCCTCCACAGCGACCCGCACTCTGTCCTGCTCTTATCGTTTTTTTTTTTCTCTATGAGCTTAATTTATTACGGCGGCAGCGTGTGAGAGTCCCGCAACGGGAAACCAACTACCCGATCCCGCAACGGTGAAAACAACTACCGCAGAAAGACAAACAATCGAGAAAGATGCGAGACCAACGATCAAGAAAGATGCGAGCAAAAACTTTCTATTTGCGGCACTTACGGCCCGACTCCAGGAAGCTGAAAATTCCAGGTCGACGGCCGTTTAAAGGCCGCGACCTGGATGAAAAAGGTGTTTACAGGTCACGACTGGGACCATTTCGGAACCATAAGCCTCTAACACGGATGTAGGCTTAAGGGCTTAAGGGACGACTGGGGATGCTCTAAAACAGAAAACTCAAACTTAACCCTGTAACCCTGGAATCAAGCTTTAGCTGTCACACTCAATTTTGTCACTATAAATAATATACGAATTCAATTTTATATTTTTAGTAGATGAAGCCATGTGTCTACTACAAATCATGATATTTTCATAAATTTTGGTGAAAATTTGAAATTACTATGATTTTTTGAAGTGATTTGAAAGAAAATTCATATCAATTACGAAATATACTTTAAATTTTTATTTTTTAATCAAATGTGTAAATTAAAATAAATGAAAATCATCCGTGTATCTGAATTTAGACTCTTTTTTTGCTGCACTATGGTGATACATGTTGAACTTGTAACTCTAATGAAACACTCAATTTCCAGATTTTTCCAAAAATTCAAAGTGGAGTAGAAACTAGTCTTAGTAAGCTTCATTTTATTAACTAAGCTCAAATGCAAAAGAACTCATTTCATGGCCTAAATTTAGTTTAAGTAGAAAAGACATAAAAATCCAAAATACAACACTGACATGATCAATTGTTTTTACTATTCTTTTTGTAGTTGGGAACCCATGTAAAATCCAAAAATAGCTAAAATGATATGAATTTAACTTGAAGAGGTAGCATGTCCAATAAAAATCCCTTATGAAAAGTATTGGATGAAAACAATCTATGAAGCAGATGAAATTGAATAGTGAGTTACGTTTATAAGCCAATTTTTGGGCTCCCCGTATGTTTAGGGGTTAAGCTATAATTGAGCCCATGTGTGGTGATTGTGAAGTATTTGGAATGTTTTCCCCTAGTAGAGAAGATCACGAAGATTGCACTGTTTCCAAATTTTATTCCTTACAATGAAATCCATACGAAATTTCAAAGTGAAAAGTTTTTTATGATCCTAAACTCTTATATAACTTAGCCAAAATCCATGAACATGTGAATCTATAAATCTATGCTTGTTGCTTCTTGAAATAGCCAAAAATAGACCAGATTATGCAAGATGTTGATTAGACAACGGTAGATTCTAAAAAACGGTTAATTCCTAAAAGCTCGAGGGGTATTGGACAAAACATAAATGTGTTATAATATGTGCCTTGCATATGTTTGATGAAGCTTGGTTCAATAGACAAAATGAAGAGCATCATCTCATTACAAGCATTTAACCCCTAAACGTCCTCACCCCTCACCAAATTCGGCAGTTTTGCAAAGATGCATCATAAAATGCAACGCAGAGGGATATTTTGAACTTGATGTATGAATAAAAGTTGTACATTATAAATTTTAGATTCTATCCATACGGTTGGATCTGCGATTGCTATTACCAATATTTTTGTATGAATTTTGAAACTTGAAATTGAAAATTCTTTTGTAATTTGATTACAAATAAGATATTGACAATTTGTACATGAAATTTGTTGTGATTGGTTGAAATGTAATACTCTAAGTGTAGTGATTTTTGGAGATTTTTTGTTTGCTTAATTTTATGAGTTGACTTTTTTAAGATCACTTTTACACTGAAATCTTCCAAATTTTGGGTGAATCACTACAACATGAAATGAGACATAGAAATTTCACAAATCATCCCCTTTCTAATCGGATCACACATGCATGAAGCTAACTTCTCATAAAATATAGAATAAAAATTCCACATTGCAAAAAATCAATGATGGATGAGAAATCTGTGTTTGCTTCTGTCCATCGTCCACATTCTGGACGGTTGGACGTTTAGGGGTTAAGGGCCTCTAAAAGGCTGTTGAAACTACCATGCAAATAGATTTATAAATTTATAAAACTAAAATTATAAAATCTGACGTGGCTGAATTTCGGCCACCTCAAATTGATTATAATAATTATTATTATTGAATTAAATCATTATTTATTTTTTTGCATGACATTTTGGCTAAACTCGCAGCCTTTGGGAGGCCTTAAATTTCTTCTAATGCTACAAATTATCCATACGGTTAAACTTCCAAAACAAATTTAGATATTTTTTTAATGAATTTAAAAGCACTAACCTTTGGAAAATTGTATAAATTATAATTTTCACTTTTAGAGTTTAAATAACAAAACTCTAATTAGTTAGAGTTTATTTAAAATTAGATAAATCTATTGTAAACTTCAAAAAAAACAAAAGAAATGATGGAAGGAACATCATTACTTTATGCAAATAGAAAAATTTATAACACTAGGACAATGTTGAGGTGATCCATTTTGGAAAATTCTCCCCGGTGGAGTTTAACTCAAATTGACATAATTCAAATTGCGTTGGAAAGTAAACTTGATTTAGTATTTTAATTTTTTTTCGTTTTTCTAATTTTTTTGGGTTTTAGGCAGCCCGTTATAAATAGGTTGCGACCAAAAAATGGTCTCTTGAGAGTTTAGGGGTTAAAGGTTGCAGATTCCTTTCATCGTTTGTTTTAGACAGTCTCAAAATGGTTTTAGATGCATTCTTGGTTTAATTTGACAGAGTATTTCTACCTTAAGTACAACCTCAAAACTACTCCAACCAAGTTACAAAATAGAAGCTTCAGATTTTGTGCTTTTTCATTAACACACACTATAGATGGTACTTGAAGCATGGCTACGAGTCACTGAACAAACACTCCAATGAACTAGAGTAGAATTGTAGCATTGGTTCCCACACCAACAACTCTCTAAACTCAAATATGAGAGGGCTCTCTATAAATCCTCTCCCATATACTACTCAAAGACAATTTAGAGAGTCTAAAAGCATTGTAGTAGTATGATAGAGCAAGAGTCTTGAATTCATTTTTTGGGGACTTTTGTTATCCATAATGTTTGTATAGTAATTGGGCCTACTATGAACATGGCGGCTACTGCTGCCTCCTTTGCTTCCTCCCCATTGCCTCTACGATGCGCCTCCTACATTCTCTCGTCTCCGCTCTTTATAATAACCATGCTCCTTTCTACACCTTCCATGCTTCCTCTCCACACCTTCCACGCTTCCTCTCCTACCCGCATCCTTCATATGAATTGACATATGAAAGATTCCTCTTCCCCAAAGTATGCGCCATGGTCAATGCATAAACTAATTACATATATATGAACTATGAATATGTTTGACTGACATACATGAATCTACTAGATGTCTTCGACGTTGTGTTTGACACTTTGTTTAGTGGTAAAGTAAAACATCACGGAATCACATCTTATTTGGGTTGGACCTCGCTCTTCTCCATGCTCCTTGCTTGCATCTGCAAAAACTGGAGTGTTTGCACAATTACATTGCTGCAGTCGGCTCAATCATGTCTATTTATATTCTAAAAAACGAAGGATTTATGATTTCAAATGACAAATTTAGTTGATCGTATTGTGAAAATATCATAACATTCTTGAACCCTGGACTTTTTACCCCTACTAAAGTTTCCAAGATTTTCTTCAATGCTCTTAGATGTTCTTTGTTTTCACATCTCAAGTTTGTTTTACTTGCTTGACTCCTACTAAATTCCCTCATATAATGGCAAGTGTCATCTTTCACTCCATGTTCCTAGGAAAGTTATTGTATCAGTACAAAGCCAACCAAGCAGTACCCTACTGCTTAAAAATGTTATGTAATTAAGATGGGATCAAGTTTTATATCACCGGAACTTGTGAAAATATTGCAGGATGTTGATCAATAAATAAACAAATTTGAACAACATGAAAGAGTTATCCTTAAAGTCACCTTGTGTTTGAATAAGATACCATGAATTTTGCATTAATGTACTTTTATTTGTTCACCCCAAATAGTTAAAAGGTATGAAAGAGCTCAGTGGTCTCTCATTAATAGGTGTGTAAGAGCTTGGTGGTCTTCAAACTCATGGAAAACTAGTTTAGCCGTCTTTTTTGATGGCTAAACTAGTTTCCCTTGAATTTAGAGACCACCAAGCTCTTACACACTTAATAATGACAGACCATCAAGCTTTTCCAAGCTTTTTAACTATTTGGAGTGAACAAATAAGAGTACATTAAAGCAAAATTCACGGTATCTTATTCAAACACAAGGTGACTTTAACCCCTAAAGGTCCCTAGCTTTTTTGGGCTTAAAATCATCATTGCTTTTGATGTGTTATAGGTCTAAATGTAAGTGAGGTATAGAAATCTCAACCGTACAATCTTGGAACATACATGTTGTAGATCATGTGGATCAATTTTGGGGTCATTTGGCCATATAGATTGCAAGATCATAGTGTTTTAGTGCTAAAAAAGGATGCTGAAATTTTCCTAGTAACACAGTTAGAGGTGAAATTCGTTTTCAAAATTACTCAAATGAAAAAACTTTTAACTATAAAGTTGTTCAAAATCATCATATAAACACATTAGTACCAAAAAATCCTCATAAAAAAATTTAATGTGCCCTAAAATGGCCTTGCAATGTCAAAAAGTAGCCCGAAAAGTGACCCATTTGAACCAAAAACCAAAAAGTGTCCAAACTAGACCCGTGCACTAAAATGACTCCCAAACATTCATAACAACATGGATTGACCTGAAAATCTTACCATGATAACTAGACTTCAAGGGGAATTCAACCCAACAAGTTTTATTGAAAACGGACTTGGGATGAAGGAGATACAAGCCCCCGAAGTTGCTGCCATCAAAATTCACAGAACTGTCCAAAAAAAACATACTTACTTTCAAATGATCACCAAAAATTCAATTCATCTCGGATTGATCTGAAATTTTTACCACACATTCCATACATCATGCGGGGAGTTTTTTCAAAATTTCAGCAAAATCAGACACGTTTTGCAAAAGTTACAGCACTTCGAAGGTGAATGTACCCCAAAAACGTCCAAAATATGGACGCCGGGACGCTTAGGGGTTAAGGATAACTCTAAAGTCCACATATGATTGGTAAGATAGAGGCAGAACATAAACATATTATTACACTTAGAATCTAATCATTTGAGTGGAACCCAAATGGATGCAGATTGCGATACAATATTGTTTTATGTTCCTTGAGAAAGGACCTCCTCGAAGAAGAAGTAGAAGAAGATTTCATGGCATCAAACCAACCCTTTTTTTTGTGAAAAAAGCCAGTTTGCACCAAAAGTTACACTTTGGCGACAAAAGCCGGGTATAAAATAAAGTTTAGCGACTAGAGTTCAATGTTTGCCAATGCTCTGTCGCCTGCCATGGTCTTTATATTTTTGTGGCCATTGTCGTCTTGCTGCACTAGACGAGGCTCTTTCGCCATACTACATTGTCATTTGAAATTTGGATGTTATTGCATTATGGAGCGAGTGCCAATTTCAGAGCCACAAAGGTGAGGACACTCGGGGGATAAATTGGAGCCTTGCTTTGCCTTCTTCACTGGCTTGTGGGTTCTTGCAATTGTGTGTTGGATCTTTCTATGCAATTGGATGCTAAGTTCTTGTGATTCATTGTTGGATTTATGAAATTGGTGTTGGGTTTTGTTGAGCGGTTCTAACACTACAAGAAGAACCGCGTCCAGGATGACAAAATTTAGACAATCTTCTGTCAATCTTTTTGTCATTTCGGATCACTTGATTCGGACATCGTTTTCACAGAGTTCTGTACAAATTCTGTCAATTTCGGAGGCTCATAAAGGTCCCGGTAATTTATACAATCCCTATTTCTTTTAATTGCCCTAAAGTAAATTATTTTTTTAGAAAATCTTTCCAATGTAGTCAATTAATTACTGTCGGCATTAAAATTGATAATTAATAAAATAATCAACTATTTTAATAATATTTAGAGGAAAATTTACACATTTCCAAGTGGTATGTCAAGGATGGATGAATGTGAATTTCACTTCTTAATTGTGAGTGGAGGGGGAGGTGAAGTCTTGTACTTTATACAAAATTCAGTGCACTAGTGTTGACAATGAGTATGGGATATGTAGAACTCCTCCCATTGTTCTCTCTTATTCACCGGTTAAACTATTCTAAAAAAAATGTGCATAACTTAAGCATAAATACTTCAAATCACAAATTTCCTGTTGGAGGTGGAAGATGACTTGATTGTGCAAGCATTCTTAGTTGGACATTGCTCAAAATAAGCTAGTTTACTATGCACAATTGAGCCTCGAAAGTCTGATCACAATACATTTTCTTCTCAAACAACTCATGTACATTCTTCACAACCCTACTAAATTTTGTCCACATCTCATGCATAGAAACTTCAAATTACAAACTTCTTTTGGGAGCACTAGTAGAAAACATGGTCGAAAAGAACCGCAGCCAAAATCGGCTGCGGTTCCTTTTGACCACCCTGATCTGCAGTCGCTTAGCGACTGCAGATTTTTCTTTTTTGATTTACGACTGCAATTTTAGGAATTTCAGGACGTGTAATATGCCGTTGGAAAGGTCTTGAAAATACCTTTCCAATGGTATATTACACGCCCCTAAATGATTAAAATTTCAGTTGCAAATCTAAAAAAACAAATCTACAGTCGTTTAGAGACTGCAGATTAGGGTGGTCAAAAGAACCGCAGTCGATTTTGGCTGCGGTTCTTTTCGACCATGTTTTCTACTAGTGGAGGTGAAAGATGACTTGGTGTTCTAACTTTTCTTCAATGAAAACATTTCAAAATAAGATCATTCGCTATGTGCAATTGTGCACGAAAATATACTGAAAATATGATGTAGTGAGAATTCACAGGAGTTGTCAGAAATAAAATACACCAACAAAAGTCTCTCAATTCAAACAATAAAATGCTTTGAGTACCTCAAAGCCTGCTTCAAAAAGGCCTCTGCAGTCATAATTGATAGAAAATTGTCAAATTTCAGTCATTTCGGGCCTGGTATTCTTGTAGTGTAATTTCCTCGTTTCACCATCTTGCGCTTGAGGGGATTGTCAAACGAACAGTACAGTAGCGGTCCAGAGATGCGTCGTAAGAGTTTGCTTGAAAATCGTTTAAAGAAAGAGATGGTGAAGGTGCGGAGGAGGCTGCGAAGAAAGATGCTGAGAAAAAAAGGAGGGCACGTGAGCGAAGGGAGAAGAAAGATGCTGAGAAAAAAAGGAGGGCACGTGAGCAAAGGGAGAAGAAACTGCATAGTGAAGTAAGGGCATCAAAGAAGAAATGGATGGAAGAGCTGATGGTCTCAAAGATGGAAGTGCAACATGGAAAGAAGAAGTTGTCCATAGCCCTAGTGCCCGTGGGAGCATCTAAAATACGTATGGATGCCAATCATAGGATCACGATAGAGATCTTTTTTGTCTTCTTGCAAGACCAACAATACGAGGCCATTGTCATAGGTTTACTTCGATTTAGTGTCCTCCTACTCGATATCAAGCCCTAGCGACTCTGTTGCCGAGGGTCACCTTCTAACGGCATCCTTCGCGTAGTCGATGGATGTTTTGATAGTGTCCAGTGGAGCTCGGTGAGGAGCTTGATGTCGAGGACTTGTTGAAGTTGCCTATGGCAGATAACGAGTGTACTGACGATGAAGACGACTTCGCATGTCCACTTTCGAAGAAACGAAGAAAAAATTATGATGCTACGAAACTGCTTCAGGAGGTGCGGGCGGTGAGGTTGGCATGGGCAAAGGGTGTCCTCAATTGTAATGGCAGTCTTCACATGGTAAAATGTATCCTTTGCTGCATGTTCAGCAGTGAGCCGTGCATCCTTTCTCCCAAATGGGACACTCTTGTGAAGCATGAGGAGAGAAGAGCTGCTGAGAAGGATATGCCCAAATACAACGTCAAGAAGGGGAGTCCTACTTGGCCCAAGATTGCAAACATTGCAATAATTCAACCTTGCATGTTGCAAGTACTCGCAAGCTTGCGACAATCTTGGAGCAGGTAAACAACTACAACAAGGCCAAATTCCAAAAGAAGAAGGTGCAATTTTCAACATTATTCCATATTATATCAAGTTGTAGACCGTTGCTTTGAGTATGAAAGTTGCCAAACCTTGTATGCTTATGTGAATGTCCCTAATCTTCCAAGGAAGTATTAAAGTGATTTGAACGGCTGGTCAATGGATGAAAACATGTTTGCTAAAGTAAAAGAGGCTATTGTGGAGGGGGTTAGATTGGGCAAATTTGTTGCAATGTCGACAAATGAGACTAGCACCTCTGATAATGGCAGCCAATTTTAATCCATGCATATGTTGTAAAAGACTGGGTGAGAGTTCCTTTTCTGGTGGCATTGCAACAAGTTGTAGATGGTGCAACCGCCGATGGACTAACAACTGCACTGGTTAAGGCTTTGGAAAGTGATGGTGGATTGGATGTGGCTATAGTGGGCAGAAAATTGCTGTCATTTGGTATAGATGGTGTGAGTACATCCCAAGATGCAAAGAAGGGAGTAACCAAGAAATTGAACAATCAATACACCTATTCATGATCGGCAACCATGATGTGGCTCATCAAACCAATCTGGCCGCTAAGGCCTTGATGGAGCAGCCGGTTTTCTAGAGTACAGAGATGTTGCTCTAGAAAACACACTCCTATTCCACACACTCACCTAAAAGACACTTGGAGTTTGTGAAATTAGTTGAAGTAATGGAAACAAAGAGGCTGAAGTTTCTTAGGCAAGTCCAAACTCGGTGGGTATCTTTGTTGGAGTCCCTCAGACATTTTTTGGCTCAGTACCGTGTTGTCATGGCCAAAATGCATAATGACATTGATGACAACAAAGATGGCAAAGTATAAATCATTCAATTTAAATTCATATCCCAATTGTCATGCATTTGCATCATTCCATAGGCTTGGTTCTAATGATAATCCCTCGGTCTTTGAATGCAAGAAAACCTGGACTTGTTGGATCCTTATACTCTGTTGGGTATGACTGCACTGCAGCCCCTGTTGGAGACGATGAATGTGCTTGTTGAGTTTGCACAAGGGGCATGGTGTATATGTCTACGGCTTTGTCGTAGCCCTACAGAAGTATGAAGAGCAACTAAATGCTTACTACTTTGATGAAGCAACATCATTCAAAAGTGAAGACTTTGGGCCTTTAATGGCCTGGAGAATTGCAACCATGAGGTGATTCATTTGAACTAGTGGGAGGATCTAAATTATTCTACTGAGCAACTTGCCTTCATGGTAAATGGCGACAAGTTGTTTGCCAAGCACACTCGTCCTGAGCAATGATTTCATGTCCAGTGGACCGATACACTTACAACTACTTGATCAATCGAGTGAAGGCCAAATATGGGATAAACTGCCCTTTCTGATCTTAATGTTTCTCCTTAAATTTCCATCCTTAATGAAAAAATACAATGAAAAAAATAATAAAAAATAAAAGAATACAAACTAACTACTATGTGGTGTGTTGGGTTGTGTGTACAAGCAACAACTCAACTCAACTACGAACCAAGGACCAAATTTTTGAATCATGAGGTTCTGGACGTCCTAGAGATTGTCTACCCACAGTATTGGGGACAAGGCACCAAAGTGCTAGAGAGCTTTTCAAAACACCTTAAGATTCTGAAAGACTTCTACTACGTGACGAAGGAGACTTCTGCTGGCTTGGAGAAGTAGACAATTCTATCGGTGTTGGATCGGTGGAAATTGGACAATCAACAATTTTTATTCAAGGCTGCTACAATGGCCAACTTCCAGTAGGCATATGAGCCTCCTTTGGACATCAATCCACTTACTCGCATTTGGCGAGTGTCGGATGCCAACTCATCAACACAATATATGATCTCTGAGTATATATCAAGCTTGCCGAGATTGCCATTGTGCATATGATTAGCAGTGTAGAGGATGAGCGTTGCTTCTCTTCCCTAAATTTCATGAAAAACAAGCTGACTAATGCCCTCAATTCGCACCTCCCCCTTGTGGCAGGCATGTACTCACAGAAGATATATACTCTAGAGAGCTTCCCCTATCAAATTGCCTTCATGCAGTGGATGCCCGAGGCAGAGCGTTATGGATGCTTTGCACTAACAACCTAGTTCTAGTTGTTCTTGTGAGAGTAGTTTTTAATCAATTTGCAGGTTTATTGCCGGTTTGTTTCCATTACTTTATGTTGATATTATAAACTTTGAAGAAGTTTGGTTCAAAAGAGAAAATGAGAAGCATGATGTTTAGTAATTATTTGTACCATCAAACTTTCAAAAAATGTTTTAAACACTCATTTAATGAATTTAGAAGCATTTACCATAATTTAATATTCACCAAAATTACAATTTTTATCTTTAGAATTTGAAATTTGGTATGATTGGTTAAAACTAGACATTCTATTCTAAAATTTAAAAGAGCAAAAATTTCAAAGGAGAGAACATCATTACTTTCCTGAACACTAGAACATTGTTGAGGTGTTTGTTTTTGAAAAATTCCTTAATGAACCTCAATATTGCAAATGAAATGTATCAAACAACACTAGAACATAATCTCTACCTCCAATTTGGACAAAAAATCAAAACTCAAAAAATGTCATTTTCTGACCATAGGCAGTCATTGCTGTTTGGGGTGCGACCAAAAAATGGTCGATCGGTTATTTAGAGGTTACTCCTAAATGACAGAGGGGGTAAGGGCAAAACTTAGATGTGTTATAAAATGTTACTTCTGCAACTTTAATGAAGTTTGGTCCAAAAGTGAAATTGAGAAACATGATGTTTAGTAATTATTCGTACGGTCGAACTTCCAAAATAGTTTTAGATACTCATTTAATGAATTTAGATGCATTTACTATTTAAAATTCACCAAAATTACAAATTCTACTTTTAGAATCTGAAATTTGATATGATTGGTCAAAACTAGACATTCTATTCTAAAATTTTAAAAGGCAAAATTTTCAAATGAGAGAACATCATTACTTTCTTGAAATAGTAAGTTTTATAACACTAGAACAACATTGAGGCCTTTGTCTTTGAAAAACTCCTTACTAAACCTCAATATTGCAAATGAAATGTATCAAACAACACTAGAACATGATCTCTACCTCCAATTTCAACAAAAAATCAAAATTTGAAAAATATCATTTTGTGTCCATGGACAGTCAGTGTTGTTTGGGCAGCGACTAGGAAATGGTCAATTGGTCACTTAAAATTTAAACCTAGAGTTTTCTGGTTATCAGAAATGATGATGTCACAAAAACATTGTTCACTGCCAGAGAGTGTTGAGAGTAGGAGAACTCAAACTAGGAAAAAAGAAATGATGACATCATTAGGATTTCAAGGATTTAAAGCTTTTATACGTGAACTATGGGTTTAACTTAGTGCACCGCCACAGTTTCAAAGAACTGACACACCACATAACATTCAATAGCCTTCCAAGAGGCTGCTTTTTAGTTTCATTCACTTTTATATATGGAGTGACCAGTGATTTGTAATTGAATGAACTATTGAATCAAATAAACAATTACAAAACATTGTTGAATTGTGATTGAGTGAGTGCTTTTGATTACTATTCACCATGGTTGATTGCTCTTGCTTAATGCCACGTGCCCCCATAGCTACTGATGTGATGTGGAATATCCCACATCATTTCATTGGGAGGATGAAATGATGTAGGATATTCCACATTATTCTGTTGGGGGAAGGTAGTAGTCACATAGGCTACTAGATGTTATTCATGGGCTGCTTATAAGAGCCCACCCAAGATTCACCAAGGGATTTTTCTAGCAAGGGCCCGTCAAATGTTAGCTCATTCACTGTAAAATAGCGCTTCCATGTCGTGCCTCCAAACTTTGGTTGAGTGTTGACTATGGCGCAAGATAGAGAGAATATGTTATAGCAATAATGCAACTAGCCAAAATTCAGGAGCTTTATAAATGAAGAGCTAGTTTGAAATTGACCTTTGGAGAGCCAGTTACGGCCTGCCTCGTCACGTTCTCAAAAAGTGCTTCTTGAATCTCGCCGCAGTGCAGATGCGGGCAGGGAGCATGGGAAGAACGGGCAGCGAAGGATGCCACAGGGAGAGATAAAGACATGGATTCCATATGGGAAGTGGGACAAAATTCTCACAATTGTAACTTTCTTGGGATGATTGTAGTGTATTTTTTATCTCGGAAAGTTACCATTGTGGGAAATTTGCCTGCGTTTTCCATATGGGAAACTTTTTCTTTATCTTCCTGTGCCTCGCGTGGTCAGCCCAATATAGCAAGATGTGATATAGCCCGGGGCAATGACGTCTGGTGCAGGGCATGCCATAAGTATAGCTTGGAAGGCCAGTTAACTGCTGCAAGCCGAGTCCAGCAGCAACTCGTGGAAGGCGATGAGCCTCTAAGTCTATTGGAAGAGCTTGGCGAGCATGCTCTTAATTATTAAAGTCGTAAAGGGTAGGCTTTAACCACACACACACACTAATTGAATCTATTGGCCATCATGACGTTGCCGCACTAGCTCATGGAGGTCGTAATTAAGTTACTTCGAAGACCAGGCATGTTTTTGTTGGAATGTTCAGCGATCGAGGTCTGTTAAGACTGGCAGTTTGGCCGAGACTGCATGAGCGTTGTGATCGGTAGCTATGCAATCGATCAAGTGCCCAACTGTAAACATGTCCGTTTTAGTGGACTGTCTTCGTTTTCTTCGAAGTGCTTAGGATTCTCATGTTCGTGACAGATTCTTGCAGTTTTGGGCAATATATCATTTCTCAGTACGTACTTGTTCAGTTTTACAACAGATTGCACGTTCAAAGTGCTGGGGTATATTTCAGAGTCAGCAAGTGGCGCACTGTATCCACAATATCTCAAGTGATTCAAATATCTAGGGTTGATCATGGTTTACACTCTGAAGCACGGGTGCATCGATCAACGTTCGCAAGATTGATCGACTGTTCAGACTTCACAATCTGAACATTTTGCTACTTTGATCATTGTCGACGTTGCCAGCCAGCTCTTGGATTTAGTGACGGTCCCTTAAGTTACTGGAGGTTGTGATGGATCTAGCCTGCGATTAATGCCAAGGATTGCCATCGTACACAGATCTGCTTCAGGAGACGATACTTGCAGTATGCCTTCTCTGTAAATTAGTCGATCTGCAACAAGGACTACTGTCATTTATGTGAATCGATAATCTGTACGTGTCTGAAGTTTTAGTATGTATCGGTGCAGATGTTTAATCTTTCGCCCATAAGGCAGAAATCTAGTCACAAGCGAGACAAGTTTCGATGTCATTTCAATCATTTCAAGAATCAGTTTGAGATCTGCCAGTGTATTCTCTGACATGTAAGTTGTCGTGGAATGGAATGTGCAGATAAGCCCGGTAGAATGGGAAATCGTCCTGAGAGTTTTGTTGCGGTTCACTTGATCGTGATCATCTCTGTATTGTTGAGCCTGGTGTTGATTCTGCTCAGATCGGGATCTCTCGGGGTAAACTATCCGGAAGTCGTACTGACAGACTGCAATATTACTAAAGAAGATTGGCAGGCTTCGCCAGTCTTGGCAGACAGGGAGTCTGAAAAGCTGCACGATCCAAGCTATGGTGAACCTCGACGTGTCGTGCCCATGGGGACGGCCACCTTCCTCTTCATCCACTTCTCCACTTACCGAGTAGAGCCAAATGCTTTTGGCATCAGCGGCTTGGCCGCCAAAGTCTTATACCAAATTTCCAATCCCACTTTCTTGTGCACTTGGCATGATCATTCTTCCAAAGTGACTCAATGCAACGGGACTTACTTTACGCCCGATCCAACCCATGTGAGCTACGGCAAGCACTATGTTGGCACGGTGGTATCCTGTGCATTCGACACTCCAGTTGGCAATCACAGCTTGGGAGGCTACCTTGAGCTTCTGGTCTCACGTGGAACTCAAGACTCCTCAGGCCTCGAGGATATGAGCTTCGTGGCGAAGGTAACAACATATTCATCATAATGAGAAATTTCAAATGCCTAGAACTGTACCGAGCTAAATCTTGTTCTGGAATACCGACAGGGTCCTCACTACTAGGATCATACGCTGATCGCTACGTTTGTTAGCAACGTTAGGGGAGTAGCTATAACATGTTCATTATTTACTGTTCCTGAATGTTGCTTAACAAGCTGTAATGTAATAACAAGCTGTAATGTAATAACGTTGCTTGAATTACTCCACTATGTAACACACACTGTATGATCCTAGTAATGCCTAATTGTGTTGTACCGGTATTACATGATTCTTAGTGAAATAATTGAGCCAGTCATTAGGCTGTCACGCTTCTTCTGAAAAGTTTGATTCTTTAAAGATTGCTCTAGAACCTGGGGAGAGAATCGTGGAGACAATCCTGGCCATTCTTCATGAAGAAGTCGTTCAGACTCCCCTTGAGGCCGTGTGAAGAATGAGAATGGCCACAGATTCTCAATCTTCTCCACGGCTGAAGTCTCTATCTTCTCCTCCGGAAGCCGGAGGACAATGAAACTTCTTAATCTGAAGAGATTGAGTCTTCCATAATTCAAGGAAAAAGTGTCACGTATGCATTCTCTGATGATTGAGAATGGGAAGAAATAGGTGTGAGAATTTGTAGTGGATCTCAAATGGGTATCTATATTTAAAATGAACCAGTATCCATGGTTTCATTGTAGAAAGATGCCATGTACCAGTTCAACACTGGTACGTACTTAGAGTAGTTGGATTTGAAGTTGTAGGTTTATTTGCCAACATTAATCTACAACATTTGTCAAATCCAACTACGCCGGTATGATCACATGTTTTCCTTTCTTTCACTCCATTCTTGTATCGTAAATATTACCAAAATGTGCATAGTATCATTATAACGAATATGGTGTTAAGCAGGTGGAAGCAGCAGGTGAATACAATGCATCTAAGTTTCACGAACCGTACCAATACGATCACGTGTATTGTGGTGCGCCGCTCTACGGGTCAGTGAATCCACAAAGAGTCCGTGAATGGATAGCATATCACGTCTGGGTTTTTGGAGAATCGCGAGCACATTTCTATATGTACGATGGTGGAGGAATCGATGAGAAAGTGCGAAGTGTACTTCAACCGTGGGTGAAACTGGGGCGAGTGACCATCATGAATGTGCGTCAAGGAGATCGATTTAGGTCGCACTATCACAACCAGTTCGCCATCCTCAGCGATTGTTTGATGCGGTGCCGGACGATGGCAACTTGGGCGTGGTTCTTCGACACGGACGAATTCATATTTGCACCGCAATCTGGCTCCACGGTCAACGTGACTGATGTGATGCGGAGACTTGAGTCTGAGCGGTATTGGGGGAAGCGCCTGCAACGCGTGTCGTTGCAGCAGCTGCCTATGGACAACCAGCATTGTCGAAGTGATGCACATGCACAGAGGTACAGCTCCACTGCCTTTATTTTCATAAATTTATGAGTCTTAATTTTTTGCTATGGATCCACTAGATAAAGATCGGAACTCAACCCTATGTCATTCTTATATCCAGCATACTAGGTTCCTTCTTACTATTGTGTCATTAGTGCGTATCGCAAAAGAAGGGAGTAGAAAATTATGAACTCAATGGTATACATATACTATAGCCAACTTGAGGTGGCACAATGGTCTGATATGGGTACCTCCTAAGACTGTCTCACCTAAACACTGTCATTTATAACTCATTTAATGTGTGCTAGAAATGCCATCTTCAACACCATGTATGCAGCTGCAGCCATGCTGTCTATAACACCATGTAATTTTTGTAATTTTCCAATATTTTTTTCATACCAAAAGGACCCTTCTGGGAGGGGGTACCCGTATCAGACCATATCAGGTCATTGCTTTGTACTCAATGAATAGAAACCACAATGCACTTGTTCACATTGGTTAGTTTTCATTGATGGTAGATTGAGTATTGCATATGGTGTGCTATGGCTAACCTTATGGAAAACACATCTCACTATCTTGTTGCTCTGTGACTTGATGTGATAGCACCCACTACAACTCTACAAGCCATTGTGCATTGCATGTAACAATCAATCTAGATTGTAACTTAGAAATTATGCTTTCATGTCTTCAAGAGCTCTGGTTACGTAGAAAACCAACTAATCATTAGAACGTGTTTGGTAGAATTGGCCACCAAAAATGACAATTGCCAATTTTATACTCATTTTGTTCTTGGAGTTGTTAAATGATAATGTCATTGAACTGAGAAAGCTTCCGACTAATATATTCTTGACATCTAATTCTTTATTCGGTTTTGCAACAGTGATTGGGGCTTAAGTAAGATGGTGTACAGAAGAACGCAGATCACAGAAAGAGGAGGAAACCCAGATCGGAAGGGCTTCGTGCGTGCAGACTCTGTATTGGCCACAGGGCCTCACGAGCCGATTGGCATGAGACTGCCGCCCGGGGCAAACGAAACTCATGAAGTGACCAAATGGGAGCACTTCTTGTTGTTCTACTACCATTTCCATGGTGCGGTTAACAAGGAGGAAGGGGAGTTGTGCCAAAAGGTACTCGCCATGGACGTCAATGCCACACGCTTTGACAATGTGTCACACCAGTTTGATGATTCTCTGAAGCTCCTTGTGAACCACATCAAGGACTTTGAGACTCGAATGATTGGGCCATTAATGTAGAATGAACTTCTTATAGGATTGCCATTAAGAGTAAATCTAAAATATGTACTCCCTCCGTCCCGACCGTGTTGGGTTGCAGCCAGCTATTGGGGGTCAATTGCAATTTTCTTTATGTATACATAATTTCTTATCAAGTGATATATTATTATTTTGTGTATGGAGATTTCAACTTTCAATATCCTGCATACTTTTTCATCATAATAATACTCATTCTAATGATGATTCTCCAAAGGATTTCGATTGCTATGTTTGTTAGCAATTGTGTTAGGGTAGTAGCTATAACAACATTATAGTTCGTAGATGTTGTTTAAGAATTGTTACTTAAGTTACTTTGCAATGCCTGAGTTATGTCCCTACATTGCTAATAGACATAGCACACAAATGTACGATCCAAATAACTTTTGAAGTGATTTTGGCCCAATTTTTCATGTGTAAACTTAGCAAGTATCTGGGTACAAGATTTTTTGAAAATCTTGAATTTTTGGGAAGTAAGGATACTTCGTTGAATTTTTATTAGCTGTAGATTCTTTTTTATAATCTATTAAAAAAATTCTTCATTGTAGCAATTCCAACAAAAAAAATTCATTTATTCTAGCCATTATTTAATGAACAGCAGTGCGGACCATTCCCCGCTCTTTCTAGTGTTGGGTGTGTTCTAACATATTATATGAACATTTGCTTAGGAAGTGAAAGCATCAGCCAGTTGCAGCTAATCTGCCAGGCTCGTCACTACGCAAGTTCCCATCTGATTTGCCTGTCCGAACGCGGAGGTATAGCTCAGTGGTAGAGCAATCGGCTGCAGTCCGATAGGTCAGCGGTTCAACCCCGCTTGCCTCCTCAGATATTTGCGGTTTTTGGTTCTACCCGCTTCGGCTTTGCTTTTTGACTTTCCCCTCGTTGGGTTGCGGTTCTTTATATTGACGGGTTTTATCCCCTTATTTGTCTTAGTGATTTTGATATGTCTTAACCCCCTAAACGTCTGAAAATGCCTTTGCGGAAGTAGAATACAACGTATATTTCTTGTATTTGGAATGGGTCCACACCTTTAATGGGTTTGAGTTCAACAAAGAAGTTGAAATTTAGATCAATGTGGTTCTAGTAAGCTATTGAGATCCTAATTTAGAACTTCTTGTTGGTAATAAATGTCAATTATACAAAAACGTATCTACTATCCCCATGGGATGTTTAGGGGTTAAAGACTTTGATGTTGTTTAGGCCTCTTTGTTCGGCCCGGTCGCAAGGGTATGCTTTTGACGCTTGTCGTCTTGTATGTTCTCAATTTTTAATCCCTGGATTTTGGGTTTTCAACTCATAGGTAGAGCAATCGGTCAACAGGTCAACCCCGCTTGCCTCCTACAATGTTTTAAATCATGTTAATGTATCTTCTGTTAGATTCTTACAAGTTTTAGTCATGTTATTACATATTTTTTTAGATTCTTAGCATTTAAAAATATATATATATTAAAAAAATGATACTTATTTTACAAGAATTTAATCCTAGGGTTTCATGACATTGAAAAGTATGGCCTCACTTCTACCAATGTTTATGAGAATGACAATTGCCTCCAAGTTGGTGGTATGTGTGGTGCACATGCCAAGATAGGGTTTCGTGTTTCAACTTCAACGGATAGTTGAGTTTCTTGAATAGACATTGTAACATTCGTTAACATGCCAAAACACACCCATCAACCGAAGAGAAAGGGAGGCAAAATATTATGCAAATAAGTTTTCTAAGTATACCAAATCTAAACTTGCAATGGTTACTAGCAAGTCATGTGACGACTTTCGAAATTAGTTTTTTTTACTGCTAAAAATCCCAAAGACTCCCCTAGATCCTTTGCTTTATATGTTATAGCAACAGGTTAGTAGAAGCAAAAAGCAAAAAAAAAAAAATTGGGCTGAAAAAGCTCCATTGACACTGTTGCATTACATTGGATTCATTGCCATCTTTGCATTCCAAAATTGTAAAGATTTTGGAAGGGATGCAAGATTGATTGGTTCTTTCTCAGTTTGCAACATGCTTTAGCCTCTAAGAAAGTGATGTTGTGTGAAGTCCTTCAGAAAAGGCCATGATCTCATGTCAAAGGAAAAAAGTCGCCCAACATTTATCTACCACGTAATAGATCCACCTTATTTTCCACAATATAGTTTGTTTATGATGAAGTTAACTTCTAAAGGTCCTCATTTGATTTGTAAAAGTCATAGCACTAAAATTTGGATACTTGAAATATCACATTGTATTATTTATAATTTTTCATAGATAACCATCAACATTATGGAGGTATGACAAAAATTTCAACTTTTGATTGGAAGATATTTAAAATATGCAAACAAGATAAAAATTCAAAAATTATATATTTTTGAGAAAATTAATATCAAAAATTATATTTAAAGTAGATAAAAGTAATGTTTACGAGTAGTAATAAAATGAAAGTGAAGAAATTAAATGAGATGCATGATTGAAACATTCTTAGAAGGCCCTTTGTATTTTGGACACTAAAGTTCCAGATTTGTCAACGGTTTAAAATCTTCAAATGAAGTTTATTCTCCAATCGCAACGGTCAAAAGATGTACGATTGTTGTCACCAATATTTTTGTATAAAATTTGAAACTTAAAATACAAAATTCACAAGTCATCCCTTTCTATTCGGATCACACATGCATGCAAGCTAACTTCCCATAAAATACATAGTAAAAAATCCACACTGACAGAAGTCAATGACGGATGAAAAAACTGAGTTTGATTCTGTGTATTGTACACTTTTTAAACGGTTGAAGGTTTAGGAGTTAAACGGAAAGAATTAGTACATGAAACAGTACGTGGCATTAGTGATCTCAACTTGAGGGAACAGCATTCAGTGAATGCGGCTCCCGGTATTTGATAGGAAAAAACTTGATTAATTTCACCAAGCCCTCGACAACTTGTTAAATACCATGTTATATTTATTACTAGACAAGTTTTCTAGGGAATTTCTCTAAATCTCCCCTATTTTGAACATGTAGGGGTCCACCTTAAAAAATAACTCCTTCTTCCAAGGGTTTAAAATTCCCGAGGCGGTCCTCCTAAACCAAAATTGGGCCGTTGGTTCCAAATTTGCTAAAAAAAGACCTTAGGATGCCCAAAATGAAAATTTCAGAAAATGGAGCCCATAGGTGATCAATGCATTAACGTCCGGTGGATTAGGGCCTCTTTACACTAGAGGCGAGAGGCCGTGAGGAGAGAAATTTCAGCCAATGGGAGGCGTAGAAATCGAGAAGACTAAAGAATGTCACTTTACACCCGAATTTTTCAGCCCAAGGGAAGACACGAGGAGAAAATGACATGGATAGCACTTTTGTACTTCGTGGCAACAAAAAGGCACATTTTTCAAGGCCCCGGATTTTTCGTTAAGCCCACCTCGAGAGGTGGACCTGACGCAAAACCCGGAAGGCCGTTTGGCCAAAATTCTTACAGCCAATTATTTTTATTTTTTTAAGAATATTTCAGAACGGCCACTTTTACTAACGGCCACTTTTACTAACGGCCAATTTTTTTACCCGTTTTCTACCCAACAGCTATTACTATTCATTCCCGATTGTCCTCCTTAAAGACAACTCCTTGATCATTCAAAATCATCTTTTTCTTCTTCCTCATGTGTGACTAGGAAGTGGTACAGTTTTGCTTGTTTTTTAGGTTTTTTTGCCCAAATTTTTTTTGCCTTGTGTTCATTGCAATGGAAGACTACTTTCAAGATGGAGAGTTCTCTCAATCTCAAGGACAAGCATGGAGTCAAAATTCGCCTTGGATGAGCTATTCTCAACCCCAATTTCACCCCATTTCTCCTCAAATGCATGTTTCAAATTTTGAA
Organism: Pohlia nutans; assembly: GCA_022496805.1. Classification (NCBI taxonomy): domain Eukaryota; kingdom Viridiplantae; phylum Streptophyta; class Bryopsida; order Bryales; family Mniaceae; genus Pohlia; species Pohlia nutans. The sequence continues at coordinate 27,111,885 of CM040101.1, read as the reverse complement.
CGTTTTGGTGCTGGTAGTGCTACATATTTTATGCCTCTTGGAATGCCTCGTTGTAGTGGTTTAGATTTGCAACCATAAAGTGAGGAAGTGACACCGAATGAAAATGCAAGGAATTCTTTAATGAATGTGAAGGAGGAGGAGGCAATCTGGACTGCAACAAAGGCACTAAATGGAGAGGATGTACCTATACCAAAGGAGAGAGGACGGCCATCAAAAGGAGGAAAAACAAGTGTTCCAGCAAAGAAGAAGAAATCAGAGAAGACAACAAAGAAGGCAACAAAGGAAGTGGTGAATTTGGCTGGTTCAAATTCAGAAGAAGAAGGATTCACTCGGAAGTGGCAAGATTACAAGGTCGAAACCTTGATATCGATTCGGGGAGAGATGGAAGAAGAATTTTCAAGATGTGCCGAAAAACAAGGTTTGTGTGTGTGTTTTTTTTTCCTTCTATAATTGTTTTGTGTTATTTCATATCCATATGAACACATAATTTTTTTCAAAAAGTAGTTGTACATTTTACAAATCTATAACCTTAAGATTTTTGCATATCAAATTTTTTTGGAATTAAAAAATAAAATTAAAAAAATAAAAAATAAATAAAAATAAATAAAAATAAATAAAAAATAAAAAATAAAAAATAAAAATAAAAATTTCAGATTTGGCCAATTTAGCCTTTTAAAGGCTTTGGTCTTAGGCGGTGCCAGGTGCGCCCCCTTTCTTCCCCATTGGACCTCGTTAAAGCGCGCAGCCATAGGGGTTTGAACCATGGAACTTTACCCAAGGAGGGGAATACCTTGGGAAATGTGTCACCAACCTTCTCTTCCCCCCCCCCCCCCCTTTGTGTGACAATTTGACTTTCCTACCCTTTTACTATGTTGTCCTCAATCTTTAGGTCCCCAAATGAGGCCCTCCCAATTGTTTTTTTTTACATTTTGAAGATCATTTCACTTCCATATGCTTATATGTGAATGTACTAATGTGTACTACTATGAAAATTCAGGGATTAATACATGGTTGAAATTGCAAGCAAGAATGATGGCAGCAATTTGAGGTTTTGACCGCTCATGAGAATCATGCAAGAAGAAGTGCAAAGTGATTTATGCCGAATACAAGAATGATAAGAGAGCCAATGAAATTTTAGGTTTGGATAGGCACCAAGAATGCAAATGGTTTGACTAGCTTGATGTTTGGAATTCTACTCGTGCATGTGTAAAAAACCAAATCCCAGCATGTGTCACGGAAGGTGAAGATGAAAACGATGAAGACAAAGCACCATCAGATTTGCAAGACCGTGAGGTTACTCCAAAGCAAGAGAAGAAGAAATTATTTCAAGACAATTTGGAAGTGATCTTGGAGAAGGTTATCTCAAATTCTACTAGCTTTCTCACAACCTTCCAAGAAAGCACGGCTTTATTGAAAAACACAGATAGGCATATGACAACCATTCTAGAAAAATTGTAGCTATTCTTCCATAGCTTCAGAATCACTATTTAATTCTTAAAATTGAATAGCCAACTCCTTTGACAATTTGTATTCCCACAAAGTTTTTGCAATAGATTCATGAGCCATAGTAGCTTCTCTCAATAAATCAACATCTTTCTCATCTTGTTTTATCAAAAAAGCTTCGTCTTCAGCATCTACTTCTTCTATCTCAAAATTTTGAAATGTTCTTTTCATACCAGATTTCAAAATCCGATATTTTACCTCTTCAATAGAAGCTCGTTGCCCTCATAGGACTTGCCATCCCTTCACCGTGCCATCTTCAACACGTTTCTTCAATTCAACCTCGGTTTCTCCAATTCAACCTCGGCTTCTTCAATCCATATTGCATCAAACTTGTCCTTCGTGATGATGCATAAATTATGCAAGACAATACAAGTTGACACAATATCTGCCATTGATCGTAAAGGAACATCCGCTCTCTTTTGAATTATTCTCCATCTACCCTTCAAAATCTCGAATGCACGCTCCACACACATTTGGGTTGAAGATTGGATAAAATTCCAATGTGCCTTGTAAGATTCTAGTCCATCATAAGTACCTTTGAATGGACAATACATCCAAGGTCGCACCGGATACGCCGCATCTCCAATCAATTTGTATGGTAGGAATTTCCCTTCCATACAAGCTCTTTCAAGCTTGGTTTGTTGAAAAACAATCCAATCATGCAAGCTTCCCGCCCATCCAAATTCGTAATCCCAAAAAAATGCAATTTGTATCAACAATTCCTTGCAACAAAGCTGAATGAAAAGATTTGCGGCAATAGTAATCCTCTCCACCAATAACTGGAGCTAGCATAGGAATGTGTGAACTGTCTATGGGTCCTATAATGTAAGGTATATTATGCAACCTCTCAAACTCTTTTGCTAAAACCCTAAGTCTGTTTTCATTTGGAATTTGAATAAAAATCTTTTGCAAATGTAGTCTCACCATTTTACAAAATTCCCTCACAATACCTGAAATTGTACATTCCGCAATTCCATATATTTTTCCAACCATACGCAACCCATCTCCTGTACCAAGTCTAGCTAAAGACATTGCAGCTCTTTCTTCTACAGAAATTGGTCTTCTCAAACGAGTATGCTATTTTTTCAAAAACGGACCTAATTTCTCATATAAAAATCTGAATGTAGCATGCGAGACATGGGTCCTTTCCTTGAACATTTTCTCCGTAAATGAACCCAACAAATACTGGTCTACAATGCCTCTCAAAACTCCAAATGGTTCGATTTCTAAATCCTAAACTTTCAAGGCAAATGCTAAAAATTACAACATTCGTCCACTCACCTCGTAAAATCAAAGCTTGCATGTTGTTAACATGCTGCGTAATCATGTAGAAACACCAATACAAGACCATCATCACCACAAGCTTCTTCCTCCTCTCCTCCATAGTACTGAAATTTCAGTAAACAAGGCAAAAACGAGAAAGAAAGAAGCAAAAGAAACCACCAACAACTAGAAAGACAAGACCGGTCTTGGTGGAAATGAGAGGTAGTGTAGTGGAAGTTACGACCATCCCTATATTAGAAAATATATTAAAAAATCAGCACATTATTTTGTGGCCCCTTCTCACTTTATACTATATCCAAAGGCCATCAAATTCAAAGTTTGGCTTCTCAAGAATGAGCCATGGCCCTTGGCCGGTTTTCTCCACAACTTCTCGCCTCTAGTGTAAAGAGGGCCTTAGAGTCGGGGGTTTTGTAGGTATTTGTTGTATTTAAAATATTTGTTTTGTTTGGAACGTGTTCAAATCCGGCACAACAGTTCAAAGGAGTTGAATTGTCTATTATATATCAACATTTTTCATCGAGGCTCTTCATATGCAATACTTTTTTAGAGAGGATTTTCGGGAAAATATGGCTAAGAAAAAAGTGCACTGAAATGATTTACAGTTACACCTCCTAAAAGAATATCAGGAAACAAAACCTAACTCAAATCTAGCAACCAAAACTAAATAGAATACCAGGTTTGGTTGCTAGATTTGGAGTGTAACCATAAGTGCAATCATGGATTCAAGCAGAATTAATTGCATACGCATTTTAAAAATAGTAATGTAGTAGTGTAATTTATACATAACATTCTTAAGCAGTAGGGTACTCCTCCATCCACTGATTGGTTGGCTTTTTATTGATACGATAATTTTTCTTGGAATATGGAGTGAAAGATAACACTTGCCATTATATGAGGGAATTTAGGAGGAGTCAAGTAAGACAAATTTAAGATGTGAAAATAAAAAACATTCAAGAGTATAAGAGCATCCGAGAAAATTTTGAAAACTTTAGTAGGGGTACAAAGTCTAGGGCTTAAGAATGTTATGAGACCATGGCTACCCTTGCACTTCAAAAATAGCCCCGAATCTACAGTGAAAACGCCTTCCAAAATTAGATGTGACCTCAATAAAATAAATATCCCACCGTGCTTGAGAGCATGGCCACCTTGGCTTCCAAAAATAGCATCAAAACTACAGAGAAAGGACCCTCTAAAAACACATACCCTCAAAACTAAATTCCCCTACCGCGCTTTGGTTGCCAGCCTTGAAACGAGGAGCAAAGCATTTTAAATGCGAGGGCCCACCATGCAACCAATACCTGCCTACCTCGTGGATGACAATGCTCCATCATTACCCCGACTTCGAAAATCCTCGCAACAAGCACTTAATGCTGATGATTCCCTCCCACGATAAACCTGCACTTCAAGCTCACAAGCGAAAAACATGACTACACAACGTCACGAGACAAAGCAAGTTTCTAAAGAGGCCTTGATAGAGAGGCCCCTCCCTAACTAGGGAATGGGAAAGATAAGACTGGGCAAGCCCTCTAAAATTGCAAAAGTCAACAACGGTGGCCATGCTCTGACTAGTATGTACATCAAACACTCGATATGGACGATTTTGGAAATACTGTCCAATATGGGTGCACATACCTTTAGTTAAATATAATAAAGGGTGTGGCTATTCAGTTCTCAGGCAAAGTAACATAGCAAAAGCAAATTCTAACACATCAAAATTGCTGTTCAGCTCATCATGTTAGTGGCTCATGGTCTTCTTTTAGGACAAATTTTCTACCTCGTGATGCAACTGGCCCACACCATCTCACTTCTCACTGTAATGTTTCAGTGAACTAACTTGTTTGTTCAATGTATGTACCTGTCTAATGCTCAACAATCTGCCCACAAGCCATATCTCTATTGATAACCAACCATCCTCGTCAGTCTACATGATCAAGGGTTTGATACATGACAAATTGCATAGTGCCCGTGGCATCATCAAGTAGAAGATTGTTGCCACTCGGCAATAGATAGCCAGAAGAGTCTACAAACATTTCCCCAACTCACTCAGCCGTATGCAATTTCTGAGCTTCACAAATCAAGCCAGTGAATGCATGAGCTTTGAAATACTGCTCCACTCACAAGAATACGTCGGCGATTAAACAGCTCAGGTTATACAGTATACATTCACTGAAGCACACAGCAAGGCAAGGACACAGCTGCAGAAGCACTCAGCGACAGAGAGAATTCAGGAATAGAGAGAGGTTGAGGAGGAAAAACCCTACAAAAGGACGTAGGAAAGAATGCCGGTGACAGCACGCGAGGGATGAACAAACACAGCTGCTTCCATGTAAAGGGGAAGGTAATTCTCCCTGGCCCTCTCTACTTGCTACTCATCGTCAAACATTTCCACTTCCGCGCAACATCGGCTGCGTTACAAATTACTGACGAACGCAGCTGGCACTGTACAACTGCACAACCTACTTCTCAGATTCATTAGGTTGCCAGGGACAAAAGTAACTGCTACACTCTTGAACATGCCACATTATAATATGGCTCTTTGAAAATCTGTTGTTAAACAATTTCACATAGTAGAACAGTCTTAGCAGGTTGGTCTCATCTCGTTTCTTAATTTACACAAAAGAGTGCTCACTGATTGCATTCATGCATGCAATGTGACATATGCAATTCACAGTCATAATATTAACAGTCTTTACTTGATAAGTTTCATTGCACTCGCTAAGAGCTCAAAATCTTTACAAGTGCTATGCCTTTCGGCAAGTATCTAATCGACGTCACCCGCATTCACAACAGGTAACTAGATCCTCCAAAACAAAGCGAGATTCTAAAGAACACAACTCCCGCACTCATGACCTCACAGGGCCTTCAGAATGTTGTCTGCTCCACTGATGGCGAACTGCCCACCTTCTTCGATGTTGGCAACCTCCACCACCAAGTCATTCACCAGCAGAGAGAATCGATAAGAACGCTTGCCCAAACCCTTCTCACTCAGGTCAAGCTCCAACCCCAATGCCTTGGTCAACTCCGCAGACCCATCAGCCAAGAACTTCAGGGACTCCGCACCGTCGTAAGAACGCTCCCATGCCTTCATCACAAACTGGTCGTTCACTGCGCACAATCAAGGCTCACATGCTTCACATTTTCTAACCCCTGTAAAACCTTCAAAACTTCAAGCTCATAAAACACAAGACTAAGAATCTGGCAATGCTACTGCATCATCAGGCCACCTGTCTATAGCATCTTGTAATTGGATCGATCAACAAACCTGAAACGACAATGATGTCGGTCACACCCTTGCTCTTGATCTCCTTGGCATTTTCAATGAAGCTGGGGATGTGCTTCTGGCTGCCACACAAACATACTCATGTCAGTACAATCACCACAAAACACGGTGGATATGTCATTGCATGTTTCATTACAAACAAAAAACGATGATAACATCTGCGATTATTATACAAATGGCAAGACAGCACCCACTCCCTAATTCCTAAACCACAAAACAAATTAGCTCAACCCTCTCATGGGCTTTTAAACATGTGTTTACAACTTGACAAGTAGAAGTTCATCTACCAGGGTTAGAACAAAGCATAAAAGAATGTGCAATTACAGAGTGCGCAATTACACAGGGAATGCCATATACAGTGCAGGGAATGTGAAGTTACAGAGTGTGCAATCAGACAGGGTTGGGTGCAGATAGAGAAGAACTCAAGCTACAAATATATCAGCAACCAACATCGGCCGACCTAAGCAAACACGGAACTCCTCGAACTTCGTCAAATGCAAACATTCAGAAAATTTTGCTTGAACATCACCTAAAGAAGAATCAAAGACCTAACCCCTAAAAGGCAAAGAAGGGAAACGATCGGCACCTGCAAGTGGGAGTGAAAGCGCCCGGCACGGCAATCAGCACGGCCTTCTTGCCCTTGAGCTCCTTGTGCAAGTTGAACTTCTGGCTATTGTTCTCGTCGTCCAAGTACATCAACGTCACGTCGGGGATCTTGTCGCCAACAGCGATGGGAGCCATTGCTGCAACTGGTACACAAATCACACCTTAGCTTGCTCCGCAACACAGAGGCACCGCAAATTAGCACTCGAAGAAAGCACGACAGTTCTGTACGCTGCGAAAACTACGAGACGAGAGCGATTGATGGATGGCCAACGAAGAAGGTAGGTTAGCTTATATAGCTTTTTGATTAGTACTAATCGGAGTTTGGTAATTATGATTAGTGACTGTACTAGTGACGCGTTAGTCCAAATTGGCTGCCAAGTGCCGATTTCCGGGAGAATGGAGGCTTTTAAATGCTCATAGAACTGCTACAATGGTACACCCAGAGTCTCAGACCGCTTTAACGTCACCTTCTCCAGTACCTCGCACTCTAAATCCCCCTCGACGTTAATGCAAGCAGTGTTCATCCATGCATTAGGAACTTCAAGGCATGTGAACATGGTGCCATGATGGTGCATTGAAATGCAATTAAGATAATTTGGTGCCAACAACTTAGTATGGATAAAATGACACTAAAATGACATGTATGCGGCCTTTGGTGTCAAAATGGCATCAAAATAGTCTGGCACAACTTTTTTGGTGTAGGCCCTATTTTCTAAAATTTCCATTTTGGACACCCTAGGGTCTTTTTATGGCAAATGTTTTTGCAAATTTGGGGCCTCTGACCCCAAATTAATCTCACAGGATCTCCTTGGTAGTTTTAAACCCTTAGAAGAGTAGATTATTTTTGAAGGTGGACCCCTACTTGCACAAAGTAGGGGGTAGGTTTTGTCCACTTGCATTAACGTCAAAGGGGTGATTTAGAGTCCGGGCTCCAACACTGTATCACATAGAGTGTGTTGATTGGAGATTAGTAATTATGCTTACACCCATTATAGTATTTAGTCCGAGATGTACTAATTGTTTTATAAAGACTATATATTTTTTACGTCGAATGAATGTTTTTACCAAGTATGTTTATGGATGTTTTTTTACATGAGTAGCACTAAAATCTTCAATCTTGATAAAAGAAAAATACCTTGCGTAAAAGTTTATAGCCTTGAGTACATAGTTAGTGTGGCTCCGACTAAATACTATGATGGGTGTACACCGAAATCACCATATATTGTAAATGCGTGAATGGCATGGGTACATTCATCCATTTAAACAAAATTTCATCCAATTTAAACCAATTATTATATAGTTTAGATGAGAATTACTAAAATATTTTGAAAAAATAATTATTAGTTTAGCCTCTCGTAAATACCGTGGGCCACAGTATATGGTGATTTCGATGTAGTGATAAATGAACAATTCAAAAGCCTCCACTCTCCAAGAGTCCAGCACTTGGCAGCCAATATGGAACTAACGTGTCACTAAAGAACTGCCACAATGATACACCCAGAGTCCCAGACCTCTTTCATGTCCCCTTCTCCAACATCACATGCTCGTAGAGTGTGCTGATTAGTGCTGATAGTTAATTGGCATGTAATGGTAATAATGATTAGTGACCCTGGATTACTGAGAAGTTAGTCCAAATTGACTGCCAAGTGACGATTCTAGAATAAATGATGGCTTTTCACCTTTAACCCCTAACTGCCCAACCATGCATATTTTGCATGATGTACAGATTTCATCCGTAATTTCTCATCCGTCATGCACTTTTTGTAGTGTGATTCTTTTACTGAATTTTTTATGGGAAGTTAGCTTCATGTATGTGTGATCCGATCAAAAAGGAAACAATTTGTGAAAAAATTATGCCTCATTTCGTGTTGCAGTGTTTCACCCAAAATTTTGAAGATTTTAGTCTAAAAGTGTCCTTGAAAAAATAAACTCATAAAATCAAGCATCCAAAAAATCTCCAAAAATCACTACACCTAGAGCACTACATTATAACCCATCACAACAAATTTCATCCATAGACTGTCAATATCTTATTCATAATTGAATTACAAAATAAATTTTTATTTTATGTTTCAAAATTTATAGAAAAATATTAGTGATAGCAATCATAGATCTAACCGTATGGATAGAATCTAAAATTCAAAATGTATAACTTTTATTCATACATCAAGTTCCAAATATTCATGTTAGTTGCATTTTATAATGCATCTTTGCAAAACTGCCCAAACTGGACATAGGTGAGGACGTTTAGGGGTTAAGCGTTCATATTGCATTTACCCAATCAAACCTCAAACATTTCTCACATTTTAAAAATATTATATTATATTGATATTTTTCTAATTTAGGTTATTGTTTAAACGATTTACATTGATTTTTTCACAAATATTTAAATAACAATAAATTTTATAGATTTTTGACAGGTTTTTTCTTGTAATTATCATTGCAATCAGAAAATGTTTTAAATAGTATGAAAATTTAAGGAAAAATGTAAATAATAGTAATGAACAACAAAGTGTAGGTGGCATGCTTCTCGGGTTTACATAAATAGAAACTCGATTGAAAACTTTTTCTATGAGCTTCATTCAAGGCACAATGTGAAGGTGCATTATCCAATCTAGCTTGCCAGCACTTACTGATGTCATTAGAAAAAAATTGTGAAAAAAATTGTGCTGATACAGATCCCATGTGAAAAAGTAATAAAACAATAAAAAAAAGTTTAAATTATATATATATATATATATATATATATATATATATATATATATATATATATATATATATATATATATATATCATATTTTAAAAACTATTTTAAAAATCTAAAAATTATTTAAAAATCTAAAAGTTACTTTAAAATTTTAAAAAAGTTAAAAAAGTTAAAAAGTTTATTTATAAAAATTTAAAATTTAAATTTAAAATCCAATCTAACGTGTATGTCGTCCGTCCACGTCAAATCGGATTTTATTATTTTATTTTATTTATTTTTTCCTATTCACATTAGATCACATCACAGAGCCTTCTAAAGGCCTGAAGACTTTTTTAATGTGCTTGTATTGTCATAGTATCCACTTGAATGTCAAAAGCTAGGCTTCCTCAGTTATTTTGGAAATCCATATAATTCAAATTCGGCACATATGTAGGTTGTAGCTCACTCTAAATAATTTATGCAACACCTTCAAATCCTCTTGACCTGTGCTACAGACATCAGAAACCAATATGTATCTAGGGTCATAAAATGGCTTGCCAAAGCTCCCAAATCAAAGGAATGGAAATTTACCCATTACAAAAAAGATCAGGCCTCTAAAAAGCTGCTAACTCAGCCAAATTGCCATGCAAAAATAAAAATAAAAATAACAAAAATAACAAAAAAATTTAAAAATCTAGTGTGATGTGGCACCATTTCGCCCACGTCAAACTGGATTTTACAAATGATTTGTGGTTTTTAAAATATTTTTAAACATTTTTTAATTTTTTAATATTATTATTGTATTGTTTTTGCATGGCAATTTGGCTAAGTTAGCAACTTTTGGAGGCCTGAATTTTTTTGTAATGATGTAAGGGCATGCCCAGCAGCATGTGTTTTGGAGGGACCAACGCCAAGATTTGGTGTAGTTATCTCCATTTGCTTCGAAGTTTGGCCCAGCAACTACCCACTAACGCTAAAATATAGTTTTTGGAGTCAAAACTTGAGGTTTCCCCGCCATCTACAGAAGCTTTGGCGCAAGCAAATTTCTCACACCAAGCAAGCAAAGATGCTCAATCAACAATTAAATAACGAGCTTGAAGACTATTCACCGGACCGTGCTTCAAGGTCATCAAGTTATTTTCATAAAATCTTCGTTTTATAAGTTGCCTTGGTGTTCGCTCCATGAATGTTGTTGGGGTACTTCTTGTATAACATTCCTCTAAGTTAAAAATGGCCCTCAAATTAATGCTTGACGGACATATTTTCTTTGCAACTGCTGGGCTTGCTCTAAGTGATCAAATAAGGAGCCATTGTGCATATACTTGTAGATAAGGTTGGGATTCTGTTCTTGGTAGTATCCCACCAAGGCTACCAGGTTTATGTGATGCACCCGCACAACACATCCACTTGGCAAGCATCCAACTCCAACTTCAAAACCATTTTAATCCCTAAATGTCCTCACCCCTCTCCAAATTTGGAGAATTTCAAAGATGTCTTATAAAATGTAACTAAGAGGGATATTTTGAATTTGATGTATGAATAAAAGTTGTACATTATGAATTTTTGATTCTATCCATATTGTTAAATCTATGATTGTTGTCACCAATATTTTTGTATAAAAATTGAAACTTAAAATTGAAAATTATTTTGTAATTTGATTACAAATAAGATATTGACAATTTGTACATGAAATTTGTTGTGATTGATGAAATGTAATACTCTAAGTGTAGTGATTTTTGGAGATATTTTTGGTTGCTTAATTTGATGAGTTAACTTTTTTAAGAGCACTTTTACACTGAAATCTTCAATATTTTGGGTGAATGACTACAACATGAAATGAGGCATAAAAATTTCACAAATCATCCCCTTTCTAATCGGATCACACATGCATGAAGCTAACTTCCCATTAAATATATAGTAAAAAGCTCCACACTGCAAAAAGCCAATGACAGATGAGAAATTTGTGTTTGATTTTGTACATCGTCCACATTGTGGATGGTTGGACGTTTAGGGTTAATTAATAGAGAGTCCATGTTGTTGCAAGAATCAACGCATAAAATACTTAACTAGATATATAGACGTTGTAATTCAAAAGAAAGTAGAAAAAAGGTATGCATGATGAACCAGGTGATGAGCTGATAAACCCTTATACTAAGGAATGCTTTAGCCATGGGCCCAAATGTGGATCAGAAATGGAGCTTGAAAGGCCTTCAAAACCGAGTCTCGGTCTGAATCAAGAAAAATGCACCTCTCTTTTGATGTAGTATTTGTTTTGGGCTTGGCTCGAAGGATTTCACTCCCACAGAAACTAATTAACTTTTCCTCTCTTGAGTTTGGGTCCATGTTTTAGGGAAGTTGACACCAGGGTTGACACAAGATTAACTCTTGACGTATAGAAACGCTCAATTCTTGGCTAATTGTCTTCCTAAGTCAAGGTTTGAGACACACAAAAATCCCAAAGTTGTATAGAATCGTAGTTCCACAAATTGATGACTTGAGATATAGTAACAAACCTCATTGATGAACTCCCTTTCTCCTTGCTTTGAAGATCCATTAGCAACTTTGACTTCCACTTCTTGCCCATTCCATAATAGACGGGTCCAAATCCTCCTTTCTCAAGTTCCCTTTGAAGTGATTAGTTGTAGCCTTGACGTCTGCAAGTGAGTAAGCCTTGGCATCACCCTTGGTGGAAATTCCACTTGAATGATCATACAAACGTACAGTCAAGTAGATTCTGAGTTTTGACTTGACTAGCTCCTTGCAATGACACATTTTTAATTAATAATTAAAAGCTCAAAATCATTGCTAGGGTTGAATCTGTGGATTACATGTAATTAGCAATTCATTTACAACAGATAAGTAAATTCTACTTTGACAATTCAGATTGTTGTCAGTTGGAGAAAAAGTTGCTTACTCATCATGTGTGTCCCTTCATCATCAATCCGATAAGGTACTTTGCGTTGGCATCGGCAGTATGCAACAATAGCTATTACAAAATCAATATGAGTCCCAATGCACGCACCAACAATGATTGCAACTTTTGAATTGTTGTCACCATGACAATTGGAACCACACAGTTAACAAAAGACTCCCCGGCGTATACCTAATAAAGCATGAAATGAATAGTTTCACTGTCAATCTTCCATTTCAACAAATATGAAGTAATGAATGACTAGTACGCATATAATTATAGCACCTAATTTGATGAACAATCATATATTTTAGTACAAACGTACTTACATGAAGTGTGCCAGAATTAGCTGAAAGAAGCGCATCTGAAATGCGACCACTGAAGACTAGTTATTATGGATGGACCTGCATAATGAATTCATGTATGAAAATCTATATTGCTGTCATCCAATGAAAGGTAAGGGCAAATGTTTTGAATATAATATGAAGTTTGTGCATAATACAATCTGATCTTGAAAGCACAAATTCCATGATTCACAAGGAAGGTACTTACAACACTGTTAGTTGTGTTAAAATTGTCAACCAAACTGGAAGCGGGCCTCTTAGATTGTTGTCCAAGCTCCTGAGATGCATCAATTTGCATCCAACACATCAGAATGTCTCAACGTCAACGCATCATTGGCAACTGAAAGTACATTATTGGTTCACTTTCAGTGTCTTTTACTATTTCAAAGTCTCCTTTGAATTTATTTGTGTGATATTTCAACCATTGTCTTAGGTTCGTTCTATGAAACAATTGCAGTTCTAAAGTTGGAGAACTTACAAGCTGGTCAGATCCATGAGTTTGGTGAAACTGACTGGAATCGTACTCTCAACTCATACCTTGAAAGATTTCTGCACATTTCCAAATACACCAAGAAATTTCAATAACTAAATGGTTCTAATACATAGAAACTCTGGTCCTCTTTCAAGGCCGGTGTGAATAAAGTGTTTGTTCGTCTTAACAATGAGTAGTGCCCATCGGACAAAGAGTCATTGGTGCAAGACTACTCACCCCTTCCGAAGATAAACACTCTAGTCACCACTAACCGATAAAAAAAATGTAACCATACTCTATCAGATGGATAGTTGTTAGGTGTAATTTGAAATTTGTCATGGTGATGATCATCAAGCCATGAGTTTTGAGGTACCGTAGTACCATAGCAGGGTCACCAAAAAATAATTCAAAAAGAAAAACGTAAAAAATCGGAAATTATGAGGACCAAAAAAGGAAAATAGAATAAATTATTTTTAGCTATATTTTGCTATTTTAAAGCTATTTTGGGTCATTTTTGGGCCATTTTAATTATATTTTGCTCAAAAACGAAAATGAAGAAATTCATTTTTTGAAGAACAAATCTTATTATTCAAAAAATATTAAATATTCGTTCGTGGGGTGGCGACCCTGCTATAGTAGTACGATAGGTTAATGGAGGGCTTTGTAAATTACAATTATATGGTACAAGTTTGATTCCCATTGGGTCCGTTTGAGTAGTAATGTGATATACATGACTTGATGTTGCTAGTGAGTTATCGTAGGTAGGAAAGTTGTAACAACCAACCAGTTCCAATACTCTTTGTATATTCATTATAATGGTGTGTTTCAAAACACTAAAACTGTAACATCAAGTGCATAGACACATCATCATATTCCTTAAAATGGAAATTTTCAATAATTTTTTCCAGTTCATGATGACATATATATATATAAATTTCACCAACTAGACTGTCAAAAGGGAGTACTTACACAGCAATAATCTAAGGTTGTGGCGATGTAACATCATGAAATCTGCAAGTAATCCAGTGATGAGGGAAAGACACGCATGGATCACCAATCTATTCCGTCAAATTCAAATTCATCTTGATATCTTCAAAAGCTAGTGCAACACAACATGCATTTCCATAGTATCTTTGTGAGCTTCTGAAATAGAAAAAGAATTGAACTTTAATGAAATGTCAATTGGCATTGAACACTAGGATGTATGTGAGTGCAATATTTGAGGAATGCCATTGGTTCAACTTGACCTAATTTAGTATTAAACATATTCAAAGTCAAATTTCAAATCATTAGTAGAAATCTTGTCAAATGTGACTTGTCTTTAATGATTGAATGTTCATTGTGACTTGTCTATAGTGATTCAAAATCCCTGTCAAAATCACAACTTCAGTCAATATAGACATGTCACAATGGAATGCAATCATTAAAGACAAATCACATTTGACAAGATTTCTACTAGTGAATTATGCACAATGAAAAGAACTCACTGTCTCGATAAAGTGTTTTTGACACTCTTGGATCTGATGGTGCAAAGACCTCCATACCATTGAGGATAGGATCCGCCTGTGAGATAGCCAGAGGAGTCATGGTCAGCGTGGAGTTTGGCCCGACTTTCGTAACGTTGGACCGAAAGACCCCATATTCTCCCTTAATCCCTAAATGCCTGGGCCTATCACCGTGGTATAAAACTTTGGATTGTAAGCTATATTTCACTACAATTATTGAAAAAAAATAATAAAAAATTCATATTTTTCCTACATCACACCAAATGTCAACTATAATCTGAATTTTTTTTCAAAATTATAAATGCAAAATTTAAATTATTATGATTTTTGGGAATAAGAAAAGTAAAGAAAATATATATCAATTTCAGAATATATTTAAAAAATATGATTTTTTTTCCAAATGTATACATCACAATAAAAAACATCAGGTTGTTTACTGTGCTAATTTTTTTTTCTAAATTCGGAAATATAAAAGAAAAATCTAAAACCGTGGAATACCATTGCGGAGCCATAGTAATAAAACCTGATTTTGTAAATGCTATAAATCATTCAATTTTAGGAATTTTTCATAATTTCAAAATTGAGTGTAAACTAGACTTTGTAAGCTACATTTTGTAAAGTTCAGCTCAAATTTAAAAAGTATCATCTTGATGGTCAAAATTTTATATCAGCTGCAAAAACACATGAAATTGTCAATACACTACATGATATTGACAATTTTGGCTTGCATGAGGCACTAAAATTCATAATCATCTTAATTTAGATTTTTTTAATATACCATTTGGTTGGTTCATCAACAATGTACAATATTAGAAAAAAATGGATGAAAAATTCAAATGGATGAAAATGAGTTATTGAACTTGCCTATCACAGATCTGATTTGAAGCGATTGTAATCACATATCTAGTTTGAAGCTCTTGCAATCATTGTGTATGCAGGACTGGATAATTTGTCTCACATTTCAGTTACTACAGTTCTCTTGTCTTTCACACGGTTTAGAGTTTTCAATGGACGCTAGAATGTTTCACAGTAGGTTTATGGTTTAGGGAGGCCGTTATCTTGTCTTTCAGTCGTTTAGTGTTTAGGCTTTAGAATACATTTTCGATTTAATCACCACAGTCCAACTTTTTGGAGTTTGAGGTTCTGCAATTCTTCTTACCTCCATGTCCTACGAAAGTATTTAGGGCCACCGTCTTCAAATGGCGCTAGATGATGTTGTATGTACACCACCATTCGAAAGGGAGAAGCCCATACTCCATGCCAACTATGATGAGTAAACGGAGGCAAAATTCATGCAGGCACTAAAGGACATAGTTTAGAACCATGATCCGAGTTTAATCCGGTATGGTAATTTCAATTGGCTACTACACAGAACTACTAGAAAATGATCAAACATCGACTTCAGTGACAGACGCCTTTTGTCCAGACTTTTACAAGCAATTGGTAACTACCCACTAATTCAACTAAGAGTGAGTACTTCAACTACTATGCTAATTTTTAAGTAACATTTGGCAAACTTGTTAATGATAAGTTCTAGATTACCCAAGACAAAATGAAATTACGGGCGGGTCGGTGGGTCAAAAATTCTAAGTAACTGTGTTTAAAATCCTTTACTCAGTGTATAATTAGGTCACATGACATGGGTAGGACTAACTACGTATAAAGCCTTTTTAGAAGACATATTTTCACCAGAAAATGATATGTTAAAACTCTTCAAAATAGAATAAAATATAATCTTTTCAAGACCTTTTCAACAGTATATTACACGCTTCAAAATTTTCAAAATCTGGGTCACAAATCAAAAACAATGTTTTGTAGTCGTTTAGCGACTGCAGTAGAATGAGGTCAAACAAACCTTAGCCAATTTCAGCTGCGATTTTTTATTACCAAGTTTTTTTTATAGTCGTCGGTTAATGAGGATCTCGAGTCTGTGTTTTGCTATACAGAACATGGTCTTCCAGACCTCAATAAAAAGAATAAAGACAATACTCCATTTACGTTTGAGATACAAAGAGCTTGACAACTTTGTATGCTCCTCAAGTTTGGGCATAACACTGCACAATCCATTGACCTTACCTTTTGAACATCGAAAACTACAGTAAGCAAAACTGCATGTCACATTCTTTTATTGTTTTGTCATTGTTTCCAAATTTCACAATCATCTAGAATTAATCGATTCTGCATGCATAAAGGTAATTTTCCATAAAATTTATGGTATAAAATTCACATTGCAACATGAGCATAATGGTAAAAAGAACAAAGTTTGTTTTGATAGACCTTGCAAAAAATGCAAAGTTGAACTGTTAGAGGTTGATAAAAATGTGATTATTAAATTGAAATTGATACATGGAAGTAGTCTTAGCATTGACGGCAAGTTTTTGACATAAAGCGATGTATTGAACTAGATTCAAGAGTTTTAATATAATATTTGAATGTTAAATTCGAATCTTATGATATTACAAGTCCAAGTCTTGTGATCTACAAAATAATTAAAACTAAAATATATATTTAAAATAGAAAAAGTATACTATGAAATATTTTTCCTCTACGGAAACAAAAAACTAAAATTTGTGGCGAAAATTTATGCCAAAATTAAAATTCTTATTTTATTAAAAAAAATGAAGCGTTGAAGAGACAATTATCAAAAGACGTGTATTCTTCATGATTAAAGTATTTGTAGTACATGTTTTCATCCTGAATACGTAGAGTATGTATAAAGTCTCCTGCGTGAATGTCTTACAGTGCTTATGAGTACTTTAATCGCTTGCTCGATCAACGCATCACATTGCTGGCCGAGAGGTGGGTAATTGTACTCCAAGCACTGCATGCCTTTTAGCTAAGAATACATGAGGTGAAAAGACTAGACATAAAACTGAAAAACAATTCCTAAATGGCCAAAATGGGTGGGTGCAAGAAAATGACAACAAAAAATCACTCTAAAATTTGACCTAGAAAATGTCACAATATGCCTTAATTTCTCACCAAATTGCCTAAGAGTTCTAAGTACTCACAAATGGGTTTAATTAAATGAGAAATCCAAGTCGATGAAGTGAAATTGCACCCTCACCCAAAATGACAACACACAATAATATTAGAATTTCGACTTAAAAATGATCACCAATCACCTCAATTCTACATCAAATGGTACATGGGCACTAATTGGTCGAAAATGAGCTTCAATTGGTCCAATTGTATTCTCAAATGCTCAAAAATCACAGTTGCACGAAAAGGACAGCACCATACTGTGACTTAAATGGGCATGAAAATTCTCCCAAAAGACTTAAATCGCTATCACTACTAGAAAATTCAGCGTTCAAATCAATAAAGAAGCATTGATACTTTTTGTTGATTTGATTGCGTTGTACTGGTCAATAATCAATAGAAATCTGTTGATAGTTTTTGTTGATCTCGTCACTGGAAAAAATAAAAATAAAAATAAATAATAAATAATAAATAAACAAAATTTTACTGCTCGGAATTTTCGGGCAGCCAAGCTTTACCACCACGGTTGTCACTCGGGTTTGAACTCGAGACCTCATATTTATTACTTAATACTCTAACCAACTCAACATATTTAGAATTCAATGAACAAAACATAATTTTTTTTTTCTTACATATACATTAACAATTCGATGTTTTGGAACTCAGCACACTTTGGTGGCCATTTTGACATAGTAAAATAATTTTTTTCAAAAATCTTTGAACTAAGACAAGTTAGGAACTCAGATTAAGTTTCATCTCCAAAAATCCGTTTGTGATTTTAAGCCTCCAGTCAAAAGTTATAGACAAAATTCAGAGTAGTGTGCAGACTGAAGAATTTGAGGAAGTTTTGGCCGTGTCATGAAAGACAAGAAGAAAAGGCTAGTAAACTATCTTGAGAACTTGTAATGAACTCCTTACCTCGATGAAAAGCTACAAGACTAAACCTAAGGCAAGAACTATGATAAATTGTGATAAGTCAGGGGACGCAGAAGACCAAGATTGAGATTTAACGCGAGAAAAGGAAACTAACCATTGAATTTAGAGACAGCTGATGTGATGATATACTTGATGTGAGTTTCATAGATTTTCAAGATTGATGACTCCGGGTTAAATACTTTGTCTTTAACATTACAATATTAAGCAAATTCCTGCAATCAAAATCTTGCGTTCCGTATATTAAAATCCTGTGAACACACTACCAAGGAGCTATGGCCTATGTTGTAGAGGCCTCATGTAGAGTCTCGTATACGAAGATATTTATGAGAACCTCCTGACTTTCTTCGAGGCGATAAGAATTGAAAGATCTTGCACATGAGGTCATGATTGTAAAAAAAAAAATTGTACCAAATACGTATGATTGATCGGGAATAGGTTTTCTCGTAAAATTATGGAGATAAATAAAATTTGAACCAAACTTCTATGGTGTGTCTATACTTGCTTCTTTTTTACTCAGAGGCCGCACTCTTAAACTTACAAAAATATTCTTCATGTTACCTATCAACAGCGACGGAAATCAATAATGAAAAAGCGAAAATCATTATCAGCTTAGAGAAAGCAGGACATTCATGATATTTCTTTATAATCGTGAAAATCGAGAATTAAAGAATGCATTCACATGAAGAGAGACAATTTTCTGCCCTGAAGTCGTGCTTCCTTTCTGTGGTGCATCGCTCCATCGTGTAGAGATCACATCATGTGGTCAGGGTTCCATAAACTATGTTCACAATCCATATACGTTGGGTTTAGACACAGATCAATACATGTCACAACTAACCTATCGGTGGTACATTCACACAATTACACAACCACCAAACAAAAAATAATGTGACTTTCAAGTACACACGGAAATCTTGTAAAATTAAGGTCAACGAGAGCTGCTTTACTCGCCCCCTGTGCCATCGGTGAAGCCCCTTTCATAATGGTGCATCTGAACAAACACCCACGCAACCAAAAAATATTTCGGTGTCAATTGAAGACACACCGTCGCCACGTTGTCGGGTAGAGAGGGTTTTGCTCTGGGAAAACGCGGGGTTTCTAGCTGCAACTAGTTTGAATTCAAGGTATGGGGAAATATGATAGTGTAATTTATTGTTTATACCATTAAAAACCCAAATCTATGTTTTATTTTGCAAAATAGCAAACCGTGTAAAGGCTTAAACCTTTAAAAACACTGTCAGCATTCAAATGAATGCCACAGACACATACTTGCTCCAAATCAAGTGTGCTATAACTTTCTGGAAAGCTAACACAAAGCTACACAATCTGTAAAAATTTCAAGAGAAAATGATTTACCATTAAATATTTATAGCGTGCTGAAGTTGAGACTCCAAATATTCACGGCAGCTGTACATCTCTCCACTTCGGGACGCATATCATCTTCATAAAAGCTCCAAATACATGATGCCATAATTTTTTAGAAAGCTAACATCACCATCTACGTTGCCTGTAAATCTTAGCTTAAAATATCATACTGTCCGTTTTCTATACTTCGTCAAAAATGGAACTTCTATATTGAGCGGCAGTTTCACACCCTCAAACTTCTACAAGCATAACTTTCACGTCCTAACTCCAAAACAAGAGTTTAATAGCTTTTTAAAAAGCTATCAACATAACACATGTGCTCACAAAATTTCAAAACTAATCGATCATTATACAAATTTCTACAAGAGTTTAAAGCGACTGCCTTTGAATTTCGACGGCACTAAACCCTCTTTCACTTCTCAAGGCATAACTTTCTCATACTAACTCCAAATGACAAGCGCCACACACCATTGGAATCACAACAAGAAGAGGAACGTGCTCTCAAAATTTCATTGAAATCCGAGCTATACACAGTAAGTCACTTGTCCTCAAACACACGGCACAAAACTAAAAAACTAAAACATGAACACAAGAAGAATGAGGTTCGGGAGAAGAAGGCCCCCCTTATCAAGCCACAAGGGGGAACACATCAGCCCATACCTAGCCACATGGGCACCCTAAAACTAATTGGGTGACCCAAAAGTCTCCCATACCTCTATCCATTCGCTTATTTTAATGATAAACTCACAAAAAACTAAAAGAAAGGTAAAACAATCTTCACCTTTCTTTTCAACAACTATCAAAACTCAAATTAAATATCAAAACTCATTCTAAGAAGATAAATGTAAAGTTTGACTCTTATTAGTCAAAACACAAGGCAATTAAAACCTTGTAGAGATTATGAATCAATTCATAATCTTTCTCAAATATTCCCTATTCATTTTTTCTTTAAATGAGATATCTTAAAACTCATCAAAATAACAATACTATAAGTTTTTACACTATATGCGCATTTGCATCGCGACATTCACCCCCTCTAAACCTGCACATCCTCCGGTATGTGCCAAACTCAGTCATCTTCTTGATCATCTTCACTCCCGAGTTGATCTTCATTAATTTCTTCATCTTCATCAACTTCGTGATCTTGCAATGCAGGCAATATTACATTTAAGTCTTCTTCATTAAATCTTCCATCTCTCCGTCGAAAAGCTTTGATCCGTTTGCCCGCCACTGGTATCCTACAAGGAGTACCATCTAATTCTCGAAGTGAATAAGTGGCGTTATCATGCACTTTTATTACCACATAAGGTCCAAACCACCGTTTAGCAAACTTCCTCAGTGTACTGTGTTGATGCTCCAAAGTGCTATCAAACACTAAAACCCAATCCCCTTCTTCAATATTTTTGGTCCTCAACCGATGAGTTCTATCAAATCTCTCCTTATTGCTCAGTCTCGCAGCTTTAAGTTTTTCTAATGCCATTTGTTGATCCTCGGGTAATTTTCCAAGCTGTCTAATACGGAGCTCTAAGAGTTTTTCTCGTGTAATACCATCTTCCCATGACAAAAATACCCATGTAGGAATAGACTCCTCAACAGGCATTAAAGGTTTTTGTCCATACATAAGCTCCACAGGCATGTAACCAGTAACAGTGCTATGGGTAGTTCTGTCAGCCCATAAAGCAAATGGAAGTAACTTAGGCCAGAACTTTAGTTTCCCTTTGCAAGCCTTAACCAATGCTTGAACAATGGGTGGATGACCTCTCTCAATCTTTCCATTAGCCTCAGGATTATATGCAGTTGTTAGCCTTAACTGCACACCGTATCGGTTGAAAAATTCTCTTGCTTCAGCTGCATCCAATTCTCCTCTGTCAGCCCTCATCTTGCCAATGCTCCCATATCGACTGAAAATATCTTCAAGTATAAATTTGCAAATCCCCTCCGTTGCTTTGGTTCGAAGAGCTCTACCTTCAACAAAGTTTGAGAGCTCTTCTCTTGCCAAAACAAGATATTTCATACCCCAAAGTCCAAGTGGCATTGCAACTAAGTCAATCATCCATTGAAAATGGATGGCAAGAGGATAAGTGGGATGTAGTTCATCCCTAAACCTCACTTTAGATTGCAATTGACAAACAACACATGAAGCCACAAATTCTTCAACATCTTTATATAATCCTTTCCACCAATAACGCTCTTTGATTTTAGTATAAGTGGCCCAAATTCCTCTATGACCGGCCCAAAGTGTATCATGAAATTCTTTAAGAACTTGGGTTTTAGTCTCAGAATCGTCCACTACTCTCAATGGCATACCATCACCCCTTTTTGCCCTCTTCCAGAGAAAACCATCTCGCAAAAGATAATCATAAGCACGATGTCTAATATCCTTGAAAGTCTTCTCTGACCAATCTTTATGTCTCTTTAAAGTGCTCAAATAAAAGCCAATATCTTTTAATCTTCCTTCATATAATTCTGCTTTAAATGGCAAGACTTCATCGCTTGAATTTTCTCCATTTGTAATTGATATATATACTTCATCAGAAAATTCTTCACTTCCTTCAAACGCCATCATTTCTTCTTCGTGAAAATACCGGGCTCTTGATAACATATCTGCCACTGGATTCTTGTTACCAGCAATATGTATCAATACCGGATTAAGTGATTTGATGTAGGCTATCCAACGTAGCATCGCAATATCAGGTGAAGAACAATTTGCTATCATACCAAGTAAAGGCAAACAATCGGTCTCCAACACCACATTTGCTCCTATCAAATAATTTCTATCTGCTTTAAGAGCAGTAAGTGCACCCCATAGTTCTCTCTTCACTTGTGGATATGCTCTTTGACGCTCTGTGAGAATTCTTGCCCCAAATCTTATAGCAAATCGTCTCCCTTCTGCATCATCTTGTCCCACAGCCCAACCAATAGCTATTGGACTAGTGTCAACTGTCACAATCACCGGTCTTCCACATTCATAATCAACTTGCTTTAGAATTGGTAGTGACTTCAAAATATTTTTCAACCCGTCCATAGCTAAATCTTGATCATGTTCCCAAGAAAACTTGTTCCTCTTTCTCAATAGTTTGTATAAAGGTTCAGACATATGTGCAAAATGTAGTATCCAAATTTGATAAAAGACACATGCTCCCAAAAACCTCCTTACTTCAGTAATGGTGCTACAAGCTTTCATTCTCCCGATAGCATCAACCTTCTCAGGATTAGGTTTTCTTCCATACCACCCACATAAATGTCCAACTACCAAAATTTCATCAACTCCAAATTTTGACTTGTCAATCGAAAGAGTCAAGTTTACTTCTTCAAGTCTCTTCAAAATATTGGAAACATCATCAATATGTTCATTCACAAATATTCTGCAACCATCATCTTGAACACTCAAATTTTTATCATCCTCCTTGCAACCTTTGATAGGAATATCATCAACAAAAGGTATAGTCTTTTCAGGCACAAACTCTCGTAAAATTTGATTCATAGCATTTTGCATGTGTGCTACCGAATTAGTAGCACCTTGAGGCAAGGTACACATTCGTACAAGTCCAAGAGGAGTCTTCATGGTTGTCAAATCTCTACTTTCATTGGCTAGCTGAAACTGATCATAACCAGAGTACAAGTCCCCTATAGAATAAATTGCATGCCCAGCAAATGCCTCAGCTACTTCATCAACAATAGGTCCAGATCCTTTGTTTCTGATTGTCACTTTATTAGCCGGTTGCATATCTTGAATAAATCTCAAAGCTCCTGATTTCTTTGGTACAGTAAACCAACGATTCGAATACGGAGCCATAGAAGGTTCAAGTATACCCATTTGCATCTTTTCTTTCAATAACCCTACCAATTTCGGAAGCAATGTCCGAGGTACTGGTATAGGCTTCAAATCCCATGGCACATGTGGTACCGTGAAAATCACTATAGGTGCAACCACACTAGGATGCACACACCCAATCTCATCTGATGAAGAAGCAAAGGCTTTACTATGTTTGAGAAACATGTCTTGAAACTTCTTCTTCTCTGGTTCAGTCAAGAATTCACCCCCTCCAATCTTCATATTTGCGAGTGTCTCTTTTGTAAATTTGTGTCCAATATTTCTTACTTCTCTCAAACCAGGTTCCTTCTCTGCTTCTTTGATATGCTCATCAATATCAGATGGTAACTGAGTTGCTACTGGTTTAACCTTCTTTGCCACCGTCTTATACTTTGTATGTACCATCACTTCATGCTTCAATCCATAACTGTTACAAACATCAAAACTTGTAACTGCTTTCAATACTTCATCATATAATGCCCGTGAATGAACTTCAATTATAGCATCATAAATATCACCATTGATCTCACTCTCTTGCAACTTCTTCAAAACATGGAGTACATCATCTCCAAAGCCTTCTTCTTCAAACACTCCATTGATATATTCATCATCCAATAATGCCTTCACTTTTTTTAATTTCTTTTCTGCTTTTTTAACAAGTCTTTTGCAAATAGGGTCCAAATCTTTAATACCCTTAAAACTCAAAAATCCACACTCCGTCACACTTACAAAACCACAATCAATATTTTGTACATTTGGGGACATAGTAATTTCAGATGCATCTGCACCCGTGGATCCCCGAACTCCACGTGTGCATTTTAGAAATCCTGAAAGTCTTCACCAGATCTTAGAGGTGCATCTCTAAGCTGCATTCTGTTTTTTTCATGATCAGGTCTCACCGTTAAAAATTGCAGAGACCTCTTGCCATCACGACTCCGAATACGTGCATAATGAGACCCATCATCCAAGACCTTGGTCTCCATTCTAGCTGCTGTGATATATGGTTGTCCAAGTATTATAGGATATGTCCCATAGTTTTGAACAAAAAAGTTTTGTTCAACTTCAACATCGCCAATTTTTGCACATACAGCCAGACAAGCCCCATATAATTCTCCTCTTCCATTGTTTGCAGCCCTCATGACCCAACCGTGATGAGTATCAATCGGCCACTTGCCTTTCTCATAAATTCTCCTTGACATGATATTTATTTCAGAGCCATGGTCCACAAGTGCCAAGATAGAATCATCCAACTCACCAAGTCTCACTCGTGTCTCCGTAGTGGCCTTTGCCCAAAATGGTTGATAATAATTCAACTTTCCTCCTCTTTCACGATCAATTTCATCTACAATTCCACAATCAAAGACATTTGCCTCCACCTCAAATCTTTCTTCATATGCCACCTCAGTAGTCATTCCATCCACCATTTCTTTTCTCTCATCTTGAGTTAATATGGAATGGGCTTCTTTCTTTGAGCTCTTCACTTCCATCAACTCATATCCCTTCATGCTCAAACCTTCAATAGAATGCTCAGTTTTGGTAACAACTCTTTTGATGTCAATCATACATTCTGCAGCAAACATCTTCAAAATATCATCTTCTTCTTCATCAGTAAGATAATCCTTTATCTCTTCAGTTTGATCTTTCTGCTCTTCTAATGCCTCGATATTCATGTTCATAATCTTCTCTTCATCACCCTTTGCATCACACATCATATTAAATACTTGCCCGATTTCAATCTCCTCATCCTTTGTCATATGAGTATCCAATGCATGCATCATGACAGTCTCAGCTGTCATTTGCCTTTTTCTCTTGATAACATCAATGATAAGGTCATGAAAATCTTTCTTGGCAATACCAAGAGCCTCTCTCAATGTAAACTCAATCTTGGCATCCAAAACCCTCTCCTCCAATATCCCCTTCATGTCAATAGAAGTCTCGATATCAGATTGAAGCTTGTAAGCTGGCCCTTTAGTTTTACCTTTGCCAGAATCTTCCTTCTCTTTGCCCTTCTTGCTGGTGCTTGAATCTTCCCATATCTTCTCTGGAAGTCGTGCATCTCCAGGATGATTAATAGAAGGTGATTTCTCAGGCCTTTGGCGTGTGTGAAAACCAGGTCCATCACCCTTTGCAGCCTCTTTAAGCCCTTGATTTTTCTTCTTTAATGTTGGCTCATCAACATCATCTTCTTCTGCAGGTCTACCCCGTTTTACTTCAACAGATGCATCATGATTCTCAATGTCATTTTGCACCTCACCCAAAAATGCTTTGATGCTAACTGCATCAACAGGATCCTCCCAACCGGTTGCCTTTCTGATAGCTTGTGCTCCTCTGATCATAATCTCTCTTGCTGGAGTAGAAGAGGCCTCAATAGTATGATGGTCCACCTCAATATGATATGACTCAACTCCCTTAGCACGCAAAGCACTCGACTTCCCCCTCTTCTCATCCATTATTTTCTTCATTCCACCTTTGCCAAAATTAGTGTCCATAGGCAGGTCAGTGGATGCATCACGAATCCTCCCATCCTTGAAAGAAACTATACCTTCTTTAAGTGCACCATCATAATCAGTGCAACCACGAAGAGTGTGGTCTATGACATCACACCAGATGCATCTCTTCACAAATGACTTTGCACCATCTGATGATTGAGAAGAACTTGCTCCTCGTGCCTTCTTCAATTCACTCATCTCCACCCTCAAATCTCTGATACCTTTGATAAGCTCTTCAATACTGTCTTCTTCAACTCTCTTGCTTGTTTTTTATGTCTCACCAAGAGTTGTAGGAGCCAATGATAATTTTGGAGCCCTTGGAACCATCATGGGGTTTGCATCAGTCCGTGAAATAATACCTCTAGACCTCACCCGTCGTTGTTTGGCCACAAGAGTCACCGTTTCTTCCACCCTCCTCCAATCATTAGTAAAACCACCTTCAGTGGTCCTATCCCCAAGAAGCAAGAGGAGTCTATCCTCTAATGCATCATCGGCTGCCTGCAAAAACATCTCTGCCTTTCTTGTATCAAGAAGGCGCCTTTCTGCTAAAGGCAACTGATTATATTTCTTCTCAAATTCTCTGAGCAGCTCATTTGGGCCCATATCATTCCCGGGTTGTTGCTCCACCCAATCAAGGAAAGACCTCTTAGTCATCCTCTCCGTATCTTCATCAAAATACTCATCCCTCAATCTCTCATCAAATGTGACCCATGAAGTCACATACACATCTTCCCGAATTTCTTGCACCCTCTCACGAATTTCGGGAACCACAGCCAAGTCAAAAGTCAACATCATACGATCCTCAGATACTTGATGCACTTCCATTTCACAAACATATACCCTCAAAAAGTTTGTGATATTCTTCCCATCAAATCTCCCAATTTTGTCCACAACACCCTTCAATGCTTTGGTAGCCTCATGCCCACCAGAGTTTGCTCTATGATGCTCCATATACAGGGCCAATGCCCCCAAAATATTCTCCATATTCATTTGGCCCCCTCCGGAAGCCCCATCATGATCCCCCGTCATTCTTTAACTAAAACTAATTGCCCCAAAGCGTCTCTCAGTGGAAGCACCAAATGTCGGGTAGAGAGGGTTTTGCTCTGGGAAAACGCGGGGTTTCTAGCTGCAACTAGTTTGAATTCAAGGTATGGGGAAATATGATAGTGTAATTTATTGTTTATACCATTAAAAACCCAAATCTATGTTTTATTTTGCAAAATAGCAAACCGTGTAAAGGCTTAAACCTTTAAAAACACTGTCAGCATTCAAATGAATGCCACAGACACATACTTGCTCCAAATCAAGTGTGCTATAACTTTCTGGAAAGCTAACACAAAGCTACACAATCTGTAAAAATTTCAAGAGAAAATGATTTACCATTAAATATTTATAGCGTGCTGAAGTTGAGACTCCAAATATTCACGGCAGCTGTACATCTCTCCACTTCGGGACGCATATCATCTTCATAAAAGCTCCAAATACATGATGCCATAATTTTTTAGAAAGCTAACATCACCATCTACGTTGCCTGTAAATCTTAGCTTAAAATATCATACTGTCCGTTTTCTATACTTCGTCAAAAATGGAACTTCTATATTGAGCGGCAGTTTCACACCCTCAAACTTCTACAAGCATAACTTTCACGTCCTAACTCCAAAACAAGAGTTTAATAGCTTTTTAAAAAGCTATCAACATAACACATGTGCTCACAAAATTTCAAAACTAATCGATCATTATACAAATTTCTACAAGAGTTTAAAGCGACTGCCTTTGAATTTCGACGGCACTAAACCCTCTTTCACTTCTCAAGGCATAACTTTCTCATACTAACTCCAAATGACAAGCGCCACACACCATTGGAATCACAACAAGAAGAGGAACGTGCTCTCAAAATTTCATTGAAATCCGAGCTATACACAGTAAGTCACTTGTCCTCAAACACACGGCACAAAACTAAAAAACTAAAACATGAACACAAGAAGAATGAGGTTCGGGAGAAGAAGGCCCCCCTTATCAAGCCACAAGGGGGAACACATCAGCCCATACCTAGCCACATGGGCACCCTAAAACTAATTGGGTGACCCAAAAGTCTCCCATACCTCTATCCATTCGCTTATTTTAATGATAAACTCACAAAAAACTAAAAGAAAGGTAAAACAATCTTCACCTTTCTTTTCAACAACTATCAAAACTCAAATTAAATATCAAAACTCATTCTAAGAAGATAAATGTAAAGTTTGACTCTTATTAGTCAAAACACAAGGCAATTAAAACCTTGTAGAGATTATGAATCAATTCATAATCTTTCTCAAATATTCCCTATTCATTTTTTCTTTAAATGAGATATCTTAAAACTCATCAAAATAACAATACTATAAGTTTTTACACTATATGCGCATTTGCATCGCGACATTCACCCCCTCTAAACCTGCACATCCTCCGGTATGTGCCAAACTCAGTCATCTTCTTGATCATCTTCACTCCCGAGTTGATCTTCATTAATTTCTTCATCTTCATCAACTTCGTGATCTTGCAATGCAGGCAATATTACATTTAAGTCTTCTTCATTAAATCTTCCATCTCTCCGTCGAAAAGCTTTGATCCGTTTGCCCGCCACTGGTATCCTACAAGGAGTACCATCTAATTCTCGAAGTGAATAAGTGGCGTTATCATGCACTTTTATTACCACATAAGGTCCAAACCACCGTTTAGCAAACTTCCTCAGTGTACTGTGTTGATGCTCCAAAGTGCTATCAAACACTAAAACCCAATCCCCTTCTTCAATATTTTTGGTCCTCAACCGATGAGTTCTATCAAATCTCTCCTTATTGCTCAGTCTCGCAGCTTTAAGTTTTTCTAATGCCATTTGTTGATCCTCGGGTAATTTTCCAAGCTGTCTAATACGGAGCTCTAAGAGTTTTTCTCGTGTAATACCATCTTCCCATGACAAAAATACCCATGTAGGAATAGACTCCTCAACAGGCATTAAAGGTTTTTGTCCATACATAAGCTCCACAGGCATGTAACCAGTAACAGTGCTATGGGTAGTTCTGTCAGCCCATAAAGCAAATGGAAGTAACTTAGGCCAGAACTTTAGTTTCCCTTTGCAAGCCTTAACCAATGCTTGAACAATGGGTGGATGACCTCTCTCAATCTTTCCATTAGCCTCAGGATTATATGCAGTTGTTAGCCTTAACTGCACACCGTATCGGTTGAAAAATTCTCTTGCTTCAGCTGCATCCAATTCTCCTCTGTCAGCCCTCATCTTGCCAATGCTCCCATATCGACTGAAAATATCTTCAAGTATAAATTTGCAAATCCCCTCCGTTGCTTTGGTTCGAAGAGCTCTACCTTCAACAAAGTTTGAGAGCTCTTCTCTTGCCAAAACAAGATATTTCATACCCCAAAGTCCAAGTGGCATTGCAACTAAGTCAATCATCCATTGAAAATGGATGGCAAGAGGATAAGTGGGATGTAGTTCATCCCTAAACCTCACTTTAGATTGCAATTGACAAACAACACATGAAGCCACAAATTCTTCAACATCTTTATATAATCCTTTCCACCAATAACGCTCTTTGATTTTAGTATAAGTGGCCCAAATTCCTCTATGACCGGCCCAAAGTGTATCATGAAATTCTTTAAGAACTTGGGTTTTAGTCTCAGAATCGTCCACTACTCTCAATGGCATACCATCACCCCTTTTTGCCCTCTTCCAGAGAAAACCATCTCGCAAAAGATAATCATAAGCACGATGTCTAATATCCTTGAAAGTCTTCTCTGACCAATCTTTATGTCTCTTTAAAGTGCTCAAATAAAAGCCAATATCTTTTAATCTTCCTTCATATAATTCTGCTTTAAATGGCAAGACTTCATCGCTTGAATTTTCTCCATTTGTAATTGATATATATACTTCATCAGAAAATTCTTCACTTCCTTCAAACGCCATCATTTCTTCTTCGTGAAAATACCGGGCTCTTGATAACATATCTGCCACTGGATTCTTGTTACCAGCAATATGTATCAATACCGGATTAAGTGATTTGATGTAGGCTATCCAACGTAGCATCGCAATATCAGGTGAAGAACAATTTGCTATCATACCAAGTAAAGGCAAACAATCGGTCTCCAACACCACATTTGCTCCTATCAAATAATTTCTATCTGCTTTAAGAGCAGTAAGTGCACCCCATAGTTCTCTCTTCACTTGTGGATATGCTCTTTGACGCTCTGTGAGAATTCTTGCCCCAAATCTTATAGCAAATCGTCTCCCTTCTGCATCATCTTGTCCCACAGCCCAACCAATAGCTATTGGACTAGTGTCAACTGTCACAATCACCGGTCTTCCACATTCATAATCAACTTGCTTTAGAATTGGTAGTGACTTCAAAATATTTTTCAACCCGTCCATAGCTAAATCTTGATCATGTTCCCAAGAAAACTTGTTCCTCTTTCTCAATAGTTTGTATAAAGGTTCAGACATATGTGCAAAATGTAGTATCCAAATTTGATAAAAGACACATGCTCCCAAAAACCTCCTTACTTCAGTAATGGTGCTACAAGCTTTCATTCTCCCGATAGCATCAACCTTCTCAGGATTAGGTTTTCTTCCATACCACCCACATAAATGTCCAACTACCAAAATTTCATCAACTCCAAATTTTGACTTGTCAATCGAAAGAGTCAAGTTTACTTCTTCAAGTCTCTTCAAAATATTGGAAACATCATCAATATGTTCATTCACAAATATTCTGCAACCATCATCTTGAACACTCAAATTTTTATCATCCTCCTTGCAACCTTTGATAGGAATATCATCAACAAAAGGTATAGTCTTTTCAGGCACAAACTCTCGTAAAATTTGATTCATAGCATTTTGCATGTGTGCTACCGAATTAGTAGCACCTTGAGGCAAGGTACACATTCGTACAAGTCCAAGAGGAGTCTTCATGGTTGTCAAATCTCTACTTTCATTGGCTAGCTGAAACTGATCATAACCAGAGTACAAGTCCCCTATAGAATAAATTGCATGCCCAGCAAATGCCTCAGCTACTTCATCAACAATAGGTCCAGATCCTTTGTTTCTGATTGTCACTTTATTAGCCGGTTGCATATCTTGAATAAATCTCAAAGCTCCTGATTTCTTTGGTACAGTAAACCAACGATTCGAATACGGAGCCATAGAAGGTTCAAGTATACCCATTTGCATCTTTTCTTTCAATAACCCTACCAATTTCGGAAGCAATGTCCGAGGTACTGGTATAGGCTTCAAATCCCATGGCACATGTGGTACCGTGAAAATCACTATAGGTGCAACCACACTAGGATGCACACACCCAATCTCATCTGATGAAGAAGCAAAGGCTTTACTATGTTTGAGAAACATGTCTTGAAACTTCTTCTTCTCTGGTTCAGTCAAGAATTCACCCCCTCCAATCTTCATATTTGCGAGTGTCTCTTTTGTAAATTTGTGTCCAATATTTCTTACTTCTCTCAAACCAGGTTCCTTCTCTGCTTCTTTGATATGCTCATCAATATCAGATGGTAACTGAGTTGCTACTGGTTTAACCTTCTTTGCCACCGTCTTATACTTTGTATGTACCATCACTTCATGCTTCAATCCATAACTGTTACAAACATCAAAACTTGTAACTGCTTTCAATACTTCATCATATAATGCCCGTGAATGAACTTCAATTATAGCATCATAAATATCACCATTGATCTCACTCTCTTGCAACTTCTTCAAAACATGGAGTACATCATCTCCAAAGCCTTCTTCTTCAAACACTCCATTGATATATTCATCATCCAATAATGCCTTCACTTTTTTTAATTTCTTTTCTGCTTTTTTAACAAGTCTTTTGCAAATAGGGTCCAAATCTTTAATACCCTTAAAACTCAAAAATCCACACTCCGTCACACTTACAAAACCACAATCAATATTTTGTACATTTGGGGACATAGTAATTTCAGATGCATCTGCACCCGTGGATCCCCGAACTCCACGTGTGCATTTTAGAAATCCTGAAAGTCTTCACCAGATCTTAGAGGTGCATCTCTAAGCTGCATTCTGTTTTTTTCATGATCAGGTCTCACCGTTAAAAATTGCAGAGACCTCTTGCCATCACGACTCCGAATACGTGCATAATGAGACCCATCATCCAAGACCTTGGTCTCCATTCTAGCTGCTGTGATATATGGTTGTCCAAGTATTATAGGATATGTCCCATAGTTTTGAACAAAAAAGTTTTGTTCAACTTCAACATCGCCAATTTTTGCACATACAGCCAGACAAGCCCCATATAATTCTCCTCTTCCATTGTTTGCAGCCCTCATGACCCAACCGTGATGAGTATCAATCGGCCACTTGCCTTTCTCATAAATTCTCCTTGACATGATATTTATTTCAGAGCCATGGTCCACAAGTGCCAAGATAGAATCATCCAACTCACCAAGTCTCACTCGTGTCTCCGTAGTGGCCTTTGCCCAAAATGGTTGATAATAATTCAACTTTCCTCCTCTTTCACGATCAATTTCATCTACAATTCCACAATCAAAGACATTTGCCTCCACCTCAAATCTTTCTTCATATGCCACCTCAGTAGTCATTCCATCCACCATTTCTTTTCTCTCATCTTGAGTTAATATGGAATGGGCTTCTTTCTTTGAGCTCTTCACTTCCATCAACTCATATCCCTTCATGCTCAAACCTTCAATAGAATGCTCAGTTTTGGTAACAACTCTTTTGATGTCAATCATACATTCTGCAGCAAACATCTTCAAAATATCATCTTCTTCTTCATCAGTAAGATAATCCTTTATCTCTTCAGTTTGATCTTTCTGCTCTTCTAATGCCTCGATATTCATGTTCATAATCTTCTCTTCATCACCCTTTGCATCACACATCATATTAAATACTTGCCCGATTTCAATCTCCTCATCCTTTGTCATATGAGTATCCAATGCATGCATCATGACAGTCTCAGCTGTCATTTGCCTTTTTCTCTTGATAACATCAATGATAAGGTCATGAAAATCTTTCTTGGCAATACCAAGAGCCTCTCTCAATGTAAACTCAATCTTGGCATCCAAAACCCTCTCCTCCAATATCCCCTTCATGTCAATAGAAGTCTCGATATCAGATTGAAGCTTGTAAGCTGGCCCTTTAGTTTTACCTTTGCCAGAATCTTCCTTCTCTTTGCCCTTCTTGCTGGTGCTTGAATCTTCCCATATCTTCTCTGGAAGTCGTGCATCTCCAGGATGATTAATAGAAGGTGATTTCTCAGGCCTTTGGCGTGTGTGAAAACCAGGTCCATCACCCTTTGCAGCCTCTTTAAGCCCTTGATTTTTCTTCTTTAATGTTGGCTCATCAACATCATCTTCTTCTGCAGGTCTACCCCGTTTTACTTCAACAGATGCATCATGATTCTCAATGTCATTTTGCACCTCACCCAAAAATGCTTTGATGCTAACTGCATCAACAGGATCCTCCCAACCGGTTGCCTTTCTGATAGCTTGTGCTCCTCTGATCATAATCTCTCTTGCTGGAGTAGAAGAGGCCTCAATAGTATGATGGTCCACCTCAATATGATATGACTCAACTCCCTTAGCACGCAAAGCACTCGACTTCCCCCTCTTCTCATCCATTATTTTCTTCATTCCACCTTTGCCAAAATTAGTGTCCATAGGCAGGTCAGTGGATGCATCACGAATCCTCCCATCCTTGAAAGAAACTATACCTTCTTTAAGTGCACCATCATAATCAGTGCAACCACGAAGAGTGTGGTCTATGACATCACACCAGATGCATCTCTTCACAAATGACTTTGCACCATCTGATGATTGAGAAGAACTTGCTCCTCGTGCCTTCTTCAATTCACTCATCTCCACCCTCAAATCTCTGATACCTTTGATAAGCTCTTCAATACTGTCTTCTTCAACTCTCTTGCTTGTTTTTTATGTCTCACCAAGAGTTGTAGGAGCCAATGATAATTTTGGAGCCCTTGGAACCATCATGGGGTTTGCATCAGTCCGTGAAATAATACCTCTAGACCTCACCCGTCGTTGTTTGGCCACAAGAGTCACCGTTTCTTCCACCCTCCTCCAATCATTAGTAAAACCACCTTCAGTGGTCCTATCCCCAAGAAGCAAGAGGAGTCTATCCTCTAATGCATCATCGGCTGCCTGCAAAAACATCTCTGCCTTTCTTGTATCAAGAAGGCGCCTTTCTGCTAAAGGCAACTGATTATATTTCTTCTCAAATTCTCTGAGCAGCTCATTTGGGCCCATATCATTCCCGGGTTGTTGCTCCACCCAATCAAGGAAAGACCTCTTAGTCATCCTCTCCGTATCTTCATCAAAATACTCATCCCTCAATCTCTCATCAAATGTGACCCATGAAGTCACATACACATCTTCCCGAATTTCTTGCACCCTCTCACGAATTTCGGGAACCACAGCCAAGTCAAAAGTCAACATCATACGATCCTCAGATACTTGATGCACTTCCATTTCACAAACATATACCCTCAAAAAGTTTGTGATATTCTTCCCATCAAATCTCCCAATTTTGTCCACAACACCCTTCAATGCTTTGGTAGCCTCATGCCCACCAGAGTTTGCTCTATGATGCTCCATATACAGGGCCAATGCCCCCAAAATATTCTCCATATTCATTTGGCCCCCTCCGGAAGCCCCATCATGATCCCCCGTCATTCTTTAACTAAAACTAATTGCCCCAAAGCGTCTCTCAGTGGAAGCACCAAATGTCGGGTAGAGAGGGTTTTGCTCTGGGAAAACGCGGGGTTTCTAGCTGCAACTAGTTTGAATTCAAGGTATGGGGAAATATGATAGTGTAATTTATTGTTTATACCATTAAAAACCCAAATCTATGTTTTATTTTGCAAAATAGCAAACCGTGTAAAGGCTTAAACCTTTAAAAACACTGTCAGCATTCAAATGAATGCCACAGACACATACTTGCTCCAAATCAAGTGTGCTATAACTTTCTGGAAAGCTAACACAAAGCTACACAATCTGTAAAAATTTCAAGAGAAAATGATTTACCATTAAATATTTATAGCGTGCTGAAGTTGAGACTCCAAATATTCACGGCAGCTGTACATCTCTCCACTTCGGGACGCATATCATCTTCATAAAAGCTCCAAATACATGATGCCATAATTTTTTAGAAAGCTAACATCACCATCTACGTTGCCTGTAAATCTTAGCTTAAAATATCATACTGTCCGTTTTCTATACTTCGTCAAAAATGGAACTTCTATATTGAGCGGCAGTTTCACACCCTCAAACTTCTACAAGCATAACTTTCACGTCCTAACTCCAAAACAAGAGTTTAATAGCTTTTTAAAAAGCTATCAACATAACACATGTGCTCACAAAATTTCAAAACTAATCGATCATTATACAAATTTCTACAAGAGTTTAAAGCGACTGCCTTTGAATTTCGACGGCACTAAACCCTCTTTCACTTCTCAAGGCATAACTTTCTCATACTAACTCCAAATGACAAGCGCCACACACCATTGGAATCACAACAAGAAGAGGAACGTGCTCTCAAAATTTCATTGAAATCCGAGCTATACACAGTAAGTCACTTGTCCTCAAACACACGGCACAAAACTAAAAAACTAAAACATGAACACAAGAAGAATGAGGTTCGGGAGAAGAAGGCCCCCCTTATCAAGCCACAAGGGGGAACACATCAGCCCATACCTAGCCACATGGGCACCCTAAAACTAATTGGGTGACCCAAAAGTCTCCCATACCTCTATCCATTCGCTTATTTTAATGATAAACTCACAAAAAACTAAAAGAAAGGTAAAACAATCTTCACCTTTCTTTTCAACAACTATCAAAACTCAAATTAAATATCAAAACTCATTCTAAGAAGATAAATGTAAAGTTTGACTCTTATTAGTCAAAACACAAGGCAATTAAAACCTTGTAGAGATTATGAATCAATTCATAA
Source organism: Pohlia nutans (assembly GCA_022496805.1). NCBI lineage: Eukaryota > Viridiplantae > Streptophyta > Bryopsida > Bryales > Mniaceae > Pohlia > Pohlia nutans. The sequence goes on along the minus strand of CM040101.1, from coordinate 27,075,711 downwards.
TCTTTCTCAAATATTCCCTATTCATTTTTTCTTTAAATGAGATATCTTAAAACTCATCAAAATAACAATACTATAAGTTTTTACACTATATGCGCATTTGCATCGCGACAACGTTAGCTGCCCCCGGATCTCCGTTTACACCGCGGATATACCCATTTGCCAGCGGAAACTTGTTCCAGAGGAAGTGTCAAACAATTTATGTACCAACCCGTCGAACAAACATCGCATAAAATCATTGTAGCAGCTCCTTGTACTCTCCCATATAGCATACATTTTAGTCCGACTGGATTTAGACTCAAGCTGGGATCAACAGTGCCATTTACGTGTGGTAGATAACAAGGAGCACAATTCCTAGCGTGATCCTTCCACACCTGTCCATCACGACCTTCTAACTCCAACACGCCGCTTCGAAGTACTTGCTTAACTCGTAAAATGATTCTGCTTGCTGTTACGTCCAATGTAGTTGGTGCTGTCTGCTGCAAGCAAACATAATTGCTTGGTGTAAACCTTCGTAGCCGTGACCGGTAACCCCTCCCAGAATAGTGACATATCGTAAAGTGTCACGATGTTGAGTGATAGCAAGGTTATAAAAGGCCATTGGCATAATGTGCTGAAACAAAGTTGCCCGTGTGCTACACACTTCAACCCACACGTCAGAATCATCCATAGCTACGACCATTTGTGTATCACACCGAATGGAAGTTGGCAATACTGGTTTTCTTCTATACAAAAGGTAATAAGGGGAAAATGTAGCTAACAAAGCTTGCTTGCTAAAACGATTTGCATTTAGAAATGTCGTTATGGTACAGAAGTGACATGTATAACTAGGATGTCGATGCAGTGTCTTTTCAATGATTATGAAAAAAGTGTTGTTTTTGCACGAAAGTCGTGCTTGACGGAATCCGTGCGTTAATCGTGTATCTACATTACATGGCTATTAAGACACGGATAACATGCGGTTTTAGTTAATGCGGATTTAGTATCGTATACGTATCATATTAACGCCTTTTATTATATCCGTGCGATTTCAGTATCTATTATAATGCAAATTATTGTCGTACGGCATCCGTGTAGTTATCGTACAAGTTTTCAATTTGAGAATGAGTGACTTATATTTCTCAACGTCACTCGCGTTCAAGGATGTGTTTTCGCACTACAGTAGCATGTCATACTTCTCGACAAAAAAAGTTTATAGTGTTTTAAAAATATTGATTTATTGATGAAATATAATAAATAGAGAAAATACCAAAAATATTTTAATATTCTCTCTTGGAATCTTTTGGAATCTTTCAAAATATTTTATATTTTTTTAGAATATTTTGGAATATTCCAAGAATCTTTTTAAATTATCCTTATGGTCTAATTTTCCAAAACATTTTTAGATCTTCATTTATAGAATTTAGAAGCAATGAACATTAAAATTTCAATGAAATTACATTTTATATTTTTAGAATTCAAATTTGGTATTATTGGTTATCATTGTACTTTTCATCATGGGAGAAAAAAAATCGTACAGAAAAGGATAACATTACTTTTTCAAAATAGTAAAATTTGTAACACGAGACAATGTAGAGGTGTTGTTTTTTTGAAAGTTTCCCTAGGCGGAGTTTAACTTGGATTGGCACGATTCAAATTGGGTTTGAAAGCATACTTGATTTCCTATTAGAAAATAATTATAATTTAATTTAATTTTTAATTTTTTTAGTCTCGGGCAGCTCATAAGGGGGCATCGACCAAAACATGATCTCTAAAAGCATTGCAAGTTAAATTGAGTTTAAATTCAGACTTTCTTTGAACTCAATTTGAGCAACTTTTCAAAAAATAAAATTGCAAGAGCTTTTAATTGCTTGCTACAACATTCAAACCATTGATTTTTTTTTCTAGGTATAGAAAAAAGCTTGTATAATGGAGTGCAAAAGAAATTTGGAATAGAAAGAGTTTTTTACATTGCTAAAAACATCTAAAGTCTACTGGAAATAAAAAAATAGCTAATTGCCTTTAAGATTTTGGCAAAACAAAAAAACAGTTCAAAAAAATTTGAATTTTTTTTTAGATATAGAAAAATGCTTGCATGACGTATTGAAAAAAAAAATTAGATTTTTTTTTTACATCGTAAAAAAGCATCCAAAGTCTGCTAGAAGAAATATAGCTCACAACTACTACGATTTGTGAAAAATAAATAGATTCATAATATTGTGAAAAAATCCTAGATATAGAAAAAGTCCTGCATAATCTAGTGCAAAAAAGAATTTGGAAAAACAGGTTTTTTTCACATTGTTAAAATCATTAAAATTCCGCTGAAAAAAAAAAAAACAGCTCACAGCCATGATCTGCCATCACGATTTTCGCCAAAAAAATAAAAATAAAAATCTTCTGAAATAATTTCAAAATATAGAAAAAGGCCTGCGTGTTGTAGTGCAAAAAACAAATTTGAAAAAAGAATTAAATATACATAACAAAGAAATTGCCAATGGTTACATTGTTTTATAATTATCAAAAAAATTCTATTGCTTGCATCAAGACTACTAGGTGGTTTAGTGGTTTAGAGTATGGTTTGTTGTTGGGAGGTCTCGAGTTCGATTCCGGCTACCCTGAAATAATGTTCGGTTATAGAAAGAAATATTTTTTTATTTATATTTTTTTAATAAAATTATTTTGACCAAATTTAGATATAGAAAGAAAAAAAATCTAGATATAGAAAAGATGATGTACAGAGTGAAGAATTCGCACGTTTTCAATAGATGTATCAATTGTGTCGAATCAGTACTATATCCGTTTATACGATCATGATGTCATATCAATGCAGTTGCGATGAATGACGCAACGATGCGGAATCAGTGCAAAAAATACATGCACTTATAAAATATCAGAAATCGCATTAAAATCGTGCGAAATCAATGGGGTCCGAAATTCCTGATGTAGTACATACATGTTATGTCTCTTAGTAATTGGTAGTGGCCTTGCAAAGTCCAAATTCCAGCCGTAACCAAGGCCTATAATGGATAATGGTTGCAAAATGGGCATTGGTGCATTAAATGATATACGGACCCTGTCATACACTTTGCACCGCGATACAATGCCTTGAACCTCTGCTTGCATACCGACCTACCAATATTGACTTTGCAATAAATTGTAAGTCCTTTTTACACCAAAATGACCAAGTTCTTCATAAATATGGAGCACGAGTTTCTCACGCTCTAATGGTTTGGGAACCACATATGTCCTCCCATCTGATAGTTTTCTGAGTAATTAAGCCTTCTCCAACTCGAACCGTTTGGCTCGCTGTAGAATCTTATCTCTCTCTGTCGAAGTTATGCTGTGTGCTAGCTCCTTAATTCTCAGGTACTCCAACACTGGTCCATCCTTATAAATGTCGTTGGCGCCCCCAGACTCCTCCTCTTTTTCCTTGTCAGGAAAATAACCGTTCGTAGAGTCTACATTTGTCGTCAACACACTCAAGCACAATGATGAATGTCACCCTGACACTTTTTTTTCATCCTCACCAACATGCTACCTTGCTCCCGTAAAGTCCTTTTGACTAGGACATGCATTGCGGCTAAGACCGTCTGCATCCATGTTAACCAACCCGGCTCAGTGTACCACTTTGAAATCGTATTTTTGTAGAATTAAGGCCGACCTTGCAAGTTTTTCGGTAAGTTTATCGGACTCCATGAGCCATTTAAGTGGTTGATGGTCCGTGACTAGCAAGAATTCGTTGCCATAAAGATAGCACCAAAAATGCGCTATCGCCCATACAGCCGCCAAACACTCTCCTTCATACGAACTGTATTAGGCCTCTACATTGTTGTTTCATCGGCTAGCATAAGCCACTACAAACTCCTTGCCCTCATCATCCACCTAAGTGAGGACAACACCAATGCCCAATGAACACCAGTATGTGTGCAACTGGTATGCTCTACCCGGGATAGGTCTTCGCAGAATAGGAGCCGAGTCCAATCGGGCCTTAAGTTCCAAGAATGCTACTGCTTGTTCATCTCCCCATACCCATTCTTGATCATTTTTCGTAAGTATAGTCAAAGCTTTTGCAATCCGACTTAAAGCTGCGACAAACTTCCGGTAATAATTTGCTAGTCCTAGAAAGGCTCTCAACCAACTAACATCCGTTGGTCTTGGTATTCTATTCAGTGCCTCAATTTTACTTTTAATTACTCCCAGGCCACCGGGATAAATTATATCACCCAATTATTCCACTTCGGAGTAAAAGAATGAGTATTTGTTTGGATGTAACTTCAACCCATGATCCCGCGATCTCTCCAACACCTTCATGACATGTTCTCGGTGTTCCCTTTTGTTTCGACTGAAGACAATAATGTCATCAATATAGCATTGGGCAAATGGCAACCCAGCAAGTACCTTATCCATCACTCTCTGGAATTCTGCAGGGCCATTCTTCAGTCCAAACGGTAAGAAATTCCACTGATATAACTTATCTTTTCCATATTCATCAATACCCTAGAATGAGGTCTTTTGTTTGTCAACCTTCCAAATCTGTAATCGATGATAACCTGATCTCAAATCAAGTGTACTAAACATCTTTGCACAACCAGTTGGCTCAAAAATTTCTTTAGGTGTTGGCATCGCATACTTATCAGATCTTGTTTGTTTGTTTAGGGGTCGATAATCACCGCACATCCTTTTCTCTGTCTAGTTGCCATATATGTCTTTTTTAGAAGGCATTACTGTAGCTGCAACATATTCTCCATCAGAAAGCTCTACCAAACCGGCCTCCAACAGTTCCATTGTGCGGTTCTTAATCAATCCTCTCTCCGCCTCGCTATATTGATATAGCTTTCGAAATATTGGAGAGTTGTCCTGTAAATCAATTCTCACTTTTTGTCCTTTCAGGACTCGCAAGTCCTTCAATCTAAAAGCAAAACAATTCTTAAATTCTTTCAAGAACTATTGCTCTTCTTACAGTTTCATCTCCCCTTCAAGATCCACATTTGGCTCTCAATTCTCTGCAAAAAGTGGTGTCTTGACATCAGTCATGATGGATGGCGATTTCTTTCGTTGCTAAGCAAGTCCTCTGGGTCTAGGGTCCTCTTCACCCTCGATGCCTGCCATGCTTATTACATTCTTCCGTATAAACATATATTCTTCCCAATCAAGCGAATCAACCTCCTTTGTAAAGAATAAATGTTCCACAAATGCCTTCAACGTATCATGAGATTCTACAATCCCTCCATGATGACCTTCTTTATTAAAAATTGATATACCCCATCTTTACCAAGGATGTATAAGTTGTTGGAGTTTGCACCTGGCTACCGTGCCACCCGCCCTGGATTCAGGTAAACTTGGATTACAACTCGAAAATCGTTATAAGAAGGCACAATGGAAGCCATGGTCGCTAGTCGTTGTTGCTCCACGGTGGCAGTGACTAACATCCATGTGAGACAATTTAAGTCCATGGCTTGGCCTAATAGCATGCATCTCTGGTGTTCGGAAATAAAGTGATCGGGGAGAGATGTGGTACCAGTAAGAAAGCCCATAGCTCTTTCCCGTTCGTTGGCATTGGGTTCTTGACTTGTATACTCTCCACGACTAGTGTCCAACACCGTACCGGGCCCATCACCTCGAAATGCATAGGATTTGGGAAAGCTCACAAATGTAGACCAAGTCCTTCGAGGCTCATTGACCTTGTTGACTACTGCATAATGAAGTTTATCATCCCACCGCACATGTCGTGGCGTCATCAGGAATTTCGGACCCCACTGATTTCGCACGATTTCAGTGCGTTTGTCGTTGAACACTGATTCCGCACGTCATACGTGCATTTAGAAGTGTCGTTATGGTACGGAAGTGACATGCATTACTAGGTCTTTTCAATGATTATGAGAAAAATGTTGTTTTCGCACGAAAGTCGTGCTTGACGGAATCCGTGCGTTAATCGTGTATCTACATTACATGGCTATTAAGACACGGATAACATGCGGTTTTAGTTAATGCGGATTTAGTATCGTATACGTATCATATTAACGCCTTTTATTATATCCGTGCGATTTCAGTATCTATTATAATGCAAATTATTGTCGTACGGCATCCGTGTAGTTATCGTACAAGTTTTCAATTTGAGAATGAGTGACTTATATTTCTCAACGTCACTCGCGTTCAAGGATGTGTTTTCGCACTACAGTAGCATGTCATACTTCTCGACAAAAAAAGTTTATAGTGTTTTAAAAATATTGATTTATTGATGAAATATAATAAATAGAGAAAATACCAAAAATATTTTAATATTCTCTCTTGGAATCTTTTGGAATCTTTCAAAATATTTTATATTTTTTTAGAATATTTTGGAATATTCCAAGAATCTTTTTAAATTATCCTTATGGTCTAATTTTCCAAAACATTTTTAGATCTTCATTTATAGAATTTAGAAGCAATGAACATTAAAATTTCAATGAAATTACATTTTATATTTTTAGAATTCAAATTTGGTATTATTGGTTATCATTGTACTTTTCATCATGGGAGAAAAAAAATCGTACAGAAAAGGATAACATTACTTTTTCAAAATAGTAAAATTTGTAACACGAGACAATGTAGAGGTGTTGTTTTTTTGAAAGTTTCCCTAGGCGGAGTTTAACTTGGATTGGCACGATTCAAATTGGGTTTGAAAGCATACTTGATTTCCTATTAGAAAATAATTATAATTTAATTTAATTTTTAATTTTTTTAGTCTCGGGCAGCTCATAAGGGGGCATCGACCAAAACATGATCTCTAAAAGCATTGCAAGTTAAATTGAGTTTAAATTCAGACTTTCTTTGAACTCAATTTGAGCAACTTTTCAAAAAATAAAATTGCAAGAGCTTTTAATTGCTTGCTACAACATTCAAACCATTGATTTTTTTTTCTAGGTATAGAAAAAAGCTTGTATAATGGAGTGCAAAAGAAATTTGGAATAGAAAGAGTTTTTTACATTGCTAAAAACATTTAAAGTTTACTGAAAATTAAAAAACAACTAACAGCCTTTAAGATTCTGGTAAAACAAAAAAAACAGTTTAAAAAAATTTGAATTTTTTTTTAGATATAGAAAAATGCTTGCATGATCTACTGAAAAAAAATTGGAATTTTTTTTTACATCGCAAAAAAGCATCCAAAGTATGAATTAAAAAAATAGCTCACAGCCACCACGATTTTGGCAAAAAATATATAAATTCATAATATTCTGAAAAAAAATTCTAGATATAGAAAAAGTCCTGCATAATCTAGTGCAAAAAAAAGAATTTGGAAAAAAAGGTTTTTTTCACATTGTTAAAAACATTCAAAGTCCGCTGAAAAAAAAAAACAGCTCACACCCATGATCTGCCATCACGATTTTGGCCAAATAAAATAAAATAAAAATAATTTAAAAAAATTTCAAGATATAGAAAAAGGCCAGCGCGTTGTAATGCAAAAAAATAATTTGAAAAAAGAATTAAATATACATGGCAAAAAAATTGCCAAGGGTTACATTCCTTTATAACTATCAAAAAAATTCAATTGCTTGCATCAAGACTTCTTAGTAGTTTAGTGGTTTAGAGTGTGGTTTGTAATTGGGAGGTCTCGAGTTCGATTCCGGCCACCGGCAGTAGAGCTTCGGAAATTGTGGTGGGCCCCACCGTGGATTCGGGCAGTGGGGTAGTTGGTTCGGGCAGCCCGAAATAACGTTCGAGTATAGAATTTTTTTAATTTTATTTTTAATTTTAATTTTTAATTTTTAATTTTTTTAATTTTTTAATTTATTCTTATTCTTATTTTTCAATAAATGTATTTTGACCAAACTTAGATATAGAAAGAAAAAAATCTAGATATAGAAAAGATGATGTCGCACGAAAAACACACTGAATCAGTGTGGCTTTAAACACGATTAAGACACGACATTTGATAACTGTACAGAGTGAAGAATTCGCACGTTTTCAATAGATGTATCAATCGTGTCGAATCAGTACTATATTCGCTTGTACAATCATGATGTCATATCAGTGCCGTTGCGATGAATGACGCAACGATGTGGAATCAATGCGAATAATACACGCACCCATGAAATATCAGAAATCGCACTGAAATCGTGCGAAATCAGTGGGGTCCGAAATTCCTGATGGTCCTTTGTGGATCTAAGATGTCTTGGACCAGCAAATCTTTAGGCCGTTCCAATTGGTCGTTTGCAGCCCGCAGAATGGAGGTGGGACCAAATTGGTCCACCACATGCGAGCACGATGTGCTCGAGATCCTACCTTGACTGCATCCATGAAGATAGAAGGTCCGAGAATAGCCTCGATCTTCTTGAGGCTAGTCAAATTCCGCTCTCGTGATTTAGAAATGACGAGCACGTTTTCAATGATATACCCGGGCCCATTCACTTGCACTACTTGCAGTGTATGTATTATGCGAATTAATTCTTGGAATAACGCACTCCACTTATTATGCAATCCATTTTGGTTGCCCGCCATGGAGAGCCCTTGACATGACCATCCTGCAATAACCAAGTCGATTGGTCCGTGTGCTCGAAATTGAGCATCACTGACAAGGGAGATATCTGCTGCTAATGCAGTAAATGAGGCTCGTGTAGCTTCTTGTGATAATAACTCTGGATATCGTCGATATAACTTCCGAATATGCTCAACAACTACCCGTTTAGCGACGGGATCATTGTCCACAAAGAGGTAGGTGTGAACTTTGATACCGGCTTGTAAAACAACTGCTAAACCAGTACCAATGCCTCCAAAGAGTTCGAGCAGACATATGCCTTTCTATATGGGTTTCCACACAATTGGCCGTATTAAAATCTTGGCTTCCAAGGTGTGAATTTGGTTGCCCCCAACATCCAGCTGTAATGTTGTAGTCTGTGTCCATACCTTGTCCAAAATACCACCAGCATGTGCAAAAAGATCATCTTTTGACCTCCACAACGTCGCTGCTTGTTGTACACTTGTACTGGAGCCAAATATTTCTTTTTGCTACTAGTAGCTGAGGAAACAATAGTAGAACGTGGAGACTCATGTTGAATGTGCCAGTCATCCAACATAATGTTCTCTACTGCCTCCACCTCTACTGCTATGCCAAAGGTCACATGGTGTCTTTCCTCACCCCGCACGAACTGTGCAGGAAGAATAGCTTGGCGGCCATCACCAGCTTGCCAGCCAGGTCTATATGACGCAGTCTCGTTCCAAAAATCCAAAAGAAACCCCATTGGATACAACACCGTGGATCCCACCAACACATCGTATGATTCGGCTTGTGTGACAATAGCCTTGGTGTTGATTGCTGCTACGTCCATAACATCATTGGGTCGAATTTTAATCATTAATGACTGCTTGGTGATCCCAGTGGCCCTCTCCGATCCGCCCATAGATGTATTAATGGTAAAAGGACAAGCCTCTAATGTCCCTTCATGTAGACCCAAGGCCTCAATCGCGGCTTTACCCAGCATCAATGGCTGGGCTCCAGAGTCCAACAACACTCTTTGGGGTGTAAAGGTCTTACCTCAAGGCCCCACAATTTGCAATAAACCCTTACTATTTTTGACCACCACAACGCCAGGTGTAACTGAGGACCGCTCGATGGCTGGTCTCCGTGGCATAGTTTGGACTCGCGCCGCTGCTGCATAAAGGTTGGCGTCATATGACAACTCGACCTCCTCCGAATCATCCCCTTGAAGCGCCCCCGCCTTCATTGCTGCAGTAGTTCGACCTTTTTCAGCTCTGCATATGGCAGCAGCTAATTCCAATACTCGAGCCACATCAAACCCAAGTGCCCCTGGAACCATTTGAGCAGAAAATAATGGTGTCTGACAAATAGTAGTTGTTGTGGATGCAAGTCCGTCTCCACTAGACCTCCCGACACCATGTTTGGTCAGGCTTGGGCGAATTGCATCCTTCTGCAATGTCCGTGGTGTTTTGGAACTTAAGTCCTGTAAAACAAATGATTCTGGGAGTTGCACTTGCTGTCAAGCCTCTCCATTTTGAGGATCCAATGTGCTCGTAGCACCCCTTGCCACCTCACGTTGGACTTGTGCCCTCGTAGTCGCCGTATGGCTTGGTTCACCCATACCGCAAAACGACTCATCCTAGGCTCCATAGAAGGATGGGGCTTGAGCCTTCTTTTCCAACGTAGAAGGGGTCTTACCTTTCAGTGCAGCCACAATTAACGCCAATTGCGATTCAAGTGCCTTAAATCGCAGATCAGCGTTGTTGTCATTGTTCGAAGTTTCTACCTTCTTCTCAGAAGATTTATCCTTCTCCTTAGGGACCTTGCCTTTGTCACTTTTAGTTTCTTCTTTAGGCTTTCTGGTATTGGCAGGCCGTAATTCTAGATGAAGAATCCAGCATTTGATTGCGGGATGACTCGAAGCTCCACATCCCGAACAAAATTTCTCCCTAGGTTGCCTGGGTTAGGTTTCAATTGCCTCTTTCTGACCAGAACATGCGGGTTCGGCGGCGTGGACAGCAATAGTCTTCCCTTTCTCAAGGGTCCTTAGAACCTTCCCCATCATAGGCATAGATGCCTTTTCCCTTGCCAGATTAACAGCAATGAAATCAGTCGCCAAGAAAACAAACTCCAAAGTGGGTAGATTGTTGGATAGTAAACTCAACACCCTTGCTCTTACCAAATCCTTAAGTCCAGGCTCCAAAATATGATACCAATAATTAATAGCCTGAGCAGGTGTGACTCCTTCAGTACACTCCAGTAACCGCCGTAGTTGATGGTACGCGTCTCGGTGAGTCTCATTTTCTTTCAATTGAAATTGTTGAAGTTCCAACATCTTGTCAAACCGTTGGCCTTAATAATTCGATCGAAGTACTTCGAAGAAACTCAAAATGGGGTTGAACGGTGGTTGGAGTCTCTCTCCTACCCGAGTCTTGCCTCGTTCTCCTTCGGAGTTCTCCCCTCCTTTAAATTTTTCTTCCCCAATGGAGAGAGAACCACCTCCAATTCGACGACCTTCAACCCTCATTTGTCCTCCAAATAGATTTTTAAAATCAGGGGCCCAATAATCCCGGAAGGCCTCGATCTCCGCCTCATGTCTGGCCTCAAATTCGGAGTAATCTTGCATAGGGGCACCTTCTAAATGTTAGAAAAGTGCCTGCCATGTGCTATGAGGGTTAAAGCCCGCCCTCCTCTCAGCTTGGCCATTGCACCAGGCTCCAAATTCGATGATAAAGTCATCCAACTCAATTGTGCCCACGATCCCAAAGAATCTCTGTATTCCCTAAGTGGCTCCATACACACGAGTCATTTCTTCTTCACTATCGTAGAACAAGATACCATTACCAGACTCTTCTACTTCTGGGTACATTCACAGTAACACGACCCAAGGAAACTGTAACCAGTGATTAATTTAACGGATTGTTAAGCAATAATCTTATCATATGAATTGATAATGCAATATAAATTAGTAACTACATATAATATATGTCATTATACAATATACTAAAGTTTGACAATGTTTGGGGAGTTATTGGTACTCCAAAACGACTAAAATATAGTCGTAACCAGTCATTAATAACGACTAAAATGTGTTAAAATGTTCAAAATATGTCGCAAAATGTCCTTAAATTTTTCTAGTATCTACATAAATTGAAGATATTATTTTCTAAGCACTCATCAAGAGTCGTTATAACTGGGCGGGGTTGGCTCGTTTTATTGTGAATGCACCCTTCTGTGACAAGATCGAGTTCTACTTTAGGTTGTTCCAATTGTTCTCCTATAGTTACTGACTGATCCTTAATTGTTAACTGTTCAATTTCATGTATCAACTGCTCTATTTCTGGCAATATGTTTGCTAAATACGGCCTACCACTCCTAGTTACACCAGAAGGTAACTCCAGTTTGAGAGCTCACTATAGGGAGTATACAAACCCCAGAGTGGTCTCGTTCCTGGTCTAGCAGGGTAGTAAATAGTTGTGGCAATTTCGAAGTCAAGTTCAAGATTAGTCGACAATTGCATCACTCGAGTTGCCCTTTCTATCCACCCAATTTCTTCCTTGTGCCAAACAGTGTGAAAAGAATAATCGCCATTCCAAAACTCGGTGAATGTCAGGGAAAATAATGGAAGTGTTGATATCTCGGTACCCCAAATCCAGTGTGCGTGAGACCTTGACCCTTGGTTCTTCACCACAATAATATCTTCTTCCACTATAAAGTCTTCGAAGCGCACAAATCCACGATTCCGTGCTTTTGGCGAAATATAGCCTTCTCGTTGTGCCTTCAACGTCTACACAGCATGAAAACCACCCCCGCGTCCCCAATACTCTATAGATCGTGGTCCTAATACTTTGATGCCTGGTTCACCCCAACGTTGAGTCCCTAACCTAGATGCCGCTAATGGGGACAACACGAAAGGTCTCGACTGTGGTGGGTGAGGTGAAGCAACTAATAAAGACGCAATTCCCAACGGTTGTGTAATAGGCTCTAGTAGGTCTCCAGTAGTCTCTATTACAACTTCTACTCGCCTACCTACTTGTTCGACTAGATCCCCTTCAACAATTTCTCCCCTAATCCGGACTCTCCTCAAATTTGTGATTAGATCATCTAGATTGGGATTTGAAATGGTCCCATAGAGTTGCCATGCAGCACAAATGTGGACACAATAGCAGTAGCAAGCACGAACGTCTAACACTCTGACTTAACCCTCGAGTTGTGTCACTTCTACAAAAATCATTCTAATCCTCCACCCTAATGCAACACTGCTGCTGTTAATACAACATGTAAATTGTGCAAACCCATGTGTCACCATACGTCACAATCGGTAATGCTGCCGGTGTTGGCGCTGCAATTATCTGCCTAGCGAAGCGCAACCCAAAATGTGCAACCAAGAATTGCATCATTAAATGCCGATCTACACAATAGACATTGATCGCAAACGTTGGGCTTGGTAACAAAAGAGGAGGGTTATAGAATCCCCGTTCCATGCCAAAAAATCTAGTGTATCTATTCCTCACAATCCTTCATGCATCACTCATGCAACTTGCCCAACAAGTTAACTGATCCAGTGATGTAACCTATGTGCCGGTAATTTCATGTGGCGGTTGTTCTTTTTATAATGCGTCATAAACTTGGTAGACCAAATGCCAAATAAAACGCCTTGCTTCACCACTAATATTCAATTAATATACACAGTCACAAATGCCATGTCATAGTGGTGAGTTGGCACTCCATGTCATCATGCCACGTCATTCATGCCACATCAGCAGTGTACAGTCAATAGTGTACAATCAGCACTATACAGTTAGTAGCGTACAGTCAGTACTGTACAGTCAACATTGCACAGTCAGCACTACACAATCAGCATTGCACGGTCAACACTGTCCAGTCAATACATGTCCAGTCAGCATAAGTCCAGTCACCACAGTGCCCCATCAGCCATTACAGTAACTATGGAGTTGAGAATCTGCTGGCACCGTCGAAGTCCCGTCTGCTTCGAGATGTCGTCTCAAGTCGACACCTCACTCCCTCTTCTAGAATCCAAGGCTCTTGTCTGTGTCGAAACTCCACTCGCTCCAGAACTCTTGTCTGTGTGTTGACTCACAAGCAAAACGATATTCATGACCGAATCTAGCTATCAATCGGCTAGTTTAGACAATTGAACTCTCTATTCACCGTCGACTCGATCAATTAGAACATTGAAGTTTGCATCAGACGATCGATGCTGGCTAACGAAACTGTAACGAGATGTGCTAGTGTGCTCCGGTCCTTGAATCTGTAAGTAGTGTCGCCTCAGATTACAGTGAAGCGATCAAGCAAGACACACAATGAAGCGGAAATGATGACAATGTCTTTATTCTTATAGTCGCTACGGCAGGCGAAGCTTCTCACACAACCTTCCGCACGCACGCACTAATCTCGCAACCAAGAGTTACAGCGCAAGAATACTCCCGCACTCCTTTGGTTGACCCAACACAAGCACTCTCCTTCGAGCGCCAAAACCGAAGAGCCACGAACTCACTCCTGCAATCACTTTGACCGGTAGGAACCAGTGGGCGCCTCGCCCCAATCTCACAGCGCCTCGCTGTAACCCTTTCACCACGATGTCAAGTTCTCCTCACTGCACTACACTCACGACTTGAGTCTTCTACAGTTTTGGCTGCGTCGCGCAGCCAAAGGAGAGAGATGAGAGAATGTCAAAGGGATGATTTATCCCTTTTGTGGATGAATTCCGTCCCCCGACAAATGAAATACTACAAGTCAACCATATAGGACATTTGCCATATTCCGTACATCCTTATCTCCGTAGATGAAGGCTATGGTGTCAACCAAGCTTTTGGTTTTGCAATTTCAGCACTAATGCAATCCACAAAACACCCTCAAAAGCTCTCTTTTCACCAAAAAAAGTGTCCCAACTACCTCTTTTACACTCATATATAAGGTAGGATCTTTCTCAAAGTATAATAATGGTGGAGAAAACCCCGTGAGGATTAGAAAAACTCCACAAAAACATACAAGTCAAACCACGTATTAGCGCTATGAAAGCACGATAATCTAGATAGATAGAAACACCGACCCTTATGCAAGGCCGGCGTGAATAAAGTGTCCGTTCGTAATGTCAATGACCCGGTGCCCACAGGACAGAGGGACATTGGGACAAAACTACTCTCCCCTTTCGAGGATGGACGCTATAGTAACCGAAACAAAGTAACAGTAACAGTAACAAAAAATAGCAAATTAATGATGGTTAGGTGCTAGATAGTATAAGGTATGTTTTGGGTTAGTTATTATCGCCAAGTCGTGAGTTCTTTGGTTTGTTGGTGAAGGGCGTTGTATCACAATTAAGTGGTCCGGGTTCAAAACCTATTGGGCTCGTTTGAGCAGTGATGTGATACACATGACTTGGTGCTGCTAGTGAGTTGTCATGGCAGGAAAGTTTGTACCAACCAACCGGCCCTACCTATCCCTGAGACAAGATGAGCTAGTTGTTTGAAAAGAGTGTCTAGCAGTGGTTTTCATCACTACCCCCCCTCTTTTAATGTACTACGTCTGTTGGTATTGTTTGATTATTCTCTATACGTCTTTTATGTAGAAGGATAGATCCGGCATATTGTATGGCAATGGTATTTATTGCTTTGAATGTGTGTTTTATGGAGGTTTCGCAAATGTTGAATTTTGTTTCTAATTGTTTCATTGAGGGGACGTGTGTGGTTCCTCTGGCTCCGGCTGTAATGACTATGATAGGATCTACTTTCCAACCTTGTTGTATGATGTCATTAATTAAAGGTTGGTATTTTACAATTTTTCTGCCAATTGTTTCTGGTGAAAATCTGTCGTTTGTGTATGTGAATTCTATAAATTGTATAGTTAGGCTATCATCGGGGTTTAGGGGATGTGGACTTTGGTATGGGAGGCCTTTGATACATATTATATCTGGTTTGAATCTGGCATTACATTGACATCTTTGTTGATTACACGTACATGGTAATAGCCATGGAGGAACTGTATTTTCTTGTGGATTATTGTTGAATGTGCCCGCATTCATGAGAGTGTAGCATCTTGATTTATTTGAGGATAGTATTAATTTTCTTAATTCCCATACCGCTTTATTGTGTCTTTTGGTTCTTAGTGCGTGTATATGGTGTTGTTTGCATAGTAAAAGTATATGTAGCCATGTATCTGCATCTTGTGAATTACAGATGAGACATGTTTTTGAGGGGAATCTTTGTATGCCGAAAATTAATTGCTTTCTGGCATTTCCCATATATTGACCGGTTCTAAATTTTAGTATGCTTGTTTTTTGTGAGTCTGTTATTTCTAGATTGTTCCAAAAGTCATTGGACATTTCGTTATCTATGATGGAGTTTGTTGTCCATTTGTTAATGTTGGGAAAGTCTTCTGCCAATATTTCTAGATTATTTTCTCGGTCATGTTTCTTTATGTATTCTTCCAAACATCTAACTGGTCCTTTGTCTGGTCGTTTGGTACGACCGGGCCATGTGTCTTTTTGGAAGTAGTAAGGTGTGGTATGTGCAAATTCGTGTGGATTTGTTGCAAATTGATAACCTCTTTTCATGGTTCCTTCTTTTACGAGTTGATCTGCGTGTTCATTCCCGCTGATTTTAGCGTGTGCTTTAACTTTGTATATTGTGGTTGGTTGTGTTCGCTTTTTTAGCATTTTTACCATTTCTTCTAACATGGTTTTATCGGCGTGGTTGTTTTGTTGGGTTGGGTGTTTTAATTGTGTATTTAGAACGTGTATACAGTTGAGACAATCAGTAAAAATATGTGCAGGTTCGATTATGTATTTAGTGGTGATCAGTGAAAGTGTTTCATGTATGGCCATTAGTTCTGCTCTGAAACATGTTTGTAGTCCAGGCAGTCTTTTTGATATTTGTACATCTGGTTTAGATGGGTTGTAGATTCCATATCCTGCTTTTTCTTTTTTCCAATGGCCATCATTTGCTTCTTTTGGCGGTAAAAAGGAACCATCTGTGTAGTAGCTGTACTCAGGTAGGAATTTTAGTGTAGTGTTTATTTCGAAGTTTGGTAGGAGTATTATGTCAATGTTTTGTGGATTATTGTATGGTGGGTATATTAGTTTGTTCCATTTTGTGCTTTTGTTAACTTTTGTGTTCGGCGGTGTGGGTGGTGCTGTTTGTGTATGGTATTGCGAGATTTGTAGATTTTCTATTGTTGTGTTTATGGTGTCTATCTGGTTTATTGTGCCAATGTTGTTGTTTTGATGGTGAATACACCATATGTGTATTGCAAGTGGTTCGTTTCTGATTTTATTGGGTTCTAGTGGTATTGTTGGTTCGTCATATGTAATGGTGTCTGCGGTAAAATGTATAATGGCGTGCGTATCCGGAAAGGGTCCGTTGTATGGTGATAGATTTTGGTACCAGTTGGTGTCTGGGATTGCTAAAATGGTGACAGTTTCAGGGTCTTGTTTTGCTGCTAGTCTTACCCAATGTATTGCTTGTTGTGCTGTTTCGGCGTCATTTGGGTGTGCATGTCCGATACCTTTCCATTTGTATTGAAAGGCTGTCCCTAGTGAGCCAAAAATCTTGTCTCTGGCAAATGTTGAATAGAATTGGGTGGTTTTCATGGAGCATGTTATTGGTGAGGAAAAGTATGAGTGTGTTATATTAAATGCTGTTATTAGTGTGTCTAGAATGTTAGTTGGAATGGTATGGTGTGGTGTTTTTATTGAACCTTTTTTACTGTTTTTGTGTTCGTATCTTTGGTATAACCAAACTATTTATGTTTCAAATGTTTGTATAGCAGGTATTAGTCTGTGGATGTTGTATTTGTTGTTGTTATATTGTTGCCATAACCATTTAATTCTTGTAGTCGGAATGGTGGTGATGTATTTACCGGTGTCGTTGTATATGTAGGTTTTGTCATTTTGTGTTTGAATGGTGCACTTGTTTGTGTTTATATCTCTTTCTGGGTTACATTCAATTGTGGATGTTTTAACGTAAGGAATTATTGTTGGAGATGGGATGTATCTTGTGTCTCTATTTTGTGCGGGTGTAAATTGTGTGTTTGTCATGTTGTGATAATGTCTATTTTGATATTCTGTGTAGTATTCTGTAAGTAAGTTTAGATTGTGGTGTATTACTGTTGGTAGGTTTGGTGGGAATAGTTCGCGTTGTTGTAACCATTTATTGTATGTTATGTGGTTTGAGTCTATCCATTGGCATAAATAGGTGTTGTATTTTTTAGATATTTTATATTTGTCTTTTGTTGTAATTGTTTTGTGGTTTATTATTGTGCTAATGGGGAATCTTATGGGGTCATTTTTTATGTTTTGTGGTGGTGCTGGTTGTTGTGGTTGAAGTGGTTGAGGGAATTGCACGGGGTTTATTGGTGTTATTGGTGTTATTCTGTGGTTATATATTTTATATTTATCTTTTAGTGTGCAGGGTGGTAAATGTATTTGGCATGGATTTGGGCAATCTAGAGTACATTTTGGTTCACAAAAGAGTTGTTCTGCTATGTTTAGTGCACTTTTGTCTAGTTTAGTTGGATTTTGATAGTATGTTTTAAATTCTTCTGGTGACATTAGTTTTGTGCCGTTGGGAAGGGTGATTTGTTTTATATTGTAAATTTTGGGTGCCATTAATTTATATAATAATTTTATGGAGAGTTTTGGGTCTAAGTGTGGGAGTTCGTTTATGACTGTGGATCGCCATTCTCGTTCTAGTTCGGTCATGTGGAGTTGGAAGTTTTCTTCTGTGCTTTTTAGATGTATACCACCTGCTGTTTTTAAAAGGAATAATGTTCGTGTTGTAGGTGATGTAATGCAATCTTGACGTTTAATTCTTGGGATGTCTTCGGCACCACCGGCTTTAGCAAGTATGTGTTGTATTAGTCCTTTATATATTATTCCTAGTCTCCCTTTGTCGTTAAGTGCATTTTGAAGTTGTTCACCAATGCATCTAAGGTAGGCATTTTTTAGAGAGAAGGCTTCTAGTCCAAATAAATCATGAGGTAGTTGTGTTATTATGTTTGCAGTGCTTTTAGGTAGTCCACGTATTGTTTTTTGGATTGCAATAATTTTCTTATCAAGTTTTTTAATAGTTGGTAGTGAATATGGAACTGCAAAAAAGCTGTAGGCTATGCCTGCTCTGATTACTGTGTCCACCATACTGATTCTTTGTTTGATAGTGGCAGGGCATTCACGATAATCTATAATGAGAAAGGCAACACACAAACCTCTCCTCCGAAGGCTCAACTTTGAGAAAGATGAGCCTTCCTAGGGTTTAGAGAAGTTTATACAACTAAGTCATGATTGGGAAGTCAAGTCCGCCAAGACCCCCCTTCAAGACCTCTAAAACCTAAGTCGTACTTGTGGTGGCGCCACGCCCCACGATACATATTAGCATAGATTGGGAGGTTCCTGACATTTCCCAAAATAATCACATTCTTTAAGGGCAGTCTGTTTGCCCACCCGCGGTCGTCCACCATATGAAGTCGTGTATGAGGGATTTAAGGAACTCTTGCATTCTTGGGAAGGCAATTTGTTGTCGCACCCGCGGTCGCCCTCAAAGAAGAAGTCGCCCCGGATCCAAAGTCGCCCCTTGGTTATAGAAGCTTGTCTGAACTCAGCGCAGGCAGCCCTTTCTTCCACCAGCAGTTGTCTCAAACCGCACTCTGTTAATACCTGCGGTTGCCCCTGGGTGCCATAAAGTGTCTACTCTGGCATGTCTGGACACATTTGATTCTTTTGAGCTTCTTTGGCTGCTTCGCATTCAATGTAGGTATCTTTTAATGCATGTGAGCTATTAACGTGCAAAGAAAAAATTTCCCCATTTTTGAATTAAAAGTGCCTTCGACATTCCAGAGCGCATGGAGTTCAGATGCCCATAGAACGACAAATGCTCTTATTTTAGTACTATTTTTATATTAAAAATGCCTTTGACAATCAAGGGCGTATGAAGTTCAAGTGCCTACTTAAAAGTGGAAAATGTTTTGAAATCATGACTCATGGTTTCGAGGATTATTTAATTATTTAGCATCAATGTACCAATCTTGTCCTACTACTATGGTATAAGAACATTCCAAAATCTTATAAACGTATGAAGTTGAATCCATAAATTACAAAAGATTTCAAAAAATCTAAAAGATTCCAAAAGATTCTAGATTCGCTAAAATTTTGTTGATTTGATCATTGCACTATTCAAATTAATAGAAAATAAATAATAGTTTGTTGATTTTTACAAAAAGTTCAAAAATCAATGAAATCGGTCATTGCAGTGCTCCAAACAACATAAATCAGTTGATTTTCTGTTAATTTAGTCATGATTCTCTAGTAGTATGACCGAAGAGGACAATGATTAGAGATGACAAAATAGATGGAGCGGAGCATATTAAGAGTATCACGCAAAACAAGACGAAAGACACAATAGAGGATAGTAAACTGATTGGAGAACAGAGTGGAGTAAAGCACATAGAACAACTACTTGAATTGATGGATAGCAAAACAAAACAAAGAGTAGAGAATAGTTTCACAAACAGGACAGTAATTACTTGTGAGGACAGAGCAGTGTATAGGATTAGGTATAGAATGCGGGAGACACTATTGAGGATAAAAAAGAATGGGGTATACCAATGGACATTTATTTATGCTTGAGCGTTGTCCACTATGATGGCGGACGATACCCAATCAATTCGGACCTCAAACACAAGCATTCAGTCGGTATTGTAGCAAGTACAAAGACGTGGTAGAAAAGACATCGTATTCAAGAATCACTTTTTTGTCTCTGCGTTTTTTTTTCTGTATGATCGTAGATGGTTCTTCTCTTCTTTAATGTGGAATCCAATAGGGCCTCCATGTCTTTGAGACCCGCCTTAAGAACAAGGTGCGAGTTGTCCAACGGTCCAAAATAGCAGTAATATTTGAGTAGGAGTGAATTACAACATGATCATGTAATGGACAATTTGCCTTACATCTACAGCAATGTACTTCCTAAAATAGTAGAAGGAGAGCTCACAGTGGCCGTCATTTATGTACTTTATGATGCTAAGGACCCTACATTCAAAGTCCTAGAAATACAATTGTACTGCAAATGATAATGTTGTTTAATAATGTACTGCAGATAGTCAGGGAGTTTGGAACATGGTATTTTATCATGAGATTAAAGTGAAACACCGACCGGAAGATAATGGTCATTCATACTTATAGTATAATTTGACTAGGTGAACAAGCTCATGAGAATGCTAGTGTTCTAGGAGGGTTTTTCCGTTGCACTCGTCTGTTAAACTTGCAAGGGAAGTTAGAATTTTGTTGTTCCCCTTGCACAAAATCTCTAATTTGTCCCAAGGAATAATTACAATTTAGGAATCGCTGTACAAACCCTTTCTAGTGCTTCTATGAGGTAGCCAATCAAGATTACCATACTGGATTAAACCAGGTTCAGGGTTCTGCACTCTGTCCTTTAGTGCTTGTACGAGTTCCACCTTCCTTCGTGGATCGTAGGGTCTATCGAAGTTTGGCTTGTCTTCTTTAAAGGAAGACATTTCAATAGCGTCATGTAGTACTATTTTGCTAGTAAAATAAGGCAGGATTTCAAAGTGAAGAGAACTACATAGCATAATCACCCCTAAACCCTTAAATCGTTATGAAATTAGATTATATCCTAACCCTTAAAATTCTAAATTGTGGAAAAGGTAAGGAACACATAGTACCTCAAGCAAATGGCAAGCAAGCCTTGCTCATACGATGATTGGCAGTCATTGTAAACCCCGTCCTCCAACCACACGATCAATATGGCGTGCTGCAACCACACGCTGAATATGACGTACTGCTGCTACATGCTCTCAGAGACGTCTTGCAATCTTGTTTTGCTACTCCATTCTAATCTCTTAAACTCAAAGAGCACTTTGGCTGTGCGAGGAATAGTGGAAAGTATATGGAGTGCAGCAAGGAGACTACAAAATCTTAAAACCGCCGCCCTAAATTTTAAAGTTCTAAACTATCTTGAATTATAAAGACCCGCAAACCGAGGACAATTTCAAACAGCCTTACATCACACAACAAAGGGTAGGACGTTATACGCGTTTTCAATAATGACAACCTGGAAATAGAAGAGATTTTGAAATGGAAGAGATTTTGAAATGAAGGACATTTTGAAATGGTTCTGCGGGACAGAGCGAAGTGTAGAACACAAATGAGATCTGGACAGCGATCTCCGTCGACAGAGGTGTAGGCTGGCGGAGGCACTTCTGTCGTGGACGAGCTCCATCAGCATCGAGGGACGGAGGTCAGGAAGGTGCGTCCTGCCCTGGCCGGGTCGAGGTTGCAGAGCTGTTGGTCCTACAAAACGCGCGCGGCGAGGACACGGGGCGGGTGCGTGGGCGGGCGGGGCCATGCCAGCGCCTCGCGAATTTGAATGACGTGTTTAACGTCCAACAGATAAAAGGCGTAGACTCTGGAGATGTTCTGATCAGACACACGTAGCTTATGCTGTCCTGTGACACATAATGATACTCTACACCTAAATATTAGAAATCCAAAAGAGTTGAAAGTTACACCTTACATTGAGCAGTTCCCGAGCCACTTTCCTATCCGTCGTACAAAAGTAGTTTGTTTCAAGCTTAAATCGACTTATTCTTGTTCATCATTTCAACAAAGTTGGTATACCACGAATCATCAGCAGCAGTGGTCACCACAGGGGTCCCAAACATTTTTGCTATAGTAAAAAGTAGATGGTTTGGCCTCATTTTTTACCCCATTTAGCTCTGTGTCCAAAAGTGCAGATTGGGAGTCGGCGGTCAAACTTTGACTCCCTTTCTGGAACTTTTACTGGGGTAAAACATGATTTACCGGGATAAAACCATGGTGCTTTTGACAGGCATGGGGGCAAAAAAAACTGCCCCGAGGTAAAAATCCTTCATTTTTACCCCACCCCAAGTTTGGCCCCGGAGTCAAACTGTGAGGGTTGACTTCCCTGTGTTGCACATTCTCGAGAATGGTGGCGTCAATGACGAACTGAAACGAGGGGCCTCGTTCCTGTTGTCGTAGTTGCCATCACTAGAAGAAAAGAGGGACTTGTTCATTCAACCTGGAGTGGGATTCTGAGTGAATTTGGCCACATTTGAGTGAGTTTGGTCACATCTGAGTGAACATGCTCAGTGTACAAGTCCCTCTTTTCTTCTAGTGCATAGAAGAACGTGGCTTGCAGCAGGTATGCAATGCTTACGGTCACGGGAAAGGCGTAGCAGAACTTTGTGGGGCGTACATCATCGAAGTATCTGAGCGTTTTCATCTCGGTGAAACTCTGTAGAAAAGTTGGGAGTGCAAGAGGTTTCGGGATCACTTTCCCCGTGGAATTCATGTGTGCGGCATCTGGTACCCAAGTGTATCCTGTGACTGAATCGACATACTTTGCGGTTGCACCACAGTCGATATTTAGAAAATCTGCCATTGTTCAAAACATAGAGACTTTTAGACCGACCATTCCTGTTCTATGAAATCTGAAACCTAAAACTGCAGACCACTCAATCTGAAAATTCATGCAAGAAGAACATCTAAGAGGAGCTTTGACTCACATTCTTAAATGCCTTTTCCTCAAAGACTGGCTTGCATGTTAACAGAGCTGTAGTTAGCCACCTGAGTACTTTTGACGCATTATTAGGAACCAGAGGATTCGGTCCCTGACGTCTGCTGTCCATGGATTTGTGAAAGCTGTTCAACTATCATTTCGAAGGATTAGTTGTTGCAGGCTCTAGTGTTATATATGTGCATGCAATCAGTATGTCGTTTCGGAGGGTTTACAAACCTGATTGCATGTCTTGACTGAGCCAAGGCCGCTGGCAGTCTGCAACCGTAAAGAAGATGGAGCACGGCAACTGCAACACTGTAGCTGAATTTGAACTCGGCGTGCACGTTTCTCTCCATCGCCATTGATCGACCGCGCAAGCTGCACTAGATTCAGGTAACTCGACGATTTTACAGTGTGCTCGCCATGACACAAGTTGTCGATCTTACCTCTGATCGATATTCGATATCCAACTCCTTCCTCGATCGATCGATGCTTCCAAAGCTAGAAAAGTTGTGAGATCGACAAGGTCTCAAAAGATCATCGACATCAATTAGTTGACTTGTACGTTT
Source organism: Pohlia nutans (assembly GCA_022496805.1). NCBI lineage: Eukaryota > Viridiplantae > Streptophyta > Bryopsida > Bryales > Mniaceae > Pohlia > Pohlia nutans. Next base: position 27,052,162 of record CM040101.1, on the reverse strand, counting down.
TCTAGGCTCCACTAGCTCTTCCTCCATCCACTGCTCTCGCCATGACGTAGCTGTTGACGTCTGAAATTCGGAGTTCAGCAATGGCAAATGAGATTCAACTGAGTGCACAAACTTTTGAACAGTAGTAGGTCAAAGTGCAGTGCTGAATTTGAAAGTTGCAAATTTTATTTGTGAGGATTTTGAGGCACCGACACCAAAAGGTGGAGGATACAGTAAGTAGGGTTGGCAGAAAATATTCTTAAAAGTTTATGGGATTTTTTAATTTACTTTTTTTAATTATTTTTGTCTGCGAAGTGCTTGTTGAAACCCTTGCAGTTTCCAGGAGATTCCAGTCTATATCTATTAAACATACATCCAGCTCGCAGAACCTTAATGAATGAGAAATGCAACATGCAGGCTGTGCAGAGTAACCCAGAAATATGTCATCGATCTTCAGAGGTTTACCCAGGCTGCTGTGGTAATAAGTAGGTGAGCCTGGTTTTCAGGGAGAGTTTCCGTTGCCGACAGACATGCACGATGAGGCGCCGGCATTTTGATTTTACATCCTGCTATCAATGGGGACTTACTTCTTCATCTCACTGCGATTGGAAATTCCAAGTCGTGCCGTTACTACTTTTCTGAGTCTGGAATTCAATTTCAGAGACGTTAGGATCACGGCTGAGTTCGGTGGGCAAATTAAAGCTAGGATGGGGGCATGGCGAGCACGGAATGCTGCATGAGCGGGAGAGAGTGGGGAGAGAGTCTTGGTAGCATAATTCTTGGTGACATAAGAGATCGAGTGGGGTTCATGAGAACTGCTGTGTGCAATTGAACTCAGAGGTTTAGCTTAATTATTGTACTTTTGCATTGTTGATTAAACCGAAGAAATGGAGGGCGTCAAGAAATGGAGGGCGGAGTACAAACAGTCACCGGATTACGTCCAGTGTCGCACTTGCCTCTTGCCCATCGGCCAACACTCGTTTTGCCTCATCAATCGTTTGCCCGCGTTCAAGTCCCTACTCTCCAAGGAATTCGATTGCTATCAAAACGTAATAAATCCTCAGACCCTAATCTTGTGCCCATCACTGGTCAATGTTAGGGTTGTCATTGAACTTGCAAGGAGTTTTAATGTGGGCGTGTGATGGTTGGCAGGTCTGGCACCATGCGGCTTGCATTCTCGAAGAGGAGAAAAGGATCCGTGAATACAGAAACGGCAGGGTTGTCTTGCTGGATAACAGAAAAATTCATGAGTAAGTGAAGAGTATGTGACTTCTTGAAATTGATGTAGAGAAATTTTTCTTTTAGATGGCCGGTTCTGTGCAATGCTGACGGTCACAATGAAGAAGTTTTGTTAAATTTTAGGGTTGTGCAGTCTGGATTGACAACAACAACAATTGTGGTAGTTGGAACGATGTTGAAGGAGCGGATACTCTGTTGTGGAGGGATGAGGAGAGGCTTCGGAATTACATTCAAGAGGACGTAGTTGGGAAATACGAATTGGATCAAGCAGAGATTTCTGGATTGGTTTGCAAAAGTTGTGAGAAAGGGATTGACAAGGGTCAGGTATAACTTCCCCCCTATACTACTTTAGATCATCTCATTCAGTTGCTTACATTGTGCTGATTTCCTCAACTGGGTCGACAAGGCCAACTACTCTTAAACCCCTAAACCCTAACAGGACTATTGTGGCAACAATTTTTGGGAACTCCAGACAATCATCTCGTACACTGAGAGTGTTGGAGATGGACGCTTTCAGCTCAGCTTGCATCCACAATGGCATCACGCCAATTGTTTAGACTGTTCAGAGCTTCCACAAGGATCACAACTGCCTGGACTTATCCGCTCAATTCCTTTTTCAGCCCCGGCGCCAGTCCGAGCACTATCCAGTTCGTCTGTTCGGATCTTTGCTTCTGGTAAGTGGTGTTCCCTTCTCCTTACGATATTGATTCTCTTAAGTTCCCTACGGTTTCTTCGAAGGGTTTAAGGAACATCTTGTACTTAACCCCTAAGCGTCCACTGTGTATTTTCAGTAGTGTAGGAAAATTGGACCCCCTGCTGCAAATCATCTGTTTATGTGAAAATGACTTTAGTTTGACACGATCGACACTGTTGATCTTGTAGTATAGAACAAGAGGTTTAAAATGATATATTGCAATCAGAGAACCGAAGTAAAATGAGGTAATGCCACCGTTCCAAAGTTCAGTGATGCAGATGGCCATATTGGGCGTTTTAGACGTTCAGGGGTTAAACGCCATAGCTTATTAGTTCATATACTGTGGATATGGTGAATCAGCTGTTCGATGCTCATCCCAAAAGGATTGTGATAACTCACGTAACAGTGCTTTTCTCAGAGGAAAAGCGCGAAAAGAAAGCCCTGACATATGAGGATGAGTTAGCCATGGCATATGCAGCACTTGACAGTGCCAGGCCTGACTTCGGCGATGATCCATTGTCGGTTTCCGTGCCAGCAGCTCAGAGTAAACATTTGTTCACCTTTCCTACGAATCTTTCATGTTTCTCTCAACGTCTTCCAGAATTGCAATTTCTGATACAGGCTCCTCCTTGTTAAATAAAATTGGTGTGTGGGACTATCTCTGCAGATTCAGTTTCGAACCTCAACCGTTACCCTCTTCAGATTCTCTACACTAATTTGAGAGCTTTGGGCATCCTGGAGACTGGTCCGGGAAAGAAGCGACTCTATGGTGGAAGAGAGATGATAGATTGCGAGACGTCTCAAAAACGTCGGAAAACATCAGGTAAGTTGATAATTCTTGTACTTGGCGCTATAAGCTCACTCTCTCACTCACTTGTTTCCTACTTTTGGTCGATTTCTACACCAACTCTGTTGGTTTCTTGGTTTTTTCCCAGTTAAATCATTCTGTGCTTCTGGCTAAATTCCTTGTCCAGGCAGTGAGGCAAATGCAGTCTTTGCTATTGATAAAGAAGAGGTTGCCCGGACAATTCCAAAGGTGAAAGAGTCTCTAGCAGCAGTGAAGCACGTCAGCGTGGTTCCTGAACCATTAAGCAGATTGGAAATCAGACAGCAGCAAATAAAAGACTTGTTGCGACTCAAAAACGAATTGCGAGAGCATGTCTGTGTTACTGAGCTGAAGCAAATGCTGTCTGCTAATGATCAGGACGATACTGGTTCTTTGGACGACCTGCTGGAGCGCTGGTGAGTCCTCTCCACTTCAGATCTAGATTGAGTTCTAGTTCTGAATTTAGGTGCATTTAGTTGGCAGGTGCGATCCCAACTCTGTGCAACCAATTTCGTTTGCAATTTCTCCATGATCTGTCACGGTATAGATAATCTGACCAGCATGTAATTTTGGACAGTGCGGATGGGATGCTGTTTGGGGCTTTGGCAAGATGTATGAAATGTAACCACTACATGGAGTACCATAATGAAGCATATCGATGTCGGGGATCCTTTAGTGGTTTTAACACATGCACCTCCACGCGCACAGCTAGGCTTGGTAGAGCAGGGTTACCTGAATGGTCCTTCGGAATGGCCTGTACAAACTATTATCTAATACAGGTAATTATACGTCAAAGTTGTATGTTTTGGTGAGTCCTATTTTCTTAGGAAAGTGGCTTTGTTGATTTATTGCTATGCAATGCTCATGTGGTATTCAGTTGGGTTTTATGAGAACTATTGGTGACAATCACAGTTTTCTGGTTGGATTTCAGAATAAGTGGAAACGCTCGAGATGTACGAGGCAACTTGAGCCAGAACCCCCTGTCCGCGCACCAGTCGAGTTGTTTCTTGAGGGAACACTGAAGAATCCCATCAGCCCTCCCATATCCGAGGAGTTCTTTCTGTGGAGATGCATGTTTGTCACTATTGGAGAGTTCTCAGTGACACAGGTGAGTAAGGGGATTACTCAACACTAGTATTTTAGTGTCTACTGGCACCTCATGTATAGTGTGTTATGAGTCCCTTTGCAGACCCAATGCTATCTTGAGCTGGGTATAGAATCACCAATATTTTGACCATGAGTGGTTTTGTACAGGCCAAGCTGAAGGAATCCATCCTGGCAGCAGGAGGATTTATGCGTGGTGGGGTATCCAGCATTGAATCACGCAGCTTTCTCTTTTCGGGGGGTCCATTTAGGGCAATTGTCACTACAGAAAAAACGCTCAAGGATGAGGAGCTTTGTGAGAAGATAGATTATTGCCGGTAAGCCACTTCTGTCCATTAAGCCAAAGAACAGCAGGGGTGTTTGTGTGGGACATGAGAAACTAACCAGCACTGATTTTGGAATTTTACAGCTTTTTGATGGAAAAATCTGAACGTCCGCTTCCCATGGTGAAGGAGCAGTTTCTTGTGGATTGCTTGGACAGGAAACAACTCCTTCCAATCGACGATTACATCTTGGAGCACACCCGAAGCACTGGCTTCTCTAAGCACCTAAAGTGTAGAGGCAATTAGTTTTCATTACTAATGTCTCCTTGGAAGTGGGGTTAGTAGCTGCCATCGAGGGCCATGAGAGAATAGTATTCCATACAAACCGGGCTTCTTTACCTTCTTCCTCGTCCACAATGCCAGCATAATGTAAAAATTTGATTTTTTTGTATAAAAATGTAATGCAGCTTAGCAATATATAATGTTCAAAACAGTTGCTCTTGATCTTATCGTGTCCTCGCCATTCCGATCCTTGTCGATCTCACCTCTGATCGAAATTCAATATCCAACTCCTCTCTTGATCTTCCATAGCTAGTAAAAGTTGTGAGATCGACATGGTCTCAGACGATCATCGACAACAATTAGATGTTTCCTAGGCTGCACTAGCTCTTCCTCCATCCACAGCTCTAGCCATGACGTAGCTGTTGACGTTTGTAATTCGGAGATCATTATGGCAATGCAGGATGCGGTGGAGTGTGAGAGTCATGATATGTGAATTTCAGTTGGAGTGCAACAAATGAGATTCAACTGAGTGCACAAACCTTTGAAATGGTAATTGGTCAAAGTGCAGGGCTGAATTTTGAAGTTTCAAATTTTCGTTTGTGATGATTGTGAGGCATACCGGAGGTGGAGGATAGTTGATGTGGTCCCAAAGTTGCATCGGGTTCGATAAGTGGTAATATGGTTCTGTTCGACCAAGCAAAAAGCACAAGCAAAAACTGATACGGCAAGAACAAGGATCGATTAGCTCCTGCCGGCCGCTGCCGCTGCTGCCACAGCTCAAACCCGTCGGCACCCTGGACCTGCGCTCGAAAAGGCAAAGTATCCTGACACAATCTTCAGTGCCACTTTGTCGATCATGCCCCAGTTTCGCAGCTTTTTGCCACGACGACAAGGAAGACGACGGCAATAAACACGCCAGCAACCAGGCATTTGCCATCAACCCCACTGAAGCAGCGACCGCCCCTGCCTTGATCCCAGGAATCAAATACGAAACCATGGTCTGTCGCATCGGGTTTGGACTCGATGCCGGGATCCCACGTGATAGTATCATCCCAGAGGTGTACATGGTACTCGGAATCACCCTGGTGGCATGTCTACGCAAGAAGCAGTTGGTGCCGTTCAAGTTCCTGGATGATACGCTACGGGTCCCCGACATCAAGACCAGCGAATCTGGATTCATTTTATACTCAGACCTGTTCTCGCGTCAGTGCGTGTGCCGACAACCGCCTTCGAGATTGTAGCCTGACTTCGAGAATACTGGGAATAGTTTCGATCCACTCTCTTGGGTGCAAATCACCTGGAAGGCATGGTATTAGCGAGCAGCCACGATCCGGCAGAAAGGACATGCAGTCTGTGTCGCTAAGGTGAATGGCATTCAGTTGCGGAGGGAAGTCAGAGAGATGCTCCCTCGCGCAGCTTCAGCGATCTGGAAGGAACGGACTGCTATCGGATGATGATTGCCTTTGGATGGCGGCAAAGATTGCGTATACACTGTGTAGGGACGTACCCGACGCATTGATGGAGGTGACGCTGGCAAATCTGGATCCACACTGGCATAAGCTGCTGAATGAAGAGGGAGTCCAGAACTTGATTCAGTTTGCGTCGAAGGTGGGGCTGGTTGTGCCAGCGTCTGGTAGAGCTGTGTAGCGGTCACTACTAGACATTGAAGATGCAACAACCCCTTTAAAACCGTTTGGAAACACCTTGTTAACGAAACCCTAGAAAGCAGTTTTCTAATTTTATTGCAAATTTGTTTCAAATGTGTCCGATACCAATGCGTTGTTAATCTGAGTTAGAAAAAAAACTATTATATGAGTGTAGCCATATACAATTGTTTACTTTATTGACTCAAATGGTTATTTATTCCATTGTGGAGCAAAGTTGAGCCAGTAATATATTTCAAATACAAAGCCTTGTGTGGTCAAGACTTGGCATTAGCCAGTTAGCCTTGCAACCCTTCCAAGTCTACCAGATTATACTACCAATATTCATATTGCACAGAGAGGGATGGGAAGGCATTGCTACCTTGAATGGGGTATTTTCTACATCAAGCTGGTCGAGTGCGAAGAGTAAGGCCTACATCATCGTATTTTGGCGTAAATAGCTCCCGAAGGACACGTATTTCCATTTAAGACTTTAAGCTGCAACAAGAGATGCAGTGCTAGCTTTAGCTGGAGTAACACCTGGCAACTTCTTTCCATTTCCATATTTCTTGGTAATAAACCTGGAAGCCACACATTGCCTGAATGTAAGAATTTGTTGGTCAAGTCAAAGACTCAAACTAATCACCCTGGGATTTTCACGATTGTGCTTTAAGTAATGCAACAATTCACAGCCATTTAGTAACTCTAATTTGATCCTGGCAGAAACAAAGGACGATATAAACAAGCAATATAGCAAAAAACATTAGGACATTAATTCAAAACATGAAAACCAGATTAACAATCTAGTTGGGGTAAGAATGATACATACAATCCTAGACTATTCAGAGAATAAAAGTGCACCTGAAAAAATCTCGCCATAACAACTCAAAGACAAGCCAGTTAAGTCCATTGTCTTCACTTCCCATCCCTGAAGCCTTCGTAGCCAAGGTCGACATTGCTCCAGCACTATTATATCATCAAAAACTTAAGTTACATTTGCAGTTCTACCTCAACCTCACAGTACAGTACAAGAACCCTAGTTCATCTATTGTTTCCAGGTCTATAATAAATCGATTAAGAAGACTTCAATCACCACGACATGAAGCTACCATAGATAAAAGCTGTTGATAAAGCGAAAATAATAGTTCAATGTTAATACTAACTGACGAAGCAACTGCAACAGACAAGTTGATGGCGACTCTACAAATGGTGCTCGCAACAAATCCTAGAACAATATCTCCAATATGCTCTCTCCAGGACGTGGTTATATACAACAGCAATACCAATTAATCGTGTCAAATAACATCTGACACAAAAAACAAAATAAAACAAAAGAACTTGAGAGCAGCAACACTGGGCTAGGGGGAAAAACCTTGAAGCACGTTTTTTCAAATCCTCAAACATTCGGCGTGGCGAAAGACAACCCAAGGCCAACCAGGGAGAGATTTGGCAAGAGAAATTAGCACCATATAAGTTATCACCACTAGGCTCCGACTGGTTGTGGCTAGCTTTGGGTTTACTTGTTTGGTTCGGCATATCTAAAGCAAACTCCTGCAGCCGCTTCAAGGCTTCCTCTTCACCTCCCACTAGTCCAGCACCACCCGCTGTTTGACTCTCCTGCTAGACAAGCAAGCGACAAACACACAGTACTGAGCGTAGAAGCAAATCATTCAAAGCATAGCTCTGCACCACGCTTGGAATCGAGCTGGAACATCACCAGCTGAGTAAAATTCAGTCATATGGGTTGCAAAAGAATTATCAATCCAGTGCGACATTCAATATTAGAAGCTGAAGATTCCGCTTTAGTCGATCCTAAGTTATTTTCACATCAAGAGAGAAAAACTTTGCAAACCAAGCACTGAAACGGAGTAGCAACCAGGATCAATGGACGTCACTGCTGCCTGTACTTATGTACATCAAGTGCTCAGATGGTGCGAAGGATCTGTCGCAGATTAGCTACCTGTCGCAGATTAGCTGCAGGATTCAAGCCAAGTTCTTTAAGGGAAGGAATGCGACCAGGCTTGACATTCCCGCTTGCTGGTAAGCCCTTCAGCTGTTGAGGTGCTTCAATTGTATCCCTGACAGCTACGCTCTGAACCTTCTCCCTGAATCCACCGTAATTGGAGGGCATGTCCTCTAACTTGAAAGGTAGGTCCTCAAGGTGAAACAGGGTGCTGCCCCAAAAGTATTTTGTCTCAACACCTTTCTCCTTCAAAGAAGCAGACACTTTCTCCTCCGCCTGAGCATACAGGACAAGTCAAACATCAGCCATATTCTCTTTCACCGTGCAACAACGCAAGCATCATGAAGAAAACACTCAGATTGATGTTAGGAATCATCACGGTCGGACTAACTACTGGCCGATGACCAATATACTGCTGACAGGTCCCACACAAATTTCAGACTCGTCTCGTCGCAAGTAGAAGAGATCGCTATTCATGCTTGAAACACAACCTTACAGAGAGCTAGCATTGCAGTTGGACCTTTCCAATGTTGAGGTATCACCATCTCTACACTGTCCACATGCACCCAATGATGGAGTATGATTAATTCCCAACCTGGAAAGGTCCTCTGTAAAGGGCATTCCATGATCTTTTAACAGCGACACCCTTATGTGACAACCAGGGTTTGTACGAGTTGCTAGAAATTGCAACAAAATCTCCTTCCTGCAATAAAAGCATATCATCAATTCGTACCAACTTGTCACGCCCTGTTTTAGCTGAAGTATCAGCCGACAACGAGCTACTTGAAATAATACTCTTTCCTGTCCTCAGAAGTCATCCCACGCCATCTGCTTTTATGCTCTTCGAGAATGAATCAACTGTACCTGAAGCTCTTCGTAGGTGACTTCTTGATGAAGATAGAGAGCTTCAGCTGCCACTGCCTTTGCCAAGTCGACAAGCACTTCTTCTGGCTTCCCAATCCTGATAATCAGATCTGAGCCTCTTTCTCTCAAACTTGATCGTAGGTTCGCGACACATTCCAATAGGAATTTCGCCCGATACGGACCGGTCTTATCAAAACCTGAAGATGACTTTCCATAGTCTCTGGGATCGAAGCAGTATACTGGTAGGACAGAGAGGGAATCTCTACTGGCTGAAACCAGCGCATCATTGTCATGCACTCGCAAATCATTCCTGAACCATACAATTGAAGCCCTACGTAGACCAGCTGCGTTTGCAGGATCCTTGAAATCGGGGCCCCGAAGTTTTTCATACTCTGGAAAAGCTGAGACATAATTTGTTGGCTTCTTTGATGCGGTGACTGCATTTGCTACAGGAATGTCAAGAGTCACCTATGTCAAACACGTAACAAGACTCAGTACAGCTGTGGTTGATCGCATACGAATAAGGCTAAAACTTAAAACCAAGCAACTTGATATTGTCCTTCTTCTTGTTTCAGGATTCAATTTCGCTAACCTGAACCTTAGAAGAGGCCATTACAGGCACGGGGCTATGGCTTTTCTTCTGAGAAGGAGCTGCTCCTACAATGGCTGGACCAACACCGCTTTGGTGAGACGCTTGTGTCATCACATTGTTCTTGGTCAGAACGAGGCCGGAGGTGAATACGGAGTTGAGAGCAAGGGAGATGGAAGCAGCTGCAGGTAGCGGATTGCCAAAAGGCGCTGCAGCAAGGTTCACAGTCACAATTCCCAGAAGTAGTTAGATACGGGAGCGGCAATAAAACACTAGAATGCCAACGAATGCTACTCAGCAGGAAAACCTTGTGAAGCAAACAAGGCCAGATGACAAGTAGGAAATTCAAAAGATTGAGGGTCCACCTAAAGTTCACCAAATTAAAAAAATCTGTCAGGCAGCATCATAGAGACATCGGAGAACTACGGTTTTAGAAAGGAAACGGGACATGAAAACTTGTTACGATTACAACTCTTATTTCCAGCATTACTATAGAAAATTACATATTGTACATACAACACATCGTCTGATTAAGAAACGTTGTCAACCATGAGGTCACTGCCGATTGAATGAATCCTCGTAACAATTCCCATTTCACAACCTCATTCATGACTCAAGGCTGCAATACTCCGTGCAGAAGGGCGATACCAAGTAGGTAGCACACCCGAGCCTCAAGAAAAACCAGGATATAACCTTCAGAACCGCACACAAGATAATAGCGATCCCTACACGACAATAAATTGGCTACTCATCACCTAAAATTTCCGAGAATTCTAGCATGAACGAATTGGAAGCTGGTAAGAAACTACAAGATTAATCGATGGATAGAAAGTAAGGGTTCTTCGCGTATCCAAATAACGGCGTGCGACGAACTAATGCAGTAAATTGATTAACGCTTCAGTTCTGACATGAATGAAGAACCTCGTTGAAACACAGCATATTCTAGTTTCATTTCACCGCCATTGATATAAAACGAAATACCGCTCCATTTAGGAAAAGTAGCGCTAAGAACAAATTCCAGGAATAGAGTGTCTCAGGACGATCCCGGCAATGTTAATCAAAGAAAGAAGGAAGCAATTCACATCAGTTCAAATAACAACCACGATTTCCTCAAATCACCATAATCACAATCTCCCTTCACATACAACACTCCTCCTCACCTTCTCAAATTTTTTATAAAAAATAAAAAAATATCACAGTGAATTGATTACTGCTTCAGCTCTGACACGAACGAAGAAACTCGTTGAAGACATCATTAACTAGTTCATTGCATCGCCAACGATATACAACGAAAAACCGCAGCCATTTAGGAAAAGTAGCGCTAAGAACGAATTCAAGGTAAACTCACGAATAGAAAGATCCCGGCAATGCCAATCAAAAAAAGAAGCCCGAAATTTCACAACAGTTCAAACAACACTCCAAAAACTCTCAACGCTCCGAAACTCCTCATATCAAAAAAATTAAAATATACAGAAAAAATAAAATCACTGCATGCTATAAGAACCGATAAACGAAAAAGAAATCTGCCAATTTCCTGGACTCAACGCACCTGAAACGTAGTCCTCGGTCGCATCGATAATGGTCTCTTCGTGATGTTCGCCGGCAGCAGAATTTAGCGGAGAAGGAGGCGATCGAGAGGCAGCGAGCGCTCGATGGAGGTTATGGTCCATGAGAAGCTCCAGATCGTGGAAGGCGGCCGGGGTCGCCATGGCTACCGAAACAGGAACAACAGAGCAGAGCAGAGGAATGCAGAGGAATGCAGAAAAGAGGAGAGGATAAGAGGGAAGCTGGTGAGTGAAACAGAAGCGTAACGACGGCGCAAACCAAGCATGGGCGCCACGAAGGATTCCAATCAACGAGAGGCGGGAAATGCACGATGACACGGGGAACGCAGTTACGCTCGCGGTTTGCCTATTCCCACATCGACGCCCTTGCGTCCTTTTGGCTTCTTGAGCTTGAAGACCCCGGGCCGTTCACACTATAACAGGGGTTTAACCGGTCATTAAGAGATGAAAAGAAGTGAGAGTAGTACCTATCCCACATTCATTGTTGGCGCTAATGTACTCAATAAAGCATAAGGGTCGCTTCACACTATGGCCGTCCAAGTCCAGAGGCTGTGGGATTGAGTGGCCAAACTTTGTTGAGAGTCCAAAGAAATGGGCTGAAAATAGGCAATAAAATATAGTTTTGATTTTTTATGAAAAAAATTGGCGGCCTCTTGACCATAGTTAGGGTTCTATTCGCGTTCGATCCAAACTTCCTTCAAGAGTCAGTCAACCTTGGTCAAAAAGTGTTGCCATGTAGGCATTTTGAAGGGCGACAGCCTTTGGACTTTGGCCTCTAGTGTGAAGGGTCGAGAGGCCGAATTCTTGGTTTCTTACAATCTGATTGGTAGAAATCGACGGCCTCTTGACTTTCAACCATAGTGTGAAGCGGCCCTAAGGCTTACCCACTTTACAACTCACATTTATTAAGTGTAGTTCACTTTCATACACCTTTAACTTCCCACTTAGTTATGGCAAAATTTCATTCTAAAATTGGAGAAAATGTTGAAATTTTATTCATTATAATTTTTAATGTCAAATCAAATTTTTCCACTTTTAATAAGTATTAGACACGGTAGTGACAAACCTACTATTAACCTATGGTATGACAGGTCAAAGGCCATATTTTCAACATAGTAGAGTTAATCAAAAAGAGTGTCTCAAAGTGGAAAGAAACCTTAAACTCACCTTAGACTTGTTTTGAGTTCAAAAAATCTGCAAAACTAGTGTGTAGTGAATTGGAGAATAATCTAAAGCAATGCCTTGCACCACCTTGGAGTGTGGAAGTCAACTCGTGGCGTCCTCAATGTTAAAGGAGAATTCCCACAAGTTCTTCCAAACTAAGAGACCTGACTATGGGGACTATTCATGAACAATGATTGTCAAAAATTGTAATTATAGGGAGCAAACTGCATTTGAACTCCACTTAGAGCATCTCTAACGGGACATTTTAAGCATGGATGACTCGCCATATAAAGATGAAAAGAAAAGGAGGACCTTTTCAAAACTAAGGTCAACACTCTTAAAATTCCCTATATAGCGAGTCCCTTCTAAATTATATTTAGGTGTATTTGTTGTTATGGACAAGGCTTTTGTTCAAGCACTTTGCATGTGGTGGCTCGTGGTTGATTCTCTAAATAATTATGGCCATGCTTTCAGAAGTGCCTTAGGTGGAGGACTTTTATTTTAGGCTCTCTATATTTTGAAATATTTTGAAAGATCATTCAAGTTTAGCAAGCCACTATTGGAGATGCTCTCATGCACTAATTATGTTTCGGATAACTCTATTATGAACATTTTAATGAAAAAAATGAATGTCATCATTCGATTAAGAACTCGGGGAGGTCACTCTTTGTATCTTTTGAGTATCATGTGTGAAGAAAGGGTAATTAAAAGTTACCCTAGAAAAATAAAAGTAATTCTTACTATAATTAGTATCTTAAAGAATGTTCTTATTTTATTAAAAACTCATAATCAATTTTGAGTATCATGTATTGATGTAAATCATTTATAAAATTTACCTTCTAAAATTTATCTAGACCCTATCTTTGTTTGCACATTGTTACATAATATTTGGAAGTGACCTCCCCGAGATTAAAAATTGGAATCCCATTCTTATTTGGCTCAATTCTTTATCTGATGAACAATTCTTTGCTTGCCAAAATTGTCAAATAATCGTTGCCATGTAGGTACATTCAATGAGTAAGATGATCACTTTGGGAATTGGTCTCTAGTGTGAAGGTTGAGATGTCAAAATTGCACTCTCACCAATCACATTATTAGAATCCTCTCTCTTCTTGGCAATTGGATATAATGTAATGTGGTCCTAATGTTGACATACCCATTGTTGTACCTTTACCAAATTGCAATCCCTATCGTCACTCCTAATAGTGTTTTTTTGCAATCCTTCTAAACTTGGAATTCCCTATTTTTGCACTTGGCCACTACACTCATTTCAGGACCTAATTGTGCTAAAAAAATAAAGTAACCAATTTTTTTTACAAAAGAACAATGGTTTTTATCTTTGTTCGAATGTGAAGTGTATTGCAATAAAACTTGAATATTTCACATTTTTTCATAACAAAAAAATGAATTTCATTCATTTTTATGAAAAAAAGCCTCAAAAACGGGACACAAACCACATGACAGGGTGCGTTGGGGTTGTTGCAATATGGAGGAGATGCGAGGGCTGACGGAGTGGAATGTGAGAGAAAAATAAGCAAGAATGTTAGAAGAGAAAGAAGTACAGTATATTGCAAATTCTCGGAAATTGTTGCCAGTTTCTTTTTTTGAAAAGAACCGTTACTTGCACTACAAGAAAACCAGCCGAATGTGACCGGATGTGACTAAGCGCATATGACTATGTAGTCACCTCAGTCATTGGTTTAGTCTAAAATCATTCCTAAGAGGGTCCAGTCATGGACTAGTCATATAAGTAGTCATATTTTTGAGGACCTGGGTGGGAACGTCTATGGGAACGGGACATATGTTCTCCTGCCCGGTTCCCAGAGTCATGCTCTGAGTGCTTACTATGTGTAGTCATACTAATGTAGTCGGATTGTATGGGTATATGGTTTATGTATGTCTTACTGTAGTAATAGAGTTGGTTTGGGTGACTACATGCAGTCATGTAGTAAATAACCTGACTAATAGTAGTCATATATTTCAATCAGATGATTTTGAAGTCCTCTACTCGTTGGCTCAATGGGTGAGTGCTGTAAAATAGGAGTAGGTCCATAATCTTCACTTACATAATAGCTTGTCTATTCAACACTACCATGTCTGCGCGCAAACATTATAGGATGTCATTTTAGGGCACCATTCTAGAAACACTACTAAATACACCTTCAGAAATTAGTAAGTAATTGGGTTGGGCGTCCAAAAATCATGATTCCACTTGCTCTATCTTTCCACTTGCGATCCCGATGGACGAAATTGCCTTGTATGCTTAACTTTGCTACAGATTTCCCATGCTCACAAAGAAGCCGTTATTGATCACCTTCCCATACTTTTTTGAGATGTCAAAGTGATTGCAAAATAACGTAGTCATGTGGACAGTTTTCTTTACTGGAATTAGTAATGACTGCGAAATAACATAGTCATCGACACAGTTTCCTTTACTTATATTGGTAATGAATTGCATTTTAGTAACACCTATAAATACAACTTCAAAAATTAGTAACTAATTGCAAGAGAGTCCAAAAATCATGATTAGCACTTGCTCTATCTTTCCACTTACTTTCCAGATGCACGAAAATGCCTTGTATGCTTAACTTTGCTTTAGATTTCCTAGGCTGACACATTGGGCTATAATTGATCACCTTCCCATATTTTTTGGAGACGTCAAAGTGATTGCAAAATAACGTAGTCATGTGGACAGTTTTCTTTACTTAAATTAGTAATGAATGCAAAATAACATAGTCATCTAGACAGTTTCCTTTACTTATACTAGTAATGAATTGCATTTTAGCAGCACCTATAAATACAACTTCAAACAATTACTAACTAATTGCAAGAGAGTCCAACAATTGGTTTCCCATGTTGACAAATGAGCTATTACTGATCACCTTTCCGTACTTTTTTGAGATGTCAAAGTGATTGCAAAATACTGTAGTCATGTGCATAGTTTTCTTTACTTATATTGGTAATGATTGCAAAATTACATAGTCAACTGGACAGTTTTCTTTACTTATATTGGTAATGAACTGCCTTTGTCTATACAACTCGAATTTGTTAACTGTGCAATCTCTGTGACTACTCCTTTGCTATACCAAATTTCTACAGATAGTAGTTGGGCTCCTACAGTCCTACTGTGGTGACTCATCATTGTAGTCCGCCTCTGTATCCTCCATTTGCAAAGCAAGCTGCACCTCGTTGCTAGAAAGCTCCCTGGAACTTGATAAAACAGGCGGCATTGTTGCGGTATCATCAGTGACATTCTGTGCCATCAATCCCTGACTTTTAGCATCGTCGCGTAAGCTTAGGCAGTGTAGATCTGGTCTTCCCTCAGCCATGGAGGTCACTCTCACACTTCGTGATTGATTGCGTAGAACAACCTTCTACCCAGGATGTGCCACATCGTCAACAAAGAAGACCTGTTGAGCATGAAGAGGAAACGCAAACGAATCTGATGAGTACGGAATGGTACGGTCAATGTTCACGAGAGTGAAACCGTATTCATCTCTCTTCATAGTTGCCCGTGGCCCAATCCACGTAGCTTGGACCCACTTACAATACAGTAGGAGTACCTCGAACTTCCCATAGTCAGCACCAATAATCTCTTCGACCCACCCCACGTACTCCACGTTCGCGAGCCTGTGGTTCTTGTCCTTTCTGCTGGCACGGCAAGATTGTGAGAATGTTGCAGCTACTCCGCTGTCGCACGTTGACAAGTGTACCTCTGCTCCGCGCACACGTATATGGTTCCCGTATGCATACATGCTGCGATACGATTTTGCCTCACATGAAGGTGGTAGGACAAGGCCAAGAACATCTTCATCGACCTATGTGCCTGCTGCCACATCCCGTTGCACTGCAGCAGGAAACCACTCAGAAAACTGCTCATTCCTTGCGATTGGTGGATACTCTGCTCTTCTACCCCGTGATCGACGGCGTATCTCTGCACGCATTCTGTGCCGCGCTTCCATCTCCAAGTAGTGACGTCTGATTAGAAGCCACAGTGGATGGAAAGTTTTTAGATAACAAAAACAGGAAGCAGATAGAGGAAACGTCATCTACAAAACATTCTCTAGTCATGTGTTGCAATATGATGACTAGAATTAGTACGCAATAGACCTTTGGTGACTACACACAGTCACATTGTCCCTTCTAGACAGAGCGCATGACTAAAACAAGTGATGCTTACTCTCTGTATGACTGTAGAGGCTCCGCGTTCGTGAGAACAAACTCGTGAATCCGTGCCCTGAGCTCTGATGTCAAGAGTCGATATCGACCTGTACCCTCCACGACCTCACTCTTGGCCCCTACTTCCTCCTGATCGTCCTAGATCCTCCTGCGTGTTAGCTCACAGTCTTGCATGTACTCTGTACAAAATCCTAACGCCTCCTCTATTGTGTACCCCCTCGCCATGGATCCCTCGGGTTTTACTCGTTGCCTAACATAGCCCTTCAGTCTCTTCAAGTATCGCTCAATAGGATACATCCATCGGGTGTGTACGGGACCACATATATCCAACTGCTGCACCAGGTGAATGGGGAGGTGTGACATGACATCAAAGAATGAAGGTGGAAAAACCTTCTCTAGCATGCATAGTGTCTCAGCTGTGTACTCCAATAACTGTTCCATGGACGAGGGATCTACGGACTTTGCGCACAATCGTACAAACACCCGACTAAGCCGCATTATTGCCACCCGCGTATCCTTGTCCAAGAGAGTGCGCAAACACAAAGGGAGCAACTGTTGCATCAAGACATGGTAGTCATGAGATTTCAGCCCCTTCAAGTCCCCATCCGACGCAATGCACTTTGCAAGTTGGCCAGCGTAGTTTGTAGGAGTCTTCAAATTGCGGAGAATGTCTAGGAATTTCGCCTTCTCCTCTTTCGATAGTACATATGGAGCTGTTGGAAGTACGACATACCCAGGTTTCCTTCCAGGAAGCGGGTGCAGATGTGGTCAAATATTGGCCTCTTTTAAGTCTAGCCTGGCCTTCAAAGTGTCACGGACTCCCCAAATTGTTTTCATCACGTTCTCGCAGATGTTTTTTTCACAGTGCATGGGATCCAAAACATGTCTAATGAGGAGGTCCTGCCAGAAATCCCAGCATAGCATTCCAGCGTTAGATTTGCTCACTATTGACAAAGAATCTTAAGCATTCATTGAGAAGATATAGGTCCATATTCATTTTTCTCCCTACATGCAGTGATGGATTTCAGAAATTGCACTATTCACAGTCAACCTTCTTATCAAGCAGGTTACTAGATTCAGTCAACAATTCTGAAAGTAGTTACTGGAACCAGTGAATGCGCTTAGTACCTGCCAATACGGAAGCAGGTACAGAGCTAAGAGCCGCTTCACTCCGGTCCGGTGAATGGGGTCGCTTTCTCCTCCACCTCTTCTTCCTTGTGACTCCTGCAGGAAGGATACTCTCTCTTGTGCATAGCCCTTGATGTCGCATCCTGTTAGAATTGGAGGGGGCGGCCGGTACTCCTGTTGACCATCGAATGCTTGCTTGAGCCTACGATAGGGATGCCGTCTCCTGAGATACCGGCGGTGACCTACATATACATTCTTTCCTAAAGCCTTTGACCGCCGAGTTGTAACATCTGGCCCACACTCCGTACACGCTCTATACCTTTTTGTGACTTGGCCAGATGTTAGTCCGTACGCAGGGAAGTTGTGCATGCACCAAAGAAGTAGAGCCCGCAGTTCAAAATGCTGTCTAGGGGGCTCTTCAGACACATCTATCGCTGGTACCCCTTTCCAGAGTTCCAAGAGCTCTTCAATCAGTGGAGTAAGGTACACATCGATGTTCTCCGAGGTCACGCTCTCTTTCCCTGGAATCAGCAATGCAAGCATGATGAAAAATGGCTTCATCACTAGCCATGCAGGCAAATTATAGTTCACCAGGAGAACCGGCCATGTCGAGTGACTGAGCGACTGGTTTCCGAACGGATTCACTCCGTCCAGAGCCATCCCCAAGCGTATGTTCCTGTGCTCAGCTGTAAAGTTGGCATCCAATGACTCAATGTGCTTCCAGGCCTTCGAATCGGGGACGCAATCCACGTTACTCCCCTCCTTCTTCCGATTGGCGTGCCATTTGTTAAGTTCCGCCAGTCTTTTACACCGGTACATGCGCTTCAGACGGGGAATCAACGGAAAATGGCGTAGAATTTTGGATGGGATTGGGCTGGACTCCGACTTGTATCTCGGGGCGTTGCACTTTGGACAGGACTTTGTATCCTGCAGCTCCTTCCTGAACAGGCAGCATCCATTGCGGCATGCATGTATAATATTATAAGACAGTCCCAGCTTCACCACATACTTCCAGGCTTCATAGTGAGAACGGGGTAGGTAATTGTCGCTTGGAAGGAGAATATGCAGCAGTTGAAGTAGTTCGTCAGCAAATGCATTTGATACTCCAAACACCGCAAAACAATTGAGTAGCAGAAGAGTTGAAACCAACCGACTTGTTGTGGCACCTGCAAAAAGAGGAGTTCGGGCATGCTCCACTAACTCCTCCATTACATCTGCCCTGCAGTCCTCTTCCTCCAATGGGATTGCGTCATCTTCCTCCACATCGTCTGTTGGAGTACAATCCTCACGGTCTTCGTCCTTGAGGTTATCGTATCTAGAGAGGCACTCCATGATCATTCTTATTGCGTCCATGCCCCCATTGTTGTTGTCAAGCTCAGGAGGGCTTTCCCTGACTTTCTCTTCAACAAGGTCGTTTTCCGCATCCACGAGACCCGCCTGAGCATAGCACACTCTTGGAATTAATCATTGAAAGTATTTTAGCACTGGACATCAAATGACTTGCTTATTACAACCGCACGGTTGACTTGTAATAGTCAACGGATCTCATTATCACCCTAATCTGAAACTGAAATCTATGACTACGCACCGTAAGAATGGCAGATTCGACTGCATGGCATACGTTTGCATTAGACTACGGACAGTCAAGTCCTAGTCAGATGCTTCCGATTTAATATTGAAATTTGACTCCCAGTAGTGAAAGAAACGAGTATACAAGGACTCCATGCAGTCATCAGATGATATGGGTGACTATGTGTAGTGAAGCATATTTGACTTTACAGCGTCGTATTATCTCACGTATGTGTATGATGCAATACAGTCACAACCACATCACTATACGTAGTGATCAAACCATTGCTATATTCTCTAATACCTCACTATAATTAGTCATGTCCATCTCATGATTTCAGCATTGTAGACTATGCATAGTCACCTCGATGTGGCTCTACATAGTCGTATTATCCCAAGTCTATGTGTGACTTAATGCAGTCACCACCACAGTAATATACGTAGTGATAAAACCGTTCATGCAGTCACTAATATCTCACTACAATTAGTCATAGCATTCAGAAGCTATTTCAGTATTCGTGACTATGGGGTGTCAAATTATTCATTGAATTAATCATTGAAAGTATTTTAGCACTGGACATCAAATGACTTGCTTATTACATCACGTAGTTTAGACATACCAAAATAGGCACAGTGAATTGAGGGTCTCTTCCAATGGTCCTGAGATGCTTGCGAATGGTTGCCCTACTAATGCAACGACCTCCCATACAATTTCTGCATGGGCAACGGTAACTCATTAGCCCCAGTCTATCTGCTTCTCTCTCCTCCAATTCCCAGAGGTCGAGGTCGCTTGCCCCCGTCGCACCACGGCTAGCCATTTGTCAATGTAAAGCGGTCAATGGCACCTGCTCCTATACAGAAAACCACGCGAAATTGAGCATATGAACTCAGCTTGGTTTCTGTTCATACCGGTAATAAAACTCCTTACTTCTGGTCAAAATTTCAATGTTACAGAGTCAGATTTGAGGCAGACCAACAGAGCAGTTTCATTGGAAAATGAAAAACGACCTCTCTCAATTCTGAAATAAAATTCTAGAGAAAAAGCTCCAACGAAAAGGGAAAAAAAAAAATGGGCATAATTTCCCATGTCGCCTTTCGTGACAAGCCAAAATTTCATAACAATAAAGTCACCAACACTCTTATAACCACCTATTCCCGAAAAAATGAACAACTACAGTTCCAACGTATCTTTTACTTATTATTGACCAACCTTGGTTTACCAGCTTTCCTTTTGAGTTACCTTACTAAAGAAGAGATTTCAGCTCTTCTCTTACGGTCCTGGGAGCCCAGTGCAGCATCTGTAGATTTCTTTACTGGAATGTTCCATCTGTGTCGTCAACAACATCGTGCAACACACCAGCAATTATTGTGTCTATCACCTGTGCAAGGATACGGAAGCCAAAATTAAAATCTGGCATTTCCAAACGCTGCATTTGAGTGTTTGGATAGCAACAAGAGTTTCTTTAAAAGAAAGTGCTTTCAACCTGTAATCAAAAGAAGACCTGCTATAAACCCTGCGAGCTTCAACAATGAAGTTGGTAAAGAGTTCAAGTCAAAAAAAATAAAGAATAGCAACCTACCCTCTTCTCCTCTTGAGGAGGAATCAAAGCAGCAAGAATTCTAGCAGTGTGGATGCAGTGAGTAATATAGGGCTCCCCCGTCCTTCTAAACTGCCCAGCATGTGCCTCTCGAGCATACTCTATAGCTCGTTTAACCTTCAAAAACACCTTCCCACTGTCAGTATATACACACACAACATAAAAGAAGCTAACTCCAGCAAAAAAATTTAATATCAAAACGCTTAAGTATAAAACATTGCTGATTTGGTCCCTAGGTTTCATTCAATTCCCAAGTAGTTGACCATCCATGTGTCAAAATGTCACACTTATCAAGATTCAGAGTACACTCAAACCCCTCTAATTGCACTGTTTCATGGGACAAATGGACATCTAAACTCTCACATGTGGAAGTTGTCTAATCGGATTTTTGCACAATACAAAAGATTCCAGTTATATACAGGGAATGTGCAATTATGAAGGTTCCAATTAGAGAGGGTTGAACTTATATGCCAAAAAATTACTTTGTGTCACATAGTAAATCTATCATCATGCAAAAACAAAGTCCTACAAAATAATGAACATAAAGAACTAAGAGTCTTGGAGACAAGATGACAACGCAATTCCTTCTAATGGCCAGGAACAGGAATAAGTGGTTCACCTCAGGTTCTAAGAATACTTTGTAGCCAGTCACGTCTACGCCTTCAATCTCCACCACCGGAACTATCCAAACCACCAAAATCCAGAAATGAATAAAAATTAAGTAACTATACATTTCAAGCTTTAAAAAATAATAGTCTAAATGATAAACCATTTTTCTTTGAAATTTCCACTCACATCTTTGCCTCCCAAAATTAATCAAAACCACCAAAATCCAAAAAAATAATAATTAATTAGGTGACTACATTTCAAGCCCAAAACAAAACAAAAATTAAAAAATAGTCAAAAAAACTGTCTTAGAAGTTCTATTCACATCTTTGCGAGTCAAAATCAAATTAAGCGAGTAAAGCCAGAGCATACCAAGACAGTCTTCAAAAAATCAAAACACTAAAAATAAAAAATTTAGAAAAATTAGGTAATTATACATTTCAAGCTTTAAAGAAGAAAATAGTCAAAACGACTGTGTTTGAAAATATATTCACATCTTTGCCTCCTAAAACCAATCAAAAGAAAGTAAGCGAGTGAAGCTAGAACAGAATACACATTGACAGAAGAGTGCACACACCAAGACTCTCTTCGACAAATTTGATTGTAAAATTCTACTCACATAGCTGCCTCCGAAATTCAATCAAAACATCAAAATGCAAAAATTCAAAAAACTTAGGTAATTGTACATTTCAAGCCAAAACAAAGAAAATAGTGCAAACGACCGTCTTTGTAAATTTTTTTCACATCTTTGCCACTCAAAATCAAGTGAAGCCAGAATTTTAAATAAAAGGAAAGGGAGTAAACCATCAGATGGAACATTGGCTGCCCTAGAGTCGCCACCATCGTCAGATTTCTGTACTCTTCTTCGTTGGGCCTCAGCAAGAATTTTAAGCTGCGCTGCAAGGATTCGAAACTGAAGATTAGTGGGGTCAATAGCATAGTGTGCCATCAAAGTTTAAACTCCGTCACTGCCGTCAGTCACATGAACCAAAGTACTGACTACTGAACTCGCTATATGATGAAGTTTTGTGACTTCGTAGCGTCACATAAACCAAACTTATGACTGACCTTGGTCAGATCGACCTTCACCACGCGTTGCAATCTCCTGGACAACTTGAAGCAACGACTGTAAAGCAGCCTGAGCGATGGAGACGGCATAATGGATGACAGTTGCGACCCTAGCACGCTTGTTACAGAGCCCTAAAATGAATGCAGCGAAGTATTTGGCGGCGTTTAAGCGTAGTGGTGCTAACTCCATGATCTAACAAGCATTAAGTTTTGGAATTGACGGTGGTAGCTCATTCGAACCTGTTTTTCGATCAAAATGGCGATGACAAGGGCGCTCAATTGCCTCCCACGCCTCACTGCTCCTACTTGCTCGAGCGATGGAGACGCCCACGATTCTTGCTGAAGCGCCTTTGCCGCCTGAAGAGGACGACACCTGCGATTCGGAGGGGGTCTCCCAGCGACCTGAGGAGCCGGCTTCAGAGGAAGGGTTTGGGAGGGACGAGGACGTTCCTGTGCCAGAGTACGAGAGGCTGCGGCAGGAGAACTTACGCAAGAACTCCCTCAAGCTCTAGGAGCTCGGAGTCCCGCTTCTGGCAGCATCCTTGCTCAACCCTCCAACCACTTGCACGACCGAAGCGGGGGGAGGAGAGGGGAATCAAGCGACCGTGAAGAGGACACGCAGCGCCGGCGCCAGCAGCATCGGAAACCGCAGAAAGACAGAAAGGTACTGAAACCCTAAACCCTAGCTCGACTTCGCATCCTGCATGCCTCCTCGATTTCTTTCGATAGCAAGGGTTTGTAACAAGTGATGCTTACTGCAGCGAGGGTTTGGAAGTCGTGCGTCGGAGTAAGCGACTCAACAACCCGCCACCAAAAGCTGGAAGTACGTTGCGCTCTGCAAGGAACAAGCAGAAGGACGCGCTCTGCAAGGAATCGAAGGAATGCGTGAGGAGCGTGAAGAGCAGCTCCGAGGAGTGGCACAGCGAAGAGGAGAAAACGGAGAGCGAAACTGACATCGAGAATGATGACGAGCGTAGCCTAGGCGATGATGAGGTCTCGCTAGTAGCAATGGGAAAGCCACATCGAGGCAAGCAAAATCCTCAGGTGAGTGTACTGCCTTGCTTCGATGTTTGCTTGATTCGATGTTTGCTTCGATGTTTGTTTGATTCGATGATTCGATGTTTGCTTGATTCGGTGTTTGCTTTGCTACCTCGATTCAGTGTTTGCTTGCCTTGAAACTGCAATCTTGTTTCCAAGCTCTGTGACTGCTCATAGTCACATGAACGAGAATTCTGACTACAAAACTAGTATCATGCTGAAGATGTATGACTGATGTTGGTTTCTGCTTGTTGGCTCGTTATATGACTCTTTCTCGTTCTTACTGTTCGTGATTGATTTTTGTGGAACGTAGCCCTGGATACGTGGCTCATCTTTCTCAGTGCAAAGGAACTGTAGGTACTGGCCTCTTTTTAGCCTTGCTTGTTTGCTTCATTTTGTGCCATGTTTGAACGAAGAAACTGCAGTCATGGTAGGTGTTTGATGTTGTGGCATGGATTTTGTGTTTGCTTGCCTTGAAACTGTAGTCATGTTTCCAAGCTTTGTGACTGCTCATAGTCACATGAACGAGAATTCCGAAAATTAAACTCGTATCATGCTCAAGATGTATGACAGAATTTGGTTTTTGCTTGTTGGCTCGTTACATGACTCCTTTTTTGTAGCTTTGATTGTTTGCTTGATTTTGCTTCAATTGCATTGGAGTGATTGATTGCTCAAGTCTGCCAGCAATATGTGTTCAAGTTTTGTGTTCAAGTTTTGTGTCAAATGCTCATTCCTTTCATCTGTGGTGCTAATTAATAGATTTTCATGCAAACCATTTGTGGTAATCGAATAGTTGATTCCGTAGGCTCGTTGAGTGCTTGGAATCAGTTTGAGAATGAATTTGTTGATTGAGTTCAGTCACATGAACTAAATAGTTGACTATCAAACTCCGTATATGTTTAGGATTTGTGACTGGTCCTAGTCACATGAACTGGGATAATGACTAACCTTGACACTGAGAATGATTAGCGCTGTATGTATTGTGCAGGCCAGCGCACAGACAACCGAGCCATCTGTGTGGGAGGTGCGCAAGCGAGGTCCTGGAGGTTGTGGAATTCCCAAACCCAGGTCAACGAGCCTACGTCCGCAGCAAACAGCCCGACCTCAACAAAGAAAACGTCTCAAGATGTCAGACGATTCACTATCATGGGAGCCCTTCGATTACTGCAATGACGTTGTACCCGAGGTTCCTCCTAACCAGGGAGGCAGTACACCTCCTTCGCGTAACCGAGCCGTTCCCCGACATGGGTCCATTAGTAGCTTGGATCTTGAAATTGCAGAAAGACGGCTCCAACTACTGCAATGGAGGCGAGCAATGGAGATGCAGGAGCCTGGGGTGAAGTCCTCCACATATTCTCCATCCGAGATGACTGAGAGCTTTGGTCAACCCTCATATTCCAGAGACCAGAAGTCCAGACGACGGGTCGCTTTGAAGCAACAACAGGCTCAGGAGGTCACTTTTCGAGATGCAGGAGGGCCCAGAAAACACCTTGTGGAGGTCGATCTGAGAGGACATCCACAAGGACAGAATCGACCGCTATGGCTAACATGTCTTCGAGGTCATGCGCAGGATATAGATTTCAGCGAAGACAACAACAAGAATCCCAACACTTCTATGCTGCTCGCTGTCAAGGAACGAGAGGACAACACTTTTGAGTACCATGGGGGCCTTGGCAAGGTGACAGTCTTCTTGACTCTGCCAAGGTTACTGTACCACAATCCGGAGTGCCTCCTGCAGGGTTGCTCGAAGTTCTAGAAAAATTCACTATGCCAAGTTTGTGACTGTTTGTAGTGATTGATATGGAAAGAGTGACCAGGCTTGACTAGATGCAGTCATGAAGTTCGAATTCGTGATTGATAATAGTAATGAAGTTAGAATATGTGACTTCTCACAGTCATCAGTTTAAAATCTATTACTATCCACAGTCATAAAATTTGAATAAGTGACTGGAATGGTCAAGAAGGTGTGGCATTGTTTAACACATTTGTAAACATTGCTCATGATTAAAAGCCATGACTGAGAGGATCCTTATTGACGTGTTGCCTCTGTACTCAACAGGGATTGCAGCAAGCAGGGGAGTACGAATCGCAACCTGCAGATCCGGATAAGGCAGAGGACATTCCTGCAGTAGGTGATGTGAAAGACTCACATCCGTCGGGAACTTCGAGCAACCCTGCAGGAGGCACTCCGGATTGTGGTACAGTAACCTTGGCAGAGTCAGGAAGACTGTCACCTTGCCAAGGCCCCCATGGTACTCAAAAGTGTTGTCCTCTCGTTCCTTGACAGCGAGCAGCATAGAAGTGTTGGGATTCTTGTTGTTGTCTTCGCTGAAATCTATATCCTGCGCATGACCTCGAAGACATGTTAGCCACAGCGGTCGATTCTGTCCTTGTGGATGTCCTCTCAGATCGACCTCCACAAGGTGTTTTCTGGGCCCTCCTGCATCTCGAAAAGTGACCTCCTGAGCCTGTTGTTGCTTCAAAGCGACCCGTCGTCTGGACTTCTGGTCTCTGGAATATGAGGGTTGACCAAAGCTCTCAGTCATCTCGGATGGAGAATATGTGGAGGACTTCACCCCAGGCTCCTGCATCTCCATTGCTCGCCTCCATTGCAGTAGTTGGAGCCGTCTTTCTGCAATTTCAAGATCCAAGCTACTAATGGACCCATGTCGGGGAACGGCTCGGTTACGCGAAGGAGGTGTACTGCCTCCCTGGTTAGGAGGAACCTCGGGTACAACGTCATTGCAGTAATCGAAGGGCTCCCATGATAGTGAATCGTCTGACATCTTGAGACGTTTTCTTTGTTGAGGTCGGGCTGTTTGCTGCGGACGTAGGCTCGTTGACCTGGGTTTGGGAATTCCACAACCTCCAGGACCTCGCTTGCGCACCTCCCACACAGATGGCTCGGTTGTCTGTGCGCTGGCCTGCACAATACATACAGCGCTAATCATTCTCAGTGTCAAGGTTAGTCATTATCCCAGTTCATGTGACTAGGACCAGTCACAAATCCTAAACATATACGGAGTTTGATAGTCAACTATTTAGTTCATGTGACTGAACTCAATCAACAAATTCATTCTCAAACTGATTCCAAGCACTCAACGAGCCTACGGAATCAACTATTCGATTACCACAAATGGTTTGCATGAAAATCTATTAATTAGCACCACAGATGAAAGGAATGAGCATTTGACACAAAACTTGAACACAAAACTTGAACACATATTGCTGGCAGACTTGAGCAATCAATCACTCCAATGCAATTGAAGCAAAATCAAGCAAACAATCAAAGCTACAAAAAAGGAGTCATGTAACGAGCCAACAAGCAAAAACCAAATTCTGTCATACATCTTGAGCATGATACGAGTTTAATTTTCGGAATTCTCTTTCATGTGACTATGAGCAGTCACAAAGCTTGGAAACATGACTACAGTTTCAAGGCAAGCAAACACAAAATCCATGCCACAACATCAAACACCTACCATGACTGCAGTTTCTTCGTTCAAACATGGCACAAAATGAAGCAAACAAGCAAGGCTAAAAAGAGGCCAGTACCTACAGTTCCTTTGCACTGAGAAAGATGAGCCACGTATCCAGGGCTACGTTCCACAAAAATCAATCACGAACAGTAAGAACGAGAAAGAGTCATATAACGAGCCAACAAGCAGAAACCAACATCAGTCATACATCTTCAGCATGATACTAGTTTTGTAGTCAGAATTCTCGTTCATGTGACTATGAGCAGTCACAGAGCTTGGAAACAAGATTGCAGTTTCAAGGCAAGCAAACACTGAATCGAGGTAGCAAAGCAAACACCGAATCAAGCAAACATCGAATCATCGAATCAAACAAACATCGAAGCAAACATCGAATCAAGCAAACATCGAAGCAAGGCAGTACACTCACCTGAGGATTTTGCTTGCCTCGATGTGGCTTTCCCATTGCTACTAGCGAGACCTCATCATCGCCTAGGCTACGCTCGTCATCATTCTCGATGTCAGTTTCGCTCTCCGTTTTCTCCTCTTCGCTGTGCCACTCCTCGGAGCTGCTCTTCACGCTCCTCACGCATTCCTTCGATTCCTTGCAGAGCGCGTCCTTCTGCTTGTTCCTTGCAGAGCGCAACGTACTTCCAGCTTTTGGTGGCGGGTTGTTGAGTCGCTTACTCCGACGCACGACTTCCAAACCCTCGCTGCAGTAAGCATCACTTGTTACAAACCCTTGCTATCGAAAGAAATCGAGGAGGCATGCAGGATGCGAAGTCGAGCTAGGGTTTAGGGTTTCAGTACCTTTCTGTCTTTCTGCGGTTTCCGATGCTGCTGGCGCCGGCGCTGCGTGTCCTCTTCACGGTCGCTTGATTCCCCTCTCCTCCCCCCGCTTCGGTCGTGCAAGTGGTTGGAGGGTTGAGCAAGGATGCTGCCAGAAGCGGGACTCCGAGCTCCTAGAGCTTGAGGGAGTTCTTGCGTAAGTTCTCCTGCCGCAGCCTCTCGTACTCTGGCACAGGAACGTCCTCGTCCCTCCCAAACCCTTCCTCTGAAGCCGGCTCCTCAGGTCGCTGGGAGACCCCCTCCGAATCGCAGGTGTCGTCCTCTTCAGGCGGCAAAGGCGCTTCAGCAAGAATCGTGGGCGTCTCCATCGCTCGAGCAAGTAGGAGCAGTGAGGCGTGGGAGGCAATTGAGCGCCCTTGTCATCGCCATTTTGATCGAAAAACAGGTTCGAATGAGCTACCACCGTCAATTCCAAAACTTAATGCTTGTTAGATCATGGAGTTAGCACCACTACGCTTAAACGCCGCCAAATACTTCGCTGCATTCATTTTAGGGCTCTGTAACAAGCGTGCTAGGGTCGCAACTGTCATCCATTATGCCGTCTCCATCGCTCAGGCTGCTTTACAGTCGTTGCTTCAAGTTGTCCAGGAGATTGCAACGCGTGGTGAAGGTCGATCTGACCAAGGTCAGTCATAAGTTTGGTTTATGTGACGCTACAAAGTCACAAAACTTCATCATATAGCGAGTTCAGTAGTCAGTACTTTGGTTCATGTGACTGACGGCAGTGACGGAGTTTAAACTTTGATGGCACACTATGCTATTGACCCCACTAATCTTCAGTTTCGAATCCTTGCAGCGCAGCTTAAAATTCTTGCTGAGGCCCAACGAAGAAGAGTACAGAAATCTGACGATGGTGGCGACTCTAGGGCAGCCAATGTTCCATCTGATGGTTTACTCCCTTTCCTTTTATTTAAAATTCTGGCTTCACTTGATTTTGAGTGGCAAAGATGTGAAAAAAATTTACAAAGACGGTCGTTTGCACTATTTTCTTTGTTTTGGCTTGAAATGTACAATTACCTAAGTTTTTTGAATTTTTGCATTTTGATGTTTTGATTGAATTTCGGAGGCAGCTATGTGAGTAGAATTTTACAATCAAATTTGTCGAAGAGAGTCTTGGTGTGTGCACTCTTCTGTCAATGTGTATTCTGTTCTAGCTTCACTCGCTTACTTTCTTTTGATTGGTTTTAGGAGGCAAAGATGTGAATATATTTTCAAACACAGTCGTTTTGACTATTTTCTTCTTTAAAGCTTGAAATGTATAATTACCTAATTTTTCTAAATTTTTTATTTTTAGTGTTTTGATTTTTTGAAGACTGTCTTGGTATGCTCTGGCTTTACTCGCTTAATTTGATTTTGACTCGCAAAGATGTGAATAGAACTTCTAAGACAGTTTTTTTGACTATTTTTTAATTTTTGTTTTGTTTTGGGCTTGAAATGTAGTCACCTAATTAATTATTATTTTTTTGGATTTTGGTGGTTTTGATTAATTTTGGGAGGCAAAGATGTGAGTGGAAATTTCAAAGAAAAATGGTTTATCATTTAGACTATTATTTTTTAAAGCTTGAAATGTATAGTTACTTAATTTTTATTCATTTCTGGATTTTGGTGGTTTGGATAGTTCCGGTGGTGGAGATTGAAGGCGTAGACGTGACTGGCTACAAAGTATTCTTAGAACCTGAGGTGAACCACTTATTCCTGTTCCTGGCCATTAGAAGGAATTGCGTTGTCATCTTGTCTCCAAGACTCTTAGTTCTTTATGTTCATTATTTTGTAGGACTTTGTTTTTGCATGATGATAGATTTACTATGTGACACAAAGTAATTTTTTGGCATATAAGTTCAACCCTCTCTAATTGGAACCTTCATAATTGCACATTCCCTGTATATAACTGGAATCTTTTGTATTGTGCAAAAATCCGATTAGACAACTTCCACATGTGAGAGTTTAGATGTCCATTTGTCCCATGAAACAGTGCAATTAGAGGGGTTTGAGTGTACTCTGAATCTTGATAAGTGTGACATTTTGACACATGGATGGTCAACTACTTGGGAATTGAATGAAACCTAGGGACCAAATCAGCAATGTTTTATACTTAAGCGTTTTGATATTAAATTTTTTTGCTGGAGTTAGCTTCTTTTATGTTGTGTGTGTATATACTGACAGTGGGAAGGTGTTTTTGAAGGTTAAACGAGCTATAGAGTATGCTCGAGAGGCACATGCTGGGCAGTTTAGAAGGACGGGGGAGCCCTATATTACTCACTGCATCCACACTGCTAGAATTCTTGCTGCTTTGATTCCTCCTCAAGAGGAGAAGAGGGTAGGTTGCTATTCTTTATTTTTTTTGACTTGAACTCTTTACCAACTTCATTGTTGAAGCTCGCAGGGTTTATAGCAGGTCTTCTTTTGATTACAGGTTGAAAGCACTTTCTTTTAAAGAAACTCTTGTTGCTATCCAAACACTCAAATGCAGCGTTTGGAAATGCCAGATTTTAATTTTGGCTTCCGTATCCTTGCACAGGTGATAGACACAATAATTGCTGGTGTGTTGCACGATGTTGTTGACGACACAGATGGAACATTCCAGTAAAGAAATCTACAGATGCTGCACTGGGCTCCCAGGACCGTAAGAGAAAAGCTGAAATCTCTTCTTTAGTAAGGTAACTCAAAAGGAAAGCTGGTAAACCAAGGTTGGTCAATAATAAGTAAAAGATACGTTGGAACTGTAGTTGTTCATTTTTTCGGGAATAGGTGGTTATAAGAGTGTTGGTGACTTTATTGTTATGAAATTTTGGCTTGTCACGAAAGGCGACATGGGAAATTATGCCCATTTTTTTTTTTCCCTTTTCGTTGGAGCTTTTTCTCTAGAATTTTATTTCAGAATTGAGAGAGGTCGTTTTTCATTTTCCAATGAAACTGCTCTGTTGGTCTGCCTCAAATCTGACTCTGTAACATTGAAATTTTGACCAGAAGTAAGGAGTTTTATTACCGGTATGAACAGAAACCAAGCTGAGTTCATATGCTCAATTTCGCGTGGTTTTCTGTATAGGAGCAGGTGCCATTGACCGCTTTACATTGACAAATGGCTAGCCGTGGTGCGACGGGGGCAAGCGACCTCGACCTCTGGGAATTGGAGGAGAGAGAAGCAGATAGACTGGGGCTAATGAGTTACCGTTGCCCATGCAGAAATTGTATGGGAGGTCGTTGCATTAGTAGGGCAACCATTCGCAAGCATCTCAGGACCATTGGAAGAGACCCTCAATTCACTGTGCCTATTTTGGTATGTCTAAACTACGTGATGTAATAAGCAAGTCATTTGATGTCCAGTGCTAAAATACTTTCAATGATTAATTCAATGAATAATTTGACACCCCATAGTCACGAATACTGAAATAGCTTCTGAATGCTATGACTAATTGTAGTGAGATATTAGTGACTGCATGAACGGTTTTATCACTACGTATATTACTGTGGTGGTGACTGCATTAAGTCACACATAGACTTGGGATAATACGACTATGTAGAGCCACATCGAGGTGACTATGCATAGTCTACAATGCTGAAATCATGAGATGGACATGACTAATTATAGTGAGGTATTAGAGAATATAGCAATGGTTTGATCACTACGTATAGTGATGTGGTTGTGACTGTATTGCATCATACACATACGTGAGATAATACGACGCTGTAAAGTCAAATATGCTTCACTACACATAGTCACCCATATCATCTGATGACTGCATGGAGTCCTTGTATACTCGTTTCTTTCACTACTGGGAGTCAAATTTCAATATTAAATCGGAAGCATCTGACTAGGACTTGACTGTCCGTAGTCTAATGCAAACGTATGCCATGCAGTCGAATCTGCCATTCTTACGGTGCGTAGTCATAGATTTCAGTTTCAGATTAGGGTGATAATGAGATCCGTTGACTATTACAAGTCAACCGTGCGGTTGTAATAAGCAAGTCATTTGATGTCCAGTGCTAAAATACTTTCAATGATTAATTCCAAGAGTGTGCTATGCTCAGGCGGGTCTCGTGGATGCGGAAAACGACCTTGTTGAAGAGAAAGTCAGGGAAAGCCCTCCTGAGCTTGACAACAACAATGGGGGCATGGACGCAATAAGAATGATCATGGAGTGCCTCTCTAGATACGATAACCTCAAGGACGAAGACCGTGAGGATTGTACTCCAACAGACGATGTGGAGGAAGATGACGCAATCCCATTGGAGGAAGAGGACTGCAGGGCAGATGTAATGGAGGAGTTAGTGGAGCATGCCCGAACTCCTCTTTTTGCAGGTGCCACAACAAGTCGGTTGGTTTCAACTCTTCTGCTACTCAATTGTTTTGCGGTGTTTGGAGTATCAAATGCATTTGCTGACGAACTACTTCAACTGCTGCATATTCTCCTTCCAAGCGACAATTACCTACCCCGTTCTCACTATGAAGCCTGGAAGTATGTGGTGAAGCTGGGACTGTCTTATAATATTATACATGCATGCCGCAATGGATGCTGCCTGTTCAGGAAGGAGCTGCAGGATACAAAGTCCTGTCCAAAGTGCAACGCCCCGAGATACAAGTCGGAGTCCAGCCCAATCCCATCCAAAATTCTACGCCATTTTCCGTTGATTCCCCGTCTGAAGCGCATGTACCGGTGTAAAAGACTGGCGGAACTTAACAAATGGCACGCCAATCGGAAGAAGGAGGGGAGTAACGTGGATTGCGTCCCCGATTCGAAGGCCTGGAAGCACATTGAGTCATTGGATGCCAACTTTACAGCTGAGCACAGGAACATACGCTTGGGGATGGCTCTGGACGGAGTGAATCCGTTCGGAAACCAGTCGCTCAGTCACTCGACATGGCCGGTTCTCCTGGTGAACTATAATTTGCCTGCATGGCTAGTGATGAAGCCATTTTTCATCATGCTTGCATTGCTGATTCCAGGGAAAGAGAGCGTGACCTCGGAGAACATCGATGTGTACCTTACTCCACTGATTGAAGAGCTCTTGGAACTCTGGAAAGGGGTACCAGCGATAGATGTGTCTGAAGAGCCCCCTAGACAGCATTTTGAACTGCGGGCTCTACTTCTTTGGTGCATGCACAACTTCCCTGCGTACGGACTAACATCTGGCCAAGTCACAAAAAGGTATAGAGCGTGTACGGAGTGTGGGCCAGATGTTACAACTCGGCGGTCAAAGGCTTTAGGAAAGAATGTATATGTAGGTCACCGCCGGTATCTCAGGAGACGGCATCCCTATCGTAGGCTCAAGCAAGCATTCGATGGTCAACAGGAGTACCGGCCGCCCCCTCCAATTCTAACAGGATGCGACATCAAGGGCTATGCACAAGAGAGAGTATCCTTCCTGCAGGAGTCACAAGGAAGAAGAGGTGGAGGAGAAAGCGACCCCATTCACCGGACCGGAGTGAAGCGGCTCTTAGCTCTGTACCTGCTTCCGTATTGGCAGGTACTAAGCGCATTCACTGGTTCCAGTAACTACTTTCAGAATTGTTGACTGAATCTAGTAACCTGCTTGATAAGAAGGTTGACTGTGAATAGTGCAATTTCTGAAATCCATCACTGCATGTAGGGAGAAAAATGAATATGGACCTATATCTTCTCAATGAATGCTTAAGATTCTTTGTCAATAGTGAGCAAATCTAACGCTGGAATGCTATGCTGGGATTTCTGGCAGGACCTCCTCATTAGACATGTTTTGGATCCCATGCACTGTGAAAAAAACATCTGCGAGAACGTGATGAAAACAATTTGGGGAGTCCGTGACACTTTGAAGGCCAGGCTAGACTTAAAAGAGGCCAATATTTGACCACATCTGCACCCGCTTCCTGGAAGGAAACCTGGGTATGTCGTACTTCCAACAGCTCCATATGTACTATCGAAAGAGGAGAAGGCGAAATTCCTAGACATTCTCCGCAATTTGAAGACTCCTACAAACTACGCTGGCCAACTTGCAAAGTGCATTGCGTCGGATGGGGACTTGAAGGGGCTGAAATCTCATGACTACCATGTCTTGATGCAACAGTTGCTCCCTTTGTGTTTGCGCACTCTCTTGGACAAGGATACGCGGGTGGCAATAATGCGGCTTAGTCGGGTGTTTGTACGATTGTGCGCAAAGTCCGTAGATCCCTCGTCCATGGAACAGTTATTGGAGTACACAGCTGAGACACTATGCATGCTAGAGAAGGTTTTTCCACCTTCATTCTTTGATGTCATGTCACACCTCCCCATTCACCTGGTGCAGCAGTTGGATATATGTGGTCCCGTACACACCCGATGGATGTATCCTATTGAGCGATACTTGAAGAGACTGAAGGGCTATGTTAGGCAACGAGTAAAACCCGAGGGATCCATGGCGAGGGGGTACACAATAGAGGAGGCGTTAGGATTTTGTACAGAGTACATGCAAGACTGTGAGCTAACACGCAGGAGGATCTAGGACGATCAGGAGGAAGTAGGGGCCAAGAGTGAGGTCGTGGAGGGTACAGGTCGATATCGACTCTTGACATCAGAGCTCAGGGCACGGATTCACGAGTTTGTTCTCACGAACGCGGAGCCTCTACAGTCATACAGAGAGTAAGCATCACTTGTTTTAGTCATGCGCTCTGTCTAGAAGGGACAATGTGACTGTGTGTAGTCACCAAAGGTCTATTGCGTACTAATTCTAGTCATCATATTGCAACACATGACTAGAGAATGTTTTGTAGATGACGTTTCCTCTATCTGCTTCCTGTTTTTGTTATCTAAAAACTTTCCATCCACTGTGGCTTCTAATCAGACGTCACTACTTGGAGATGGAAGCGCGGCACAGAATGCGTGCAGAGATACGCCGTCGATCACGGGGTAGAAGAGCAGAGTATCCACCAATCGCAAGGAATGAGCAGTTTTCTGAGTGGTTTCCTGCTGCAGTGCAACGGGATGTGGCAGCAGGCACATAGGTCGATGAAGATGTTCTTGGCCTTGTCCTACCACCTTCATGTGAGGCAAAATCGTATCGCAGCATGTATGCATACGGGAACCATATACGTGTGCGCGGAGCAGAGGTACACTTGTCAACGTGCGACAGCGGAGTAGCTGCAACATTCTCACAATCTTGCCGTGCCAGCAGAAAGGACAAGAACCACAGGCTCGCGAACGTGGAGTACGTGGGGTGGGTCGAAGAGATTATTGGTGCTGACTATGGGAAGTTCGAGGTACTCCTACTGTATTGTAAGTGGGTCCAAGCTACGTGGATTGGGCCACGGGCAACTATGAAGAGAGATGAATACGGTTTCACTCTCGTGAACATTGACCGTACCATTCCGTACTCATCAGATTCGTTTGCGTTTCCTCTTCATGCTCAACAGGTCTTCTTTGTTGACGATGTGGCACATCCTGGGTAGAAGGTTGTTCTACGCAATCAATCACGAAGTGTGAGAGTGACCTCCATGGCTGAGGGAAGACCAGATCTACACTGCCTAAGCTTACGCGACGATGCTAAAAGTCAGGGATTGATGGCACAGAATGTCACTGATGATACCGCAACAATGCCGCCTGTTTTATCAAGTTCCAGGGAGCTTTCTAGCAACGAGGTGCAGCTTGCTTTGCAAATGGAGGATACAGAGGCGGACTACAATGATGAGTCACCACAGTAGGACTGTAGGAGCCCAACTACTATCTGTAGAAATTTGGTATAGCAAAGGAGTAGTCACAGAGATTGCACAGTTAACAAATTCGAGTTGTATAGACAAAGGCAGTTCATTACCAATATAAGTAAAGAAAACTGTCCAGTTGACTATGTAATTTTGCAATCATTACCAATATAAGTAAAGAAAACTATGCACATGACTACAGTATTTTGCAATCACTTTGACATCTCAAAAAAGTACGGAAAGGTGATCAGTAATAGCTCATTTGTCAACATGGGAAACCAATTGTTGGACTCTCTTGCAATTAGTTAGTAATTGTTTGAAGTTGTATTTATAGGTGCTGCTAAAATGCAATTCATTACTAGTATAAGTAAAGGAAACTGTCTAGATGACTATGTTATTTTGCATTCATTACTAATTTAAGTAAAGAAAACTGTCCACATGACTACGTTATTTTGCAATCACTTTGACGTCTCCAAAAAATATGGGAAGGTGATCAATTATAGCCCAATGTGTCAGCCTAGGAAATCTAAAGCAAAGTTAAGCATACAAGGCATTTTCGTGCATCTGGAAAGTAAGTGGAAAGATAGAGCAAGTGCTAATCATGATTTTTGGACTCTCTTGCAATTAGTTACTAATTTTTGAAGTTGTATTTATAGGTGTTACTAAAATGCAATTCATTACCAATATAAGTAAAGGAAACTGTGTCGATGACTATGTTATTTCGCAGTCATTACTAATTCCAGTAAAGAAAACTGTCCACATGACTACGTTATTTTGCAATCACTTTGACATCTCAAAAAAGTATGGGAAGGTGATCAATAACGGCTTCTTTGTGAGCATGGGAAATCTGTAGCAAAGTTAAGCATACAAGGCAATTTCGTCCATCGGGATCGCAAGTGGAAAGATAGAGCAAGTGGAATCATGATTTTTGGACGCCCAACCCAATTACTTACTAATTTCTGAAGGTGTATTTAGTAGTGTTTCTAGAATGGTGCCCTAAAATGACATCCTATAATGTTTGCGCGCAGACATGGTAGTGTTGAATAGACAAGCTATTATGTAAGTGAAGATTATGGACCTACTCCTATTTTACAGCACTCACCCATTGAGCCAACGAGTAGAGGACTTCAAAATCATCTGATTGAAATATATGACTACTATTAGTCAGGTTATTTACTACATGACTGCATGTAGTCACCCAAACCAACTCTATTACTACAGTAAGACATACATAAACCATATACCCATACAATCCGACTACATTAGTATGACTACACATAGTAAGCACTCAGAGCATGACTCTGGGAACCGGGCAGGAGAACATATGTCCCGTTCCCGTAGACGTTCTTACCCAGGTCCTCAAAAATATGACTACTTATATGACTAGTCCATGACTGGACCCTCTTAGGAATGATTTTAGACTAAACCAATGACTGAGGTGACTACATAGTCATATGCGCTTAGTCAAATCCGGTCACATTCGGCTGGTTTTCTTGTAGTGTTTCCACAGCATTTCGAAGGGCCAGTTGAAGATGAAGAGATATCAGTTGAAGAAAAGAATGCAAGATGGGAAGGACCAGCCAAAGCACATTCGGCATGACCATTGGGTAAAGTTGTCAAAACTCATCTTGGAGGAGAAAAAACAGCATGAAGCAGAGAAGTTGCGATACAGCCGAGCGCAAGTGAGGAGGCCGTCTTCAGCCGGGCGCAAGGAAGAATATGTTCGAGCTAATTTGGTAAGTCTTCAGTCTTTGTTTTCATGCCTTTCATCACAAGCATTCCAAGCTTTCTAGACTGCCAGCAAAGTCAGATGATCACCGGTACTTGGAGAAACTTGCATGTTCTCCTTCTTAGTTTCGTCAGAAGTCTATTACAGCTCCTGATCTCTAAGGCTGTACAACTGTTCCATAGCGCAAACCAGGTCTTGAAGTGACTAGGTGCAGTCATCAAATTAGAGTTTGTGATTGTTCTCAGTCATCACGTTCGAATTCGTGACTTTTTTTAGTCATAGAGATGTCTGACCCAGGTTAACCCATTCATTTTCGAGGACACTTGACGGCAGCAGCTCATTCCTGTAAGCAATTTCTGTGTACAATCGTTAACATTTTCCAAGTCCAGTCCTTCCTGCACGTCCTGCTCGTTGCCTTACAGAAGCCCGTGAAATTGTGGTGATAACCCGACGACGTAGTTGATTCCAGCAATCGTGAGAGAAGCCACATCAATTGTCACTAATCATGCAGCACTAACTAGGGAATCTAACATCTCTGTGCAGGCCATTGAGCTGGAGAGAAGCCCAACTAGGGTTGAAATTGAAAGGGAGCTTGCACGGGTCAAAAATGCCCCTCGAAGACTCATTCCTAGAAAAGAAACCTCCCCGAGTAGCCGAGTGTCTGATGCACAGCCAGAGCACGACAGTGATTGGCGGAGATCCATTGGGAAGAACATTGAACGCATCATGTAGCACCTGCAGATTCCCGTTGTCACCCCCATGAAGGCAGCAAGTGCAAAGAGCAGCTCCAGCTCAGAGTCCACCGGCACAGACACTTTACGAAAGCCAGATCACATTCAAGAAAGTATCATGCCACTGCAGGTACAAGTATGATCTTGATGTGTATTGTCCAACTCCTGTTATTACAGCTCCTGCTTGGGCACTTCTTAAAATCTTGTGCCTTAGTTCTAGAAAAATTCACTATGCCAAGTTCGTGACTGTTTGTAGTCATTGATATGGAAAGAGTGACCAGGCTTGACTAGATGCAGTCATGAAGTTCGAATTCGTGATTGATAATAGTAATGAAGTTAGAATATGTGACTTCTCACAGTCATCAGTTTAGAATCTATTACTATCCACAGTCATAAAATTTGAATAATTGACTGGAATGGTCAAGAAGGTGTGGCATTGTTTAACACATTTGTAAACATTGCTCATGATTAAAAGCCATGACTGAGAGGATCCTTATTGACGTGTTGCCTCTGTACTCAACAGGGATTGCAGCAAGCAGGGGAGTACGAATCGCAACCTGCAGATCCGGATAAGGCAGAGGACATTCCTGCAGTAGGTGATGTGAAAGACTCACATCCGTCGGGAACTTCGAGCAACCCTGCAGGAGGCACTCCGGATTGTGGTACAGTGACCATGGCAGAGTCAGGAGGACGTGCCCCAGTTGTGTACTCAACTCGGAATTTGAGGGCTTCCAAGCCTGCAAAAGAGGACACTCGCACCCAGAAGAAAATGCGTTTGACTGAGGTTGAGAAGCTGAAGAAAGACCACGATGACACAAAGAAGCAAAGGGCACTCCAGGGGAGCAAAGAGAAAGCTGAAAAGAGCAAGGAAGCCAACATTGACAGTCAGCAGAACGCGAAAGGGAAGAGGAAGAGAAACATGAACGCACCGGTAAGTGAACATGTAAGTGTCGGCAGCCTTGTATTTTCACAGGTGTTTTTCTAAAAGCACCAATTCAGTGATTCAGTCCCAACTGATCCCTGTTTTGTGTGTTTTTTTATTTTTATAGGTTGTACAAGAAACCGAGGACCCAGATTTAAAGAAGGGTGACCCTGTGAGACTCAAGAAAAACATGAACGCACCGATAAGTGAACATGTAAGTGCCATGAGCCACTCCTTGGAATGTTGTGCCTTAGTTCTTTAGAAATTCATTATGCCAAGTTCGTGACTGTTTGTAGTCATTCATATAGAACAAGTGACCAGGCTTGACTAGATTCAGTCACGAAGTTAGAATACGTGACTGATATTAGTAATGACGTTAGAATATGTGACTTCTCACAGTCATAGAATTTGAATAAGTGCCATGAGCCTTGGAGAAGTACATCTTTGTATCAAAGCAGCAATTTAGTCCCAACTGATCCTTGTTTTGTGTTTTTTTTATTATTATAGGTTGTACAAGAAGGTGAGGACCCGGATTTAAAGAAGGGTGACCCTGTGAGACTTAAGAAAAACATGAACGCACCGATAAGTGAACATGTAAGTGCCATGAGCCACTTCCTGGAATGTTGTGCCTTAGTTCTTTAGAAATTCATTATGCCAAGTTCGTGACTGTTTGTAGTCATTCATATGGAACGAGTGACCAGGCTTGACTAGATTCAGTCATGAAGTTAGAATACGTGACTGATATTAGTAATGACATTAGAATATGTGACTTCTCACAGTCATAGAATTTGAATAAGTGCCATGAGCCTTGGAGAAGTACATCTTTGTATCATAGCAGCAATTTAGTCCCAACTGATCCTTGTTTTGTTTTTTTATTATTATTATAGGTTGTACAAGAAGGTGAGGACCCGGAGTTCAAAAAGGGTGACCCTGTGAGACTCAAGGGAATTGAAGAAGGGGAGGAGGATAAAGTTGTGGCACTCGGGAAAGTGCAGAATGTAGCTAGGGCTTCTCTACACGGGAAAACCATAATTGCAGGAACCGTGTCTGTAGAAGTGCAGAAAAGCCTAGATGACGACTACAGTTTGTTTGCACCCGTAGATCTAGATGATCCACCCGTGACCTTGGTAGAAGAAGCAATAGGGCACTTTGTACTGTGGCCCACAGAGTTCATGGACATTGATCTGTCCTTCTCCCAAGCAGTTTAGACTGATCGAGTTCCAGTTGCAGTGCATCCTGTTTCAACACCGAATTTTCTCTTTCAATGAAATGTGTGAAAATCATTTGCATGACCTGACGCAGTGCTCACAACCGCACGGTTGACTTGTAATAGTCAACAGATCTCATTATCACCCTAATCTGAAACTGAAATCTATGACTACGCACCGTAAGAATGGCAGATTTGACTGCATGGCATACGTTTGCATTAGACTACGGACAGTCAAGTCCTAGTCAGATGCTTCCGATTTAATATTGAAATTTGACTCCCAGTAGTGAAAGAAACGAGTATACAAGGACTCCATGCAGTCATCAAATGATATGGGTGACTATGTGTAGTGAAGCATATTTGACTTTACAGCGTCGTATTATCTCACGTGTGTGTATGATGCAATACAGTCACAACCACATCACTATACGTAGTGATCAAACCATTGCTATATTCTCTAATACCTCACTATAATTAGTCATGTCCATCTCATGATTTCAGCATTGTAGACTATGCATAGTCACTTCGATGTGGCTCTACAGAGTCGTATTATCCCAAGTCTATGTGTGACTTAATGCAGTCACCACCACAGTAATATGCGTAGTGATAAAACCGTTCATGTAGTCACTAATATCTCACTACAATTAGTCATAGCATTCAGAAGTTATTTCAGTATTCGTGACTATGGGTAGTCCAATAGATGTGACTCCAAAGAGTCCTATTCTCCCAACTCAATGTATGACGCATTTCAGTCATCATCTCACCACTATGCGTAGTGATAAAACCAGTCATGTGTTGACTGATACCTCACTACTATTCGTCATATCATTCAGAAGCTATTTCAGTATTTGTGACTATGGGGTGTCAAATAGATGTGACTCCAAAGAGTCGTATTCTCCCAACTCAATGAATGACTCAATTCAGTAACCATCTCACTACTATGCATAGTGATAAAACCTGTCATGTGTTGACTCATTGATCACTAAAAATAGTCATGCCATTTGCATATAGATGACTACGTGTAGTCATAAATGTATGACTATATAGAGTCATATGGTCCCAAGTCCTACTGCAGGTCCCGTTTTGAGTTCCCAAAACACTGTGGGAACGCAGCATTGGGAACAAGAAGTGTCCGATATGACCCCCAGTCAGATTGTCCGAAGCGACTAAGTCGAAATGACTACAAACAGTGCTAGTCACATTTTGGTTTATGCCCTATTGTAGTCATAAAACCTAGTCACATTGGGCTGGTTTTCTTGTAGTGTTGCATTTAGGATATTTCATAATTTCATTCTATATGCAACAAATCTATCTCGTGAAATCAATTCTAGAATAAATCATAGGTAAACAAAGAATCGAATTTTTGGGAGAAGTGATAGAGAGTTGTTGTCGGGCAGCAATCGCAACATGCGATTCCCAACTGGCTAGGCCTAGCCAATTCCCAAAAAAAAAAAAAAAAAAAAAAAAAATCTTTTTTTTCCCTTTTTTAGATGTTTACTCTAAACTTACACCTAGTACCTCAAAGTCCACTGCTGATTTTTAACCAATGGGATGCCTCATAAGCTATCCAACCGGATACGCTTAATTACAATACATTGGCAGTTGATTAAGGGATTATTTTTCCTACCCTCTTTTGATGACAAAGGCTTTATGTGGTGAATAAAGATCTCACCTTCATTTGTTGCATTCATGGTACTCACAACTCTCTGACGGTTCCTCAAGATTCGTGCCTTAGGATCGCTTTACACCTAGAGGCCAGGCCAATTCCCCTTGAGGCCAATTCCCCTTGAGGCCAATTGCATGAAATTTCAACCCCTTTGGGCTTGAGGCCGGCCTCAACTACCCATTATAATAAGATTATAACGGGGGCCAATTCTCCCATATGTAAAGGCTTTGGGGCCAAGAAGCGAGGCCGATTCAATAAATGTAGCAAATTTTAGCCCCTCTCTCTTTTCAAATGAGCCGTTTAGATTTCCACATAATCCAACGGATTTAGAAAATCATCTTTTATATAAAAAAGGTTTTATTAATTGAAATTTGACATTGGCCCCGAGGCCAAGAATTGGCCTTCCATTTTGGATGCACCCAATTCAACGAGCTCGGGCCATGTCGGACCATGCGTTTTTTAAGTAAAAAATTCATATCACCAAATCAGCCCGGACTCTAGGTGTAAAGGGGTTGGGGCCGATTTCAGCCTTTTGACCAATCACAAGTGAGGATTTCAAGCCTCTTACACAACAAATTGGGCCAACCTCTAGGTATAAAGCGGCCCTTAACCCCTAAACGTCCAGGCATCCAGTTTCTGGACATTTGTTGGTCAAACCCAATTTTGATCTTGAAGACGACTTTTGTTGCTAATACACCCAACTAAGAAAATGAAGTTTATTAAGTCTAGTTTGAACTCCACTTTTCAAATCTTAAAAATTCCAATTATTGAGTATTTTATTGCTTGTGCAAGCTTTGTAGCTCAAGGTTTGAATTACACTACATAGGATGTTCACCTTTCGAATTTCAAAATTTAAATAAAAAATTTCTATGGAAAACATATCATGTGATTCTTCATTGTAATTTGTACCTGCTCCCAAAAAAATATTAATTTTTTAAAGCTTTTTTGTAATAAAAAATATTTTTTGAAGTATTTGACTTAAAAATTTGTTAAAAAGGCCGTATTAAATCAAAAAAATCTGAAAATTTCAAGACTGATAGGAAACATTCAATTCCATGCATGAAAAATATTACAAAATATATTTTGATAAATCTTGAAGGCTAAATTGTGTAGTTTGACTTTCCTACAAAGGAGTGGTACGTTTAAGGGTTAATGCATGAATCAAAGTAGTCGCGGGCTGTTAATGTACAAATTATGCAGACATGCGGTGGTATTTCCTCACAATTGCTTTGCATACTGAGACAAAATATTGGTGACAACAATCATAGATCGAACTATATGGATAGAATCTAAAATTCATAATGTACAACTTTTATTCATATATCAAGTTCAAAATATCCCTCTTAGTTACATTTTATAAGACATCTTTAAGATTCTCCAAATCTAGAGAGGGGTGAAGACATTTTAAGGGTTAACCATTAAATCACACATCTAAAATTAGAAATTTTGGAGCATTTTGAGTTTTACCTATAAATGGAGAGGTTATTTACATTCTAAAAATGAAAACACGCACTATCTTTGTTATGTATGATGCTTGAAAAATTAAATCTGTAAAAATCTTTCTCCATTGTTAGATGTTCGTAGTCGAAGTACCTTGAAAATAAAAAAATCCAATCTCTATGGGAGTGAAATTTGTATAACCCCTAAATATCCTCACCCCTATCTAGATTGGACAATTTTGCAAAGATGCATTATAAAATGCAACCAAGAGGGATATTTTCAACTTGATGTATGAATGAAAGTTTTACATTATAAATTTTAGATTCTATCCATACGGTTAGATCTATGATTGCTATCACCAATATATTTGTATAAAATCTGAAACTCAAAGTTCAAAATTCTTTTGTAATTCGATTACGAACAAGATATTGACAAATTTTTAGATGAAATTTATTGTGATGGGTTGAAATGTAATACTCTAATTGTTGTAGTTTTAGGAGATTTTTTGGTTGCTTAGTTTTATGAGATGACTTTTTCAAGAGCACTTTTAGACTAAAATCTTTGAAATTCTTAGTGAAACACTACAACATAAAATGAGGCATAAAAGTTTCACAAATCATCCCCTTTCTGATCGGATCACACATGCATAAAGCTAACTTCCTATAAAAAATTCAGTAAAAATTCACACTGCAAAAAATGCATGATGGATGAGAAAATAAAGTTTGCTTTTGTACATCATGCAAAATATGCATGGTTGGGCAATTAGGGGTTAAAAGTTAGTCCTTTGACGTGTGTGCGTTCATATAATGAATGACGAATAGATTGTAACCTTTCTCTTGACTGCATCATATTCAGTTTTTCATCCATCCAAAATTTCTCTTAGTTCTTGTGCTAGTTGATTATCATTTGTAGAATACGGATCTTCAAGATAAGATATTGCGATTTTTTTAAATATAACATAATTGGTTTATGTCAAATTTCATTCTTAGTTCAAAAGTGAGACCTTAAACATGATTTTCCAAAACAAGTACAATCTAATAATGGAAATCATAGCATCGCGTAGTGCAGGTTATTCCAAATTCATTGCAACAATTTTTAATTTTTTGGGGGTTAGTTTCGGATTTTTAATTGAATTTCAAAAGAAAAGCTTGAATATTTAATAATAATTATTAATAAAAAAATGATTAATCCAACCATACAGATGTGATCTTCACATTGACATTTATAGCTTAGCTTTGTACATTATATCTATTTTTGTTATTTATCAAACTTTTTATAACGCATCTTTGAAATCAGTGTTGAAACAGGATGTTAAAGAGAAAAACCCTTAACTGCCCAAACGTTCATTATTTGGACGATGTACAAATTTCATCCACGTATTCTCATCCATCATACAATTTTTGTAGTATGGATTTTTTACTATAGCTTTTATAGAAAGTTAGCTTCATGCTTGTGTGAACCAATTAGAAAGGGAATGATTTGTGAAATTTTTTTGCCTCGTTTCATGTTGCGGTGATTCACCACAAATTTTAAAGATCTTAGTTCAAAATAGTTCAAAAGTACTCTTTGAAAAAGTCAACTCATAAAACTAAACAACCAAAAAGTCTCCAAAAATCACTACACTTAGTGTATTAAATTTCAACCCATCACAACAAATTCCATCTACAGATTGTCAATATCTTAATCTAATTGAATTAGAAAAGAATTTTGAATTTTA
Source organism: Pohlia nutans (assembly GCA_022496805.1). Classification (NCBI taxonomy): domain Eukaryota; kingdom Viridiplantae; phylum Streptophyta; class Bryopsida; order Bryales; family Mniaceae; genus Pohlia; species Pohlia nutans. The sequence continues at coordinate 27,007,416 of CM040101.1, read as the reverse complement.
AGTTTCAAATTTTATACAAAATATTGGTGATAGCAATCGTAAATCTAACTACATGAATAGAATCTAAAATTCATAATATACAAATTTTATTCATACATCAAGTTCAAAATATCCTTCTTATTTGCATTTATAATGCATCTTTGCAAAACTGCCGAATTTGGAGAGGGCTCTAGGCATTTTAGGGGTTAATGAAACATGTAAGTAGGAAATGCCCGGGTATCTGGAGATGGAGAACACGTTCTCACGGCGTTCTCAATTTGGGAACTTCATCTCTCTCCTTTCGGCTGGCCCTTGTAATCTGCTACACCCATCTTCACGAACTCGACGAGCAATGATACCTCTGTGAATTTTTTCCAACAGTCCAATCTAGGATTTAGGGTTTTACACCGAAGGGCTTATAAAGCATGAGCTCATTGAGATTTTTCTAGCTCCTCTGTGACAATTCCTTCGGTGGAATTTCTCGCGGTCCAGAAAATCGATGAAGCAAAATCTTTCTTAGTTTGACGAAATTCCCATCGAATTGCGACGGAATGCTCGAGTGTAGTTGGCATGGCATTATGCGCATCCTCAAGGCCGCCCTTTCCATTTCGACTGGGCCATCAGACTGAAAATTCTAATTCGATTCAGACGGTGAGGAGTTATGGCAACAACTCTTTGTAACGCTTTTAGTCTTGTTAGTTGCAGCTGTAAATTCAACCCTGCAGCTGTAAATTCAATAGGTAATGTAAGAACGACGAGATTGTCGTTAAGCCGGCCTCTAGGTTTGGACAAGAAATTCGTCTTAACGAAAAGGATCCGTGTTCGTAGTGTATATGATGATACTGTGGAGGAAAGCACAGCGGAAGAAATTGTAGAAGAGGAAAGGAGGACGGTGGGAGTGTTCTGGGATTTAGACAACAAGCCGCCGAAGGGCGTGGCGCCATACAAAGCGGCGATTAGCCTTCGGGACTTGGCCAGTGAGTTCGGGCTGGTGGTGGACATGGTGGCGTACGCGAATCACCACGCATTCACGTACGTGCCGCAGTGGATCCGCGACGAGCGGCAGGAGCGGAAGCGGTTGAACATTCTGGAAGAGCAGGGTGCGCTGAAGCCCGAGGAGCCGTATCGGTGCCAGTACTGCGGGCGCAAGTGCCAGACCTACTTGAAGCTGAAGAAACATTTCAAGCAGCTGCACGAGCGGGAGCGCAACAAGCGCGTCAGCCACTTGAATCACCTCAAGGGGAAAAAAAAGCAGCGCTACAAGGAGAAGCTGGCGGAGAAAGAAGAAAAGTACCAGGCCATCGCCTCGCAGCTCATTGTACCTCGCCATGGCTATGGCCTTGCACCTGAGCTCAAGCGCGCGGGGGTTTACGTGAGAACTGTGGAAGATCGACCCCAAGCTGCTGATGAAGCTCTCATGAAACACATGACTGTCTACATCAACAGGTAATCTCTCAATCTCAACAGGATTTTTTGTGTATTTTCTGTAGTGTAGGAAAATTGGACCCCCTGATGGAAAGCATCTGTTTGTGTGAAAATGACTTCAGTTTGACACGATCGACACTGTTGATCTTGTAGTATACACCAAGAGCTTTAAAACGATGTATTGCAATCAGAAAACCGAGGTAAAATGAGAAAATGCCACTGTTGCAAATTTCAGTGATGCAGATGGCCATATTGGGCGTTTTAGACGCTTGGGGGTTAAGTATTCACAGTTTTAAAATGAGAAAGTCAATTGATCATATAATTGTGGAAAATCAATAATTCAGATGGGACCAAAATTTATATTACTAGAACTAGTGAAGATCGTTGCTTGTGTTGGTCAAAAAGGAAAGAAATTCGAACAAGAGGAAGTCCAAATAGGACCTACTCAAAACTGTTAAAAAAAACACGCTGTGGATGCTTAGGGGTTAAGGTAGAGGCCTCTCGAAACGCTACTGTTCTTGAAACCAGGCAGTAAATGGTCACATTGTGAAGTTTGAATGGTTCCCGAGACTCATTTAAGGTGCAAATAGGGATGCTTGGGGTTGAAAGATGGTACAAGGGTGTTGATTTATGGATATGGCACAATCTTGTATTGGCTGGAGTGATGTACGAGGATTTCCGGTTGCGTTTTTAGCCCTAAAAATGCTAGTGTGCTTGAAATAAGGCAATAAAATGGTCGCATTGATAAGTTTGAATGGTCTCTGAGATTAATTTCAACACATTCATGGTGCAAATATGGAGTTGCAAGTAGTTACAAGAGTGTTGGTTTTAGATACATGGATTTTAGGGTTTTGATTATGAGGACCATTTTATGAACATAGAGGTTTGTTTTTAGATGCATAAGTTGAAGATGTGTTGATTTATGAATATGGCACCTCTAACAAGCTTTAGAGAGAGTATGCAAAGTTTGATGAGCTATGTTGATTACATAAATTTTAGGGTTTAGATTACGGGGATCATTTTATGAACGAAGAGGCTTGTTTTTATATTCCTCATCATTGCAAGATAATCCACATTGCAACAAATGTTTTTTCAGCAAGAAACGTGTCATGTTTGTTTACTGCACCCTCGACTTACCTTAGCATATGATGCCATGTTGTGAGTGCAGGGGACTGGAAACCCTAATCCTTGTGTCGGATGACTCCGACTTCATCAACATCCTCAGGCTGGCGAGCATGCAGAAGTTGCAAACGATTGTAATTGGGGACACCATGACACTGAGCAGACATGCGGACCTTGCATTCTCCTGGGATGAAGTGGCATCAGGCAGAGCGCAAGTTGCAGCAGCAGAAGCGCATCAGGAGTGGACAAACAAAAGAGAGTTGATTCAAGAGCTCGAGGATGATTCGGATCTGTACCCTCGCAGTAACTTGCAGTTTACGACGTTGCGACCGAATTCAAGCGTCTCTGCTTTCTCTGAGCAGGAGGAAGATGAAGATGAAGACGATGATGATGAATATGATGAAGATGAAGATGAAGATGATGAGGATGAGGATGAGGAGTCTGCATTTGAGGACTTTTCTCCCTGGAGTAGAAGAGCAGCAGCCGGCGAATCTAATAAGGTTTACTAGAAACCAAAATGTTTGTTACTCATTTATTTATCAAAGATTTTATCCAAAAATTTATACTGGTTGCCTATGTTTGCATGAGGGCCGCTCGTCTCCAGTTGGGTGGCAAAATTTATAGAAGTCAAAATAATGACTTGTAATGCAATGGACAAGCAAGTTGGATCCTGAGATAGGAGGAAGGGTTCCCCTACACAAAATTCTAAGATCACATGGGTTGCAACATCTTGCTCAGTTTAGATACTCCGTATTTGTTAGGACTGTGAACCCGCCTTCTTATTACTTACATAATAGACTTAACTGAAAAGGACAAACTCATGTTATGTTAGGTGAGTAGAAGGTGAGTCAAGGGCAGCCAAGTTGACTGGCACGGTTGCTACAGAATCCCAAGATAGAATACATGTTGAACTAGTTTTGCCGTCAAAAAATGGCAAAACTAGTTCTAAGAGGAGTTTGGTGTCCGATGCGTGTGTTGATTGACTAATGCGGCTTTGCCATCTACCTTTCTGCCGGCTACAGAATTTTGCCTATTATAGGATTACCCCAACCCCGAAGTCTAAGGAAAAGCGAAGTTTTCAATATGAGTTTTCATTTTTGGATACACTCCTGGAGAGCATAAACTTCCATTCCCTGAAATTTTGGGGGTCAAAACTGAGGTTTTGATTTCTGTTAACTCAAATGAGGCCTTCTTTTTGTGTCACCGGACACAATCTATTATGAGACACTACCCTCTATATCCTCTACATATTCTCTACAGGAATAGGCACCATCGAGGTTATGTGTTTTAATAAAATGTACTATCAACCATTCGGTTTTGGCTGGTCCAAGTAATGGACATGTAAGTGTTTCCATGGACCCTCAAAACCTGATCAAATGTTGAAACAAGGGCTTCAAACACGGTGCAAAATTGTACAGTACGTTGTTTCACATTTTCATTCAAAGAGATGATTCGGTATTATCATAGGCTTGTATATTGTTTAGACAAATACCAGTAGCTTGCGAGGAGGATGTTCACCGAATAAGCTGAAAATAGCGTAGTGACTTAACAGTATAGAATTAACTACATTATAATGTGTTCCAAGCGATGGTGCATGGTGTGTAAAGGACTGATGAGGATACATGGTTCGAAGAGAGCATTGATGATGCAAATTATGAAAAGTGGAGAGAAGAGCTCTCAATATGAGCTCTTACAATTGATTATCGTAGAAGTTTAAAAAGCTGGTGTACATATACAATGGCGGAAATTCTTTACAGTTTCCCTTTTTAGGAACTGAGGTATCACTAATCTTCAGCGGGAAAATCAATTCTACCTTCATCTAACAATCAGTATTTAACCAAAAGCAAAGACCACACCGGAAAACCTCTTCAGGTGCAAAGTTAAAAGTTGAGGAGAGCAGACAGACCGTTCCACCCGAACATGCCAGGCCTTTCAGCATGGTTGGGAGGCGCGAAGTTGAGTGCGAACATCTCCTTGGGGGCAGATCCAGGGTTTATAATTCCCACGATCCTGGCTACAATTTCAGCACTGGCTTGTATGTGGCTGAGGTTGTGAGGGTCCATCCACAACTTGTAGACTAGCTGGAGCTTCCGCTGCTTGCCGTCCAAAGGAACACCCCATTTCATGTACAGATCTTCCCTTTCCTCGTTCGACAACCTTCGCGACATCTGCCTTGCAAGAAGCTCCCTTTCCCTCTTCAAGCTTTTCGAGCTGCATGATTCGGAACACGAACCACATTCAGTTGAGATAAAAGTTCAAAACAACAATTGCAATGACATACGTAGCTAAAGGATTTCAACAGCATCATTCCCTGCTTCAGAGAATCTACTATACTATAAGTAGGTCCTTGTATCTAGTCGTTAACCTCGAACAAACAGTTTTCTGATTTCGAACAGTGATCTTAAGTAGAGAGATTTCGTATGGGCAGGAAACCAACCTGTTTGAGCAGTTTGGGCTCGCAGGAATCAGATGCTCCTCGACAGTGTTCAGATTGTTTTGGTTCGTAAGAGCCTCGGCGTTGAAATTCTCCTGCAGCCAGGTCAGGCGGCGCAATTCCACTTCCATGTAGATGCTATCAGCAGGGTCCCCTTTAAATAAAAGATAAAACTGAGTTCTGTGGATGATAGAGACATTGCAAGAGTCCCACAACTCGAAAATTAGTGCTCTTTGCTGGTCAAATTGGGACTTCCAGCTGCCTGGTGATTGCACAGGCTCCAGAGCAAGCTCATCATCATTGAGGTCGTCACCTCCTTCCTCGTCTTCTTCGTTCACGTTGGCCTCGAGTTCGAGTACCTGTATTAGCAGGGAAAATAAGCGATCAAGAATGACTATTCCAGTCGCAGAACATCATAGTTCTAAGCACTAATTGCTAACGAAGCTATTTCAATTAGGAGTGCGAAGAAAGTAGATGAAAAGGTGCTGTACCTGGCATACAAGCAGCTGCTTCTGATATTGCAGCTTCGCCACACGCTCCTTCAATTCCGTTACGTAAGAACGAATGCTCTTGATGTTGTCCTCAGCTGCGGTCTTAAACAGATTCTGCATCTTTCGGATATCGACCGAATTGGACCTCTTATGCCCACCACCAGGGCTGTCTTTTGACTGGCTGGAGTTCATATCGGATTTAGCTGGCGATGCGCCTTGTTTCTGGTGTCCATTCCCTCGAGGTGTTCCGTGCTCCCCTCCGTTGTGAGGGTTATTGTCACGCGGTGCTCGCGGGGGTGTATTCTCGTTGTTCTCATTATTGGCATATCTTAAGCTCCTCCGGGCAGCTGGGGAGCAAGGAGTATCAGCAGTAAGGCGCTGCCTAGCCATGCTAGCAGGGGTTAATGGAACATTCTTCTTCCGAGCAGGGGTCCTGGGTGACTCTCCAGGTTCCTGTGAACAACAAAGATCACGACAGGTTTGTCTCAGCAGTAATCCAAATAATGTGAAACACACCGGTTAACTGTCCTAGAAGTCATGTCTGCGATCACTTGAAACCACTTCAATCACATCAAGTACAGAATGCTTTTACTTGCGAGTTTGAAGAGAATGATTAGTAATTAAAGCTAACCTAGTAAATAGTCTAAAACATATCAACTGACTTGCGTCTTCCAGTATCCCTGCGTGTTAATGATCAGAATCCAAGTGAACAAGCTTCTCTTCCTTTTTCTTTAAAAATGAGTTAAAAGGATAACACTTACGCTAGGTGACTGTGTTTCGTTGGCAAGTATCATTTTGTCCAAAGATCTCTGAACACTTTCCAACTGCTCCTCCAAAGTTGCTATAGTAGCGTCAGCATCGGTTTTGTCCTTGTCTCCCAGTCTAGAGAGCTCTTGTCGCAGTGTTACGTGGTTCATGCTGATGGATTGGCGAAGAGTGGCTACATCTTCCTTGTTCTCAAAGCCCTTAGCTCTCGAAGCTGTGGAACGAAGACTGTGCATCGTAACGATCTCATCTTGGAGTTTTTTAATTGTAGAAGCAGCGTCATGGTTCATGCCTGCTTGGGCTAGCCGTAGGCATTCAACTTCCTTCTGGAGAGCTTCAAGTGCTCGGTTGGCATCCTCTCCCAACTCATCCTGCAGGTTTTCCAGCTTGCGAATCTCCTGTACCAGCATAACAGAGGCAGCAGTGGATTGCCTGATAGACATGCTTGGACCTTTAAGCCGGAGCGTGCTAGGGGGGGTCTGCGGTTGCTGGTTTTGTAGTTCCAATTTTCGAATGAGATAATCTCCCGAATCAGACCACCTTCTTCGGTTCGCGGTAATCGAAAGAGCATTGTGGGCGATGGACTGAGGTCCAGGAGTTAATGGCTGCTATGCATACCAGATGGACAACATTAGAAGGTAGCTTAAACACGGAGAAACATAAAACTGATAAATAGATAAACCACACTAACTGATTAAAGCCTCTGCTCCGATTGGAGGTGTAACATAGGTCTTACAGGTCTCTTTGTCGCTTCGTCCGCAAGCTTCTTAGCTGCCTCTTCTGCTAGTCTCTTAGCCACCTCCTCTGCCTCCAGCTTCCTGCTGACTTCGTCAAGCCGAGCTTGTGCAGCGTCACGCTGTACTTGCAGCTCTTTAAGTTCCTCTACCATCTGTGAACGACATAGACTCAGGATTCTTCTTGGACGAACTGACTACATGATTTGGAATCAAAATTACTGTTCAAAATGTTACTTTAACTGTACATGACATTCTTCAGCAATAGCCTTGGGTTGTCATTGGGAACAGATGCTGGAGCGCACATGGCGATTCAGAGTTCATTGTTCACCATGAGTTTCTATCTGCTCAAGGTTAAGAGGTGACATAGTGCATAATATTCCTCATAAGTCAGAAGAGTCAGGCAAAATATATTATGTAGGGGCTGCTAAAAACCTTTTGAATCTGGAGATCTTTAGCTTGGAGCAAAGCTTCAGATGTTGCGACGTCAGTAGCAGAATCAGGCACCTTCAGCTCAGCCTCCAGTCTGGCCACCTCCTTCTGTAGTTGCTTCACCAATACCTTATCTGACACAACCTGGCAGAACATAGCACGAAATCGTTTTCTTTGTTATTGAACCATCAAAGCAGGGATACAGATGATTGCAAGTTCATAATTGAACTTGCACATGAACAGGATCGGACCATGACTGAATAGGGACCTTACCATGTTAATATGCGTGGTATTGACCACTTCTTTGGCCCTGGTAGCAAACGCAAGGGTGTTGCGTGATTGCTCAACATGGCTATGGGCAGGGCTCATGGTGCAGATTATAGCAGTCCTAGCATTTCCTCCCAACGAGTGCTGTAAGATCCTTGTAAGCTTGGAGTCTCTGTATGGGATGTGCCCACTCTTCTTGCTTCCTCCACTGAAAGCAATAGGGACAAGTTAGGCATCGAGGTGATAGGGATAGAGGAAAAAACAAGTAATCGGTACTTGCAATGACGTGTAAGCTTTGGCTGAAGACTTGGTGCAACAAGGGACGTTTGATAGATATCAGTACCTGAGTTTGCGAATACAGGTGCTTAGTGTCAACAGACTGCGATTGATATGGGCTCCTTCCTTCAGCCTGACTCCATCGGCCTGAGTTTGCGATGCTCTTTCGCTTCCGGCTAGATCCACAAAATTCTGCATAAAAATCACGGCACAACTGTGAACTAAATTATGATCTGTTAGATGCAAAGTATGTATGTTTCCATATGAAGCTATGATCAGGAGTAGCCGTGTTCCACTACGGCAGTCTCCAGGTTCGTCCGGTTGTAGCACTCGATAAATTATTCAGGAGCCTGAGCATTAATATTCAGGTGATGATTAGGTCATTTACCAGGCTCGCAACTAAAGAAGTCGCTGTAGTCCCTGCGGCAACTCCACAAGGGTGGCTCTCCACTGTCTGCACAGTCCAATTGACCCGTTTATAACGACTAAACATCTGACTGAATCGAAGTTCACAAGAGACTGTCACACTGGCAGCAGGGATGAGACTATTCACAGTTGACAGCCTTCCACCTATGCAGAATTGTAAGATTCATAAGTTAATATCGACCAATCAAAGAGAACTCACCAATCGAATGATCTGATGAGACCTTGAGGAAGTGTCATTTAGGCTGGTTTCTCCGACTTGCCTTTGGGCTGCATGAGTTGACACAATCAACAACTAATCAGGATTTAATTTAAGAAATTTTAACAAAAGGTTCTCGAATAAACTATATTCTCTGCTCTTTCTCGTAATTATACTCGCGAAGCTGCGATCATTATACCTTCACAAATCTTAATAACTTGCCGCAGATGGTTCACATCCCGAACAACCTCCTCTTTCAACTTGTCCACGATAGTGCCCTTCTGCAATTCAGAACAACTTGGTCAGAACCATTTTCCACCTGGCCATTTTAAAATCGTTATAAAACGACGTTTTCAAGGAAAGAGTTCAGAAGCCTCCTACTCACCTCTTTGTCATCGAGCAACCTCAGCGGAGTCCCTTCCGAGGTGAGTAGGTCTTTCACCACCTCGTTATAGATTTCAAGGGCTGCAACCTTCAGTACAAATTCCCTTTCCGGGTTCTGTGAAGAAAAGAGGTAAATCGGTCAATGTTCATAGTGTACTCAGGACCACCTTGCATTTCTGCATATTCGCAAATTTAACAGGTTACAACTTTTCTAACTGCAGTTTATGCTGTATGCTGTTGAAGTCGAGGTCTACAAGAAATAGTGCTGAATTAGACGATTGCAAGCAATCAAGCAAATCAGCGCTCTACAAAATCACAGTTTCTAGACGCGGAGGTGGTGTACAAAGTGAACAGCATAACTAAAAGAGAACATCTAATTAAATCGATGAAAATTTCCTGCCTGGAGACAGTGAGGAAGCCCATTCCGACGCAAGACGAGGATGGAAGACCTACATGTTGGATGTAATAAAAAATATCTGCAATAGCGCTTTCAGTGACTCCCCGCATTGTGAAAGTCTTCCCACTGCTGGTTTGCCCGTAAGCAAAGATAGTAGCTGCACGAACCCAAGCTAGGTCAGAAAAGCAACGGAGGTCCTGATTCAGTCTTTGGAACGAAATTTTTGTGTTGCACTCGCAATAGCAGCATACAATACCGTTCAGGACAGTGAAACTTCTTAAACTTACAATTAAGTCCCGCAAGGGCTGACAGAGCCACATCTTTGGCACCTTCTTCGTATACCTTCTGTGTTTGGCATTCAGGTCCAAATACACGATCTGCAAGCCATATCTGAACCGTTAAACTCCATTTCTGGGACTCTGACGAATAGTAATATGCTTCTGATTAGGCAACTCGTATTGCAAAGAGTGAGAATTGTATTCTCGCCTAGTACGTAGGTAGCAGGGAATGGTGAGCGGTCCGGCAGCGCATGCTTGTAAGCAATTGTGTGGTCATTGGTGCACTCCCAGTCAGAAACGTCAGACCGAGAGACCTCCTTAGCATTGAGAGGTCGAACTCGAACGGTGACATAAATCTTCTCCTCGCCACTTCTAACCCGAGCAAATTGCGTTCCGCCACCTCTTTCCGTTGCCACAGTCATGGCTGTGGTAGCAAAAGTTTATGCTCTCCTTCAGCTCTGTTCAAACTCCTGCCCCTCCCCGTCTCAAGCAGAGGCGTGGTTCCTCTTCCACCTGAGCACATACATTCAGCAGCCAGATTGCACCACTCCAGAATCCAATTCTCTCACCAACCGCACGTATCAATTTCAGCACAAGAACTGAAACATTACTCAACAAACTCCGCAATGTCGTCCAACGGTAACGAAAAAAATATTAAATTAAAAGCGCTTAGACTCCCTGTAATCAAACTCTACTGCTCAACAATCAAAGATACGGCACGAAATTGGATCGTCAAATTAATCACAAACTGAAACATTACTCAAAACAGGAATACGTCTCCCGTTACTCAAACTCAATTGCTTAAAATTCAAAGAGAGACGCTACAAACAACGCTCAAATAAGAACAGAATTGGATCGATTGCGCACTCTCCAGAATCCGATTCTCTCATCAACAGAAACTGAAATGTTACTCAATACAATCTCCGTGCTAATGTCCAACAGCAGAAAAAACAAGCGCAAATGCTCAAGAATCAAGTAGAGAAGCTAGGAAGTGGATCAAGTGATTGACAATAAAACGGCTCAAATTGGATCGTATGTGTGAAATTGAGCACGGAAAACTGGAATGCTGCACCACAAATTAAGGCTCTGCGGTATCGTCCAACGGCACTTTACGAAAGAGCAAGCTAAGTACACGAAGGGAAGAAGCAATTCATGCGGCTGGCCACTCGCGCAGACAGACGTTGGCTATGGCGGGTGACGGTCCAGAGCGGAGGACACGGCACGGTTCCATCCACGTTCCCAAATTTGAATTCCACGTTCCCAGATTCAGTCAGGTCGACCGTTGGGATGGGAACGACCCCGTTCCAAGTCCCAAGTCCCAACTCTGACCTCCAAGGTAAAACCAAGATAAGGTATCCCCTAAAGCACCATAAGGCCTCCTTTTGGTCCTTTTGGTAGATGTGAGTAGGTTTTATGTAGATTTTTTTTGGTTCAAATTCCAGTGATGACTGTGGGTCGGAGCTGGTTTAGAAAAATGGTATTGACGACCATAAGTTTCACTTGTGGCTTTCCAACGGTTGTAGGGTTTGTAAGAGAGCTAATGAGCCGCGAGCGGCAACTGTTTTAAGGGAGGGTTTTCTATAATGTAACCTTTCTATGATGTAACCTAACCTTTCACATTCTTGAATGGTCTTCTCACAACTGTTATATTATGCCCTTAAAGACCATTATGTGAAGTAACCTAGCCTTTCACGTCTTATTCAATTTCATGACCTTTCATTTCGTCATTGGTGGTGCCGAGAGAAGCGGAGCTCTAGATTTTTTACTTTTATTCAAAATATGTAGCATAATTCTGTATTAATTCCAATGATGTAAAATTTGGTCCCATTTAAATTATATTTTTCACAATATGACCGTTTAAATTTGTCGTTTATTTGTGTCATGTGACTATTTGTACCATTTTGTGATCACTCTGTATAAATGTCTTACATTTAAAATTTTGATATATACATTACTAGTACATAGTGACACAAATAGGGTGACTTACTTTATTATGAATCAATTTTAGTTAATTTTTAAAGCACCAACCAACCTATTTTGAATTGAATTATTGTTTTCAAACTTTCATAACTCACAATAAAAGTAATTTTTAGTGTGATTTTTTTGAGGCAGTAGCTCAATAGTTTATTTTATTGTGCAATGGTTGAATTTGATATTACTGTAATGTATGTTTTAAAACTGAATTATGGAAGTAGAAGTATGTTAAATTTTAACTGAGTTGCTTTTTTTAAGTTCAAACGTGCCATTGAAAAATGAGTTTATAAATTTAAGTAAGAGAAACATTTACAGAAACTCACTTCAATAAAATCATCAAGTTTTACTGTAAAAAAAAAATGTATTTAATACTTTGCTTGTAATCAAATTTAGAAAGAATTTTCAATTTTAAGCTTCAAACTAGACATTTGAAATGTTGATGATAGTAATGGTGAATCTAACTATATAGACACAATTTAAAATCAAAATCTACAACTTTTATTCATACATGAATTTCAAAATATTCCTCCATGTTGCATTTCATAATGGATCTTTGCAATCTTCAAAAATAGAGAGACAAATTGTCCTTCAAGAGTTAATCTTTTAGAGCATGGTGTTTTTGGAGAGAAGTCTGATTTTCCAATTTTGTCAATAGTGAATGCTATTAAGATATTTCAAGTTTAGAAATTTGTTTTGTATTTGATTGGACATCTTTTGATGAAAAAATGAAAAAATATTGAACTATACATCATTTGGATTGTAACAAGTATTTGGAAGTGTACATATGCTAAAATTAAAAAACTATCTCACAGTTATTGAAATTGAAATGACTATAAGGAAAATTTTCAATTTTTGAGCCTTTAAATCCATATTGGGCGCAAAACTCCATTTTTATAGCTTTCCAAAGACACCTCTTGTGTACATTGGGGATTTTTTTTTAATTTTTTTTTTTTTTAATTTTCACAAATTTTCACAAATTTTCTCAATCGAGATTTAAGGTTTTTGGGTGTTTTCACGGTAGGGCGTCCAAAATGTGTAGTGTGACATCGCATAACAAGCGAAATGTGGCGGTAAACATTTTTTATTGGTCACTAAAATTAGTTTTTTGGCAAAAAGTTAACCATAGTGACAAGGTATTCTGGGATTGTATGTATATTAATAGATTTAAAAATAATATAAGATAGTATTTGGACCAAAATGTAATACATTGCATTCGTTGACGTTGTAGAATAAATACGTTATTGCCTTAATCCCTAAGTGACCGATCAACCATTTTCTGGTCACAACCCAAACAATAGTGACTGCCCATGGTCACAAAATGATATTTTTCAAATTTTGATGTTTTGTCAAAATTGGGGGTAGAGATCATGTTCTAGTGTTTTTTGATACATTTCATTTACAATATTGAGGTTCACTAAGGAATTTTCAAATACAAAGACCTCAATATTGTCCTAGTGTTATAAAATTTACTATTTCGGGAAACCAATGATGTTCTTTCATTTGAAAATTTTGCCTTTTTAATTTCAAAATAAAATGTCTAGTTTTAACCAATCATACCAAATTTCAAATTCTAAAAATAAAATTAAAAATTTTGGTGAATTTTAATTGGTAAATGCTTCTAAATTCATGATATTAGAGGTTTATGGCGGCAATTTTTGTTCCTTTACATTAAACGCCTCTTAAATTGGCGAGTTCCCCAAAAAATTCTTGCAAGCTTGGTGCCTAATTAAATTGGAGCGTGTCTTGTGGTTGAAATATGCATTCGACGTGGTTTGCAAGTGATTAAATGACATCAGAAGGAATATTCTAAAATATTCTAAGAATATTCCAAAAGATTCATGATTTTCTTGCACCAATACCGTACCAGGAAGGCAGGGTCGGCACTTTTGTGTCAAATAATTAATAAAAGTTCAAAAAGTGGAGGTCGGCACTTTCAAAAAAAATTATTAAAAATTCGGCTATTAATAACTAACATTGAATTTTACTAGCGGCTAAACGTTTTCTTTTGTTTTTTGTCTACGATTTTTGTTGACTTCATTTTTGTTGATTTCGACAAAATACTTGATAAATTTATTTATTTTTTTGGCATTTTTTTGGGGAATTATTTTCTGCCGACCCTGCCTTCCTGGTACGGTGTAGATGTCCATACCTTATATGTCATTCTAAATAGTCATTAAAACCATACTAGATTTATTTCAAACAACCATATTTAGCATTTTTTCACCTCAAATTCCTTAGATTGAAGATGTTATGTCTATAGTATTAGAGTTAACCAAAAAGAGTATCTCAAAGTGGAAACTCACCTCATACTCACTTTCAACTCATATTCAGTTCAAAAAAACGGCAAAACTAGTCTATGATGAGTTGAAGAATAATTTAAAGCGAGACCCTGCGCCACCACGGGGCGTGGAACTCGTGACCCCCCCAATGCTAAAGGAGAGTTCCCATCCGCTCCTCCAAGCCAAGAACCCCGACCATGGGGACTATTCATGAACAATGATTGTCAGAAAATTTAATTATAGAGAGGGAACCCCTCTTCAACTCCTCTTCAACTCCTCTTCTGTTTTCGGTTAACTCAATTGTAGCACACTCAGTCATCTAAATAAATTGCATGTGGTTTTATTCTAGCTACTATAGTTCTAAGCTAAGCCATCTCATGTTCCAAATTGTACAAAATATTTTCTATAATTGATGGACCATGATGCTTCTTTGAATTGTTGTCTTCATTTAACAGCCATATCATGCTTGAAGATCATCGCAACATCATGAATTTAGGACCCCACAAACTTTAAATGATTTCCGTGCGACATCCGATATTTCATAGGCTCGTACATTTTTTGCACGGATTCTGTATGGATTTTGCACTAAGTTCGCACGGATTCGGCACTGTGTAAGATAACGAAAAGAGTGAATGTAGAAGTTGTGCGGATTCCATGCAGAATTAGTGCGAAATCCGTGCGAAAAATGTATGAACTCATGAAATATCGGATGTTGCACGAAAATCGTTTAAAGTCCGTGGGGAACTAAATTCTTGATGAAATAAAGAGTTTGTTGGACTGAGAGGCTGGGGTAGCAAAGTCTACATTTGTTGCCTTCTTTCGGAGGTAGACTCTAAACTTCTTCATATATACACCAGCATATCAATTTTGTTTTTTTTGTTGGTAGATCGACAGACACCCTGCAATGTAGCAAAGTGGGTAGTTGCATACTAGGGTGTTCCTCTTTTTTGGTCACGATTGAAGTTTTTGGTCTTTTGTTTACCTTTCTTGAAGCTCAATATAAGATTATTGGAAAGAAACAAACTTATAGGGCTATGAAAAGTAAGTAATATGCATACTTTAAAATACAAATATGATGTTCATTTAAAAAAAAAAAGTTGTTAGATTAGAGAACCTTGTGCATTTGTAATAGTTTTGATGCAGTCACAATGCAATGTTTTTTGACAAATGCACTTCGTTTGTAATGCTATTTTTGAAATCTAAACTTCAAAATTCTTGAGCATATAGAATTTCACTTATTGTACTTCCTTATGCAATTCTTGGTTTAGGAATTTTTTTTGTATTGCGGTTTTACTTAATATAGACATCTTCTAGCAATTTGGCCTTTTAAGCATGTAAAAGAAGATTTGAATAAATTCAAAATCATTATAGTAATCTATATAAGATATTAAACATGGGTCTTGAGTTGAATCTGCAAAAAAATTTAGAAAACATGCACAATGTTCATCATTGAACTTTCATCATGTTCATAATATTTTTTTGTTTAAAAGGGTACTTTCAAAAATTAACATTTCTTAATATAAAGCCTTTAAACAAAAAAAAAATGTACCTTTAGATTTTTATATACATCAATCTCACCATTTGTGGAAAAGAATTAGTACAAAATATCACCAATGAGTATAAACATGTTTTAAAAAAGAGAGATTTTGACAAAAGTGCTAATTGTGCATTCTTTTGGTCACCAAACTGGTACACCGTACCATGCAATTACCCAAATAACGGAAAAATGGATAGAATCATCCATATATACATATATATATATATATATACATATATATATACATATATACATATATATATACATATATACATATATATATATATATATATATATATATATATATATATATATATACATATATGTTCATCTATATACTATAAGACACTTTCATCCAAAAAGTGGCGATTTTATTAAATTTGTTTCAGAAGAGTGGCAATTTCATCTACCTTTTTTGCCTATTTTTTCTGGTGGAAAAGTAGCCACTCCCAAAATCAAGTAGGATTTTGGAGAAAATTCACCAAAAAAATTTGGCTGATATATAACTTACTTCTAACTTCTACTTTAACATGTGAGATACAATCATGTACATGAAGATGGTTTCAGCACGATCACCTGCAACCCGGTGCTTGCAGTCAGAAAGTGCACTACTAGCAAGAGCGTCTCTTCTCACTCAAAACAATGTCAAAGTTCATTGTACACACTTGTCCTACGTGACGAATCGCACTCACCAAGTCTTGAGCGCCTGGGCAGCGAGTGCGAAGTGGCATCATTTGACTCACCTACCGAGTGAAAAGCGACACCTTCTCCTTGTAGTGGTGACACTACTGCCTAGGGGAGAGAGTGATTTTCACACCATTCTTTATTGGCATGACCAAGGTGGTCATGTATGTGATCTCTTGTCCAGGCACCAACTGGAACGTGAAGAAATGGATGATGAGCGTCAGGGCTACCTTCATCTGCATATAAGCAGAATCTCGGCCCAAGCAGATTCGAGGTCCCCCCTGCGATGTACATCAACAACATCCAGCCACATGTGAGATCTGACAACACTCTTGACACATAAATATTTGCACCAGAAAGTCTGAGCTATAACACGCAACCCTCTCTAGTTGCGCAAACTTAACCCCTAAAAGACCAAGAAGTCCAAATTGGGCCTCGTATTTTTTTTTACCAGTTTTGAGTAGGCTCTATGTGGATTTCCTTTTGTTCAAATTTGTTTATTTTTTTATCATCATATGCATTATTCTTTACTGATTCCAGTGATACAAAATTCACTCTCATATGAATTACATTTTTCACAATTTGATTAATTGAATTTGTCATTTTAAAACCATGAATCCTTGGTCCTTTAAGGGTTAAGTTCAAATCCATTGATTAGTACCTGAAAGGGAACAAATTTAAATGGAGAGACAGTGTGGAAGACACCGTCCGTGAGCCACCTCTCGGGTTTGATCTCCAATACATCCTTGCCCCACAAGAAGGGCATCCGCCCCATGGAGTAGGGAAGAATTTGCACTACCTCTCCCTCCTTTACCTCGGTTCCATCAGGGAGTACACTATCCTCGAACGCACACTTGGCAATCTGCGCACAATTACAGCAGTACAATAGCTCCATCATGGTCATGCCACTTGGCATATAATTGTAGAAAAGAATATATTTGCCCAACTCGTTGCCTTTCTTGCAGTCGCACTACAAGGACAAGGCGTCGCTTTTCACTCAGTAGGTGAGTCAAACTGCGCTACTTTGCACTCACTGCCTAGGCGCTCAAAACTTGGTCAGTGCGATTTGTCACGTAGGACAAGTGTGTACAGTGAACTCTGAGTGAGAAGCGACGCCTTTGCTGGTAGTGTGAGGGTTGCCTTACTCAACCACTAGACAGTGTTGAACACAACGTCAGAAGTGTCGAGTTAAGCGACGTCGAAAGCGTCGAACACAATATCGAAGATGTCTACTACATGGTATCCGTTTGTTAAACAAGCATTTTTTTAGAATATTTTATTCAAGTTGTTTAACATATTTGACACTTGTTTAATTAGATAGTCGACGTCAAGTTGGAATAAAGTGTCAGACATGACAACCCTGCTATTGCAGTTGAATAAAGCAGCAAAAAAAAAGTATACAGGAATATTTACACAATTGCATATAAAGAGAGGACGGAATTGTACACGAGGCACGGGAGGATGTAAACGAAGGCTTTCGGAAAGTGTGGCTTGGAGGTAGTGCATTTGGCTCAAGGTCTCATGTGTCAACAGTTCCGCCATGGCCTCGAAATCAGTGTGCTTGCCGAGCAATTGGACTCCTTCCTCGTAGATCTTTGCGGCAATCTCTGGATGCAGGCACATCTCATATACAAACCAGGAAAGTGTGATGGCGGTGGTGTCCCTCCCCGCAATCAAAAAATCAATTATCACGTCTCGCAATTCAATGTCGCTGTAGCTGTCCTCGGCCCCGCTGCGATGCCCCATGAACTTGGAAAGTAGGTCATTCTTCTCCTGAGAGCAAAACAAAACCCTAAAGAGTCAAATTTGCGTATTTATTGTTTCATTGATGTACTAGGATCTGAAGGAATATATCCTTTTTTTTATAAATTTTACAAGTTGATCAATCCTTGGTACTGTTGCCGCAAAAAGAGCAAACCCTTTATTTGTTTAGTTGGGACTATTATGTAGAATTGGGACCAATTCACTTTATTAAAAAAAATTGCTGCAAGAAATCCAATTTGTGAGATTTTATTATTAATTATTCGTTTCCTGGAATTTAACCCCTAAAGGATCACAAGGCTTCTCGAACTAGAAAGTGAGGAAATTCAAGTTGGGCCGTGAATTGTAGGGTGAGCTACAAAGAGACCCTTGGCTCTCTTTGAGAGCCGAATCGGTGGGTACTTCTTGATCGAAAATACATGAAGTGTGCGATTTTTGGTAAATTTTTGGAGCTTCAAAGAGGCTATCTGGACACCAGTTTAGATTGTCAAATCTTCCAACTCACACCTCCAAAGTCCAAATTACATGATTTTTTTTACACATGTTCAAAATGATGATCTCTACGAATGGTAAAAGTTTCAGATTTTTTTGGAGCAATTTTGAACGATCCAATTTCAGCAGATGTACAAAATACCCTGGACAAGTTCCATCAATCTTCTCAATGGTGGCATTTTCTCAAAAATTGTGTGATTTTGTTGATCTTTTTTTCATATAAAAGCTACATAAGTCTTCTTTAGTTTCAACGGTGTTGATCATCAAAATTACCCCACATCAATGAGGAATTGAGCTTGTTACAAGAGTTAGTCAAGAAAACGAGAGCTAAGTTCAACACTCCCCCAGTCCTTTAGGGACCGTTAACAAATCCAATTATTTCCTATGATAAAGAAACCAGCATGGGTGGGCAACGTACAAATTGTTTGCCAGCAATGTGTGCGGCGGCAACCTCTACACGTCGTTTAGAGATCACGTCCATGGCAAACGAGTCCACATTGCGAATAGCTGCTCGCAAGCGGCGCTCCACTCCAATGTTCAGCGCCCTCAGTAACTTGAAAAATGGGTTCACCACTCGAGTATGGATCAGGAATTGAGCTTCATCAAACACCCTAGCAAATGGTACGTCCGGCAGAGACGGTGAAATTCCACCCAATTCCACTCCAAATGCCACTTTGCAGATGCTGTCCAATGTCATTCGCATAGCCAAGCCCTGCACAAGGACAATATATTCAAATTCTTATTTTATGTTTAACACATGATGGGTCTCATGATATGTAGTGTCCTAGGACACTATTTCTAAAACAAACACAATTTAATTTTGGGGAGGTATAGTGTCCTCGTAAGAAAAAAAATGAATGAGTGTTCCAATGACATATGGCAACTTTGTAATAAATATGGCATGCCACCTCATGTCAGGTACTCTCATTACTTGGAAAGAACATGCCACTTTCAATGAAAGTGGGAATGACAAGTGGCAAACTCCTATGTAGTGTCAAGGGACACTATTTCTCTTCACCTTTGAATAAATTGTAGTAAAAGACATCAATTATCTCCGGACACTAAATACGCCATTCAGTGTAGCTAATATGAGAGTGACACAATTGCTTTGATACAATTTAAACTTGACATTATGAGAGGTCCCCTAGTATTAAGAAAAGAAAAGAAAAAACATATAATGGATGGAATGATTTTGCATAGTTACCTGGAATTCGACAGCCTTGTTGGCAGCCATGGCGCGTTTCAGGACGTTGGCAAGCTTCACAGCATCTTCTCGGAATATGGTGTCACTGTGCTCTCGGACCTTGCGCGTAGAGAACTCTGTACTGGCAATCTTGCGATGGCGTTTCCATGAATCTCCATCCGATACAAATATGCCTTTCCCTAATATATCGGTCAGTATGTCCTTCAAGTTATCACCCTGCATGCAAGTTCAATAATGCATGTCCGATCAAGGTCATTATGATGAAATCACCATGTACACAGTGCCTTAATTCACCATGGAAGTAATAAAAAAAAAATTTGCTCCTGAAGATGATTCAAATGCTCGCAACCACATTGATAGTCATCCAATTAAGTAATTGAAGATTGGGAGACACTACAGACTGAGTAAATGCAGCAGTAAGAAATTTTCAGCCTGATCGACGCATACAACTGCACAATAATTGCGTGTTCCAAGGCACCGACATTGTCATTCTACTACAGCTTCAAAATGACATAGAAATAACGTCACACAAGTTGACAACACATACATGCTTGCGTTGCAGTAGACCAGTTTGGTATACTCATATTACTTTTTACTTTAATATTAAGCTGCACTAGATCGGCAAATCCCAGTTTGGTACACTCATGTTACTTTTTTACTTTAATATTAAGCTGCACGTGACAACATGCAGAATACTATTGTGCTTCTTTCAAGAAAACAGCAACTTGCGTAGTACCTACCTCAGCACTAAAGCAGCTATTTACAAAAGCACTCACCCATTTCCATAACATTCTTCAGCAAGCAAAAAGACTCCCATCAGCGAAAAAAAGAAAAGGAGACCAGATATTTTGCATGTTGTTAATATTAACGCCTAAAGGACCAAGGAGTCATGGTTTTAAGGTGAAAAAATTCAACCGATCATCTTGTGAAAAATATAATTCAGATGGGGCCAAATTTTATATCATCAGAATCAATGAAGAACTTTAGTCAAAAAACAAATAAACTTGAACAAGACATACTCAAAATTGTTAAAAGAAAAATACGAGGCTTCTTGGTCATTTGAACAAACAAGTAACCTTAGAATATCAAACTGAAATTTGCAAATCCATGCCGTTACTGATACCTGAGCTGGCAACTCAGAGACACCCTCTGTCATAGTGATAATTCTGACAATAAATTCAAGGATTGTCGTAGCTAGACTCGATCAAATATGTTAGATCTTACCTTTCCAAACTTGTGAATGTTGGTGAGAATGAACTCCACATTGGCGGGATCAACAGTCGAGATGAGTTTGATTCTGCGAGGGAAAGCGGGCACGTCCATGATGAACGTCTTCACATCGTCGCTGAAGAACGAGTGCGTCCAGTCGTTCATTCGGTCGAAATTGCGCCGCATCTCCACCACGTTGCCCAGCACAGGCAAACGCACAGGCCCTGCAACTGCAGCCTGCTCAGATCTTCGGTCCATGAACATTAATATCATCATTGACATCATCGATACAGTCATCACGGCCAGCGCAATGGTCCATGACATCGACAGTTCCAGTCCATTCATCATCGACAAAGCCATGATCGATCAATATCTAGCTCGCTCCACCAAATTAACACGTCCACGAATACTAAACCTTGATATATCGATCACTGCAGACTTGCTGAACTAACAAATTCCTCCAGTGTTTAGACAACACATGCTAGAATCATAACGTTGGGTTCAGGCATCTGTGTCACAATCGCTTTAGCTAGAACCGAAAACTCTTCTAGACTAAACCTTGATCGATCGATCACTGCTGAACTAACAAATTCCTCCAGTGTTTAGACAACAGATGCTGAATCAGGAACCGTAACGTTGGGTTCGGGCAACCGTTTCGCTCTCTCTTTAGCTAGACCGAAGAGGTTCAGAACCCAAAACTGTTTTAGACTTGATGTTATATCTCATAATCTATGCTCTATGAGGCTTTTGATCAACAAGAAAACAATATGCAAATATGAGTTGACGTTGTGTTGCCTCTCCGGCAGTTGGTTGGTTATGTAGTGTGACATTGCAATCATTTTCTCGGTGCTTTGCTTGTCAATTCACACTAGCTTTTAAGGGATCACCACCAGAAAGCGACAAAAAGTAGCACACTAGTGACGAGCTCTAGTAGCTGGTCCCAAAAGCAGTTATAAAGGTATGTGAGGTAGATGCACCTTAAATGAACGGCCTACCCTGTGTATATTATAAGGTTGTAAGAATGTCTCCCGGTTGTACATGTGTTCTTGTTTTTTTGAAAAGAAGTTTACACATGTCCTGCAAAGGGGTTAGGAGTTGTTGCTTTAGAATATATACATTGTTTTTACCTTGGACACGTCCACCATGCAGAACCGGCCAAAGGGGCAGATTGTGGAGAATGTCTGGCCGGAGAATCCACAAGCTAGGGCTTTTAACGATAATAGACTCGGAGTCCATAACAATCTGCTCAACATTCTGGCCCGGGCGAACGTACACTCATGTACGGTCATTCACACCCATACACGCTAGAGCTGACTCAGCGAAATTATTCATTTACATTTGAAGAGCCCTCAAGTGCACTTACACTCCCCAACCCTTGCACGTTTCTCACACATCAAAAGTGCACATCAAATAATCAATGGACCAATTACAAGTAGAATGTGAGATATAGTCAATTAAACAATGATTTGAAGGGCCATTTCTTAACTCGTTAGAATTAAAAGTCAAGAGGCATTTTTGAAGGGCCCTTGGCACTTTTCATCTAGTTCTTGAGTGTAAAAGACTTTGGGAGGCCATGGGTGGCCACGCTCTAAGAGCATGACCACTTTGGCCCTCTAAATCTAACCTCGCATCAACGGCAACAACCTACCTCCGTTGACGACATTCCCATGCGTTCCCGAAAGGCCATCGATGCTATTCCCATAACCCTGTCACCAATGTACGGGGAGATCTGGCAGTTAGTGTACCAAATAGAATTGCCAAATTACCGGTTGAAACTCACAGTTTTAGGATAAAATTCGGATAAAATTTGTGATACTCAGATGCTACCTAGGTGAAACATGGGTAATAACCGGATGGGTTCTTGTAAAGTATTGGATTTTAGCTGGTTTCCTTGGAAAACTCCCCGTTCAGTGGCCGTCACTGTCGGTTTTAGGATATGGTCAAATCCACTTCAAGACTGCACCATCAGTCCTGCATCTTGTCGTGCAAGATAATGTGGATCTCATAACGCCTTAGGGTAGTTCAGGGAGCCCTTCGGTGGCTCTAAGTTTTCGGCCGAAGTTAGGGTTTGCAGGAGGACTGCTGCGGCAAGTTTATGCGGGATGCTTTTATGCGGAAGCTTTGATGCGGCAGAATTGTTGCGTTGCTGCAGGGGCGATCGAGCTGTTGCAGGCGGTGTGGTTAATTGTGAGGTCACTGTGGTGGATTTCTCGGGAGATTGATGTACATTGCTACATGATTGCTGAAGGAATTTGCAACAGGATTGTTGTGCTGCAGTCTTTGGAACGGAATTCCGATCCAACACCTAAAGGCTGGTTCTAATCGGACAGCTGCGGCTGCAACGGCTGTTGTAGGATTATAGATCCGGATTGCTACGGCTGTTGGTGTAGACTGTCTGCAGATTGTCAACATTGATGCTGATATTGATTCCTGGTTCAGCTTTGACACTGCTCTTGTTTATCTTGCTCCTTTGGTTTAGGGCATTTGGTATTGCTGGGGATAAAGTGAGCCAGTCGTAGGAGAAGCTTAGCACTTTTATTCTTCATTTCTCACGTTCCGTGGATCCCTAAAATTGATGTTGCTTTGAAGTTCCCCCTACTGTTTCCCTATTGTAGTGCTGAATTCTACATCCGCGTAGGAAAGCAGAGGATCACGTAGTGACAGTCGTTGTGACTATCTTACTCCCTTGGAATATGAAGGGTACTGCATATTGGCTCCATGATAGAAGTGAGTGTGTCATAGGTGAAGTTGCACACATTTCATCTTGATCATCCACGGGACCACGGCACGTAGATTGTAAAGATTGTTGTTGCTCTGTGGTCTCGGTACTGCACCCCCAATATATGTAGTGTTGCAGTCTCCATGTAAGAAATCATGCATAGAGGATCAGGATCCACTAAGACTGCTGAGAATATAAGGTCGCTTGGAGTTTAACCCCTAAATGCCTAGAGCCCTCTCCAAATTCGACAGTTTTGCAAAGATGCATTATAAAATGCAACCTAGAGGGATATTTTGAACTTGATATATGAATAAAAGTTGTACATTATGAATTTTAGATTCTATCCATACGGTTAGATCTATCATTGCTATTACCAATAATTTTGTATAAAATTTGAAACGTGTAATTCAAAATTATTTTGTAATTCAATTACGAATAAGATATTGACAATCTACGGAAGAAATTCATTGTGATTGGTTGAAATGTAATACTCTAAGTGTAGTGATTTTTGGAGATTTTTTGGTTGCTTAATTTTATGAGTTGACTTTTTTTAGAGCACTTTTACACTGAAATCTTCAAAATTTTGGGTGAATCACTACAACATGAAACGAGGCATGAAAAATTTGCAAATCATCCCCTTTCTAATCGGATCACATATGCATGAAGCTAACTTCCCATAGAATCTACAGTAAAAATTCTACACTGCAAAAAGTGCATGACGGATGAGAAATTTTGGATGAAATATGTACATCGTCCAAAAAATGGACGCTTAGGCAGTTAGGGGTTAACCCCTCCGGTTATTTTACAAAAGCAAGAACCCATCCGGTTTAATATTGGTCGCCAAAAAATAATTCAAAAAATAAAAAATGTAAAAAATTGGAAATTATGAGGTCGAAAAACGAAAATAGAATAAATTATTTTTACCTATATTTTGCTATGTCTAAGCTATTTTGGGCCATTTTTTATTATATTCTGCTCCAAAATGAAAACCAAGAAATTCATTTTTTGAAGAACGAACCTCGTTTTTTCAAAAAATTAAATATTTGTTTTGGGGGTGGTGACCTAGCTATTGTACTATGGTACTGAAAGGATACTATTGTATTGTAAAATGAATAAATTGTTTACAAGTGCAAAAAAAATCCAACTGAAACTAGAACATGATAGGTTTTCTGGCTTTCAATTCATGTCTGGCAGGATTGAACAATCCATGAGTTAACCCTTAACTGCTGGGCCCTATAACTGTGCTAGAAATGGAGAAACTAACCTTCCACCGTGGGCACATCTTCTGTCCCAATTTCGAGTACGGTAAGGTAGACTGCCCTAAAACCACCACACCCCCCAAAATGGTTCAGTTGACTTGAGATACACCAACCTCCAGGAGATCTAAAATCGCATTGTCAGTCCTCATTTTGAGAACTAATTTGCTTACTGGTCACCTTGCTAGTGGGTGAACTGTGACAATCATAGTGTACGGTTTTGGGTTTGATGCTGAGCAAAATTAAGAACGAGTATTGTTGCTCATAGGAGAGTCAAAGTTAGAAATGGGTCACACATTACTTTGCACTTTGAGATTTTCTATAAAATTGAGAATTGCAAATTTCATGATGGAAATTTTTGCATTCCTCATGAAATCCTATTCTAAAGACTAGAATATTTTTGGGTGGACTTTTTAATTGCTTAATATAGGTCAGATTGCTTAAGTTGGTGGTTTTAGGACAACCAACCATATAAGTAAGAAACCTCTAAAAAAATCAACAGAAAAATAGGGCCAGGGGTTCTCTTCATACTCAGGCTACTAACCATTTCAGTAATATTCATTGTCACGGCCGCCGTGGATTTAAATGCACTAGCTTGGGTTATGTGCAACCGCATGTGTGTATATTGCATGGGAAGAAGGGCAACACCATTTTTAAAGTGAAGCTGCGAAGAACCAAGGAAAGTCTAGTGTAAGGTTGGAAAGGTTGAAACCGGTTTTTCATTCATGCAGAGGTGGATGTGACCAAAAGGTAGAGCCACTAACTGACTAAAAGCTACTGAATGTTACGATATTCTTACAATGCCTATGCATGTTAAGAATATAAGTATATGTAAAAATAAAGTTAATCAGAGACCACTTCATTTTTTGGTGTTTTTGTAGTTAGGCATGGATTATTTTTTAATTTGAGCATCCCTCTTTTGTGATACACTTTATTGTACTTGTCCCCATCAAGCCATTTCTTCTATTTATAAGTCTTTGCATTTTTAGGTTTGACTCATCTAAAAGGTTTTCCTTGTTATCCATACCCATTACCACTCAACATTCAATTCCGCCCACATGTATTGGTGGTGTTCATTTTGGGATACAAATGTAAACTGCATGTACATTGACATTCTCGAGTAGTATATGGCTTGGACCCTTAGAGCAACTCCAGCGCTAAGAGGCCCTAGGCCCGTGAGCGACAATTTTGGCGTGGCTGCGAAGGGTTAGGGAAATCGCTAGAGGCCATCGGTTTCGGTCTTGGAGCCCCAGAAAAGAGAAAGTCCCAGATAAAAAAGACAACTACCGGCGGGGATGGTGGAGCCCCAAGCCCCCAATGGCATCGTTGAATTTGGCCGGTCCGCATGTTGTTCAAAACCCGCCTTCATATGAGTTGGCCGACCAACCATTGCAATTAATGAGAAAACTAGTAAAAAGTCGCAACAAATTACGACAGACCAAACGGATGGAGGGCACACTAGATAACAACCAATGGTTGCGAGTTTAGTGAGCTTGATAAAAGTGGCATGAGATAGGCTTTGGAGCCCTTGAAATGCCTACGTTGGGGCGGCCAGCGCTGTGAAGGCCCTCCAATTGTAGTCTCGGCTCTCTTTGAGGGTTGCAGTGGTGATGCTCTTAGCACAAAAAGCATATGGAGCATTAAAATTTTGAAGAGTGGGCTTACTTTTGAAGCAATTTAGTCCAACCAAGGATTCGATGAAAGGAAATAAATAATTCTAACATGAGCCACACCCGCCTTTGCAAAACATATTATGTGCACAAAAAATCTGAATTATTTTCATTGATTCCAAGGAAGGGTGATCAATCAGATAGGTCCTCAAAAATATAATGTGTCCAATTTCTCATATTCTAATTTTTTTCAATGGTCGACAATCATAAGGTTATTTAGCCCTTGTAAGTTGTACCTATAAGAATCGTTGTGGCAAATTCTAGAATATTGGACATGCTACGTAATTTTTTACCTAAGAATGATGATGGAGAGTTGGAAGTGGTAGCAATCCCGCCTCAAGAATCACATGTAAAATCCGGATAAAATTTGTGATACTCAAGTGTTACCTATGTGAAATATAGGTAATAACTGGATGGGTTCTTGTCTAAACCCGGTTGCTTTTGTAAAATATTGGATTTTAACTGATTTCCTTGGAAAATTCCCTGTTCAATGCGTTTTGCAAGGGCTCAAGAATATTCATAGCATTCAGTAGCCTTCACGCGCACTGCCTTTACATCCATCCAATGGTATAGAAGTTCAATTTGAAAAGGGATGGATAGAGCCGATCGCTAGAGGTCACTGGATTGGAGTGAAAAAAAAAAAAAAAAAAAAAACTATCAGACAACATTGATTGGCGTGCTGCTTTAGTGCCGGTATTAAGTCACTATCTACAATATCTTCTTCTTTTTTATTATGTGTTTGGAGCTTTGAGATCTTATTGACCTTCCCTTCCCGATTGCCGTTGCCTTCCTATAAAACAAGCTAAGAGCAGGCCCAACAACATCTACTTTCCACTCACCAACGCTATTTTTGATTGATAAAGTGCCTCTTATAGTTTGGAGTTTGATATTTCTACACCAAATATTGTCCATATGGCGGAGGTGATTTCCACATCAAGCACTTTGTCCTACTCTATGACAAGACCATGTTCCCACTTTATGAAGTTAACTTTAGTAAACTTATTCTCCATCATTATGATTGTCCCAAGTTGTGACAAAAGTAATAGTTTAAAATTAATTGGTGACCTCTATTCTAGGCACGCTTGGTGTTTGTTGCTAGAGAAGTTCCTAATTCTCTCACACCATCTTGAATGTAGACTTGGTGCACACTGACGAACTGTTGGGCTTGCTCTAACTACTGATTTTACATGGATGATGATGTCGAATATTCTAGACATTCTCCTCAAGGGCAAAACAGAGCCAGTGGAGGCCATAACATTGCCAGTGGAGGCCATAACATTTTGTAGCCTTTGTGAGTGTTGCCTTCCCCCAACAGAATGATGTAGAATATCCCACATCATTTCATCCCCCCAATGAAATGATGTGGGATATTCCACATCACATCAGTAGCTATGGGGCACGTGGCATTAAGCAAGAGCAATCAACCATGGTGAGCAGTAATCAAAAGCACTCACTCAATCACAATTCAATAGTGTTTTGTAATTGTTTATTTGATTCAATAGTCTATTCAATTACAAAACAATGGTCACTCCATATATAAAGGTGGATGAAACTAAAAGGCAGCCTCTTGGAAAACTACTGAATGTTATGAAAATCAGAAGAAGTTTGCTGGAGAGCGCACGTACCTACGAGGGGTGCTACAACGTCAGTCTTGCACAATTGTATCGGTACATTTCGTTGCATTTTTGTATTGTTCCCAATTCGTTGCATTTTTGTATTGTTCTGTGTGCTTGGGGTCCCCACGTCTGGACAATCCACCATGTTCAAAGAACGCCGTGACTTGGAAGAAATACCAATGAAGTAGCAAATAAAACCTTGCCTCGCTCTTTGTTAATGTGCTACGACGAGGGCGAGTACGTAACATCGCCCTTTTTCTGTTAGAATTTACATTTCCTTGATTTTGTCACACTACAAGGAAATGGGTGTCCAGATGACAAAAAGTTGACATCAAAATGTCCAAAATGACGAATGGAACATTTGCCATGAAGAGTCTTGTCACATTGGTTAAATTTTGATTTTTTGTCAATTTTTTGTCAACTTCTTATTCACTTTCCAGCGTGGACGCTCAAAGTTTGCTACATTTCAGGAATTTTTTTACTTTTCGGTTTTACGGTGCATACGTGGAGTGCTTTTCTGCGTTGTTATTCTTTTCTGCCAAACGTCATCCTCCAATTTCGACTTCTATTTCTATTTCAACTTCCACTTGCACTCCACCTCCTCCTCTTTGCATTCCAAGGACAAGGTACGATGCTCCTCGTCGCCGCAGACCTTCATTTCTGTTTACCGCTTCATGTAGGAGCCCGGTTTCCACATGCTGGAGTCTGAGCGCCATCGTGACAACCACGTCGTTGTTAACCCTTATGGCAACGCCGCCGCGCCGTCGCCGCAAACCGTCACCTTGTTGCCTGCGCACTCGCCGTACCTATCGCGAGCATTTCCGAGGCGAGACTCATTGACATCACTAAAACATCAATCACCGCTTCGGGTAAGTTACTGTACACTTCGGTGTCCGTCTGTCCTTTGCGGCTCCA
Source organism: Pohlia nutans (assembly GCA_022496805.1). Lineage (NCBI taxonomy): Eukaryota > Viridiplantae > Streptophyta > Bryopsida > Bryales > Mniaceae > Pohlia > Pohlia nutans. The sequence goes on along the minus strand of CM040101.1, from coordinate 26,978,494 downwards.
GAAGCAATCAAGCAAACGTTGTTTTTTTTTTCTGATTTTTAAGTTGCATGAGATTCTTGCTCTACCGCTTCGTTTTGGCGTTTGGCATTTGGCGTTGGTGCTCATTTAGGTTTTGTACAGTTGTTGGCGTTTGAGGTTTTGTACAGTTGTTTAGGTGTTTGGCGTTTTTGCTCGTTTTGAACAATTGTTGCGTTTGAGGTTTTAAACTGGCCGGGGTGATGCAGGAGGTGAAGGAGCCGGAGAAATGAGAGTGGCGTTGGGGGAGACAAGGCAAAAGATGCCACGAGACTGCCGTTCAGTAAAGAAGTAATTTTCCCCGAGAATTTTCCCTAAAATCGCGGAGTTCCACAAATACCAAAGTAATTTTCCCTAAAATCGCGGAGTTCCACAAATTCCGGTTAGGGGTTAATTTCACTTTTACACAGTCTAGGAAATTTCGTTGAAATTCCTTGAAAGTCTTTTCACCATGCACGAACCAAACTACCGTAAAAGAAAATTGCTGACATGGCGAAGTAAATCCATCGTGGCGAAGTGAATCAAGGACAATGTTGCTGACGTGTATCTCTGTCCGGAATGACGACCGAGATGACTAAAATTTGTCAACAAAGTGACCGAATCAAGGTGCCCTAATTGACAAGACAGTTGACAAATTTTTGTCAAAACTCTGTCAATTAAGCCACAGATTTCCTTGTAGTGTCATTATGTAAAAGCCCCTTGTGGTCCCATACTTATTCTAGAATTGTAGCACGCTGTTGACTAATGCTGGTGTTATCTCCATGTCACGAAGGCAACCACGTAGACTCAATGGATATGAAAGCATGCTGGTGGGAACGATCTATTGCTTTCAGAGCAACTCTAATACTTCGGCCTAAGGCCAGGTGGGAACATACTTTAACCCTTAACTGCCCGGGCGTCCATTTTTGGATAATGTACATATTTCATCCATGTTTTCTCATCCATCATGCACTTTTGGCATTGTAGATTTTTTACTATAGATTTTATGGCAAGATAGCTTCATGCATGTGTGATCTGATTAGAAAAGGGATGATTTGTGAAAAAATTATGCCTCATTTTGTGTTGTTGTGATTCACCAATTTTTTTGAAGACTTTAGTCTAAATGTGCTCTTAAAAAAATGAACTCATAAAACTAAGCAACCAAAAAATCTCCAAAAATCACTACACTTAGAGTATTACATTTCAACCAATTACAACAAATTTCATCCACAGATTTTCAAAATCTTATTCGTAATTGAATTACAAAAGAATTTTGAATTTTGAGTTTCAAATTTTATACCAAAATATTGGTGATAGCAATCATAGATCTAACCGTGTGGATAGAATCTAAAATTCATAATGTACTACTCATATTCATACACCAAGTTCCAAATATCCCTCTGAGTTGCATTTTATAATGCATCTTTGCAAAACTGCTGAATTTGGAGAAGACTCTAGACATTTAGGGGTTAAGTTGTGGTATAATAATTTTTAGATTCATGCCAATCCAGCTTCAATCATAACATTCAGTAGCCTCTGTGATTGTTGCCTTCTCCCAATAGAATGATGTGGAATATCCCACATCATTTCATCCCTCCAATGAAATGATGTGGGATATTCCACATCACATTAGTAGCTATGGGGGCACGTGGCATTAAGCAAGAGCAATCAACCATGGTGAAAAGTAATTCAAAGCACTCACCTAGTCACAATTCAACAATGTCTTGTAATTGTTTATTTGAATCAATAGCTCATTCAATTACAAATCACTGCTCACTCCAAATATAAAGGTGGATGAAACTAAGAGGCAGCCTTTTTGAAGGCTATTGAATGTTATGAATGCAAAGACAACGGCTCCAAGAGCTAGCTTTCAAAACAAAATGTAAGCTAGCCTACAGGTGCCTTGATCGAAGAGGACATTCTTATCTTGAATTGCTCTCACAGGCGTAGACACTGACAGTTCACTAGTAGAAAATATATTGAAAAAAGGAATGAAATTGCGCCATGCAAGTCCCGAATAAGGGTTGTGTCAATAGAGAAATTTGCAAAGTCCCTAGATCACCCACCCATAGTGGCACTCTCCATCCTCTATATTATATCCGTAAAGTCTTTGTCACAAGCTCAAGAGAGAAGATGCTGGGTGTGTCGGGCTCATGACAGTCCACTTTGAGGGTCTCCAACCTCCTCTTGGAAGTTAGTGAGGTCATGAACATTGGAATGGGTTGGGTGAGGTGGCACTTCGATTCCCTTCCTCCACCCTTTATTTCCCCCCTAACCTCCAAAATTCTTAAAAAATATCTTAAATGTCTTTTAAAACTTGGAGATTTATTTATTTTTCAAAATCTTTTTGCCATTCTATGGAGGGTAGAATTTACTTATGTTTCACCTCTTGAATTTGTATTTTAAATAATGAAAGCCAAAAATATTGCAATTCCAAAAACAAAGAGTCTTTTCTAAACTTTTAAACCCCCAACAAGTGCAGAGTGTTCTTCAACATCTTAAATATCTCCAAACATAACGAAAATCATTACACAACTAAGTAACATCATATAGAATGTGTAGTGAAGTGCAACATGTTTTGGTAGTGAAGTTTTTTTAATGCAGCCACGGTTAAACGCATCTGAAATTTTTGGGCGGGTGTTTATCCATCCAACACAATTATCTGCAATTCGTGCATTCAAATTCAACGAAATTTGTTGTGGATGTTTTTCAAGTAGTTTGGAACAAGATCTTTTGGTTAGAAGGTAAACAAATACATATTTTTAGAATATTCACACATGGAATAGAAATGACAACACTGTAGTGTTTTTGGAGGCAAAACGCTCCGGTCCTTTGGGAATTAAGACCTTTATATATAATATCCATCCATTGTTTTTTCTATCTACAAGTCTTCATCATTCCTTTCTACAAGGGTACATTTCAGGAGTCACCATCCCTTTCAATGACAATACAAGTTTAAAAAATCACATGCAAGTTTCATTCCTTCTAACTAAGATTTTGAACGTTATAAATGAGAGATGTAATGCATCTTTATGAATATTTTAAATTTCACAATTTTAACCAATCATTTTAATATTCATATTTAAATTACTTGTTTTTATTTAAAAAAAGTTGAAACTTAAATGCATGTAAATTGATTATTATTTTTATTTTATAGCAAAAATCATGGATTCAATCATATAGATGGAATCTAGAGCTTAACCCCTAAAGGACCGTAAGGCCCCCACGCGGCTTCTGGAACTAGAAAGTGAGGAAATTCGGGTTCTTGGGCTTTGAATTGTAGGATGAGCAACAAAGAGACCCTGGCTCTTTTTGAGAGCCAAATCTGTAGGTACTTCTTGATCGGCAATTCATCAAGTGAGCGATATTTGGTGATTTTTTCACTACTAGAGAGTGCGTAAAAACCAAGACAAAACTAAGACACATCTGTTGAAACCAACAGAAAATGGGTTTAACGTAGCAAACATTTGGTCATCTGCACAGAACCAACAAGTTTTCTCTTGGAACCAACAAGTTCCTGTTGATTTTCCTCTTGGAACCAAGAAGTTCATGTTGATTTTCCGGAATCAACTGTTCCTAACCCGCACAGAACCAACAGAATTTCTATTGATTTTGTGCGGGTTAGGAACCCCATTTCTCTAGTAGTGTTTTGAGTTGCACAGTGGGTATCTAGGCGTCACTTCAGACCCTCATATCTTTCTCTTCACACCTCCAAATAACTTGAAATTCTCTGCACATGTTTAAAATAATGATTTCTACTCACAGTAAAAATTTCAGAATTTTTGGAGCACTTTTGAACAATCCGATTTCAGCATGTGTACCAAATACCCTAAACGAGTTCCATCAATCTTCTCAACAGTGGCATTTTCTCAAAAATTGTGCGATTTTGTTGATTTCTTTTTCATAAAAGAGCTACGTAAATCTTCTTTAGTTTCAACGGTGCCGATTGTCAAAAATACCCCACACCAATGAGGAATTGAGCTTGCTACAAGAGCTAGTCAAGAAAACAAGAGCTAAGTTCAACACCCCCGGTCCTTTAGGGGTTAAAAACTACCAATTTTTTTTTTTCAATTTTAACAACGAAGTTTAGTTCTCCATTGGTTTAGTTCTCCATTGGTTTATGTGCGTCATGAATTCTAGTTTTTTTTCAAAAAACCTAGACCAAAAAATTGCATCATACAGCTCTAATATATAAATTGAATGCATTGGCCTATTCAACAACTATTTCAAATGCAAGGGCATTGAGATGTAAAAATGGTTCATGTTGCAACCTATGCTCTCTATACAATGGCCAATGCAGTCCCATGCTCTCAATTCCAAAAAATTATTCAAATATCGTGAGAACCAACATCATTTGCATGTTTGTCAAATCGTGAATATTTTAAATTCTATAAATATCAACTTCCTTCAATTTTTGTGTACAAAACTCTTAAATGATGTATACCAACATGCCAAGGCACAAAAAGTTTTTTTGAAGCTCTAAGAAAAAATTGACAAAATTTAAAGTAGTTCCGAATTATATCGCACAAAAGCGAGTTTTAGACATGGCTAACTTTGAAATCCATTTTCTTTCAAATCACAATTGAGTTTTTCTTCAAACTTTTGTAGTAATGTGTTATATGTCGCACACTACAACTTTTGCATATTCACTTTTGGACTTTGTCCATTGATGCTCATGGTATGGTTGTTTGAATGGAAAAGTTTCAAATCGATACTCAGTTTTGTCCGTCACTGTATATTCTGTGATTTTCATTATTATCTTACATGAGATTTCAATATACTATTATTTTATATTATTAATGAAAGTTGAAAGCTCCTTCAACAGTTTGAATTCATTCTTTAAAATTTTGATATTTTATTTTTATTTTGACACTAGTAAAAAACACCATCATAAATAACATATAAATGTCACATTGAATATATTATCAATAAACATAATAACGTGAAAATTGTGTTTTCATAAATATTCATAATGCATTCTAGGTGACATTGTCGTGTCATCTCTAACAAGGTTTTATACTAGTGTCATATGCATCCATTTAAACCTGTACAAAGTGAATGCGATAACAATCATGATTATTACCTATAAATTATTTTTTATAGTCAATAAGGTATTTAGGTTCCATATTCTAAGTTTGATTGAAAATATTCAAATGCTATTCAAACATTATATATATATATATATATTTTTTTTTTTTTTTTTTCATATGCATATTTACTCTTTACAATTTTGATGAAAATGAGTTTTAAATGGTGTGTAGCAATGTATAAAAAAATTGCTGACATAGTAGAGTTATCCGTAAAGTCACCTTGAATTTGAAGAATCTTCAATGAATTGTGCTTTATTATACTCTTATTTGTTTACTCCAAATAGTTAAAAGGTGTGGAAGATCTTGGTGGTTTATCATTATTAAATGAGTTAGAGGTATGTAAGAGCTTGGTGGTTTTCAAAAGTTTTTTAGCATCAAGAAAGGAGCTAATTTTTTTTGAAGACCACCAAGCTCTTACACACCTCTTACACACCTAATAATGATAGACCACCAAGATCTTCCATACCTTTTAATTATTTAAAGTGAACAAATAAGAGTATAATAAAGCAAAATTTATGGTATCTTCTTCAAATTTTGATGGACTTTACGGATAACTCTAGTGTAGGTTTGAAATTCCATGTATTGGAAATTTTTAGTGTGATTTCCAAAATGTCTACCAATCTAATTATTTGACATGATCAATTTTGAAATTCAATTACTTACAAAAAAAACAATTAATTTTGAGTCGAAAAGAATTCCATATTATTTAATATATTGTATATTACAACTTTTACATTTATAATTTTGGGTTTTTCTCATTTATGGTACATCTTTCTAAAAAAACATCAAACATACTCGATGTTGCTGTCATTGTATCTTCTATTTTTTATTGTATTTTATTAAAAGTCAAAATATTTATATATATGATTTAGAGGAGTCTTCATCATCAAATTCCTAAGAGCATTTCCACCTTGCCATGGACAAAAGGACGCACCAAGTGACTTGTGAAGGGCTCAAAATAAAAACTAGGGCCTTTGGAAATGAACGACCTCCACCCGAGCTCTCTTGAAAAGAACGTTAGTCCAAAACCTGCGTTGACTATTCCAATTAGCCAAACAAGATTGCAGTCCGATTAGTCGAGCTGAACACGACTCCAATTAGCCAAATACAAATGCTGCAGGAAGTAGATCACAACAACCTACAATTAGCCCAGAATGCGGGTGCCCTAAACCAAAGCTTAGACCTCGACGTTGGCGAGTTGGAGGGCGTAGATGGTAAGGCCTTGCTTAAGTGGACATGTACGAAGGCCTACTATAGGTGGCCTTTGAGAGTCAGTCCGACCACATTAAAGGCCATCGTGGGCTGGTTTAACGCAGCAGGGTGGAGATGCTCTAAGCATTTTGACTAAAACTAAACATGTATTTATATGTGACTTTTACACCTTTTTCAATTTAAGTTGTAAAAAAAGATTGTGATGAAGAATTAGGGCTTGCCATTTATGCAGTTGAATTTTCAAAAAAAATTGCATTATTCTATTAATCCATTTTTGAAAAAAATAAAATAATATACATCAAATTCTGAATTTATACCAAACTGTGATATAATAGAGTCGTGAGTATGATGAGTGAAGGTGTTCATTGAAATAGTGGTTTCAAAGGGATTGGGCAAACCAACTCCATACTTGTACTAGAGGTAAAAGACTAAAAACACACAATTCGCTATTTACGCACTTGGCCATATAATCATGCACTTGCCCCCCGGAAGCATTAAAAAAATTGTCTAAAAAATTGTCTAAAAAACAACCATTTTTGTTGTTCTACGATTACTTTCATTGTAAACATACAATTATTTAATTTATTTTTTATTCTTATCTTTATCTTCTTTTTTTATCTTTTCTTTTATCTTTTCTTTATCTTGTTTTATTTTTCTTATTTCTTTCTTGTCTTCAATTTCTTTTCCTTCTTGTCTTCCTTTTTGTCTTCTTCTTTTTCTTCTATTTTTTTCATTCCTCTTATGGCAGCCGCAAACCCTTCGCGCACACCAAGGAAATTTTTATTTTATTTTTATTTTATTTTATTTTAATTTTTTTTCTTTTTTTCGTTGGATTTCGTCTTCTTTTTTATTTAGGGCTCATGAACCCTGAAAAATGAAATTAAAAAAAATAAAAAATTTAGGGTTTAGCCGCTGGCGGCTGAACCCTAAACGGCGGAGGATGCACCAATTTTTTTATTTTTTTATTTTTTTAATTTATTATTATTATTATTATTATTATTATTATTTAGTCTGTTGTGGGCTAGTGGGTGCGCGGCCGCGCACCCACTCCCTCATTTTCTCCTCTCTTCCTCTCTTCCTCTCCCTCTCTTCCTCTCTCCCTCTTCCCTCTCCCTCTCCCCTCTCCCCTATATATATGAGGAGAGGGGAGAGGGAGAGAGAAGAGGGAGAGAGGGAGAGAGGGAGAGAGAAGAGGGAGAGAGGGAGAGAGGGAGAGAGAAGAGGGAGAGAGGGAGAGAGGGAGAGAGGGAGAGAGGGAGAGAGGGAGAGAGGGAGAGAGGGATAGAGGGAGAGGAAGAGAGGAAGAGAGGAGAAAATGAGGGAGTGGGTGCATGGCCGTGCACCCACTAGCCCACAGCAGACTAAAAATAGATTTTTAAATTTTTTTTATTTTTTTTCTTTTTTCTTTTTTCTTTTTCTTTTTTTTCTTTCTTTTGGTGCATCCCCCGCCGTTTAGGGTTCAGCAGCCGGCGGCTGAACCCTAAAATTTTTATTTTTTTTAATTTCATTTTTCAGGGTTCATGAGCCCTAAATAAAAAAAGAAGACGAAATCCAACCAAAAAAAATAATTTAAAAATAAAAAAAAATAAAAAAAATTCCTTGGTGTGCGCGAAGGGTTTGCGGCTACCATAAGAGGAATGAAAAAAATAGAAGAAAAAGAAGAAGACAAGAAGGAAGACAAGAAGGAAAAGAAATTGAAGACAAGAAAGAAATAAGAAAAATAAAACAAGATAAAGAAAAGATAAAAGAAAAGATAAAAAAAAGAGATAAAGATAAGAATAAAAAATAAATAAAATAATTGTTTGTTTATAATGAAAGTAATTGTAGAACAACAAAAATGGTTCTTTTCTAGAGAACTTTTTAAAGAAATTTTTTTAAGCAAGATTTGCTCATGAAAAGAACGCACTTGGCCAAGTGCATAAATAGCAAATTGCGTGTTTAAACAAAAACCCTATTTTTGGACATAGTGGGTCTACTCAAACTAGTTTGGAGTCGCAAACCTCAAACATAGAATTAAAATTTTCAAAAATGCACCTAAACCCCCAAAATGAGAAAATCAAAAAATGGCTAGTACGAGTATAGGGCATAACATTCAATAGCCTCTGTGACTGCTCCCTTCTCCCCAATATAATGATGTGGAATATTCCACATCTCATCAGTAGCTATGGGGGCAGGTGGCATTAACTCCTAAACGTATCGACCCTTTGAACACAAGTAGATGCTAGTCTCAAAAATAGATATTAGCATAGCTCAGATGTACTTGAGGTGTATATGAGAGGACCATTGCAAGCATAAAATCTACCCAACAAATTTGACATACTTGCAGCTAGAGGCCTCTCCAATATTATCAACAACTCCCCATCACAAAAGATTTATTGTAATTGGTAGAGAATTAATAGTCTTACAAAGGTGACTTGGATGAAAGTCATCTGAGATTAAATGAGAAGAATTTGTTCATGATCCAATTTTTGAATGTCGGGATGTTAAGGGGTTAAGCAAGAGCAATTAACCATGGTGAACAATGATCGAAAGCACTCACTTAGTCACAATTCAATAGTGTCCTATGATTGTTTAATTGATTCAATAGCCCATTCAATTTACAGATCACTGGTTACTCCATCTATAAAAGTGGATGAAACTAAAATGGTCACTCCACCACTTGAATGTTATGGGGTTGGTTAGCCCTCCCCGTCCCAAAGCACACAACACAACAAAAAGAATTCATTTACTTTAGATTATACTATTTTAGCGTTACAGTAAATCGCGAATGCACGAACTAGGGTTTCGGTTTTCCACAATTCTGGGTCTCTGGTTGCCATTTTCTCGCCGGTGTTGCGCGCGGATTCTTCTCTGTGGCCTCGCAATCTGGCGTTCAGAGTTTCATGTAATGCGTGATTTTGGTTCTAGGTCAGAATTTGCTGCGCTCTAGTGCAGTGATAGACTTCGCGGGGCTTCAGCGTTTTGTGGCGGGGCTTATCAATTGACAGGGGTACGTTTCTGGAATCCTTTCCTTGTTAGGAATTTGCAAGGTTACAAGTTTTTGAAGCGAAGTGCCAGAGATTGATCAAATTGCCGTGTCACAGGCACCGGCAATTAATCGCTATGGCCATGTCGGTGCTGGCAACAGCCCAAGCGACTGGCTCTAGTATTGCCTCATTTCAGGTGGCACGTAAGGTACCTTGCGCATTGAAATCAGATGCAGCGAAGATGAGCGCTCTCACTTCTTCTATGAACGGGGATGCTGCTGCTTTTAGGTTGCGAATGCACACCCCAGCCATTGTTAGGAATCACACATTGATGGGAGTCCGCATTCGCGCTGCAGGAGCTAAGGGTGATTACCTTGTGGTAAATCTCCTCTTGATTGATTGATTGATTGATTTAAATCGTAGCACACACCACAATTCGTCAATCTAATGTTTCAACTAATGCAACTGGATTTTTCATCAATCTAATGTAAAATTAAGAGGATATGCAGCTTGGTCCTATCTATTGTAGAGTTGGGCATGGAAACCAGTGATTTTTTTGTTGCTAATTTTAGCCAAATTGCTACATAAAATTTGGGTTGGCTAATTGATACAAAGGATTTTTGAGAAAAAAAGGAATAATAGCCAGATTTCCTACATGGAGTCAAGATGTGTAGCCTCTTTAGACCTAGGTATCACCCAAGTATTGCCTAAGTAACACCTAGCTAGCACATGTGTATTACCCTGATATCACCTATATATTAATATGAAAAGAGCATCCGATTACTCTTCAAGCCATGGAAAAGTAGCAAAAATGCTCAACTGTCTCCTGACAAAGAAATCACTGATGGAAACAATGGAGTTTGAAATGATGAGGTCCGACGTTAAACTTCAAAGATATATTCTGTCATTTGTCAATAATTTGTCAATAATTATTAATAATAATTTGTCAGGTTTTCTAAATTTAACTTGCTGCTTTTATTTGGTTTATTGGTTTGTTGTATTTGATAATGACTCAGTTTCTTTGATTGCAGCAAAAAGTATCTGCACGTGAATTAGATGACATTCTGGCTAACGAGAGGAGTTCACCTATGGTTGTTGACTTCTACGCGACTTGGTGCGGGCCATGTATATTGCTAGCGCAAGAACTGGAACAGGTATTGACATTGCGAGCCAGTACAATGTTTTAGTACTGAGCATTATTATGTTAGGGTTTGAACTGAAGATTATAATTACGTGGTGATGGTTGTTCAGCTTGCTGTGGAGTACGGTGACAGGGTTCGGTTTTTGAAAATTGACACCGATGAAGAGCATGAGCTTGCGAATCAAATGCAGGTACGATCATCCCTACCCCAAGATTTCATTAACATTTGTCAGATGTTTATTGTTGGACCTCTCTAGCTCATAACATTATTGAGAAGCTGTCTGAACACCCTTGGAATTAACGAACAGTGAGCCAAGGAAAGGAATCTTGATTTTTTTTTGTGCACAATTTTTGAGCTCATGTTATGTTTGCAAAGGTGGATGTGACGCAGGTTAGAATTATTTATTTCCTTCCATCTACACTCAATCCTCTTTACTATGACCTTCACTAAAATGACATTCTAAAATATCTTGCACACTTTGTCACACTATCATTGACTTGAGCACACTTGGCACACATTCAAATATCTTGCACACTTTGTCACACTATCATTGACTTTAGCACACTTGTCATTCAAACTATGTCATAGTGAAAAAGTTGGGACATTAGGTGGTAAGATTAAAGAAGTTTTTGTGTAGTCCTTGGTTGGCATGTTTGCATGGGGGCTCCTCTGATTGCATGCCTGGCAATGGGACAAATTGCTTTCAAAAGTGGGCCAGTTCTTCAATATTTTAGTGCTCCAGATTCTTTTTTGTGCTGCAGTGGAAAGGATGCAAGCCATGTACTATTCTAGAATGTTACAGGTTGGCCAATAGTTGGCTCAATTTTTTTCTTTTTGAGCAGTTGGTCACTGACATTGTAACTGCGGATCTGTCTTTTGCAGATCCGAGGCCTGCCCACAATGGTGTTCGTGAGCCCAGATGCCGAGAAGCTTGCCATTCGTACTGAAGGGCTGTTACCAACAAACACCATTCGAGACATAATTGAGAAGGAACTATAAGACATCTCTTTGTATAAATTTACTGCTTCCTGGACACATCTGTGACTGAACAGATTGTCAATAAGGTAGGAAAACCAAAAACGGTGAAAATAAGGTGATTTGACTAGAAGGAATGGAGTTAGAAATTATGTGAAATTTTTTTGAGATGAAGAAGAAGAAATGATGAAGAATGCAAGTTGTTTCGTATTTTTATTCCCTGTAAATAATTATCTACAATTTCTCAAAGTGGGAAGTTTGTCAAACCCCCTTCTTGTATACTAGACTCTTCCTTTTCTACACATGAAAGCACCAAAAACGGTTAACTAATATCACAGAAAACCGCACACAAGATTCCAAAAAAATTAGCAAATTTTAGTAAATTTTTGGAATCCTCGTCATGCAAAAATTCTCCATTTTCGGTCTTCCACCTCCCTGCTTTTAAAAAACTCTAGTGCACGCCTTGAGGGCATTAACCGTTTTTGGTTTTCCTACCTTATTTGTTGGTTCCCGTTGATTTTATTACTCTTTTACTGTATCTGCACATTCCAGTGATTATCCAAGTTAGATGTGCAGGAAGCATTTAGAGTAGTCATCATCTGTTGAGGAAATGGGGGTCACAAATCACGGAAGGGTTGTGACAGACACTCATGGTTATTCATCTGTAGCACGCATGGCATGCATGCACTTAGCGATTGCTATTAATCTTCACCATTGTTTCATCTAGCTTGTACATCTCATTGCAGAAGGATATGGAAATTTTACCAGAGAGTATATGTGGGGAGTGTTCTGGCATTAAACGGAACTTAATACAGTTTTTGTTTCTTTCCATGAAGAGTGTGGATTCTTCAGGCAGTCTCAGGCTGTGTTGTGTGCTTCACTGCTCTGGCAGTAGATTCAGCTTCCGTGCATGCATTAACCCCTAAAGGACCACAACTATGTTTCTCTCCAAACACTCCAAAGTACACCTTCTCATAGAAAGACATAGTTTTTGATCTAAAACCCTTTTGACCAATTCAACCGTAGGATATTTCAACCAATTTGAATCTGTCACAAGTTACAAATTTGCAACCGTTCAAGGTTCTTCAATAGTAAGATTATAAGCTTCAAAGTTGGTTGCACTTTCTTTTTTGGCTTGTTGCCCGAGTTTGAAACTTTTAGAAAATGCCCAAAATGCAAAGTTTAGTCTCAGATTTGGTAAAATGAATTTGGCAGTTCTGTATATGGGGGCGTTAGCTCATTGTGTACAAAAATTCACATGCATAGCTCATTGAATGAAAATTTTCAGGAGTAGCCCGCAATTAGGTTTTTCACCTTTGCATGATTGTATCTTTTGATCTTGTTAAAATAGGGGTCACAAACAGTTAACCTGTAGTTAACTATAGCCAAATTAGAAACGATTTGTAGTTTCTATTTCTATTAAGGTAAAAGAATGACTTTTACCTTATTAACTCTTAGTTATAACTTTAACTTCTATGGTGAACAGAAAAGTATATAAAACCAACCCTTCCTCGGGTTGATACACTTCTTCTTCTTCTTCTTCTCCAGAGTTCTATGCCCTTTGATATTTATTGTTCTGTCTCAACACGTTATCAGCACCGTTAGCTCTTCCACCGTTAGCTCTTTCACCATAGCTCTTCCACCAAAGCTTTTCCACTATAGCTCTTTGTAGCTATTCCTCTTGCTCTTTTGATACAGTTCTTTTTTGTAGCTCTTGCTCTTACTCTTCTGATATAGCCTTTTGTAACTCTTTATAGCCCTTGTTCTTGTTCTCCGTCACCCGCCTTCTGTTCTTTTCTCCTCCTTCTCCAACATTTCTATAGACCCCATAATCATGGCCACGCAACGCCAACCCCGCGAGACTCGAACACATCCTCTCTTTTTCAATCCGCTCGAGCCAGATGGATCCAATTACTTAGGGTGGAACATCGACATGCGTGCATACTTGCGTGCAGAGGAACTCGACCCCACGATCGCGCCTGCACACGAGGGGGAGATCCCAACTTCACACAAATGGCATACGCTACTCATCTTGCGCCGGCACCTCGATTCTTCACTTCGACAGCAGTATATCCAAGTCGAGGATCCTGCCGAATTATGGGCGGCGCTGGCGGCACGATTCAAGCATGAAGAGACCATTTTTCTGCCACAAGCCCGGAGCGACTGGATCGGCCTCCGCGTGATGGATTTCCCAAATTTCCTCACATTCAACTCCGAACTTCACCGCATTGTAGCCCAACTCCGGCTCTGTGGCGACACCATCAACGACACCGAGATGATCGATAAGACCCTCTCTACTTTTCCTCCTGCTTGTGCAATTTTGGCTCAACAGTATCGCAACATGAAGTTTACTACACATTCCGAACTCATGTCCTACCTTCTGTTAGCTGAAAAGCAGCAACAACTCCTCCTCAAGAATGTAGAGTCAAGGCCAGCTAAGGAGATTCACAACAGCGAAGTCCAAAACCCGCTCAAGACAACCAGCTCGGCACCTATGCCACACCCGAAGCCGGGCAATCCAAGCAGGGAGTCCTACATCTCCGACGCACCACGCCGGAAGCCAAAGGGAAACTGGAAGCCCAAGCACACGTCGAACCGATCTTCCAAACCCCAAAGGTACGCGAATCAGACCAGAACCGACCGATCCTCTCAATCGTGGAGAAAAACAGAGAAGGGAACTTGTCATAAATGCGGCAGAAAGGGTCAATATGCTAAGGAATGTCGTGCTTCTAGTTATGTCATTGCAATGTACAAGGAGCTGCAGTCACTGAGGGAAGGAAAGAGGGAAACTCATACCCTCGATGCTCCTTCTTCCACACTCAGCGAGTTAGACCCCGAAATCTACATGGTTCAGAGTAGCGCGTCTGCCAACAAAGCTAAAATTGCTCTGCTTGACAGCGCCTCCACTCATACCGTTTTGCAAGACCAGGCACACTTTGAGTTCAAAACTCAAAATGAGCCGTGGCAAACTTGTGACATAGTCACAATCGCCGGCAAACGAAACTTCAAGTTTCGTGAGGGCCGGGCAGTTGTGATTCTGCCTGGGGGAGCCCCCCTCATCTGCAAAAGGACTATGTACGCCCCGGACGCCCCTCGGAGCCTGATCAGCTACCGTGACCTACGGGCTAATGACATCCACGTTTCTACTGCGGTGGAAAACGATGAAGAGGTCCTCGAGCTTAGGTGAGGGCCGCGGCGCCTCGCCACCGCACATGCGGCAGCCAACGGCCTATATGAGCTTTGTATCATGCAAGCTAGCCCCCCTTGCAAAGGTGAGGAAGAGGCCAGTGAACACCAACACGAGTGTCACGCACGCCTACCCCTGGGGGTGCCCAGGCCTCTTTTCTAGCCGCCAGCTCCAAAGCCAACATTTGGCATCGCCGGTTGAAGCACCCCGGGACGACTTTGATGCGGAAAATGATTCCCATCTTGACTGGTCACGACCTATGTACGAGTGATGCGGAGCGCGTGGAGGAGTGCGCAGCGTGCATTCAAGGGAAGCTCATCAGGCAGCCATTACGGTGGAAGCTCCCGACTGAAATGCCAGCGGCATTGTATCGTCTCCACGGCAATTGGTGCGGCCCTATCACTCCCCAGTCAGTGTTGGAGCGCACATCCTATTGTCTTGGACTACAGATTAAACATTATGCAGATGGGAGCTTATTACTTCATCAACAAACATATGTGAAGAAACTACTCCGCACATTCAACATAGACAACGCCAACGCGCTTTCAGCTCCCATGATTGGCAAGAGTCGCACTGAAGATGATCCCTACCGACCAGCAGATGACGACGAGGAGGAGATCGACAAACCGCAGTACTTAGCCGCAGTTGGAGCTCTACTGTACCTCGCCACGAGCACCCGACCTGACATCTCATTCGCCGTCAGCGTCCTCGCGCGTCACAGTCAGAAACCAACCTCCCGACATTGGCAGGGCATCAAGCATCTCCTACGCTACCTCCGCGGCACGGAGGATCTCGGCTTACACTTCCGCAAGGATACTCCAAGCGACATCATCGGATACGCCGACTAGCTTCAAGACGGACCCCGTTTCAGGCAAGTCTCAAACTGGCTATATCTTCATCAAAAATGGTGCACCGATCTCCTGGCGCTCCACCAAGCAGACCGTGACCGCCACGTCCACAAATCATGCCGAACTACTCGCCTTCCACGAGGCCTCCCGCGAAGCTGTTTGGCTACGCACTATGCAACAGGCCATCCTTCAAATGAGCGGCCTTACATCAATGGACAAGCCCACGACCATATTTGAAGACAACGCGGCCTGCATCGAGCAAGTTTCCTCCGGATTCATCAAATCCGACCGTGTCAAAGACATCAGTCCTCACCGAGACCAAGCAGATTGAGGTCAAGAAGATTGCATCAGCAGCCAATATCGCCGACGTCCTCACCAAGGCACTACCAGCCCCTCAGCACCGCAGGCTCATCACTGCGGCTGGTATGAGGACCCTCACTGAACTAGAGTGAATTAGGTGGCGAACGATGACTTTACTCTTTTTCCTTCACAGCATCATGAAGTTTTTTTAACGAGGAAGATCATCGTTCGAGGAGGTGTTAAAACAGGATGAATGTCATCCATTCACTCTCCATCCACAGCTTAGTCAGCATTTTAATGAGGTAACTCCAAATCGAGGAGTGTTAAAATAGAGGTCACAAACAGTTAACCTGTAGTTAACTATAGCCAAATTAGAAACGATTTGTAGTTTCTATTTCTATTAAGGTAAAAGAATGACTTTAACCTTATTAACTCTTAGTTATAACTTTAACTTCTATGGTGAACAGAAAAGTATATAAAACCAACCCTTCCTCGGGTTGATACACTTCTTCTTCTTCTTCTTCTCCAGAGTTCTATGCCCTTTGATATTTATTGTTCTGTCTCAACAGATCTATACATCACCTATGTACAAAAATTACCATCCCATCTTCGTTACAAAGAGTAGAATCACCACGAAAAATCTCAAAAATTGAGGATCAACACTCATTCCATACTGAGTTGACCGAACTTGAAAAATCAACCTTGGTCCTTTAGAGGTTAAGGTAGATTCTCCATTCCTGTGGCTTTCAGCAGTTGAGTGTATTTTCTATTATTAGAGAGAAAAATACACTTGTCAATCTTGTCCTCATTTTCAAGAGGATTCCAATCCATTAATAAATGTATTATTTAGATACCCTATGATGTCTTCAACTACTAGTATTGTACATTAATTCAAATTCAAATTTAGTTTTAGCCTGAATATGTGAATGGGAATGCCATTGGATGGTAAACATCGTCTTCCTTCATAGCTATAAGATGATTTTCTTAACACTTTGATGCACATGCGTCCATATAATGGACAACAAACAGATTGCAAACTTTCTCTTGAAATTTGGATGGATGAAAAATTGTACAAGATGAAAGCTGCACTCACAACAACTGAACAATGTCTCATTCAACCTCAAAACCCTCATCGGTAGGGTTTCAGGGTTCATTGAAGGCAGGTACACTGAAAAAACAAAAAAAAGCAGCGATTTTCGAAACCTCCCCCAAGAACAAGTATTATTTGAATTTCACATAATTGTGACTTGCCAATTCACAACGAAGCAAATAGCATAGCAGAATTCAAGTACTATGTCAATAGCCCCTACTAGACAATTAGACACCACCACCCAAATTTCCACAATTAGAACTTGTCCCCACGAAAATGCTGCAGATTTTTTAATGCAGCAGTGGTGCTCAAAAGATCATAGCGCAAGTAGATTTGCTACGTGAGAATGATATACAATTTCTTAAGAAATGCATCACCCTTTAAATACACCCAAACTGATCAACATTGGCATGCAGTTGTATTCTAAATGCAGAAGGAACAATGTTTTGAAGCCATTGTAGACTTTCAAAAAGGGCCTCAGGTGAGGTCAGCAGAGAGCTATGAAAGGCAAACATTGAGAACTTGTTGCTGTGGATCTTGTCCAAACAATCTGCACTGGCAAACTAAACACCACAGCCACTCTTCATTAATATACAATACTAAGGCCAAAACTTCTTCACTAGTTTCCTCTCCACTAAGTTTTATCTACTCCGCTGACTTCTTTGCTTTTTTCTTCTTCTCACCACTTTCCTCTGCATTAGCAACTTTTTGCTTTTTCGAAGTTGCTAAATAAGCGTCCACTCCATTTGCCTGTTGTGTTGTCGTCTGTGAAGTGCTCATGTTCTTCATCTTACTCTGCAGACAGAAAGATCACAGAATAAGAACCACATTAATAAATAATATCAGAATAACCCATCTTATCCCACTGAAGTCGCATGCGCAAAATTCCAGCATGTCTAATATCAAGAAGTCAGTCCAAAAAAAAGAGACCTTGAGTGACGCTGCCATAGCAGCAACATCAGTCTTTGAACTAGATTTGTCCTTCTGACCGGCTCCATCCGTTTTCGTGGAGGTCTCTGTAGCCCTCTTTTCTTCCTGAACAAGAAACACCAGAAGTTGTGTAAGCAGACAATAATGCTGCTAAAGTTGAATGGCGTTAATCATGTCAAAACTACAAGCTTTGGGTGCATTAAGCATCTCAAATGATCACCCGCCTGATACAACTTAATACTTGGCTGGTTAGTAATACTTCTGAAGCAATACTGCCTCCCATAGAAACTACTGACTCAAAAACATAAGAACAATGGTTTATGTTATATGCAGTCACACAACCTTAGGAGGTACAAATGATGCATCCCGCTTGCGCTTATTTTCCACAGCCTTCTCACTCTGTTTCTCCTTTTTGGCCTCCCATTTTTTGGATGCCTTCATCTCAGCACTTAAGAAGTACTCTCCACTCTCCAATTGCAAGTCCACCTGAATATGAAATACAATACATTAGATACAAGAGAGAACAAATAAACAGGAAAATAAAGAAATTAAAAAATGCATGACCAGAAAGCCACAATTTGGAAACTCACCTTGCTGGGTTGCTGAGGAGGTGGGAAAGGAGTGTAAGCCTTCTTTTCCTTCTCTTTGGTGGTCTTCTTTGCCTTCACATTCCTCCTGTAGCATGCAACAGATTGAATGTCAAATCTACAAGAGTACCCAAACAAACGCACACCAATCTATAGGAAAAAAAAAAAAAACACTTCTGGCACTTCAAAGAGGACACTGCTCAAAGTAGGCACAGTTACATACTTCTTGAATTTTGGCAAGAATCTCTCCCAGCTTTGATCCTTCAGCTCGGGATCCTTGGCAAGCTCCCGCTTGATCATCAAAGCCTGGTCATTACAACAAAGAGATCCAGGGAACTAACATTAACTGACAATCGAGTAACACATAACAATAAATAAATAAAGTACGCTGATTTAAAGTTATCAGAGTCCGCCTGTTGAGCATGATGAATGATCTTTTGGATATACCTCATATGATTTTTTCCTACAAAATGTCAATACTCCAGATAGGAAACTTAGAAAGAAGATAGTACTTGCCTTGATATGATATATAGGATGAATATTTTTAATGCAATCTTCAACAACTCGGCGTACAGCCTTTAGTCCTTTCCAAGGTCCCATTGCCGAAACTGTGTAGCCCTGAAGCGTTGACCCAGACCAAATGTTACCCTTGAGTAACGTGGACCAGTAACTACAGATAGATCATTCACCGCTGCTGATAAACAAAATGCAGAACCCTGAAGTATGGATCCTCCACGCTAGTAAAAAAAAACACAAAAATAGAACCTCGAAACAATTTATTAGGAGGACCGTATAAGTTAAACCCACCTGAACGAGGATGTAACAACCAGTCAGAAGTTCAAGAGCCTTTAATGTGGCACCATTGGGACCCAACAGCCGCTGCCTCCTCTTAACAAACCTTTCCTGTAAACATCAATAAGAAGGATGAGTAATAAATACAGTGCACTAATTTTCGAATAAGAAATGTTCTTATGAAACCCAAGACAACTCACGCTATCCATACCCTTACCAAACATGCCATGCAGAAGTTCGAGATTAAAAATTGCCAACCTCTTACACTAAACTAGAAATTCAACATCTAAGAAACTTTTGTCTAAGAACCGCACGTGGTGAAGTACAACAGCTGAGACTAACCTTATTACGGATAATATTGCCTATCTTAATAATGTCACACTGCATGTCATCATCCAAGACCTTAAGTGCCTGCAAGACAAGAAAACATTAAAAAATCAGTCTTGATAATCCTGCACGTAAACGGGACACAGAAAAACTTCAAGCATGATGCCAGTTACTGCACCACAAAATATTCTACCTGAGGTGCTGGCACACTCCTTGACAAAAGCTTCATTAGGTCACGAGCCTTCATAATAACAAAAGGATCGCGCGTCTTCCTCGTTGTTGAAACAGTCATAGATCCTTTCACCTACAAGATCACACAAGTAAAAACAGGACTCAGAAGTAGAAGACTTTGAACCCAGAGTATGTACCCCTATGGCCGTATTAATGGCATGCCTACCTAAAACCCTAAAACCAAGAGCAGCAACTTCCACTGCTGCATTGTGCATTTATACAGCAATTTTCTGGTTAAGCAACAGCTGCAATGAATCCTATTGGTTTTGATTCTACAATCATTATACAATGCATCTACAGCCTAATGAAAACCATCTTGTTGTAAACTACTCTCTCCGTTTCATAATAAGAGTCCACCTTTATTGGCAAGTTTCAACTTGACGTTTCTTTTGCCAAATAGAGGCATCTCAATACTCAAAAAATGAGCTATCTTTAATAGTAGTATGTAGTTTTTGTGTCACTCTCATTGTCCGCCCTGTCTCATTGTCCGCCCTGTTTGAAGTGGACAATGCTCACGTTTGAAGTATAAAACATAGGACAAAAACCAGGAAAAAAAACATGCCAAGAAAGGTGTACTCTTTTTATGAAACGGAGGGAGCAGCATATTAACTGGAACAAAGTACAGTATAGGAGATTGTGTTGTAAGACTCCAATAACCCCAACAAATTCAATAATCTGATTAGTTTATTATCCATGTCAGCAGGCACTTACCAGATCTAATTCGGATTTTATTCCTTGCTCTTTCAGCGCCTTTGTAATCACTGGCCATGATTCTCGCAAATATTTTTCTGCATCCTCAAATCGCACAATGAGAACGCATAATTCACACCAACCCACAATGCACAATCCTAACCCTAATCAAATGCGCTTTAACACCAGGTTTGCACTGAATAATTCCGATAAGACAAAGGTGAAAAATTCAGAGCTGACGAGGTACCTCGGTACGCTGGAAACAAGGTGGCGAACGAGCTCTCCTCCAACATGCCACCCTCATTGTAGGAAGGGTCGAATTTCTCCAGCTTCCAATGCTCGATGTCGTCGGTATCCCACGGCTTGGGTTTATCGTGCTTCCCTTTATGCTTCGGCTTCTTCTCTAAGGCCACCTCGCTGTCCAACTCCGGCATAGCCGCGTCCATCACGTCTGGCTCGGCGCCTAAATCCATCTCTGTCTACCGGTAGGAACCTTAAACCCTGAACCCTAGCGAAGGACCAAATGCTTTTTCTTGACAAACAAACGAAAACAACCACATATGAATCCGAAACCGTAAAGCTCGTTCAAAGCAAACACGGAACTGTCACAATTTTCATGGAAACAAAAACATAGCATGAATTCAAAACCTGAACCGAGAATAAAAAAGCAAAACGACACGGGAGAGCAAGGCGGACCTTCTTTTAGGGTTTATTGGATGATAAATCATGAAGGCGGATGAATGATATAAATAATGGATGAAGTGTGTGGATGACGTTACTAATTGAGAAGCCGCAAAAGGATACTAGACAGACAAGGTATCGGAAGATACAAAGGGCACTGGTAGTGTTTTTTTTCTTTTTTTTCCTCACAATTTTTTTTTCTCCAAATTCAAAAAAATTATTCCAATTTTTTTTAAATAAGATGTCAAAATTATTTTAAAACTAGTTTAAAACTATTCCAAAATTAAGATGTCAATCTTAATTGGTGTCAAAATCATTTTTAAGCTATTCCAAAATTATTTTAAAACTGTTCCAAAATATCCCAAACCAAAACCTGATAGTATAAAAAGGGTTATGTTAGCGGAAGGTGTCATTTTGAACATGATAGATACTAGTTTTTGTCTAAAAGACTCGGTTCAATAAACTATAAATTTCATTTTCATCGTTCTACTGAAACAACATGGGTTTCTTGATTTTGGGGTTTTGGGTTTTGAGGTGTTCATTTTGGTTCACGCTCTCAACAAGTATTTTGTTAACCCCTAAAAGACCACGTGGCCACCACGCGGTTTCTAGAACTAGAAAGTGAGGAAATTCGAGTTGTTGGGCTGTGAATTGTAAAGTAAGCAACAAAGGACCCTAGTTCTTTTTGCGAGCTGAATCCGTGGGAACTTCTTGATTGAAATTTCATGAAGTGTGCGATTTTTGGTGATGTTTTCTGAGGTGCAAGGTGGCTATTTGGGTGTCACTTGAGACCCTCATATTTTCCTCCACACACCTCCGAATTATGTGAAATTTTTTGCACATGCTCAAAATGATGATCATTATGCATGGTAGAAATTTCAGAATTTTTGGAGCACTTTTGATCAATCCGATTTCATCATACAGTGACGGACAAAACTGAGTATCGGTTTGAAACTTTTCCATTCAAACAACCATACCATGAGCATCAATGGGCAAAGTCCAAAAGTGAATATGCAAAAGTTGTAGTGTGCGACATATAACACATTACTACAAAAGTTTGAAGAAAAACTCAATTGTGATTTGAAAGAAAATGGATTTCAAAGTTAGCCATGTCTAAAACTCGCTTTTGTGCGATATAATTCGGAACTACTTTAAATTTTGTCAATTTTTTCTTAGAGCTTCAAAAAAACTTTTTGTGCCTAAGCATGCTGGTATACATCATTTAAGATTGTTGTACACAAAAATTGAAGGAAGTTGATATTTATAGAATTTAAAATATTCACAATTTGACAAACATGCAAATGATGTTGGTTCTCACAATATTTGAATTTTTTTTAGGAATTGAGAGCATGGGACTGCATTGGCCATTGTATAGAGAGCATAGGTTGCAACATGAACCATTGTTACATCTTAATGCCCTTGCATTTGAAATAGTTGTTGGATAGGCCAATGCATTCAATTTAGATATAAGAGTTGTATGATGCAATTTTTTGGTCTAACTTTTTTGTACAAAGTCTAGAGTTCATGACGCACATACACAATCAACTAATTGAACAACTTGTTTTTTTTGTGTTCAGTATCATCAAAAAATTGTCAATTTTTTGAAAGTCAGTGTAATTTCTGGCAGTTTTGAACTTTTTGATGATATTGAAAATGACATGTTCTTTTTTTTTGATTTGTAGGATTGATTATGTGCGTCATGAACTCTAGTTTTTGTACAAAAAACCAAGACCAAAAAACTGCATCATATAGCTCTAATATATAAACTGAATGCATTGGCCTATTCAACAACTATTTCAAATGCAAGGGCATTAAGATGTAGCAATGGTTCATGTTGCAACCTATGCTCTCTATACAATGGCCAATGGAGTCCCATGCTCTCAATTCCAAAAAAAAATTCAAATATCGTGAGAACCAACATCATTTCCATGTTTGTCAAATTGTGAATATTTTAAATTCTATAAATATCAACTTCCTTCAATTTTTGTGTACAACAATCTTAAGTGATGTATACCAACATGCCAAGGCACAAAAAGTTTTTTTGAAGCTCTAAGAAAAAATTGACAAAATTTAAAGTAGTTCCGAATTATATCGTACAAAAGCGAGTTTTAGACATGGCTAACTTTGAAATCCATTTTCTTTCAAATTGCAATTGAGTTTTTCTTCAAACTTCTGTAGTAATGTGTTATATGTCGCACACTACAACTTTTGCATATTCACTTTTGGACTTTGCCCATTGATGCCCCGGGGAGGTCACTCCATTGTCAAGTTGAAAACCACGTGCGTTCAAAATAAATCTAAGTTTTCTAAGTTGCATCACTAAAATGGGTCAAAATTTTATCAATTTTTTTTCATGAGTAGATATACTCAGTATCTATTACACCCCAAAAAAAGATAACCAAATTTGATGATCTTTCTTTTTTTATAAAACATACCATTTCTAACTAGAATGACGTAGAAATGAACTAAAACAATTACTAAAAAAAATGAAGATGACTAAAAATTTCAAAAAAATATACAAAAGATGTTATCAATGGTTATGTATATGTAGAAAAAATATCATAATTTTTAAAATTATTTATGGCATATAATATAGGGGTAGCAAACTTTGTTCGCAGGTGGTGTTCAACTTGACAATGCAGTGACCTCCCCGGGATTGATGCTCATGGTATGGTTGTTTGAATGGAAAAGTTTCAAATCAATACTCAGTTTTGTCCGTCACTGTATGTACAAAATACCCCAAACGAGCTCCATCAATCGTCTCAATGGTGGCATTTTCTCAAAAATTGTGCGATTTTGTTGATCCTTTTTTCATAAAAAAACTATGCAGGTCTTCTTTAATTTCAACGGTGCCGATTGTCAAAATCAACCCACACCAATGAGGAATTAAGCTTGTTATACAAGCTAGTCAAGAAAACAAGAGCTAAGCTAAAATCTCTTTCCCCCCCCCCCCCCGGGGTCCTTTAGGGGTTAATTGACTATTGTAGGGACAAAAGAAGAAGGAAAAAGCATTTGATCCCTCTTTCTGCCAAACTGAAGGTACCGTACTTTGAATGAGCTTCAAGTTTATCATTTAGGTTTGGAATTCATATGTTGTCATTTCAATGTTTTTTATTCTCGGTTCAAGTTTTGCGGAATTTATACTATGTCTTTCTTTCCATGAAAATTGTAACATGTATGTGTTTGCTTTGGAGCAAAGGTGCTTTGAATGAGCTTTAGTATTTTAGATTCATACGTTGTTGTTTTCGTTTGTTTGGCAACAGTTTTGCTTTTGAATTTAGGTTATGTTTTCCTTCTTTTCCATACTTTGTTCCAATTTTTTGTACTTTGTTCTTAAGTATGGTAGATCTCCCTAATATTGCGCATTGACCGTATGTTTCCTCTGTATCAGTTCATTATTTGTTTTTTTCAATATTTTTTTTATCATTCAACTTGTGGATGAAGCTTGTTACATTGGAATGAAATCAGAATTAAAATATGATGAAAATTGTTCTCTCCCATCCCACCCGAGTGAGAATCACTCATTTTTCTAACGATTGCCCTAATGTTGCGAAGGGTATTGCGCATTGTATTGCATAGTTATTGCACACGAAGTGTTGTGGTTTGGAACAATAGCTGCTCTTTGGAACACAAAAAGTAACAAATCATTAAAGAGCTATTGCAAATGACCACACTCAAGTAGTTTCAAAATTGATAGCACTCACAAAACAATGCTCTCTATAGCAATCATGAAGCATAGAATCACCTAATTAGTATGAATCATTCTAGGGAGAAATGAGGCAACTAGAAACCAATATCATAGTTGAGAAGTCTAATTGCAGGCATCTTGTTACTCATACAAGGTTGGTTGGCCCAGTACTGAGAGAGAGTTGTTTTACAAACACAAAATTCATACAAATCATAATTCTCACAAATGAAACCAAAGTATAATGATCAATTCTATGCCATTTATGTACAAAAGCAGGAGGCAATCACCTGCCATGATCAAAAATGTAAAATAACAATTGTCAAAATACAAATAAAAGCATAGTCCAATTTGTATCTTCCAAAAAGAACCTATTCCATAAAGCAAGATGAATCAAGAGCAATAATAACAAGTAAAAATTGACTATATTACTACATGAAAAAAAATAGAATGAAAACTTACCTTCATAAATATGGGGGTGGAGTAGGGGTAGGTAAACCATTCTCCACTGCAAACTTTATGAACTCCCTGTAGGCTAAAACAATCTCATCTGAAGTATCCTTTTAAGGTAAAAGAATCTCTTTTGTGCCTTTTTTGGATCTCCTAACTACTTTGGCAACTAGTCTCTTTGCTCTTAATCTCTCTCTCTGCTTTAGCAATGGCTTTAAATATGTAGCCTAAGTTCTTCCTCATTTTGTAACTTAATAGCTACATTTTTTTCCCTCAATCTTCTGCACACAATTAGCTTCTAGTCTTTCCCTCATCTTCTCCTTTTCTTCTTCATGAGCAAAATTCCTTTGCCTAATACCTTGTTCTTTAGCCTCTTTAATTGAACTTTTTCTTACTAAGTGTGTTTCAAAAGCATCACTATTAATACATGAAAAATATGCAATTGTTTGGCCCAGGTCCTCTCTGACACGAGGAGGAGGTAACATTGGTATAACTAAAATTTCTGCTAGCCTATTGCTTGCAAGCTCCTCTTGATCAACACTACTTTATATGTAGAGCAATAATAGAAAGATGCAATTTCCACGACACTAACATTACAGAAACTCTGAACCCTCCAATAGGCCCCTACCATGTTACCAGCAAAACTAGCGAAGCTATATACCAGTGATAGATTTCTGACAGATTTAGGCGTTAGCTTGTGTGAATTTCGTGAGTTTGACAGTTGTTGACCAATTAAAAGAGTCTGCCTACCAAGTACATCCAATTTTTATGGGCAGAGATGGCAAAGGTAGGAAAAAAACCATTTTTGACAGAAAATTAAATCTATGAGACACCCTTGTCCCCCCCCCCCCCCCCCCTCTGGGAGCCTTGTTGAGGGTTCAAACTTTATCTAATGAGAGCAATATAGAATTAAAACCGACCTTCCACCCGCTCCTTTCTGCTTCTCCTTCTACTCGTGAATGAATTCAAATAGTAACAATGATTATTCTTGCATATTTCGTGACTTTTTACATTCTACTTCATAAGCAATTTTTTCACTATTTATAATCTTCTAAGAGTTGTTTGCAGGAACTCATTTTTTATCAGTGGTAGTAGTTTCTACATGGATGAGGAGATTTTCAAGAGGCTTTTAGCATGTATAACCTTGACAATATGTATATCATGATATTATACAAAATGATGTATGACATACCACTCCAGAGATG
Organism: Pohlia nutans; assembly: GCA_022496805.1. Classification (NCBI taxonomy): domain Eukaryota; kingdom Viridiplantae; phylum Streptophyta; class Bryopsida; order Bryales; family Mniaceae; genus Pohlia; species Pohlia nutans. The sequence continues at coordinate 26,952,112 of CM040101.1, read as the reverse complement.
TTAAACAATGAATATTGGAAAACATTTAGATTTGATTATGGGGTTGAAAAAGTTTACTTGTGAAATTACTTCACCAGCAAATAGTATCTTATACAATCATTTCTTCCATTGCAGCTACAGAGACACAATGAACGAAAATATGAACTTGAAAACTGCCGATAAGACAAGACAAATGTGCAAGCTCATTTTATTTGCATAATCGATTTAGTCTTTCAAGGTTGATTTGTATATGTATCAGACAAGTGTATATACCATTGTTTTATCAAATAACTATAGGTTATAAAGCGTGCTAGAAATTCTCGATGATTTGTGCAAAAATGTCGAAGCTTGAAGCCAAAGGTGTTGACCAACCAATTGGCCAATAAAGAACGTGAGTTGCAAGCTACTAGAAGCAATGTACTCTTGAATATCCAATTGAAAGAACTTACGTATTGTTACCTTGTTTACAACAATGATATGTTTTGACGTAGAATCTCAAAATCATCGTTGGAAGAAAGCTGCGGGAGTTGTGCGTGAAGAACTAGACTATAGTCGCTAAAAAAATTGAAGAAGAAGGTCTCAAGTTGATAGAGTTCGAATCCCCCTTTTCTTTATCATTTAAAATAGTGTTTTTCTTTACATTTCTTAAATATTTTTAAAAATGAAAAGAGAGTTATAAAACACCAATAAGTCAATCTTGTAATTAATATCATTCTTAGCCACTTCCAAGTCCCAAATGATATGGGATGAGAAGAACTTGAATTCTTACTACACTATATTCTCAAACAAATTACACTATAATGCAAATACAAGTACCGCCACTTTCTAATTAGACCTAATTGTGGGCGGTTTATTAACCCCTAACTGCCTAAGCGTCCATTTTTTGGACGATGTACATATTTCATCCAAAATTTCTCATCCATCATGCATTTTTTGCAGTGTGGAATTTTTAATGTAGATTCTATGGGAAGTTAGCTTCATGCATATGTGATCCGATTAGAAAGGGGGTGATTTGCAAATTTTTCATGCCTCGTTTCATGTTGTAGTGATTCACCCAAAATTTAGAAGATTTCAGTGTAAAAGTGCTCTAAAAAAAGTCAACTCATAAAATTAAGCATCCAAAAAATCTCCAAAAATCACTACACTTAGAGTATTACATTTCAACCAATCACAATGAATTTCATCTGTAGATTGTCAATATCTTATTTGCAATTGAATTTCAAAATAATTTTGAATTTCACGTTTCAAATTTTTTACAAAATTATTGGTAATAGCAATCATAGATCTAACCATATGGATAAAATCTAAAATTCATAATGTACAACTTTTATTCATGTATCAAGTTCAAAATATCCCTCTAGATTGCGTTTTATAATGTATCTTTGCAAAACTGCTGAATTTAGAGAGGGCACTAGGCATTTAGGGGTTAAGGTAAGTAAGTGTACCGAATGTGACAAAAATAATTCGAAATTTTATTTTTCATTAGTATTGCTACAAAATATTAAAACCGTAGATTATATCGAGACTAGATTCTATTATTCGAGGCTAGATTCTATTATTCACACTAGAATCTTTATTATTATTTTTTCATTTTCATATACTGTCAATATTTTTATCATCACTATCAACAACTTCGTGTATTTTGTTTTGTGTAACTTTAAACTATGTAACTTTCTTAATTTCAATAATTTTTTATTATTAATATCATTGCATATAATGATATCATTTTATACAGTAATTAAAATAAATTATTATTCAAAACATACTTAAATTTTACAATTTATGATCAATAATGCTCAAGACTAATACTTGTGACTCTACAAGATTATATTTATGCCAAAAAAATTATAAATTATAAATATAAATATATATTATAATGCATTCATTTACAAATTTTTATTTTTTTTATAGATTATATGTTTTGATTTCAATAGCATATTTGAAATATAATCTATTAAATAATTTTTAACTTTGATACAAACTAAAGTGATCTTGTATATGTAACAAACCTTCCACAAGTTTGCCACTAACTCTCACAACACTTAATAATTAACTAATTTATTAGTGAGTTGAAGAAACTCAAATCCTAAATCCCAAGATCTTGGTCTAAGCTCAGCCATCCAACCACAGAGAAGAAATCTCAACCAAAGAGAGCTTTAACCTTCTCACCCCCGAGCTTTATGTCCTAAGTCCCTTCATCATAGGAACTAGTAGTCTATCTTTAATCCTTTTATTTTCTATCTTCAAAATTAGATTTAGTCCATAGATCTTTAAGTCCTTTAACTTTTAAATTTGGAGTGGTTTAACTCCAGTGCACCTCATGAAGATTAAAAATAAGGAAAAAGTGTAAAAAAAATTAACCCTTTTAAAATTCTCTAGTACTAAATGTAGCTAAAAAGGAGGCTAAATCCACCTCTTTTAATTTTTATTTGATCTTTTTAGTGTTCATTTTCATTTCATTAGGAGAAATTTCAACCCGTGAAGGGACTGCTTCGCCTTCATAAAACCAAGGGGATAGAAGCCGATGGAACTTACTAATGCGATGAAAACATACTTATGAGAACGGACCCACACGATGAGTAGTGGCCTAAAGGCAAAAGTTACGTGGCCAAGCCTCGGCGCTAGCTGCTCCTAAGAACTGCAGAACTGCCTCCTGCCCGATTCCTCCTCCTGCCCGTCAGCTCAGCCCCTCCTTCCAGCTCGCCCCTTCTCCAACTCTATGCCCGGACTCGCCCGTCCATAAGACCCGCCCATGCATGGGTGCATGAGCCACATCATCTGTCCCGCAGCTCATCTGTCTGCCCCTCATCTCTGTCCCGTAGCTTTTTGGATTGTCTGAGTTTACAGAGAGGTCCACAAACAATGAGCAAAGTGTGTGGCTATTCATTTGCTCTGTTGCGTGCCGAGGGGGAGTGAGTTTACTGTGAGCACCACAAGCATTGAGGTAAACATGTGGCTTTTTTTGTATTGAGTTCTTCTTCTTGAAACTCGTGACTTTCCTTCTTGTATTTTATTGAAGAACCCTAGAAATTGATTTCCAAGGTTCTTTGTTAACTTAAATCTAGGTTTTATTCTCTAGTTCAGCATGCACAGATTTTTAAAAGGGTATCTAAAAAGTTATATGGGGAGGAGCAGTATGATGCAACCTAAAAGTGAAAAAAGTGATTTGGAAATTGTAGTGCAAAAGGAAACGATGCTCTTATTTATTTTAAATTAAGGACATATGGAGACTAACCTAGCTGTACATGAATGGAGCCTTTTTCAAATTTTGGAGTCTCCCACAACACCAGGAACCCATCCATAGAGGTCATACACTCCAGCGCGGATGCCTTGTATGCAAGAGTGTCCATTTGCATCCGCTTGAGTTCAGAACTGGTAGCCCTGTATTACAAAAATATGATTCAGATGAGACCAAATTTTATATCACCAGAATCAATAAAGAACATTCCATCTGTTGGTCAGAAAAAAAAGAAATTTAAACTAAAATAAATCTACATTGGACCTGCGCAAAACTGCAGAAAAAACATGACATCCTTCTTTGTGTTAATCCACATCTACATGTCAAGTCCATTGTAAGTAGAACTCGTGTTCATGTTATTTCTTCCATTTGAGAATAAACTTATGATAGACATGGAGCCAGAAATGACCTAACTCTGAAATTATTTGTACATAGAAAAAGGGTTTAGGGTTTAGGGGTGATATTGTGAAAAATGTATAGTTTTTAGGGTTTGGTTGAATGGCTTTGAAAGTAAGATTTTGAATTTGAGGTTTAGGTTCTAATTTTCATAGTTTAGGATTTGATGATGTATGTTTCAAATGATTTAAGCTTGTTTCAAATCGTTAGTTAAGCTCATGGAAGGATTAGTGTAAAATTAGAAATGTGATGATTTGAATTTGGAATTGGGACTTTTGGGACATTTGAATCCATTCATGGTTCCATTCATGTAAACATTTGTTTCATACATTTTAGGGGTTGGATGTTCTTTTTGAGGTTTTATGATACTACGTGCGTTTTTTTTTTCACTTTTGTAATGTCATTTAATGAAGACTAAAGCTTCATAGTAATGATTAGAATGGGTATATAAAATGTTTGTAAATTTGTGTTGTTATAATTAGAGGTCTACGACTTTGTTGATAATCATTTAGAATCTAACTATGACACATTGTGGATTGTGAAGGTTTCTTTTTTTCTTCAACATAGCACCTCCCAAGAAGATAAAGTAGAGAACCGAGGAATAAAAAGAAAGGAGGGAGAATTATTTGGCGAAAAATGAGAGAAACTTTCATAATCAAGCTTTGAAAAGAACAAACGATACAGTGATGGCAAAATTGGAAAGTGAGCGTATGAAATACCCAAGGCCAACAGAATTAACTGAAGGAGTCAAATATTGTGCTTTGGTCACCGCAATGGAGGATGGGAGACTTGATTTTCTAAAATACTACCGAATGAAGAACAAAGCCTTCCTTGTGAATCTACTCTTTGAATACACCGACCCCCACGTTAGAGCAATTCGAGATGTTTTGAGTGTCTATGGTGACGATTTGACTGGCGATGAAGATGAATATGATGAGATTTAAAATAGTTTGAATCAGTGTGAGTGGGGCTTCTTAGGTGAGTTTTCAAATTAAAATCTCTATCTCTCATTCATCATTTCTTTTCACACATTTGTAATTTTTTAATGTTTATGCAATCAATTTTAGTTCATTAGAATATACATGTCATTTCATTTTCATTTCATTTTCAACAGTCATTATCTTATATCAATTTCAATTAAAGGTACATAACATAGCCCTCATTTATAATTTTGTAATATGCTCATAAACTACTTGTTTCAAAATTGAAGGAGAAAAAGTAACGTTCAATAACAAAAATAAACAAGTTTTGAGGGCAAATGCTCTTGTTTGTGTACTCCAAACCAATGAATATAACTATGCCAAATCTTTGTGGGATGATGAGGAAACATAGAAGAAAACATGGATTACGAAAAATATTAGGAAGTGGGCACTTCTTTATCCCCTCCGGAGTCAACAAACCAAAGCAAGACTTAAGCGAAAACAAGAAGAAGCACAAACTAATGCGAAATGCAAGAATATCGTCAAGCGTAAGGGACAAGCAAGGCTAAAAACCAAGCCAAAGGCAAGATACAAGCTAAAGGCAAAACATAAGGCAAACGCAAGGTATAACTTTCAAGCAAAATATAGTGTATTTATCAAAAGCTATTATAGCGAAGGCAATTGATTTTGAATCTATGTATTTGTTGTACATAGCATTGTTAAATGCAAATTTGGCTACGATAATGCTATCCTACTTTCAAAGTACGATTACAATTGCGACATGTCACCACATCATCATCTTTTTTTATCATTGTCTTTGTGCTACAAATGTCACAAGTAACTTTGAGAATTTTAGGAAAAATTGTTCTTTTTCGTTTGGCAATGGAGACTAACTTGTGAGAAGTGTGTTTCAAAGGCGGTCTCTCACTAATTTCCTTTCGTGTGTGTCCTCAATAGCTCTTTTTTTCCCATGTCCCATTCTTGTTCGTTGTACATTTGCTTGAAGAAAAACTATGGATCCTTTTGAAGGAAGATTAACTATTTGAGGGCGGTCAAATGTAAATGGCTCTTTGAATGACGTCAAAAATTTTCTCCCTATTTCAATTTTGTGGAGAACTTTCTCTTTTTTGTACTTGTGAATTGAAAGTTCACTTTCTTGCATTAAAACCTCTAATTCTTGAAGCAAGATGAACAGCTCTTATTCCTTTGATTCCATTGGTAATGCATCTTCCATGTTCTCTTCATTCGTTACATCCAAGCTTGTTGTTGCAACGCACGTTCCTTCTATTGGCGAAAATATTTTGACCCCATCATCTTTGTGTGTGCATGGAAATAAGTACATATTCACAATCATTTGAACTCCCACGATATGCTTGCAACTTGATACGCGCGCCGCACAATCACAAAAGTACGCTTGTAGAGAAACATTGTACTTTGTGGTATGACAACTTTCACTTTTGACACGGAATAACAAGTGCTCTTCACTTATCACCTCTAAAGTATTTTCCGGGTTCAATTTGTATGCTTTGAGTATTCTCTCTCCTCTTTTCAACCGGCGTTGATGATGTCGATCATTTACTCTTCTTGAATACTTTCCCGAATCACCTAAAACAAAACAAAACAAAAACATAGTTCTAAATTTTACAAATATCGCATTATGTAACAAATGTCATACTAGACCATAATATATTAACCAAGACTAAAATGTAAACAACTTAGAATAAACTCACTTATGAGTTGAACTTGTTGAAAGTGATTCAACAAGGTAGGCCCCCCTAGACGGGTTTCGTTCGTCGAACTTCCAATGATTGCAACAATTAGATCTCGTAGTGAACAATTTACTTTGCCTTGTAGCAAAGTGTATTTGATCCACTTCCAATGGCGTTCAACATGATTAGTACTATCCATACCGCCATAAGAAAACAATCTTCCAAATTTTGGCCATAAAGCTCTCCACGGAACATTCGGATCACTCCACCCCGATCGAAGATAAACATTTACGGTTGGAACATGATGAAAATCATTATACAACTTTTGTACATGAACTTCAAAATGAGACTCATTGGGCCAATGCATCAAAACATGCAATGAGTGCCATAACTGCTCTTTATCCGGTTCCAGAATGCGAATAAGCAAGTTCTTACTCCAAGCCTTCATCACATGAAAATGACAAAGGAGGATTTTTCCCGCAATTTGAACTTTTGTGAAATTCACAAAGCTCCAACAATGAATGTCATTGGAAATGACCTTGTTTATGGAGTTCAAAGACGTTTTATGTTTGTCAATGATTTTTATGGAGGGTCTTACCTCTCCATTAGAAGCAAACACCGCGGACAATGCCAATTCTATAGCAATGCCTTCATGTCCTTCATTTTTGTTTTTCGTACAGAACATATAAAATACCGACATCCTCTATCCATCTTGATTAGGAACAATAGCTGCATATAGAGGTAAGTCCCATTGGTTTGTTTTGAAAGTAGAGTCTAATGTCCATGCATTACCCTTAGAGAATTTCTTTGCCACATCTCTCATGAACTCATCTTGGATAACTACAACAAACGGTCGTTTTGTTTTCTCCGGGTGCTTTGGTGCATATGGTTGGTAAAAGATGATTTTGCCTTGTTTTTGTAGCCTCATCTCTTCCACTTGAATGGAATCCCAATCATCAACTCTTAAAGAATCTAATAAAACCAAATCAACACTTGAATAAGAATGAAAACCATACCATGAAGTAATTCACAAAACATAAAAAAATAGATAATGAATCATACCGTGCAACTTCATTAAATATAAGATAGAATCGAAAAGTGAATCGTTCCAATCCTCCAACTATGCTCATAATTTTTCTTTCTTTGTTTTTAGATGCTAATGCAACCGTGGATGTGGACACCATCCGCTTCAAATTCTCCATACCTAAAGACACCACTATTGGGTGCACTGGTAGAAATAGTTTATCGGTGTCCGTACCGGGTTGGTGTTCACTATGCTTTGTATGTGACGATATAGTAGCCATTCCGGCGCTTGTATATTCGATTTGTTTCCCTTTGTTTAGAGGTTTCATTGTTCTAATTTGAAATAAACAATTACATAACCTAGACTTCTTTTCTTTTCTTTCTTGGGTGATACTACTTGTGCACTTCTTCACTTTAGGTTTAGTTGATGCCCTTCTTTTCCAACCTCTATGACAGCGGTAGTATTTAAGAACATGAGTTTTACCTTGATAAGTACGAATCCATCGTCGTAGTACAAGGTGACTCTCACACAATTTGTCTAAGGTCACATCCAATTCTTCAATCGGGACATTGTGCACCTCATCCCATAGTTGAGCAATCAAACAAGTTTCACAAGATTGAAGACATTTTTCAACATAGGTTGAAGAAATGCCTCCTACTCTAGAATCCATACTCCAATATTTTCGAATTTTGGGTAAGAATGTGTGAAACATCAGATGTTTGCCACAAGTATCTACATGAGAAGATTGTACTATCAAGCTCCAATTCTCAATAGAAGGAATTTTTCTATCTTTGGAATCATTCAACATTGATAGACCAAGTCTATCACCAATTTTTATGACTTTCACACTCTCTTGTATTTTTTGCCATCGTTTAATGATATGATGACTGTCGTTCGAATCAATGGGACGTCCATGAGTGTAAGAAAGTAGTCTAAAACTTGCATCACTTTCACAAATTTCATTAAATGTAGGAACACACTCACCTTGTAAACACGTGATCATGAGATCTCTACTAACATTTGTAAAATGAACAAATTTTGGAAAAGACTCAATGGGTACATGTGCAAAAGAAGGTAAGATAGGCTCATGTACAAGATTAGGAGTGTTCCCAATCATAGAAGTGAAGGTTGCACCTCTCTGTCCTTCTTCACACTCTCCTCTTTGCTCTTCATCCTCTTCAAACTCTGATTTATAGTCGGAGATGTGAAAGTAGGTCTCTCGGACGGTGCTATATGAAGCAAAATCATTGCTTTCTTGAGGTGCTTGGAGTAGCTCCTCTACACTTACTACATCATATAACTCTTCTTCAAAATCAGAAAGATAAATGCAGTCATCACCCAAAAACTCACTATTTTCCTCCATGTTTCAAGACTATTTTTCAAAAGAAATACACACAAAAGAACACACTCACTATTTTATTACTCAAGTGAGAAGGAAGCAGAAGGCACCTTCATGTACTTCAAACTCTAATCATGTTTCCCTCCACTACACTCTCTAACTCAAGAAGTACAAGTAGTCAAGAAGAAAGGAAGAGCTCATGGAGTTTGTGTGGAAAATAAACCCTAGATGTGATGAGTGAGGTCTTGAATGCTTTAATTTAAAATTGAGGTGTCATCTTATTCTATGTAATATAAAAAGTCATATCTTTCTTGTTGATGATGAGGTGACAATGATTAGAGTGCGTGGATGTGGCGCGATGAGAACCATGAACAAAATTTATGTAGGATGTAAATATTAATAATATAATATAATTAAACAAAAAAGACGTTCATTTGTTGTCCATATTAAATATATAAAAATGCTTTAGAATTTGAACACTTATGGCAATTTTTTAGCATTGATATTTGCAAAAACTAATTCACGAATATTTGTATTTTTTATCATCACAATTTCAATTCCCCATATTTATTTTTATGGAAGGATACTCATTCGAATTTTCATAATATACTAATAATGATATGAATTATGTGTTAGAAATTGATGTTACTTATCATTCCATGTTTGTGACTCTACTCGTCAATTTATCAATGATTAAAAGAGAATTTGAACCCTTTAACCTTTTAACATTCCAATTCAACACTGTTATCAAAGATTCGTAATAAAATGGTTGATGAAAGACAAAAATGGAGTTGATGTACAATGCAAAGTTATAAGTGTCAATGTGAAGATAACATTTGTACGATTGGATTCATCATATTTATTATTCATATTTTAAATTAATTTTGCAAGGTTTTCTCTTGAAATTCAATTAACACAAAAAAATTAAAAAATATTGTAATGAAATTGGAATAATATGCACTACAAGATGGTATGGTTTCCATTATTTGATTCTACTTATTATGAAAAATCATATTTAAGGTTTCACTTTTTGAACTAAGATTGAAACTTGACATAAACCACTTTTGTAATTTTTCAAAAATTCACATTATCTTATTTTGGAAATCCATACCGTACAAATGGTAGTCAACTAGCACAAGAATCAAGAGAATTTTGGATAATTGAAAAACATCACCGTATGTGGTGAAGGGACGCGTAAAAAATCATCCAGTGTTCAGAATATGGACGTTGGCGCGTCAAAGGTTAATATTGCAATTGGAAATTATTCATTTCCCATTAAATTATTGATAAATCCAAAGGATTCAAATTAAATTAAAAAATACAATTAAACGAAACAACATTGGACCCTAATAACATATGAAAATGACTGTCGCATGAAATATCAAAGCCACATGGTTTGTTCACACTATGTGGTGTTCACTCAAAACTCAATTAACCTCCAAATGAATAGCCACACACTTTGCTCATTGTTTGTGGACCTCTCTGTAAACTCAAACAATCCAAAAAGCTGCGGGACAGAGATGAGGGGCGGACAGATGAGTTGCGGGACATATGATGTGGCTCATGCACCCACGTATGGGCGGGTCTCATAGGCGAGCGGGTCCGGGCATGGAGCTGGAGGCCGCGGGGGGCGAGCTGAAAGGAGGGGCTGAGCTAGACGGGCAGGAAGAGGAATCGGGTAAGAGGCAGTTCTGCAGTTCTTAGGAGCGGCTAGTGCCAAGGGTGGCCAAGAAGAAGTGACCTGGGGACTGTATCTTTAGTATCGAGTGCATTTCTTTCTGTGTTTTCGCTGTTACGAAACTCCCAGCCTGAGCTTCTCCTGAGCTCGCACGAAATTTGTCTTCTTGCAAGATTGTCGAATTTGGTGATTTATCGCGACTTTCAACAGTTGTGCGATCATCATACACTTTGAGCCGGTTAATTAGGTTTTGAGCCAGTTAATTAGGTCATGTTTGCGGCTTCATCATCGGGCGCAGTAGCATTCAAAATGCAATTGCAGATGCGTGACGACAATTTCGAGAGGGCGAGAGGCAAATTCTCGAGCATCGTTTCAGGTATGTTTAAAGTGCTTTCTGCTTTCTAGGGTTTGTATGATTGCAATCATAGATTGAACCTTAAGAATAGAATCTAAAATTCATATTGTACAACTTTTATTGATACATCAAGTTCAAAATATCCCTCTTAATTGCATTTTATACTGCATCCTTGCAATACTGCCCAATTTGGAGAGGATTGTCAGCATTTAGGGGTTCATGGATCTTTCAACAGCTTGCAGCCTGCATCCCTTGATCAATACTTCAGTGTAGGTAGATTAAGATATTGATGAAACACTGAAATTTGGGAAAATTTCAGACTAGGATCCTAAAGAGAACCCAGCTTTCTACTAGATGCAAAGCTCTCAGACAGTATAAAATACCAGGCAAGCAAAGCCTTGCTTAAATAGCAACTACCAGCATATGAACCTGAAAGAGCAAGGCCTAAATTGCAGTAGCCATAAGTGGGCGTGTACTGATCCATTGATCCTTGCCAAAAAGTGCAGTGAAATATGAGGACATGAATCTGCATTAAATTCTAGTACTATCGATCATGTTTCACTGGCAAAGAGGCTCCTCCGCATACCCTTCAGTCACTGGTTGCAATTAACAAGTTTATCCACCAATGACCGACATGATGAGTGACACCACCATTCATCAGTAGCAATTAAACGATCCCAAAAACTTAACTCCACAGAACTCACCAGCTGAATCACCAACGACTCAGTGCACTTCTTTCCTCCTCTCTGCAATTCACCATCGCCACTTACGCACAAATATGTGTTTTCTTAACCGTTTTCCAAGTATTAACTGCTACCCTCTTCCCACTTCTCATCTGCTTCACAAAACATTCACGCACATTCAACAAATTGGCATTGGGATAAGGGTTAAATGTTGTGATAAGCTGAAGGACGTAACGAACATACTACTTGCCAACAGATTAGGGTCTGTATCTGAAGCACACTGAATATGTAAGAAACACAAAAGCCATTAACAAGAGACAACTACAACTCGAGATTGAATGTTAATGGTAGAATAAAAAAATTGCAACTCATGCAGAAGAAGTAGCATCTTATAAATTGCAAACCCTAACCACAAGCTTGTGGAATATGCACGCTTTGGCTCTATGCTAAATTTGAATTTCCCTACCTACCTACACCGCCAATCTTCAACAGCAGATGACAACAACGTACAAAACCCTAGAAAGCAAAAAACCTGAGCGTCAACCTGAGCAGCTACCACAACAAAGCTCCGAAAGATTGATTGTGAAAGAAATAGGCCCAAGAGCAACATCTGGCCATCATGGGCACAAGCCATGAGCCAATGAGCTTCTGCCGCCTCTCGCCCTCATGCTTAGGTGTACTAACTAATGCATCCTATGGAACTTACTAACACATGTAGAGAACTCAGAGTCACTTAGTGGGTTCGTTTGCCTCCTAATGGGATCATTATTAATCAACGTTCAATTTCAATATTACAAACAAGCACTTCAATATTGCATGAAAACATCATATATTAGCCTATATGTAACAAATGATGAACATATGAAGTTTTTATTGTAAATGTTATGACTAAAAAACATAGTAATTTTAAACTTGTATTACAATTTATTAACTTGAGACGTGAAACTTTAGTTAATAATCAAAATATCCAATTTTAATAAAGAAGCAATGCTTAAATTTCTTGCTTAGATTTAAGAAAATACATGTAATATATATATATATATATACATATATATATGTAAAATATGTATCAAGGCATATAAAGCTATTTGCCTTAGAGTATGTGGCAAATCATATATAATTTTTTAATCTCAAAAAACATACAATAGATAAATAAAAAATATTATCAAATTAATCATTTAATCACTCAATTTTACAAAAAGTTTAGATTTTCAAAGTAAACTACAAACTAAACTTGGAAAACTTCACTTTTTGAGTGAAGCTCAAAATCACTTGTAATCTTCTTTAACCCCTAACCGCCCAACCATGCATATTTTGCATGATGTACGGATTTGAACTCCGATTTCTCATCCATCATGCACTTTTTGCAGTGTGGATTTTTTACTGAAACTTTTATGGGAAGTTAGCTTCGTGCATGTGTGATCCGATTAGAAAGGGGATGATTTGTGAAATTTTTATGCCTCATTTCATGTTGTAGTGTTCCATCCAAAATTTTGAAGATTTTAGTCTAAAAGTGCTCTTGAAAAAGTCAACTACTAAAACCAAGCAACCAAAAAATCTCCAAAAATCACTACACTTAGAGTATTACATTTCAACCCATCCCAAAAAATTTCATTATTAGATTGTCAATATCTTATTCGTAATCATATTACAAAAGAGCTCTAAATTTTAAGTTTGAAAATTTATACACAAATATTGGTGATAGCAATTGCAAATCTAACCGTATGGATAGAATCTAAAATTCATAATGTACAACTTTTATTCATTCATCAACTTGATAATATCCCTCTTAGTTGCATTTTATAATGCATCTTTGAAAAACTGCCAAATCTGAAAAGGGTGAGAACGTTTAGGGGTTAAGGCTAAAATTGAGGTTGAGTATGAGAAAATTTGAAAGTAATAAAATAGACTATATTACCCAAGCACTTGAAATTTTATGAATTTTTTTAAAAATTCGATTTTGGATCCTTCATTTGTAGTGTCAATTTTGTTTTAAAGGTACAATTAATCACTTATTTACCATGTGTACGTACAAACATGAGAACCAATGGAGCTTGATTCCAAGTATGAGAAGTAGCCTCAAGTGTTCACCATTGTGAAATATGAGGCTTTGAATTCAAATCTAGCTACACTGAATGGCGTATTTAGTGTCCCGGGACACTATTTCTAAACCTTGGATACTATTTAATTTTAGGAGATATAGTGTCTTCGTAAGAAAATAAATGAATGTAGTGTTCCAATGGCATATAGCAACTTTATAATGAATATAGCATGCCACTTCATATCACTCTCATTACTTGGAATGAACATGGCACTGTCAATGAAAGTGAAGATGACAAATGGAGTGAACTCCTATGTAGTGTCAAGGGACACTATTTCTTTTCACATTTGAACAAATTGTGGTAAAAGACGTCGATTCTCTTCCGACACTAAATGTACGCCATTCAATGTAGCCTTGGATTGGTGATAGCAATGATGATGTGGTAAGTGGCTAGCAATTATTGCAGCTCATTAAAGTATTTAGTATTATTATTATTATTTAATTTTATAGTTTTGTATTATCATTTAATATAAACAACAAGATTCAAATGCCATTTTTACATGTATAAACAATGATTTTTTTTGTAGGAAATTATTTAGCATATTTGCTAATTTTCCATAGTTTGAAGAACAATCCAAGATCCTTGGATGCTCTTTTCATATTAATATATAGGTAATATCGAGGTAACATATATGTGCTACCTAGATATTACTTAGGCAATACCTAGGTGATACCTAGATTTAAAGAAGCTACACATCTTGACTTCATGTAGGAAATCTAACTATTATTCACCTTTTCTTTTCAAAAATCCTTTGTATCAATTAGCCAACCCAGAATTTATGTTGCAATTTGGCTAAAACGAGCAACAAAAAATCACTAAGTAGTATGTTTACTGCATATCAATTACTATAACATTCTATTATAATCACCATATTGTGGTTAAAAAAAAGGCTTCATTTTTTTACTTTCACAATATGAAGGATTGAATTTATCATTTTAAAACCATAAATCTTTGGGTTAACGTCCGATTAATAGTTATGCTCTAAGGAGGTCAAGATCAGTCTTCATGCATTCGACAAGCCACTTAAATTCTCTTAATGGAATCATAATATGAAGTGGCGCTATTTGTACCTAGTGTTTGGAAATTGAGAGATCCTTACGATGAAAATCATACAGAAATACTTTGCAAAATTACATTAAGCTTGTGACTTACTTGTGACATTAAGCTACAGTGCAAGACCATGGTGCCACAAATACCTCTTTTCTTCAAAGCCTTCAAACCTAATTTGTCCTTGAAATTGTAAAACCCACACTTTGACACTATAATTTGGTACCCCAAATACCCCTTTTCTACTTATGTTGTTGCAGTCATCAAAGTTCCTTCCTATTGTTTCTACCTCCAAAACTTCATTTCACATCCTAAATACAATTCTTAACACAAACAATTATATATTATATATTATATATTAAGAACTAAAAGCAACTTGTCTATAACGGTATTCACTCCACAAACAACTCCTTAATGGACACTTCATTGTAAGGTGGATATACCAATTACCTCCTAACACCGAATTCCACCCCTCATGTATTGGTAGCGTACATTATAGAACACAAATGTACACCTCTGGATACATGAGGGTAGAATTTTTAAATAGATGGTAATGGATATGTCTACCTTACAAATTATCAAAAGTCAAACACACTAAGGAAAAACCACCCTATTTGTGCCATGTGACTATTTGTGCCACTTTGTGGTCACTATGAATCGATGTCTTACATTTAAAATTTTGATATGCACACTAGTACATACAATAGTGGCACAAATAGGATAAAAGGCCATATTCGTTATATTGAGACTTTTCGCAATCTCATTTTTATCTTCGACTCGAAGATAAA
The DNA here is from genome assembly GCA_022496805.1 of Pohlia nutans. Taxonomy (NCBI): domain Eukaryota; kingdom Viridiplantae; phylum Streptophyta; class Bryopsida; order Bryales; family Mniaceae; genus Pohlia; species Pohlia nutans. The sequence goes on along the minus strand of CM040101.1, from coordinate 26,936,854 downwards.
CCGTTTTATCTCTTTACTAGTATTTTTTTGTAAATAGGTAACAGTTGCACCAACTTTTAGAATGTCATTATAGAATCACTATTTGAGCATTATTATTTTTTGGTTTCAATTACGCATTTTTAAATGAATTTTTGAGTAACTAGCATTCTGTCTCAAAATCTGTGAAAAGTCTCAATATAACGAATATGGCCTTATAACTTCCAAATTGTGGCACAAATAAGGTGGCTTATTTTAGTCTTTAAGTAAAGCAAACAATCTATTTTTCACTTTCAAGCTGTCACTCTCTATTATGACATATTTGGGAAGCCCTAACTTCATAGGTGACAGGCATGGATCAGTCCCAGAAATGACTTGTCACGTGTGTTGCTTGAAACAATAATATCGTCATAAATAATAATATTATGGAATGTCATTGTCTGAGGGTAGAGAGTGTAGGGTTGATTGTCCTATTACCAACCAGGTACCCAAAACCAACCACCCTGATTCTTGCCTAATTTCTAGATTTTCAAAGGGAAGATGTACATCATTTGTACATTAGAGCATGTGATCGGTTTTGGGGTTTAGGGTGACTTTCACTTTGAAAATTTGTACTTATTCAAATACTTATTCTTATAAGTTGCAATTTTTTGCAATCCTCATGAAATCCTATTTCGAACGCGGTCATAATTTTTTTCCGGATTTACCACTGCCAAATATAGGTCAGATTGCTTAAGTGGTTGGTAATAGGACAATCAACCCTACACTGAAACCTTTAGTAGGTCTGGATAAATAATTAAGCTGTACTAATTTGTGCATATGCCCTAAGGTGATACATTCTTTTGCAGAGTGAAATCCAATGTCCCTCACAGATAGGAGCTCACACAACCGGTGAAAAATAAAATGGGCAGGGACACACGTGCTCGCGCAAAGTCACTCTAGGAGGAGGAAACCAACACTTGGAAAACATTTGGGACTGTTGGGTGAGAGATAGATCAAATAAGGACTATAGTGTAGGTCATACACTAGAGTCAACCGAAAAGTCAGCTCAAAGAGGAAAGTTTTGGCAAACTCGTGTTGAATTCCTCTTGAACTCATATTGAAATATAAATAGACCAAAAACTAATCTATGATGAGTTGGGAGACAATCTAAAACAAGGCACTGTCATTATTCTCCATACCTCGTTATGTCTCCCACACCTTCCACCAAAGCTCCAAGCCCATGGTCCACAAGGGGACAATCTATGACACGGCACTATTCAACCCAACTATAGTTCAATAGAGAGGTTAGAAGTAGAGCAAAAAAGGAGATTGAATGCACTTCTTTTCGGTTAACTCTACTATGGGCGGTGAAAGCAAGCCTACTTGAACTTTAGAAGCAAGAAAATAGGTCTGGCACTTTCAACATTACAGCAGTCCTGTTTTGTTTTCAACAATGGACAGTTCCAATGTTCACCTTGAACTTGTATGCATAACGTTCAGACTACCCTCCCCCAATGAAATGATGAGGAATATACCTCATCATCTCGTCAGCCCTCATCATTAGCTGAGGGGACACATGGCAGAACTCCAAGTATGAAGCTAGATGAAACCCCAAGGCAGACCCTGAATGTTATGGTGTTAGAAGTTGGATTTTCGGTCAATTTCTAGAACCACTTTTCCACCAGCATTCTTGCCATCCCTTGCTCTATGCGCTTCTGCGACCCTCTCTAATGGGAAAGTCTGCCCTACCGGTATTTTCAGCCGTCCATCAGATGCCAGTCTGCATATCTCCTCCAAGCCTTCTGCATCCGTTCGCATAATGGGCCACCAATACTCTGTACATAAAAAAAAACCAAATCTTCACCACCGTTAGCACGAGGGTTAATAATTGAGATGTCAAAATTCTGAAACCCAAGTGCAGAATTAGTCTCAGGTAGAGGATACTAAAACCATTAGATCCTAAACCCTAAACCCTATATTGATCCTTGTTTCCAACAGTTACCATACACTTCGTTGAACTCATTAGCGATGGTGTTAGCTAAATGTCTATGGCCACTGATCTTTGAATGGAAATGAGTTTGTCTAATGGTCTACAACCGCCCACTATGAAATAACATAGTGATAAAAATTTGATCTCAACAGATTTGACTCTTGTACCCAAAGATCTCTATAAATCTCCCAAAAATCATACTCCCAAGTGACGAAAATAGTAGCACATCAACAACCAGACTGATATCAAAGCAATCTTAAATGTCAGCATGCTTTGGAAGAGGAAATGAAGAACAAACCAACTCCATGTGATTGTCTGTACTTCATCTGCTTCTGAATCAATGCAGCAGCTGCAGCTGCACCTCCTGCTATGAGACCATACTTATCTGTGTAGGCTACTGTTTCTCCCTGCAAAATTAAAAATGCTGTTTCCTAAGTCCACAGAAGACACCATCATCTCCACTTTCTTAGATAAGCCGATGTAAAGAATCAAAATAAAAACCTAACAGCATCACCACTTCTTGTAAGGGGAAGTGAATCACTTTATGCAATTGCTCATATATGCAGGTGTCGCATACTTTAAGGGCAGTAGACAACAAGGTTTGCAGTCTCGAATTGAAAAGAATATCATTTTTGAACATTTCTAGAATATCTGATGAATTGTCAAAGCTGAAAACCCTAACCATCATCTACACATTCTGTACCAAATCTCAAACCTCAACAAGAACAGGTTCCAAACGATTATAGTATCAGCTACCTTAAGGCATTGTAAAACAGAGCAGCTCATGTGAGAATTGTATATCGTTGCAGCGGACAAACGATTGCCTGTCTAGAACTCTGGACTCCAACTATGAGAATATACCTGCAGAGTCATATATTGTCCACCCCGTCGCAGAAGGCTGATTCCAGAAGCCTCAGTGTCTGGAACACCAATTGTATCCAGGACAACATCAAACTTCTCTCGAAATTGATCCTTCAAACTCTAAAATCAGCAAAAATAAAAGCTCACAATTAGGAAAATGATCACCGACAGATTCAAATATTCTCTTTCTGTATTGAATGAGATCCTCCAGAAATGCACGCAATTGTGAAAACAAACTGCAATGCCTCAAAGTTGCACAAATGGCTACTGCTTCTACAAAGAGAATTATATATTATTAACAGCGTTTTGAGTAAAACTAAATTGTTTGAGACATTAGAGTTAACCAAAAAGTCCTCCATCTAACCTCCCTTGTTGCTCTACTCCTAATCTCTCTTTTGAACTACACTTGGGTGTTGTAGTGTCTTGTCATAGATTGTCCCCTTGTGGGCCATGGACTTGGAGCTGTGGGAGCTATAGCGAGGTATGGAGAATAATGACAGGGCCTTGCTTTAGATTGTCTCAAAACTCGGCATAGAGTAGTTTTTGGTCTATTTTTGTTTCAATATGAGTTCAACATGAGTTTGTCAAAACTTTCTTCTTAGGGCTGACTTTTCAGTTAACTCTATTATCATAAAGAGAATCTCCTTCATGATTCATGGAGTGGTCTCCATATGCTCACAGTAATCATATACATTCTTCCCTAAGGAAGTCTCCATATGATCATTATGACCAGAGAGAGACCTCCTCATGAATCATGAAGAGTATTCTCTTTATGATATTGTCTAAAATTTCCTGAAAACTCTAGTTATTGCAATGATCAAGACATGGAGGAAGATACTGTATGAAAAAACTGCCATTCGAGAACAACATAGTTACTTACAGGGGAAGTGTAGTCAACAGCTTCCTCAGCACCTGCTTCCTTTACTTTCTCCATACTCCTCTTGCCGCATGTGCAGGCAACATAACACCCTGCAGCTTTAGCAAGATAGATCGCAGCAAGGCCAACAGCTCCTCCACCTCCCATAACCAGGACTTTCTGTCTGCAGTAACATCGCCAAGACATCAGCAACACATTAAGTACAGATTCACTCACAGCTATTCTCTGCTTATAATCAAGAATCACGAACCACAAATTTGCAAGCTCTCTAAGAAGAAAAGTAAAAACGTAAAGTTTCATGTCCATCGTGATATCTTCCTAGGCAGGAAAAAATTATACCCCTTTTGAATGTTTGCGGTGCTCTTCAAAGCTCTCCAAGCAGTGAGTGAAGCAAAAGGAATAGCAGCAGCCTCCTGGTTGTTCATCAGAGAATCAGAACAGCCCACACTCGACAACCTACACAATAATACAATATCTTGTAACAGTCCTGAATGTATATAATCAATCCTGGTTTTAAAATGACCAATTCGATTGTGAAAATACTAGGATTCGCATGGGGTCAAATTTTATATCACCATAATCAATGAAGAACGTTGCATGTGTTGGTCAAAAAATGAACAAAAGAAAGTCCGACCTACTCAAAACTGCTAAAAAAAAATGTGGTTAAAAAGTAAGGAATTCTGTTTCACGTACAGTGTGAGAAAGTGACTCAGGCTTCGGAGCCAGTTGCTCTTCTCCAAGAATGGCATAGTCACTGTACGTTCCACGTGTTGCAGTTGGATGGAGTGCCCCAAAAACTTGGTCCCCTACATGGAAATGTTGCACATTGCTGCCCACCGCTGTGACCTCTCCACTCACGTCCCGGCCCAGAACCAATGGCAACAGTGGCTCAAACAATGACCGCCCATAGCCTTCCCTCATCTGCATAATAAACAACAAGGTCATTGAGGAAAGTACAACAACAGGTCACAAACACACACACACACACACACAGATATATATATATATATATATATATATATATATATATATATATAATATATTTATATATTTATATTTATATTTCCAAGACCATCAAATTCAGGCACCCAGAATGTGTCATAGAGCTGAGCCTATTTCCCTGTGAGTGTACACGAAATATGCAATTGCATGAAAAAAACAAAAAATAACGGGAAAGGAGTAGTATAGAGGACCCTACTATGTCTGTATAACGAAATCAAACCCTAGGAGACCCCATTTTTGTAAAAAGTTGATTAGAAAATCTTATCACAAACCCTAATAGCTCCGCTCCCTAGGGTTTATGATTTATGAGAGTTCTCGACGAGCACCGGGATCAGGGGTCTTAACCCTTAAAGGACCAAGGATTCACAGTTTTAAAATGAAAATTTCAATTGATCATATTGTGAAAAATCAATAATTCAGATGGGACCAAATTTTATATCACTAGAACTAGTGAAGATCATTGCATATGTTGGTCAAAAACAAATAAATTTGAACAAGAGGAAGTCCAAATAGGACCTACTCAAAACTGATAAAACAAAAAACATGGTACCCATTCTGGTCACCGTGGACGTTTAGGAAGCATCAGGTCTGAAGAAGGAAACCCTACAGTACATTGGGGTTCCTCCTTCAGGTCCTGTATAGTAGTACAAATTAGCCTACATACATGCAAATGTGCAAATACATTCAATCTCCTTTCATCTAACCAGCTGATATAGTTTGAATGAGGAGGATATTCAAGAATGTTAATTAGAGAAGGTCATACATAATCAAGAGATTTGCGTGTAGTGCAAGAAGAAAATTGAAGTAAAACAGAGCCATACCCGCATATCCAAAGGATTGACGCCCACTGCATGTGCACGTACCAACACATCCGATGCACACAGATCTGGAAGCACCGAATCGTCTCGCACCTCAAGAACCTGTATGAAACAAAATCCATCAAAACCTAGAACAGCTCAGAGACTGCTTGCAATCAACAAACACTAAATTAATTAATGCATCCAGAAGAAGAAGAAGAAGAATGCATCCCAACATTAACTTATGATGAGAATAATTATGTGAGAGTAGTTTTGTACCTCGGGGCCTCCGAAGCGGGGCAAGACCACAGCTCTGCACGTCGTGAGAGTACGTCGGTTGTAACTTCCGGATTTGGTTACCGAAGCTCGCAAAGCCACAAAGAACGCCATCGCTAGCTCACTCTGCCTAATTTTTTCAATTCATCTCCTGAAGGTTCCTCACTCGATGGAATAGATTCCAACAGGGCTCCTCGGGAATGGCGAATTCGAATTGAATCTGCTAGAACCGGTTCTAAGTGACCTTGATCGATTTGCTCGAAACCCAGCTCCTAAAAGTTGCTGAACGGAAGAGAAGGGCACGCAGGTTGCAAAGAAAAGAGTATGCGATTGGTGAATTGATTATTGAGCCTCACGAATAAGTAACAAGATGAAAGGGAAAGGAGAAATAAATGGGCAAGGAGACGTGGCCTTCCTCAGTTGTGTGCAGATTGGCATGCATGCTGACCTGCCGGCCTTCGTTGTTGCAAACGCCATCGCCATCGCCATCGCCGCGCTTTCGCTTTCGTCCTTTCGTCTTTTCGTCCTTGGTTGTCCACTAAGGTAGAATGTCCTTAACCCTTGAAGGACAAAAGATTCATGGTTTCAAAATGACAAATTCAATCGATGTTACTTTGAAACATATAATTTAGATGGGGTTGAATTTTATATCATTAGAATTAGTGAAGAATATTCTATAAGTTGGTCAAAACATAAATAAATTCGAACTAAAGGAAGTATGCACATGATTTGCTCAAAATGCTAAAAAAAACATGAGGTCCAATTAAAGCTTCTTGGTCCTTTAAGGTTAAACGGATAGCATTGGTATAACTCAATTTTCAATTGACAATAGAGTTATCCGTAAAGTCTTGTGAAGAGAGGGTTTAGGTCCTGGGTTTGACAAAAGAGAGGATCAGCTCCTAAAAGTGGGAGAGGTGTTGGAACCTTAAAAAACCATAGGCAAGAAAGTTTCCAACAATCAAAAATGGTCATAAAAAAATTATAGTTGGTTGCTTAGAAGTGCACCCTGAGATACACACCGACGTGGTTGACGCGTGGTCCATCAGAGCCGTTGGACTGCTGTGAAGGAGATGGGTGGGGGCTTTCGTTTTAGGGTCACTACCCATTCAAAAAAAAATTGTTGCAGCAAACACGAGGCCCAGTTCTGACACGGCCACGAAATCAAAACCGCCTGGAAACGTCCGCCACAGTTGTGGATCCTTGATTGAGTCTCTCTAAAATCGCCATGTAGAATTTCGAATGCCAAATAAAAACCGGCCATCTCTGCAGCTTCAGTTGGGCGTGTGTAATTTGCTCCAGAAATAAATAGCTGGACTTTGCAGTGATACTAAATAACACTAAATAATCAAATGGCCAATTAGCTTTGCTAAAAAAGCTCATTATGCATTTATGCATAATCAATGAGTTGTTTGATTAGTGTTATTCCATGTTACTTCAAATATGATTGAAATGCTTTTGAGTTAAGTCAATTGTAGCATTTCAATCTTTGCTATAGTGCATGTTAGGGTATGATCATGCATAAAAACTATTCATTAGTTTAATTTTCAATTTTCAATCTATAACGATGAAGTTTGCTTAAGATAAATAAAAGAGACTCAGAATAGTTGGAGCTTTTGACATTGTTTTGCATGGTATGCCAGAAAATATTATAGAATGTTATGAAGATGTACCAAATGTGGGAGAACTTCTTTAAGAAGTCTTATATATAAGGGTTTGGGTTTTTTTTTTTTTTTTTGTCATGCACGCAAGTCATTTTCAATCCTAACAAAGACTTGATTCCCTAGGCAAGTAATATATGTGCTAGCTAAAGACGCACATGTGCTGAATGCAATTCCAAAGACATCAAGTATTGGATTCCAAAAATCCCCAATTTTTTATAGATGATCTAATGAGTTCCACAACTGAGACCCAAACTTCCAAATTGGGTGGTGAGCACGCTATGCCGACGAACATAACTGGGTCAATCTCTAGGGCTTCGTCTTCCTTCGGCCTATAACTATTGACATGAATTGGACACATTAGAATTATCTTTAAATTCAAATAAAATATAATAGAGAGGGTAATTTTTTTTCTTTTGTTTTAGAATTAATGGGCCCACCTTCTTTCTTTTATAGTTAATTGGAAGAAATGGAGCCTACTAACTCCAAAATATGGGGAAAATTTACACTCTCCAACTCTAGATTCAATCCAAGGAAAGACCAAAGGAAGGGCTAATTCACTCTAGCCAAACTTGTAAGGAACTTCCAACAGTTTAATACTAAAATTAATCACAATACAATACAATGGTGGCTCTTCCTTTGAACCACACAGGAGATCACATGAAAGAGAGAGTTCTCCTTGCCCCGAGCATAGTATTTATATTCTAAAATGACTTTTAGTTCTCCATATTTAGAACTAAGTTCCAAAGTATTTTTGACTAAAAGATCTTCTAGTCTTTTACTTCAATTCTCTTCATAGAACTTAGTGTTGCCAACCACACACAAAATATTCTATTCCTTTACTTCAATTCTATTCATGAAACTTACTATCAACCAATCCTATCTTTTCACTTCAGATGGAGAGATATCTCACTCTAGCATAGATCATCTTGTTTATTTTCAACGCACCCTTCATTCAGTCGGAGTTGTCTCATTCCATCACACATCTCATCCATATGAGTTGTGTATTCATTCATTACATGGAGATTGCTAATTCCATTAATGTCTGTTTACACACTAGTCCCAATACAACGTGGTTAGTACATTCATCCAACAATTACTCATCCAAGAGCCATAGGGGTACATTACAATATCCCCCTTAAGAAATGTCATTGTAAGGATTCAATGACAAAATTGGGATACTTTTGCCTAAAATCCACCTATTTCTCTTCCAGGAGGTTTTATCAATAGGGTAATCTTTCCACTTGACTAAAAATCTTTGGAATGATCTATTCTTTAGATGTTGCACATCAACCTTGATAATCTTCTCAAGTTCAGCAAGTAGTTCGCCCTCAGGAGCAACATTAGGAATCTCAGGCAACTGTGAGTAGAATATGAGACATATTTTTTAAGTAAACTTACATAAGACACATAGTGGATCTTCCAACTCCTAATACTAGATTTGAAAGCATTAATGATATGATGGGGAATGGCCTGATATGGGTACCACTTTTACGCGTCTCACATAGTGTGACTTATGTCTAACTCATTTTATGTGTGCTAGAAATTTCGTGTTTAACACCATGTATATAGTTGCAGCCATAGTGTTTATAACACCCTCTAATTTTTGTAATTTTCTAATGTTTTTTTTTTACTAAAAAGATATATCTCAAAAATCACACTATTTTTGGAGGGGGTACCCATATCAGGCCATCACCTTGATAAGAGAGACAATTGAAACTAGTGATGTTGTGAAGTTGATTATGAAGAGTGCTCAAGATAGAGCTAAGCACTATGCTGATAATGAGAGAGTTTTTTGTGAATTTGAAGTGGATGATAAAGTATTTTTGAAAGTAACACCTTATAGATTAGCATTGAAGTTTGGTAAATCTAAGAAGTTGTCACCTAGATTTTGTGGTTCATTTGAAATTTTGAAAAAGATTGGACCAGTAGCTTATTAATTAAGATTGCCATATGAGTGAAGTCAAAATTAGAGTTCTACGCTCTTGACCATATAAAACATAGAATGGACTCACATTAATACTACTATGAATGTTTTTATTGTAAGCAAATTCAATCGTATGTAACCACTTATCCCAAGAAGGTTCTTTTTTACCAATATACATTCTAAACATATCCTCCAAAGTCCTATTTTTCCTCTCATTTTGACCATCAGTCTCAAGATGATAGACAATACTTAACTTGATTTTGGTATCACACAACTTGAAGAGTGTGGTTCAAAATTCACTCACAAATTTGGCACTTCTATCACTTATAATCTCGTATGGTATTCCATGATGCCTAAAGACTTGCTTTATGAATAAATCAGCCACTCTAGAAATAGACACAATAGCAACAATGGGAATAAATAATGCTCGCTTAGTCAATTGATCAACCACTAAAAAAATACTATCAAATCCAACTTGAGTCTTAGGAAGCCTTGCAATAAAGTCCATACTAATTGATTCAAACTTCAAATTAGAGACTCCGAGAAGTTACAATAATCCAAGGTTCTTAACTTGCTCTATTTTAAAGACTTGACATTTCAAACATCGATCAACATATTGTTTTATGTCCTTCATTTGCAACCAAAAATAATGACGTTTAACAACCATATAAGTCTTTTGAAAACGTGGATGACATGTTATCGGAATATCATGGAGATCATGCATAATGGTCAAAACAGGGGTTTGAGTCAAAACTGACTTCAAAGCACTAAAGCTCAAATCACATTCAAATGTCCAAACAATCAAATTAGACTTCCCTCCGGACTGACTTTTCAATAAGGCAGTCATAGGAGCAAACATGTGAACACATGATTCCACAAACTGGCCCAAATTCTACAAATTTGACAATTGGTTGATACACAAGTAGCATTAAATTTGGATGTTAACCATTCTAGATGAAGCTACAATTTGGTTTTAGATGCAGTAACCATTTTAAGACATTCTACCTTATAAACTCGTTATTATCACACTCTCAAAGAATATTTGCTAATGTATACACATGTGATTAGGAGGTGTTCACAACTTCTGTACTACAAGATGAGGCAGTTTGGAATCCTAAACTCAATTTCATAGTTAGGGCTATCCCTTTTGCATGCAATTGTTGGTTTTTTTTTTTACACACAAACTAATTTAGCAATCCATGGCAAGGGTTTATCAATCAAGTGGAGAGACAATTTCACAGCCAAGAATCAAACTGCAAATCACGCCATTCAATTTGGGTACTTCTCCACCATCACCTTGGTAGTCTAGAATCATCTCGGACCACGCAATTGTTGGTTTCAAAATTGAGTTGAAGTTGATTTAGAAAGTAAACTGAAATCCTGCATCACAATCTTGAACTCTAACACCCACTATTGGACATTTTCCACATGCCAAGTTCTGAATTTATGTACATTGATTAGCATGGGGTGATATAAAAGAGTTCTAAGTTTCGAGCTCAGTCACAGAATTGATTATTTATACCTTAATACCTTAACAAAGAAAGGTGATTTTTTGATTTGTGTACTTTCTAAGTACATGGGTTCACCATTGGGAGTAGGGAGGCTAGTGTCAGAAGTTGCAAAAAGATTTACCGTTCGTGACCTCACATTTCCCACAAGGATTGAAATCCGCAAGTAACTACCCTACTTCAGATTAGTGACATAAATTTGAATGAAGTTGTTCACAAAATAAGAAACTAATTAAGTGTCTGTTGTCAGTGAGGCTAGTCCTCACAGAAATTTAGTTAGAACCAACACTAATTGAGGAACTGCTATTAATAATAAAATTGTATATGATCTATTGTTGCAAAAGGGCTTCGGAATCTCCAAGCTCAATCACTTCCAGCTTGCAAAAATTTGGTCCCTGAAGAGATGACGCGAGAGGGAGAGAGGATTTCACCAAAACTAATGTTGGATGAGTCGATGCTAAGCCTGCTTTGAGCCCAGCCTCTTGCCCCATCAAAGCCATCCGAAACTACCCAAGTGTTGCCGAAACCCAATCTTGACAGTGACCGTGCTACAGTTTTTGCGATTTCTCCGTTCCTGCAAGTCAGTGATTCATTACAGTCAGAACAATCGCATAAGACTGTGATTCATTATGTATTATTATGCGATTGTTAAGAGCTGTTCTGGCTAAAAAACACATCAAAATTGCCATTTCTAATGTACTGAACTAAAACAAATAAACTTCACAGTTTAGGGTTTTAGGGTTTTAAGGAACCGAAGGCTTACGAGTCTATAAGGATAAGCCTGGAGCCTTTGTTGATTCTTTTCAAGAAGGAGATCTTGAGGGCTACAATCTCAGCTTCAATATTACGAACGTTGCGTACTTGACTCCTCACCTTTCCTGGCAACTCCTCCACTCTGTCTCCAAATGTGAGTAAGTCAGCAGCAAGTGAAAGATTTCGCATAAGATTTGGAAGTAGAAATGATTCTTTTCTAACCTTTGTACATGAAATTATATTGCTATCACAAGAAAAACTTTACTGGAGTGTATCAATGAAGTTTGCAAGCTGACTCACGGAAGGGGGAGGAATTTGTTCTTGGCATTTCTTGGCAGACTGGGTACACCGGATTTGGCCTTATCCTTTTCACTTCTTACGTCGATCAGAACGTAGTCTTCCTTCGACAAAAGATCAAGAGCCTGAAGTGCGGTAAATTCACCTGCATTTCCCCCACTCGCATGTCAAAATGAAGGCAAGATGTAGAATTCGTTTATCTATGCCTACTACACAGAATAGGGTTTTCAGTGAAATTTGATTGTTTCAGAAACTTTTAGACAACGTCATTAAAGCCATAAGGAGGTCTTCCCAGTGATCATACATCGATACATCCCTAACTGACATGATACAAATGTCTACTCTCATTATCAATGCTCATCTCATCGTGCTCACCTGTGTCTTGAATTCATAAACCTTAACCTTTAAAGGACCAAGGATTCATAGTTTTAAAATGACAAATTCAATCAATCGTATGGGAAAAATAGGACCAGATTTTATATCACTGGAATCAGTGAAGAACATTGCATGTGATCAAAAGACAAATAAATTTGAATAAAAGGAAGTCTACACAGGACCTATTAAAAACATGAGACCCAATTTGGGCTTCTTGATCCTTTAGGGTTTAATACGTATTGAAGCATGGAAGACCAAAAAAGCACACAAACTCCACATGGTCATGGCTCTGGAGAACTTACCCTTGAAACCGCGAGCGGCATCAGATACGCTCGAGAGCAGAGGAGGGGCCAAGAAATACAGAAGTAACAATGCTCCGGCTCCAGTGGCCAACACAATGGGATCAGAGGACAAAACGTTTTGCAGAGTGCTTGAAACTGATGGCTGCGCACCTTCGATATACTTCCCTACTTCACCTGCTGCGGAGGCAGCTGTCTGTGAACAAGTTCCATACAATGAAACATTAGGTCAGTGCATTATTAGATCTCCCTGGAGAAAGACACAAGGATTCGTTTCGAACTAAGTGTAGAATATTAGATCTAGTCCGGAGATCTTCATTTGAATAGAGGAGTTAAAATGGCAGATTTCAGAGTGACATTCAAGTGCTCAAAAACCAATTAAAAACTAGTACTTTCACGTGAAGACTAGAAACTTTCAAGGGCTCATGAATACAGGTTTTGAGGTGGTTAACTGAGTTCTAAAATCTAGAACAAGTATAGATATGAGGTTCAACTGGGCACTCGTTTTCAGTTACTCAAAAAGGAGCCCTCCAATTTTCAGTTGGACGACTAAAAACTGCTCTGATTCCTCAAACCTCAGCCTTTACTGTGCCGTGAAATTCTGCCATTTTAAACGAATATGGGATTATAGGAAACAATAGATTACTGAATGTAGCAGTTTCCTGGTGGATAGAGGATTAGAAGAGGAGACATTAATTTCAACAGGTTTGAATTTTTACCTTGGCTGCATCTACTACAGGTTTGGTATCGTAGCCGCTGCTCTGGATGGCCTTCTCAGCCTGTTTCTCAAGATCAACTGCAACGGGGAACACAGCTTTGTAGACGTAGTCTGCAGATTGTTGAACATAGGGAGTGACAAAATCCACAGCAGGCTTCACAGTGTACAACACTTGTTCAACGACATTCTTCGCTACATCAATTGTTTCGCTTGCTGCTTGAGAGACTTGGGAGGCCGTAGATTGCACCTGATAAAACATATCCTCGTCAGCACTCTCCATGACAGAAATCAAATACCAATAAACTAAGAACCGGGCATTTCTTTTTTCTCTCATTTGTGAGCTAAGGAAGCTTCTTCAAAGTATACAGATCTCCTTTGAATCAACACGGAAACCCATACGACCATTTACAATGAAATGACCTTAGGGCATCTTTAGACTTAAGATAACACGCTTAAAATTTGAACCACCATCATGTGCAACTAGAGGTGAGATAACAAGTTTAAAATAACCAATCGCATTTATGACACCTTACGAACACATTTGATGTTACAAGTGTCCTATCCACCTCAAAGAAGTACCGGCAGCTTGAAACCTTGTTATCTCAAGTATTATTAACAATTGTTAACAAAGATTGTTAAAATTGTTAAAAATTGTTAAAATTCTCAAAACGAGGTACAACAAATAAAAAATGGTTTTTGCACCAATAAAGGTGTAGGATGTCTTGTTATCTCGAGCTAGTCACTTCGACCTCTGCAATCTAAAGTGGCCCTTCATTATAGAATAATTTGTATGGTAGCCAACATAACCAAAAAGAGAGAGGTAGATCTGTCTCACCTTCAAGTAAGCTTGAGTGACATCTTCACCAGTGAGGGCGTTCGCTGCACCAGCATCGGCCAACACGACGATGGATGCAATGGAAGCAGGCCTGACATGCTCATCCTTCATGGAAAGAGCTCTCAATGAATTTAATGCTAATCGCCTGGTGTTAACAGGGAGTCTCTTCGAATTCCTGAGCAACCTATCAACATAAGAACCTGCCAATGCGCCATTCAAGGCAGTCACTTGCATTGCTTGCGCCATTGACACCCCTCACACGAGAGGGCGGAGAGAGATCTTCAAAATGCTCTTTAATGCCAGCGTCCCACACTGCCTGCGCACACAAAACTCATCAGAAGACTACCACATTGTACAGATGACCAGCAAACTATTTTCACCATTTTCTCACCTCCACTCTGCCAATGCAAACTCACATTATTGACCAGAAACTCTGGATCCTTCCATCTCAGTTGCAACTGAGATTCCACACTCTCTCCAACGATTACATAAATTCAACATTCACACTCTGTAAGTACCTGAAGGGAGCTGCCAAACAGGAGCCGAATCGAGCATTACTACAGCACCCAAGTTCATTCTGTACTACACCAGTACAAAAAATCAGACGCTGCAGATTGGGTGGTCAAAGAAGTGGTGTCCCTGCGCTTTCAGTTGATATCAGACACAAAATTTAGCGCTCCTATGGGATAGTGCCACGTCAGCCAGAGCATCAACTCATAGCCTCATCTCACAAAACCTTGGCTCGCAATGTGAAAGGAATCATAGAATCCACAACTTTGAAGAGTTACCGAATTACTTCCGCAAGTCGGTAAGGATTGGCATAAAAAACGGTTTTACAGTTACGTAGGTCCAGTCATTCCAAACTACATTATCTGGTTGCTCCGACCTTTTCTGTGGCGGCACACTTGGGGCCCATTGAAAATAGCCCTAAATCTGTTGAACACGGAGATAACAGTGCAGATGCCCAAGTGGTTCTTGAAGATATTTTTCAGCAGGTTGGTGATAGCCAGGGTTATAAGATGTCGTACCAGGTCACGTAATTTGTCATTTGAGGACCATGTTCAGGGAGGAGAGAGTTTGATGCATAACTGTATATCCCATATCGCTCGCTGTCAAAGCCATGGAATTTTATTATACAAAAATGTACAGTAGCAGCAAACCACCGAAGGTGTGGATAAAAATAAAGAGCCTTCGTCAACAGAGAATAATAACAGTCCTCACTGCTGAACCTGTGCCTTGTTGTCGTTCAACCTACATCTGACTACTGTACAAAAGTAACCGAGGTTGGGAAGCAAACACTCAATCTCTACGTTAAGTGTGCACTCATCGCTACATCCAGAGACGCAATTACGCTGCCTTGCGACCAAATGAATAAACATTTAAAGAGAGCCTGAACCTTCCTGAATTAAACCCTAGCTAGCACCATTACTTCACTGAAAAACCCGGACGATTCGGCTCAACTACTGTCGTCGCACCTTTCCTCCATAACAATCGGCGCCATCGTAGTGTTTAAATATTGAAGGACATTAACGTGACTCCACTCCGAGAGCAGTCTGCTTCATGTCTGCAAATTTTAAAACCAGCAGAGTTACAACCACTATCAGAACAAAAGATGCGGGCTCTCTAACAAGGTCGTTATCTATACGCTTGTGGAAAGCGTCTAAAACGACCAATATGGTCATCTGCATCACTGAACTTTGCAACGGTGGCATTTTCTCATTTTACCTCGGTTTTCTGATTGCAATACATCATTTTCAAGCTCTTGTTCTATACTACAAGACCAACAGTGTCGATCGTGTCAAACTGAAGTCATTTTCACACAAACAGATGCTTTCCAGCAGGGGGACCAATTTTCCTACACTACAGAAAATACACTGAATTCACAAACCAGACTGTATTGATGATTCCAGAAGTAGTGAATACCTTGTAGAGAATAATAAATGAACAGTGGTGATGCGACTACTTCAGACCTCCGGCTTGGTGGACATCCGCTTGAGAAACTCATACGTGATGATCATTGTGGTGGCGGACATGGACATGCTAGCCCAGCGAGGACCAATGCCGCGGTAAAACGCCATCCATCCACCTTCAGCGACGAGCGTTTTCAGTGTGTGTTTCAGAGTAGGGCGCTTGCCACTTTTCTCGTCTTTCAAAACCTGAAGCCGGGTTTTCAGGGTGTCCAAAGGGGTGGTCAACACAGCGGAAACCCCACTCGCAAGAGATGCAGACAAACCCTGAACACCAACAAGCATCGCCGAGCTCGGCTCGGCCCTTTCCGTGTCGCGCTGGTTACAGAGCGTGGTCCAGAGCGACCGCTGAATGACGCAATACGACGCCCACCAGAGGGCGTTCGAGGGCGCGCAGGTGAACACGGAAAGAGTAAACCCTCGGTACAGGCCCTGTACCCCATCGAGCCTCAAAATCGTCCGGAACGCATCAATGCCGCCTCTGTAATTCGTGGACAGACCGCCCCGGCCTCCTTGTACCATTAGTCTCTGCGAGACGACATCAATTGGAGTCCAAACAAACTGCGCGGCAAACGAGGCGGTTAACCCAGCCGCGGCATTGGCCACGGCCGCTGCGCCGGGCTCGGACATCCAACTCTTGGCGAGAGTGCTCACGTTGCTTTTGGTAAACTCCAACGTCGACATGTAGATTGCACGGGCCGGGATGGTGCCCATGAGGGAAGTCGTAAAGCCCTTGTACAGTCCCGGCAGACCGTGTGTTTTCAACAAGCTCAAGCCCAGAGATGTGCACGATTGGTTCATCGCCATGACCTGCTGGCGCGTCTTCAGCACCACAGCTGGGTACTGCGTGGCCGAAACGCCGGAGAATAGCGCAGCTCCCAGCACCAGAAACTTTGACTTGTCGAGCATGTTCCAGTCCACATCTGCAGGAAGCCGAACATTATCGGCGTGCTGGTGCGATTGCTGGTGGAGAGTCATACCACGGCCTCAAATGCTATCACGAATCAACTGGCCGGTACGAATCTGAACCGATCTAAGCTCGTTTCGTCTCGGTGTCAATGGATTATTACAGCCATAAATTATTGCACCATCGTCTCGGTATCAATGAATTAATCACCCCGCATTCGATCCGCGAGTCTATTCAGCTCCGGAAATTCTCAACACTGTCCAGGTTGTTCCCACAGTAGTCTATGAAGAGAGAGGAGACAGAATACCCAACCGCACGGGAGCTCTGCCTTCGGTGTAGCCAAAGAGCTTCACAGGCACGCCCGCAACAATGTGCAAATGCTCGGGCAGTGTCATCCTCTTATCGTCTTGGTAGTGGAGCTCCCTTGCTTCTGTCAGATCCGCTGCACGGTCTGTCTCAACGCCCTGTTCCACGCATGATAATCAATTTCTTCAAGAAGTGACAAAAATCACATACCCTAGAAGCTCGAACGGCGAAACCAGATCCGCAGGAAGAAATTGAAACGCAAGAAAACGATTTTCAAAGACTCAATGTAGAATCAGAACGACGAGGTCCTCACCGCTCGCAACTCAAAAACCATGGAAAATTCGAAAGAAAGCCAACTAACCCAAGAAAGAACGCGCCCGCCCTAAGTTAACACGCACTACTCAAATTCACCACTCGAAACCTCTCTCTCTCACCCGCATCGATGCTTTAATTCCGCTCCGCCATGAGAGACTCTAAAACCAAAAGAACGCAACAAGACACAAAAACCCTGGGAATGCCTGCGCAGCAAGACCTAGAAACTCACGGGGAGCAGAAGGCGGCGTGCAGCAATGGGGATGCAATTGGGCACCAATGGAGGCGAGAAATGGCTCAAGTGAGAGAGGGCGGAGCAGGAATTTGAGGCAAACAAGGGGCAAGATTGGGCAAGCAGCCGATGATCTGAATGATCTTCTGCAACGTGGTGACGAGGTGCAGGCGCGGCGACGACGACACTTGTGTTGTGGCTGCTGGGCTGGCTGCTGGGGCGGCGTCCGTCACTGCGGGCACTTGCCTTGCCCTCACTCACCGGCAGAAGCCGGTTTCCGGTTAGTGCTGACCGGCGTGATGTTCCCGTCGGCGTTCCCAGTGTTTCCTGCGTCCCCAACCACCGAAGAATGTTAATTTGTCATGCCAATGGGGGACAGCAGGCCTGTACCTTCCAATGAACGGGGAGATCCGACGGCTAGTTACATGTCAGCCGGTTCAAATCACAAATTAGCCGGTTGAAAATAATGGAGCTAGGCTTCAAATCCGGTGAAAAATAAAGAAGTTAGGAAATTAACTGGAAGAGGCAGTGAAAATCGGAATTCTACCCATGTTCTAGAATGGGGAATCGGAAAATAGAAGATTCAGTGTTCCGTTGGTCGGATGAAAATCTGACCATTTGTCCGTTGGTCGGATTCAGGCCGTTGGATGTTGGCACGGGGCGGAAGATCTTGATCCTACGGTTGATAGGGATTAGGGCTTGGAATTAGGGCTTGGCAACCGCTTCCCATGGCCTGGCTCACTCGTGTTTATCTCCTTCGTCGTCGTTGTTGTTTGTTGCCGCTCCGCTCGTGGTATTTCCTCCATTCCCGTTCATTGCTCCTAGCTTGCCCCCTCCGCCGCTCCTTGCTGTGTCTTTCGCCTCCGACGGAGCTCCAGCTCCAGCAACACGTACTTCGCCGGTGCCTCCAGCTCGCAGCGCTTTCGATCGGAGCCCCTCACCTCGCAGATCGACGCCCCTAAGCTCGCAGCCGACGCCTCAGCTCGCAGCTCGCAGCAGGCACCTCGCAGCATATTGCAGCAGCCAGCTCGCAGCAGGGACCTCGCAGTACGCCGCAGCAGCCAGCTCGACCGCACCTCAGGTTAGGGTTTGTTGTTGTTGTTGTTGTTGTTGTTGTTGTTGTTGTTGTTGTTGTTGTTGTTGTTGTTGTTGTTGTTGTTGTTGTTGTTGTTGTTGTTGTTGTTGCTCATGGTGTCGTTTTCTAAATTTCTATTTGTTATTTTATGTAACAGATTCTGGAGGACTAGGGCCTCACCCAACACTGCTGCTGCTGCATTTGCGATTCAAGTCTGCTAAATTGTATTGTAGATGCGCTCTAGTCCCACCTTCCTTGCTGATTTGGTGCACAAACTTATATATTGAGTGACTGTGGTTATATTGGGTTCTTTTGCGTTTTTTGAGTGGTGTTGTTTTGCTTCTGTGTATTTATTCTTATTGTGTGTTTGTTTTAGTGTGTGGCTTTGATTTTCTGGAGTTTTGTTGATTTTGTTGTACATTTTTGCTACTTAGTCAAATTTCTATGGCTAAGAGACAAAGAACCTTGCAAGCTGCAATGTTTAGGGCTGGAAGAGAGGTTGATAGTGATGAGTCATTCTCTCTTCAAAGTTCCAAGTCTAAGGCCTCTGACTCAAAAAATGAGAAAACTAAATTGGAAATTGCAAGGGAAAACTGGAAAGACAATTGGTATACCATGTTTGATTGGATTGATTTTAACTATGAGGAAGGAAGGGTGTTTTGCAAAGTTTGTAAAAAACATGGAGGTAGAAATGTTTTTGCCAAGGCTGGATCCATCAATGTTAAAGTTTCAGCTTTCCAAGATCATGGAAAATCAGAAGAACATAAGAATTATGTGTGGGTTGATCAAAAGGGTAAGAAAACCATGGAAAAAATGGTGGCTGCAAGTAACAAAGCTTGTGATGAAGCTGTCTTGTCTCTTTTCAAAGCAGCTTACTTTTTGGGGAGGGAAACCATAAGTTATTGTAAATTCCCTGCCTTGTGTGACATGCTTGTGTCTGTGAATGCAAACATACCCACTAAATTATATCATGATGAGAAGGCTTGTGCTGAAATGTTGTTTTGCATTTCTAAAGTCTTGCAAAAGAAGATTTTAGATAGAGTTAGAAATTCCAAGTTTTTTGGCATTATGATAGATGAATCTACTGATGTGAGTATTACTGGGCACATTGTGGTATTTGCTTGTTTTGTAGAGGAAGGTTTACCCGTGTCTGTTTTCTTGGGTCTAATTCATATTGAAGATGGTAAAAAGGATTCTAAGGAAATTTTTAATGCCTTGCTTGGTGCCTTGAAAGAATGGGACTTGAATTTAGACAATTTGGTTGGTTTTGGGAGTGATGGTGCTTCTACCATAGTGGGAAAGAACACCGGAGTTTCAGCGAGGTTAAAGAAGGAAGTTAACCCATTTCTTACTTCTGTACATTGTGTTGCCCATAGGACAAATTTGGCAGCCTTGCAAGCTGCCAATACAAAACCATGTGATATAATTTCTTCTAAGGTAGATGAATTGATGAATTCCTTGGCTGCCCACTTTAAGAAGTCTAGTAAGAGGAAAGTGTGTTTGCAAAAACTTCAAGATGATTTGTTTGATTCTAAAAAAGTTTTGAAACGATTCATTAAGATAAGATGGTTGTCAAGATGGCAAGCAGTAACAAGTTTATGTGATAGCCTTGAAAGTGTGCTGACTTACTTGAGAGATACTCCTAGGAAGAAAAAAAATGAGCATGAATTTACTGATTTGTATGAGAAGTTGAGAGATTTCAAAATGTTGTATTGTCTTCATTTTCTTGCTGATATTTTACATTGCCTTGCTATGCTTTCTAAGCTTTTTCAAGCTAAATTTGTGGATATTACTAGTGTAGGGTCTATAATCAAGACTGAAATCACCCAAATCAAAATGTTATTTTTTGATGAGCATACGGATTTGAATGCTGTGACATTCAATCAAGACACTAATTTTTATGTGTTGCCTGAATTTGGGCCCTTTGGAGGATACATGAGACGTTTTGCAACCCAAATCAGGGGCTGTAGGTTTCTTAGCATTGATATGATTAGGGATCCACAAGGTAGAGATTTAGAGGAAGCTTTACTTTTCCAAAAACAATTTAGTGAGGCTGTGATTGATGCTTTGGAGTGTAGGTTTGAAGATAATGATATTATGAGTACTTTTAAGGTTTTAAACCCTACTAATATGCCTTCTAGGCAAGTTGGATTGGCTCAGTGGGGCTGTGCAGAAATGGAGGTTCTTTGTGGGCAATATGGTGTAGAAAGAAATGTTAGAGGTAAAATTTTGTCTCCTCTCATCAAACCTCAAAAGGTAAGAGAAGAGTTCTTTGCTTTTAAGATTCAATCTACAACGGAATGGTGTGACAAAACTTTCAAAGACCTATGGGGAATGATCACTTGGAATCCTACCTTGCAATTGAAGTATGAAAATTTGTTGATGTTGGCTGAAATTGCTAGAGTCCAGTGTATAAGCACTGCCACATGTGAAAGGGCTTTCTCTATTCAAAACATAATAAAAAATAAGTTTAGAAATAAATTAGGAACAAAGAACCTTGATAGTTTACTTCGTATTGCCTTAGAAGGTCCTACAGAAGGTGCTGATGTTGTTTTAATTGAGGCTGTGGCTTTGTGGAAAAATTCTACAAAATTTAGGTATTTATTTTCTAACCCAAAGTTGTATTTGAGTGGGCAAAATGTTACTGAGGAGTTGCAATATTTTGATGAAGCTTGATCCACTCTTTCTTTCTCTTGTTTTCATTTTTTTTCCCTTCATTTCCTACTTCTCTTTTTTATTCTTGCTTTAATGCTTGAGTTATTTTTTTCCTTCCCTTTTTTTGTGGCATGTTCATTTTTGATTTTGTAGATAGGTAGCCTTTCTAAAATATACAGCTCACAACTTTCAAAAGTTTTGGTCTTTGTATTTTAAAAAGGCTCAATCTTTGGCCTTCAAATGGTGAAGGGCAATGCCAGGTTCAAGTCCTGCCAAAGATAATTCATTAATTTTTTGATTATGTTGAATTCAGGTTTATGCATGTAAAAAGAGGTAGCCTTTGTAAATCTTGGATGATCTGAAATCCACCGAAATAAGTGGAAAATGTTTGGATTTCATCCGTTTGAAAAATTTGAATGTAGGAAAAAAAACCCCCTACAGTACCAAAACAGCAGAAATTGGCCGGATAAAATATTGATAGAGGGGCTGCATCCGGCTAGGTTTTATGTGCATCCGGTTAAGTAAGCCAAAAGGCAGTGAATAACTGAATGAAGCCAAATTTCTCCCCGATAGCTGGTACCTTCCTTGCCCTTTTCAAAAAAAAATCTATTTTCATTTTCATTTCCTTTTCTTGAAATTACCGTCGGTGCAGGGCTGGGGCAGAAATTGGGAAATTTCCATAACTTACCGTTCTTTACAGTAGCCACTCTTTTACACTGTAGCAACACTGTAGAGAATCTACCAATAAAATAGTCCAACTCTTCAATCCTCTTCACTTGGAAATTTTCTTTGTGCTTCTTTTGATCCCCTGATGCTTCAGATTCATAGGTGCGAAAGTGGGGCCTCTAAAGAATGTTATGTATTTTTTTAAATAAATTTTATGGTGAAAAAAAATACATTAAATTCTACAACACTAAGGTTTTGCATCTCCTACTGTTTGGTTTGATAAAGTAACTTTCCTTGGAACTAGAGCGAAAGATGACACTTGCCATTCTATGAGGGAATTTAGTAGGAATTAAGCAAGTAAGACAAACTTGGGATGTGAAAACATAAGAGCATCTAAGAGAATCTTGGAAACTGTAGTAAGGTTTTACAAAGTTTAAGGTTTAACCCCTAAACGTTCTCACCCTTTTCAGATTTGGCAGTTTTTCAAAGATGCATTATAAAATGCAACTAAGAGGGATATTTTCAAGTTGATGAATGAATGAAAGTTGTACATTATGCATTTCAGATTCTATCCATACGGTTAGATTTGCGATTGCTATCACCAATATTTGTGTATTAAATTTCAAACTTAAAATTTAACACTCTTTTGTAATATGATTACGAATAAGATATTGACAATTTAATAATGAAGTTTGTTGTGATGGGTTGAAATGTAATACTCTAAGTGTAGTGATTTTTGGAGATTTTTTGGTTACTTAATTTTAGTAGTTGACTTTTTCAAGAGCACTTTTAGATTAAAATCTGCGAAATTTTGGGTGGAACACTACAACATGAAATGAGGCATAAAAAATTCACAAATCATCCCCTTTTTAATCGGATCACACATGCATGGAGCTAACTTCCCATAAAAGTTTCAATAAAAAATCCACACTGTGAGAAAACGGACTTCAAATCCGTACGTCATGCAAAATATGCATGGTTGGGCGGTTAGGGGTTAACAATGTTACATAGTATTTGGGGGTTAAAATTTTATAAATATTGAATCGGTTGAACCTCATTTTTTGAACTAAATAAATAAATGTGTGCCTACTGGCCTGTCTTCCATCTTTGTTACCGTAACCAGAAAGTAATGTCGAGAGCTCATGCTTAACATTTCTTTATTTATTCGAGATGATGTGAATATTCTCTAAGATTGTGTGCATATTCTCTGAGATTCTTTTCTCATCATAGAAGATTAAAAAAATTGAAAAAAAAAATTCTTAAAAAATATGGCTTCTCTTGTTATAGTTTTTTTTTTTTGCCAACCTTCCGGGTACAGTATTCAATTTATCATAACAAAATCTATTTTTATAAAAAAACTGATTTTTTTTTTTTTTTAATTAAAAAAATTCTTGACGAAATAAAAATAAAAATAATGATAAAGAAAGAAAGAAGAATGAAAACGATGGCCTCAACAAGTAAAAATTAGGTTCCCACTTCAAAGCTTAGCTCAACTTTGTAGTTTCACAACCTCACTTTTCTTCAAAAGCCTCCAAACCTAACTTTTGCTTGAAGTCTCCATAGATCAAATCTCCATCCCCTTGTCTCTTTCAAAAAGAGCGTTAAGAAATTTTCAGAAATCATTTCATTTCACATAGAGTAGATGTCCATGTTATCTTTAACCCCTAAATGCCCAAGGGGTAAGGGCAAAACTTAGATGCGTTATAAAATGTTACTTTTGTAACTTTGATGAAGTTTTGTCTAAAAGAGAAAATGAAAAGCATGGTGTCTAGTAATTATCCGCATCTTCAAACTTTCAAAAAATGTTTTAGAGACTCATTAAATAAATTTAGAAGCATTTATCATCGAATATTCGCCAAAATTACAAATTTTATTTTTGAAATTTGAAATTTGGTATGATTGGTTAACTCCTAAAGGATCAGGATTTTCAAGTTCGGTCAGCTCAGTGTCAAATAAGTATTGATCATGGCTCAATTTTTTAGATTTTTTGATGTGATTCTACTCTTTGTAACGAAGATGGGATGGTAATTTGTGTACATATGTGATGTATAGATCAAAAGATACGATCATGCAAAGGTGAAAAACCTAATTGCGGACGGCTCCTGAATTTTTTCATACAATGAGCTATGCATTTGATTTTTTGTACACAATGAGCTCACACCCCCATATATACAACTGTCAATTTCATTTTTACCAAACCTCAAACTAAACTTTGCATTTTGGGCATTTTCAAAAAAATTAAACTCGGGCAGCAGGCCCAAAAAAAAGAGTCCAACCAACATTATAGCTTATAATCTTACTATTGAGGAACATTGAACAGATGAAATTTTGTAGGTGCTAATAAAATTCAAGTTCAACACCCATTTCGTTAAAAGTGCACATGCCCCTCTAAAATTGCACATTGTAACTTTTTTGATAGGGCAGTGGATGAATGAGAAAAGCATAAATATGCTATAGAAATACATGCCAAAAAATAATGTAATTCTTGAATTAAACCATTGGCCAGTTTTGTGTTCAGAGAACACATAAGGGTTCACTATACAAAAATTGACATCCATGCAATTATTTAAGTTTTTCCAAATTATGTTTTTGGAGTTTCTAGAGGTTAGGTTTATGTTTTTGGAGTGTTTTAGATTTTATATGTTTTCATGTGGGTTTTGCAGTAAATTAATTGCAAAGACGCCACTAAATCCAATCAATCCATACTGCAAGTGATGGAGGATTAAAACTGCAAGTGATGGAGGATTAAAACTGCAAGTGATGGAGGATTAAAACTGCAAGTGATGGAGGATTAGGCATATGCCTAACCTCCCCACTAGTACAATTTTTTTCTAATGTGACATTCATTAATGACTAAATGTTCGTTGTGACTTGTCTGTAGTGACTCAAAATTGATTTTGAGTCACTAAAGACAAGTCACTGTAACGGATGTTTAGTTATAAGAGACTTGTCACATTGGACAAGATTTCTACTAGGGTCCATCACTTGCAATTATTATGTAAACTACTAAGTGATGGGGTTAAAGATACACCTAACTCCTATCATTTTAACTAATTTTTGAAATACCAAATAATGGGAGGTTATGCGTATGTCTAACACTCCAACACTTGGAATTAAAATAATAACTATAGTGATTTAGGGGGTTAGACGTATGCCTAACCCCCCAACAACTGCATCTAATAGCAAAACATTATATTGGAGGGATATACATATGCTAACCTTGAAATACTTGGATTTTATAGGAAAATAAAATATTGGAAGGTTAGGCATATGCCTAACCTCCAAACACTTACAATTTCCAACAAAATAAAATGTCTGAGGATGAGGCATATGTTTAACCCCCAACACTTACAATTTCTAACAAATTAGAATATTGAAGAGCTAGGCATAAGCCTTATCCCCCAATCTTTAAAAACTCCAAAAATATAAGATGTCAGAGGGTTAAGCATACGCCTAGCTCACCAACACTTCCATTAGATAGCAGAATAAAATACGGGAGACTTATGCATACGCCTGACCCCCTATCACTTGAATTAGTTGTTAAAATACCAAGTGATGGAGGTTAAGCATACGCCTAATCCATATCACTTGAATCATTTGTTAAAATATTAAGTGATGGGGATTAGGCATGAGCCTAATCCCTATTACTTTAATTAATTTTAAAAATTACAAGTCATAATAATTGAAAGTAACATGCTATCACTTTCAATTATTAGGTAAAATACCAAGTGATGGGGGTAGGCATATGCCCAACCTCCCATTCTTTAATTAAATTTTAAAATACCCAGTGATGAGGGCTTACGCATATGTCTAGACTCCCCTCCCCCCACTAGCAATTATTTTCTAAAATTTCAAATGCTATGAATTAGGCATAGACTTAACTCCTATCACTTAAATTAATTATTAAAATCGCAAGTGATGAGGGGTTAGGCATATGCTTAAAACCCCCCATTACTTGCAATTATTATGTAAACTACCAAATGATGGGGGTTAGGCATATGTTTAATCCCCCACTAATACAAATCTTGTTCAATGTGACGTTCTTCAATGACTAAATGTTCGTTGTGACTTGTCTTCTGTGACTCAAAATTGATTTTGAGTCACTAAAGACAAGTCATAACGAACATTTAGTTATTAAAAACATGTCACATCGAACAAGATTTCTACTAGTATCTCTATAACTTACAATCATTATGTAAACTACTAAGTGATGGGGTTAGACATATGCCTAACCCCTATCACTTTAATTAATTTTTAAAATACCAAGTAACGGGAGGTTGTTTAACCCTCTAATAGTTAGAATTTAAAATAAAAAAATTATAGTGATAAGTGGTTAGACATATGCCTAACCCCCCAACAATTTCATTGTATATAAAATTATAATATGGGAGGGATATACATATGTTAACCTCCAAACACTTGAATTTTGTAGAAAAATAAAATATTAGAGGGTTAGGCATATACCAAATCCCCAAACACTTACAATTTCAAACAAAATAAAATACAAGAGGGTTAGGCATACGCCTGACCCACTAATACTTTATTATGTAGAAAAATAATACATGGGAGGGTTAGGTATATGCCTAACCCCTAAACTCTTACAATTTCTAAACATTGTATAATATAGGAGGCTTAGGCATATGCCCAACTCCTAACAGTTGCAATTGACTTCAAATAAAATTTTAATTTGATTATAAATCCATAAATTTCACAATGTAGGTTCAACTGCTGCAAAATGACTTTGGTGCACCTCATGTTGTCGAGCATATCCAACAATGCTAAAAGAAACATCAGAAAACCATTTTTTATTTATTTTTTAATTTTCATAATTAAATTTATGATGACAAAACTTACTGAAACATTGATAACTTTTACATTGTATGTCTAAAAGCATCGAAACAATTTTTTTGGTCGGGTAGCCTAAATATCTTTGTGACATCAAACAAAGTAATCCCTTATTGTAGTGAGAAAAGTTGCATAAAAAATACGTGAACAATTCAATCACGATTAACAACTTGATGAGACCCGGCTTAGATTTGACTAATTAAACCAATAAAGAAGAGCCACATAACGTATGAATCAGAGCACATAATTATTTTCTAGAATACCAAGAGGTAGGGGTTAGGTGTACACCTAACCATATGACTTGAATTATTATTAAAATACTAAGTGATGAGGGTTAGGTGTATGCCTAATCTTTATCATTTGAATTAATTTTAAAAATTGCAAGTGATGTGGAGTTGGGCATATGCCTAACCCCCTAATCACTTGCAATTATTTTTTAGAATACCAAGTGATGGGGTTAGGCATGTGCCTTACCCCCATCACTTTGATTAATTTTAAAATTCCTAGTGTTGGGGGTAAGACATACGCCTAACCCCTATCACTTCAATTAATTTTTGAAATTGCAAGTGATGGAGAGTTAAGCATACGCCTAATCCCCCAATCACTTACAATTATTTTCTAGAATACCAATTGATGGGGTTAAGCATATGCTTTACCCCTCACTTTGATTGTTTTAAAAATTCTTAGTGTTGGGGGTAAGGCATACGCCTAACCCCCTATCATTTGTATTATTTGTTAAAATACAAAGTGATTGAACGGTTAAGCATGTACCTAATTCCTATGACCCCAAAATATTTTTCAGGTGTGGGCCGGAAAACCCGGGCGCCGGAAAACGCGAAAAAATTCCAAGGGGTCCACGTGTACAGGCGGAAATTTATTACATGGGTCCAAGCATTCTCCCAATTAGGTCAAAAACTCACCCGTCTCAATTAGCCTGTTCCGATGCGCAAAATGCAAGTGGAGAATCCGAGTGTTTCTGGTTTGCCATCGCTCCTCCTTGTCCTGGGCACCAAAATGGCTGAAAATTTGCACAAAGCTTCACAGATCGGGTGTTTGCCAGGAGTACTGAGATGACTACGATGGGCGATGGCGAGGGCGGAGTGTTTCTAAGCGAGGGCGCAGTTTTTCCGCGCGAGTTTTTCCAAAGTTAAAGACGTTGGTGGATGTGGCCGTGGATGGGCAGAAGCAGGTGGACATCGTGGTGGAGGCGGCGCCCGACATTTTACTTTCACTAAACCGCGCGCTCTGCAGCCCGAGCTTCTGGGTCGCCCCGTCCTTGCAGGCCACGGAATCAACGGGCAATGAGGCCGGAACTAACGAGAAAGGATCCGACAGTGCCGAAGGATTGGCGGCCTTGGATGCCACCCGAGTTTGCTACAAGACGGCCACGGGCGCGCTTCGTGGTACGGTGGCTGCCATTGTCAAGCACACTCAGGTTAGGGTTTACTGGGACCAAGGTTCAACGACGTTTTGCTGAAAGTATATTTGATTATTGGTAATTATTCATGGTTCATTTTAAGGTGAGCTTTGTCCTCGCACTCTTGATTACACTTGAAGCATCGAGAAGCAGTAATTTACAAAACAAAGCTACATTGTCATGGACCTCTGGATATTAGTCAAATCTACCGGTACAGGTGAAGTACCTAAGGGTTTTAGGCCATTCTTTATTGTTTCCGTCTGTTTGTTTCGTTTCCAAAACATACTCTTCGCAGAATGCAGAGTTATAGCAGTTTAGGGTTGCAATGGCAGGCGGTGAGGGCGGACGGTGAAGGTGCGGCTCCTGCAGAGAACGTCGACACCGAAACGGATTACCTGGATCGACGAGCGGCCGATCTTAGAGAGGTAAAGTTTTCAGTGTGGGCTTTCTTTTGATAAAATTCATTTTCTTCTTCACCAACACAAGCAACGATTCACTGATTTGGTTGATAGAGAATTTGGTCCCATCTGAATTATTGATTTTTCACAATAACATCAATTGAATTTGTCATTTTAAAACTATGAATGCTTGGTCCTGTAGGGGTTATTCAATCAAACACTTTAGTGAAAACTTTCAGTAGAATTGTATTGAAGAGGATGTGTTTCTATTTTGTGGTTTCAGGAGGTGGAGAGGAAGAACATGATTGTGAAGCTCCACATGGATCAGCTGCGGACTGTTGTGGCGGATACGGAGCTTTTGCTTTTCATCTTGTCAAAGAAGCGTGCAAGTGGGCTTGATGTGCAGGACTTCTGTTGCTGAGAGTAATCCGATGCTACACTAATTTGTTCTGTCAATTCTGTTCAATTGTAAAATTCAGTTGGCAGTCAATTCTATTCAATTTCATGTTATTTCAAAAAAGTTGAACGCGGTATTTCTGACAGACACATTCCGTAAATTGTTGCCACTATGTGTCCTCAGCATTTTTGACACTATGTGTCCTCAGCATTTTTGACACTATGTGTCCTCAGCATTTTTGACACTATGTGTCTTCAACATTTTTGACACTATGTGTCCTCAACATTTTTGACACTATGTGTCCTCAACATTTTACATAATTCCTATCACTTCAGTTAATTTTAAAAACTGCAAGTGATGGGGGTTAGGCAAACGCCTGACCTCCATCACTTTGATCAATTTGAAAAAAAACAAATGATGGAGGGTTAGGCATATGTCTAACCCCCCTAAAACTTTGAATTTTCAAAAATAATTGTAGTGATAGGGAGTTAGGCATATGCCTAATCCTTTTATGTTCATTTTCTTGAGACATTAGAAGGGATGGGGTTAGGCATACGGCAAACCCTATTTTGTAATCTAAATGTTTCACATTCTTCTATCAAATGTTTCGAATTCTTTTACTAGTAACAATTAGATGTTGGCTTTATTCTGTTCTTGGTTGGTGAAGGATAACAAACTTACAAAACATTTAGATATGTTTGATCAAGTGATTGGATTTTTTGTGACTGTTGCCATGGTGATATGATTGAGTCATGATGAAGAATTGGTAGAAATGATATTATGCAATTAATACCATTGGGGGGGGGAGGGGTGGGGTTAGGCGTGTGCCTAACCCTCTTATGTTTAATTTCTTGAAACATTAAAAGGAGTGGGGGTTTAAACATATGTCAAAGCTTATTCTTTTGAATATATTTGGTATAATTGGATTGAATGTGGGTTTAGGTATTTTCCCAACCCTCACATTCTTGTTTCATATTCTCATTTGGAATAAGTATTTGTCGTATTTGTCGTATTGGAAATGGTAGCATCAGTTCAATGTAAATAAAAACTTTAAAAAAATTGTGAATCATTTTTATTAGTATTTTTAGGTGTTTCAATTAACCAAAAACAAATTTTGACCAAAATTCAAAGTGCACATGCTATTGTGCACTTTTAACGAAATGGGACCAACTTGGTTGAAATATCCTACAGTTGAATCGGTCAAAAAGGTTTTAGATTGAAAACTATTTGCCTTTATATGAGAAAGGTACTTTTAGGCAACTTTGGATTGTTTGGAGAAAAACATGGTTGTGGTCCTTTAGGGGTAAAAACTAAACATTCTATTCTAAAATTCAAAAAAAAAAAAAAATCAAAAGAGAGAACATCATTACTTTCCCATTATTACATCACATTTCAGTTCTTGGATTGAACAAAAATAAAAACAAAAATGAAAAAAACAACGGTCTTTTCACAAAGAATTGGGACTCCCTTCCAAACTTGGCTAATGCCAATTTTGGTACATGAATATTTCCAAAGAACAAGGGTTAAAACTAATGGGGGGCTATAAAAGGCTACACTGAAATCACCATATACTGTGGCCCACAGTATTTACGAGAGGCTTTACTAATAATTATTTTTTCAAAATATTGTGGTAAAATTCATCCAAATTGGATGAGAATTTGTTCAAAGTGGATGATAAATTTGTCCAAATGGATGAATGTCCCCACGCCATTCACCCACGTACCCACAGTAAATGGTGATTTCACTGTAGTTGTTGTACAGAGGAGGGAGTGACACAAGCTCCTATGCCAGACGGAGCAGACAGCCGTAACTGATCAAATTGCTGTGCTCAAAAAATCATGCCCATATTCAGGGTTAAGGAATCCCACCCACATAATATTCAGTAGCATGCACTGTTTCTGCCTTGGCTCTACAGTAGATGGTGTGGAATATTCCACACCCAACAGTACTTCATCAGTAGCTAAGTGGACAGGTGGAGGCTCAAGGTGATGAGCACAGTGCATGAAGGAAAGGCAGTGGGCATGAAGGCTACGGAATGTTATGCATCGAGCCATGGGTACAGTAAGTAAATTGGAGGTTTTTTTAACCCCTAAACGCCACCTAAACCAGACTCTGGCTTATGAATGGAACTGATTATTCAATTTCAATTGCTAAGTGGATGATTTCCATCCAATTCTTTTTGTGAAGGATTTTGCTTGGTCATGCCACCTCTTCAAGTTAAATTTAGATCATTCAATCTATTTTTAGCTTTTACATGGGGTCCCAACTATATAGAGTTGTAAAAACGGTTCACCGTGTAGTGTATTTTGAAATCTTCTTGCTTTTTCTGCTTAAACTATATTTAGGCCATGAAAATGAGTTCTATTGCATTTGAGCTTAACTAACAAAATGACGATTGCCAAGTCTAGTTTCTACTCCATTTTGAAATTTTTTTAAACCTTTGAAAATTGATTGTTTTATTGCAGTTACAAGTTTGGTGGGTATTAGCATGGTATAGCAAAAAAACCTAAATTTAAATACACGGATAATTTTCATCTACTAAACTTTTCTTCATTGTAATTTACACCGTTGGTAAAAAATCAGAATTTTTTAGTACATTTTGTAACTGATATGAATTTTTCTTTACAATCAATTCAAAAAATCATAGTAATTTCAAATTTTCACCAAAAATTATGAAAAACTCATGATATTTAGTAGACACGTGGCTTCATCTACTAAAAATATAAAATAGAATTCTTCTATTATTTATAGTGGCAAAGTTGAGTAACAGGTAAAGCATGATTCTACGGCCATAGGTCCAACCTTAGGGGTTACCAGTCAGTGTGGTCATGACGGAAGGATTGATACCATTTGTGCAAGCTCATGGACCCATACAGCTTCCTCTTTACCCATTTGTGCAAGCTCATGAACCCATACAGCTTTGAATTTCTAGCTTTAGGGCTCTTTTGAACTGTTCAAGTACGTGTGGTACTAATTCCAAAGCCACCCGCTCTATTTTGCAAAACCATGAAATTGGCGAGGGATGAAGTTTTAACTGAGTGGCTGAAATCTTTATTTAGTGGTTGAAATCTTCATTTCGCATTGATTTTACATTTTAGCGTCACGTTCACTAATCACCCTCCCTTATTACGGTATAAATTTACACCCTCACTACTAGCAAAAAGTAGTGTAGTAAATACACCGCCCATGTAGACTAAAGAAGCATGCCCGAAATGACCTACAACTAGTCCCCTTCCTCCCCCCCTCGGCGTTAATGCAAGAGGACAAAAACTGCCCCCTATTTTGTGCATGTTGGGGCCCACCTTAAAAAACAACCCTCTCTTCTAAGGGTTTAAAATTCCCAAGAGGGTCTCCCTAGACTTGAATTTGCAGAAAAAATTGCCAAAAGAGACCCTAGAGTGCCCAAAATGGAAATTTCAAAAAATGGGCCCCATGGGTGAATAGTGCTTGCATTAACGTCGAAGGGGGATTTAGAGTTAGGGTAACTAGTCTAGTTTGTCATGTGGAGTCTTCTCGTAGGTCTTTTTGCTAGTCTACGGGGACAGTGTTTCTACTCAATCATATCAATTGCAAAGTTTCCTAACTTATTAAACATACAAGGAATACATAAATTGTATTTTTTCCTCTTTTTTTTAAGAAAAGGAAGGACATAATAGCAGGATGGAGTGAATAATTTAATTAATTTGGTGCGACCCCAACTATTTTGTGAATCATAGCCAATGCATGTGTGACACATGGCAAAATAAATTTTGTCAAACTAAGAATTAAATGTTTTCTTAGGAACCTATTATACGGGATATGTTATGAATTTTCAGCTTTATACCCCATGGTTTGATTGGGCCCGCATTTGCATGCCAAAATGTTTATTTTCCTAGCCAGAGTAGAGGACAAACTATGGATGCATTTGAGGCAAAAGGTACGTGCGCCCATAATCGTCCTTTAAAATGAATGCACATTGTACATTTTAGAGGAGATTTTAGATGCACATCACATTAACTTTGATATATAAAGAATTAAAACATGGATAAAAACAAGGGAAATGAAATTTCAGCTACATTTCAATTCAATTAGTAGAAAATCCCTCTCTTGTTGAAGAAACTAAGATATATGACATCCCAAGTAAAAGACCTAATTGTGACCCTTACTTGAAATTGACTTCTACAAATTTTCATATATAATATACACCTAGGTTTATAAACATGAGATCCTAGGATTAAATTTGGATACAATTATAATCATGACTTTGAAAAATATTATTTTATTTATATAGAGTTCAAAAATACATTCTAAAAAATATATAGAATCTTTTGTTAAAATGCCAATAAGATTCAACAATCATTAGACAATTCAATGATGAGAACCCATTGAAAGCACCGTAGTTGACACCAAACTCAATTTCCAAATTGAAAGCACTGTAGTTTTTGAAATTTACCGTAGACACGTAATTTTACAAGTAATGTACTATCCTCATACAACATAATTTATTGTATGGTATACATTAACTGCACACTTATACTACTCTAATTATAATAATAAACTAATCTAAAACTTGCTCAAATAATTACAACAAATATGAAAAATATTGGGACGTAATTAGGACCAAATTCCTTGGGTGAAGTATCTTACTAAAAAAAAAGTTTTTAGGAACTTTGGGGACCAAGTTCTATATTT
Source organism: Pohlia nutans (assembly GCA_022496805.1). Classification (NCBI taxonomy): domain Eukaryota; kingdom Viridiplantae; phylum Streptophyta; class Bryopsida; order Bryales; family Mniaceae; genus Pohlia; species Pohlia nutans. The sequence continues at coordinate 26,902,875 of CM040101.1, read as the reverse complement.
CAATTGAGTTTTTGAAGTATGGAGGGTTCTCAAGCTCAAGACTTCATGGCAACTTCTTCCTAACCAATCAAAGCATCACGTAGGCAGGTCCATAGGATGAACACAACTTCATGGCCAGGTACGAGACAAACCCAAGCTCCATTATTCCTCTCCTCTTGCTTAATTTCTTGGGCAACTTCTCAAACCCATAGAACTTGGTTCTTATACGATCCTTATTTCCTAATCCTTTAGTGTCTAGGAGGCCACTATTTGGTCATTACTTGATGTTTTTATAATATAACTCCACATCTGTTGTGAATGGGATTGGGTTGTTCAAAGAACGGAAGAGGGGGTGTGCCATGTGCTTCTTATGCAAAAAATGTTTTTTGATTTGGAGTTGTGAAGCTATTCTTCAAAAAAATTTAAATCGTGTTGTTTACAACTTTTGAAAGCTCAGAACAAGGGTTTCGTTAAAAGTGCAATTCAATATGTAAAAGTGCACATGAACAATTTTTTGGAAATTTATAAATTTCATTGAAAATATGATCATTTTATAATTATCCTAGTAAGAAAAATATCATCATGAGGGGTGTGGCATGCGCCTCACCTCTTAAGATTTATCAAAATATATCTGAAAAGACTCTAGCCAAAGTACAATATTATTGCTTATACATACCAAAATTTGTGATTAAAATATTCAAAAATAATCCCAAAAAATAGTGCACATTTCAATAGGCACTTTTAACGAAACCCTTGTTTGACAGAACTTTAAAATTCCAATATACACTACAAAATAAGTTTTTCAATCGAATTTCTTTTTATGTAAGCTCGAGAAGCATGCCACCTACATCTTGTTGTTCATCACTATTATTTACATTTTTCCTAAAAATTTCATACTATTTTAGTCATCTTTGTAATTACTATAACTGGTACAAGAGAAAAACTTTGAAAAATCTTATAAAATTCATTTTTATTTAAATAATTATGAATTTTTTTGTGTAAATCGGTTTAACAATATATTATATGAGAAAAATACCAAAAAAATAAAATGAAATACATTTTAAAATGTGAGAAATTGATGAGGTTTGACCGGGTAAATGTAGTGTGAACGCTTTTGGGTTAATGCTTGAACGCAAGGAGCAAAAAGGGATGTAGAATGGATGAAAACAGAATACATCGGTATGACATTCGTTCGAGATCATAAATTAGGGTTAGGGTTAGGAACAGAGAGCAAGGCAACAGGGGGTGTCGCTCTGTAACTCCCTTTCGCGTCCTCCATCGCCATCGCCATCGCACCTACGTCTCCGACGCAAGCAGCAAGTGAGGCAACATGGTGGAAAAGTCGAAACCCCGCAAGGACGAGGTCGTCACTCGTGAGTACACCATCAACCTCCACAGGAGATTGCATGGCTGGTAACTTACTACTCATCTCACCAATTCTCCTCGTCCTCTCTAGGGCATGTTTCGGCGATCCGAATTTAACACGGGTATTATTAGCGTTGAGCGGTGCGCGGTGAACTCTTTCGTTTTGAGGTTGAGCGGTGAATTTTGTTACGTATGAGGTTCTCCCCTTGTATAGTTGGTGAGAAGATGCAGTCACATCCGAAATCGCCACTTCTAGCATCGGTCATATTTTTAATATGTTTTTTTTTTTTAAAAGTGAAAGAGGATTCCATTGCACCAAAGAATGCATTATTTGGATACAGAATGTGAAAGTTATGAATCTTCAAAGTTTCAGTGGTAGATGACCTAAACCCGGCATTTGGTCTACATTCTCTTAATCAATATGCACTCAATTACTCATTGCACCCTTTCGTTTTGGGGTTAAGCGGTGAATTTTGTTACGTATGAGGTTCTTGCCGTGTATAGTTGGTGAGAAGATGCATTTCGGCCTTAGTTTTTGAGCCGTAAGGCGAAATCGCCACTTCTAGCATCGGTCATATTTTTTATATGTTTTTGTTTAGCAAGTAAAAGAGGATTCCATTGCACCAAAGAATGCATTATTTGCATACAGAATGTGAAAGTTATGAATCTTCAAAGTTTCAGAGGTAGATGACCTAAACCCGGCATTTGGTCTACATCCTCTTAATCAATATGTACTCAATTGTTTGAGATTTTAGGGTTGTGTTTTGACTCAGTGTCAATGTGTGCTTAAATGCTTAGTGACTTAATCAATATGTGACTCTAGAGTACGACGATTCTCTGATTCTCTGTATTGTCCAGTGTTGAATTGGTGTTGGTTCATTCTGGTTTGAGGTCCTCTACTTCTCATAACGACTCTAATTCATTCATTTCATGGAAAAATGTGTAATATCAGTACAGTACTGGTATTTTCACTACAATTAGAAAAACCTCAGGAGTTTAGGTAGTTTAGCTGCTAAGCGATTCATGTAAGGCGCTTTGCTAAGTTGTAATGGAGATAGGTAGGAAACTCATTCCTGTGGTTTTGAGTGGTTTCCATTAGTAGAATAGATTTTTTTTGAAGGTCTTGTTCCCATTTTCAAGAGTATTGTATGGATACCGAGTTGTTGAAGTTTGAAGGAGTAAGCTCCCAATCATGGGCCTAGAACTATGAGTATTGCATCTACAAGGAAGGATCTTTGACTGTGATAAAGCCTAGATGTATTGACCGTTGCATTAGGCAGCCCCTTTTTCTTATTTTTATGCTTTGTTTGCTATCTAAATTTATTTTGTGTGAGTTACTTGGTTCGTGGAGAGCATGGACTCTGTGATGGGCAAACATGAAGGGAACTCATGAATAGTACAGGCTAGCCTTGGGGGAGCTTTATGTTACATTAGGTTAATGCGCCCTGACACAACTGGTCCTATTTTAGCATGTTTTCAAACACAACATAGAACTAGTTTTAGCGGCCTTAGCCTTCGAGAGTGAAGAAAGTACATTGAGTTTTCAATTTCTTTTCCCTTTGGGCTGACTTAACGGATAAATATATTGCGTCTAACAAATCTTCTCACTGAATGGGATTGTCTTTCTATAGCACCTTCAAGAAGATGGCGCCAAAGGCAGTGAAGGAGATCAGGAGGTTTGCTCAAAAGACGATGGGAACCAGCGATGTTCGGCTTGATGTGAAGCTGAACAAGCACATTTGGAGCAGAGGTGTGCGCAATGTCCCCACCCGAATCCGAGTGCGCATTGCCCGGAAACGGAACGATGATGAGGATGCCAAGGAGGAGCTCTACTCGTACGTTTCTGCCACTGAGGTCCCTGCTGAAGGGTTTAGAAATTTGGGAACCAAGGTCATAGAGGACGAGGAATAGGTGTAAGGACTGCCCCCCTCCCTGTTTTTGAGCTTGTAATATGAAATGGCATTGTTTCGTCTTTTTCTACTTCACGACCTTCACTCAACCCTCTCTAATAACACTGCCTTTGAGCAACAAATGGGATTCTAAATGCACTCTAGATAACCTTCAAGAGTGGGGAGGTTATTGGACATCATGCTAAGTTGTTTCATTGAATGTGGAACGTGTAATTTTGTGAACTTTTTGGTGTTCACATTGAGCAGAAGGATCATGGATTATAACCTTTTCCAATGAGAGTGACATGGTTGCCTTGAAACTCAAACTTGGCATTATGCATTCACGACTTGACATGGAAGTTTTCCAATCAGGTGTGTATACAACATGAGAGATTGTGAGGATGTACAGGATATGTCCGTTGCATCTCATTCATTGTAGAGTTTAGTGAATTTCACTCAATATCATGCATTACCAGAAAACTTCCTTAGGATTTGATCTTTTGCCCTGCTTGATGGCTATGCTTTCTGTATTAACCCCTAAAGAACCAGGAATTTATGGTCTAAAAATGACAAATTCAATTGATCATATTATGACAAACAAAATTCAGAAATAAAACTTAGATGGTATCAAATCTTATATCATGAGAATTAGTGAAGAACATTGCATGTGTTGGTCAAAAGAACATTGAACAAAAGGAGGACCTACTTGAAACAGTGAAAACATGAGGCCTAATTTGGGGTTCTTGAAAAGAATCAATACTGCTTGTTTAGGTGAGTTTTCACTGTGATTGTTTAAGCTTGGTGAGTTTCACTGGCTTTTTGATTTGTAGTGTTGTAAATTCTGGCGAACTCAATTGTTTTCTGGGGAAGGAAAGTAGCAGAGGATTTCCAGAGGCATTTTTATCACTACACTGAACTCTTTTCTCGACTGATCCTATTTCAGTTACTCGGATATGTTTCATGTTTTTTTTTCGTTTGTTTTTTTTTTCCCATTATAACTGTACACTATGCAGGCAATGCAATGGAGGGTGGTCCCTCTGTATTTAAATCACTATGATTGTGTCATGACACTGGTGTTTGGGTCCAAGAAGTCAAAAAACAAAATCTTGATCAACACTGAGTGTGAGTCTCACAATCATGAGACGCTCACCAAAACAATTGACTTTTATTTGTGGTGTGAAAATGTGGGGTTCTCACAATCATGAGACTCACCAAAACAATTGCCTTTAACTCGTGAATTGAAAATGTGAGGTTCTACCACTACTTTTCAAGGAGACATGGGCCTTGTCTTTGCTTGAAAGCTCGTTGCAAAAGCGTGCTCAAGAGTTGAAGCAATTACTCGCACTCTGATGCAACACTATTATTCAGTGAAATCTTAACCCTTAAAGGTCCTTGGGGATAGTAGATACGTTGGCGTATATTTGGCATTTTCTGTTAGTAGAATGGTCCAATTTGAGACACCGATAGCTCATTAAAACCATGTCGACATGAATTTGAACTCCACTTTTGATCTTAAACACATAGGAGGTGTGGAACCATTTCAAATACAATGAAATACTACTGTACAATAATGGTCAAAATGGGCTTTCTGGACCTTTAAAGGTTAACTGCTATGAGAGCTTGGATGGAAGGAGTTTGTAGATTTGGAGCTTTTGAGGCAAAATTACTTTTGGATTGTAAGATTATGGATAGAAAATATACATTTTTTTCATAGACTTTCTTTTTCTTCGTATCTCGACATGAATTGATTTAGAGTTTTGCACAAAATATCATGAAATATCAAGTGACACCGATGAGTAAAACAAAAGTCAAGTTTGCAACATTTTTGGATGAAAATCATCTATTTCACAAACATGCATTTTGTTTAACTGACATGAAAAGTGTTGTTTCAACACCATGTAGATACCCATCTTAAATGTTGCTTCAACATGGGTAAAAAATGGGAAATATATTTTTATAAAAAACCCTTGTTGCTACAATTGTCTTGAAATGACATTATTGTTGCCATGGTTGAAACGACACCATTCCCACTGCATTTTGAACACCATTTTAATGTCGTTTCAAGCACCTCCTTCACAAGGAGACGAATTGAAATAGCATTTTAATGCCGTGTGGAAACCCTAACTAAGTATGCAAGAAGGGTTAGTCATTACAAATATGATGGTTTAATTTGGTCTCTGAAATTCAAAACAAAACAGAACCCTAATTCTCATCATGGTCATCTTTGATAAGAGGTCAACTGAAGGCCGAGGTTTTCTTGACACGGTGCAGAATTTCCATCACTGGAAGAAGGTTTCAGTGTCAGATTTATTGTAGCTGTTTTTGCAGTGGCATTGGAATCTTCAAAAAAGCCAAACATTTCCGGGTATGGGTAGATGAATTACCATTTCATAGCATTCAGTAGCATGCACTGTCCCTGCCTTGGCTCTACAATAGATGGTGTGGAATATTCCACATCCAACAGTACTTCATCAGTAGCTAAGTGGACAGGTAGAGGCTCAAGGTGATGAGCAAAGTGCATGAAGGAAAGGCAGTGGGCATGAAGGCTACTGAATTTTATGACTTTAGGAATTGTGAGGATGGGTAGGAGAAAAAAAACTAAAAAACTAAAAAAATGTGACATTCATTGTAGAAAGCATCGCATATCAAAAGTGAATGTCACACTTCAAAAGTGGTCATTGTTCGTCTTCTCCTTATCGCTTTTGGAACCTCCCACTTGACATGAACTCAAGATTCAAGAGCACAAAGAGAATTAGGGTTTCTTTTTCCAAGAGCGGTTCCTCAAGAACGTTCTATTTTTTGTCTACATTGCATTACAATTATTGAAAATCTGCCTTCTGATGCAAAAGAGTGATTCCCTTGGATTGATGCAGTTACTGTAAGAATGTGAGTCACTCGAGCAATGATGGGCTGGAAAGACTCCATGATGCTTTGCAAAGGCGAGGTAAGCATCGATCATCAATAAAATTAAATTTATGAATTCTCTTCTGTTGTAACGTTGTAACTACAATTGATACAACTCCTTAACCCCTAAACGTCCGAACGTGCCGTGGCGGCCAGTAGAATACGTGTATTTTGGTTGTATTTGGAATGGATCCACACCTTTAATGGGTTTGAGTTCAAAAGAGAAGTTGAAATTTAGATTAATGCGGTTCTAGTGAGCTATTAAGATCCCAATTTAGAGTTTCTTGTTGGTAGCAAATTTCAATTATACGACAACATATATACTATCCCCATGGGACGTTTAAGGGTTAAACCCCTAAGCGTCTAAAACGTCCAATATGGCCATCTGCATCACTGAATTTTGCAACAGTGGTATTTTCTTAGTTTCTCATTTTCTGATTGCAATCCATCATTTTAAAGCTACAAGATCAACACTGTCGATCGTGTCAAACTAAAGTCATTTTCACACAGACAGACGATTTGCTGCAAGGGGTCCAATTTTCCTACACTACAGAAAATACTCAGTGGATGCTTAGGGGTTAAGCCTTAAACGTCGAGCCCATAACCACGGAATCAAGTTGTACCCGTCACACTCAATTTTGCCACTATAAATAAGAAAAAAGTTCAAATTTTTATGTTTAGTAGATGAAGCCATGTGTCTACTACAAACCATGATTTTTTTCACAAGTTTTGGTGAAAATTTGAAATTACTATGATTCTTTGAAGTGATTGTAAAGAAAATTCATATCAATTACAAAATGTACTCAAAAATTCCAATTTTTGTTTACCAAAGGTGTAAATTACAATGAAGAACATTGTAGGAAATGAAAATCATTTGTGTATCTAAATTTAGATTTTTTTTCCTACACCATGGTTATACATGTTGAACTTGTAACTCCAATAAAAACACTCAATTTGTAGAGTTTTCCAAAAAATCAAAGTGGAGTAGAAACTAGACTTGGTAAGCTTCATTTTGTTAGTTAAGCTCAAATGCAATAGAACTCTTCTTCATGGCCTAAATTTAATTTAAGTAAAAAAAACACAAAAATCCAAAATACACTACATGATGAACTGTTTTTACGATTCTTTTTGTAGTTGGGACCCCATATAAAATCCCAAAATAACTTGAATGATTTGAATTTAACTTGAAGAGGTGGCATGACCAACAAAAATCCTTCACAAAAGAAATTGGATGAAAATCAACCATGTAGCAGTTGGAATTGAATAGTGACTTACATTCATAAGCCAGTTGTTGGCCTCCCAGGCGTTTAGGGGTTAATGCGTAATCGATAAGGATGCCAAATGTGACTTACTAAAAGATTCCTTTATTTCCCCAATTTTAAAGCTAATTTTGTTATCAATTGTATTATGGAATGAAAAAGAGTTGCATTGTGACAATGTGGTAGAGTTCCGGGAGCGAACGAAGCGGTACCAGAGTGTAGCAATTTCATGGCGGGGCTGAGTGTGCAATTTGGTGCGAGTATTATAACGGAGACGGAAGAGAATGGGAAGCAATCTGAGGAGGATGCAAACCAACAACGAGTGCATTCGAGCGAGAGAGCGTCGAGTTCCAGTAGCAGTGGTCGAAGACCCGATGGAAGCTCGGACGCCGCAGGTCCTGCAGACTTGAAGAGCCTGGAGCAAGCTTTGCGGCGCGAGTCCGTGGTGGAGGCGATCGAAATCGGACCTCTCACGGTTCCGTCCACGCCCGTGCGAGATGGTAGCGTCGATGGCGTCGGCAACGATGTCTGCATTAACCTTGAGTTAGCCTCTGTCAAACTTAGCAAACTGGCTCCAGCTGTTGATTAACCAACTATTAGCAAAGGCGTCGCTTCTCACTCAAAACAGTGTCAAAGTTCACTATACACACTTGTCCTACGTGACGAATCGCACTCACCTAGTCTTGAGCGCCTGGGCAGTGGCGCTATTTGACTAACCTACCGAGTGAAAAGCGACGTCTTCTCCTTGTAGTGATCCTTTCCGCATTGCTACCTTGTAATGCTTGAAGCTTGGCGGGTCTGCACACCGCTGGCACACCAACGGAACTCCAGCCACAAGTCCCTTCAAATGTGAGTGCAAGATGGTGGTACGAGCACAAACTCTCCAAGTAGCTTTGGATTCTACCTTGATTGCCTCATTCCGACTATTAGAGAGAGTCTGAACCCTTAACAATGCCCCCATAGGAGGGGAGTACAAGGGGGTCTTAGAGATTTATCTTTTTGTACCTTTTCTCCTATCTTGATCTAGAGAGGATGGATGTACTTGGGAGGCTGGGCTCCTATAATTGGCCAGCTCTTGGAACTCTGTCAAAAATCACACAAGCTGACGTCCAAATCTGTTAGAAAGCCTATATCCCCCCAAACCTCAATATTAACTTCGTTGGTAACATTGTTGAGGGTTCAGACTTTCTCTAATGCTTGACTTTGCCCTCCAAGCCTCTATTTCTTCTCAAGAGAGAAGTAATCGTAGAAAAAAATGCAATCAGCCAAAGAAGAAAGAACAATCTAGCTAGGTTGGCGGAAGTATTATGGAAGGAGGGCGGAAATGCCAAGTGATGGATGGGGTGAATAATTGGTTGTTCAACTCACTGATGTTTTCCGAGTCAAAGAACACACCGTGGATGGCGATGTTCTAAACCTTTGAATACTTTGGCGACCATATTTAATCATTCAAAATTTTTGGGGCTAATAGCAATTGTTTAAACTTATTTTTTTTGAATAAAAAACAAGTTTGTTTCGTAACACATTCCGTGTGTCTTTACCCTTCAATGTCTATTTCGGGCAACTATAAAAATTTGATGTAGCATCTAAGTTATATCCAAAAGCCCTAAGCATTTGGGTCTCATGTTTTGAATAGGTTCTACGGAGACTTCCTTTAGTTCTAACTTTTTTTTTTTTATCAACACATTCAATGTTATTCATTGATTCTGGTGATATAAAATTTGGTCCCATCTAAATTATACTTTTCATAATATGATCCAATTGAATTTGTCATTTTAAACCACAAATCTTTACCTAAGGTGTGATATAAACAAGTTCTAAGTGCACCTTTATGAGTATAAATTCTATTTGGTTCGGGATTAGTAGGGGCCACGCGAACACGAGCCCCTGTTGCCACAAATTATGACACATATGCCTCCCGTATGAAGATACTAGAGCTTACATGTCCCAAGTGCAATGGACATAGTTGCTCTACACTAAATAGTGAAATTAGGTTGCCCCTCACTAGTTTCTCGACATTTGACACTATAAATATTTATTATTACTGTACAAAAATGCACTACTTTTGAATTAGATATTGTTGTGATTGGGACTCATGAACCTCCATGTGTACAAATGGAAATATCTGTTGACTTTGATGGCTTGTGAAGTAACTTTCTTAGGGTAAGGCAACCTAACTTTTCAGGCAATCTAATTTCACTATTTAGTGTAGGCCATCATAACATTCAGTAGCCTTCATTGGCTCTGCCTTGCCCTTGAAGAGAATATACAGAATATCCGACATCATCATCCATACACAATCAGTAGCTAGTTTGTTTTACAAGAAGGCGGAGGTAATGGCTACCGGGAGGGGAAGGTCAACAAGATCTCAAAGCTCCAAACACATAATTAAAAAGAAAAAGATATTGTAGTGACTTAATGTCGGCACTGGAGCAGCACACCGACCAACCCTAGATGACAGCTTTTTTTTTATTATTATTTTTTTATTTTTTATTTTTTTATTTTTTTATTTTTTTCTTGAAAAGTTGGATGGCGCTACAGGCGCCAGGCTATGTGCCGGTAGGCACTGGCAACGTTTTTTTTTTTTTTTTCTTTGGTGGATTTTTTCTCCTTTCTTTTTTTCAGTTCACTCTAGCGACCAGCTCTGTCCATCCCTTTTCTGAATGAACTTCTATACCGTTAGATGAATGTAAAGACAATGCGCGTGAAGGCCACAGTGAATGTTGTGATCCACCTTGCAGATCATGGATACACCCCGCCCAGGTAAGTGAAGAGCTTGTTGTACTTGCGAGCTCCTTGATACTCTCTATGGTCCACAAGCAGATGGGCTATTAATTTATTACATGGACCCATTGGCTTTGGGCATGGTCGACACTCTTTCAAATAAAAAGACGCATGCAACGTATTCAGTTCCTCATCATAGAACCCCCAACTCTAAATCCCCCTCGACGTTAATGCAAAAGGACAAAACCTGCCCCTTATTATGTGCATGCTGGTGCCCACCTTAAAAATAACCCCCTCTTCCAAGGGTTTAAAATTACTGAGAGGGTCCCCTTAGACTAATATGGGGCCTAATATGGGGCCCTAGGCCAGAATTTTGCAAAAACAATTGCCACAAAAATACCCTAGGGTGTCCAAAATGGAAATTTCATAAATGGGCCTCATGGGTGAATATTGTAGTACCATAGCTCGGTCGCCACCCCAAGAACAAATATTTAATATTTTTTGAAAAATAAGGTTCGTTCTTCAAGAAATGAATTTCTCGGTTTTTATTTTTTAGCAGAAAATGATATAAAAAAAATGGCCGAAAATGGCACAAATAGCTTAGAAATAGAAAAATATAGCATTAAATAATTTATTCTATTTTTGTTTTTTATCCTCATAGTTTCTAATTTTTTACGTTTTTTATTTTTTGAATTATTTTTTGGCAACCCAACTATGGTACTACGGTAGTGCTTGCATTAACATCGAGGGGGGTTTTTGAGTCGGGGTCATAGAACAGCATTGCTCAATCTTTCTCGTCATCAGAGAAAGATCGTTCCAAAGTTCAAACAGTCTGTAAAGAACCACCTGGGGAGTACTTCTTTACACTGGGGATTGTCCATTTTCTCCTGAGAGTACTGGTCTTGTTTTGTACAACTGGCCTCCTTTACTCTCTTCGCTTTTTATCACATTCATCTCGTTTTGTGTTGAAGTTGTGCGGTACATTGCATTTGTGAACGGTCCCTTTCAACCCCCAACAAATATAGACTCGGAATAATACATTGTCGATCGAGCTAATTTGTAGTTGGGCCATGACTTCTTTTCCTCTCCAATAGTAGAAAAGGTGACACTGTTGAGGGAGATGCCCAGGCAAGTGGTGCCCAATTCCACACATGTAGTGTGATTTTTCTTGGGGAGCGCCTCCTTTTCTACTAGTGTGTCAACCCCGAACAAATATAAACCCGAAATAATTCATCTCCAAGCTAATTTGTAGTTGGGCCATGACTTCTTTTGTCAATCAAAGGAATTTCAAGAAAGTACAAAAGATTGAGCAGATGGTGTGGGACGCCATCGTGGATCATGGGCGGTTAGCGGGGCTCAAAGTTCAAAATTTGTACAACTTATACCCGGAGAAGACTAGTTGTTATCATTCCCAGTTTGATAGGCAGTGGTTATTTCACAAGTTCCTGAGGGATAGAGTGGAGGATACGGTGCATTGGCAGCGGATTAAGCTTAAGACTGGGGATTTTGAATAGGCTCTTAGGTTTTGAAAAACTAAAAAAAAAATTCATCATCGGAGGGTTTCCCTTCAGGTTTTGTGTGTGTTTGTTCTTCTATCAATGGAATAAACGTTCATTTGATTCAAAAATAAATAAATAAATAAAATTCAAGAATAATGGAAGAATCTTCAAACATACAAGAAGGGACTTTGCAATGTTGTTTTAACCCCTAAAGGATCCAAGTTTCATTGTAGCTACCGTATGTACTTTTGAGTATAAGCATGTGATTGTTGTTGTATTTCACTATACCAACATATTTGAGGAGACTCTCGTAGATTAGAATTCATACATTATCATATTTCAGTGCATGAGACGAAGTGGTCAGGAAAATATATGGTGGTTTATATGTGGAGTGTAAGTTGGACGTTTAGGGGTTAATGAGTGTTATGTAGAGATTCATGAACAATATTTTAGAGTTTTGACAACAAGATAGGGTAGCATCACCCAAAAACAACCTTTGATGAATCTTTGGCTACAATCTAGATATTGATTATGATGATGCACACTATCTTAACAACAGAAATCTAGGGCTAGCTTTTTCTATGCTTATAGGTTAAACTTTGAAAATTCATAACCTATTCATACATAATTCATGCTAAAATGCATTGGAGTTTTAGCATATGCTAATAATACATATTAAAAAAATGGAGTCCTTGTAGTGTAATAATGTTTGTTTCTAATAGTGCATAGTTCTTAAGCAAAAACCTTTGGGTGTTGTTGTGTATCTAGATTGACATTATCACAAATCCTTTTAAAAATAAATTTGTTTATAATCACTGTCTAACGCATTCTAGGAGGTGTCACGTTTTGCAATTCTTGCTTCACAATTTGTAGATTTGTTATCAAATTGGGTACTACAAATTCAATACTTCTTTTTCTAAAGTATCAAGGTAGAATTGTTCATTGTTCATACCCTCTTAACCCCTAAAGGACCACCACTTCTCTTCAAACACTCCAAAGCTGCCTAAAAGTACCCCTTCTCAAAAAAAGGAAAATAGTTTTTGATTTAAAACCTTTTTGACCGATTCAACCGTGGGATATTTCAACCAACTTGAATTTATTAGCACTTACAAATTTTCACCTGTTCGAGGTTCCTCAAAAGTAAGATTATAAACTACAAAGTTGGTTGCGCCTTTTTTTTCTTGGCCCTCTACCAGAGTTTGAAACTTTATAGAAAGGCCCAAAATGCAAAGTTCAATCTGAGATTTGGTAAAATGGATTTGGCTATTGTGTGTATGGGGGTGTTGCTCATTGTGTACAAAAATTCAGATGCATAGCTCATTATATGCAAAATTTCAAGAGCTGCCCGCACTTAGATTTTGCAATTAACCCGTAAAGGACCAAGGCTGATTTTTCAATGATTTTTCAAGTTCAGTTAGCAAAGTGTAGAATGAGTTTTGATCTTGAATTTTTGTGGCATTTTTGTGATGATTCTCCTCTTTGTAACTAAAATGGAATGTTCCAATATTGCTTCTTTGCACCCTAATGTGCACTCTAAGAGTGTACACGGACACTATGCTGACAGATTGGAAGTGAAATTGTCCAAATTGGGATTAAAAGCAGTGATATTGAAATAACTTGCATTCATTGGCTAAGGCACAAGTAAATGACAAATAAACAGATTAGGTTCGTTGAGCACCAGTTGTCGAGGCACCTATCATGGGGAAAAGAAGTTTGTCTTCTGCACTGCATCGACAATTCTACATCATACCACAATCGACAACGGTACTCAACGTCACTTGCAGCTTTCAAACCATTCAGTAGACTCTGTTCTCAGACGGTTGTAATCATATCTATGAGCCACAAAATGATCAAGAATAAATGGACAATGACATTGAAATCCAAAACTTGTAGACCTGTTCACACACACCATGTCTACACACCATGTCTGTAGGGTTCTGAAGCTCAATTCCGTGTTCCAATGACCGAGATTCATGGTACTGTTTCTCGTTCGTGTGCCTGTGAATTATTCAAGCATGAGTACAATTGATTAATGTGTAACCAAACAGTAACTGCACACAATAGAAGCAAAATATCATTAGACAAACTTTCTCAGTCCTTACAGACACCAGTGATTCAACATACACTCAAATCAAGATAAAAAACAATAGTGTGAGTAGAACGCCCGGAAAATCCTTAGAAAGGAAATGATATTCCGAATAGGTGAACACAAGTGAGCTAAAAAGCCAGTATTGATCTCACGAAGACATTAGATTTCAACCTATGATCTACTCTTCCGCAGACTCAACCTCGTCGGCGGCACCCGCTCGGTTGTGCTTCTTCGCATACCTCTGGTTCCTCAAGAACTTAGGGTCCATCTGCCACAACAACAGGTAATCATCTCTTTAACTTTCAACATGAGTGCAGTAATCCAAATCCACAAAAACCAACACTATAGACAAAAGGCAGCAAGTAAATATCCGACGCTTACCCCCTTCCTTGAGGTGTATTTGTGTTTCTTGACCTTCTTGATACCATTCTTGTGGTTCTTGTAGGACTGGTTGTGAGCGGTATGATTCTTCGACTTCGCCATCTTACCTAATACAAATCGAACGTCAAATAAGAATAAAATAAAAAAATGAGAATCAGAAAGCTACACAGATTCTCCAAACTGAACGCCGCCCTAAATCCTCCGAAAAGACACGAAACCCTAAAGCAGCAAAAACAAAGGACGATACTGAAACCCTCGTGTAATTCTGAAGCAAACACTGACCTCCAGAAGCACAAGCGAAGGGAGAGAGAAAGAAAAAGGGAAGGAAATAAGTGGAAGCGCACCTGATGAAGGAACAGCAGGCAGGCGCTCCGGCAAGCAGCGAAGAACAGAAAGAGAATGAGGAAGACGCGCCCTAACCCTAAGAGGTGGCTCTTCCGAAGACCTATCACCGAGTTTCAAACCCTATTGCCGAGTGTCAACCCTATTACCGATGGGGGAAAATCAGCTGTTAGAGTGGGCACTGGGCAGGATCAGTGATTTCATTTTTCAAGAAGTGCCAAAGTGGTGATATAAAATGTTATAGTGGTGCTCCATATTTCAACATTCATGTACATATTGGATAGAAGGAATGAAATATCCATAGTTTTTTTTATTATTTTCATCCACAATTTGGCAATTTCATCCAAGATTTTTTTTTAAATTGAAGTTTTATGGCAAAAATTTCATGGTTTTTGACCATTTTTTAAACCAGATTGATTTTTTATGGTGCAATCTAACAATATTTCGCCCACGCAACAAGCACATTGGAATGTAGCCACGTAAGGAAAAAATGGATAGAATCATCCAGATATAGATGTTCATCCATAAATTTATTAATTATTATGCACTTCCATCCATATAGTGACGATTATAGTTTTTTTTTTTTGAGAAAAAATAGGAATTTTTTACCTAATTTTTCTAGTGTAAAAGTAGCTACTTTCATAATCAGGTAAGATTCTGGCGAAAATCCACCAAAAAATATTTCACTGGGCAAGATCAGCATAAAATACTCTTAAAAATAAATTCCAAAATTTTGGAAAGATTATTCTTTTTCAAAAAAATTATCTTTGTGCAATGATATAGAAAATCTTTAAAAGTATTTGTATATGTTCTATCCATTAACCTTCGTTATTTTTCCAAAAAAGAGTAAATATTTGACACATATGTGTCAACTTTGCCATTTATCTACAATATTAACCCCTAAAAGACAAAGTATTCATGTGTTTTAAATGTCAAATTCAATTGAATGTATTGTGAGAAATATAGTTCAACTAGGACAAAATTTTATTTCAGTAGAGACCGTGAAGAACATTCGGCATATGTGAAACAAACAAATTTGAAATAGATTAACTCCACATAGAACCTACTCAAACTTGCTAAAAAAAACTTAAGGCTTGATTTGGGCTTTTGGTCCTTTAATCTCTAAAGAACAATTTCCATCCCTAAAATTATATCACTTCTTTGTGATGCTTTCAGGAACGCAGTTGTATCTCTCAATCGGTGTTCGTATAGAAAACTTTATTGTTGAAGTTCAAAGAGGACTTAGTTGTGAGATTGTATATCAATTTTCACGACAATCTACTGTATAGGTTATATGATTACAAGGTTTAATCATGAATTGTTAACCCTAAGCGTCCACACTACATTTACCCGGACAAACCTCATCAATTTCTCACATTTTCAAATAGATTATATTTTTTTGGTATTTTTCTCATATACTTTATTGTTAAAGCAATTTACATTGATTTTTTTAATAATTTTTTAAATAGAAATGAAATTCATAAGATTTTTCAAAGTTTTTCTCTTGTAATAGTTATAATAATTACAAAATGCATAAAATAGTATGAATATTTTACGAAAAATGTAAATAATAGTGATGAACAACAAGGTGTAGGTGCCATGCTTCTCGAGCTTACATAAAAAGAAATTCAATTGAAAAGCTTTTTCTACAGTGTATATTAGCATTTTAGGGCTCTAAGCTTTAAAGTGTTGTTAAAAAACGCAATTTTAACAATTTTGAAGAACAATAAATTGGACTAAAAAGTAGAAGGTAGCTCCCACACTTTTTAGTTGGGATCATTTTCATTTGAAATTAGGCATTAGGTGAAAATAAGAGTTTGACTGAAATACGATCAAACATGGCTCCATGAGGCTCCTTGCACACTTAGGGGTTAACTAAAAATTTTGAACAAAATCAACAGATCATTCACTGCAAACATTCTCATAAATTCTAGAACAATGATTAGCGTTTGAAATTCAAGGGCATACAAAGATGTATTGTATCTAGGTGCTCACAAAAAATGGTGTTCTAAAATAAAACACAACAACAATAATTGATTCCAAAAGATTGATGTTTGGGTGAAGTGACTTGTTGGTAACCGGGTGAATCGGTGTTTGTGATAATTATTAATTGTTATGTTCCATAAAATGTGTAAAGATTTCAAAAATATTTTTAGAATATCCCAAAATAAATCTGACATAATATAGTATATGTATCTTTTGAAAATATTATATTTTAAATTTATTTAAATATTTTCCGTAATTATTATATAGTGTTAATGACGCAATAATGACAAGTATTCTTTATATTGTATACGTTCTTTTGGACAAATATAACACCTTAGTGTGAAAACGCCCTCTAGATCATCAACCTCTCCAACTACCATGTCCCAAATTCACCTGCATTGATGTCTTAGGTTTTTCCCGGCGGATCGATCAACATGATTGCACATTTTGAAGGATTTTGTGTTCTCGTAATGAATATCTACAATTTTTTAGTTAACATAGAGTTAAAATTATGTAATCCAAATAAGCTATTAAAGTAATGAAATTATTCTTGGACACAATGCGTCCTCGTGGAGCTTTAGGGGTTAAGGATTAAGGATTTTTGAAGTTTACAACTTTTAAAGTAACCATATCTAAAGTGTCCAAATAGGCATCCGATCATGGCTCCTAGTTTCAGTGACGACTTTAGGTCGGAGCTCATAAAAAAATGTATTGGTAATTGTAGATTCCATTTGTGGATTCTAAACGCTTATAGGGTATGTAAGCAAGCTGCGAGTCGTCAATCAACAGTTCTAAGGTAAAGTTTTTTTTGATGTAACATAGCCTTTCACATCCTTGAATGGTCTTCCCATGAATGTTCCATTCCATCCTTGAAAACCATCATGTGAAGTAATTTAACCTTTCACCTCTTTTCAATTTCATGGCCTTTCACTTCGTCACCGATGGTGCAAAGAGAAACAAAGCGCTAGTATTGAGTTGTCTTAATTTTTGTTAAATCTTGTTGTAAAGCATTTTTAAATGTAGCTATTGAACACCGTATGGATTGAATAAACTATAAATTTTCAAAAAAATAATTATATAGGTGTACCCTAAATTGACATTGGGTGATACTTAGAAGGTCTACAGTTTAGGCAAAAATCTCGATGGTTTGATTTTGTAACATGGTTGATTTTATAAGTGGTTACCTTATCTTTATCGTTTCTTTCCATTGTAAGCACCACAAAATTTCGAGTTCAAATATTTTGTCTTAGGAATATCACCCTTTGCATAAGGTTTTGAAATTGTGTTTTAAAATCACCTCTTTTGTGAAAGACAAAGTTCGCATTCTAATACCCTTTATTTTTACAATTGTTGGTACTAGGAAGCTTTTTAGTAAATAAGAACTCCAGTCCTCTTTTGAGGCCGGCGTGACTAAAGTGTTTGTTCGGCCCGCCCATGAGTTGCATGCCCACTGGACAAAAAGCTATGGGTGAAGATGCTTTTCACTACACAAAATGAGAATATGTTACAATTGAATCTCTATACTACTTGACAAGTAATTTTTATATAGTTAATATCAAAGTTGAGCCATTGTTGAAGTATTTATTCTAGCAAAGTGAGGATGTCAAGATGTCAATACGTGGATTTATATTTAAAAAATAAAAAATGATAATTGAAAAAACATTTGATAAATGATTATACCGTACCTTCCAAGCAGCTTCGTCTTTAATTAATTCAAAAAAGTCAAGACGAATTGTTTTGGAAATTATGAGTAGATTTTGCCGAATATCATAGTAATTGTTTTTTGAAATAGTCGAGATGTTGAAATATTACCATTTTTCACATATATTAACATTATTTAGAGTAGAAAAGTGTGAGTTTTGGGGGAAGAAAGAGCTGACCTTGTAATCAAGTTCATTCCAAGTCACTCCCAAATGATATGGGATATGAACTTGCAAGCTCATGTGAATTCTCACCACACCATATTTTCAGTAGACTTTGATGCACAATTGAGCATACCAAATGATCTTATTTTGAAATGTTTTCAACTAAGAAAAGTGAGAAGGACAAGTTGTCTATCACCTCCAAAAAGAATTTTGTGATTTGAAGTTTTTATGCATGATATATAGACAAAATTCAGTAAGGCTATGAAAAACGTGCATGAGTTGAATGAGAAGAACATGTGTTGTGATCAGACTTTTGAGGCTCAATTGTGCATAGTATACTATCTTATTTTGAGAATTGTTCAACTAAGATTAGTTGCATTTTCACGTAATCTTTCACTTCCAAAAAGAAATTTGTGATTTGATGTATTTTTGCTCAAGTTATTCACATTTTTGTAAAGGAGTTTAACCGGTGATTAAGAAGAACAAGAAGTGAGAGTTCTACATATCCCACATTCATTGTTGGCACTAGTGTCCTGAATTTTGTATAAAGTACAAGACTTTACAACACTCAATCATAACCTAGCAAGTGGAGTGATCCATACTGTGGTGCTAACTTGAAAGGCCCATTTGGATGGATGACGAAACTACAATATCATGTTTTTTCAAGAAAACGAATTTAACTAATCTATAAAAATAGCAAATGAACATGACTTTTTGAAAAATATTAAATATTCGTTTGAAGCATGACGAAGCTGCTTGGAAGGTACGGTATACTAAAGTCCCAATTAGGTTCAATTTGTTTTATTTATCACAAATTCAAACTAGGTAATACCTACAAAGGACACCAAATTTCTTCTTATGTCATGAATATTTAATATTTGAATTGCACCTTTCTAGCAATTTTGACCAAAAATATTAAAAAGTACATGTATAATTCTATTAGAACCAAATATAACCTAATATTGGATGAAAATATGACATGGTACAATTCATACGTAGTGACTTGTGAGTAACCTACTTACTATTTTCAAAGTTTAATTGAGTGATGTTGTTGGGAAACTATATATCGTAGTTTACTAGTAGGTTCGGCGGAAATGAATTCTAAAAATAAATGCCAAAAATATTGGGAAATTGTTTTTAAAAAAAAATTATTTGTTAGAAAAAAATGAATCTCAAAGAATATTCATTTTAGCCAACTCATTTTTAGATATAATTAAATATTCGGTGCCAAACGTGCTAGTAAACTACGGTAGTATGCACTTGGATGACCTTTAGAGTGCAATTCAAAGTTGTTGGTGGAGAGCTAGAGATGCTCGAAATGAGCACCCGCCACACTTGACACTATTCATTGTACCCAAGTACCTCTTTTCTACTTGTGGTAACTTATCTTTCTGGAGAGGTTCGTGGATTCCCATAACATTCAGGAGCATGCAGTGGCTCTGCGTGACCCCACAGTAGATGGTGCAACGTATTCCACACCCAACAAGACTTTATCAGTGACTTAGCTAATTGGACAAGTGGATTCCCAAGGTGATGAGCAGAGCGCATGAAGGAAAGGCAGAGGACATGAAGGCTACTGAATGTTATGCCATGGAATCCGTACTTGTACTGGCCAGCTGCTTTATATGTCAAAAACCTAACTTAAAAAACTGAAAGCCTTCGACTTAAAAATGACAGTCTTTGACTTTAAAATGAAAGCCTTCACTTAAAAATGAAAGCCTTGGACTTAAAACTGAAAGTCTCCGACTTAAAAATGAAAGCCTTAGACTTAAAAATTGAAATCCCAGGCTTCTAGATGTTTGAGAGCAGAGCTGAAAAGTACGTCACAAATGCATGTACGTTGTGGTTGGATTTGTTGAAGGGTAGCTTTCCATTGCACCAGAACCAGGGGTAAGGTAACCACGCCCGCAAGCAACCCTCATAACATTCAGTAGCTTTCATGCCCACTCTCCCTTTCCTTCATGCACTCTGCTCATCAGCTTGAGCCTCCACCTGTCCACTTAGCTACTGATGAAGTATTGTTGGGTGTGGAACATTCCACACCATCTACTAATGAATATGCACTGTGGAATATTACAGTGCATGCTAATGAATGTTGTACTAACCCAAAACCCATTTGTACGATTTGCAATGCTTCTTCATGCATCTGCACCTTGTTTGTTTCAAAAATAATAATAAAAAAAATAAAAAATAAACAAGCAGCTAGTCGCGGAGTCTCTGCCTTAGTATTTATCCCAATTTTACTTTTATGGCTTCTTTTTACTGTCAAGGCGCGAAACTCCTTAAAAACGAAACGTTTTCGTAGTCTCTCCCTGGTGGGGCAGAGACAATAAAATGCAATTCGTGCTAAATCATGGCTAAGTTACTATGTAGATATTCATTATTATGAGCATGCATACCTTTGAGAGGTGGCATCCTAAACCTTAACCCTTAAAAGTACCAAAAGCCCAAATTGACCACTTGTTTCTTTTAGCAGTTTTGCGGAGGTTCTATGTAGAATTTATTTTGTTCAAATTTATTTTTTCTTTGACCAACACATACAATGCTCTTCATTGATTTTGGTGATATAAAATATAATTCCATTTGAAATATATTTTTCACAATATGATCGCTTGAATTTGTCATTTTAAAGTTGTGGATCCTTGGTCCTTTAAGAGCATCCCCACTGAGTGTTCTATATCCCTAAGAAGTCAATGCAGATGAGATCTCAAGCCAGTCAAATACATATGAGACCTTGCTTGTTCTCTAAATGAGCGTTAGGATAGAGAATTGGGGCAAACTTTTACAAATGTCTCTATATTTTAAAGATACAAAATGAGGAGAATCATGAGTGAGGACATTGTTTCTGTATCCTCATCTCCATCTGAGGTCATGTATCTAAAGCTTTAGAGATAGAAAATACCCGGTGGGAATGCTCTAACGGTTAAACCTTAAACCCTAAACCCCTAAATAATAAATTCACTACCCTCAACAAACTCTCCTTTCATTTAATGTGAGCTTCCATTTGGACATAAGTAATTCCAAATTTTTGAGCTATAAAATGCGTACTTAATCCATTCTTTGAGGCAACGGGTGAGGCAAACATACAAATGAAAGTTGTAGATGATGACTTTTCCGTGACATCCATACATTTGAATAATGTAATAGTGGAGAAATATGTTTAATTTTGATTTTAAAAGAGATTATTGTTTTGATTATATGAAAAATACAAAAATACTCATTGTCTTATGAATTTTAGAATGATTGGCCAAAAGTGCATAATGTAAGGAACCAAAATGGAAGGAACCAAAATTTGGTTTTAAAGAATTTTAGGGGTTAAGCAAATGGAAAATGAATGTAAAAAGAATGTTGCAACGTATATCTTATTCTATGCCAAAAGTTCATCTTCTGGTTCTTGTGGCATTTTATGACTTGCTTCTTGTAATTAAAATAAAGTATCCAATTGTTTCCAAAAAGAAGAAAGATGTAGTAACTAAGAGCATTTGCATCCTTCGCCGTTCAATTCACATCTTGACCACTATCATTGCATTCAAAATTTTGGTGTCACGAGCTATCGTCTCCACACCTTTGAATTGATGTGTGTCCCTCTATAAAGTCCGTAAACCAATCATAATCACTACCCATTGGTAATCATTATTGTTTGTCAATTTAGGATACCAAGCCCTTCCTTAAATTAGCTATAGAGGGACATATTCATATATCAGTATACCATGCTCATATTCCGTGGCTTTCTCACATGTCCTAATTTTTCAACATTAAATGCATGCACTTGTCATCTAGTTTTCAAAGAATCTCTTGCTTTAACCCCTAAATGACCGATCGACCATTTTCTGTCGCAGCCCAAACAGCAGTGGCTGCCCATGGTTAGAAAATGACATTTTTTGAGTTTTGATTTTTTGTCGAAATTGGGGGTAGAGATCATGTTCTAGTGTTGTTTGATACATTTCATTTGCAATATTGAGGTTCACCAAGGAATTTTTCAAAGACAAACACCTCAACAATGTCCTAGTGTTATAAAACTTTCTATTTCGGGAAAGTAATGATGTTCTCTCCTTTGAAATTTTTGCTTTTTTTAATTTTAGAATAGAATGTCTAGTTTTAACCAGTCATACCAAATTTCAAATTCTAAAAATAAAATTGTAATTTTGGTGAATATTATATGGTAAATGCTTCTAAATTCATTAAATCAGTGTCTAAAACATTTTTTGAAAGTTTGATTGTACAAATAATTACTAAACATCATGCTTCTCATTTTCTCTTTTAGACCAAACTTCATCAAAGTTGTAAAAGTAACATTTTATAACACATCTACGTTTTGCACTTACCCCCTTTGTCATTTAGGGGTTAACCCCCAAATGCCCACAACCCTCTCTAAATTGGGCAGTTTTACAAAGATGTATTATAAAATGCAAGTAAGAGGGATATTTTGAACTGGATGTATGAATAAAAGTTGTACATAATGAATTTTAGATTCTATCCATGCAGTTAGATCTATGATTGCTATCACCAATATTATGTTTAAATTTTGAAACTTAAAATTCAAGATTCTTTTGTAATTCGATTACGAACAAGATATTGACAACTTGTAGATGAAATTTGTTGTGATGGGTTGAAATGTAATACTCTAAGTGTTGTGATTTTTGGAGATATTTTGGTTGCTTGATTCTATGAGTTGATTTTTTCAAGAGCACTTTCGAACACTCTTGAACTAAGATTTTAGCAATTTTTGGTGAATCAATGCAACATGAAATGAGGCATAAAAATCTCACAAATCATCCCCTTTCTAATCGGATCACACGTGCATGAAGCGAACTTCCCATAAAATCTATAGTAAAAAAATCCACACTACAAAAAGTACGCGACATGTGAGAAAAATAGCATGAAATCTATACATCGTACAAAAAATGGACGCCTGGGCGGTTAGGAGTTAAGCGGCAGTGCTAATAGTTGGCAATTTGACAAGAAGGTTGGCTTTCTAAAAAAGACAGTGCACTTTCGCACTCCAATTGCGTAAAAATAACGGGTCTTAGAACGGGTCAGTGGCTTGGTGAATGAGATATTTCAAACTCTAATGATTCCTACAGATGTGGAAAAGAGAGCCACGTCCTCTCAAGCATCAATTAATCTCTTGCCCCAAGAGATGAATACTAGTACTAGCTTTCACACGTTATTGATGATGTGTCAAATTCTCTAAAGTTTGGAGATGAATCATTACTCCAATGTCCAATTTAAAATATATACAAAATTGGCACAAATTAAAAGAATCAATTGCAAGAAGGATAAAATACCAATGTCCAAATTTTGACAATAATCAGTGGCCGTTTTTCGTGAGAATACACAAAGTAGAATATTTGAATTCCATAACTAAATCATGATTCATGTAAAGTGCAGACTGCAGTTTAGAAGTGGAATTTGCTGGAGCAGTTTGTGCAGTGGAAAATGAGGGTTTTGTGGATGTGGGTGGAAAGAATGAATTCCAGGGTGAGCCCAGCTTCTTACTCAATTCACGACCTTTTGGTGCAAGAAGAGATTGTTTGCCAAGTGGGATGACATTCAATCTGCTCGCACATTAGAGTTAATCGAAAAGAAGCTCCCAAAGAGGAAACTCAGCTCAAACTCATGTTAAACTCGTTTTGAGTTGAAGAAAGCTCCAAAACTAAGACTAAGCCGAGTTTCTAAATTCTCTAAAACAGGCACCTGACAGTATCTTAGCTGCGGGACCCTCAGTTGCGAACACATTCCCCCAACCCTGAGTTCCTATTCAATTCAAGACCAAGTTACTATTCACTGAGAATATGTGACAATGGATCTTATTTTTAGTGACAAGACTCTTGTTTGACTCATGTTGCAACCTCTTTTGTTTTCGGTTAACTCAATTAGTGGTCCAAAGTTTAGCTTGATTAACGAGGTTTAGGTGTCTACCAGTCTGGCTGAACCTGGCGGGGTGGGTTTGTATGTTCCTCTTTCTCTCTGTGGAATAAACGGTTCCCTTTATTTGTGTCAAAAAATAAAATAAAATAAAATAAAATAACAATTCCAGGGTGAGCAGCCAGCAGGGTTGCAAGCATTGGGCAGGGAAAGCAGGGATTGAATCATGAATCTAAATTAGAAGGTCTTCACAAGCAGCCAGCCAGCCTGATTTGGGAACGTGCCGTTTGTTTAGAGCTCCTCCCTGGAAGGACTGACTGACTGACTTTTGAGGAAGACTTGGGTGATAAGTTACCATAACATTCAGTGCAGTTAGAGCATCTCCACCCTGCTGCGTTAAAGGGGCGCGCTAAGCCCTTTAACGCAGCCTGGCCTCGTCATCGGTGCCTCGCAACTCCCTAACCTCGCGGGGCTCCAATTCTTTTCCTGCGCCGACATTTCGAAGTATTACGGGCTTGTCGTCATTTATTTGGGGATTCGGCAACCTTGCAGATTCCGCAGCCTGGGGATTCGAGAGTTGTTTTGAGTTGTTTCGAGCCCACAGTGGAGTTGAAATTACAGGCTGCAGTGAAGCTCCTTGTTCATTTGAGTATCTTCCTTGGGCCACGTGGCCGTCACTTGATTATGTGTGGGTGGGGACATTATGATTCGGCCCTTATTCGCGGTTTGGAGAGTCACTCTCAAGGCGTGGGTGGGAGACAACTGCGCCAAACACGTAAAAAAAAAATCTTGAGCCCTGGCAGCCAGGCTTGACGAGTCTCGGGAGCTACGGCAGGGTGAAGATGCTCTAAGTACACTGAATGGCGTATTTAGTGTCCTAAGACACTATTTCTAAACCCGGACACTATTTACGTTAGAGAGATATAGTTGAGTTATCCATAAAGGCAACACAAGGTGGTATGTTTGCTACCTTGTGATTTTCATCTTCAAATAAAAATCTCTGTCACATACTGTCACAAGGAGCCAAGCCGCTTAGTTTCGGAGAGCATGAGGTTGGTGTGGGCGGACCTAGATATTCCACCATAGAAACGCTAGTGTGGTATGGGGGAGCTTCTCTTGCGTTGGGGAGGTCAAGGTTTGAATCTCTTTGACAATGCAATGCGTTGTGATTGGTTGAAAACAAAAGGGCCAAAACTCACTTTCGCCGCTCATTGCAAAGCCAAAATTTTAAATCCAAAATTGTAGAGTTCACTGCAAAGCCGGAATCTCATTGTATTTTTTAAGTTTGTTTTTGGAGTGACATTATTCTCTCCATTCACTATTCATAGAAGATTTGAGGAATTATCATTGGTTGTTAACGTTACTCAAGGGGTTATTGTTGGAGGCACCTCTCTTGAGTTTATTTTTATTCCTTTGGGCTGCCTGTCTAAGACCTTCTTGACGTTTAAGGATTAACCCCTAAAGGACTATAAGGCCCCCGCGAGGCTTCTCAAACTAGAAAGTGAGGAAATTCGGGTTCTTGGACTTTGAATTGTAGGATGAGCAACAAAGAGACCCTGGTTCATTTCGAGAGCTGAATTTGTAGGTACTTCTTGATCGGAAATTCATGAAATGAGCGATTTTTGGTGATTTTTTTGAGTTGCTAAGAGGGTACTAGGTGTCACTTCAGACCCTCATATCTTCCTCCTCACACCTCCAAATTATGTGAAAAATTTATCACATGTTTTAAATGATGATCTCTACGCACAGTAAAAACTTCGGAATTTTTGGAGCACTTTTGAACAATGCAATTTCAGCATGTGTACAAAATACCCCGAACGAGTTCTATCAATCTTCTCAACGGTAGCATTTTCTCAAAAATTATGCAATTTTGTTGGTCTTTTTCTTCATACAAAAGCTACGAAAGTCTTCTTTAATTTCAACGGTGCCAATCATCAAATTTACCCCACACCAATGAGGAATTGAGCTTGCTACAAGAGCTAGTCAAGAAAACAAGAGCTAAGTTCAACACCCCCCGGTCCTTTAAGGGTTAATATAGCAAGTTGCACGGGTGGAGTAATCAAGTGATCTACTTCATCAAATATTTTTTTGTTTTTTTGTTGGTAGAGTGACACGCATCCTAGAGTGTAGCCAAGTAAAAAAAATGGATAGAATCAACTTTGTATGTCTATTGATATATAAATTTATCTATTATAAGTCACTCTTAATGAAATAGTGGCAAATTTAGTATTTTATTAAGAGGGCATAAGATTCAGTAGGTCTTGTAGGGGTTGCCTTGGAGTTTCATCCAGCTTCATCGTTGGAATTCTCCTTACCCTGCCATGTGCCTTTCTAGCTAATGATGGAATTGACGAGATGATAAGGTATATTTCTCATCATTTCATTGGAAGGAGGGCAGACCCAAAGTTCACTATTGAATGTTATGGGCTTTGGCGATTTCATCCACTCTTTTGCCCTTTTTTTTAAAATGTAAAAGTAGCCACTTCCAAAATCACGGGAAACCAAAAATGGGACAGTTTATTTATTAGGATGAGGCCTTGACCTTGTTGTAAAATCATAAAACCAAAAAAAAATCTTGCCAGTCCCTCTTTGGACCTTAACTTCATGTGTTGTTTTCGTCCAATGACTTTTGCATTGGAATAAAACTCCTTTTGTGTCAAATTTAAAATAAAATAAAATCAAGTAAGACACTTAATAAGTGGCCCCACTAAGTGATGAAATTTTAATGTGATGAAATTAAGTTATCCCCTACTCTCACTCTGAATCTCTAATGCGAAGCCAATTCCTGAAAAAAGGGATGGCATGTGCTCATTTATTTAGACATCACATGGGATTTAGGAAACAACTTGCACCCATTTTCTAACGGCTGTGGCGTTGACTTTTCACACATATAATCTGGATTATAAATTTGCGAAGATTCCAGGCAAATCAGGTTACTATTTTACAACATATGGATTGTTGATTTGTAAAGATATTAGTAATCTTTCAAACAAAAATTTTAAATTAAAAAAAAAACTAAAAGAATACATAACATTGTTAAACCCTAGACTTTGTACCTCTACTAAAGTTTTCAAGATTATTTTCCCATGTTCTTGGATGCTCTTTGTTTTCGTATGTTAAGTTTGTTTTACTTCCTTGACTCCTATTAAATTTCCTTATATAATGACTAGTGTCATCTTTCACTTTAGTTCCAAGAAAAGTTATTGTACGAGTAAAAAATCAAACTAAGTAATCATGGCTGCAAAATCCTATTGTTATAGAATGTCATGTAGGAAGGAAAGAAAGAAGATGTGAATCAATTGTTATAAAGTAATTGATATGGTAATTTGTCCAACACTCATGGTTGCAATTTTCATGGTAATTATGCTTAAATCCGTGCATGAGATACCTACAACCAAAACTATAGAATCTTCACATGTGGCAGTTTTGTGAATCTAAAGTTACCGTAAAACATAATTTTCAATCATGACTAAGGAACTAGAGACCCAATGAAATTGACCCAAACTACTTTATTTTGAATAAAAATTATTAACCCTCAAACGACATTTAAGGTCTTTGGTGGGCAGCCCGAGGATCTTTGGAATAATATGGATTATATGTTTAAGCTGAGCATTGGTGCATGACATATCACAACAAAGAAACAAGCACACAAGGACTCAATTGGGAATTTGAGCAAGAATCGAATGATCCTCCAATACCTTTAATCTAAACATTGCGAACAAGCATGAAAGAATTTGTTGTTGCAACTAAACACATCAGATGCCTCACCTGTCGTGCATCCAATGATCTATGTTTGGTTAGAAGGAGTTGAGTAGTGTTCATGCTAGTAGCAAGATTCCTTGGAAATCAAGCCCGAGAGGCTTGGAAGGACGTTCAAGGATTAAACCATCGAGAATTCACCAAAAGCATGGGTGACAGAATTCAAGTAACCTATTCTCACATGAGATCACCCTCTTAAATAGAACCCCGCCTCATCATTCTTGGTCAACAAAAATTCCCAATTCAAAGCATTCAAAGCATACTTTTGAGAAACCAAAAACTAAAAGCCAAGAAAAAGAACCATCCAAATCATTCATATTAGTCCAATTTTCCATTTAAATTTATTTCGAAGAAATTTTTTAAATACAAAACCATTCCAATTCATTTGTCTTCCAAATAATGACTTAACGAATTTACTTTCAATGCTTAAACTCTAAACATTCTCATCCCTCTCTAAATTCGGTAGTTTTGCAAAGATGCATCATAAAATGCAACCAGTATGGATATTTTGAACTTGATGTATGAATAAAAGTTGTACATTATAAATTAGAATCTATCCATATTACTATAGCTATCACTAATATTTTTGTATCAAATTTGAAACTTGAAATTCAAAAATATTTTGAAATTCGATTACGAATAAGATATTGGCAATCTATGGATGAAATTTGTTGTGATGGGTTTAAATGTGATACTCTAAGTTTAGTGATTTTTGGAGATTTTTTGGTTGTTTAATTTTATGAGTTTATTTTTTTCAAGAGCACATGTAGACTAAAATCTTTGAAATTTTTGGTGAATCACTGCAACATCAAATGAGGTATAGAAATTTCACAAACCATCCCCTTTGTAATCGGATCACACGTGCATGAAGCTGTCTTGCCATAGAATTTTGTTGTATTTCTTTTTCCTTGCAAAAAGTGGATGATGGATGGAAAAAAAACGTGGATGAAATCTATACAATATCCAAAAAATGGACGGTTGGGCAATTAGGGGTTAAAGAAACAAACACGGTATTACCATGAGACTGTGCCCTAATACTGTGTATGTTTGTTATAATATTTGAATAAGTTATAAATATTGGAGTGGTATAAATGCATTGCTAACGTATTCTATAAAATAATGCGTGCTGTATAGAATGGTGCAAAATTAATTTACTTAATGTTGTGTAAAATAATACGTTTTGAACCATCTTAAAGTGGAGAGTGTGAAAAGGATATTCAATAGGAAGTGGACCTTCAAGAAGTGCAAATCGTTGGATACGTAAGTCTATGTTCAGAGCCAATAAAAAATAAAAACAATGACTTAATCCCTGAGTGCCCAAGGGTTTTATTAAGAAACTAAACCAAGTATGATTTGTCAAAAACATTAGTTTTATATGGTGGTTACTTTGTTCATGTTAGAGCTAATGTCATTTGATAAAAAACCTAAAGATTCCATTCTGGGCAGATTTTCCAAATTGTGACAATTTGAAATACTGTCACTTTAATGGCTTTAAGGAAAATCAATAAACATCATAGTTAACTGAAAAGAATGTCTCAAAGTGAAAAGAAACGTTAGAATCTTTTTAGACTCGTTTTGAGTTCAAAAAGATTGCAAAATTAGTCTATGGTGAGTTGAAGAATAATCTAAAGCAATGCCTTGCACTGCCATGGGGTGTGGAACTCATGACCTCCCCAAGTTCCCCCAAGCCAAGAGACCCGACCATGGGAACTATTCATGAACAATTGAGTTAACCAAAATCAGAATATGTGATCTGACCCTCGAAATATATGGAAACCAGAGTCTATGCCGTCTTTGAGTAACCGAAATCAAATCAAATAGAGAACCCAACACCCTCCACCTTCAATTTTAGACACGAGCTTTGCAAGCCAGTCCAAGTTGGCAGAGTCACCTAATCAAATGAGCCACCTAATTATATCTCAAGCCTGCCACATGCCTTGCCATTATCACAAATTGGATGTGGGTCAACGCCTCCAAGCCTTGGCTCTTTGTGAACTCACCTTAAATTGAGTTTGGCCACCTTTGAAATGGCAAAACCAGTTTACACTCCCTTCTATTTTGGATTCTTTGGAAACCATGCTAGTTTGTTTGATTGCCTTAGATACCGGTCAAACTCACCTTACCTAACATGTGCTCTCTCTTCTTTTCGGTTAACTCTAATGCTTGTTAAAAATTGTAATTATAGAGAGCAAACTCCTCTTGAACTCCTCTTCTCTTTTAGAATAACTCTATTTTTTCAAATTTTCTTTTTGTCACTTTCAATATCTACAAAGGGAAAAAATTCATGCTCAAAAATTATTATTTTAAACAAAAGTTAAGGACGTTTAAAGTGGGCTGAACTTTTTTTTAACTCAGATTTTGGATCGACCAGCCTGGAGTCAACCAAAATTCCATCGTCCCATTAAACTACAGTAAATGGTAAACTATTTTTACACGCAAGATGTGACTGGCAAAGTGCTACTGTAGTTCAAAAATCCTTTCAGAATCCCTTACAAAAGCCCCCACACAAACAGTTGAGTTAGGATATCCACTTCAGTTTGCAAACTCAATCTTGTGTTCATGCGGGCACAATTAACCCTTAAACGTGAAGAGGAGGAAACACTTGAGAGCCAATCCAACTAATCAGCGCATGCCTCTAATCCAATTTCTAACTAGGTCGCGAAGATCCTGAAGGACTCTGAAGGTCGTCAGGGAGAACTAAGTCGTAATCGCCTTGGTCCATGTCGTTTGGAGATGAGGGTTAACGAAGTGAGAGCTCTTCATCAAGTAATTGGAGGTTGGGCCGCGGAGAATAAAAGGCGGCGCCTTGAGGCTCACAGAAAGTGTGTGAAGGAGTGCGATGGACGCCTTCAATACCGTCTTGAGGCTTGCAGAAAGTGTGTGAAGGAGTGCGATGGATGCCTTCAGTAACGTCTTGAGGATCGCCTTCCATGGTAAGTTCTTCATCGACTTACCAACTCAATATCTGCCATAACATGGTTGACGATATCCTCCGCCATAGCTTCCGCCTTCCTTATTGTTATCATTAGGCTATTTTCGGAGTTGGGTTGGGAGGAGAACGTTTTGGCTGATGAGGCGCTGCTATCTGTACCTGATGTAGAATACAGAGAGGAAAACAAGTCTTGTGAGTCTTCACATGAGAGGAAAGTCCCTACAGGTACGTCCCCTATTCCTCTTAAAGTTGGCTGCATCGATCTAAGGGTGCAGTATTTGTTGGCCAAATCTTGAGAGAGAAAGTAGGAGTGAGGAACAATTTTCCAACGTAAAGTTCCTTTCAATTTGCAGATAATGTTTCTGTACGTCCACACTTTGATGAAGACCACTCTTTAGCCAGTTGATTTGGAGAGGGAGGGTCTTTTATATATCTGTTGAATTCTCTCCATGCACCCATGTCCGCTTGTACCGTTAGTTGTCAGGCAACTCCTATGTGAAACTGTCCATTCCTTAAATCATGTTCGTATTTGAGGCACCAGATGCTCCAAATGAGACAGACGCGTAAAATATCCCAAGGTCTTTTAATAGTGTCTGTAGATTTTGCATCTTCTGATGCCCCCAGGTCTTGTGTTGCCTGAGAATTAGAGTTAGGTGACTGGGATAAAGTTGGAGGTTTGGGAGGTTGTAATTCCAAAAGAGCATCTTCCCAAGTTCGAACTTTGGCGTCCAATCCTGCCCTGAGCTTTAAATCTCTGTACGTATTCCAAACTTCTTTAACTCCAGGGCATGCCATGAAAGTGTGTGCTGGAGTTTCAATCTCTCATGAATGACATATGTTGCATTGACTGTCATTGTTAGAAAGCTTCATCTTAAGCCCTTCACCAACCAACCGCAGAGATCATGACTTGGCAATCTTACACCACACCAAAATTCAAATTATACCGGACATATACCTGACATGTATCCATCCAATAAGTCTATGGTTACTTTTTATTGGTTACTGGTCACTAAAGTGTCTATCCTCGCAAGGAGAGAGTAGTTTTGCAACAAAGGTCCTTTGTTTGATGGGCTCTGGGTCCTTGTCATTACGAACAAACACTTTATTCATGCCGGCCTTGAAAGAGGACCGGAGTTTGTATCTATCTATCTATTAGAGCTTGGTGACCAAAAATCACCTTTCTAGTGAAATTTGGATTCTTATGCAATAATTAACCATAATGATACAATTGATGTAAACCATTGTGTTAGTTAGTATTTGCACATTCATCTAAATAGATAAAAAAAAAAAAATTTGTGCTTCTCTAGCTTTGGTAAGGTGCAAAGTTCGAATCTCCCTAATAACAAAAAAACGTTGCGATTGGTCAAAAAAATAAAAGCCAAAACTTGTTTTCGCAACTTTTCAAGCTAAAATCTAGTTTTTCTTTGTCTTTCCTTTTGTGGGAAATATTTGTTTGGCTTTACGGATAATTCTAATACTATCGATTGAATTTGTGATTTTAACCCTAAAGGACCAAATGTCCTAACTAGGATATTTATAGAACCGGGCAGGTTCCGGTGATCACATTTTATATCGAATTTTGGAGGAAATTTAACAGTGGATTCCCTAATGTGCCATAGAAATGGGGATTTTTTTTTTTGGAATTCCGACACTATATGTGGAAGTTATGAGGGGAAATGTGTTTTTTTGGGAGAAAGGACAGTGGGGCACTAGAAAAATGGTTGAATTTTGGTGGGGCCACAAAAAGGCAGAGTGTGGAAAATGAGGTGGACTGTAGAAGGGCAACAGACATCCCCATTAAAAAAAATTAAAATATTATTTTTAATTTTTTATAATGAAGAATTGTTATTTTAAATCAAAATTTTATAATTTATAATTAAAAAGTATCATTTTGAAAATAAAAATAAAAAAATTTACAAAAATTATAAATAAATAAAAAAGCAAATTGTCTAATGAAGGACTGCCACGTGGCAATTCACCTTGAGAGTTAGTGGGGTCATGAACATTGGAATGGATTGAGTGAATTGGCACTTCAATTCCTTTCCTCCACCCTTTATTTCCCCCCTAACCCCCAAAATTCTTAAAAAATATGCTACATGTCTTCTAAAACTTGGAGATTTAATTATTTTTCAAATTTTTTTAGCCATTCTATAAAGGATGGAATGTACTTATGTTTCACCGCTCGAATTTATATTCTAAATAATGAAAGTTGAAAATATTGCAATTCCAAAAAAGAGTATTTTCTAAACTTTTAAACCCCCAATAAGTGCAAGGTGTTTTTCAACATCCTAAACATCTCCAAACGCAACGAAAATTGGTACACAACTAAGTAACATCATATAGAATGTAAAAGTGAAGTGCGATAGGTTTCCGTAATGAAGCCAAAGTCAAACGCATCTGAAATTTTCAGGCGAGTGTTTTTTTGGAGGAAAAACTCTCCAGTCCTTTAGAGGTTAAAACCAAGAATCCTTTGATTGTTTTTTTTTTTTTTTTTTTTGACACAAAAGGAGCAAAATCCTTTGATTGTTTTGGAGTTTTAAAAACACATGAGGTCCAATTCGGGCATCTTGGTCCTAAAGAACTTTAAAAAATAGACGCAAATAGCGTCCCTGAAGATTGCAATTGATCGCTATCTTGATAAAAATCAACCAAAAGAGGCCCGGCCCCCGCCCGAAAAGAAATGGAAATGAGAAAGAAAACGGCAAAGGAAAAAGAGAAAGAAAAAGACAGGAAAATGAAAAGAAATGGACAAAGGAAAAGAAAAGAGAACGGAAAAGGAAAAAGCGCTATCATACCTGTTAAAATAGAAGTCACAAATAGTTAACCTGTAGTTAACTATTAGAAACGATTTGAAGTTTCTATTTCTATTAAGGTAAAAGAATGACTTTTACCTTATTAACTCTTAGTTATAATTTTAACTCATGAGTATATAAAGCCAACCCTTCTTCGGGTTGGGTCTCTTTTTCTGCTTCTTCTTCTTCTTCCCCTAGAGAGCTCTATGACTATTATATATTTTATTTGTTCTGTCTCAACACGTTATCAGCACCTTTTGCTCTTTCACCATAGTTTTTTCCACCATAGCTCTTTGTAGCTATTCCTCTTGCTCTTTTGATATAGTCTCTTGAAGCTCTTTAGAGCTCTTGCTTTTATTCTACTGTAATAGCTTTTTGTAGCTCTTTCTCTTGCTCTCCTTCACTTTCTTTTTATTCTTTTCTCCTCCTTCTAAAAACTTAAAGATAGATTAGCACAGTTGATTACTATAAACTCCACAATCATGACCACGCAACGCCAAGTCCGCGAGACACGAACACAAGCTCTCTTTTTTGACCCACTCGAGCCAGATGGATCGAATTATTTAGGGTGGAACATCGACATGCGCGCATATTTGCGTGCAGAGGAGCTCGACGCTACGATTGCTGTTGCACATGAAGGGGAGATCAAAGCCTCACACAAATGGCATACGCTACTCATCTTGCGCCGACACCTCGATCCTTCACTTCGACAGCAATACATTCAAGTCGAGGATCCTGCTGAACTATGGGCAGCGCTGGCGGCACGATTCAAGCATGAAGAGACAATTTTCCTCCCACAAGCCCGGAGCGACTGGATTAGCCTCCGAGTGATGGACTTCCCCAATTTTCTTGCGTTCAACTCGGAACTTCACCGTATTGTAGCCCAACTCCGGCTCTGTGGCGACACCATCAACGACACCGAGCTAATCGATAAGACCCTCTCTACCTTTCCTCCTGCTTGTGCAATCCTGGCCCAGCAATACCGTAACATGAAATTCAGTACACATTCTGAACTCATGTCCTATCTTCTGTTAGCCGAAAAGCAACAACAATTGCTCCTCAAGAATGCAGAGTCAAGGCCAGCTAAGGAGATTCACAACAACGAAGTTCAAAACCCGCCCAGGACAACCAGCTCGGCAGCCACACTACACCCAAAGCCGGGCAATCCAAGCAGGGAGTCCCACATCTCCGAAGCACCACGCCGGAAGCCAAAGGGAAACTGGAAGCCCAAGCACACGTGGAACCGATCTTCCAAACCTCAAAGGTACGCAAATCAGACCAGAACCGATCGGTCCTCTCAATCGTTGAGAAAATCAGAAAAGGGAAATTGTCATAAATGCGGCAAAAAGGGTCATTATGCTAAGGAATGTCGAGCTTCTAGTTATGTCATTGCAATGTATAAGGAGTTGCAGTCACTGAGGGAAGGAAAGAGGGAAACTTACACCCTCGATGCTCCTTCTTCCACAATTAGTGAGTTAGACCCCGAAATGTACATGGTCCAGAGTAATGCCTCTGCCAACACAGCTAAAATTGCTGTGTTGGACAGCGCTTCCACTCATTCCGTTTTTCAAGACCAGGCTTACTTTGAGTTCAAAACTCAAAATGAGCCATGGCAAACCTGTGACATAGTCACAATCACCGGCAAACACAACTTAAAGTTTCGTGAGGGCCGGGCAGTTGTGATTCTGCCCGGGGGAGCCCCCCTCACCTGTGAAAGGGCTATGTATGCCCCGGATGCCCCTCGGAGCCTGATCAGCTACCGTGACTTACGGGCTAATGACATCCACGTTTCCACTGCGGTGGAAAATGATGAAGAGGTCCTCGAGCTTAGGCGAGGGCCGCGGCGCCTCGCCATCGCACACGCGACAGCCAATGGCCTATATGAGCTTTGCATCATGCAAGCTAGCCCCCCTTGTCAAGGTGCGGAAGAGGCCGGTGGACGACAACACGATTGTCACCCACGCCTATCCCTGGGGGGTGCCCAGGCCTCTTTTCTAGCCGCCAGCTCCAAAGCCAACATTTGGCATCGCCGGTTGGGGCACCCCGGGACAACCATGATGCGGAAAATGATTCCCATCTTGACTGGTCACGATCTATGTACGAGTGATGCGGAGCGCGTGGAGGAGTGCGCAGCGTGCATTCAAGGGAAGCTCATCAAGCAGCCATCACGGTGGAAGCTCCCGACCGAAATGCCAGCGGCATTGTATCGTCTCCACGGCGATTGGTGCGGCCCCATCACTCCCCAGTCAGGTCAGTTCAAGTACTTCTTTGTACTCGTTGATGCTTCAGGTAGACATGCTGAGGTGTCACTTCTTACAACCCGTAACATGGTATTCCCCAAGACTTTAGCAATGATCCTTAGATTCCGCAACCACTTTCCTGACAACCAGATTTGTTTTCTTAGAATGGACAATGCCATGGAATTTAGATCACAAGCATTCGAAGACTTTTGTACAGCCTCAGGGATAGAACTCACTTATTCAGTACCTTATGAACATCCACAAAATGGCCTAGCTGAAGCATACATTAAGAAAATACAACTTGTAGTACGCCCTCTCCTCTTTCATGCTAATCTTTCTCCCACCCTTTGGGGTCATGCCGTGTTGCATGCAGCAGTCCTTCTTAGACTTAGACCCACACTGCTGCACACTCAGACTCCATTAGAACTTAGCTCTGGTAGAACCCCTCACATAGCCCACTTGCGCACCTTTGGATGCGAAGTATGGGTTCCAGTTTCAGATCTTAAGCAGAAAACTATAACACCTCATAGAATTCGAGGAATCTACCTAGGATATGACTCCCCTAGCATAATCCGTTATAAACTACCCCAGAGTGACGATATTTACAAAGCTAGGTTTCAAAATTGTAAGTTCATAGAAAACAAATTCCCCGGCTCTCAAATTAGAACCAATCAAAACTTGAACTTTAAAGACTTAGAAACACTCACTCTTAACCCAGATCCTCGCACAGCATTAGCAGACTCAGAAGTTAGAAAACTCCTCACTCTCCAACATCTTGCTGAGAATATCCCCGATGGTTTCCACTCGGGACCACGCATAATTAGGAGCCCTGTACCCGGTTCTGGCAACCCTGTTCCAGTAGCTCCAGCTAAGAAACGAAAGCTTAATGCTACTCCACAAACCCGAACCCGTGCATCTATGCACACCCACCGCAACCCAAATGATCAAAATAGTCAACCTTTTGATATCCCGTGGGATGACTTTGAGTCATATCTCACCAACCCTGATGTAGATCCTATGACACTTGAACAAGCCAAGAAGAGTGTAGATTGGCCACAATGGGAAAAAGCCTTACAAGCCGAGTACCAATCACTTAGAAAACGAGGCGTCTTTGGACCCCTTGTCACCGATCTCATCACCAAACCGATAGGATACAAACTGATCTTTACTCGTAAGCGAGACGAACATGGTAACATTCTTAAATTCAAAGTGAGATTAGTAGCCCAAGGTTTCACACAAAAACCCGGGATAGATTTTGAACAAACATATTCTCCTGTTATGGATAGCACGTCCTTCCGTTACCTCCTTAGTCTAGCAGTCCAAATGGTATTAGAAACCCGTCTTCTCGACGTAGTGACAGCCTATCTCTATGGTGACTTAGATGCCCAAATTTACATCAAACCTCCTCCAGATTTCCTACCAAAGACTACATCAACTCAGCCCGGACGCTACTCTGGATTGAGGATATGCAAAGCCCTTTATGGCCTAAAGCAAGCAGGCCGGGCATGGTACCATCACCTCAAGTCCTTCTTGATTTCTCATGAGTTCCAAACTCACCCCGCTTTACCTTGTGTCTTTGTCCTTAAAGACACCACCGGTTTTGTCATCCTCGCAGTCTATGTTGATGACTTAAACTCCATTGGAACCCCAGCCTTGAGTAAACATGTGGAAAACCTGCTAACCAAACAGTTTGAAATGAAAGTGTTGGGGCGCACTTCCTACTGTCTTGGACTACAGATTAAACATTATGCAGATGGGAGTTTACTACTTCATCAACAAACATATGTGAAGAAACTACTTTGCACATTTAATATGGACAACGCCAACGCGCTTTCAGCACCCATGATTGGCAAGAGTCGGACTGAAGATGATCCATACCGACCAGCAGATGACAATGAGGAGGAGATTGCAAAGCCCCAGTACTTAGCTGCAGTTGGAGCTCTTCTATACCTTGCCACGAACACCCGGCCCGACATCTCATTTGCTGTTAGCGTCCTCGCGCGTCACAGTCAAAAACCAACCTCCCGACATTGGCAAGGCCTCAAACATCTCTTGCGCTACCTCCGCGGCACAGAAGATCTCGGCCTACACTTCCGCAAGAATGCTCCCAGTGACATCATTGGATACGCAGACTCTGGCTTCAAGACAGACCCCGTTTCAGGCAAGTCCCAAACCGGATATATCTTCATCAAAAACGGCGCACCGATCTCCTGGCGCTCTACCAAGCAGACCGTGACCGCTACATCCACAAATCATGCCGAACTACTCTCCTTCCACGAGGCCTCCCGTGAAGCTGTTTGGCTACGCACTATGCAACAGGCCATCCTTCATATGAGCGGCCTTCCATTGATGGACAAACCCACAACGATATTTGAAGACAACGCTGCCTGCATCGAACAAGTTTCATCCGGATTCATTAAAGCTGATCGTGTCAAACACATTAGTCCTCACCTCTTTGGCTATACTCAAGACCTCACGGAGACCAAGCAGATCGAAGTCAAGAAGATTGCATCAGTAGACAACATCGCAGACGTCCTCACCAAGGCACTACCAGCCCCTCAGCACCGCAAGCTCATCACTGCGGCTGGTATGAGGACTCTTACTGATCTAGAGTAAATTAAATGACGAACGATGACTTTACTCTTTTTCCTTCACATCATCATGAAGTTTTTAACGAGGAAGATCATCGTTCGAGGAGGAGTGTTTAGATAGACAAGGTTACCCCTCAATGAGTTATACTCTTTTCTAGATCTGTGAATTTTTCCTAACTCAGGTTTTTTGTATCACAGAATAGTTTTTAATGAGGTAACTCCAAATCGAGGAGGAGTGTTAAAATAGAAGTCACAAATAGTTAACCTGTAGTTAACTATTAGAAACGATTTGAAGTTTCTATTTCTATTAAGGTAAAAGAATGACTTTTACCTTATTAACTCTTAGTTATAATTTTAACTCATGAGTATATAAAGCCAACCCTTCTTCGGGTTGGGTCTCTTTTTCTGCTTCTTCTTCTTCTTCCCCTAGAGAGCTCTATGACTATTATATATTTTATTTGTTCTGTCTCAACAATACCGGTACGTGGGAAGGAAACTAGAAAAGATCGAAGGGAAAGAAAAACAACAGCCGGTGACGCACGTCCGCGTCATCACCAGCTAGGCCGCGAGGGCGGCGTGCCGGCGTCCCCATTGCCCCGTTGATGATGAGTGCCGTTGCCAGTGCCCCTTGTCACCACTCTCGCACTGCTGACCTCCATCGCCTCTTGCTTGCCAAAGCCCCTTCCTACTCCATAGAAAAATTTGCAGCTCCCTGTTCACCTACTCCTTAGAATTTGCAGCTCCCCTTTTGCTTCAGTATAGCGATGGTGGCCCTCACAGGAACCAGCGGCCCCCTTATTCCGTGTCTCGTGTCACCCTGAGTGTCGTTTGCACTGTTGACAATTGTGGATCGAGGTTGAAAATGGTGGGGGAGACTTTAATGTGGATTGTGGATTGTTACGAGGCGACTCATTTTTTTTTCTTGCGATGTTAGGGTTGGATTTTGAGTAGCGATGGCAGAAGAGACGAAGAATTCTTCCTCCAAGATGGCTACGCTCTGGCCGAGCTTGAAGAAGAAGCTGGTGGAGGCGAAGAAGAAGAAGAAACAGAAGAAATCGAATCCGTTCGCATCCCAGGGGCTGGAGAAATTCGCGCTGCTGATGGCTGAGCTCCAAGCCAAGAAAAGCTCCCTCGTGGACAAGACGGGGAACTCTGTATCCGCCGTGCGTTATTTGTCCCGATCCGCGCAGGAGTGGACAGCCTCCACCATCGCCCGCACAGCCAGCCGTGGTGGCCGCAGGGATTCTTCCGCAGGATCTCCCAAGGGTCAGAATTCCTCCTCATCGGAGATTTTGTTGCTGCAGCAGCAGCAGCTGCCATCGGACTACGGATCGATTTCCAAGGCGGAGACCATCACGACCACAACAACGGAGCCCGAAATCGTAGAATTCTCCCACAGCTTCTCCTTCCCGGAGCCCAGCCGCGGATATCCCGAGGCGTTCCATTCCGGCCATGGATTTGAATCTGAGGTGTTGCATCGCCATGGGTTTGACTCTGAGGTGTTGGTGGTTGGAGATTTGCAACGGGAGACCGACGCTGTGGAAACGACGACTCGGGAATCGGCCTGCGAGGAGGAGGAATCAGAGGTTGGGTGTTCGGGCAAGAAGATGGACATGATTCGAACTGGGCGGCTTTTGCTTTTGGAGAAAGGCTGGGCGCGATCATCGCCGAACTCCGCCGTTGCATTGGTTGTTGCGTTAAGCGCGTGTGTCCTTGCACGAGTTTCAAAGATCGGTAACTCGTTTCTTGAGTTTCTGACTATCGATCTTGTGTTCCGGTGGCAAAAGGGTAAACTGTACGCGGATTTCTTACAGTCATTAGTCACACGACACATCGTCCCGCATCTCTCAGTGCCGCGAGGGTTAGCTTTGTTACCGTTGGTGAATCGCCGTAACAAGAGTAGTTCAAAAACTCCTGAATTATTAGCCGTTCACAGAACTCCCGAGGCGGAAATCGAGCAAGAAAAGCCACTTGATCTTAGTTTCAGTTTCCCCGTTGTCGCTCCCGAGGAGATTGTTTCAGCAGAGATTCGAACTAACGATCTAGCTCCTGTTAAGATTAGAACGGCAAGCTCGACACGGCGGTTGGTGAGGAAAATTTCTTCGAAGCTGAAGTCGAAGATGGGATCTCCGGATAGCTCACATTCTTCGTTAAGTCCAAGGAAGAGTTCAAAATTTTCGTTCTCACGCAAGGAGAAATCCGAGGCTTCGTCGGACGATGGTTGGCCAGACGACGAAGTGTTCGCCGACAGTGCGTCATCGTCGAAGAAGAGATGCATTTTAGGGAAGAAGTGTAGTTTTCGGAAGGAGAAGACACCGGAATTGCCAAGTACTCTACGAAGATCGCCATTGGGGAGGAATTTCTCCATTGAATCAAACACCGACATGATCATCACATCAGTAACTCCCCCAGTTTTCGACACTGGTTTTCGCAAGAATTTCGACCTTTGGTTAATTCTGGGACTGTTGGTGGCGTTGTTGTTCCTGTTAGTGAGCCGTCTCTCTGCCATTGTTGCAACGTCGTTGCTGTTCTTGCTTCTCTCCCATGCTCACAAGGAGCCTTCCAAGTACCGAATGCCGCCGCGCCGGAGTACCCGCGAGCCCGAGCCTTCATCAAACGAGTTTTACAGAAGAGGACATTGAGGGTACTACAAATTGTTTTCTTTCCTCATTTCCTTCCAACAGACTCCATGAGTTCATCTATTTGTGAATACTTACACATGGGCCGAGTACTTACTTGCACATGTATTTGTTGTTGAGGATGGTAGCTTTTCTTTGTTCTTTTTTTCTGTATATTGGCTTTTCTTTGTTCTTTTTTTCTGTATATTGGCTCCACAGGAGTATGTACAGCATATTCCAGGAGCTTATTGGACAAGTGGAGTCCCAGGATGATGAGCAGAGTGCATGAAGGAAAGGCAGAGCGCATGAAGGCTACTGAATGTTATGTTAGTGAGCCCAGACTGACTTGCAGTTCGCATCTCGGTGCGATCAATGTACATAGTTTCATGCCTAAGATGTGAATTGCACGTCAGGTCTGAGGTGGTTGAGGTGGTTGAGATTTCTTTCCCACTGGTTTTGTCGATCGAACTGAGGATCTTTTTTCTGGCAGAGAATGTGCAAATTGTAAGGGATTGCAGGCGTGTTATAGCAATTATTTCAGGCAACTTTTATTTGGAGTGTTGCCAAGAGATACATACATATATTCTATGTGAGGGGACAGCAGTCATGTTGCCTTTATGATTTGATCATGCATGCTGTTTTCCTGACCAGATTTTTGTATCGTTAAGGAGGGAGACGTTATGCGTTTTAAGTGATGGATATTGTGACTTTGTACTTGATTGATACGCCTTGTTTTTAGCACATTTTGGGTGGATTTGGTTTTATTATATTCCCTGTGATTCTTCAAACTGTGTTGTGAAATTCACTGGTCATGATGTGATTAATGCCAGGTGTTTTGTGCCGTTGATTATCGAAAGATATTGCACTCAACGGAAACACATGGCATTCTCTTAGCAAACGGATAAGAATGCGGAGGTGTCTGGTTCACATAGAGCTGGGAAGAACCGCCATTGAATACAAATTGAACCAGTGGAAATGGCCAAGAAATTGGTTCAAGTGTGAGATTGGAGGACGCAGAACTGTTAAGAAAAGTAAGAATTGGTAATAATCAACCAATGGGGAAAAAATTGTGGAAATATTGCCGGTTAACCCATAAACGTACCAGGTGTTTATAAAATCATCATAAAGTACTATTTAGAAGGATATTTTGGAATTGATGTAGAAATGAAAGTTCTAGACTTTGAATTGTTGATTCTATATGGACGGTTTGATTCACCAATACTATCACCAATATTTTAATATAAAATGTGGTGATTTTTTGAAATTTTTGTGCTAATTAAATTTTTTGAAATTTTTGTGGTAATTTTTTTGAATTTTTTTTTATGATCTCATTTTTGTAAGGCCACTTTTGAAGTACAGTCAATGTAATTTTGGCTTGGTCAACAACTTGACTTCTACGTTTGTATTTTTAGAAAAATATGTACTCAATTATCATCAAATCCAACCATTGGATAGGACAACAACTTGGTGAAGTATCTCCAAAAAAATTGGATGACTCTCATCCAAGTATTGATGAGAACGTAGGGTGAGTTTGAATCTGTTAGTTGTTTAGAAATTGAACGTTGTGACGTTTAGAGGTTGAATGTTGAAGAGGGTAGAAATACTCTTCCTATATTCCAAGAGGAAATTTAAGTTGCTAAGGTGTTCAAAATGTTTGCAGATATTTGTTTGTTAGTTGTAGTTTGGACGGATTTTGAAGATAGGTATTAGGAGGATGTTGGAGGATATTGAGAGGTTGGGAAAGGAAGTATTGGAATTGGCTGTTGGTTTAGGGTATAGTTTACTTCTGCTCCTGCTATACTGCTTTGCTTTTAGTTGTTGATGGTGTTTTGCTTGTGCTTTTATATTCTTTCATGAAAAACTTTCATTATTGTCTCAACTCAAACTTGTGTAAATTGGGGTAGTTTTGAGATGGTGAAGGACTATTCTAGGTTTAAATCTTGTCAATAATGCATTTTGAATGTCTAAATTAGGTCTTACTAGCAAATTTTTGACATTAGGAGATTTTTTTGGATGGAATTTTGGATTTGATAGAAATTCACACATGCAAGATTCAATTTTGGAAGAATAAAATGGTTCATTTTGGAATTTGGAAAATGAAACATGTGACCCTTGTGGACAAAATGACTTCTTGAAAAGGAGGTAAAGTTCAAAAACTTCTCAAACATTGAATTAAGCTTTAACCAATAGCATCTTTAATGTGTCATTTACATTCAATCCTAAAAAGAATGTCCATAGTCTTTAACCCCTAAAGGTTTCATCAACCCGTTTTGAGTTGATGGCATCTTTAGTTCTTCCAAACTCCCTCTTCATGAACCTCTTCACCACAAAATATTTTTAGGAGATACTTCATCAAGTTGTTGTACTATCCAACAATTGGATTTGGTGTTACTAGAGTACATGTTTTTCTAAAATTACAAATGTGAAATTTTGACCAAGCCAAAATTGCATTGACTTCAATTCAAAAGTGATCTTGCAAAAATGAGGTCATAGATTTAAAAAACACAAAAACTTCAAAAAATAACCACATCAAAAGTATGTCATTTCAAATCCATTCCAACAAATTTTACTCAAAAAACATTAATGTTTGTTTGTAATCGAATTTAGAAAGAACCTTAATTTTAACTTTCAGAAATTTAATGATAAAATATTGGTGGTAGCAATCATGAATCTAACCGTAGAAATGGAATCCAAAATTCAAAATCTAAGACTTTTATTTGTGCATTAGTTCCAAAAATATTCCTCCAAGTAATTTATAATGGTTTTTCTCAAATCGTCGATTCCAGGGACACCCTATAACCTTTAGGGGTTAAAATCAACAATAGTTTTCAAAAATAGGCATTGGAAATCAAAGAGCCATTTGAGGCTCCCAACAAAAGTTGAATCATTTGGTGCTTCAAGATTGTCCAATTGAAGATGGTTTAGTGTCAATAATAGGTTCTCCTATGATCTCAATTAGAATACTAGAACAAAGGCCGTTGCAATGCAAATGATAGAATATAAAGTCCACTGCTAGTTTTAGAATTTAATTGAAAATTGTCATATCACAAAATAAGACCAGGGAACTGAGTTGATCCAAACAGAATCACATTTGAAACCCGCTTCATGTTTGGAAGGTTTTGAGAGTCTCTTGTAAATATTCTAGTTTTTTGGTTTTATAATTTTTGAACTATTTTTGTATAAAGCTACAGTGCCACAATATTTTGCATAATTTTTCAGATTTCACATGGATCACCATCATTTGTTTTTAGGTGATAGGACATTAACAACCATTTTGTATCTATATCAGCAAACAAGGTATTGCTCTATGAATAAATTTCTTTCATTCATGAAAAAATATAGAACATGAAAAGAACTTTTTCAGAAAAACAACCATGCTATATCTGTTTTTGAAAAATCAATCAATAAATAAATTCTACTCTATTCACGGACCGGGATCTAGCAATGTCCCAAGGGGACACCGAAACGTTACATGTGAAGAGTCTTTGATCCAGACCGTAAACATGCTTTGCTCAAACATTAGCAGGTCGAAAATTCCAGCAAGAGAGATTTTCTAACATCCTAGAGCCAGATATACCCATCTCATGGATGGAGTCTTAGTGAGT
The DNA here is from genome assembly GCA_022496805.1 of Pohlia nutans. Classification (NCBI taxonomy): domain Eukaryota; kingdom Viridiplantae; phylum Streptophyta; class Bryopsida; order Bryales; family Mniaceae; genus Pohlia; species Pohlia nutans. Next base: position 26,858,188 of record CM040101.1, on the reverse strand, counting down.
CTGCTAATGAACTTCTGCATATACAACTAAATCCCAGCAGTCAAAGCTGAGCTTGAGATCACATACCTGTTCCATATCGAAGTGGCTGATTTCTTTCCCAAGGTAATTGCAATCCGGAAGGACTCCTTCCTACGCTTGTGCTGATTAATACATTTCCTTAAATTGATGTTTGATCTCCAAAGAGGTGCAGCTCTTTCAAAATTGGCTATTTGAATTCCGATCCCTTTTAAGTATTACTGTAGTATCTCGCTGTTCAAGAATCTGGCTTTCCAGAGAATCTTCACCAAGGGAATCTGAACATTCTCCCGAAGCCGATAGACATGAAGCGGTCAATTTCCTTCACAGCCTACTGGTACATAGTGGGCATGTCCGCAAGGTCATTAGATAGACTTGCCTCAAGAAGGTCCAACTGTAGATTTTTCAGATAGTACTTGGAGCCCCGTGAGAGGTTGACTCGAGCTTGCCTCTCTTCAGGAAGTTCAGTAAGCCCACATTTTGCAAATCCTCGTTGTACAAACCTACAGAAAAAGAATCTCAACCTTGTCAAACAAATGTCCTGAATAGGCATTCGTGAGGAAAGAGAACGTTACAGCCAAAAGAATGGGGAACTGACCAGTCTGCAGTGCGGGTTGTGAGAAGAAAAAGCTTCTGTAAGCCCAGATTTGCTGCTTTCCTCTCAAGATAATCTGGACAGGCACAATGAATATCAGTAACACCGTTCATCACATTCGACAACCTAACACACAACATTTGGATCCCTAGGTTCAGCAGGTCGGTTTCTATCTAACCTATTGTGAGTAGTTAGGTAACTTGAAAGCCTAATAGTGCGGGCATTTATTAACTACTTCCAGTTAGCTAATTGGTAGATGCGGGTGGGGACTTTAACCCCTAAAAGCCTGAGGGGTATTGGACAAAACATAGATGTGTTATAATATGTGCCTTCCATATGTTTGATGAAGTTTGGTTCAATAGACAAAATGTAGAGTATCATCTCTACAAATTATCCGTACGGTCAAACTTCCAAAAATAACTTTAGATCATTTTTTAATGAATTTAAAAGCATTAACCTTTGAAAATTTGTATAAATTATAATTTTCAATTTTAGAGTTCAAAGTTTAGTATGATTGGTTAAAGTTGGGCTATCTATTGTAAACTTCAAAAAAGCAAAAGAAATGATAGAGGAATCATCATTACTTTCCCCAAATAGCAAATTTTATGACACTAAGAAAATGTTGAGATGATCTACTTTGAAAAATTCTCCCGGGTGGAGTTTAACTCGGATTGCCATAATTCAAATTGGGTTGGAAAGTAGACTTGATGTAGTATTTTAAAATATTTTTTATTTTTTCATTTTTTTTTGGGTTCCGGGCAGCCCGTTAAATTCGGGCAGCGACCAGAAAATGGTCGTTTGAGCGCTTAGGGGTTAAAATGCATGCAGCTCTCTTTGTTTATAATATCTATATGTCCTGATCAGGTCAAATGATGGGTGCTCATCAAAAACACATTCTGTTGTTTTAGAAAATGACAACAGTGAACTATATCCAGATCTTGTGTAATTCCAAGTCGCTACTGGCATTTCAACCTCCTTGGTAGATCAGGATTTGGCCAGAGACTTGTATCACTCCGACTAGTAACAAAAGAACTGACTATTTGCAATGAATTCGGATCAATAGGATTACCGAGTAAGGTGTCTCCACGACCATGGCCACGGCATTCTGGTGAAACAGCAAATGCAGCAATTTCTCCACTTTTTTCTTTCGGAAAAGGAAATAGTGCAGCACATGCTATCACAGAGCCATCCCTTTCGACCACAGTGAACGCATCCAGCTCTTTCACCAACTGCGACAATCATCACAGCCAGTGAGACGCTTCCGCATCGGCAGAAACACAGATTATCTTTTGGCTAGTTCGACAAATAATGTACTGCTGCAAGGAGACTAGAATTTCAATAAAAGATGAGGAATTTTTTGAAGCAACTAAAAATCCACGTTATCCATGCAACTTAAAACCCTCCACTGTATTGGAGAGATATAGTTTAATTATGAAAACACACATCATATGTATAGAGCACAGAAAATAGAGTCACGTTTGTTCACACTTCCTAGAGTACTATTCCACAAAAAAGAAAAAGGTTTCATTATTGTGAAGCTCACCTGCTCACGAGAACGATGCACTAAAACTCCACTTTCTTCTAGAGGACGAAGCAGCTGTTCTATACGAATAACATCATTCATGTTTGCTGACCGTGTGCCTTCATACATATCACTGTTTTAACCATCACAATAAACTCCGGAGTTACAGGGGATCACGTTGGACATAAGTACTCAAACCTTTAGGACAGTGCAAAATGAAAAGACATAATACATCTGAAACGAATGTTAGTTATCAACGAAAGACGTGCATTGGAAACATTAGACAAACAAGACAAAACTCTGAAATTCACCTGGATACCATAGTTCCAACACCATCGCGAGTGTAGAGCTCCAGCAGCAAAGCTCCCGGAATGTTGCTATCCAATAAGTGAACACGACCGACGCCACCCTTTCAGAACAAACTATCAGGTTAGTCAGCATCAAACAACCAATCATCGTCCCTTGATTCCCTGAGAAAGTTAACAAGGTAACGCACCAATAAAAGGAAGCACTAATAAAAGGAAGCACTGAAAATCTTGGAACACTTGATTCCCACGAATTAAAACTTACCCGACAAACGTAGACAGCTGCTGTAAGTTCGGATAAGTATGCATGCGTTCTAATTAACCGCTCATGTCCACCAATAGCAAAACCCTGTCGACCCTCTGACTGAGACATGTCCAGCTTGTAACAATCACCACTAATGTAAGAATCAAGGTGCTCATTTCCCGTCATCATAACACCATTTTCCTCCTCGGTCACCTCGCAGATACTAGAATCATACTCCTCACGTAAAGAACCGTTGCCCTTCGTTTCAAGACCCAGGCTTTTCACGTACCCTGGTCCAGCGACAGCTTTCACATAGTCAGCTGCAGAGTAGCTTTGTCTAGCGCGCTTTCGTATGAGTTGGTCTGCCTCTTGTAAAGTCATGAACCTTACTAAACGCCCATTTTCATCACATACTGGACCATCCAATAAGCAAAGAAGCTTATCGGCTTGAAGAGCTGTTGCACAAGCTGTTGCCACTTCATAGGTGCTGCATGAGGAAGCGTTGACACAGAAGCGATATGTATATATAAGTTGTACAATGATTCGTCGACATTCGCTTCATGAAAATTAAAAGTGCTCACGAAGAATCGCTGGGAAAAAAAGACTTATATAACACAGGAAGTCCCATGATGGCAGAAAAATAGAAGGAACGTAGCGAAATTACTTACTTACAGTTGAGGACCTCGCCAGAAGCTGAGTATCCCAAGTTGCTGAGGATAACTATACAGTTACTGTCTAATCGTTCTCTGATTCGAGTAACATTGATTTTCTTTACTTCCCCGGTGGACAAGAAATCAATGCCATTTACCACACCTCTTGGCTGCACCGACATGTTCACATCACCACATTCAGAACAAAAAGTGTAGCCATTCGAGGCCTCTCTGCACACACATGTTCCGTACTAATCTACTTCTAAATGACCCAGAACAGAAGGCATCCAGTTACCTTGTCCCCTATTGCTTCAAATATAAAGACACAAGCTAAATCTAATAAAAAACGAATTGTTACCTTTCATGAATTCTTGGTAATCAGCATTCTAGTTATAGTGTGATTATCCATTTGTAGAACTCAACAAGATTTACGTACCTTGGCAGTAACAAAATTGCCACTAGAGATGCTCACGCCTACTTCATGGCGTCGGTCACTAGAACCATGACGCCGAAGAATCGGAATTGAAGGCCCTCGCGAGAGTTTAGCTTCGATATCAACACGAATCTTGCCGGCAGCTTCCATTGAAGCTTGCAGTGCTTGGTCGTCCGTTATTCGATATGCTCCCAAATACTGTGGCTCAACCCCTGCCAGCTATGGTTAAGATTTGTTAGTACATAGTATATTCTGTTTACCCTTTTTGAAACTCGTCATAGTTTCCCGGTCGCAGTGGTTTAGGGTTTTACCTTTCTATGTACTAACAAATCTATGTATTACCCAGGCACTGTGAGTAAGCATCATTCTTCTCCATCTCAAATGCCAACAGCATCAAATTATGCTTAGAAAACCTTGATACCAAGGCTGAGTGTGTGCATGAGCATAAACAGATTATTTACCTCTCTCCTTCAAAAGCTTATCAATTTGAATGTGCGTGCCTGGCACAATGACCAGCTTGATTCCAAGACCATGAAGAAGAGCTATATCCTGCAGCTCACGACACAGCCCTATCAATATTCACCAATAGCAATTTTCGTTATAAGGACCCATTCTCGTTCTCCGGTTTCTACATCAGAAACAAATTAAATGTTCTTTTTTCAATCTTTGTACGTGTACTTACAGCTTAAGAACAGAGTCTCAAAAAAACAGAATCGACAAAAACGCAGTCAAAAACAAAATGTAAGAAAGAGGATATTCCGTTTTCCACACCTGCAAAATGCTCTCAAGTGCAGACCTATTCTCAACAACTTCGCCAGGTATGACAATCACGAAAGTGCTCCCGCGATGTCCCTGAATGTAAGGCCACGCTTCCCGAAACCACGTCACGTATGGCACGTTGCCCGCCGTCGCGTATCCGTTCTTCTTCTCCTGGCCCTGCACTTTCTGACTTGACCAGCACTGGCACCTCGACGACGACGGGCGAGCTTCATAATAAAGCGATCCCCTATCATTCCTCCTACCGTTGAAAAACTCCCTTCCATCATCAGGCCCTTGCGGCTGGCGTGCAGCTCCAAATTGGCCGTTCCGCCACCGCGGTGTGAATCGGGATACAATTTGATTGGCGCTTGCTCCCGCCACCAAAATCGCCATTCAAAAACCCGCTCAATTGCCCGCAAGAACTCTGATAGCGGGAACCGGAGCGCAATTCGGCGCAAATTTCTTTGCAAATTTCTTCCTAACAAGAAAGGCAAGAAAAACCGCGCGCGTGAGAGAGTGAGAGAGACGAAATCCTAAGAGTGGACTGGGATTGTATGTGTCCCCGCCATGGCAAGGGTGATGATGCCTCGACACGACGGCTTAATAATAAGTTGCCTGCGCGCCGGGGTCGAGCTCGCCGTCACTTGGCAATCGCCTTCGGTGCGCTGCAACACACACAGCAAGCTCAAAAGGCTTCACTAGGCTGGCCTTTGCTTACACCCCCAGCACCTCGGAGGAGACCACCCCTACAGACCTAGCCGTGACCTGACGGCGTCGCGCGGCAGCGGCAGCCACGGCTAGTCGGCGGACACGGACGGACAGACAGACGTCGTCTTATAATTGACGTTCAAGATGGTTGACGGACGGCGTGAGTATTATAACATTCTTGGACGTATAACTATTCATCCTTCTACACTAAATGTGGGTATTAACCCTTTAGTGCCCAGGTAACCAGATAGATAGATAGAAACACCGACCCTAAAGAAGGGGCCGGCGTGAATAAAGTGTCCGTTCGTAATGTCAATGACCCGATGCCCACCGGACAAAGGAACATTGGAACAATACTACTCTCCCCTTTCGAGGATGGACACTGTAGTAACCAAAACAAAGTAACAGTAACAGTAATAAAGGAAAGAAGGGAGATAATGTTGGTTGAGTGTTAGTTTGTATAAAGGTATGATTAGGGTTAAGTTTTATCATCAAGTCATGAGTTCTTTGGTTGGTTGGTGAAGGGCGTTTTTATCGCAATTATGTGGTCCGGGTTCGAAACCAATTGGGCTCGTTGAGCAATGGTGTGATATACATGGCTTAGTGCTGCTAGTGATTTATCATGGCAGGGAAGTTGCATTAACCAACCGGCCCTTCCTATCCCCTGAGACAAGTTGAGCTATTTGTTTGAAAAGAGTGGCTAGCAGTGGTTTTCATCACTACTCTTCCTCTTTTAAAGTATTACGTCTGTTGGTATTGTTTGATTATTCTCTATACGTCTTTTATGTAAAAGGATAGAACTGGCATACTGTATGGCAATGGTATTTATTGGTTTGAATGTGTGTTTTATGGAGGTTTCGCAAATGTTGAATTTTGTTTCTAGTTGTTTCATTGAGGGGACGTGTGTGGTTCCTCTGGCTCCAGCTGTAATGACTATGATAGGGTCTACTTTCCAACCTTGTTGTATGATGTTATTAATTAGAGGTTGATATTTAAAAAATTTCCTGCCAATTGTTTCTGGTGAAAATTTGTCGTTTGTGTATGTGAATTCTATGAATTGTATGGTCAAGTTGTCATCGGGGTTTAGAGGAGGTGGGCTTTGGTATGGGAGGCCTTTAATGCATAGTATATCTGGTTTGAATCTGGCATTACATTGACATCTTTGTTGGTTACAAGTACATGGTAATAACCATGGAGGGACTGTGTTTTCTTGTGGATTATTGTTGAATGTGCCTGCATTCATGAGGGTGTAGCATCTTGATTTATTTGAGGATAGTATTAATTTTCTTAATTCCCATGCCGCTTTGTTGTGTCTTTTGGTTCTTAGTGCGTGTATATGGTGTTGTTTGCATAGTAAAAGTACATGTAGCCATGTATCTGCATCTTGTGAGTTACAGATGGGACATGTTTTTGAGGGGAATCTTTGTATGCCAAAAATTAATTGTTTTCTGGCATTACCCATGTATTGACCGGTTCTAAATTTTAGTATGCTTGTTTTTTGTGAGTCTGTTATTTCTGGATTATTCCAAAAGTCGTTGGACATTTCGTTTTCTATGGTGGAGTTTGTTGTCCATTTGTTAACCCCTAAAGGACCGGGGGTGTTTTAGCTTAGCTCCTGTTTTCTTGATTAGCTCTTGTAGCAAGCTCAATTTCTTATTAGTGTGGGGTAATTTTCACGATCGGCACCGTTGAAACTAAAGAAGACTTACATAGCTTGTTTATGAAAAAGAGATCAACAAGATCGCACAATTTTTGAGAAAATGCCACCGTTGAGAAGATTGATGGAAATTGTTACGGCAGGGGGTACTTCGTACTTATGCTGAAATCGGATTGCTTAGAAGTGCTCCAAAACATCTGAAATTTTTACCACATGTAAAGAACATCATGACCCTCATGTGGAATTTTTTTCGTCAAATTCTGAGGTGTGGAAAAAAAGATATGGGACTCTGAAGTCTCCAAACAATGAGATATCATAGTGTATGATAAAGTGAAACCTCGACGCTAGTCTCAAAGAATGCTCTTCTCAAAGAATTCGCCAAAAATCCAATTCTTCATCATTTTCCGATCGGGAAAAACCATTGGATCCATCTCGCAAAAACAGCTAGGGTCCTCTCCCCGCAAAGTTGGGCTTCTTTGGAACAATCTCATCCAATTTGCACTTTTCTACATTCAAAAGCCCCCTGGGGGCCTTACGGTCCTTTAGGGGTTAATGTTGGGAAAGTCTTCTGCCAGTATTTCTAGGTTATTTTCACGGTCATATTTTTTTATGTATTCTTCCAAACATCTAACTGGGCCTTTGTCTGGTCGTTTGTTACGACCGGGCCATGTGTCTTTTTGGAAGTAGTAAAGTGTGATATGTGCAAATTTGTGTGGATTTGCTGCAAATTGATAACTTCTTTTCATGGTACCTTCTTTTGCGAGTTGATCTGCGTGTTCATTCCCGTTAATTCTAGCGTGTGCTTTTACTTTATATATTGTGGTGGGTTGTGTACGCTTTTTTAGCATTTTTACCATTGCTTCTAATATGGTTTTGTTGGCGTGGTTGTTTTGTTGGGTTGGATGTTTTAGTTGTGTGTTTAGAACGTGTATACAATTGAGACAATCAGTAAAAATATGTGCAGGTTCGTTTATGTATTTAGTTGTGATTAGTGAGAGTGTTTCATGTATGGCCATTAGTTCTGCTCTGAAACATGTTTGTAGTCCAAGCAGTCTTTTTGATATTTGTACATCTAGTTTAGATGGGTTGTATATTCCATATCCTGCTTTTTATTTTTTCCAATGGCCATCATCTGCTTCTTTTGGCCGTAAAAAGGAGCCATCTGTGTAGTAGCTATATTCTGATAGGAATTTTAACGTAGTGTTTATTACAAAGTTTGGTAAGGGTATTATTTCAATGTTTTGTGGATTATTGTATGGTGGGTATATTAGTTTGTTCCATTTTGTGCTTTTGTTAACTTTTATGTTCGGTAGTGTGGGTGGTGTTGTTTGTGTATGGTATTGCAAAATTTGTAGATTTTCTATTATTGTGTTTATGGTGTCTATTTGGTTTATTGTGCCAATGTTGTTGTTTTGATGGTGAATACACCATATGTGCATTGCAAGTGGTTCGTTTCGGGTTTTGTTGGGTTCTAGTGGAATTGTTGGTTCTTCATATGTCATGGTGTCCGCGGCAAAATGTATGATGGCGTGTGTATCCGGAAAGGGTCCGTTGTATGGTGATAAATTTTGGTACCAGTTGGTGTCTGGGATTGCTAAAATGGTGACAGTTTCAGGGTCTTGTTTTGCTGCTAGTCTTGCCCAATGTATTGCTTGTTGTGCTGTTTCAGCGTCATTTGGGTGTGCATATCCGATACCTTTCCATTTGTATTGAAAGGCTGTCCCTAGTGAGCCAAAAATCTTGTCTCTGGCGAATGTTGAGTAGAATTGGTTGAATTTCATGGAACATGTTATTGGTGAGGAAAAGTATGAGTGTGTTATATTAAATGTTGTTATTAGTGTGTCTAGAATGTTGGATGGAATGGTATGGTGTGGTGTTTTTATTGTATTTTTTTTGTGGTTTTTGTGTTCGTATCTTTGGTATAACCAAACTACTTCTGTTTCAAATGTTTGTATAGCAGGTATTAGTCTGTGGATGTTGTATTTGTTGTTGTTATATTGTTGCCATAACCATTTTATTCTTGTAGTCGGAATGGTGGTGATATATTTACCGGTGTCGTTGTATATGTGGATTTTGTCATTTTGTGTTTGAATGGTGCACTTGTTTGTGTTTATGTCTTTTTCTGGGTTACATTCAATTGTGGATGTTTTAATGTACGGGATTATTGTTGGGGGTGGGATGTATCTTGTGTCTCTATTTTGTTCGGGTGTCACGGACATAGAACCTTGAGATGGGTATTGCAAAGACTAGGCCTTGAAGCCAGAGATATGTTATTGTTCAAGACTAGTTCGTGATGGGTATTGCCGTAGTTGTCCAGAGATAAGTTATTGTCCAAACTAGTTCGTGATGGGTATTGTCGTATTGTCCAGTGATAAGTTATTGTCCAAACTAGTTCGTGATGGGTATTGCCACCGACATAGAACCTTCTAGAATACTTCTAGAAGTTCTATAGATCCTTTGACTTTTAGGATCTTTCTAGATACTTCCTAGGGACTCTCATAGTCTCTAGGAAGCCCCTTCAGAAGTTTCCTTAGTACTAGTATATCTAGGGGACGAGATGAGGGACTCCTCACTCTCGTCAACACAAGTTTAGGAGCACCCTTGAGTGTGCCTTGTCTTGTATCTTGTTCAACTATCGATTAGTTCAATATACTTTCTTGAGAACCACTCTTGTGTACTATTGCACTTCTTGTTCTTGGGTCCTTGTTCATGTTCTTGCTCTTGTTTTCTTGTTCTCTTGTTCTTGAGTTCTTGTGTCCCTGACAGTTTGACGAGAGTGACATTGACAACACTAGAGCTTGGTCTTTCTTGATAAGAGTGGATTACCCCTTTTTTGAAAATACTAGAGCATTCTAGAGGTTGCGGATTACCCTCGTCTAGGCTAGTATTGTTGTATGTTATAAAATTCTTTCTTGATCAAGAGCGGATTATCCCTTTTTCAAGATTGGGTTTTAACATTTTTTGAAGGTTGCGGATTACCCACCTTTAAATTGTGTCTACTCATCATAGAACTCTTTAGTTTCTTTCTCTAGAGTGATTTCAAGATGTCGGGAGTTGTAGATACGAGTATAGCAGACTTAGCTGAATAAAAGCTAGACGCCGTTCTCAAAGCCATCGAAGCCTTGTCTATCAGGACCAATGAGACCGAGAGCTTTGTTTCTAGACTTCACAACGACCTCGGGGCTGGACCTTCACAAACGAGTCCTGCGCCTCAAGTTTTTCCATCCGGAGAACCATCAATTCTTCCAATTCAAGAGGAGAATCCATCTACTCAACATGTCGAGACTTTGAGGATCAAGGAGCCTCGAATCAGCCTTCCAGACAAGTTCGATGGCACACGCTCAAAGTTTCGAGGGTTTGTCAATCAAATCCAACTTATTACATTTCTTCAACCCCAACGCTATCCGACAGACGAATCGCGAGTAGGTCTAGTTGGAACCTTACTTACGGGACAAGCTCTATCTTGGTTTGCTCCTCTGTTTGAAAAAAGATCACCAATCTTGAATAACTTCGAGATGTTCTTAGCTGCATTTGGAGAGGCTTTTGGAGAACACGACAAGATCCGTTGGGCAACAACCAAGATTCGTTCTTTGCGACAAGAATTGCGATCTGCATCTGTGTATGCATCAGATTTTTGACAATTAGCATGCGACATCAATTGGGACGAAGAAGCACTCATGAGTCAATTTCATTGGGAACTACGAGATGACGTCAAGGACCTGTTATTATCTTTGTCTGATCCTCAAACACTCAGTGAGGCAATAAGTCAAGCCGTGAAGTGTGACAATCGATTATTTCAGCGACGTCAAGATCAACGTTCTTGGATTTCATCAAAACCATATAGAAGTCCTTCTCACTCGGTTGCTTCAACAAATATTTCAGGGAGTCATTCAGAAGTAGAAGACATGCAAATTGATGCGGTACGATTCAAGCCACTTACGCTACAAGAGAAGAAATGACGATTTGAAGAAGGTTTATGTTTGTATTGTGGAGAACCAGGCCATAAAGCTGACAGTTGCTCCAAAAAGCAACACCGCCATACTTTCAAGACACGGAGCACGTCCGTGGGGGACCATCAACAATCAAAAAACGAAGAGACCCAGCCACAATAGAGACCGTGCGATTGGACAAGTTCAAATCACAAGGTCTCTTCCTTTCCAGTCAACCCTCTCGTTGTTTTAATGTACCTTTATCTTTTATTTGTTTGAACCTTCAAACATCCGCCTTGATAGATTCAGGAGCCTCTGCTTGTTTCATAGATGAGGATTTCGTAAAACTTCACAATATTTCTTTAGTTAAAAAACCATATCCTGTTCCTGTAGAAGTAATAGATGGACGACCCTTAGCCTCAGGTCATGTCACCCACGAAACTATTCTTTTAGAAATAGAGTTAGAAGGTCATAATAGTTTTCTTGTTTTTAATGTCATTAAAACCCCTACAAGCTCTATTATACTAGGACTATCTTGGCTTAGAAAATACAATCCCAATATAGATTGGAGTACCCTCAAAATCAAGTCATTTCCTAGCACTACGATTCCCCCAACACAACCAACTAGGTCCAAAATTCGTCACCCTAAACCATTGTTCATTGGAGCAAAGGCTTTTATGAGAGCTGCAAAACACAGCAATCCGTTTGCTATTTATGCAACTCCGGCTCATGATGAAGCAACTATAGTTACGAGTATTCCGGATCAGTATAAGGAGTTTCAAGATGTTTTTGAGAAGAAAAATGCTGATATTTTACCGGAGCATCGACCTTATGACTGCGCGATTGATCTGCAAGACGGCGCGCAACCACCTTTTGGCCCGATTTACAACCTCTCGCAAAACGAACTCGTAGCGTTGAAGGAATATATTGAAGAAAATCTCGCCAAAAACTTCATCCGTCACTCGAAGTCTCCAGCTGGTGCCCCAATAGTCTTTGTCAAGGCTCTTTGTCAAGGCTCTTTACGAATGTGTGTTGATTATCGTGGCCTGAACAAGATTACTGTGAAGAATCGATACCCGTTGTCGTTGATATCTGGACTTCTAGATCAACTTGGACAGGCCAAGATCTATACGAAGATTGATTTACGCGGAGCTTACAACCTAGTACGCGTTAAAGAAGGGGACGAATGGAAAACTGCACTTCGAACAAGGTATGGTCATTTTGAATACAATGTCATGCCTTTTGGACTTACAAATGCACCTGCCATATTTCAACATTTGATGAACGACGTCTTCCGGGAATTTTTGGATAAGTTTGTCGTGTGCTATTTGGATGACATCTTAATCTATTCCAAGAATGTTGAAGAACATGAAGAACATGTGAAGCTTGTATTACAAAAATTACGAGATGCTGGATAATACGCAAAAGCAGAAAAGTGCGTATTTCATCAACCGCAAGTGGAGTTTCTTGGGTATATTATTTCCAATGAAGGCTTATCTATGGATCTAAAGAATATTGAAGCTATCACGAATTGGTTAACTCCCCGAACGATACGTGATGTACAATGTTTTCTCGGATTTGCTAATTTTTATCGAATTTTCATCCAGAATTATTCTCAAATTGCTGCTGCATTGACTCGATTGACATTCAAAGACAAGCTCGATTGGGGACTTGAAGCGGAGAATGCTTTTCAAAATCTGAAGACTGCTTTTACAACGGCTCCAATTTTGATTCATCCAGACTTCTCAAAACCATTTTACATGGAGACTGATGCATCAGACTTTGCATTAGGTGCAGTATTATCGCAAAAGGGAGATGACGCAAAACTTCATCCAGTTGCGTTCTATTCTAGTAAATTCTCTGTTGCAGAAATCAACTACGAGATCCATGACAAAGAACTATTTGCTATAGTGGACTCGTTTCAAGAATGGCGTCATTTTCTTGAAGGCGCTTCGCACCAGGTGACTGTATACACAGATCACAAAAATCTTGAATATTTTATGTCAGCTCGTGTATTAAATCGTCGGCAAGCTCGTTGGAACATGTCATTATCTCGTTTTGACTTTGTCATCACATATCGACCTGGAAGACAACAAGGATTATCAGATGCTTTGTCTCGAAGATCCTATCTTGCGCCTAAAGAAGGAGAAGCTGCGAATGACCAACAACGAACAATTCTTTTGAAAACCGAGCAATTTCGAGTTCATGGAGCGACTATGGCAATGCCAGTTGACTCATCATTTCTTGACCAAGTTCGTGCAATATCAGCAATGGACCCTCTTGTTCTTGACATTCAGCATCGCTCTGCTACTGATCGCGACAATTTCAAGTTTGTGGATGACCTCTTGTATTTTGAGGAGCGCTTGTATATTCCAGAAGGTTCTACACGCTTTCGAATTCTTCAAGCCCGTCATGATTTTCCTGCAGCCGGACATTTTGGGTTCAACAAGACGTTAGAACTCATTTCTCGAGATTTTTGGTGGCTTCAGATGTGGAAGACTGTCAAAGACTATGTCCTTTCTTGTGACACTTGTTCTACATCGAAGAATCCACGACATCGTCCGTATGGACTCTTGCAGCCGCTTCCTATTCCAAAGCAGCCATGGTCTTCTGTTTCTATGGATTTCATCACCGATTTACCTCCATCGAAGTCATTTGACACCATATTCGTGGTTGTTGACCGATTGACAAAAATGACACATTTCATTCCTTGCAAGAAGACAATCACCAAAGAAGAGACAGCAAGATTATTTTTGGACAACATTTATCGATATCATGGATTACCAGATGACATCGTTTCAGATCGTGGACCGCAATTTGTCTCTAAATTTTGGAGATCTCTTTTTGAAATCTTGAAGGTGCAAATCAAACTCTCTTCTGCTTTTCATCCTCAAACTGATGGCCAAACGAAGCGTGTAAACCAAGTATTGGAGCAGTATTTGCGTTGCAACATCAACTATCAACAAGACGATTGGACTTTGCACTTGCCATTGGCTGAGTTTGCATATAATAATACCGTTCATGCATCGACTCAACAAACGCCATTCTATGCCAACTATAGATATCAACCAAAATTTGACATGTTAAAACCGATAGAGAATGAGAATCCGGCAGCAGTCGACTTTGCAACAAGATTATCAGAACTCCATGCGTTGATGAAGATTGATTTAGGAGAAGCCCAAGATCGCTACAAAGGCGCCGCAGATAAACTTAGAAAGGAATCACCGTCATTCCTAATTGGCGACAAAGTATGGCTTATTTGGCGCAATATCAAGACTACAAGACCATGTGATAAGTTGGACTATCGTCGATTAGGACCATTTCTTATTCAGCAACAAGTCAATCCGGTGGCTTTTCGGTTGGACCTACCAGCATCTATGAAGGTACATCCTGTTTTTCATGTGTCACTGTTAAAACCATACAAAGAGTCGAATATACCAGGAAGAAAGCAACCACCACCGCCCAACATTGAAGTTGATACCCACGAGGAATATGAAGTTGAAAAAGTACTTGATTCGCGGCGAAGACGAGGCAAATTAGAATATCTTATACACTAGCGTGGTTACGACATCAATGAACGGACGTGGGAACCAGCAATAAATGTCGTTGGCGCGCCTCAAAAGGTACAGGAATTTCATCAACGTTTTCCTGATAAGCCACGACCTATTCGATGATAACTTCAACAAGAAGCTCTTCCGTTGAGAGCTGTATATAAAGAGGGGAGAGCAATCAAAGAGCAACACAGCTCTCAACCTCAGAAACATCTTCTCTTGTACTTCTTTTCTTCTCAATATGTCTAATTGGAAGGTATTCCAAGACTCTTTAGATTCTGAATCGCAACCGAAGTCTAAGCGTGAATTGTCTTTATCACAATTGCCGAACCAGCCTGTAGATCCTTTGCCACCACAAGAGCCTCGAAACGAAGCTGGACCTTCTCAACAACGAAGACGGCCTCGAAATGAAGAACCTCTTGAACCACGGCAACGTCGAAAAATACCCAGTAGCAGATCGTTGGTGATTGTCATCGAAGTAGAACCTGCTTTTGAAAGTCGCCCGGAAGCAGTATTTGAAGGACTTTTTTGCAACGAAGACACAGAAGTCCAAGCATGGTCTCAAGTAGCGGGCGTCGGTCACCATCGCTGGTTGCAAGGGCCCTTAAACCACTTAACTCGCGCTAGACAACTTGAGTATGTCGGAGAAACCATGAGACATATTTTTGATTTTCTTCGCCTCTGATCGAGAGTCCACAACAACACTCCTCGTGAAGACTCGTCGCTAGAGAGGGAAGTGATGTCACGGACATAGAACATTGAGATGGGTATTGCAAAGACTAGGCCTTGAAGCCAGAGATATGTTATTGTTCAAGACTAGTTCGTGATGGGTATTGCCGTAGTTGTCCAGAGATAAGTTATTGTCCAAACTAGTTCGTGATGGGTATTGCCGTATTGTCCAGTGATAAGTTATTGTCCAAACTAGTTCATGATGGGTATTGCCACCGACATAGAACCTTCTAGAATACTTCTAGAAGTTCTATAGGTCCTTTGACTTTTAGGATCTTTCTAGATACTTCCTAGGGACTCTCATAGTCTCTAGGAAGCCCCTTCAGAAGTTTCCTTAGTACTAGTATATCTAGGGGACGAGATGAGGGACTCCTCACTCTCGTCAACACAAGTTTAGGAGCACCCTTGAGTGTGCCTTGTCTTGTATCTTGTTCAACTATCGATTAGTTCAATATACTTTCTTGAGAACCACTCTTGTGTACTATTGCACTTCTTGTTCTTGGGTCCTTGTTCATGTTCTTGCTCTTGTTCTCTTGTTCTCTTGTTCTTGAGTTCTTGTGTCCCTGACATCGGGTGTAAATTGTGTATTTATGATATTTTGATAATGTTTGTTTTTATAATCTGTGTAGTATTTTGTAAGTAAGTTTAGATTATGATGTATTACTGTTGGTAGGTTTAGTGGGAATAGTTCGCGTTGTTGTAACCATTTATTGTATATTATGTGGTTTGAGTTTATCCATTGACATAAATAGGTGTTGTATTCTTTAGATATTTTATATTTGTCTTTTGTTGTGATTGTTTTGTGTTTTAGTATTGTGCTAATGGGAAATCTTATGGGGTCATTTTTTATGTTTTGTGGTGGGGCTGGTTGTTGTGGTTGAAGTGGTTGAGTGAATTGCACGGGGTTTATTGGTGTTCTTGGTATTATTCTATGGTTATGTATTTTATATTTTTCTTTTAGTGTGCGGGGTGGTAAATGTATTTGGCATGGATTAGGGCAATCTAAGGTACATTTTGGTTCACAGAACAGTTGTTCTGCTATGTTTAGTGCACTTTTGTCTAGTTTAGTTGGATTTTGATAGTATATTTTAAATTCTTCTGGTGTCATTAGTTTTGTGCCGTTGGGAAGGGTGATTTGTTTTATATTGTAGATTTTGTGTGCCATTAATTTATATAATAATTTGATGGAGAGTTTTGGGTCTAAGTGTGGAAGTTTGTTTATGACTGTAGATCTCCATTCTTGCTCTAGTTCGGTTCTGTGGAGTTAGAAGTTTTCTTTTGTGCTTTTCAGGTGTATACCGCCTGCTGTTTTCAGAAGGAATAATGTTCGTGTTGTAGGTGATGTATTGCAATCTTGGCGTTTGATTCTTGGGATGTCTTCGGCACCGCCAGCTTTAGCAAGTATGTGCTATATTAGTCCTTTATATATTATTCCTAGTCTCCCTTTGTCATTAAGTGCATTTCGAAGTTGTTCACCAATGCATCTAAGGTAGGCATTTTTTAGAGAGAAAGCTTCTAGTCCAAATAAATTATGAGGTAGTTGTGTTATTATGTTAGCAGTGCTTTTAGGTAGTCCACATATTGTTTTTTGGATTGCAATAATTTCTTATCAAGTTTTTTGATAGTTGGTAATGAGTATGGGACTGCAAAGAAGCTGTAGGCTATGCCTGCTCTGATTACTGTGTCTACCATACTGATTCTTTGTTTGATAGTGGCAGGGCATTTTGATAATTGTTTACATTGGTCTATTATTTTAGTAGTGGTGATATGTGTTTGGAGTTTCCATTTTAGTGATGGAACTAATTGTATGCCCAAGTAGACATAAGGTTTGTTTTGATGGAGTACTGGTAGTGTTTGTTCTCTGTAACTAATTTTTTGGTTTATCATGTGGGTTTTGAATTTGTTTGGTTGCATTTTGGATTTATTTGGGCAACCGGTGACGGCACATTTTGTGACTCCCAGGTCCATGCCTGCCCATTCACAAAATTTGTCAATTTTGTTTAGTTGTATTTGTAGTGATTTTGTATTATTTGATATGGCTGCTAGATCGTCTGCGTAAGCTGCGGAGCTGATTTTAATATTTGATGTACCAAATTTATATCCATTTTCTCCTCTTTGTAACCATCTTAAGAGTGGTTCTAGAAAAATTAAAAAGAGATATGGGCTAAGTGTGTCTCCTTGTATGGTGCCTCTTTGTATCGGTATTGGTTTTGTTTTTCCAAAATGTTCTCCAGTATATAGTGTTTGAGTGGGAGTAGATGTTTCCGACTAGTATTATTGCATCTGCCGGGTATCCAAGGTCTTTCATTATAGTTAGGAGTCTTGCGTGATCTAATGAGCCAAACGTGTTTTTGAAGTCTATATATAGTAGATATATGTCTTGATTTGTAAATTTTGCATCCTCTAGTGTTGCTATGAGGAGTTGTAATTGTCTTGCTGTACTTCTTTCTGCTCTGAATCCTTCTTGACTATCATGTAGGATTTGGTATTTTTCACCGTATGCTGACAATATGTATGTTAGTGTACTAGTGAAGAATTTGTATATTGTATTTGCAAGTGCTATTAGTCTGTGGTTTGGCAGTTGTGCGGGATTTCCTTTTTTATAAAGTAATATGGTTAGACTTGTTTTCCATGAGGCTGGGATTTGTTTTTGTTTGTAGCAGTGAGTAAAAAATAAAAAGAGTAGTTTGTGGAAACTTTCAGGCATATTTTTAAGTATAGAGTTGGGAATTTTGTCTGGGCCTAGTGTTTTGTTGTTAGATAGATGTTTGAGACACATTTCGTATATTTCTTTGTCAAAGTTTTTATGTAGTGGGATTTGTCGGTTTCCTCTTTTTTCTATTACAAATCCATCAAGGTCGTGCCATGGGTATTGTCTAACTCCACAAGTACATTGTGATGGGTGTTCGGGTTGATAGTAGCATGTAGGTACTGTAGGTCTATTACTAATTGATTGTTGTATGTGGATTTCGTTTGCTATGTCATCTGGACTGGTTAGTATGTTGTTGTTTCTATCCAATATGCAGTCTAATGGTGGTGTTTCGTGATTTTTGAAAACTTTCTTGTTTATTTTCTTTGGGCTTTTGTCAAATAATTGTCTGTATTTTAGTATTGCCTTTTTTATACAACTTTGGGTATATTTTGTGGTGATTTTACGGGCTTGTATTTTTGCTATCTTGGCTATTTCTACTAGTGATTGGATCCATTCTTGTTGACCATGTTCTTGGGTTGGGAGTGGTGGGATGGTTACATTTGTATGGGTTTTTAATTCTTCGATTATTGGATGCGTTTGCCAGTTTTGTGTATTTTTTGTTATGTAAATTGTTTTTCTAATTAGATGGTAGGTAGATAGATGTTTTTTCCATGCTTTTTGTAGTTTTCTTGGTAAGAAGCCTCCTTGTTGGGAAGTATGGTTTGTTAGTGTCGGGAGTGGTGGTGCACTACAAGTTTCTTGAATTTTATCTGAAATTTTCTGTATCATGTGATCTAGTTTTGAACATGATGTTTGCCATTGTTCGTCTGTTAATTGGTTATTTGATAGTATTGTGATGAGTTCATTTATTTGCAGCGCATTTTCTTCAAAATATTCTATTTTGAATTTTTCAATGTTTTCTTGTGGTATGGGGTTCAGTATTCTTGTTGTTTTGTTTGTTATAGGTATGGGTCTTGCTAGTAAGGTGTTTGTTGGTATGTAAAGTGTTACTGGTGAGTGGTCAGAGTTGAGGTTGTGGTCATTGTCTGTAGTTGATATGTATAAAGTATTATCTGGTGTTTTGATGTAGTATCCATCTATTAAGCTGGTTTGGTTATAGTTTTGTCCCCCTTGTCTTGAGTATGGGCAGTTTGTTGGCATGTATTCTAATTGGAGATTATTTGTAAATGTTTTCCATTCTATGTCTTCCGTTTGTGGTGGGGTTGTGTCGGTTCCATTTTTTCGTCCGATGAGTGCTATGTCTCTGTTAAAATCACCACATAGTATGTGTGTGGCATTCGGATGTGCATTGATTTGTTGTGTTATATTTTGTTGAATCGTTGGTATATATTGTATGTCCTCTGCATGTGACGGCATATACATGTGAATAATTAGCCACATGTATAATGGTTTGTTGTCTATTTTTATTATTTGTAGATAAGGTGATATTTCTCTGGGGGTTGGGATTTTAGTGACATTGCCCGGGTATGCATATTTTTTATGTATTAGTGTAAGGAGACCTCCTCTTGCGGGTATGTATGGAATTCTTTGTTGCATGCATCTTGTTAGGGCATGTGTGTTATTAAAAATTAATTTGTATTTTGGAAATAGATTTTGTATGTGTTTGGTAGATTTTGTAGCGGTTATTTTAGTTTCTTGTATTGTGATGATGGCGGGTTCATCGGGTGTGTTGGTAATTAGTTCATGTAAATTTGGAAGGGCCGTGTTGAGTGATGAGGCATTCCAAGTAATAAGTCTTGTGTTATAATTTGTTGTTTGTATTTCTTGTGGTTGTATTGTGGGTATATTTGGAAGTGGTGGGGGGTGATTATATTCATGTAGTGGTTCATATATTTTAAAGGTTTCTTCTAATAGGTTTATAGGGAGGAATGGGAAATTATTAATCATGGTTTGGAGAGTTATTGGTTCGTTGTGGTGGTGTATAAAGTTGAATATTTCTTTGTGTATGGTATTAGGTGGATTTATTAAGTTTTGATTTTTATTTGTGAATTCTATGTATAGATGTGTAATTGGGATATGTCTTTCAAGTGAGTTTTGTAGATTGGCCATTTTTTCTAGTAGTATTGTTGTCTAGTCAGGGTTTGGGATTTGTATTAGGAGTTGGTCACATGTTTCTTTTGATGAACTGATGGTGGTGATAAGTGCGTATAGTATTCTTGGTGATGGGTGATGTTGGTTTTGGTATATATATTTTGATATCTGTGGATAATCATTACTAGCTTCCGTATGATTTGGGTGTGTTATGTTTAGGATAGGTGAGAATTGTTTTGCTAAATGTTGGTATTCTGGTTGTAGTTTAATCGTGCTTGGTATAAAGTATATTTTGCATCTTCTTTTATGTGTGAATGGATGTGATTTTAGTAGGTCAGGCATGGGTCCGGGGTTGGTTTCAATGTCTCCGCATAATAGTAGTTTTTGATGTAAGAAGTTCTTTTTTAGGGTAGTTTTTAGGGATATTTTTTCTTTTACTTTTTTTGTTTGTTTGTTTTGGACGAGGCCGGTAGGCCGAGTCCATTGTTGGTGTTTATTTCTCCTAAGATTGTTTTTGGATATTTTTTTATGTTTTAGTTTCTTTGAGGTGTTTTGTTTGGTTTTATTTTGAGGTGTAGTTGTATGACATTTTTTGTTGTTGATGTTGGGTGGTATGTTTTTTATTTTGAGGAACTTTTGTATGTGTTTTAAGTTTATTTTGGGTATAATATTACAATATAGTATTTGTATATAGGTACTATTGTTGGTATAAGTAATGTAGAATATTTGCAGTATGTAGGTATAGTAGGATATTTGTAGGTTGTTGGGTATGGGTCCCGTGTTAGTTTCACTCTCTCCGTTATGTAGAAGTAAAAGGTGTAGGGGAAATATTTTATTTTTGAAAAGATGGGTTTTTATTTTATATTTTGTGCTATTAATATTAGGTTTCATTTTTATATTATAGTTTGCATAAATTTGGTGATTTGTTTGTCTTGTGTTCTTTTTTGTGTGTGTTTGTTGGTGTTTGTTTGTTTCCAACTTGGGGTTTTTGGGGTTCCCAAATGGCCCAAGTTTGAACTTGGGGTTTTTGGGGTTCCAAAGTAGTCCAAGTTTGTTGTATATTATTATTATTATTTTTTTATTTTTGTCTATATTGTTTTTATATTTTGAGTACTTTGGGGTGTTTTGTTTAGTTTTCGTTTGAGGTGTAGTTATGTAATGAAATTTTTTACTGGTGTTATGTAGTATATTGATTATTTTGAGGATTTTTTGCGTGTTTTTTGGAATTATTTTAGTACTTTTATGAATAGTTATATTTAGTTGTATCAAAAATTTAGATGTATGTTTTGTTATACATTTTTTTGTTGGTGTTTTTGGTATGTGTGTTTTTGTGTTTTTTGGGCTTTTGATTTGTGTTTTGTAATGGTATGTTTTGGGTTTTTTGGGGTGTTTTGTATTTGTGTGGTTTTTGTATTTTGTATTTTTATTATTGTTATTTTTTGTAATGTATTTTGTTATGTTAGTTTTTACATATACTATGTTTTTTTGGTTTTTGGTATTAGTGTTTGAGTTTTTAGATAAATGTTTTTTTGGTGTATTATGTTTGTGTGTTTTTGTGTATTTATTTTGGTTTGGTATATGCATATTGGTGTGTATTTGTATATTGCATTTGGTATATGTATGTGTTTTTGTTTTGTACTTTTTTGGTATATTATTGAAGTACATACTTTGTGTAAAAATACCGTATTTTGACATGTAGTTGTATTTTGTGTTTGGTATATGTATATACCTTTTTATTATATTTTTGGTATTTTGTTTGAATACATATTTTGTGTAGAGATACCGTATTGGTATTTGTATTTTTTGGTCTTTTTTGGAGGCATACTATACTGTATACTATGTATGTATAAGTGGTATAATACGAGTAGACTACTAAGTATGCTATACTATAAAGAAGAGTATTACTGTAGAAATTGATGTAGACTATGTATTCTACTATGAGGTCTTCAATCACTCCACGTTTTTTAAGGTTGGCCTTGCTCCTTTGATTTCTTGAATTCCTTTGAGTGCCAACATGAGAGTGTCTTGAATAAAATCTATCTTGTTTTGTAACTCTTCATGCTTAGCATCGTTGGCAAGCCGGTCTTCCTTCATCTTTTTCTCCATTGCCAATTCCATTTCTTCTCTCATTTTCTTGTTTTCTTCTCTCATGGTATTATTATTGTCTTTCATGATTGAAATTACATCCTCCTTTGTGATGGAGGGTGTTGAAGACACAAGAGTAGTGACGGTGTTGACCAAAGCCGTGTTGATGTCATTGAACCCCCATGCTTCAATTTGCTCCTTTGTGGGTGGCTCCGATCCTTCTAAACTCCTCCTATGTGGTGCAAACTCCACGTATTGGCCTCCAATCACGTGTGTTTTGTTGAGAAATGAACGATACACAATGGGATTTGTGCATTGTACATTTGCACTTCCATTGTGCATTGTTCTAACTTCTCTATGAAACCAAATGGAGGCAACATTTTTGCTCTCCATGGTTTTAGTAATGGCCTCGGTGGTGTCAACCAACGTTTTCAAGATGGGTAGATGAGAGAGAGTTAATGTCAAAGCATCTTTTTTAGCTCTAGCTTCGGGTGTAATACGTGGAGCAAAGTTGAGTCTCTTTTGAGGCATGATAATTTCTTGGTTGGCGGCCACGTGGAAAAGTCTGATTTTTTCCGCTTGCTTGGGTGTTGGAGCTACAATAAATGCATGGCTCTCAAGAGTGCCTTTTTGTACATCAATGATTTCGAAATCATGTGTTTTGAGGAAGCTATTCCTCAAGACATCATAAAAAAGTTCACTAGCGGTGGTGTTGGCTAGATTTTCGCTTTTAATTTTGATGGAGAGGTTAGTTTTTTTGGCAACACTATTGAAGCTTTTGCAAACCTTCCCTAGGACATTTGTGGGGGCTGAAGTTTTTGAATAACCGTCAAATGTCTCTAGGTTGAGAATGAAGGGGCGCAATCCCTTTAGCATGTCAATACCATCCTTCTCGGGGTGAAGAAGGTGGAGTTTAACAACTCCGTTCCACACACCTCTTTGGCCTCCTCTCTTGGTACTATAACATAGTACCGCCATTGGGTCTATGATGCTTGTGCCCAATGGAATGTCCATTTGCACTAATCTTTGTGTATTCAAGGTTTTGGCGATGTCATGTAAAATGGGATTTTCCATGTGTACTTCGAAGTGAATTTCCACATGGAAATCTAAGGCCAAGCCGGTGGTGGGATCAACCGGGATCTCAAATGGGATTTGAGTAAGGTTGTAGTGTTGGCCTAATATCCCATCTTCTCTCACCATGGGATATAACATTTGGGGAGTTCGTGGGAAAGCCACGGTTGCATCCCAAACCTCTTCGGCTTCTTTGGCGGGCATTCCCCTAGTAATCATGTCCTCAAGTGACTCATCCATGAAGAGGACATCTTCTCCCCTTTCCCGGCCTAGATTTTCTATGGTTTTGAAACCCATCCAAAACATTGGGTTTCGTGGTCTTAAAACCACGCTTGTGCCTTTGGGCTTAGAGTTGAGAGACTCTGTTTCTTTGGAAAGGTCGAAATCTAGGTCATCTGATTCTTCTGGTTCTCCCATGCCTTGTTTTTGCTTGTTCTTGTGTCTTTCTTCTCTTGTCTCTGATTCTTCACAGTGGCCGTCATCGCTTCTGCTCATCTGGCTCCCTTCTTCTGCTTGCTCCATTACCGATTTGCCTTTGTTGGTGCGGTCTTATCTTTTGGCTCTGTCGCTGTCCTCCGCTGCTCCCTTCGAGGGTTCGCGTCTTCTTGCTGCACGACTCTGTTCTCTGTCGCTGCCGGTTCCTTCGTCTCCGCCTTCTTCGAGTCCGTTCTGCTGCCCTTCGTCTTGCTTCTGTGACTTGTCTTGGCTGCTGATGTCTTGCTCGCCGACCTGCTTGGTGTAGCTTGCTTGTTTTCCACTGGCTTCTCTTTGGTGTCGGCTTTCGGTGCGGAGGTCAGTTGCTCGCTGCATCAGGGCTGCGTCCAAGTTTTCCTTCCGACTTCGCTCCCGCTGGCTGGGCTCAGTACGTTGGATGCTAGCTTCTTGAGTTTTGTGCCTGCGTTCTGCGTTCTCTGCGGTCTCTGGGTTCGCGTGGATTAGGACGCTGGTCTCTTCAGTGCTGCTCTTTGTTTTCTTCCCGCATCCATGCTTGGCGTCTCGGGCTGCTTTCGCTTCAAGCAAGCGTTTGAGGTTGGCAGACGGCGTATCCACTTCCATGTTCGAGATGTGTTGCTCTTCCGTTGGTCTAGTCCATGCCGATTGGCGTTGCTCCATGACTTGCTGTCTAGGTCTTGGAAAGGATTGCAAGGTACCACTGGGGGTACTAGACAACTTACCGTAGGTTGCTTTGGGACAGGCAGCAGAGTTACAAGAGTTGGCACTAAAACCCTTGTCTATGCAAATGTTGATGCTAGGGTTTCTAGGGTTGCACAAATGCAAATGGGTGTTGTGTCTATATCTGTAGTGATTAAAAGCAAACACAGAATGAAAAAAAGAGTGAAACTGTAAAAAAATTAGGGTTGGGTGAGTGCGCTTACCTTGGGGTTTGTGGCGAGGCAGATTTTTCAGGGTTGAGATGTTGTTGGTGCTGCTCACTCCTTCCTGCTGAGGATCTCCTTCCGCTGTCAGCTGCTGGACAGCTTGCTGGACTTCCTTCCGTCTGTGTTTACGCACACAATGAGGCTTGTGATGGGGCCAGTCTTGGTCGCCTGGGATGTCGTTGGTGCTGCGCTCAGGGCCTAAATGGTGCGCTGCAAACGTTGGCTGGTGGTGGGCTGCTGGCTGAGTGCTAGCTTGCTTGGTTCTGCTCCTGTCTTGGGGTTTGCACTGAAATGACACTTGGGAGGTTGGTGCGACGTTGGGGATGTGCACGGTCTTCTGATGGCGATCAGTTAGAGCGGGTTGACAATGGGGCGTCTTCTGCTCTTCCTTCTTATGCACGTTGATTGCTGGTACTGCTGCACCTTGCGCTGGTGAGTGCTCTTTCTGCTTCCGTACAGGCTTCAAATTTCTTCTGGTTGTTTTGACCACAAGGTTGCTCCCATTGTGGTCAAATTCTGGTCTCTTCTGCCTTGGATCAGGTGTCCTTCGCGATTGACTGTTGCTGGTTTGCGCTCTGCAGGTTATGCAAGCGTTGTTGGGAGCACGGTGTTTGGAGCTCTTCCAGTCTTGGCAGTTGAGGATGCTAGCAGTCCTGTGGGTTAGAGGGCAGTGGAGACCGATATTTCTAGGGCAAGTGCCGTACTTGCTATGGATTCTATGGGCGTTGGTTACAATCAGGGAGAGGAGATTAAGAGTAGTAGGGTTGGTATGATCTAGTAAACGAGTAGAGAGATCTATGAATTTGAATAAGGGTGGTTTAGAGTACTTACCTTTGCAGCGATCTGGATCTGTAAACACGTCCCTCACAAACCAAACTATCGCATGGAACTGGAATCACCCTCCTTGCAATGCACCAACATTACTGGACGCTCATCCCCTTACTTCCCCGCACAGCGCTTTCGCCTCAGAGCTTCATAGTTCAACCCTTACTCTCCGGTCCGGCCCAGGTAACCACTAAGTGGTCATTAGATCACTAGAAAACGAAATGCTGGAAAATCTGTGAACCATCTCAGTCCGGTGTCTGAAGTTTAGATGTGTAACTTTTGATTTTGCAGATGATGCAAAAAGAAAATTTTGAATCTGACTTTCTTAGCTATCCAAACACCTATGTACAAAACACAAAAATACTGCAAATACCTCAAAATACAGCAAATACTTACAAATACAACACACGTACTATGTGGTATTTCTTGTGTTTGCAAGTTTGTTATCTTGTATTTTTTTTGGATTGTGTTCTCTTATTCACGTTCCATTAGTGTATGTAGTCTGATCTTGATCAATGTACCAACTCCTTTCGCATTTTAACATATAAATTTTGTCCTAAACCGTACATAGATAAGTCACTCTCACTTATAAAATTCTCAATAATTATGTATGAGTCTGTTCTTGACGTGAAAGATTGCAATAAAGAGGGGTTGACACAGGTCATTGCTGAACATCTTCAATTTTATTTTTGAAAATTTAACCCAAATTCTATTTAACCTTGAAATCACACATCCTCTAAAATCTCATTTTTGAGTATGCATTATACGGTTCAAAGACACACTATAATCTTCCAATCCAACGGTCCGATCTTACCAAGATTTAACCGACACTTGTTTCATTATGCTATGCTTTCATTCATACGGTTGAATACTATTAATAGTATCCCTAATTTCAACAAAGAGAGTTTTAAAGAAACATCACCCAAAAAACTGTGGTTTCTCCACAACCACCCTGGGCACTAAAGGGTTAAAGGGACCCATACTAATTTATCGACATTTCACACTATACGAATATTTATTGTACAACTTTTTATTTTTATCATT
Organism: Pohlia nutans; assembly: GCA_022496805.1. Taxonomy (NCBI): domain Eukaryota; kingdom Viridiplantae; phylum Streptophyta; class Bryopsida; order Bryales; family Mniaceae; genus Pohlia; species Pohlia nutans. Next base: position 26,831,943 of record CM040101.1, on the reverse strand, counting down.
ATTATTATTTTTATTATTTTTATTTTTAAAATTATTGTACAAAAATACAATACATAACATTCTTAAGCTTTAGACTTTGTATCCCTACTAAAGTTTCTAAGATTTTCTCCAATACTCTTGGATGCTCTTTTTTTTCACATTTTAAGTTTGTATTACTTACTTGACTCCTACTAAATTCTCTCATATAATGGCAAGTGTCATCTTTCACTCCATGTTCCAAGGAAAGTTATTGTATCAGTAAAAAGCCAGCCAAGCAGTATGCGGTGCAGTATCCTACTACAAGAATGTTAAGAATTTTTTCATTATTTTATTTTGTTAAGTTTACGACGAGGTAATTTTTATAGGGCAAAGTATTCCTAATTTCTCCGTCCCCTCAATACCCCTATTTAATGTAGAAAATTATCCATGTTACAATACTTTTTTTTAACGCACAAAGTTATCAATTTGATTCCAAATTTTATTTCACAATTTTATCTCAAATGATAATTGTATCAGAGAGAAATGTGGAAGAAACTTGTGTAGGAAACAAACTAGGAGGCAAACAAGGAATTTTACACCACTTTTTTTTTACATTTTTTGTCTTTTTTGAATCTTTTTTTGTCCTCTTTGATTCTTTCTTTCTCTCTAAACTTCCACATTTCTCTATAATAAAAATAACCCTATGAGATAAGAAACCACTAAATATTATATAGGTTTTTCATTGAACGTTGTGAAGACTTGCCTGCATTCCTTTATTGTCTATTATCTTTAAATGGATTACCAAGCTCCACTGGCTCTATTGTATTTTGGGAGAATCTTTCTTATAACTTCTACTCCGTTGCACTAAGTGGGGTTTTTTAAATTCCAAACCGAGCACCTTTGAGGGATCTATACTTCTGTAGAATAGAATCAAAGTAATTTAAAAAGAAAATTATGCTTAAAATGGAGTTTAAAAGAGGTTTTGGGTGTGGAATCAAAAAAACATGTCCTTTGTCTCTGTTGTCAAATTAACCCTTTGACGCAAATTGCAACCTTCCATAACACTACATCCTGTACAGTTTTTCATCCATCCAAATTTCTCTTGGTTCTTGTGCTAGTTGACTATCATTTGTACGGTATGGATCTTCAAAATAAGATATTGTGATTTTTTGAAAAATAACACAATTGGATTATGTCAAGTTTCATTCTTAGTTCAAAAAGTAAAACCTAAAACATGAATTTCCAAAATAAGTAGAATCAAATAATGGAAACCATACCATCTCATAGTGCATGTTATTCTGATTTCATTACAATATTTTTAATTTTTTTGTGTTAATTTGGGATTTTAATTGAATTTCAAGAGAAAGCCTTGCAAAATTAATTTAAAAATATTAATAAAAAATATTATATATCCAACGTACAAATGAGATCACTGTCAATGGATCTTCACATTGACATTTACAACTTTGCTTTGTACAGTACATCAACTCCATTTTTGTTTTTCATCAAACATTTTATAACGAATCTTTGAAAACAGTGTTGAATCGGGATGATGAAGGGTTAATCCCTAAACGTACTAGGGTGTCCCTAGAATTGACAATTTGAGAAAAATCATCATAAAGGACTATTTAGAAGAATATTTTGGAATTGATATACAAATGAAAGTTCTAGATTTTGAATTTTAGATTCATCCGTACGGTTCAATTCACTAATACTATCACCAATATTTAATTATCAATTTTGAAAGTTAAAATTAAAATTTCCTCCTAATTTCGATTACAAACAAAATTTTAATATTTTTTGAGTAAAATTTGTTGGAATGAGTTCGAAATGAGATACTCTTAAATGTGGTGATTCTTTGAAATTTTTGTGTTCCTTATATCTATGACCTCATTTTTGTAAGGCCACTTTTGAACTATAGTCAATGCAATTTGGCTTGGTCAACAACTTGACTTCTACATTTGTAATTTTAGAAAAATATGTACTCTAGTATGACTAAATCCAACCATTAGATAGGACAACAACTTGGTGAAGTATCTCCGAAAAATTGGATGACTTTCATCCAAGCATTGATGAGAACGTAGGGTGGATTTGAATCTGTTAGTCGTCCAGAAACTGGACGCTGTGACGTTTAGGGGTTAATGTCTGCTTAAATTTTTTTTCCTTACACTTCTTCATCTCTGTATTACATTCTTCAACTGATATACTTTTTTTTAACCTTGCAAACTATCATACCCACACACCAGGTTTGTCCTGTACAAGCAGTGGCGAAAATTTATTATGTTTGAAAGATTCTGTTTTGTTAAAAGTCAAATCTTGCAAATATCCCTCAAAATTCTTTTTTCACCATACAGAACCTTTTTAAAAAAAAAACCCAATTTTTTTTTACATTTGTATTTTTAGAAGTATTTTTTGTACAAACTTGCTATGTGCATATGGTACATCTCACACATAAAACACACATTAGGGGGTGTCACACCTCTTTCTTCCCATTCTCATAGAATGGAGAATGGGGACGTGGCACGCTCTCCTTGAATGGCAGAGGGCCCATTCTCAGAGATTAAAGAATCTCCATTCTTCTCCTCCACGGGTGAAGAATGGAGAATGGCCCATGTTTGGAGGATGAGTAACCAACTAACAACCTCTATTCTCCATTCTCAATCTCCACAAACCACAAAAGGGGTGTCACACCTTCTCCATGGATAAGCTATCCTATTGGCTCCTCCTTTTCCTCATTCTCCATTCTCCATTCTCCCCGTCTCCATTCTCCCATTCTCCATTCTCCATTCTCCGAGGAGGTGTGACTACCCCTATTCTCTGCTTTGAACAATAACATGTACATAGGGTACACCAACCTCATGCTACCATCTTTTCAATTCTGCTCTTATATTTTGGTTTATGGTTCATTCCAAACCAAACATGTCTACCATCAATATGTGAAGGTGGAATTGGAAACATGGTGATAATAGGTTGGTGTACCTTAATCCTTTGATACACCATCGTTTATTTTATAAACGCTGAACATACTCTCAACCTCTTGTAGATTGCATCTAGTGACTATTTTCATCCATCCAAATTTCTCTTGGTTCTTATGCTAGTTGACTACCATTTGTACGGTATGGATCTTCAAAATAAGATATTGTGATTTTCTTTTTAAAATAACAAAATTGATTTATGTCAAGTTTCATTCTTAGTTCAAAAAGTGAGATCTTAAAAATGATTTTTCAAAATAAGTAGAATCAAAAAATGAAAATTATACCATCTCATGGTGCATATTATTCCAAATTAATTACAACAAGTTCTAATTAAAAATTAATTAATTTGGTATTTTTAATTTAATTTCAAAATAAAACTTTGAAGAAATAATTAAAAAATATTAATAAAAATATTATAAATCCAATCGCACAGATGTGATCTACACATTGACATTTACAACTTTGCTTGTATATCAACTCCATTTTTGTTATTAGTCAAACATTTTATAACACATCTATGAAATTAGTGCATCATGTGGACGTCAAAGGGTTAGTCTACTTTGAACCACTGCAATCAATCTAGATAGATAGATAGAAACTTTGGTCCTCTTTCAACGCCGACGTGAGTAAAGTATACATTTGTCTTAACAATAAACTCGTGCCGCTTCCAAACAAAAGGCCATTTGTGCAAGACTACTCTCCCCTTCTGAGAATAGATACTCTAGATGGATATTTACATGTTGTAATTTGAATTTTGTCTTGGTGATGATTACCAAGTCATGGGTTCTGTGGTTGATTGGTGAAGGGCTTTGTGTTACAATAATGTGGTTTAGGTTTGATTCTCATTGGATCCGTTTGAATAATAATGTGATATACATGACTTGGTGTTGCTAATGAGTTATCATAGGTAGGAAAGTTGTATCAACCAATAGGCTGCTTTTGTCGTACATTGAGCTAATATGAATAAATATTGGTCTTTAACCACTGTTTTTTTATTTTTTATTTTTTGTAGTTTCAAATCAAATCTATTGGAAGTGGTTGGTTATTTTCTATTTTTCTTTTGTGTAGTATATTTGACCGGGCATGATGTATAGCAATGGTGTTTATTTCTTTAAATGTGTGCTTAATGAAGGTTTCAGGTAGCTTAACCCCTAAATGTCCAATCGTCCAGAAAGTAGACAATGTACAGAATCAAATACAGTCTTCTCATCCGTCATTGACTTTTTGCAGTGTGAGTTTTTTACTATATATTTTATAGGAAGTTAGCTTCATGCATGTGTGATCCGATTAGAAAGGGGACGATTTGTGAAATTCTTATGCCTCATTTCATGTTATAGTGATTCATCCAAAATTTTGAAGATTTCAGTGTAAAAGTGCTCTTCAAAAAGTCAACTCATAAAATTAAGCAACCTCAAAATCTCCAAAAATTCCTACACTTAGAGTACTACAATTCAACCCATCACAACAAATTTCATGTACAAATTGTCAATACCTTATTCGTAGTCAAATTACAAAAGAATTTTAAATTTCAAGTTTCAAATTTCATACAAAAATATTGGTGATAGCAATCGTAGATCTAACTGTATGGATTGAGTTTGAAATTTATAATGTACAACTTTTATTCATACATCAAGTTCAAAAGATTCCTCTGGATTGCATTTGATGATGCATCCTTGCAAAACTGCCGAATTTGGATAGGGGTGAGGACGTTTGTTCGCTAAATTTTGTTTCCTGCGATCAATTTACAGGAGCACTAGCATGAGTATGATGGCAACTTTGTGCAACAGAACGTGAAGGTCAGATTCAGACAATCTGGTGTCAAAATTGAATTTATAGGTCACCCTAAACCTATCATAAGATGACACGTGGCACTATTTGACAAAAATAATCTGTTCTCATGAAAACTGATCGTGGCATGGGGTATATATATTTCTGAATGATATAATCTGCTCTATAACTGACCAAAGGATTCAAATCCATACAATAGTAAGTTAAGTGAGCCAACATCTCTAGCTCTCATTCTCTGATCCTTCAGAAGTGTTGATGTTTAAGATTTTTCAATTGTACGTATTTGTACACGTATTAGTACCGCCGGTCATACTTACGCATCCTAATACCGCCCGGAACGCCGTATCTACGGAAATCCGAGAAACCCTTTTCCCACTGCCACCGATCCTTCTAGCTTCTTCTTGTTCTTCTTCTTGTCTACACGCCGTTCGCTTTGATTTTCATTGGATGACCAACGATGGTGGCATCTTGGTGGAGCGCCTTCTTCTCCGTCTTCTCTTCGGGGCCTTCGTCGTCTTTGGATAGAGGTACTGTCTTGACCTAATTCAATTTGCGAACAAATTAGCACACGAGCAAAATCATCCCGGTACTAGTTGATTAATTACGATAATGGTGTGGTGTGAAGGTTGCTGGAAAACGGAATAATCCCGTTCTATTTCGATTTTTAGTTCAGAAATAAAAATTAAGATAATTGACTTGAAAATTAAAATTAAAAATTAAAAAGCGCAATTACAAAACAATTGTGAAAAACATACCGGTAGCTGGAAATTTTTACAAACTTGGAGGCAATTCTGTGATGAGTTTCATACTTGACCGTTTTTTTCAACGTTTAAAAAAAAAAAAGTGTTTATAGCTTTAGAAAAGAGTATTTGAAAACAGAACAAAACAAATGCAGGATTAAAAAGTGGAATAAATCGATTGCATACCAGTTCGCGGAACTTTAGAGTGTAGAACATCTCCAAGTATCGTCGAGATTCGCGTCTGTGCAGATCGGACACGTACTTCCAGAAACCGTAAACACGAGTGAGTGTCATCAGCCGTTCGGCGTAGAGTTTCCAGGTGAAGCTGCATCACAAATAGCGTCAGAGAATATAATTTTAGGGAACTTAAGACTTGAAATTTGAGTTATGGACGTGAAGTAATAAGGTACTGGGAAACGGATTATAACCGTTTAATTCCGTTCTCTGATTTCCAGTTCAGTCATAATTTGAACGTTTTTAAGCGTTTTTCGATCTTTGTATGTGTACTTACAGCTAAAGAATAGAGCCTATAAAAACGGAATAAAATGAAAAATGTAATTGACGAATGGGAGATTTAGTTTTCTGGTAACCCTAACGTGAAGGTGTGGTGCTTACCTAGAGTATATGCGTTTCAGAGCAGCCTCAGAGATTTTAGTCCAAACTGCAGGGTCCGATTTGACATTCTCGAAGAAAGTAACAAGCACTTGAGCCATATCGTCAGGATGGTAAGGATCGATGTGAAACCCTGAAGTGCCGTTTTCGATGATCTCTGCAGGGCCGCCGTGTATGGTTGCGAATGTAGGAAGGCCGCATGTCATTGCTTCCACTACTGTGAGGCCAAAGCCCTCGTACAGCGCAGGCTGCACGAAGACACCACCACCTTCGGCGATGTAGCGGTAGAGCTCCCCATTTTGCACTCGGTTGGTCTGTGATCGGATCCATCTGAAGTGGTTGTGCAAGTTGTACTCCTTGATAGCGTTGTGCATTTTCGCTATCTCTTTCACTTCTTCCCGGTCTTTCGACTTTGCAGGATCAATTTCGCCTCCGACGATCACTAGGTTCGTTAGTTCTTGGAGCTGCTTGTTCTTTCCGTAGAGCTCCACCAGGCCAGTGAGGTTCTTCACTCTGTCCAACCGTGCCATTGTGAAGAGAATGGGCTTGCCCTTCTTAATGACGCCACTGTATGACATGCACATACGTTGTTGGTCCTTAGGATTCATAGTTTTGAGATGACAAATTCAATCGATCGTATTGTGAAAAACATAATTAAGATAAGACCAGATTTCATATCACTAGAATCAATGAAGAACATTGCATGTGTTGATCAAAAGACAAATAAATTTGAATAAAAGGAAGTCTACAGAGGACCTATAAAAAACATGAGACCCAATTTGGGCTTCTTGGTCCTTTACGGGTTAGTAATTGCATGATAACGAGCAGAAACAAGATGGTTCTGAAACATTTGATTAGGGTTGTGGATCTAACATATGCTCATCTGTCTGGGCAGTGCCGTAGAGGAGATCCTCGATGGCTGGATGCAGTTTCGTCAAGCGGTGCTCCTTGTCTGTGAAGGGATAGTAGACATTCATGTCAGCTCCTGGCGAGACGATGTTGAACTTGGGATCGAAGACGTCGATGCCATTCACGACTCGGTACAGGCCAGGTAAAGTGAATGCCTGGTGGCTCTCGTATTGTCCAACAGTTTTCGCACTACCAGCAATCTCTTGATATGTACTGGTGATAATGAAGTCAGCATGATTCATGGCGATAAGGTCTGCAGTAAATTGGCATGAGAAGTGGTACTTCTCATCGTAATTCTTCCAGTAGATGTCCGAGTCTGGATACTTTGTCTTCTCCAATGCGTGGGCAATAGTGCACTGCAAGAGTAACGCAATTCGGTCAATTTCTGGAGAATTATGTTTTCTCGCCAACACTAATCGAGTGAATCGGAAGTGAAATCCAAGCACGAACCTGCGTTACACCAAGGTGTTGACATAGTAATGTGGCCACCAGGTTGCCATCGCTGTAGTTGCCAATAATCAGGTCCGGTGGACCTGAGAGATCCGCACAAACCTCACTTGCTGCCTCCTGAATACAGACAGATCAAGTTCATTTGCATTAGATTACCGACTGTTTATTTCAGGTGTTTACTGTCACGACAAAATTTGGTGGAGATTTCTTTAGAAAAAACCCCCCTCCCAGAAAGTCTAGCTGCGATAAACCCTGCCAACTGTAATACTATTTAAGACAGTTTCTGACGCAAACTCTGTCAATTGGAATGCCATTTGAGGCAGTTTTTAGCATAAACCCTAACATGGCTAGGTTTTCTTAAAACTAGTAGTGTTTGTATAGTAGAGAGAATGTGAGCGCTGGGGAGAGTTGTTCTGACCTGTGCGTATGTTTCCAAGTAGGGGTAAACATCGAACCGTGAAATCCAGTTCTTCAATATTTTGCCTTCGTGACGGAAAGGGATACGTAAGATATGCGAAAACCGACTGCCTGTAACCTTTTCAATTCGCTGGTTGCAGGTAGTTCCAATAGCGTTGGGGATGAGACGTGTCAGCTGCCAAATGCCAGTCAGCGCCAATTCAATCAGCTTTTCGATTGCAGTTTGACATGGTATCCAACAAGAAACTCTTCATTCAACTGCGGCAACAATTAGGGTTGCGGATAGCAGGTCTTACAATGACGATTTTCGGAATGAAGTCCAGCCCTTGCAGCTGTAAATTCTCCAGCATCTCGTTCTCCAGAGCTCTCACTTGGTCCAAAATGTAAACCACCTATGCAACACAGCAACCGCAGACAAATGATCTCCAGGGTCGTGGTGAATTTTTTTTGTGCTGTTTGAAATCACCGACACAATATGGTGAGAGATGTATGTATGTATACCTGGCCACCAGTATCCGGCAAGCCGAGGACGCCTTCTTGACCGAAGTATCCATGGGGTGAAACAATCACCACACTGAAGACCATGGGAATGCGGGCAAGAAATTTTTCTAAGGTATCTGGGTCTGGAGCCTGGAGTAGATCTTCCAGCATTTTGATCGTCTCCAGAACACGACCTGCGGTATTTCCCCATCCTTTTTCCAGACCTAGCTCTTGCAACCTGCATTGAAAATCATATAATTTAAACCGTGAGTAATTTCTTTCAGGCACTCAAGTTCATCATCAATTCCCTCACTTGAAATCCTGTCTGTGCTTTTAGTTGTGTGGAATTATAATTAGGGCAACCGCAAGCACCGACAGTTGAATGGCCAAATCACGTACTTGTAAGCGAAGTCAGCAAATGGAGTGTTCTCTGGTAGATTGCTTAGAGCTTCCTCCGCTTTGACCAATTGTGGACGAAGCCTCACCAAGCTCGCAATTCGCTCGTTAAGCATCAACGTCTGCATCCACACTGTCCATGTTGAAAGAACTAGAGAAAGCTTGGTAAGTGCAGAAGCAGTAGCGCATCAACATGATTTGCATAGCGACAATGCTCCAACGTTGAGGAGGCTGTGCTATCTGCATCCAACATTTCGCAATGACCTATTTGAGCCTTGAAACTGTTAGAAGTCTGATGAGTAGGACTGTACCTGTCCTCGATAAGTGTGCATACGAAGAAATTGGAACAGTGGCTCCATGCCATCAGCGGATTGAAACAATTTGGAAGACAAGTGCCGATTCAAGAATTGGACTCCGTGGCCAATTGACGAAGGCCTTGTCATGTGAGGAAAATTGGCATTGAAAGGCGCGAAGTCCAGCTCCAGCACAAATGGATCAGGATCACTGTGCAGAGGTTTAATTTGTTAGAGCTACCTATGTCATTTGCAATGCGAATGCAGGGGATCAAGAGAAGAAGAAACTGAAAAGAAGGCATGAGAGACGCACTCAGTGCCATTGGCAAGCTGTTCTTTGAACCCCAAGTACTCCGAAACAGACATTTCCTCCAGCGTCAGCTCCTCTGTGTTAATGCGCAGGTACTCCCAGATTCCAGGCCTTGGACGCACCGCAAAACCCACCCAGGGTGGCAACACCATAGCCTCCTGCATCACAAAGTGATGTAAGACTCTTTCTACACGATATTCAAACATACCATGAATACCGGTAGTCATTTCTCTAGAACGGAGAACTTGAACTGATCGATCTGAAGAATGTGAATACCTGGCAATTGGCGAGCATAAGTCCAAATGCGCTGTCTTTTATCTCAGTAGCTTTGTCTGCTTCCAGGATGTTGTTCAGCTCATCAAGGAGATGATGGGGTTGCAGGATAGTGCGCCCCTGCTTGACATATCTGCAACCGTTTGTGCGAGCTGAAGACATCAGATTGATCCGACAAATGACAGCAGCAAATGAGTACCCTTGTTATTTTAACAAAATGATGGCTACTTTGAGTGTCAATCTACTGGAGGTTGGGGAGCAATTTGAAAGTTTTGATGCAGATCATGGGAATGGCAAAGTACCGGGATAGAAGGTCAAGGATTATGTTCCGATGCTCTTGCACGGAATTCTGCACTCGCTCCTGAATGCTGTTCAAGCGTCGTAAGACGGGTCCCTGTACTTGCGCCATTGCCTGCAAAACAGACGTCACCGACAGGCAGTCATGAGCCTTCCTTGTCGCCAAAGCCAGCGTACTCCTCTCTTTTGTTCTCACAAGGATCACTGTATCACTGCTAAGTGCCAATTTGGAGGAAAAAAATGGTTAGGTACTAAGAACATATCCCTCATCTCCAACTCAAGTGAACAGCAAGTCCCATTTCTACTCTAGTCTCACTTGGGTAATTGATCACAAGCTCTTGTACTACTTTTCTAGTACTTGACAGTTGACAAATCACTTCATCGACTAATTAGTACATAGCGTCTAGCTAGAACTAACTTCGTTTGTAAGAAGCCTGCTAACAATGCTCTTAACTGAAACCTGAATTAACCTTAGAGATCACAGAATGTTTCTCACGTGAGTTGAAACTCGCCTCAGCTCTCGTGAAGTGGGATTGAGGGCGATCGATCAATTGCTTGCAGGACAAGATACTTAACGCAAAGATTCTCTGAGTGGAGCGTGTACTCTCAAGTCAAATCAGCCACCAGTTCGCCAAACGCTGTCAACTAAACCAAGTATAGAGATCGACAAGAGGTAAGCTTCCGAATGAATTTCTACTAGTCTACGAGAGATCACAAATACTCTGTTGAATTCAAATTTCAGTTGGCACGCTATTTAACTTAGCCCCCGAATGACAACTGTTGTACAATTCGACCTCGGTGACTCAGCAGCAGCTGCAGCCAGTGAGGTATCCCCGATCCCGCTCCCGATATATTCTGTGCGTATACAAGGAATCGATGCCGCTCTCCGGGTGCAGCGCTTGATCTAAATTTGCTGTTCAATGGGTTGGGTTCAAGTATCTAAGCAGCCACCGTGCTGACTTGTCACACAGAGTTTGGTCTGAACCGGCCAGGAAGTTGGTCAAGTAACTTCAGAGTTGAGAGCTCCGAAGTGGCAGCCTTTCTTGTACGTTACAACTCGTGTCGGAGGCTCACCAGGAAGAAACGGTCTTGCACTGCACTGGTCTTTGCATGTTGGGGATATTTTTTTATTGTATTTCATACCTTTTTTATTGTATTTCATAATTAGATGCATGATAGCAGGGACTGATATTAGTGAACAGTGCAGACCGAACAACAGAAGTGTTGGCCGAGTGTGCTAGTGACAGCTCAGCAACGAATGATTAATTAAGCAAGTACCTGTTCTAGGAAATTAACTCTCTAGGCTGACTGTACTGTGACGAAACTGTGCCATTTTCCTTGAACTCTTGAGCGTTATATTATTAATCAATTAACGCTCCACATAATAAGGCTTGACTGACGGGAGTTTGATATCAACAGGTATCGGCAAATGTCTACAAGGATTGGCAAACGTTCTCTTCACGATGTGAGAGAATTATGCTGTACCGACTATGCTTGGGATTTGGCGGCCAAATGGTTTCGTGCAGGCAACTGAAATTTTATCCAACAGTAAAAGATCACCTTGCTTGATCCTAAGCACGCACCTGAATAAACTCAGTGTTTGGTGTAGGACTGCGTACTTGCTTATGCAGATTTAGGGAAATCCATCATCTGCTGTGAAGTGGATTCTTTCAAATCCTGTCAGTCGTCAGGACGACTTTGCAATCCAGCCGTAATACAGTGTAAGTTTTATGTTCTTGATTCTGCAGGCATATCCTCGTGCTACAAACACCAACTCACCACCATTTTCAAGTCTGCTGAAGGAGTCATCCATGAACATACTAGTAAGTATATTCCGTTCTTGTAATCTCGGTATACTATCTGTTGTACGTAAGCCAGTAGGGTCGAGGTAGCCATCCCCATGACTTAATTCCTAAGTAACTGAATTCCCACCTTCTCCTTGAACGCTCCAAATGCCGTCAAAGGATGCAATGAAATCACACAATGCAGGAAACCAAGGCAGCGGGCTTTGGGTTGAGACAGAGACAAGCCTAGCCTTGTACGGCCAAATCCTGCGTCGTGGTAAGCTTGGTTGGAGAAGACGAGCCTTTTTGCCCAAGTCAAGTGGAACTTTCGTTTCGGACTCTTTAACTGGCATTTCCAAGTCATTGTACTGCAGATAAGAACGTAGGCTCTCGTGGGTCCGAGGTGCTTCTGTGTCCGGGACTCTTGGAAAGTCTCCCCATAAAACTTGTAACCAGGAAATTGATTGTTGCGTAAATCACGGTGCTAATCAAATGGCTGTCCGTCTTTGAAGTTCCAGATAGGTCTTCAAGTCTGGTTTACAGATCAATGGTCCCCACCAGTGTATTTTTCTGGCTATTTTTAGCTTCTGGAAGCAGCTGCCAGAAGCTAAAAATCGCCAGAAAAAAAAGCACTGGTCCCCACGTGTCTCTAGAATTCTGTGTGATTGATGCTCTTGACACTTGAGTTATATGATGTGGCAGGCTTGACCCTCAACGATGCACGTGTACACACTGCCAAAGGTAAGAGGGAGCCAATCTCTTTCCACGCCAAATTGCCAACCATGTTTTTCTTTAGGAGTTCTCTACAGTGTTTTTCCTGTGTATTTTTTCTTGAAGCCTAGTTGGCGACGTAAAAAAAATTGGGAAAGAATATTTGGCGAAATCTTAAGCTTACAATCATACTGTGATAGAATTTCTTCATATTTCGGTAGTTTTCTTCACAAAATCTGGCTATCTTCACAAAATACATAGAGAAAATCCGGCAAATTTTTTCAATATTTTCTCATCTTTTTCCTTAACCCTTAGTAAATGATAGAGGGGTAAGGGCAAAACCTAGATGTGTTATAAAATGTTACTTCTGCAACTTTGATGAAGTTTGGTCCAAAAGAGAATATGAGAAGCAAAATGTTTAGTAATTTTCCGTACAGTCAAAGTTCCAAAAATAGTTTTAGATACTCATTTAATGAATTTAAGAGCATTTACTATTTAAAATTCACCAAAATTACAAATTTTATTTTTAGAATTTGAAATTTGGTATGATTGGTTAGAACTAGACATTCTATTCTAAAATTAAAAAAGGCAAAAATTTCAAATGAGTGAACATCATTAGTTTCCCGAAATAGTAAGTTTTATAACACTAGGAGAATATTGAGGTCTTTGTCTTTGAAAAATTCCTTAGTGAACCTCAGTATTGCAAATGAAATGTATCAAAAAGCACTAGAACAGGATCTCGACCTCCAATTTAAACAAAAAATCAAAACTTGAAAAATGTCATTTCCTGCCCATAGGCAATCACTGTTGTTTGGGCTGCGATCAAAAAATGGTCGATCGGTCATTTAGGGGTTAACCTTTAAACGCTCAAACAACCATTTGTTGGTCACTGCCCGAATCTAACGGGCTGCCTGGAACAAAAAACATTTTTTTGAAAAACTAAAAAAATATTTTAAAATACAACATCAAGTTTACTTTCCAACGCAATTTGAATTATGTCAATCCGAGTTAAACTCCGCCCGGGAGAATTTTTCAAAGTGGATCACCTCAACATTGTCTGAGTGTTATAAAATTTGCTATTTGGGGAAAGTAATGATGTTCCCTCCATCATTTCTTTTGATTTTTGGAAGCTTACAATAGATAATCCAACTTTAACCAATCATGCTAAATTTTAAACTCTAAAAATTATAATTATAATTTATACAAATGTTCAAAGGTCAGTGCTTTTAAATTCAGTAAAAAAAGATCTGAAGTTATTTTTGGAGGTTTGACTGTACGGATAATTTGTAAAGATGATGCCCTACATTTTGTCTATCGAACCAAACTTCATCAAACATATGGAAGGCACATATTATAACACATCTATGTTTTGTCCAATACCCCTCGAGCTTTTAGAGGTTAACAAAATTTAGAGAGATCTGGCAAAATATAGCTAGAAAAAGAAACGCTAGTTCTCTATAGGAACCAGGACACACCAAATATTGGTTCTAAAGCCATAACATTGGAAAGACCGGCGAGAATAGTGCGAAACTTACATATAGCCTAATTCTATGTGTACTAGCCATGTTTACAATTGTGCTAGACGAGAAATGCTAAAGAATTGGGTGGTGAGACATTGTTGAATCGTTTATAGTGCTATTGTTGAAAAGGGTGAACCTTCAGAAAGTATTTTCAAAAAATTGAATGAGTTTCATCCATGAAGTAATGTGAGTGTAGTGTGAGTTGGAATCTGTTTGTCGTCCAGAAACTGGACGCTGGGACGTTTAGGGGTTAAGACATGCTTGCAAACACTCTAGAGGCTGAGTCATTTCCAGCTACAACTACACACGTACTTGCGTTGATATATTATTTGTTGCTGCAAGTATGGCATAAGGTTCTTTAGCACTTGCCAGGGTTCATCTTTTTGCTCTCACTGCATGAAAGATAAAAATATTCAAAACATGTGATTTTTGAGGCGGGGCTGTTGGGGACTTCCAACTCTCCATCATCATTCTTTAACTAAAGAAATACACGGCATGTCCAATATTCTAAAATCCGCCACAACGATTCTCGTGCAACGATTTTTATTCCTAGGTACAATTTACAAGGGCTAAACAACCTTATGGGCACTATCTGCATGATTTCAAGCATCCGGTTTATTTTTGGCCTCACACAACAGCCCAGGCGGGTGCTCATGGCCCATTCACACCAGTCACCCAATGCAAGTGCGGCAAAGAATCTGTGTTCCTCAAGTAAGTGTTTGGTAGATACAGTGTGCTCCTGTAAAACTTTTTTTTTAACTTGATGCATGCAAGAAGTTGCTCCAACGCATTTTAGGTGCCGCAAAAAATTTGTACTCCACCAACGCACATGCGTTGGCCAAAAGCAGGAAGAGACAATGCTCTGGCACTGCAAGAAATTGTATATTATTATCGAAATTTACCTTGCAGCATTCCGAGGAACGCAACGCAAGTGTTGGAGCTTCTTGGTGTGAATGGGCCATCATCACATAGCTAAAATTGAATTAGTTTGGTGGCAGCGCTTGTCCATGCGTGCAACAAAAGTTAGGGTTGATTGTCCTATTACCAACCACTTAAGCAATCTGACCTATATTTGGCAGTGGTAAATCCGGAAAAAAATTATGACCGCGTTCGAAATAGGATTTCATGAGGATTGCAAAAAATTGCAACTTATAATTTGCATTTCTCAATTTTATACAAAATTCCAAAGTGCAAAATAACCTGTGACCCAAAACCAATCACATGCTCTAATGTACAAATGAGGTACATCTTCCCTTTGAAAATCTAGAAATTAGGCAAGAATCAGGGTGGTTGGTTTTGGGTACCTGGTTGGTAATAGGACAATCAACCCTAGTATGCAGTGCCAGTGATATGTCACTGTGCTTTGATATCCTGCAAGTAATTCAATCTGCAAAGCACAGTTTCCAAGCTTCAGTCTCACTTTATGTAAGTTATGCATGCTGTGTGATCTCATTGTACTGTACTTTGTATGTACATAACATTCAGTAGCATTCACCCGGACTCTAAATCCCCTTGACGTTAATGCAAGCACTATTCACACATGGGCCCCATTTTCTACAATTTCCATTTTGGGCACCCTATGGTCTTTTTTTGGCAATTGTTTTTGCAGGTTTGGGGCCTACGGTCCCAAAATAGCCTAAGTGAACCCCCTTGGGAATTTAAAACCCTTGGAAGAGGGGGTTATTTTTTAAGGTGGGCCCCTACATGCACAAAATAGGGGGCAATTTTTTGTTCTCTTGCAGTAACGTTGAGGGGGGATTTAGAGTCAAGGTAGCATTCAGTCGCTCTGCCTTTTCATCCATCTAGTGATTTGTAGTGCACCATGTGATTTCCATCCATGTAGTGTATTAAGTACAACCCTTTATTTTTCATTTTTCAAAGAGTGGGGAAAGTAGAGAAGGAAGCAAGAAGGTCAACAACCATTGTCAATGGAGGGACAAAAGAAGTGGCACAGTGTTCAAGGAATTTTTTTTATTATGGTAGCCCATTTTCTATTTGTTAACCATGCACCATATCATTCTTGGGTTAAAGTATTATTACTTATAATGTTGCTCTCTTTAAAAGTGAGACATGTAGAGATGTGTGAGCAAAGATCATGCATGTTTACACCTTCCCTTCTAATTTTCCAAAACCTCCATCTATGAAAAAACATGGGTGTTCGATGAAAATGCAAAATATGATGCACATTCTCCTTAAGAGCAAGGCAAAGCTAGTGAAGGCTACTAAATGTTATGTAGGTATTATATTTTTAACAAACTCTGTCAACAATTTAGTAAACAAACTTCCTACCAACATACACATGATGGTATATATATGAGACTCCAAGTCTTGGAATGATGCATAATCACAATTTAAACAAAATTCGGAACATTGGAATGTCATCTATTATATTACACAATACCATGTCACTTGGTATCCGTCACAATACAATGTCACAAAATCATCCAAATATTATATCTATGCTTTCATCCAAAATTTTCATCATGTTCCCAAATTGTTCTCCACAGTTCCCATATGTTCCCCCCAAGGTGTCCATCATGTTCCCTAATGTTTCCAAATTCCTTTTATGCTTTCAAATTGTTCTCCACAGTTACCATTTTGTTTCCCAAAGATTTCCATCATGTTCCCTTTTTGTTCCTACGTTCTTAATGCAATTATTGCGCTTTCCTCTGTTGTTGTTGCATTACAAGAGGGTGTTTGCTAGTGATTCTATGGTCCATATTGTTTTCACCCTTTAGTACCTAGGGTGGTTTTGAAGAAACCATAGTTTTTTAGGTGATGTTTTTTTAGAACTTTCTCTGTTGAAATTAGGGATACCATTAATAGTATTCAACTGTATAAATGTAACCATAGCTTAATGAAACAAGTGTCGGTTAAATCTTGGTAAGTTCGGACCGTTGGATTGGAAGATTATAGTATGTCTTTGAACCGTATAATGCACACTCAAAAATGAGATTTTGGGGGGTGTGTGACTTCAAGGTTAAATAGAATTTGGGTTAAATTTTCTAAAATGAAAGTGAAGATGTTCAAAAATGAAAGTGAAGATGTTCAACAATGACCTGTGCCAACACCTCTCCATTGCAATC
The DNA here is from genome assembly GCA_022496805.1 of Pohlia nutans. Classification (NCBI taxonomy): domain Eukaryota; kingdom Viridiplantae; phylum Streptophyta; class Bryopsida; order Bryales; family Mniaceae; genus Pohlia; species Pohlia nutans. The sequence continues at coordinate 26,814,944 of CM040101.1, read as the reverse complement.
TTTTATGTCAAGAACGGACTCATACATAATTATTGTGAATTTTATAAGTGAGAGTGACTTATCCATGTACAATTTAGGACAAATTTTATACGTTAAAATAATAAAGGGGTTGGTACATTGATCAAGATTGGACTACATACACTGATGGAACATGAACAAGAGAACAGAATCCCCAAAAAAAATACAAGATAAAAAACTTCCAAACACAAGAAATACCACATAGTACATGTGATGTATTTGTAAGTATTTGTTGTCTTTTGAGGTATTTGCAATATTTTGATGTTGTGTACATAGGTGTTTGGATAGCTAAGAAAGTCAGATTCCAAATTTTCTTTTTGCATCGTCTGCAGAATCAAAAGTTACACTTCGGACTGAGATGGTTCACGGATTTTACAGCATTTCATTTTCTAATGATCTAGTGACCACTTAGTGGTTACCTGGGCACTGAAGGGTTAACGCACTAACTGAGAACCACATTTCAATGTTGTTTCAACAAGACAGAACGTCGTTATAGAATGTTCTGTAGAAATGTCGTTCTAAGCACCTGCTCCTGCTCCCAGTTGTGAATGTTGGCAGCACATTCAAGGACACACTCAAGGAACCATTATGGGTTGGAAAATTCCAATATGCCTCACTCACCCTAACTCCCACATGATTACAACCCCAACTAGGCCCATTTTGTTCCTAATTGTGACAGCTTGCAAATCAATAATAATGTAGATAATACATGATATATACGGATTCAACTACAGATCCAACCAGGCTCTGAGAGTAACCACATGAACCCAACCACTGTGTCCGAGATGAACACAAGGCGTGCTAAAAAGCACTTGAAGCTCATTACTATTGGCCTTTTTCATCCCACCAGAATTGGGCCATTGTTGCACCATCCCTCCAAAAATGGGCAACTCAATAGTGGAGAACTGCACTAGAAAAAAAAAACGCAGAAACGCTGGCTGGAAACTGAACCACCCCATAAGCAACTACTTATTATTCAAGGCTAATTATCAGGACATCTTCATCCTAATAAAGAATTACCGTAAAGCTCAATACTAATCAATTAACAAAACCGTGGTACTCGAAGTTACTCACTTTATACTTGGGGTCGGATTGAAGGCCGGCCCGAACTCTTCAAATTGCTTGATTCTTTCGAATCCGGCCCAAGGGCTTTATACTAGGGCCGGGCCGGAACGAGCAATTTTTCCTACGTGGCGTCTTATGTGGCATGATTTTGGCACCAAATCTTTGGGCCGGTTTGATGAAATCGGGACAAGGTTTTCCATCCAGCCCCAGCCTGTGTATAAAGTGGGCCTCAAAGTGTGATGAAGGGCTGCAGTTTGCGTGGGGAAGGTGATGACAGGGGTTGATGACACGAGGGGCGAGTGCGCATCATGAACCAGAAGTTCACCAGGGCACTGAGAAAGCACAACAAGGCCAACACGAGGAGAGATGAGCCAAAGCAGCGCGTGCCCACGCACGTGTTGTCTGCCACCAAGTTCAGAGCCTGGCTTTTGTACATTGCAGCTTCTTTGTCATATAACACACCCACCACTTTCGCCGATAGCACGTACGCACCGATTGGAGCCGCGGCTCTGCATTAATTAACCCCAATTAGAGCCTCGTGCTGAGTTTTGGAGAATTAGGAGGCTTGAGAGACACCATGGCCATGCGTTAACATGCCGGTGCAAGAGATGGGAATTTGGCCAAGTGCTCCAGTGGCCTTGGTGATTCGTTGCATTCTAGGAATAGCTGTCTTGGTTGTATCCATCTTCATTCATCTCACTATTCGGTTACAGACGACGTTCAGATTTGTACTTCTGACTAAAAAAGAGAAGGATTATGGGTTACAATCCTTTTTCAACTAGCAAATTAGGCTATGTCATAGCTGCCTCCAAAACCAAACTTTGCATTATGAACTAGATAACCTTCAACAAATTATGTTGCTAAGTTGTACTCTTGAATCTTTAGCCAACATCATGCTAACTGGCACTCTTGAATCTTAAGCTAAGTTGTACAACTTAGATTGATGTCCTAATTGTACAGATAAGAGTGTGCATTTTGGTTTACGAGAGGGCTACTATTGAAAATGATGTTGTCAGTTATATAACCCTTTTTACCTCTCAACCAAAGGAAAAGCTTGACACGTTTGAATTGACTAGTCAACTAGCATTATGGTATTCAATTGAGGATCTACGAAAAACACCATAATGCTGATAAAAGGGTAATAGTATGAGATGTATAATCATGCTCTCCATATCCAGTTCTTTGTTGACAGAAATGGGCTCGATTGAAATTATGAAAGTCACTATTACTCACTGCACGGTCAGGAGTGAAAAAGAATGTTAGGGTTTTAGGGTTTAAAAAGAGTGAGTGGGAAGAACTCACGAGTTTATCTTGTACAAAGTGGGGAACTGTTGGAGGCCAAAGACTTCAGCCAGAATGGGAGGTTGGAGGCTCCAATGGGAGCCATATGCCATGCCCACCATACAAGATCCTACATACAAAAATGGAACCCCTGCATACAAGTTCAACCAGTAAATTACGAAAGCATGGGCTGCATGAGATTGAGATTCATCACTTTAGAGGAAATTCAATGCAAATATGGTTTTTTTAGTTAATTTTTTATGCGTAAAATAGTTGATCTGGTTTATACATGTACTACAAGATAGAAGATCTAAGTGAAACAATTTTTGAATTTTTGAAATTTCTTGATCTCTTTCCAAATGTAAACATTCTAGTGAACTTGGAAACTTCAAGAGGCTGCAAATTCAATGAAATTTTCTTGGCAAGAAAAACGAAAAGCATAACGAAACTCACAGCCTGTAGCGAGGAGAAGACAGCAAAAGCTCATCAGAAGCTGCGCCAGAAGCAAACCAAGCGGCCTTGGATACCCTCTTTTTAAGAGAAAATCTGACCCGTATCTGCACCACAAGCAATAAAAGCATTCATTCATAAAAGGCCATTTCAATTGCTTTTTCATAACGTTATTTGTTTTTCGTATGGAATATTCCTCTCCTATATTTTCAACTTTATCAGGAATTTAGGACCTCACGGATTTTAAACTATTTCCGTGCGACATCCAATATTTCATGGGTTTGTACATTTTTCGCACGGGTTTTGCACAGATTTCACGCTAATTTCGCACGGATTCCACACTTTGTTGATAACAAAAAGAGTGAATGTAGGAGCCGTGCAGATTCAGTGCAAAATTAGCACAAAATCCGTGTAGAATCTGTGGGAAAAACGTACGAACCCCTGAAATATCAGATGTCGCACGGAAATCATTAAAAATCAATGAGGTCCTAAATTGTTGTAGGTTAAAGGAAGTTATTATCTATGACAAATATTCTAAAAGTAATAACATTTGACTTGAGAATTGAACAAATGAAATAAGGATTGGTCTTTACCCTCCCAATAAGCGTCCAAAGCAACTCCAAACGCTGATGAGACCCACGTAAACATTCACTTCACGGTCTCCTAATGCTTGTCCAATCTGCCCATAAAGAATCAAGAGGTAATATTAGCATCTTTGTCAAATTCACACACGGTATGCTTAGAGTTTGCTAAAGAATACAACTTTTCATAGAGATTGATGACCTGGGCAAAGTTGTTGATGATTGCCAGGCCAGTGCCACCACCAACCATAATCACAACCGTTACCAACCTGTAGCATCCATGCAAAAAAATTGTGAAATTTGTGAAACAACATTATTCTAGAATACAGTAGAATGACATTAGAATGTCATTTTTAATGCGTTGCAACAACATTAGAACGTCATTGTAAAGCACTAGAACGACATCCCAATATCATTCCTAAGATGCTCTCTGAAAAAGACCACTATTGATATTTGTTAAATTGAGACTTTTGCTTGAATTTGAAACTTGAAGGACTTTAACCCTTTAGTGCCTAGGTAACCACTAAGTGGTCACTAGATTACTAGAAAATGAAATGCTGTAAAATTTGTGAACTATCTCAGTCCAGTGTCTGAATTTCAGAAGTGTAACTTTTGATTATGTAGATGATGCAAAAAGAAAATTTGGAATCTGACTCTCTTAGATATCCAAAGGGTTATAGCTTATATTTAGTATTAATATGTATTACAAATAGACTTATATTTAAATTGTATATGCTATAAATATATAAATATCCTATATTTAGATTAAAATGTGCTCAAATGATACAACATTGGACTTTGGAAAGTCTCAAATTAACGAACATATCAAGATGATGCGCTTACCAAAAATCAATCCCCAGCAGGCTGGACCGCAAAGAAAACTCCAGGGGGTTCTCGGTGTCGGTAGTTTCATGGCCAGTTTCGTACCCAGAGTTTTGCGGTGTCGGTAGTTTCATGGTCACAAACTCATCGTCACTGTCAACATGATCCGAGCCGGAGGTTTGATTCAAAGCGGCCAATTCTTCGTCCTCGTGGATGTCTTCCAGCTGAGGTCGGAATGACTTCTTCTTGTACAACGAGGAGCCTCTCCTGCCAGAGAATCTCGGCAGACTACTGTTCCCTTCCACGTTTCCTTCGTCGTCGTTCCCCTCACCACCCAAGTGCGAGGAGAAAAAGTCCACTGGCCTTCGCATAAGCTGCCACCAAAACACGCAAATGAAGTACATACAATCAACAGTGAGGATTCAAAGAATTCACGACAAATTTGATCGATCCTATTGTGAAAAAATGTCATTGAGATGAGCCCAAAATTCCTATCGCCGGAGTCCGTGAAGAGCGTTGCATGTGTTAGTCAAAAGAGAAGTAAATTTGAACAAAAGGAAGTCTACTTAAAACTGCTTTAAAGAACATGAGGTTCCTTGATGATGCAGAGAAGAAAAGACACTTGAGAGATAGAGAAGAGAATTACGTACAGGAATAGTAAACATTGCTGAAGCAAACATAAGCATAATGGTCAAGTAGAACTTCAGTACAGCTCTTCCTGGATGTAATAGAGCCTGCCAATTCAGAACCCCAAGACTCTCAGTTTTCGCTTATTGCAAAATTTTGAACAACTTTGGTCAAATTGAATATTGAGAGATGCCAAAAAAATGCCTTGGTGATACGTGTATTGCTTTTTGACGCAAGGATGGTCAACTAAATGAGAATTAAATGAAACCCGTTTTCTTCCGAAAATAATACAACCCATGAAATGTTCAGGAACTGTCTTACATTGACGGTGATAACGACCATCAGAAAGATGCCAAGACAGATCAGCAACCCCTGCAGTCATGAAAAGATCAACAGCTTTGATTGAGTTTTGATTGACACCCAGCCTTGTACGTGAATTGCAAGAATGATTATTTGTTATCTCGATCATTTCAAGGATGCAAATTAAGCATTGTACACTTACATAGGTGAGACGAAACCGCTGCTTGATATCCTCGTCGTCGTCGTCTTGATAGTCCGGCGGAAAAGGCCTTGTAAAGTATGCTAAAACAAAGGCAGCAATTGATGGCGCCAGAGCAACCAACAGGATGAACCGGTTTACGTCCGGCTCTATAAAGGCCTCATAAACCTGGATAAGCAAAACATTAGAAATATGTACTACATTGCGGTTATCGAGCTTAAACCCTAAAGGACCAAGAAGCCTGAATTGGGTCTAGTGTTGATTTTAGCGATTTTGAGTATGTCCTATGTGAGGTTCCTTTTATTTAAATTATTTGTTGTACACATACTATGTTCTTCACTGATTTCAGTGATATAAAATTTGGTCCCAACTTAAGTTATATTTTCCACAATATGACTGATTGAATTTGTCATTTTAAAACCATGAATCTTTTGTCCTTTAGTATTGTGGAATGGTCAACCCTGTTCAGAGAAAATCGCTAACGACCACGTACAGAATACTTCTCCAGATTGAAACTATGAATTGAAATAAATGAATTGCAGCTTCTGTGAGGAGAGAGACCAACCAGGACGAAAATGGCGCCACTCAGTCCTACTTGTGCTTTGAGAATGCCCATTGCTGTCCCCCGGTAGTCTCCAAAGCTTTCTAAGCTGTATCAGTACACATACATTTCAATTAGTTGAACCGAAGATACCGTAGTTTAATTAATAGCTGGTCCGGCACAAATTAATTCTATGTGCTGCCAGTTCTGTTTTTTCATTACATCTTACAAGCACGTCGTAATCGATTTTGTGCCTCAAATAGAATTTAGTATTTATTAACCCAGGCACAAGAATTTTTCTTTCACTGTGTTCATTGCATTGTTGACACAAAGTCTGCGGTCTAAGTAGTTAGAAAGACGGAAGGGTGCAAGCTTACGTTGTTATAATGCAACCAGTGTCGATGTAGCTGTCTCCACCGACACCGAGAGTAAAATATGTAAACAGCTACCTTTCCAAATCAACATGCAGCGTCGCTTGATTAAACAAGAAAAAACACCTCCAAAACCTCAAATATTGACATAAGCAACAAACATTTATGCTGAAATGAAAAAGAGCAACTGATCAAGACAGGATCGAGAAGAGCACTTACAAGCCAAAAGGACGGCCTCACGACTCCAGTGAGCGTCATCCAAACCTGAACACATCATGTTCATGATCTTTAACATTAAAAATGAAGTAAAAAGTGAACTTTGAATGACACGATCAAACATATACATTTGATTTTGTTTTACTTTTTTTGTGTGTAACATATATTGCCATTTGAACGAGGTGGCAATACCATGCTGTATCCAAATAAGTGGAGGATGGCGCCGATAGCAACAGTGACCCAGGGAGGGTAATAACTGTAAAAAAATCCGGACAGAAGACCCAGGACCGAGCCGAAGTCCTTCGCAGCTCCCACGTCGTCCGTTTGTTCTTGTGTGTAATGGAGAACAGATTTCAGATGGCCACTGTACACTGCGTATGTATACGTCAGGCCGCCACAAGCCTGACATTCCCAAAACAAAAATCATCATTCACCCATAAAATGTTAATATCAGTGCTTTCTTCAATTATGTTTGAGTACAACTTTGTTATGGAAATATAACATTTTATGTTCGTTCTCATAATGAGGCTCTACTTCGGCGTTCTTTTGAGCAATTTCGAAATGAATTTAAAAGACATGGGAAAGTAGAGTGTTACCATGACAATCATGTTGGTTGAGAGGCCCAGCCATCGATCTACTCGGGGAATGCACGTCCTATCCATGCTGAACTGCATGCCTTTAATTCCACTCAGCACAGAGAATCAGATTTCGGCTCCTAAATTCTCAAAGCTCTCCATGGCTGTACTGTACAGCTCACTCCTTAACCTTTTTTCCAACCAATCAATCCTGTGAGACAGTTATATTCACAACTGAGAAGAAAAAACTAAAAAAAAACAATCAGCACCATTCCCAATTCCTCCTGATGGCTTTGACTGTTTCAGGTTAAGGTAGAAAATACTAAAGCCATTAGGGACCTGATAACCAACTCATTTCTTCATACATTTGGGTGGCCTTCAATTAGCGAGTTCGATTTAACTATGACTTGGCTAAATGTCCAGAGTTACTGACCTTTGCTTTGGAATGGAGTTCATCTACTGTTACTTATAGTAGTCTACAACCTTCTGTTTTGAATGACTACATAACTAATTAATATATAGTGATGAAATTCAATCTCTTGTACCCAAAGTTCTCTCTACAGCTCTATTTGCTAAAATGTTTAAAGTGACACAAACAGTATCCTCTAGGTCCTTATTTGTTAAAGTGTGTAAAGTGATGCAAATACTATCCTCTACCTTAAATGTGTACAGGGTAGCTTACAAACACGCAGCTGGAGTCACATTATCTCGGAGTAACAAGCATCGAAATTGTACGTCTACCGCAGGAATAATCAGAAGGTTATAGTCCATTCACACGAGCAGTGTTGTACAGCCATGGAGAGCTTGGTGAACATAAGGAGCACTAAATTAATCTGAAAGTGAACATTTAGGAGCACTAATCCAAAGTTGCACTGAAATTCATTCCTAACAACAAGTGCGAATGGTTGGTTACCGTTTGCATGGAATGGTCACAAAAAGCTAACGAAGTTCAAAAGGAGAATGAGTATGAAGCTTACGAAGATGGAGATTCAGAGACAACTTGGCCTTCGTCTTCTTCACGGCGTTGTCGATTCTCCAGCTTGCCCTGAAAGCCCGAGATCTGACCACCATAGCTGCATGAACACCGTTCTCTCTATCACCATTGCAACTTCATTCGCCAGTTTCAAAACCAAGTAACCAGATCAAAGGAAAAAGACGACTCGTGAATGGACTGTCCGTGCAGCACAAGATTCTCGTTACGAAACGGGAGGCGATGGAGATGAACCCTAGTAGGCCGGCCAGGAGATAAGTGAGTGCCAGAATTAAACTGGGATTAAAAAATGTGCAAGGAAACGCCAACTATGGCAAACTGTTGACTTTCATTAGTTACAGTGGTTGCATTCGGCGACGAACTCATGGAAAGTGCCCCACGGTTCGTTGAAATCAAATTCAAGTTGAAGCGGGTATGTGGGCCAAAAACGATTAAACCAAATCAATGCAAAAGAACAGGACTCGCTCCTTACCGGCCAGTTAAAAGGGCCGCATTTACACCGTGATTTAATGTTTTTTCTTTTGCATTGATGACTCGCCGACATGACTGCTGCGGCGTGCTATTTGTGAACTTGTGTCTGTTGGCTGACAGTGGCTGTCAGTTTGCATTCTGGGCCGATCTGTGTCGCCGCTGGAGGGAGACGGAAATCCGCCGCTCTGTCCGGAGACTGGGACGGAGGTTCGACGGACGGAAGGCTCGACGAGAGGTTGGGCGACCGGCAGATGCCGACCGACGGGGTGGACTGACACTTGGCAACTGCCCAGCATCCTGGTTGTAATCAGGTTTAGGGCCGCTTCACATTATGGCCAAAGGTTGAGAGGCTGTCGATTTCCACCAATCATATATTGCAAGAAATAAAAAATTCGGCCTCTCGACTCTTCAGTAACATGTGCAAGGTATGCCTTTCATCTTCATCCGATAAGCCATAAGTAAAGTGAATGAAAAGAGATGGAAGGGTATTCAAATCAATAGCAACAAACACACATAGCAAGCATATGATGCATCAAAGTTTTCGAAAGGAAGAAGATAAGCCCCTAGATACATTGACTTAATCCTATGCTTGCAAATGAGAGGGTGGACATGATTTGTGTTGTTGATTTGCAATTGTCGGTTCCTTGCAACTTGCAGCTTCTTGTAGACTTGATTAGCTATTGTTCAGTTGATTTTGTCCATATGATGCAACATATTCTTCGTATTCTCTAGGAGGCCAAAGCAAAGTCCACCATTTTTAAGTAAATAAACTACTATAGTCGTGCCTAGTGCCCACATGGAGAGAACTTACACCCATACATACTTTTATTGGAGGAAGAGGATCAAAACCAAAGTTTGTCCCTATTTTTGGACATGGTGAATCTACCTAGACTAATTTGGAGTTGTAGGCCCCAAATATAGAATAAAAAATTTCAAAAAAAATACCTAGAAGTTTTAATACAATTGGTACCAAAATGTACAAAAATCATAGAAAAATGGTTGGTACTAGCACGGGTGTAGTTTCACTCTAGTCATTTTAGTTGTGCCATGATTTAGAAGTCACCTAATTGTATCACTATGTACTACATATCAAAATTTTGATACATAGTGATCACAAAGTGGCACAAATAAGGTAGAAACACATAAAACCATGAGGACCCCACTAACATGATTGTAGGCTTTTACTGATTGAAGACATCCTTCACTCATTTATGAGAATTCTTACATTATATATATTGTAAGATTATATATATATATATATATATATATATATATATATATAATCTTACAATATATATATATATAATATTATGATAGTACATTGTTTACAAAATTAAAATTTTCTTGCTTTGAGTGAAAAAATATGTTTTAGACCATCCTAAAGTGGGTAGTGTGAAAAGAGTGTTGAATAGGAAGTGGACCCTAAAAGAGTAGTTTAGAAATAGCCAATAAATTTTTGTTGGGGATAGTTTAACTATGCATGTCTAATTGATGATAATAGCAAGATTTATCTTTGATGTTCATTTTCAAAAGTAAATTCTATGAAAAAGATTCATATTCAACAATAATCAATAGCTAATATAAAAAATAAAAAATAAAAAACTCATGTCTATTTTTTTGTGTCTTTTATGGTATGTGTATTTATTGAATATGTTTGGCAATCACTTGTTTTAGATTGGAACTGGTTGAGCAATATAAAATAAGAGAATTCTTAGAATAGTTTTGTTCATAATCATTTGGTGGCTAAAACGTATTGTTTGGATACATTTCAAAGCAAAAATTGTTTGGGCGTCAAAACATGCATTAGCTTTTGTCAAAAAATAGGTTAAAGATTGTACCACCAATGTCTGGATTTGTGTCTAAATTTTTTGAAAGCCTGATGCAAATTTTCACATAGGGGCTTCTAGTGACAAAATTTAGTTGAAATTTGCACAAACTAAATGGTGTGATCGCAAAGATCATCATTGATTTTCAATACCACACCCATATAATTTTGATTGTAGATTTATGAAGCATTGGTATTTTCATAGCAGATCATTTTAGAATAGTATTTTTATTGGGTCCGGTGGGTGCGGTATACTATTGTACACATTTGAACTTTACAACCCAACCTCAAACACGCCACAAATTAAGAGATATAATTATGCCATTTGCAAGAGACTCAATGACCTCAATATAGTTACCTGGGCACTAAAGGCTTAAATTTTGAAAGATCCCATTCACAAACCACTACTCTAAATGGACTACCGTATATGAAGGTCAGATTCGGACAATATTGTGTCGAGATCTAATTTCCACATCATATTTTGAGAGGTTCATGTCACCATAAACCAATCACAAGATGACATGTGGCACTTTTGGACAAAAAGGAATTAATTATGTCGAAACTGACCACGACGGAGGGTATTTAGTATTGAGTGAGACTTAATGTCTATTACCACAATTCGTTCAAAGGTGAGGAAAAATAATGTTCCTACAATACATAAGAATTTGCCGCTTGTCATTCCCACTTTCATTGAGAGTGCCAAGTTCCTTCTGGACGATGGGAATGACAAGAAATGACATGCCATGTTTATTATAAAGTACCCCAATTCGTTTATAAATAGCCCATTTAGGATAACCCATTCTGAGGGCTCATGAACTAAGAAGGCCTGGACGAACGAAAGCTGGACGAGAACGTGGGCGACCGCCAGACGCCATTGGCGTCGACACTTGGCAATAGGCATGCCACTTGTAAGCAGGCTTCCCGTTTACCGGCTTCGAGAATAGCGTTGTTGCTAATTGCTCTTGAGGAGATCCAAGAGACACAGCAAATGTCTACATTACTCCTCAATGGGACCGTCCTTTGCACTAACTTAGCTTAGATCGAATCTGGTGTACGTTTCTCTCATTTCTTGTGCACTCAGTCAGAGAAAAAGCTTAACTCTTCCACGGAGGTAAAACATTCTTTAATTTTCTTGGTGGTTTTTAGGGTTTCGCAACGCTCTTCCTTTTCCGGCTACGTTTTTGTTGTCCGGGGCTGCACTCTGCTTTATGTTTAAGAATCATCTGCGTTCATGACGCCTCTAAAAAACGATGGTTTATATGTGTAAAGATCTTTGTGTACATATTTATTCCGTCGTATGTATGCGGCAATATTTTCAACTCTTAATCTGTTTATTGGATGTATACTTTGTACGGCTATGTTCAAATTGATACACATATACTTTCACAAATTTAGCATAGTGCATCCCCCGGGTTTTGTTGTAGAGAGACGTTCCACGGACTAACTCACAGAGTGTTGATAGGTTGAGGAACTACGGAAACATGAGGGTGTTATTACATGCACCACAAACTAGCGCTGGAAAATTGGTCCAGCCAAGGGGGAGAGCAGAATCATTTCGATCGTCACCTCTACAACTCCGTTTGAAGCCCAGTTGTACGCACAGAATCGCTCTCAGGTTGAACACGGGGAGTGCTAAACCTGAAGGACGCCGTCGAGTGCAGGCTTCACCTGATGGAATAGCTCCTGAAAACGCCGAGGTAATGAATGAATCATGCACTTGCTTCATTTCTTCTTGCCACAGTTTGCTCGAGTCGGATCAGTTTCTTTGTTTTGTTGGAATATATGAAGACAAATGTATTAAAGTTAGAACCAAACCATGGAAGAGAGATAAGTTACAGAGAGATCTTTCCTTTAGCCGCTGAGCTCCTTAACCCCCGAAGGACCAAGGATTCATGGTTTTAGAATCACAATCATATTGTGAAAAATATAATTCAGATGGGACCAAATTTTATATCACCGGAATCAGTGAAGAACATCGTATGTGTTGGGCAAGAAGTAAATAAATTTAAAGAAAAGAAAGTTCACATAGGATGTACTCAAAACTGCTAAAAATAACATGAGGCCTGATTCAGGCTCCTTGGTCCTTTAGGGGTTAATATATCACCTAGTGCCTTTCTACATATCATACCATAATATATCCCATGGCTTCAATGCCTGAACGTGAATTATATATTAATGTGCTTTAATGCACTAAAAATAAGTTGAGAAACAACCCTCAAGGTCATGAAAATGAGTCTCAAAGTCTTGGAGCTCTAAAATGACCTTGAGTTTTGGTGGCTATTGTGAAGATGTTTTTTACTGCACCAATCATTCTATATTCAACGATTTAGAATCTAATAGCTTGATGACGAAAATATTTACACTCTTGATTATGCTTCAATGACAGGTAGAGCGAGCATTCATGTTATTTCAGAACTCACATTAACCCTTAAAGGACCAAGAAGCTCAATTTGGGCCTCATGTTTTTCTTGGTAGTTTTAAGTAGGTCTTTTGTGAAGTTCCTTCTGTTCAAATTTATTTGTTTTTTTTATCAATACATGCGATATTCTTCACTGATTCCGGTGATATAAAATTTGGTCCCACATGAATTATATTTTTCACACAATATGATCGATTTTATTTTTAATATTAAAATCATGAATCCTTGGTCATTTAGGGGTTAAACAAACACCCTGATTCCCAGTTTTTTTTGTTGCATCAGGCAGTGGCCAGGGAGCAGATTCTGGAAAAGGCGAAGGCGGAATCGGCTTCCGCCATTGATGCAGAGCAGGAGCCATTTCGGGGTTCTGTGGAGTCTGGGCAAACCATTGGTGAAGCCACCGCCCAGTTGCAGTTTGAAGATGCTGGCCTTGCCAAACGTGATGCAGATGATCAGATCCACAATACCAGCAAACAGCTTTTGAATCAACAAAATGGTAATTATATTATTATTTTCAAAAGTTTTATCGAATCAGAGTTATCCGTAAAGTCTACCATAATGTTACTAGAACCAAGGCAAAATTGGTTTTTTTTAGCTTCAAAGGCAATAAAAACGAGTTTTGCCTTTGTTTTTTTTTAACCAATCACCATGCTCTATTTTGTTAGAGAGATTCGAACATGTCACCTTCCCAATGCAAGAGAAGCTCCTCCAAACCACACTTGAGTTCCCATGGTGGAATCTTACTCTACCCCCACTCTAACTTCATGCTCACCCAAGCTAGCTCACTACTAGCAAAGGTGTCACTTCTCACTCAAAATAGTGTCAGAGTTCACTGTACACACTTGTCCTACGTGACAAATTGCACTCATCACCAAGTCTTGAGCGCCTGGACAATAAGTGCGAGGTGGCGCTGTTTGACTCACCTACCGAGTGAAAAGCGACGCCTTCTCTTTGTAGTGGTTGCTTGGATGTTGGTGTTTGATAATAGGATATGAAGTTTATTTCTAGCATGAAAACTCCAAGCAACAGACAGGCTAGCAGACTTTACAGATAACTCAATGGTTTTCAATATTTTTGTCTCCCAAAATCATGTGTTTGTGAGTGTGCAGGCAAATCCAGTGAGGAAGACAAGCGCAAGGAAGACCCAAAGGCTGAGGTGTCCAGTGAAGTGTGGGGCTCAAAGGAGGACGGAGGCAGCACACACGGCTTTCTGGACGACGAGAAGAAAGTTGATTTTCAAGGCCAGGAAGACGACTCAGTTTTGGGAATCGGTGGACAAAGAGCAGAATAACTTACCACTAGTTGCAGAGAACTAATCCTGTCAGTGCACGTTGTAATTAGAAAGGGTGCTCTACTTATGGAATGGTGCCCACGTTTGAGAATAAATCAAAGGAAGTTTCTCTGTTCAATTCTGTTTTGGGTACTCTGTTTATGGTTTTTACTTAATTAGGCGTTGCTATAGAAACTCTTTGTCATGTCACGAGGCTACAGTAGGTCAAGGTTCGAGAATAGAGAGACAGCACGCTCCAAGAACATGCAACCAACCGGGGTTTCTTTTCTGTTTTTCTTTGAAAAAGTGACGGCAAACTGGGTTCTGTGACTTCTGTCAACACCTGTTCAATTTAAACACATGATGAAACAAACTTTACAAAACCTTTTTTCAATAGAATACAAACTGTACAGTACAGTAACTTACAGCGAAGTCTCGCTGGAATAGAAGAACTTACGAGTGCCACTGTAACTGAATCTGGACAAACAACATTACAGCAGAGCATCCTATGCGGAACAACACTCATGGATTTATTTTGTGTACAATCACAGTTGTCGAGCTGATCGATCAAAGATAGATAGATAGAAACTCTGGTCCTCTTTCGATGCCGGGTGAATAACGTGTCTGTTCGACCCACCCATGGAACAGTGTTCAGCAGACAGAGAACCAGTAGTGTAAGACTACTCCCCCATTTCGAAGGTAGACACTTTAGTAACCAGTAACCAAATAGCAATGTAACAGAATAAGAGTGAGGAGAAGAATCATCACGTTGGATTGGAAGAGCAATGTAGTGGCGCTGTTGTATGGGCTGTAGCTACCAGCACGACCCTCGTCGTCGTCACCATCCGAGTTCGCGCTCTGATGGCCATAATTCACATTGGTGATGGAGCCACCGTTGGTGTTGCAGTCCGGGACCGAGGCGGTATCGAGGTTGTTGTAAGAAAGATCCAAGTACTTCAAATCTTGGAGGTTGCATAAATTGGACGGAATTCTCCCGGAGAGATTGTTGTACTTGAGGTCCAGCGTTTGCAGGCGGCTGTTGCTGGCGATGGCGGAGGGGATGGAGTCCTGGAGATCGCAGTTGTTGATTGTGATCGCTACCAAGCTATCCGGGAATGAGCTCGGGATCTTGGAGCTGAACTGGAGGTTCTTCAGCTTCAGCGTCTGCAGGTCTTTGAGCTTGGACAAAGTGTGGCCTGGCTTGCCCATGTAGCTCTGGTTTCTCGTTACAGTGCCTGATGCCGGCCCCTCCACGTCCAACTCCACCAAAGCCCCGTTCTGGCATGTAATCCCCGCCCAGGTGCAGCAATCGCTGCTGTCCCAGCTGGAGAACACTTTGCCACTCGGGTCCCGGAATGCGCTTCGAAACTCCAGCAACGCATCCACTGTGCTTGACGTGCACGTCGCTGCGCTGCAATAAGTTGCAGCCGCGATGACAATGGTCACTAGCGCGACCAGAGTGCCGCGGCGAAAAATGGTATCCGTCGTCGACATTATTGTAATGTAATGTGTGCGTTATTCAAATCTAGAAATCTCAACCTGCAAAATCAGACATCATACGTTAACTGAGATGTAGAGCGCAGCAATTCAAAGACATACTGTAGTTACGAAGAACGGCGTTCTTGAACGTTCTCGCCAATTTGAACCTTTTTTGAATTACATCGCTAATCAAGAACACAGGATGTTGAAAAGGAAGTAGAAAAGCAGTCCAAATCTGGAGTATTTGTAACAATGCTCAAAGAATGATGAGACAAGCAGAGGATTCTTAGTATCAAGAGATCAATGAGCGCAAACGACTGGAGTACTGTAGTGATCTTACACAAAGATACATCGATGCACCACTCGATCAAGAATCACCAGCCATAGAGCGCGCATTCGAACTGCATGAAGTGCGAAACTCCTCGCAACATTCGAAGAACCAGATGTGCCAGTCATACTTATGTAGAGGTAGTCCCCCTCGATCAATCACTTTTAACAACGACTGATTTTACCTTTCCAGACAATGTTAGTGCCTCTCCAATTATCAAGCCTAAGTGCATACCAAACCCTAAAACAGAGCATTCGTAGCAATCGTACAACATGAGGTTAGTGACAATAAGTGAGGCTGTGATGAGGACCTATACCTTGAATTATACGTAACTGCGTAATTTCACGAAAAATTCTGCTACATTTTCGTGCATTCCGGTTATCGAAAATCTCTTCATGTACACACTTCGGATTCTATCTCGATACTTTTCTGGCGTTACTCAGTGACAACCAGCAACGTCCTCAAATGTTTACTTCGGAACAGAAACAATGTTCCTGAGAATTACAACGGTCAAGCTACTGAATGTTATGTTTACCATAAACCCTAAACCCTAAAACAAAGCGTGACACACCTTCTATCCATTTCCACTGCAATGAGCGCAGAAGTACAACGGCGAGTTCAACGTGATCCATAGTTGGTGGAGTCAGAGGCAGACCTGCGCTTGGTCGTCGTCACTGTAAGTGTTCCTTTTTCCGGGCATAATGCGGTCTACTTAGATCGATCAATGAGCTGTACCTAATCTTGATGTCTTCTCTTGCACAAAAACCTTAACGCATAATAATTATGCTCAACATTGACGAGTCTATTCCTAATCCTGATGTCTTCTTCATTACATTGTTCGCTTAACGCACATCGATGACGGAGTCTATTCTTAATCAGGATATCTTTGTAAATCCTCCCAGGAACTCGTTACAATTAATCCGAGGTTGCCAAGAGAGGAAGAGATAAATGTTAAACCTAGCTTAGCAATTTTTTCTTGTGAAACCGCTCTGCATAGGCTGCAATCACTTGGAGTACAACAACTTACCAATTGATGGAGCATCGACCGCAGAGGTCGTGGTCGTGATCATCAGGTACTACGAACAGCACAAACTTCATGAATTCGTAAGAAAATGGATAAGTCTTGGCGATGTGATTCTTGTACTGCGGCGCATGTGACCGTCTCTATCAAGTCCGCAAATTCTTCAGGTGAAGTGAAACCCTAAACCCTAGAAAGTACTGGAGTCTGGAATGTTGGTAAATTAGGTCTCCAATATATATCGCCACAGCACCTCGCAATGTAACAGATTGTAAAGCGAACTGTCTTTATGATTGCAAACATATTGGAATGTTCACAGTTACTTCTTATACAAACTGCAAATTCTAACACAAACAGAAACCCTGAGATTCAACCCATACTATATTAGAGATTCAAATGGGCAAAAAAAATTCTTTTGATCATAATATATTTAGAGATAGAGTTGACCAAACATTGCGGAACATATTGACCCTCTGATCTACAGTAGAGTTCATAGTGCAACATTGAGTTTTCCATAAAATTATCTCGCAGAAGAGTCCGGACCTGTGGACAGTCAGACCTAGGAGGTTCAAAACCGAAAATTCCTTCGCATCTAATCTACTAAAGTCTATGTCACACTCTGCAGTGGCAAAGCCGCTCTTTATAAAACTCTTTTTAAGGCAATTTCCTCATTCTGTTTGTGCCCGTTCCTCAGCAGCCGAGTCAAAAAAAAGGGTCGAAGAAGATTCTCACATCGCTATGAAGACGCCCAAAATTCTTCCCAGTCTGCTCCTCATCCAAGGGTCTGGACATTATACACAGGCCCACAGGTTGCAAAAGTCGTCTACTTGGATTAGGGTTTAGGGTTTAAGGAATCATTTTGAAACCGATCTCTTCGCTATGTTGCCACAAACAGCATCGGATTCCATGTAAGAGGAAACGCCTGCATGCATTGCGTGAGGCAATGAGGGCAAGTGGAGGTTGATAAGTGACTGGCAACTCGGTCATTTATTTATCCGTGTGCCGCTATCATTGTGTCAATGTTCTGTAGAAGGTCAAAAGAGCCAGTTCCCATCTCAACGATTCTCCCCATAACAATCCTCGCAGACGGCGACTCCAGATAATCTGAATGCTTCTGCAGGGTAGCGTCCATAAGGAACACAGTGGCGGTTTCAAAGCTCATTTTCAAGAACGGCGATGGGCTTGAATTGATACCCAACCTATTACAGGCCCGGTAACCGCCTTGAAACGTCATGAAGTCAGCTATCAAGGCTAGATGCCTTGGATTTACTGAGATACCGTATGACCCAAATACAGCCTGTACTTCCGAAAGGATTGTGGCCCGGCATGCCTCCACTCCATAAACCTGTAAGACACTCCATTTTTAGTAACGTGATCACCAGCAAAATACTTCAGGAAAACAGAATACTGCCAACTATCCTTTCATCGTGCATCACAAATACTGATTGATCTCCAGCAGCAACAGAAGTAGATACCTTCAGCATGGATGCCACATTATTGGTGGTGAGCTTATTCAGGTCAAGGTCGTCAGAGAGCGTCCATATACCCTCAAAGTTGACCCCATCTGTCTGTAATGCAGGATTAGAGGCATTTCCCTTGAAGTCGATCACAGCACATTTCTCAATGCCGGTCACTGCTCGCACAGACACCTGGGATGCCACCTTCTCTACAATCTGCGAGGATATATAGAGTAAGTAATCTTCTGTACATTTCTTGTGTACATTTATATAAAAGCAGAACACATGAATATGCATATATAAAGAAGCCAGTTCTTATCCCTTTAAGCCAGTGTTCCAAAAAGCGGGATAAGATAAATTCCCCAACAATCCAAGATACGTGATTGCAGATTAGACCACATCCCAAGAGTAAATTCTCAAACACGGGTATTTTCATCATAAACTAGATAATAGAACATGACATCAAAATCAAAATTTGAAGGAGATTCAGCAAGTAGTACGCAGGTTACCTCAGCCAGAATAATATGGGGAGTCGACACTTTAACAGTAAACTTCATATCAAACACATTATCCCTGAGAGTCAACGTTTCTGCCCCATCGACCTCCTTCTGTGACCCTTGGCCTTTAGTAGTAGAAACTTTCTTTCCAGAATCATTCCTTGACAAATCTGGTGTCCGAGGTCCCATAGTAGTAAACCCGCCTTCATCTTCTTCGTCGTACAAACCATCCCTATCTATGTTCTCGGTTACATCCTGTTCGTCGTATCCATCTTCTCCACCAATAGCCTGTTCAAGTATCTCAATAGAATCGCTCAGACAAAACATCATTTTGGGTGTAAATTCAACTTCAACCCTATCCAGTAAAACTAGGACAACATGTAGAAATTCCAACAATCCCAATGGCTAGGAAAAGATCAAACCTGTTCCTGCATATCTTTTTCTTTGGTTTTCTCAGCGATCTCTTTCTCAGCATCATCCACATCATCATCGTATCCTCTCTCATCATTGTCCTGACCTTTCCGCTTCTCAGCATCTGCGCCTTCTTCATCACCACCCTCTTCGTCATCTTCGTCTTCCTGAGTTTCCCCTACGTCCACATCCATCCCCTTCTTTCCCCGCTTTCGGTCTTCTCCATCTTCAGCACCTGGAACAGAATCTAAATGTTCAATGTACAGCTCATAGACACCATTGAGCACTGCTGCAGGAGTAAATGAATTGTATTGAACAAGGGAGCAGAGGTGACTTGTGATAATACAAATAAATAGCTAAAAGTAAAAAACAAAGAATCCATTGAAATAAGAGAATGAATACGTAGCAGGAACAACTACCGTTATCAAAGGTTTCTGCTCCAGCTCCTTCTCCTGTTTGTGAGGGTTGTACTTGAATGATATTATCTTTGCTCTTTCCAGATCTTGACTGGAAGGATTTCTTGATGTCCTTCATCAGCCGTGGTATAAATTGTTCCCGCAGAACTTTCTCAATCTCTTCAAGCGTCAGATTTAAGTGAGGCGGGTATCGGTGAGATGGGTAGACTTTCAACCGCACCTTGAAAATCTTCGAGGGTTGACCGTTTTGAACAGCGAAGGGAACTTCTCCAACCTCCACATTTTCCAGTAAATCTATTAAACGCAACTTCCTCAGCTTGGTTGCAAGCCTCTCTGCGTCCTCTCTGTAAACGAACAGAACCATCATCAATGAGGCCAACAGGAATGACACGAGGAAGTGCTTGTACCTAATCATTGTGGAATTCGTCGGAACTCCAACTAACTTGGGATTGGACACTTCTCAGATCAAAATAACAAACTTCAAGATGCTAAATATCCACAAAACTACATTCGTGATGACCTACTATGTAATCGTCCTTCAGAAATTGAGACTTTACAGAGCTAGATAACTACCTATACAGTAATGTGTCCTGGCTAGAAACTTGACAAAAAAATTCAGTATCCCAAGTGTTTAATATAGTTGACCAAACATCTCGCACTGAGTTAATGGTTTGCAAAAGTCAGTTTTGAATGAAATGAAAAAAAAATAACCTGGTTTTCCCGAGCAACAAAGGGCAGGTCATGATAGGTGTGGAAATCTCCGATGATGCTGTCATTAATATTTCTCGCAATCTAGGTATACCGAGTGTCACATTCATCTCTCCTCGCCCCGCAAAATGGAAAGTATTCAATCTGAACATAAAAACAAGAACGTAGAGGATTCAGCACATTAGTACAACTCATCAATCAAGAGGTCAGTCGAGCACCCAGCCAGGAGTCGTGATAATTTCAGTATTGTTGCAAGATAATCCTAGCGATTTCCAATATAGAAAGAAAGAGATGGGATAAAGTGGCATACGTCATCTGAGTTGAAGGTTCGCCCACTGACTGTGCAGCAAGGCATCCAACTGGTTCACCTGGTTGAGCAAGACTGGAGGCATATTTCAGCGACATCAGATATTTGAAATCATCCCTACGTTTGAGGGTTCTAAGATGCAACCGCTTCTGGTCCGCCTTCGAATTAAGAGCATCGGTGATAAATCCCTCCACCTTCTCTTCAAAAGCCTTAGACATAGCCTCAAGCGATTCCTCTGTCGCTCTATTACCCTTACTCTCCAACTCATCTCCATGTTCAACTGCGTGGTGTTTGTGCTTTTCCTTTCGATGCATCCGCTGCATCTGGTTTTTGCCCAGTCTTAATGATACGAGATCTTGGTTCTGCAAAGCATATATCAATATATCAGCTTTATCAAGGAACAGAGAGAAATTACTCCCATCGATAATTCATCAAACACTGTAATATTTGATGTATATCCAAAATTTGATGTATATCCAACGTGTAATAAAAGCTGTAATATACATAAACAGTAAGTCATTGCTCTATCCCTAACCAGGCAGTTCCAAATCTTTGGGATTCTCAAAAAAAAAGAATTGTTTGTATTCAGCTTACAGCAGCCAATAGCTCAAATTTCAACAGATGACTTGTCTTTGTCACATCAATACCATCCTCCCCATAACGGAACTGAACTATTGAACCGTCGGAATCACGGACAGTATAATCGTAGTGTATTTTCAAGGACTCCAAATTCTTCATAAGACATCTCTGCAAGTAACCGCTTCGGGAGGTTTTCACAGCCGTATCAACCAGGCTGCATCACAAACAGTTGACATCAATACACAATTTGTCAACATTATTACGAGAAATCTAACAGACTTGAACAATACGATCAGCCAGCCCCTGTAAGCCCAGTGAATCATCTATGTACTGAACATGAATACACCAGACAGCCCAATCTTCTAATGTTAGCATTCATTTATGCTTCTCAACAGTGAGAATTTCGGTCTAGTATAGTGAAAGCTTAAGAGTATTTAAGAGACAGATGGAACAATTACAAGCCTTAAATTCGAAAACATTGGATCAAAGACAGAAAGTAGTAGAAAGAAGGTGGAAGGCAACGGTCAGTACCCATCTCGCCCAGCCATACAATGGAAATAATATTCTTGTGGACGAAGACCAGTCAAAAAGCGATCTCCAATAAATCCTCCAGCACGTGCACTTGGGTCCCAAGGAGGAAAACAAGGCAACGTCTTGCCAGAACTCATACGAGGCACACGCTTGCCCTCAAGCTCCTGTTGTCCAAGCAATGACGAAATTTGTGTGAAGTTGACCTGCAACCAAGATCATGGTGATGGGTGAGTTCTCACAAGAACATCAGAACTAGCATGAAATCATGGAATAAATGACAATTACATACACGAGGCCAATATCGTAACAGAAGAGCATCTAAGTAAAACTACTTGTGAACTGCATCATGACTGACAATAGCAGTTGCTAAGCACAGAATGTGTAAAGGAGGCAGTGAGTCTTACAAGTCCTCCCTTGGCACCAGTGATGGTCATGAGTGAAAGACAGTTAGCAGGAAAAGGCTTCATCAGGCCCTTGGGGAAGATAGTATTGTTAATATCAGAAGTGATGCGGTTAAGGGCACTGGTCATAAGCATATCAAGCCGTGCGCTTGCAACCTCTCCTTTGCTTTGCATTCTCTTCTCAACTTCATCCCGAATCTCCTCCAAGTTCAATTCTGCTTCCATTAAACCATGACAGGTTAAATAAGAGGAATACGCTCATGATAATATTACAGAGATGACCAACTGCGGCACTATGTAAATGTGCAAATAGCTACAGAGTAGCAACCTATTAAAGTAGACCAACGTGAAAAAAGGTCTACACACTCAAACCTCACGGTCCATTAACTACTAAAACCACAATTATTTTTTGTTCCTCCATATATTAAAAACAGTGTAAGAGATAAAATTAAAACATGGATAAGCAAATTACCTCCATCCTCATTAACACCAACAAAGCGCGCATTGATTTTGTTGCCGAGATCTCCAGTTTCTTTCAACTTATGACGCCTTGATTTCTCAGCCTTAGGAATCAATAGAAGATCTCCAAATCCACAAGTAAATCCATGCATCTGTTTCTCACCACAGAGAACCGAACAGGTAGTATTATTTTCCTGTGAACTTGTTTAGACCAGAAAGCAAACTAACAAGCAAGCTGAAAGAATCAACAATTCAAATTTGGTGGCAGATATGGTGTCGTCCAAGTCTAAATGACTAAGAAACAGGGCCACTCATCGTCATTCTATTCAAGCAGTAAATGCAACCACGATGTTCACCTGAAGGTAGCCAGTGAAGAGTCGGCTGAAAATGGAAAGCAAACGGCCAGCCATCTCAGGCCCATACAGTTCCTGGAAAGTGTGTACGATACCGTATTTCCCAAATTGAGCCTTGTCGATTACTCCGCAAACAAGTTCATTATCTTTCACAATCAAGTCAAGCTCGCCACTATTCTTGCCCCAGTAATCTCCAGAGACCTTAATTGGGGCTTTCAAAGTGAACGGCGGATACCCATAAGTTATGTGGTTGAAAACTGTGGTCAATACCTGCAATATCGTCAACTACATGCTGAGCATCTTCACAAAAAATCTCCAAGCCGCAATAGGAAAAGCGGAAGTTCCCATTCTATGGATAGAGGTGAAACTGCCAATCCTCTGCAACTGCCAGAAGTATCACTCCAGAGAAAGAAAGGAATTTCAAAGGAACAAGTATCGCAGAACGAGATGTATCATAATCCAGTAACTAGAAGAAAATATTGGCTCTTATCACTTACAAACATAGCAGGAAAAATATAATCTTCCACGCCATAAAGAGATGTATGTAAATAAAATAACACCTAGCTGTGGAAGGGAGTAGAATTGCCATGGAGTGAATCTTACTTGCTTTCCAGTCCACATAGGTTGAGGCTTCATGATAGCGGGAGGAAGAGGGATAACCGGGAGCTCTCCATCAATAACACTCAAAACAACATTTTTATTCTTTCGCTTGAAATTAGCAGCGTTCATTGAAACACATGCCGAGTAAACTAGCTGATGATACTCCTCTTTACTTAAAAATGTGTCCCGCTTGGTGAGTAATGTCGCACTTACAATGTGATCCTGAGAATAAATTGATAAGCATCAGATCAGATCAAATACACAACAGCTAAACATATGCATCAAGCCTTTAAGATTTGCTTTTTAGCCGAGATATCTATAAAATCCAAATACCAGGAGGTTCTCTTGTCGACACCCTATAGAGCAGTATGAAGAGTCATTAACCTGAATAAGTCCACGAATTGGGTCGCCACTAGTTGGCACAACATATTGTTGGTCAGCATTCACAATTTCATAAGCCTCTGCCCGTCCTAGTTCCTCTTGCGGAAAGTGAACGTTCATTTCATCACCGTCAAAATCAGCGTTGTAAGTACTGCAAGCCAAAATTCCCCACAATCAATACGGAAGGCAGTTCTAGAAAACGGTGAGGGAAATATTGTGCGACCTGAAATAAATATTGTGCGACCTGAAAACAGAATGTATTTTAACGTAATGTGCCATGTGTGTATACAACTTTCGACGAGCACGTATTCACAAGACTAACCTGCAGTTGGCATAATGCAAACGCAACGTCTTCTCTCCTTTCAACACTCGTGCTTTATGGGCCATTACTCCTGGTTTGTGCAGTGTTGGCTGTTTAACAGAGATACAAAAAAAATGGTAGAGGAAGTCAAGTACTGAATGTTGGAAGGGGCACCACACGAACAAAATGTCAGAATTATGCAAGGACATTAGTTATTAAACTGTAGCACCTTGATAGTACCCTTCTACCCGAGATAAGCATTGGTTTTTTGTCAACTTAATGAGTACATGCACATTCGACGAGTAATGGCAGAGAAAGGAAGAAACATGTTTCCAACAAAACCCTCTGAAGTTAACCATTTGAATCTTATCGTTTACAGTTCGTGCTGAAACGTTTGGCCCACCTGGCGATTGACCAGCAACACATCTCCATCTCGCAGATGCCTATACACTGTCTTTCCAATTGACCTGCCTGCGTCAACACTCGAGCCCCGGACTGCCATTCCAGGAGTTGAGAGAAGCGTTTTGGCTAGTGCCGTACGCTTGTGCTTTGGAAGTTTATCCAAACCAATGATCCGTCCCGATTCATCTTCTACATGAGTTGCACCAGGGTGCACCTGGGGGCCATTCTCAACTGCCTCTCTCATTTGATGCACGTTCCAGGGTGTCACTCTCTGTACACAAGAAGTGCAATGTAATTATTTGGAATCATCTCTAAACGTTATTAACCCCTAATGGACGAAGGATTCATGGTTTTAAAATAACAACTACAATCGATCACATTGTGAAAAATATAATTCACATAGGACCAAAATTTATATCAGTGAAATCAGTGAAGAACATAGCATGTGTTGGTCCGAAAAACAAAAGAAAAAATTGAACAAACAGCAGTCCACATAGGACCTACTCAAAATTACTGAAAAAAACATGAGGCCTGATTCAGGCTTCGTGATCCTTTAGGGGTTAAAAAGGCACTGTATGGTAATACCGCAAACGTTAGCATGATTGAAATATCTCTCACTAGGTACAACATTACTACATTTACATCGAATTGTTGCACTTTATTACTTTATGACTATGCTTGCAGGGCACGTTCAATTAATTTCAAAATCATCAACAAAAATACAAGGGATTTAGAGTTTACCTCTGGATATGTTAAGCGCGTCGCAAAATAAGGCGGAATACCGATTTCATTCACTGCAATGTAGGGATCCGGTGAAATAACAGATCGGCACGCGTAATTCACGCGCTTACCCATCATGTTCATTCGAAATAGTCCTTCCTTCTTCTCGAGCAGTTGCCGAATGCCTCCAGTTTGCTGATCTTTTCCCAGGCCAGTTGCTGATAACATCCACGAACACAGAACAAACCTTAACCTCTTTGTTGGCAAACATTAAGGCTTAAACATCACAGGCCACGCAACAATAGCTGACGACCTCACAAACGATGAGGTCCACGAGAGTCACAAAGGAACCTGGTTCACATTGGAGAACTTCTTGACAAATGATGCCTGATGATTAGCGAAGAACAATATAAGCACCTCTCCACAAACCAAATCTAACATATTTCTGAGTGTAATGGCAAAAAACATGTGATTAGTAAGGAGAATACCAGTGGTACTATCAAGAAGAGCACAGACTTCATTTTGCAAGCCCAACCACAGCCTGCTACAAAGAGCAACGTCAGGTTTCTGGATGGATCCGTCCTCCAATTTCTTGCCTCTGGAAGCTTCTGTTAATGAAATATTGCCTCGAATTACACGGCCATAAATGACATTTTGCGGGTGCTCCAGAACCTGCAAAAACGGCGCAACAACGAGGAAACTAAGCAGAAAACACAATCTAGCAACTGAGTTCTCTCGATTGAGAACATGATACACATACAATGTCAAAAATTGCAGAGACCTTTGACGTTTTGCAATAGATTGTGTTCCAGTAGAAAGGAGCCAGAGGAGGAGCGGAATTGCAACCAAACAATCACAATACTCAAATGGCAAGAGAGAAAAATGTGCTTACATCACCGTTCATGACGTTCGGTGGTCGGAACTTGTTTGGAGTGACTAAAAGGGTCTCTAGGAAGAACATTGAGGCATTAGACTTCGCATTTGCATCCAAACCCAAACGACCACCAATCTCGCCCAAACCCCACACAAGGGCGCAGATTCTCTTTTCTGTCTCCCACGCCAAGCGAATGTGTTCTCTGACCTACAAAGAAATGAACCAAAATAGCACATCAGAGGTCAGAACCTCGACACCTAATGAGCTGAAAAGACGTTGTCTGAACCTAATTCAAGATTCATCACCTCCGAGCCAGATGAACGAACCTCTTCACATATCTACATCACCAGGTGGAAAAAAGGAGTGCAAGAGTGCTGTCAGGTCGTCAAAGACAAATGCATATGCAGAAAGAGGCGGACAAAGAGCTTACTTCAGTTGTGGTTAGAAACCTCTTCTTTGTCCATTGCTCATAATCACTCAATTTGATACCACTGGCCTTTGAATTGGACGCTTTTCCTCCTTTGCTTTTTTTGGCTGATTTACTAGAATCCATTGCATCCATGTCAAGCTCATCGATGTCCATAGCATCGATGGCCTCCTCGTCACCGTCCATTTCATCATCTGCACTGGCTTTTCTTCGGAGGCTACGCAACGACACGGTGTTTCTTATGCCTCGCATCATGTTGTTACTGCGATGATTGCTGCCTAGCGGTTCCTGCATTTAGGCACCAATAATCTTTAGCTCTCCAGTGGCCATGAACTAGGGAAGCGGTTTAAAATGCAACGATGCTTAAACTCAATGCTTAAAATTTATCACCTGAAAGATTTTTCCCACTCCAGATTGTTTTACAGTTGGAACGTGTGCCAAGCAATTCTCACACTTGGCTTTGGGCATATCATCCTTGAATCGGGAAATGACTGTCCGGGCGGCTGCAAGCTGAGTGGAAGTCCATTGGGTCCTAGGATTACCACTCTTCGTCTTGAGAATTTTGTTTGAGAGAGTCTCGACATCCTCGTCTGAAAGATTTTCTCCTGGACCTTCTTCATCGTCTTTTTTTGGAAGTTGTACTCTTGCAGCCTCAACCATCCGGCCTTCGGCAATGAGCTCTAGTTTTGAGGCAAATATCCTCACCTGCAACAGGACACCACAAATTTAACCCTTGAAAGCCCAAACAACTCAATGGATGTTTTCCAACTTTTGAAGTTCACAACTGAGAACTTTGTTAAGTGCGAAAAAAAATTGGATGTAGCTTGGCAAGGTTGCTCTACTATGCAGTAATTGAATTTGGCATGTTGGAATGTATAATTCAACAGAGTCATGGGAATAGACGTGTGTCAAAATTTGACTGAGTTGACATGTAGTTAAAGAGTGGACTTGAATACGATAATGAAATAATGAAGTTCCATAAATATAAGCAACAAAAAAAATTGCAAAAACCAGCAAACTAAGCGTTTCACATTTCAAATCCACTCCAATAAATTATGCTCGAAGATTTAATCCACAATTTAAAGTCCACAACTTTTATAAGCAAATCTACTCCAAATTATTCCTCCCAAGTTGAATTACACAATGGATCTTCACAAATCTTCAAACCAAATGACACCCTGTGACCTTCAAGGGCTTAAATAAAATAAGACTAAGAACAGCATCACAGATTCCCAAGATAAGATTAAAAAGCTGAAATCTCACAATCCTGAACATGATGTTTTGCAGTGTGATGCTCGTGACAGTCCAAGGCAACAGATGAAACGCTTTCATCTGTCAAACCCTAATTATGTAGATGAAAAACCCTAAAGCCACAGGTTTGTAATAGCAAAGCACCCGAAAAAGAAAAAATTCTGGAGCTCAAGTTCGAAATTTACCCGATCTTCGTGCATTTTGAAATGATGACAGAAAACGCAAATCCATTTGAGAATCTTCACGAGCTCTTTGAACACTAGAGGATTGTAAACAGGCAGCATGAGGTCGATATGTCCGAAATGACCTGTGCAGTGCAATTGAGGTTGCCGACATGTTGTGCACCTGAAGCCACGAATATCCAATTATTAATTCAAAACTACGAGGGATTGATTCTCAAAAGCCATAACACGATTCAGAGGATGAAGCAAAATTCTTGCAATAGGAATCATACGTTGCGTTTTGATTTAACGGGCCGAGTGCCGGGTCGTAAAGCCCTCCAACAACAGGGTTTTTCAAATTGTCGAACAGTATAGGGCTCGTAATCTGCTTCACACTAATGGCATGCTTCTCTTCATCAGTGTAGAACGAGAAACCTACGGCCTCCACGTAATTCGTGACCACCTGCCGAAAAGCCAGAACCTAATCATCCTCAACTCGAAATGGCCAGAAAAAAATGAACGAAAACAGAGATACGGCACAACCTAAACTCCACAGAACACGAAATGTCTTCTTGAAACACTATTCTCATCACGAAAACAACGAACAACTCTCCAGAGCAACACTACATCAAATCTTCTCAAAATTCTCCCAAAAATCCGCTCTTCGCACCAAATTCCGAGCGAATCGCTCCACAATCATCACCCTGACAACGAAACTCACCTCCGGGCGGCCTTGCAAACGGCTCATGGCTGCAATCGCAACCCCCTGTCGCAACGCACGGTCATTGTCCGAAGGCAAGAAAGGGTTTAAGCTCCGCAGGGTTTAACAGTGTAGGGTTAGGGCTTTCAGAACTTGCAGATGAAATCGTGGCTCTCATCCAACTCTGTTCATCCAATTTTGAGGTGTCGAAAACCACTTGGGATCTGGAGACAATACCGGTAATTTATCTCCAATAATTTATACCATTAATATCTCCAATAATTTATACCATTACGGATTTACTGCAATACCAACCTGCTCAATTTGTAAATGAGATGAGGGCCTTGGAGAATAAAGCTCAAATTATAAAATACACAGAAAAGTAAGAATAAGTAAAAAGTAAAAAAATAAGGGATTTCAAAGTTGAATGTGATGCATCTACACATTAACCTCTAAATGCTCTTGGCATTCACCAAAAAGTTAAACATCACTTTCATATGGAGTTTGTTCATCAAAAATATAAACATATACTCCCCGGTCCTTTAAGGATTATGGCAATTGATTTTGAAGTTACTAATAATATTATTATTTTTTACAAAATCATACGTACAAGAGAAAAGAATTCCAATACACTTTAACCCCTAAGCTCCCAAGAGACCATTTGTTGATTGCTATCCATTTTTAACGGGCTGCCCAAAACAAAAAACAATAAAAAAAATAAAAAATATTTTAAAATATTCCATCAAGTTTAGTTTTCAATGCAACTTGAATTATGCCGATCTGAGTTAAACTCCATTGGGGAGAATTTTTCAAAGTGAATCACCTCAACATTGTCTTAACCCCTAAACGTACCAGGGTGTCCCTAGAATTGACAATTTGAGAAAAATCATCATAAACTACTATTTAGAAGAATATTTTGGAATTGATATACAAATGAAAGTTCTAGATTTTGATTTTTAGATTCTGTCCGTACAGTTTGATTCACTAATACTATCACCAATATTTAATTATGAATTTTGAAAGTTAAAATTAAAAATTCCTTCTAAATTCGATTACAAACAAAATTTTAATATTTTTTGAGTAAAATTTGTTGGAATGAATTTGAAATGAGATACTCTTAAACGTGGTGATTCTTTGAAATTTTTGTGTTTCTTCAATCTACGACCTCATTTTTGCAAGGCCACTTTTGAACTACAGTCAATGCAATTTTGGCTTGGTCAACGATTGGACATACTTCTACATTTGTAATTTTAGAAAAATGTGTAATCAAGTATGACAAAATCCAACCGTTAGATAGGACAACAACTTGGTGAAGAATCTCCAAAAAATTGGATGACTTTCATCCAAGCATTGATGAGAACGTGAGAAGGGTTTGAATCTGTTAGTCGTCCACTTTCTGGACGCTATAACGTTTAGGGGTTAAGGGACCTTCAATTCACGCCTGACCTTATGTTATTACAAACTCAGAAGCATAAGAAATAGTGAGGCAGACTTAAGTGTGTTGGTTTCACATTGTCGGTACGATGGAAACAAGATCCCATATTATACATTAATTGATACGTATGTGTTGTTCACACATACGGGGGGTCTATTATGATTTACGTGCCACGTCGTTATTTCATGATTATGAAATACCTGCATTCACACCCCTTTGTGTAACTTGTTGCGTCGTGGGTGGGGCCTGTACTGTCGTCATCTTGCAAGAGCAAGACATC
Organism: Pohlia nutans; assembly: GCA_022496805.1. Lineage (NCBI taxonomy): Eukaryota > Viridiplantae > Streptophyta > Bryopsida > Bryales > Mniaceae > Pohlia > Pohlia nutans. The sequence goes on along the minus strand of CM040101.1, from coordinate 26,784,446 downwards.
GCTTCACTCACACCTGATTTTTCATAAGGTCAGTCTGCCTATTCCCGTCCGTTTAACCAAGTCGCCCACTTACACATAGAATCAGACTGTGAATATTTTCCCCCAACTTAGCAAATGGAAGAGGAAGATAATGTAACTCAAAAAAATTATTTTTGATAAAAACTCAATTTACAGTGAATTTTTGAAGTCTGGATTAGTAAATGCCTGTAAGTGGACATAGCCTGCTCTAGAAACGTGAAAGTGTCAAGCTATATTTGAGATGTTCCTGACATAGTGCCGAGATGACTAAACCCATAAGTAGACAAAATCAAGCCTAAAACCGGCCTGTGCATATGATGGTAACGGAGCTGTGAAGTAGCAAAACTGTAGCATGGCGCTACTTTCATTCATCCGCGCTACTTTCCCCTGTCACTGGCCATTTCTTATCAGTCACGGTTTTGCACTGTAGAGTCATGGTTTTAAGCTGGATCCTAGGTCCCGGGAATGGGCAGGCAGACGGGAATAGGCATGTTGACCTTAGAGGGTTCGTTGCTATGGAAGAGTTTTGGGCTTGTGATGAACCATTTGCTTGAAACTTAAGGTGGTTATTCCATTAGCAATTGGCGCCTTAAACCAACAGCTAGGGGTATTTTCCACAATCAATGCTGCAATGATGTTGGTTTTAGCATAAGTTACAGTTGGTAATGGGTTCTATCTTGTTGGTTTTAGTATATGTAAGTGTGGTTATGGGTTCGTTGTTGTTAGTTTAAGCATCTTTACTGTGTGCAATACAAATCTTCTTTAGACAAAAAGAGCTCTACCCATGTGACGTGAATGGGATGCGTCATACTTCAACTTTGAAAATTTATGACTAATTCATTCTTCATTCAAAAATTATGTTTCAACTTGTGTTGAAATCTATTTCTTTTTGCCTAACTCTTAAAAATAATAATACTAAATAATATCAATGTCTTATATCCGTATCTCTTATTCAGTTGGGAATGGGGTAACCACCTTATTATTTGTCTTATATCCGTATCTCTTATTCAGTTGGGAATGGGGTAACCACCTTATTATTTTGTGAGTGCCCATCATCATGAGCAGCTAGTTTCTAAACGCTGTCAATTATTTGGCTGTAAACAGATTCAGACCAACATAGCTGATACATTCAGTCAGAAGCCGTCGAACGCGTTGTTCATCTGCCAAAGCAACAGTTGCAGCAATTGTGAGACAAGCTCATGGCAATTTCTGTACCGCAGTACCATAGCAGGGTTGTCAAAAAATAATTTTAAAAAAAAAACCGTAAAAACCAAAAATTATGAGGACCAAAAAATGAAAATAGAATATACTGTTTTAGCTATATTTAGCTATTTCTAAGCTAATTTGGGCTATTTGGACCATTCAAGTCCATTTTGGGCCATTCTTAATCATATTTTTGTTCAAAAACGAAAATTAAGAAATTCATTTTTTGAGGAACGAACCTTATTTTTCAAAAAATATTAAATATTCGTTTGTGGGGTGGCGACCTTGCTATGGTACTCTAGTAGTATTCAGAGTAGGAAAAAAGGCCAAGGTTGTAGAAGGCGTAGAGGTCGCAAGTCCAAATGATTATTTCTTTGTGATGAAAGGGCACTAGTTTCTGAAACTATGAAGAAAATTTGTAGTAACACGTTGTTGTTTGTAAAATCAATGCATCCTTCTCTCGGGGAGGTCACTCTTTGTATCTTTTGAGTATCATGTGTGAACAAAGGGTATTTAAAAGTGCCCTAAAAATTTAATATAATTCGTACTATAATTAGTAATATTTTAAGGATATTCTCATTTTAATTCTTGTAATCGATTGTGAGCATCCTATATTAAATTTAAATTATTTATAAAATTTACTTTCAAAGATATATTTGGACCCTATTTTTGTTAGCATGTTGTTATGTAATATTTGGAAATGACCTTCCCAAGATCCTTCTTTCCAGATACACTCTAATAAGTTTTTGTGTTGGAACAGTTACTATCATTGAGATTAACCCCTAAACATACCAACCCTTTGAACACAAGTAGATGCTAGCCTCAAAAATAGATATTAGCATGGCTCAAATGTACATGAGGTGTACATGAAAGGACCATTGCAAACATAGAATCTACCCAACAAATTTGACATACTTGCAGTTAGAGGCCTCTCCAATATTATTAACAACTCTCCATCACAAGAGATTTATTGTAATTGGTAGAGACTTTTATTAGGCTTACTAAGATGACTTGAATGAAAGTCTTCCGAGGTTGTATGAGAAAGTTGCAAGGCTTTGAATGTGTTCGTGATCCACTTTCTGGACGTTGGGACGTTTAGGAGTTAAGTTTTATGTCTGGTACGAATTGCAGTAATGAAAAATCATTGAATGTCCAGTTTTAAATTTAGTCTGATCATGCTTGCAATTTCACTGGTACGGGTGCTGCAAGGATGGTCTTGCACAATTTCACTGGGTACGGGTGCTGCAAGGATGGTCTTGCACAATTTCACTGGTACGTTTTCTCGGCACGGGCATCTTTATACAATTATGTATGTTTGGGGTCCTGACCTCTAGGCAATCTACCAGGTTTGGTGAACACTGAGAGTTGCAAGAAAAATTGATGAAATAGCAACTACAATCCAGGAGTGTTCATTGTTAATTTGCCCCAGCAAGGGCCAGTACGTTTCACCGGCCGTAATCTTCAGGAATCTATGTTTTTACTTTTATTTTGACATTTGAGTTATCCGTAAAGTCAAGTGAAGAGAGGGTTTAGGGCCTGGGTTTGACAAAAGAGAGGATCAACTTCTAAATGTGGGAGAGGTGTCGGAACCTAAAAAAAAACACATGCAACAAAGTTTCCAAGCATCGAAAATGGTGAGAAAAAAATTCTCAACCGCCTTTACCTGCACGCCCCGGATGTCCAGCTGCCTCAATGATCCAGTGATGAGCTGGCTAGCTGGGGAGATGAGGAAGAGAATCTGCATGAGCTTGCCTGCTTGACAACCACTCCAAAATTATATAGTTGCACCACCCATGAGGTTGGGTTGAGCCTGTGTAATTAGCCCCAGAATAAATGGGCTGGACTTTGCGTTTCTCAAAATTTTGGTGAACAATGCACCCATTTCCCAATAAAAGACAGGCTCACTTTACGGATAACTCTATTATGTAAGAGCTCTTTGTGGTCTTGTAGTTATCTTCTAGAACTGTAGCACTTTGTTGACTAATGTCGGTATTGTCTCCATGCCACGGAATCAACTACATAGGCTCGGTGGATACGAAAGAGTGTTAGTGAGAACGGTTGACAACGTAGCACCATAAACTCCGGCTCTAACACCTCGGCCTAATGCCAAGTGAGAACATACCTTTAGTGTTATAAAATTTGCTATTTGGAGAAAGTGAAGATGTTCCCTCCATCCATCATTTTGTTTTTTTGAAGTTGACAATAGATAAACCAATTTAAACTAATCATGCTAAACTTTAAACTCTAAAAGTGAAAATTATAATTTATACAAATTTTCAAGGTTAATGCTTTTAAATTCATTAAAATAATATTTAAAGTTTTTTTGGAAGTTTGACCATGTGGATGATTTGAAGAGATTTGAATGCCCTACATCAAACATATAGAAGGTACATATTATAACACGTCTATGTTTTGTTCAATACCCCTCGCTCTTTTAGGAGTTAAAACAAGTTATTTGGACACTTGAGTTGTTTGTAAATTGGACCCCTTTCTCACCTAATATATCAATTGTGATCTCATCTCCTTCTTCACTTCATTTATATATGATTGGAGAAAATTTAACACGCAATTCGCTATTTATGCACCAACGACGCTAGCATGTGAGCCTAGAATGGCGAGCCTAAGAGCCGTGAGCAGGAACTTTGTGAGTCTAGAGCCCAAAAATTGACAAATTTAGACAAATTACTATTTATAGTTAAAAAGTTCTCTATGGCTGTGGGACCTATTACCGTGGTTTAGATTTATTAGGGTTGAATTTTTATTTTTTACAAGTGTACTTCCTTTATCACACGCGAAATCTTGTGCACAGGAATTTTATTCCAGTTGCTTCGCTACTTGAAAGACCGTACTGAACATCATTTGTTTGATCAAACTTCAGGGCCATCAATGGCGTCTTGGCCCCGAGATCCCTCTCCACATCCAGCCAACTTGATCAACTTTTATACAACTATGAACGTAACTGGATAACCGAACTGAATTTTTTTGTAAAGGTTCCAAATTTTTTCTTTTCTCTGAAGTCATTCAACGACTTTTATATGGCCCAATGCATTATGAAAAAATCCTATATGGCCCAAGTTCTAGGGTTGCCACGTTTCTACGTAGTAGGCTAGTAATCCTAGTTCAAATTTCCACCTCTAGATTGTTGTTTTGATAATTTTAGCAGCTTTGAGAATTTTCTTTGCTTCGTCAAAGCTTAGGGTAGGGGCATGCATGAACTTGTCATTCTCGAAGCATTAGGAGAAATCTGGGGTCTCCAAAAGGCCCTGTAAGATAGCCCGGGTTAGGTGACTTGTCTGTCCAAACGCCCCTCTAATGGTAGAACTCCCGTTGCTACCCGCAGAGTTGTTTGCTTGAACTGACACTGTTGGAAGCGAATTGCGTGGACAGCTGGGGGCCTTGTTGGCTCTGACGTGTCGACGGTGTTTGGCGAACGATCCTCTCATTGTATTTACTACTCTGCACCATCAATAAAGGATCTTGGCAGAGTGAGTTACTAAGTGGAAGATTAGATTCTTGCCAGCCCACTTAGAATTAAACTCGAGTAGGAAGTTCGCTAGTACAACGGTAAATTTGTTGGAACTGCAACGTGACCCTTAAATGCAAATGCTCCTGCCAGCATTCAGAAGTATTTGGGCTTTGTGCGCCGCAAGTGCATTCTTGTCAACCCCGACAGCGTCTCTCTCGAGGCACACACGCGCTTCCTCACAACAATTGGGTCGACCCACTCTCCCTGCAGTGCTGGCGGCGTCGTGGCAGTGTGGCACCATTGGTGCCAGCCTCAAAAAGTGACGGGCATACCCCAAAATTTCTAGCACATGAGAAACCTCAGGGCCTTTTGGAAACCCCAAATTTCTCCTAGAGTCTAGTTTGCAAAAGAATCATAAGATGTAATAGATGTGCTTGCAGTTGACATAAAACACCACGCTTGCCAACGCTCGAACCATTCATGCTAACAAAGTGCGGGCAAATGCACGATAGAAAGTTGGACACCATGATGTTGTACACCTTGTGGTCCGGCTCAACTCCGGACTGCATTGTGATGACGGCACCAAGTCTATGATATGGAATGATCTTCACTGCTAGGATTATAGCCTTGACGTTCTTGCGCTCTCCCACTGGTTGCAATGGACCTCGCTAGGAGCTTTTGGATTGCGTCGAACGGTCTTGCCACCCTGAATAGAGGGGATTTTATCAGCGTGAGCCGGTTGAGGATAATTCCAGACCACCGGCTCAAAAATTTTGGACCTCGTAAAGAGGCGGCGAGGGGACATGGCGGTTTTAGCCTGCAAACAAAATCTAGCCTCTTCCACTTCCATAATTATTGACCGGGTGAGGTCCGTACCCACAAGAACGGGCCAAATGTTGGGGATGTTGGGTCGCGAAAGTATGTGTCCACGCTTGGGCCCCATGACCCATCGCGGGATTTGATCAGGACAAAACCAGAAATCTTCGGTTTTGTGTTGAGCCCCTTTGAACGTTGGAACTTGCCTCTCGCCTTTGTACGTGGGGGGCGGCGGTAGACTTACCACCCTTGACAATGACCATCTTGCACTTGATGTTTGTTACCGTTTGAACAGCGTGACACTTGTTCTTTGCCTTGTGCGAAATTCTTGTGCAATGCGCTACTTGTGAAAGTTGCAGTCAGTTTCTTGCACGTGCGTAACATGTGGAATAGGGAAAGTCACCTCAGGAATAGGTTGAAGCTGCACTCTAGCAGACGCAAATCTTGTTTGGACTGGAGGATGTGAGAAATTAATTTTGTCCGGGCGATGCGAATCACCCTCGGACCTAATTGGGAGGTCTAGCTTCCTTTTAACTGATCCAAAGAGCTCCTCTCCTTCTAAATGAGGGACTCGTGTACAAACGTCCTCTGCTCCTAGCATTTCGCTGAAGGCTTGGGCAATCTTTTTTCCATCGAGCGATGCCATTGTCCGCTTAAGCTTGAGGTCATGCCTCGAGGGGCCCTTTCCGGATGCGCCACTACAAAGATAGGAGCAGTAGTTGCTCATTTGCATAAAGACACGGATCCAGTTGTCGCAAGTTGCCACAAACAAGTCAGTGCCTCGATTTCCAGACGCTTGAAGCCACTTGTTGTGGACTGTCTCCGAGAGGTTGCAGGTTGGAATCTCTGCAAGTTTGTCAAGGCTAAGGTCTTGTTTAATAGATCATCAAGGGCAAATGGTAAGTGCATGGGGTATAAATAACCTAGTGCAAAGTAAATGCAAGTAAAATCAAATCGCAACAGTTGTCTTACCATCTCCATTAATCCTCCCCATTGGCGATAACGGAAGTGCCAGAATGCTAGCCAGTCTTTGAGTTCTCAGATTGCATCTTCTGTAGCCGCACCAGACGAATACCACCTGACCCTCAGTTGCAAGTACATTTGATCTACTTCGCCCATGGTTGTTGCATCCTTGTACTGCTGGCAAAGTCGGACATGCTGCGCCTGAAACGCCTTGGCAATGTGCTTCTCAGTATGGTTGAGCATGGAAGTCGTCCAATGGAAAAGACACGTTCGTTCGCAATCAACAATAGGAACTTTCAGGTCACCTGATCCATATACAATTCGCACAACATTGAAATTGGCTTGCGCGCTATCGCACATGAATCCTTTGAAATTTAGATTGGGCACATCATTGTCTTTCATGACATTATTCAAACAAATCCAGAAAATCAGCTTGCCTTCGGTGCCCTCGGTCTGCATATCACAAACTACAATGGTCATCACTTTGCAATATGTAGAATCATACACATGGCATGCTAGTGCCGTCCACGGCTTCACCCTCTTGACGTGATCAAACATCACAAAACAATGTTCGAGATTGCCTATGGGTTGCATCTGACGCACAAGATCAACGCCGCTGCTTGGACCGTGTACGAGCATTTTGAATAAGTATACTTTGTCTTTGCCTTGCTCCGGGAACACGCTATCGTAAATGAACTCGATCTTTGCATGACTCTTCATGGTAAGAATTCGGTCGATCTTGCCAGCACCTTTCAGTTTCTTGCGATATGTGGCAATGATGTTGCGAACATTGGGAGAACTGAGGAGGTGGAACTTATCCATGACCCTGTCTAGGGCCTCCTCGCTGAGCATCTAGGGCCTCCTCGCAGGGCATCTAGGGCCTCCTCGCAGAGCATCATGTCGTGACCTGTAGCAAGAATGCTTGCCATGGAAAAGTAGGCAGGGGAACTTAAAAGAATCTGATAGAACTAATATTCAGAAGACATAGAAGACAATACAAAACACGGGAATGAGATGGGAATGAAGCCATTGGTATTCAAGATATATATCCTAATAAATGGTAATAAGAATAATACTTTTTCATTGTATGACAAGGCGGTCGGGCGATTTGACGGCGCCTTGGACTAAAATGGATGCACGAAGTGGCTGTCAGGAGTCAAAGCTCATCACAAGGTGGAAAGGCGAATGATAATTTGAACATCCCGATTTTCATTCGTCATATCCATATGGGGAGGGTTAGATGTACAAGTGGCTGTCAGCAAATTTAAATTGGCGTACAAAAGACAAAAGTTTGATGAGAAAACTAGTATATTGTGTCATTATAGATAATTGTTAGAATGGCTCCGAATTCTAAAAGAACAATGTGAATCACGTGATCATGCAACGATGGCTAAACTACTTATGCATGAGTTTGAAGACCACCAAGCTCTTACACACCTAATAATGAGATTCCACTAAGCTCTTAAAGGGTTATTTCTAAATGTGCTGTTAGACAGTGACATTGGCTATTACTGGGCAAGTCCCTGGCGGCGCAAACATGATGTTTTATTAGAATGACCCCATCATAAGAAAACGACATTGTATTCTAGAGGTGCGCATGGTATGTGAACCTTGTTGTTAGCTGACAAAGAGTGATATTTGTCTATCCTAAATTTATTACTCGTGTATAAGTAACCTATCTCCAATAATATAGATGAATGTCCCTACATGTGCCGCTATTGGTGATAGTACAATGACTAGAGTATGAGAAGATTTATATAAGAGCAGACCTTATATGCCATGAAACATATGTAAGATTGCTTCTGCATAGAATGGAATTCTGGAAGTGGGATATCATTAGCTGAGTATGTGGTTAATGTCATCTTAAACACCGATATTCACACTGTCATTCATGTAGCAAAGATTGCACTCTAGTCAGATGTTTGGCAGAGGTATTTCTCTTGAGTGAAAGACCTAGTGGACAAAAGAGAAAAGAAAGGGGTCGTCTTCTATTCTCCACAGAGCGTGCACTGCAGCGGTCAAGGATGAGAGCGCCTAAATAGAGCATCCAAATTGAAGAGTGCACACACATGACTTTAGCAATGGAGATGTAATGGACTTGGCAATTTCTCAAGACATGCTTAGATATAGCGATATGGTAGAGCTAGAAGATTCGTAGCAGGACATGTTTGGCAAGGGCGATCAGGGATGGCAAAGTGTAAGTTGCATCATTCCATCTAGTTTGATACACTATAGGATTATGAGTACTTTGTCAGAGGTGATCATTCACTAGGTGGGTGCGAAACCAACTATTTCTTATGTGATCAATTACACTAACCAATAATGAAGCGAACACTAATAAATGACCCTTACTCCCATAGTGATATAATAGTATCCTTCTCAAATGTAGAAATATTCATGGGCAATGCGGACGAGTGTGTTGATATAATTGATATTATATGGCACGATGTGAATTTTTAAGGTCTTTATTAATGTTTACGGATCCTTTAATCATTGTCTCGTGAAGCCACGTTTAATCAAAGAGAATATAGACTTATATTTTGATTTGAGTTCTAGGCCGTGGGAATGGGCTCGGGCTCGAGACTCATCTTCAACCCCACGGGCATGATCTAAACTTGGAGTCTTGGGAACCCACAGTGACAGTCTTGGGAACCCAACAGCCAATCAACTTTAGAGCCGGCATGCCCCTCCTCACAGCAAGCTAGGGTTTAGGATTGTTTCGGCGTGCATAAATGCTGGCTCCGTCGACTCCACTCTCACTTCGTTGCGGTGCGCATGAGCAAGTTAGTTGAAGTTCGGGGTTTTTTGCGAGTATGATTTGATGAGTTGCAAAGCAATTTGCTAATGAATTTTTTTCTCATTGAGCTGCAGGTCGAGGATACTCCTGCTGCAAGAGCATACATGCAAGTCGTGGGAACACTAGGGATTCAGATGGCGCGGACAAGGCGTAGCTTACAAGCAGTGGATGACGAGGATTCCCATGAGCATCAAACTCATCACGCGCAATCCGGCGTTGTACAAGAGGTGAGTGTTCATTCATTTATTCACGTGGTGTGAATTGCTTGCTAGCCGCAACAGTGATCTTGGCATTGATCTCGTCATGGTAGTTTTGATTGCTAAGGTCGAGATAGCCGCGATGCTTGTGCTCGTTCACTTTAGTACTGAATGTTGGTCATGCTTGTTGTGGTAATTTGATTTGAATGGGGTGTTGGTGGTGGCTGTGACGGTCGTTTTTGTGGTTTGATGTTGTGAGTGGAATGTTGGTTTTGTCGGTGGGGTGCTCGTGGCGGCTCCAATGCTCGCGATTGTCTTTGTGAACCCGCAAGTGTGGTGTGCAATTTGAATATGTTGCCCTCTATAAATTTGATCTGAGGGGTCCTCTGAGGGTGTGGCTTTGGGCCCGAGAGCCCAAACATGGCTCCAACACTTGATCAAAATCCTAATCCCCACTCACTCAAGGCGAGGCCTTGTTGCTAGTGAATTGGTGAATTTCTCGACCTCGTCATGGCCGTGATTCTTGTGCTCGTGACCCTATCATGTGCGTGGAGTGCTGGTAGTGGCCGCGATGGTCGTGTTCGTGGTCAAGTGATTTGAGTGTGGAGCTGGTGGTGGCCGTGACGGTTGTGATCGTGGTATGATGTTGAGAGGCAAATGCTAGTAGTAGCCGTGATGGTCGTATTGAGGTAATTGATGCAACGTAGTATTGCTAGAAGCCAAAGACGTACGGGTGCTAAATAATGGTGTGTGGGAGGAGGGGTTAGGCATGGGCTGATCTCTAGAGTGTCCTTGTGATGAGTTATCCCATATGGTTTGTCCATGGTGACCTCCTAGTGTACACTACTTAAGGTGGAAGGCCTTTGAGTAAAGATCATCTCTTTCTACGCATTCCTTGTGTTTCTGTGTGTGTCTTGTGCAATCTTCTCTACCTTCAATAGGTTATGGGCCCACTCATGTGTGTTTCATGAGTATTAGATTGCATTTGTGCAAGTATTTTGAGGTCGGTGCGCAACGGGCGGTTTTGGAGCATTGTTGGAGGTTTTGGAGCTTGTTGAAGCGTTGGTGTTTCTTGGAGGTGTGCATGGGCTGAAGTTACATGTTGGAGCACTCTCTTTGGTCAATTTCTTCCCTTGATCTCCTTCTTTTCTTTCTTCTATCTCTTCGTTGCGAGTGGAACTTCGTTTGGTTCAATTGTGAGCATTTGAGTAAATGCAAGTGATTTGTGAGGTGTGAAGACTCTCGTGGAGGGTCTACCATCTGATCCTAGTGATTAGGCACTTGCTTTGAGGTGTTGCATGTGTTTCATGCTCTTGGGGTGCTCAAATTTTCATTTGGAGCTAGTTTGTGCACAAAGGTGCGGTTTTGAGCAATTTCAATGCGATTGGGGTTTTGAGGGACTTGTGTGAGTTCATGTGCATTGAGTGAGTGCTCTTGAAGGACACAAAGGTGTCATTGACGTGCATTGAGTGTTTGGGGACACTAAGGCGTCGTATTGAAGCATTTGGAGTTGTTTTGAGCTCCATTGAGTGATTTGAGGGGTTTTGGTGAGCCTCTTTGCATTTTTGGGTGAGGGTTCTCACATTTGAGTGTTGGGAGGCGTGTGTGGAGCACAAAAGTGCTGATCTAGTGTTTGGGGTTGTTTTAAACCCATTGGGTGCACAAAGGTGCAATATCAAAGCAAAAAATCACAAAAACAAAGTTGTGTGTTTGAGTTTGAGGTTTCATTTGTGTGGGGAGGCATACGTAAGTGAGGATCATGGCATCTTTTGAGGGTGAGGGTCCCAAGGTCGTGGACAAGTTCGATGGGGTGAATTTCCACTTGTGGAAGTTCAAAATGGAGATGGTGATGGCCGAGAAGGAGTTGTGGGAGATTGTCGAGGGTAGTGAGGAACCTCCTTTCTCTTCTACGGATCCTAGGATCATGCAAGCGTACACGAGGAGGGAGAAGAAGGCATTTGCCATTTTGGCACTCAACCTCGCGGATTCGCAACTTGCGCACATTCGTTCGTGCAAGACACCCGCGGAAGCATGGTCCAAGCTTTGCAACATTCACGAAGCGAAAACATTGGCCAACATTTTGTTTTTGAGGCGCAAGTTCTTCACCATCAAGATGGGCGAAGAAGATGACATGTTGGCGCACATCAACAAGGTCAAAGCTCTCGCGGATCAACTCAACGGTTGCGACGTGTCGGTTACGGATGGTGACATCGTGATGACACTTTTGGAGAGCCTTCCATCATCATACGAGTACCTCATCGTGGCGATGGAGTCAAGACCCATTACGGAGCTCACATTGGACTATGTGACCTCACGGTTGTTGCACGAGCTTTCGCGGCGAAAGGAGAACGAGTCTCGAGAAGATGGAGCGGCACTCGTGGCGAAGCAATCCAAGAATGGAGGCGGTGGGAGCTCAAGCGACAAGGTGTGCTTCTATTGTGGTAAGAAGGGCCACATTGCCAAATTTTGCTTCAAACGCAAGAGGGATGAGAAAGGGGAGAGTGCAAACAACACTAAAACTCGTGACGATGATGAGTACGCATTTACGGCTAGATATGAGGCAAGCATGAGCGATGGCATCGAGGGTGATGCAAGCATGAGTGATGGTATCGAGGGTGATGCAAGCATGAGTGATTGGATTGAGGTTGGTGATGAGTATGCAAACATGGCAAGCAATGTATCGTGCAATGGTAGTACGAGTGATTGGATTGTTGATTTGGGGGCTACAAGCCACATGTCACCACATAAAACTTGTTTTCATTCGTATGCTCTCATTAATCCAAGGAGAGTGATTTTGGGAGATGATACGGTGCTTGAGGCCGTTGGCAAGGGCCAAATTGTTGTAGACACCGAGGTGAGGGGTCGTGTGAAGACAATCACTATCAAAGATGTCCTCCACGTTCCCAAACTAACGGCAAATTTACTATCGGTGAGGCAACTAGTGGCAAAGCACTTGAGAGTAGAGTTTAGTGATAAGGGGTGTTATGTGTTGTCACCGAGTCGAGATGAGGTGGCCATCATTGAAGAACACGAGGGCTTGTACCACATCAAGTTCTCCAAGGTGCATTCGAAGGAATCGGCGGCGTTGGCGCATTCAAACTTGAAGGACGACAAGTTGGCGTTGTGGCATCGTCGACTTGGCCATTTGAACATCAAGAGTGTGAAGACACTACGCGGCATGGTAAGCGGTATGGATCTTCATCAATTGAAAGTGGATGCTTCTACATTCACGTGTGAAGGTTGCATTGAAGGCAAGCAACAACGGTTGCCATTTGCGGGTGAAGGGGCGACACGGGCCACAAAAGTTTTGGAGATCGTGCATTCGGATGTGTGTGGCCCCATGAAGACCACATCGATGGGAGGTTGCAAGTACTTTGTGACCTTCATCGATGATTTTTCAAGGAAGATATGGCTCTACCCTATCAAAGCCAAGAGTGAGTGCTTTGAGAAGTTCAAGGAGTTCAAGACATTGGTGGAGAACCAATCCGAGTTGAAGATCAAGGTGTTTCGGTCGGACAATGGCGGCGAGTACATGTCCAAGAAATTTGACGAGCTTTTGAAGAATGAAGGCATCACACGCCAAACTTCGGCCCCGTACACGCCTCAACAAAATGGAGTTGCGGAGCGCGCAAATCGCACCATTGTAGAGATGGCGAGGAGCATGTTGCACGCTCAAAACTTGAAGTTGGACCTTTGGGCGGAAGCGGTGGTGAATGCGGTATACACACGCAATCGGTGTCCAACAAGCGCGGTTGAAGGCATGACGCCGGAGCAAGCGTGGAGTGGGAGGCAACCATGTGTTGCACACATGCGCATCTTCGGATGCATTGCATATGCGAAGGTTCCCGACGAACGGAGGACGAAACTCGAGGCTAAGGCCTTGAAATGTGTGTTTCTTGGGTATTGTGAAGGTACCAAGGCGTATAGACTCATGTCGGTGGACACGAGGAAGATCATTCGGTCACGTGATGTGACATTTTGTGAGGAGTCTACGATGGAGGCTCCTTTGGAGGTTGGTCCAAGTGGGAGTAGTGGAGACGTTTTGGTGGACACACCCTCCAAGTCTCCTAGTGTTGTTGATGTAGGTGATGATGACGGTGATGACGAAGCTGGCGACATGGAGGTTGTTGAAGCGCCATCGAGCTCACAGGCCAAGAATGGCGCAAAGGGCACGCAAGAGGAGCAAGTTTCTTCAAGCGAGCGGCGGTACCCCGAGAGATCGCGCAAGCCACCTGGAGAATGGTGGAAGAACCACATCTTCCCTCAAGTGGAGGACGAGCATGCGAATGTGGCATTATCGGATGGTCCATTGACCATTCGAGAAGCCATGCAAGGTGAGGATGCGGTCAAGTGGGAGCGCGCTATGCAAGAGGAGTACGACTCTCTAATTGCTAACGGTACGTGGCAATTAACTCCCATTCCAAAGGATCGCAACCCCATTGGTTGCAAATGGGTGTTTCGGACAAAGAGGGATGTTTCGGGTATTGTTGTGCGTCACAAGGCAAGATTAGTAGCCAAGGGGTTCGCGCAAGTGCATGGGGTGGACTTTCACGAGACATTTGCTCCCGTGGCCAAGTTCACCACCATTCGATGCATTCTTGCCATTGGAGCGGCCTTGGACTTGGAGATGCATCAAATGGATGTGAAGACCGCATTTTTGAATGGCGATTTGGAGGAGGACATCTACATGGTGCAACCTGAGGGGTTTGTGCAACAAGGTAATGAGCACCTTGTTTGTAAGTTGCAAAAATCATTGTATGGGTTGAAACAATCTCCAAGAGCGTGGTACCAAAAGATTGACACGTTCTTGGTTGCACACGGGTTTACTAGGAGCATTGCGGATCATAGTCTCTACTTCATGCAAGAGGGGCAACATGTGGTGATTGTGATCATATATGTTGATGATTTGATCATTCTTGCAAGCCTCATGAGTTTAATGAATGCATTAAAAGGCATGCTTGAGAGAGAGTACGAGATGAGTGATCTTGGAGAATTGCACTTTTGTCTTGGTGTTGAGTTTGTGCGTGATAGGGCTACACGCACTATCACCATGAGTCAAGGCAAGTATGTGATGGACGTGCTCAAGAGATTCGGGATGGAGGATTGTAAGCCCGTGGCAACACCATTGGATGCAAACTCCAAGCTCGTCAAGCTTTCGGAGGAGGAATATGCGATGGAGGCTAAATCGATGGCGGAGGTGCCATACAAGCAAGCGGTGGGGTCGTTGATGTATGCGATGATTGCGACACGGCCCGACCTTGCGTATCCAATTAGCGTGGTGAGTCAACACATGGCGAGACCGGGCTCGATGCATTGGATGACGGTCAAGAGGATCATGCGTTATTTGAGGGGCACAAGCGATGTGAAGTTGTGTCTTGGAGGCAAAGACATTGTGTTGAGCGGCTATTGTGACGCGGACTACGCGGGAGACACGAGCGATCGAAGATCGACAACGGGCTACATGTTCAAGGTCGGATCGGGAGCGGTGTCGTGGAATAGCAAGCGGCAACAAACCACGGCGACATCAACGGTGGAGGCCGAGTACATGGCTACGAGCCATGCCACGAAAGAGGCCATTTGGTTGAGGCAACTAATGGTGGATGTGGGTTGCACACAAGGTGAGGCTACAACGATTATGTGTGACAACCAAGGGTGCATTTCACTTGCAAAGAACCCTACACATCATTCACGCACGAAGCACATTGATGTGCAATACCACTTCATTCGGGAGAAGTTGGAATTGGGAGTTATACATTTGGAGTATTGCCCAACGGAGCACATGGTGGCGGATGTGCTCACAAAGGGTCTTTGTAGAGACCGACACCAACGATTAGTAATAGCATTTGGAGTTAGAGGCTTTGGCTCTACGCAAAGTGGGAGTATTGAGGTAATTGATGCAACGTAGTATTGCTAGAAGCCAAAGACGTACGGGTGCTAAATAATGGTGTGTGGGAGGAGGGGTTAGGCATGGGCTGATCTCTAGAGTGTCCTTGTGATGAGTTATCCCATATGGTTTGTCCATGGTGACCTCCTAGTGTACACTACTTAAGGTGGAAGGCCTTTGAGTAAAGATCATCTCTTTCTACGCATTCCTTGTGTTTCTGTGTGTGTCTTGTGCAATCTTCTCTACCTTCAATAGGTCGTGATCGTGGTCTGATGTTGTAAAGCAAATGCTAGTAGTAGCCGAGATTTGTAGGTGGGGTGCTCGTGGCGGCCCCAACGCTGGGGGTACTTGAATATGTTGCCCTCTGGGATTTTGATCTGAGAGGTCCTCTGAGAGAATGGCCTTAGACCCATGAGCCTAAACATGGCTCCATGACTTGATCAAAGTATTGGTACCCCATATACTCAATGCGCGTCCATGTTGCTCGTGGATTGGAAAATTTATCGACCTTGTCATGGTGATGATGCTCGTGTTCGTGACCATGTCATATGAATTGGGTGCTGGTGGTGGCCTCGATGCTTGTGTTTGTAGTCAGGTGATTCAAGTGGGGTGTTGGTGGTGTCAATTTGATCTGAGGGGTCCTCCGAGAGTGTGGCCTCAGGCCCGAGAGCTCAAAATTGTCTCCATGACTTGATCAAAGTGTTGGCATCCCACCCACTCATGGCGCGGCCATGTTGCTCGTGGTTTGAAGAATTCTTCGTACTTGTCATGGTGGTGATTTTCGTGCTTGTGACTCTGTCATGTAATTGTGGTGCTTGTGGTGGCCGTGATGGTTGTACTCGTGGTCATGTGATCTGAGTTTGCGTGCTCGTGGTGGCTGTGATGGTCGTGCTCGTCATCTTGGTTTTTGGATTGGCGGCCCAATTGTTGGTGCTCGTCTTTGTGGACTCGCAAGTGCAGGGTTTAGTTTTGAGGGGACTGCCTTCTTGGAATTTGATGTGAGGGGTCCTTCGAGGGTGTGGCCTCAGGCCCGAGAGTCCAAACCTGGCTTCATGACTTGATCAAAGTTTTGGCATCCCACCCACTCAAGGCGCAGCCGTGTTGTTGTTGGTTTGGATAATTCTTTTGTGTTGCTCTCAGCCATGGTGGTGAAGCTTGTGCTCGTCACACTGACATGTGATTGGGGTACTAGAAGTGGCCATGATGGTCGTACTCGTGGTCATGTGATGTGAGTGGTGTGCTGGTGGTGGCTGCGATGGTCGTGCCCATCGTCTTGATTTTTGGGTTGAGTGGTCGTGGCGGCCTAATTAATGGCGCTCGTCTTTGTGGACTCGCAAGTGCAGGGCGTAGTTTTGAGGGGGCTGCCCTCTTGGAATTTGATCTGAAGGGTCCTCCGAGGGTGTGGCCTCCGGCCCGAGTGTCCAAACTGGCTTCATGACTTGATCAAAGTTTTGGCATCCCACCCACTCAAGGTGCGGCCGTGTTGCTGTTGGTTTGGAGAATTCTTTCGTGTTGCTCTCGCCCATGGCGGTGGTTCTTGTGCTCGTCACACTGACATGTAATTGGGGTACTAGAAGTGACCGTGATGGTCGTGTGATGTGCGTGGGATGCCGGGGCGGCGGTGATGGTCGTGCTCGTGCATCAGGAATTTCGGACCCCACTGATTCTGCACTGATTCAGTGCGATTTCCGATATTTCAAGGGTTTGTACGATTTTCGCACTGATTCCGCATCGTTGCGTCATTCATCACAACTACACTGATATGACACGATGTTCGTACAAGCGGATATAGTACTGATTCGACACGATTGATACATCCATTGAAAACGTATGAATTCAGCACTCTTTATACTTGTCAAATGTCGTGTTTTAATCGTCTTTAAAACTACACTGATTCAATGCGTTTTTCGTGCGACATCATCTTTTCCATATCTAGATTTTATTTTCTTTCTATATCTAAATTTGATCAAATTAATATTATTAAAAAATATATAATAAAATAAAATAATATAAAATAATTATTATCCTCGCTATCCACTTCAACTACACGGAAATTGCCCGAACGCACGGTGGTGCCCACCATAGCTTCCCAAGCTCTATCGCCAACGGTGGGATTTGAACTCACGACCTCCCGGTTGCCGATGAAGCTCCAAACCACCAAACCACCTCAAACTCTTCATGCATAGAAAGGAACTCTTTTGGTAATTATAAAAGAATGAAACCATTGGCTATTTTTTGCCATGTGTATATAATTCTTTTTTCAAATTTCTTTTTTTGCACGACAACATGCAGGGCATTTCCTACATCTACAAATTTTTTCAGAATATTTTGAGTTTTTTTTTTTTTGCCAAAATTGTGATGGCAGATCATGGCTGTGAGCTGTTTTTTTTTTCTTCAGCGGACTTTGAATGTTTTTAACTATGTGAAAAAAACTTTTTTTCCAAATTTTTTTTTGCATTAGATTATGCAGGACTTTTTCTATATCTAGGGTTTTTTTCATAATATTTTTAATTTTTTAATTTTTTGCCAAAATCGTGATGGCAGATCATGGCTGTGAGCTGTTTTTTTTTTTCAGCGGACTTTGAATGTTTTTAACTATGTGAAAAAAACTTTTTTTCCAAATTTTTTTTTGCACTAGATTATACAAGACGTTTTCTATATCTAGGATTTTTTTCATAATATTTTGAATTTTTTATTTTTTGCCAAAATCGTGGTGGTTGTGAGCTATTTTTTTTTTGCTCGTATGATGAAAAGTACAATGATAACCAATAATACCAAATTTGAATTCTAAAAATATAAAATGTTATTTCTTTGAAATTTTAATGTGTATTGCTTCTAAACTCTATAAATGTAGATCTAAAAATGTTTTGGGAAATTAAACCGTAAGTATAATTTAAAGAAGATTCTTGGAATATTCCAACATATTCCAAAATAATATAAAATATTTTGAAATATTTTGAAATATTCCAAAAATATATTAAAATATTGTACATGGATGTCGTACGAAAATAATTTGCATTATAATAGATACTGAAATTGCACGAATATAGTAAATGGCATTAATATGATACGTATACGATACTGAATCCGCATTAACTAAAACCGCATGTTATCCGTGTCTTATTAGCTATGTAATGTAGATACACGATTAATGCACGGATTCCGTCAAGCACGACTTTCGTACGGAAACAACACTTTTTTGATAATCATTGAAAAGACACTGCATCGACACTCTAGTAATGCATGTCACTTCCGTACCGTAACGACACTTCTAAATGCACGTATGACGTGCGGAATCAGTGTTTAACGATAAACGCACTGAATCAGTGCAGAATCAGTGGGGTTGGAAATTCCTGATGTGATCTTGTCATGTGCGTGGGGTGCTGGAGTGGCCGTGATGGTCATGTTGTCGTCTTGTGCAGTGAGTGGCCTGTGAGGTGGCCTATGAGGTGGCCGTGATGGAGGTGCCCGTCATCTTTTGATCCGTTGGTGGTGGCCCTTAAGAAATGAAGAGTTTTGAATAA
The DNA here is from genome assembly GCA_022496805.1 of Pohlia nutans. Classification (NCBI taxonomy): domain Eukaryota; kingdom Viridiplantae; phylum Streptophyta; class Bryopsida; order Bryales; family Mniaceae; genus Pohlia; species Pohlia nutans. Next base: position 26,765,578 of record CM040101.1, on the reverse strand, counting down.
TCTTGTTCTTTGTTGTGGTGGTCTTGCTTGTTTTTATCGTTATGAGTGGTTTGTGTTGTGACTGTGGCGGTTGTTTGGCAAATACTTTGTGTTGCCTTAAAATTGCCTACATGATCATTATCACACGTTTAAAGTGATGGTTAATTTGTATTGTGCAGGTCGTAGTCTCACTTGCCCGAGCCCCAAGTACTATGAAGGACGGTCCTTGTGAGCAGCCGTCTTTTGTTGGTACAGGGGGTGATGCTACAGATGCTGATTCCGAAGAGGTACATGAAGATGAGTATTTGGGTCTCACTGAGGATGTAATTAGGAACCGGCAGAAGTTAAATGTGGTCGCTACAATTGCAAACCTCAGACTCTAGCCTCTAAATATCTCTCGACATCACATTCCGCTGTGTGGGCTGGTAGTGATGCCAATGGTCAGACCTACTTTCTCATGTGATTTGACCAAACTTGAGAAAAATTTTGTCCATGGATATCGGGATGGTGCAACAGTATTTTACGTTTCCGTCACGAACAAGCAAGGTGATGTTCAAGAGGTAACTGAGGAAGATAAAGTAGGATGGGGACCACTTTAGGACGAGGAAAATGAGAATTTCAATAAGTGTCTCCGAGGCATTCCAGAGATGCATCAATATATTAATATGATGTTCTTTGTGTGTGATGGCAACCACCGCAGAGTTGCTTAGATGAATCATATTGAGAGATTACATCAAAATGAGGAATCATGGCATTACTGGGTTGATGCAATCATTCTTGATACCAAAGGGAGAATTGGTGTTGTCATGCAAGTTATGCATGACATCAACAAGTATGTCCTCACTATTGCTTCATTCATTTAAATGTTATATCAATTGATTGTATTCATTTTGCAATAACTCAAATTTATGTGACTAATTGTGTTTTCAATTAGGCACACTGAGGATTCTCATGTAAAAACTAGCCTTGTTCACACATTATACAGAGTCAAGAAGTATGGAGCGATGCCATTGGAAATGTTCAATGAACTCCTCTCTCCAGTAGAGTTTATGAAGTGCCAATTGCACAATCAAAGATGTGTTTGGTACTCTCTCACACTCGAGGTGTTCACCGCCTTCATATTTCGGGTATATACTCATTATACGGTTTTTTGTATTTAACTCTTATACATGTGTGACTAGAATAAATATTATGAAATCAAATGTTTCATTTATTAATAAGTGCTTCCACCATTGTTAATTAGCACGAGATCGTTGTTGCGCCAATGCGGCTGCTCGATTGCACCGTGAACAAGTGAACGAGGAAGATGTTTCAGGTGCTAGTGTTGCTACAGCTATGCGTGCTGCAATAAAGGAAAAAACAAACAAGCTTAGTGGGAAGTTGGGCAAGCTAGCTGCAGTTGCCAACCCCGCTCTAGGTGATGAGTTTCTCAAGGACGTATGAAAACATTGCAATAATTCCTCTAGTTTCACTGGGTTCTATATTAATACATTGTTTTAATTATCAATTATTGAATCTTGTAGATTGAGAGATATTGGACAATGAACTCTATACCAGAGTTGACACTTGAAAAACTTCAAGCCATTGCTACCTCCAATGTAGCTCCTGATCACAAGGTTAGATGGATTGAACTGTTTAATTCTTCCATCGCAATCCCCGAAACATGTCGGTTTCCTCTTAAGCCTCTGAATGAAGAAAAGCTAGGCATTTTCCTTGTCAAGGCTTGATGGTGGGCTGGGGTAAGCAATTGGACAACCACTTATTCAATCCACTCTCATTATGGATAATGACCGCCCTTTATGTTCGGATGAGAACTTGTCTTATATTTATTTTGATGACATTATGACATTGATATCTTTTGAATATATTTTCCGCAATTTCCAGATAGATGAAAAGGCAGTAGAATCCTACGAAGACATTGTCCATGCAGACAACATTCCCATATCTATAGATTCTCCTCTCGAGCCTCTCTCATTGAGCGCATTTATAGAAGAATGGCGAATTCGTCTTCAGGACCACGCTTTCCTTTCGTACTTCAGAGGGCACGATCCTTTCAAGAAATCTGATGTTTTCTCTACATTCAAAGGCTTAGATCTTGCAGTGAAGCCTGTAATATTCAGGTAATCACACATACAAAACTCTTTCGTATAAGTCAATTATATCCATGTTTGGATTTTTGGCATTCAAGTATGTAATAAATGAATGGTAAGACAGTCTAAAATTTGTCAAATGTAAACAAGGACAACAACCAAATCCACCTGTATGAAGTTATCAATTTAATTTAATTAGAAACCTTGTGAATGAATTTAGCACAATTCTATGAGTGTAGTTCAAGTTTAATCAAAGTTTGTCATTTGATTAAAAGATTGTCAACTGCATAAAAATTTGTAAAGTGAAGTTTATGAATTTAATCACAACTTAGTCTATGTATTTCAGTTTACTCTAAACTAAATCCATGTGTGTCAATTGAGTCCACAATTCTCATTTGTTATTAGATTCCAATCAAAGGGTTTGAATTGAGACTAGGTTTGTGAAATGATTATATGTTTGATATATTGACAATCAATGATTGTCAATTAAAGTTTATTAATTGAATCCTTGTTTAATCAAAGTTTGACAATTGAATTTAAACTAAATCCAACAGGAACTTGATTTTTCAGTTACATTTATTTATTGATTTCTGTGTATATATGGTTAGATACTTCAAATACGAGCTTCTACCAAAACATGCGATTGCAAAAGAAGATCTTCATGTCTTCCTCAACACTTGGCTTGATCGATCATCAGACGTTTGTATGTTATCAGCGTCCCAACTTCGTACATGGACTACGACACACTTGAATTTGGGTGCGTGGTACCTTGACGGCGGCACAACGTTCACTCCGATACAAGAGGTAGATCTTAAGAAAGCGAAAGAGGCTGCTGGAATTGTAGTTGAGGACATTGTAGAGCTTGCGGCAATAGACGACAGTGAAGCTAGGGAGAAAGCGGTGAAGAAATGAGAAGAGTCGAACCAAAAGAAGGCTCAAAAGGTGAAAGATACCGCAGAGAAGATCGCCTTAAGGGAGAAAGAAAGAATTTGAAAAAGAAACTGAGAAGGCAGCTGAGAAAGGTAAGGGCAAGAAGAAATTGTTGGATGAAGAGAAGAACGCAAAGACTCAAGTGGGTGCCTCTTCTACTGTAGATGCTTGATCCCAACTAAACTCTGTGTCAGGCAGGCGTACAAAACGCGATTGTTCTTACGAACGCCTATCTCAAAGGCCAACTGTGGTTGACCTTGAAAGAGTGGACGACTACAGCGTTGATGAGTTCATTGTGAATACATCTCTGGCACAGATTCTTGGAGGTGAATCTGGTCCGTTGCCTAAACAGTACAAAGACTTGAAAGCACTTTTTAAAAAGGTTCGTGCTCGTTTATGATATGCTAATTTATGTTGTATATGTGATTATTGCATGACATCTATAAAGCGGATAGGAGTTTCAAAGGTGCTTTGAACAGGTGGTCTTGTGTAGACCTCATGATCGTGGACATGCCAGAGGGTCTTTTAGTTCCGGGCATCTCTATTCCGGCATCATTTGTTCCTCAGTGGAACTTTGAGACAAATGACTGGTTGCAGCGAATCTTTGACTTTGCAGATCAACACATTCACGATGATGGTGCCCTTATCATCATCTATCCCTTCCGTTTGACTACTAAGTCAAAAATATTGGGATACTGCAAGAGTTATGGGTTTGAGGTGTGGAAGGAATAGTGGGGGATGAACCGGCTTCATTTGACGTCATTAACTAACGCTTCTTTGACTTTGAGAACTACTCTAAAACCTTTTTTTCTAAAATTTCTTTATGAAGTTCATTGTAGTCAATTTTTAACATAATCTAATGATACTTGTTTGCAGACCATGCGCTTTGGGATTTATTTAGCAGTGAGGACCGTTGTATTTACTTCACCGTCCAAATTTGAATTTCAACCGATTCCCGCACTTGATCGCCATGGAGTAAATGTGGGACTAGATGACATACTACATAATTACATGGGCAAGGATGATCAGTTGATGAATGGTGAGAGGCCATGGAGAGGACCTCGTGAAAAATCGACTCGGTTCATGCAGATGTTGATTGAAGCTTGTTTTGTGCCTGGCAACGTGGTATTAGATTGCACTGCCGGTACAGGTAAGCATTAAATTTTTAAGTGTTTATGACCATTGATTATTTGGGACAATTATGGGCAAGAGCGTAAGAGTTTCCACACTCTAGTGCATCAATATCTGCCATTTTGTTTCTGACCTATTTACTAAGAGCTCTTGATCAGTACAGTCAAAATCGTTTATGGAAACTAATAGCTGGCGTTAGGCTTTCTCGGTCTAGTGGATCGTCTGACTAGTTCAGTTACCAAATTTATTATAGAACTAGGAATAGAAAAAGTTATAGGCTATGGTTGTGAGATATTTACGGGAGACTGATTGTGTAGGTTTGATCCACCGATATCTGGTAAAGTTAGAATTTTTGTAGATGCTGGTGAAGGACGCCCAAGTGCTCTAGATGGCTCCATTGGTATAATGACAGGTGGTTGTACAGCCATTTCCGATGCTCTAGTGATTGCAAAAGAAGATCCTCTTAGTGTTTCGTTGGTCGTTACATCACAAATTTAGCAAGTCATGTTTTGCAATGTTTTTCGTATGTTGTTAAGATGAACAGGGGTGATTACGTTTGACATATGTTTTACGTATGTTTATCGTAGAAAAAATGTACAAAGGACATATTACAAACATGTAAATTTTATCATGATGTGTTTTTTCATGTTTGTAATATGTCGTTTGTACGTATTTTATATGATAAATATATGTAAAATGTATGTCAAACGTAATCACCGCTATTCATCTCAACAACATACGTAAAACATTGCAAAAACATGACTTGCCAAGTTTGTGATGTAGAGTAAAAGAATTCCTCTTGAAAGCTGTCAATGAGTTGAATTTGAGGTACAACTAGTAGAAATCTTGTCCAACGGGACATGTGCTTAACCCCTAACCACCCAACCATGCATATTTTGCATGATGTATGGATTTGAAGTCCATTTTCTCATCCATCATGCACTTTTTGTAGTGTGGATTTGTTATTGAAACTTTTATGGGAAGTTAGCTCCGTGCATGTGTGGTCCGATTAGAAAGGGGATGATTTGTGAAATTTTTATGCCTCATTTCATATTGTAGTGTTCCACCCAAAATTTCGAAGATTTTAGTCTAAAAGTGCTCTTGAAAAAGTCAACTACTAAAATTAAGCAACCAAAAAATCTCCAAAAATCACTACACTTAGAGTATTACATTTCAACCCATCACAACAAATTTCATTATTAGATTGTCATTATCTTATTCGTAATCATATTACAAAAGAGTGTTAAAGTTTAAATTTGAAATTTAATACACAAATATTGGCAATAGCAATTGCAATTGTAACCGTATAGATAGAATCTAAAATGCATAATGTACAACTTTTATTCATTCATCAACTTGAAAATATCTCTCTTAGTTACATTTTATAATGCATCTTTGGAAAACTGCCAAATCTGAAAAGGGTGAGAACATTTAGGGGTTAATGACTAAATGCCCCTTGACACTAAAGACATGTCACAAGGGGCATTCAGTCATTAAATATATGTCCCGTTAGACAAGATTTCTACTAGTGTATGCCTAGTATCACTAAAAGAATAGTGGGATTCTATGGCTGGTTGTTATACGATTAGCTAACTACAACTAGTTAGGAGATTAATTTAAACTAATTTAAATTGATTTTTCGTAATCGTTATTTGCAAAAATCAACAATAAGTGCTCCTACAACTGGTGTAGTCGGCCGTACGACTATTGCAATTGGCAAAACAACTACTTCGTATAAAGTGGTCATCAATACTACTACTTGTGTTCAAGCATGCTTGAGGTACCCCAGTCAGGAACCAGGAATCAAGAATGAGAGAATTTTTAAATGTCACATTGTTTTAAATTAATGACATTTTTAAAACTATGTGGTTTTTAACTAAAATCATTAATTTTTAATTTTCATACTTATTAGGATTTAGTACCTGTTATCATATAAATGGAAAATAGACATGTATATATAAGAAATTTACCATGATTTTTTTATCTGTTCACTACCTTACAACTCACCTTTTATGTTTTAAACTTGAAATCCAAAAAAATCTTCAATTTTGAAGTCCTTTAGATGTAGCCCCTCCTTATAATATTTCAGAAGATCATGAAAATAATAAAAAATAGTTAAGAACCACATTTCATGTTTTAAAATACTACAATTGATTTCTGAACATCATAATCAGTATAGTCAATGTTAAGGGGGTTTTTCTAGGAACCGACCTTAAACGAATGAGACTACTCCTCACAAGACTACTCTTCGCTAGACTAGTCGCTAGAGATTGAGAGGAGTAGTAAGAGGTTTCTACAAAGGAGAACGTACTGTCGACTAGGAAAAAAGCACCAGTATGCTAGAGAGTCGACTCCTGCATACCCACAGACTACTGCAACTAATCAAGATACAACCACAAAGAGCGATACAAGAGCAATAAACAGCAGTAGTCTAACAGCAGTAGTCTAACATACTAGTGCGCACAAAAAGAGTTAAGACAAGAACGAAGTATAACTGAGGCTGCCAAGAAGATGTACAAAATGTATAGCAACCCCTCTCACAACGAGAGGGAAAGTACATATAGGAGACTGGTCTGACAGTGTGTCAGACTGGTCGACTGGAAAAGTCGGGTCGACCAGTCTGTACCAGCCTGTACTACTCAGTATCACCTGCCGGGTCTATACATGCTGGGTATAGACTAGCCTAGACTTAGCCTAAGGGAATATCTACAAAATATTCGGTTAACATTGCCCTCCCTCTAGGCTAAGTACACTCCTGTGGACTTTAGTCTACCCCGGTAGGTGACTATAGAAAAAACAAAAGGTCACGAGGAGTGACAAAATTACCCGTGGTGAATACTACTTCGAGCAGTCGACCGACTAACACTGTCGACTTGTCACTGGTTTATCTCGCTAGAGTCCTGGGTCATGGGGGAGGTAATTCCTACAAGTAACCCGGAAAACCCTGTCATGTCGATGCCGAGGGAATGCTGTGACGAGAACGATGAGTCGACTCGGGTGTCGACTGGAATTGGTGTGCTGGCTGGATTCGACTGGTCGGGTGCTGAGAGCTGGTCGCCTTGCTGCTGTAGTGGTGGAGGCTGACGCTCGGTTTCCGTGGTCGGTGGCGTCTGTTCTGTTGGGTGATGCTGCTCTTCGTCCTGTCGGTCGGGTTGTGTTGGCTGCTGGTCTTCCTGCTGCTGTTCTCGGTCTTCATCGTCGTTGGTCGACTCGCTGTCGTCTGCATCCTTGTCGTCTTCACTCAGCTTGACATCGGTAGTTACTACCTCGTCATCATCAGTCGACTGGTTTTCCCAAAGTGAATGGTCGGGCTCGTGCTGGCTCTGGTCTTCTTCCTCGTCTTCGTCGACTGGTGGGATCTCCAAGTCGGGGTGATCGAGCTGTAGCTGGTCGAGTTGGCGGCGGTACATGTTGAGCTGGTGGCGGTCGTTGCTGAGTGTATGAAGTAGGATCTTGATCCGGTTCCTCGCCTTCAGTCGGAGGCGGTACTTGCGCACTCGAAGTTTGTGGAGGGTGAGCTCCCTGGTCATGTACTTTTTAGACGACTCCTCGTTGTTCTTCAAATACTGGTCGAGTCGTCTGTTGCAGTCGACTGCCTCTGCCTGAGCTACTTGAAGACCGCGTTGGGCTGCTGCTACCTCGGATCGTACCGACTCGAGTTGATTTCGTACGACTGCAAGTTCGCTCTGATGCGTTTGCAGCTCCTGTCGACTAGCTTGGAGGTCGACTGTCAACTGGGTTACTGTGTTGTCGCTCTAGTTTTTCTCCTCGGTGACAGTATTGAGCGTGGTGCGTACCTTTGCCAGCTCGGCTTCTGTGCTGGCGAGTGTACCAGTCAGGGTGTCGACTTGCTGCTTGAAGGCGGATGAGTCGTTGGCTAGTCGACTGCGTTCCAGTCGAGTGCGGTTGAGCTCGGCTTGGAGGGTAATCATCGCCTGAACAGTCTCTAACAAAAGGCTGTCGACTCTGGAGCCGACATCTTCGAGTCGAGTGACGGATCCTCGTACCTCGTTCATCCGTAGGCGCAAGTTCTTGGCTAGCGATGTCGCTTGTTTCTATGGTGAGTCGGGTGTTGGTCGACTGATCCCAGGTGACGTCGGGGTCGGGGTGGTGGTGACACTGGCGGAGGTTGGCGAAATTTGACAGCTGGTGTCGGGTTGTATGCTGCTTCGAGGTTGAATGGCTCGAAGTCGGACAATGATGGTGCAGGTGTGTCGGGGAGGTGGATGTCGGCTGGGGACGGCGGTTGAGTCGAGTGGGTCTCACTGTCGGAGGTGGTCAAGTCGATGTTGCGTGATGGTAAGGCGCTCAACGGGGTGAGTTTACCCCGCTTTGCTCGTTTCTCTTTCCGCTCCCAGTCTCGTTTGCGTTGAAGGCGTGTCTCCCTTCTGTCGGTTGCTGGTGGGCTGCCAGTGTCGACCGCGGGTGCTGTCGGGTTGAGTGAGGGCTGTCGTTTGGTGCGCTGTGCCGCCGATGTTTTGCCCTGGTCGACTGGTGTGCCGGGTCGCCGATGTTGGAATAGGATATAGTCGGGTCCCCGGGAGTTGTTTTCCGAATTCTCCGACTGCCGCCGTCGGTCGTTGGTGTTCTGCTGGGGAACAGTCTGGTGCATAAAATCCGGTTTAGTACTAGGAAAGTGAGTGTTAAGGAGGAAATCTAATACCTCGGCTGAAGGGCAGATGGTAGTCTTCTGGCTCTGCATCGTCTTGATGTCGATGGCGAGCGAATTGAACATCCAAGTCGCCCAGTCCCATTGTAACCCTCGGTCGATAAGAGCCTCGACCGTGCAGACTACCTCGATCATTTCCGTGCTGATGTAAGTAGTCTTGCGTTTGAACCCTAGACCTTGAATAAACGCCGTCAGTCGCTTGTGGTGTTTGGGTAAGCAATAGCAGATACTAAATCCTTCGGCAGTCTTGGGGGTCGCCGTGTATTCCTCCAGTCGACCCGATGGGAACTCCTCGTGTGGAAGTGGCTCCATGCAGACACCGAATGGGAGATGTAGCACTCGGTTGATGACTGTCGGGTCGATGATGACCGACTGGCCGCGTACAATGGCCTCGATCCTCTTGTTTTTGGAGTCGACTGTAGCGGCGTTGACGAACTCCTCGATCAATTCCATTCGGGGCGCGCGCTGGTTGTTGTCCCAGTCGAGTGACACGAACTCTGACACCCCGATTGCCTTGATAAATTCTGCCTCGGTCGGGTTGGTGTGGGCGTACTCCCGCCACTCGCGAATCGGCCGCATCGTCTGAAAGGCTAGGGTTTTGTAGAGCCCTTCCTTCGTACGGATCTGGATGTCGTATCTAGGTGGGGCGGACGCCCAGGGACGACGCGGTCCTCGGTCGGTCGCCTTGCTCTTGGCCATCGACCGGTCGGCTTGAGATCTGCGCATACAACAACAAGAAAATGGCCGGGAAGTCGAGGTCGGCTCACTCACTGTTGGCCGGAGGGACGATGTGCGCGGTCGTTTACTACTGTTTCTACCCTCGTCTATTCCTCGCACGGTCGGGCTACGAGCTCGCTTGGCTAGTCGGCGCTGTCGGACTACTCTCGGTTTCCTAAAGCGCTTGCTAAGAATGCATAAGGCTAGAGCGGCGGCGAAGCGGTCGGGAGGAGGAGGAGCTACGTGAAAAGTGGAAGAAGCAAGAGGGGAGAGGAGGGCGGTGGCCATGGAGCTAAATACTTGAGCAACGGGCGTGGAATTGAAATCTGATGGGATAGGTTGGGACGGCAGCCATAAATGTGGCGGTTGTACTAGGGTTTGACTGGTCGGGTTGACCAACTGGGTCGACCAGTCGGGTTGACCAGTCAAATCGACTAGTCGGGTTGACCGGTCGGGTTGACCAGCCCGATCGACTAGCCGGGTTGACCAGTCGGGTTGACCAGCCAGGCCGACTAGTCGGGTCGCCCAGTCGAGTCGGCTGACAGATACTATGGCTAGATGTGTGGACTGGTGTCGAGTTGGGTCGTCTTCGTTCTGGTCTAGTGTTGACCGGATCTCAGATTTGCTAGTGAGCGGGCTAGACAAATCGGCTGATATATGATCTTCGAGGACTCGGTAGGGTTTGAGTTTGTTGATGTTGACTACTACCGGGTCGGGGTCAAAGTACTGAAGGCTGACTAGAAGAACAGTGTTGTTGGGGAGGGTATACTGCACGCGATAGGGGCCGAACCATTTGCTGCGCAATTTACCAGCATGGACATTCGTACCTTTCGGATGCCAAAGGACGTACTCGCCTACGTTGTATAGAGTCGACTGGCCTCTGATCTGGGCCCACTGTGCTCGATTCCATTGTTCGGTGCCATGGTTTATGGCTGCTGTCAGTCGGGTCTCGTCAAGTTTCTCTAGGTCGGTGACGCGGGCTGCGAGTACTCTCCGGGGAGTGAAGTCGGTAGCCGTTGTCGACCGTAGGGTCGGGATGATGTACTCGGTAGGCATCAATGGTGTCAGTCCATAGACTAACTGGAATGGTGTGTGACCCGTGACGACCTTGTAAGCTGTCCGGTACGCGAAGAGGACAGTATGGATCTGTAGATCCCAGTCGGTTCAATTTTTGTTGACTAGTTTCTGGAGCATCTTGACTATGACCTTGTTGGTCGACTCTGCTTGGCCGTTGCCTTGCGGGTAGTATGTCGTGGACGTCGTGTGTCGTAGTAAAAAGTGGTCGGTAAGGTTGCGAATGGTGCTGTTGATGAAATGGGTACCTTGGTCGCTTACTAGGTGGAGTGGGCAGCCAAATCGGGTAAGAATTGTTTCATACAGAAACTGTGCGGTTTCTCGGGCGGTGTTTCCTCGGAGAGCTCTAGCCTCGACCCACTTGGTGGCATAGTCGGTAGCCACCAAAATGTATCGACAGGCTGTATGTCGGGTCTTCTTGACTGGGCCAATAAAGTCGAGTCCCCATTTCATGAATGGTTTGGCTGGTAATTGGGTGACGAGCTTTGAGGAGACTGTCTTAGGAAGGCCGCCTGTCATCTGGCATTCATGACACGTCTGACAGTACCGAACAGTATCTTGGTGTAGAGTCGGCCACCAGTATCCAGCGTCTAGTATTTTTTCTCGCAGTGATGTCATGCAAAAAATGGCCTCCTGCATTGCCCTTGTGTAGTTCTTGGAGGATGGTGGTCGGCTGGCTACCGGTTAGGACCTGGCGAAGTTGGTGGTCCTTGCCGAGTCGGTACAGTTGGCCGTCGAGTATTTGGTACGGAATAGCTTTGTGAGTTATGCGCTTGCGAGCTTCCTTCGTCATGTGGGTTGGAAAGGTCCCGGTAGTCAAGTAGTCGACTATCGGGTGTAGCCAGTCGGGTTCAGTAGAAAAAAGCTGGGCGTCGACTGACTGGTCGGGTACGCCTATTGCTGGTTCTGCTCCCTCATTTCGTGATAATGCGTCGGCAACTCCATGTATTTTTCCTGGTTTATAAACCACGGTGAAATCGAATTCAAGAGAAAGTAGTAGCCAGCGTGCCAGTCGACCCGATACCTGTGGTTTGTTGATTAGGTACTGGAGTGCCAAGTGGTCGACATAGAAAGTGAATTTGTTACCTAGTAGGTAATGTCGGAATTTGTTGATGGCGTAAACCATCGCGAGTGCTTCCTTCTCGGTTGTTGTATAGTTCTTCTCCGCTTTGTTGAGTAGTCGGGAAGCATAGGCTATCGGCTGGTCGATATGGCCAATCGGGTTCTGTGCCAACATGGCTCCGACTGCTATGTCGGATGCGTCCGTGTGGATGTGGAAGTCCAAGGACCAGTTGACCCCAATAAGAATCGGTGCAGTCTGGTATCGAGCCTTGATAGTCTGATACGCTGTCTCGCAGGCTGGTGTCCAGTCGAATGCTTCGCCTTTCCTAGTCAGCTTGGTGATGGGTTCCATAATGGCAGCATAGTTTTTGATGAAGCATCGGTTGAACTGGGCTAGTCCGTTGAACGTCTGAATCGCCTTAACGTCCTTCGGGGTCGGCATGTCGACTAGGGCCTGGATCTTCTTCGGATCTGGAAACTTGCCTTCTCTCCCTACAATGTAGCCTAAAATCACACCAGAAAGAACATAGAAGATACATTTCTCTGGGTTGAGGCTTACCCCGTACTGTCGACATCGGTCGAAGACTAGTTTGAGTTTTGGTAGGTGGGAGTCGATGTCGCTGTAGACACTGAAATTGTCTAGGAACAGTTTCATGAAATCGCCCAGGTAGTCTTTGAAGATCTGATTGACTATGCGCTGGTAGGTAGGCGGTGCATTCTTCAATCCGAATGGCATAACGACCCATACATACGCCCTCCATTCGGTAATGAAAGCAGTCTTTGGTCGGTCGGTCGGGTGGATCAGTACCTGGTGGTAGCCTGAGAAGCAGTGGATGAAGGAATAGGCTTCATAGCCTATCACTGCGTCGAGTACCTCGTCCGTGAACGGAAGGGGGTACGGATCTTTCTTGGTGGCCGCATTCAAGCGTCGGAAATCAACGCATATGCGGAGTTTCCCATTCTTTTTGGGAACCACGACTATGGGTGATAGCCATGTAGCCTGGTCGACTGGTGCTATGAATCCTGCCTTTAAGAGTCGTTCGAGGTCGTCTTTAACAGCTTGTGCATAATTCGGGTTCATGCGGTAGCGTGCCTGGTAGCTGGGAGAGATGGTCGGGTCGAGCTCGATTCGGTGAGTCGCTATGTGTTCCGGTATGCCTCGCAAATCTTCGTACGAAAAGGCAAAGATATCGATGAACTCCTTAAAGAGGGTTTCGGCGCTGGCTCTGAGGCTAGGGCTCAGGTTGGAGTTTAGCTTCAACAGCTTCAGGTCGGTAGGGGTACCGACATTGACTTGGTCGAGTCGATCCTCCTCGTTGTGGTTCCAATGGGCGATGTCCATGAAACGCAGCTTGTCTTGTATCGGTGTCTCGTCTACCAACATCGTACCCGGCGTATGCTGGATATTCTGGTGAGTATTTGTAGGAAATGCAGTAGTCGGGTCGACTCTAGTCTGGTCGGCTGTCGACTCTGGAGCTATGACATGCCAGTCGATTGTTCCCACTGTGTGAAGGGTCGGGTCGGAGGCCATCAAGATTTCCTCCTCCTCGTCTGTGATACCTTCGGCGAAGTTGTAGCACACGAGTGCATGTGGTGTAACTGCCTCGTATCCTAATTGTCGATTGATCTTGACGGTCTTGACGGTGCCGTTGCCCATAATCTGAACCTCATTGTTGCTCCAGTCGTGTATGACTTTGGCGTGTCGGAGCCATGGTCGACCGAGTAGTAATCGGTAGTCCGACTTGACTGTCGAGCAGTCGATGACGATAACGGTAACGATGTAGGGAATGCCGTGAATGTGAATTTTCACGTCCCTTATCAATCCTTTAGGCCTTGCTATGGTGCCGTTGGCCATCTTGAGGTTGAAAGGCGCGGGAGAGGGCTTGGAGAGTCCTAGTCGCCGGCGTTCGTCTTCGGTGATTACATTGACTCCGGATCCGCCGTCAATTAGAACGTCGTCCACCATGTTCTTGCCGACGGAGACCGATATTACTGGCATATGTTTGTCGATCACGGCTGTAGCAGCTATTGTTACTTCCTCCGTAGTCGAGTATCGTGACTTGGTAGTCGACCCCTGTCCGGGATGAGTTAGACGATCCCTAACGAGAGTGTTGAGAGTCGGAGATGTTGAAGTAGGATGATTGCGTGGGCTGAAGTTGCTCATAGCCATGCGCATTAGCTAGAGTAGATGATGCGAATGAGCTAGACTTGCAACTAGAGAAGTGGTACTAGTTAGAAGTAATGAGAATTGGGTCTCCCAAGTGATATGGGCTGATCCTAGTGTACTAGGAGTGGAGTATGGGCTGATGTCCCATATGGTTTGCCAAGGGGACTCCTTTGGGTGTGCTACTTAAGAGGGGCAGCCCATGAGTAAAGATCATCTCTTTCCTATGCATTCCAAGTGTTTGTGTGAGGCTTTGGCATTCTAATCTAACCTTCAATAGGTTATGGGCCCACTCATGTGTTTTGCGTGAGTCAAAGATTAGATTGCTCATTGTGTGGAGGTCGTGCGTTGGAGCGCTGATTTTGGAGTATTGGAGCGCTGATTTGGAACTTTGGAGGGCTGAATTCGAGCTTTGGTGGGCTGATTTCGACATTGGGAGGTATTACAATCTTCCTACCTTTGATCTACGTGTTGGAGGGCTGAATTCGCACTTTGGAGCTATCATTTGTTGATTTGGAGCTTTTGGAGCACTTTGGAGCACCTTTGGAGTTTATACACGTCTACAAGGGCTGAATTGGAGCTTTGGAGCTTATTGGTGCTTGTTGGAGTATATTGGAGCTTATTGGAGCTTATTGGAGCTTATTGGAGCTTATTGGCTCAATTTGTGCTCAATTTGTGCACTTGTGTTGTTGCAAGGCACTTTTATGCTTTGAGGCTCTTGGGGTGAGTCTACAATCTGATTTTGGTATTGCAATTCTTGCACAAGGGTTTGGAATGTGAGTTATGCCCTTGGAGTGCTCAAAATTAGAGTTTGGGTTAGTGAAGCACAAGGGTGCTGATTTGAGTGGATTTGAGCCAACGAGTGCGCAATTCTCCTAGTTAGGGTGTTGTGGTATCATCTTGTGCAAATTCACTAAGAACCATCACGATTGAGTGTTGTGAGGTTGATGTGTAGCACAAAGGTGCTGATTTAGTGTTTGGAATTAGTTTGGAGGCACTAGAAGCACGTACGTGTGCAATTTGCCTCACAAATCACAAAATTGTCAAAAAATCATAAAAACAATTTTTCTTAGCTTTCTAGGGGCTGAATTTTGTGAGCGTACGTCCTTCAATCAAGGATATGGCTACATTTGAGGATGAAGGTGCTAAGGTTGTAGACAAGTTCGATGGCGTCAACTTCCACTTGTGGAAATTCAAGATGGAAATGGTCATGGCCGAAAAAGAATTGTGGGAGATAGTTGAGGGTAGTGAGGAACCGCCTTCGTCCGACGCCGAGGCTAGGGTACGAACTGCGTACACTCGGCGAGAGAAAAAGGCCTTTGCGATTTTGGCTCTTAATCTTTCTGATTCCCAGCTTTCTCATATTCGGTCGTGCAAGACTCCCGCCGAGGCATGGGCCAAGCTTTGCAATATTCATGAGGCAAAGAGCTTGGTCAATATCTTGTTTTTGAGGCGCAAGTTTTTCACCATCAAGATGGAAGAAAACGACGACATGTTGGCGCACATCAACAAAGTCAAGGCTCTTGCGGATCAGCTCAACGGCGCAGACGTCAACATTACGGACGGTGATATCGTTATGACGCTCCTCGAGAGTTTGCCGCCGTCGTACGAGTATCTTATCGTTGCTATGGAGAGTAGGCCCATTAGCGAGCTCACTCTTGATTATGTGACATCACGGTTGTTGCATGAACTCTCGCGGCGCAAAGAGAACGAGACTCGTGGCGATAGCGCGGCGCTTATGGCGAAGCAATCCAAGAGCGGTGCGAGTGGGAGCTCTACAGACAAGGTATGCTACTATTGCGGTAAGAAGGGTCACTTGGCAAAATTTTGCTACAAACGCAAGAGAGAGGAAAGTGCCAACAATACAAAGGTCAACGATGCAGGTGATGAGTACGCATTTATGACTAGCGTCTCTTCTTGTAGTGATGACGGGGACGAGTATGCAATGATGGCAAGTGACGTGTCATGCAATGGTAGTGTGATCGATTGGATTGTTGATTCGGGAGCCTCGAGTCACATGGCGCCCATTAGGACTTGTTTCCAATCATATCACGTCATATCTCCAAAGAATGTCATTTTGGGTGATGATACGGTTCTTCAAGCCGTGGGTAAAGGATCCATCGTCGTAGACACCGAGGTGAAGGGTCGTGTGAAGACAATTACCATCCATGATGTCCTCCACGTTCCCAAGTTGAAGGCAAATCTTTTATCGGTGCGACATTTGGTGATGAAGCATTTGCGAGTGGAATTTAGCGACCAAGGGTGTTTTGTGTTGTCTCCAAGTCGTGAGGAGGTGGCCATTATACACGAAGTCAACGGCTTGTACCAAATCAAGTTTTCCAAGATGCACGCGGCGGAATCCGCAACGTTGGTGCAATCGAGTTCAAACGAAGACAAGTTGGCGTTGTGGCATCGTCGTCTCGGGCATTTGAATGTCAAGAGTGTGAAAGCACTCCGTGGAATGGTAAGTGGCATGGATCTTGCACAATCACACGTCGCACCTAGTTCATTCACATGTGAGGGTTGTATTGAAGGCAAGCAACAACGCTCACCGTTTCCAGTTGATGGGGCAACTCGTGCAACCAAGGTTCTTGAGATTGTGCATTCCGACGTGTGTGGTCCAATGAAGACCACGTCTATGGGGGGTTGCAAGTATTTTGTGACGTTCATTGATGATTTTTCGAGGAAGATATGGTTGTATCCGATCAAAGCAAAGAGCGAGTGTTTTGAGAAGTTCAAAGAGTTCAAGGCGTTGGTTGAGAAGCAATCCGAGCACAAGATCAAGGTGTTTCGATCGGATAATGGCGGCGAGTTCATGTCCAACCAATTTGGAGAGTTATTGAAGAAAGAAGGCATTGCTAGACAAACCACAACGCCATATACACCACAACAAAACGGAGTTGCAGAGCGTGCAAATCGAACAATTGTGGAAATGGCAAGGAGTATGTTGCATGCACAAAATTTGGGTTTGGACCTTTGGGCGGAAGCGGTGGTGACTGCGGTGTACACACGCAACCGATGCCCGACGAGTGCGGTTCAAAACATGACACCAGAGCAAGCGTGGAGTGGGAGGCCACGCCGCGTGGAGCACATGCGCACATTTGGATGCATCGCATTTGCAAAGGTACCCGATTCTCAAAGAACCAAACTTGAGGCCAAGGCAACAAAATGTGTGTTTCTTGGATATTGTGAAGGTACCAAGGCGTACAGGCTCATGTCGCTCGAGACCAAGAAGATCATTCGAGCTCGTGATGTGACATTTTGCGAGAATTCCAAGGTTGAAGACAATTTGGACGATGGTCCAAGTGGGAGAAGTGGCGATAAACCAGCGATTGTGGACCAATCTTCCAAATCTCCCGTTATTGATATTGTTGATGAAGACGAAGATGACGAAGATGGTGGTGATGAGGAACATATTGAGGAGCGACCTTTGAAGACGAAGAATGGCAAGAAAAAGGCACAAGCAACGGCGGTTGAAGACAATGCATCCTCGAGCGATCGTCGTTATCCAGAGAGAAATCGTAGACCACTTGGCGAGTGGTGGAAGAATCATATTCTCCCTCAAGGTGAGGAGGAGCATGCAAACGTTGCACTTTTAGATGCTCCATTGACGATTCGTGAAGCGTTGAGTTGTGATGATGCAAACAAGTGGGAGCAAGCCATGCAAGAGGAGTACAAATCGTTGATGGACAATGGCACTTGGGAATTGACTCCCCTCCCCAAGAATCGCAACGCTATCGGTTGTAAGTGGGTATTTCGTGCAAAGAGAGATGCAACGGGTGATGTGGTTCGTTATAAGGCAAGATTGGTGGCAAAGGACTTTTCACAAATCGAAGGTGTTGATTTTCATGAGACCTTTGCACCGGTGGCGAAATTCACCACTATTCGATGCATTTTGGCCATCGGGGCTGCCATGGATTTGGAAATGCATCAAATGGATGTGAAGACGGCGTTCTTGAACGGCGAGTTGGACGAGGACATCTACATGGTACAACCCGAAGGATTTGTGCAACGAGGTAATGAGAACCTTGTTTGCAAGTTGAACAAGTCATTGTATGGGTTGAAGCAATCTCCACGCGCATGGTATCAAAAGATTGACACGTTTCTTGTTCATATCGGGTTCACAAGGAGCATCGCTGATCACAGCTTGTATTTCATGCAAAAGGGGCAACATGTGGTCATCGTGATCATATATGTGGATGATTTGATCATCCTTGCAAGTTGTATGAGCTCTTTGAAGGCATTGAAGGCAATGCTTGAGAACGAGTACGAGATGAGTGATCTGGGTGAGTTGCACTTTTGTTTAGGAGTTGAGTTTGTGCGAGATAGAGCAACACGCACCATAACAATGAATCAAAGCAAGTATGTTATGGATGTTCTCAAACGCTTTGGCATGGAGGATTGCAAACCGGTTGGCACTCCATTGGATGTGAATTCCAAACTCGTGAAACTCACCGATGAGGAGTATGCATTAGAGGCTCAATCTATGGTGGATGTGCCATACAAGCAAGCTGTAGGGTCATTGATGTATGCTATGATTGCAACAAGGCCGGACCTTGCGTATCCAATCAGCGTTGTGAGTCAACACATGGCAAGACCGGGTTCAAGTCATTGGGTTGCGGTCAAGAGGATCATGCGCTACTTGAAAGGCACAAGTGATGTGAGGTTGTGTCTTGGAGGTGACAACATTGTGTTGAGTGGGTATTGTGATGCGGATTATGCGGGTGATACCAATGATCGTAGATCCACCACGGGGTACATGTTCAAAGTTGGATCGGGGGCCGTTTCATGGAATAGCAAGCGCCAACAAACCACGGCCACGTCAACGGTTGAGGCGGAGTACATGGCGACGAGCCACGGTACGAAGGAGGCCATTTGGTTGAGGCAACTAATGGCGGATGTGAAATGCACTCAAGAGGAGGCTACAACAATCATGTGTGACAACCAAGGGAGTATGTCATTGGCGAAGAATCCAACGCATCACTCACGTACAAAGCACATTGATGTGCAATATCACTTCATTCGAGAGAAGTTAGAGATGAAGGTGATAGAGTTGAAGTATTGTCCAACGGAGCACATGGTGGCGGACGTGCTCACAAAGGCTCTTGCGAGAGATCGACATCAAAGACTAGTGGTGGCATTTGGGCTCGAAGGCTTTGGCTATTCGCAAAGTGGGAGTGTTGAAGTAGGATGATTGCGTGGGCTGAAGTTGCTCATAGCCATGCGCATTAGCTAGAGTAGATGATGCGAATGAGCTAGACTTGCAACTAGAGAAGTGGTACTAGTTAGAAGTAATGAGAATTGGGTCTCCCAAGTGATATGGGCTGATCCTAGTGTACTAGGAGTGGAGTATGGGCTGATGTCCTATATGGTTTGCCAAGGGGACTCCCTTGGGTGTGCTACTTAAGAGGGGCAGCCCATGAGTAAAGATCATCTCTTTCCTATGCATTCCAAGTGTTTGTGTGAGGCTTTGGCATTCTAATCTAACCTTCAATAGGAGATAGCTGTAGTAAGTCTCGAATTGAGACCTGTAGTTTGCAGTCCTGTAGCTGATCAAGGATCTGCTGTTGGATAGTACCGAAGGCGATGTTGTCGTGGTCGACTGGGGCTGAAGTCGGTTGGGTTGACTCCTCTTCAGGGGTGATCGTTTGCTGCGGTAATGCATCCGCGTCCCAGTCGAGTGAGGGTGAACCCTCAATCGACTTTGGGTCTTTAGTGGAAGGCGTATTTTCCAACTCGACTTGGAGTTGACGAACTTCCTGCATCATTTGATCACGGAGTAGTTCCTGGGTGGTCCAGTCGGTCGTCTTTAGAGGTTCGTCCGCAGTCGACTGCTCTGAGGTCGACTGGCTTCGGGTAATTGCTGCGACCGTCAGGACGCCCACCGTAGTGTTCGGTAGTTCTTCGATGATGACTGAAGACGAATTGGGCTTGTTCTCTACCTGTTGGTTAAGGAATTTGACCACCTTCGGATCCTTGAGCATGGGACACATGTGGGTCGGATGGTCGAGGGTTTTGCAGAGAGAGCATGGAAATAGGCGTCGAGGTGTGCCATCTCTGGGCGGTCGACCTCTCGATTCAGGTGTAGTCGATACTGGTGTGGCTGCTGCTACCGGGACTGTCGTGTTTGCCGCTGCACGCCTTTTGCCAATCTCGCTCTCCGGGTTGAGCCAACAATCACGTTCGGTATGGCCAGTCTTTTTGCATTTGGTGTAGAATACCTTCTTGGCATTTTCAGCTCGATCGGTAGTACCAGTCGAGTCGGGTTCTTTGGGGTAGTCCACTTTCTGCTAGCTTGGCCGACGTCTTGGCCTGGGCTAGTGTCGATCTGGGTAGTCCGACTGTGGCTACCTGCAAATACTTCAACAAACCAGCTCGGAAGTTGCTTAGTAAAAAATTATCAGCCGGATGGACCTCAAACTGGCTAGCCAGTTTCATCATCCGCTCGTAGTAGTCGTCAACCGACTCCTTCGCGTCTTGTTTAAGACTTCGGAAGCGTAGGTACGCCTGGTCATCATTGTCGATCTCTTGGTATCGATGTTTGAAGGCATCAACTATGGAATGTAGGTCTTGGTGTGGGTATGACGCTCGATGGATAGTAAACCAGTTGTAGTTACTGGCATCGACTAACAAGTTCCCAAATAATGCGATAGTAATCACCTCATCTGTTTCTCCATTCAAAGTAAGTGCATTGAGGAATCGATTTACATGAGTTATGGCACACTTACCTTCCTTGAAGGTAGGCATGACTACCGGTTTACGAGCAGTCGTTCGAGATGGGACTGCTGCTGTCGGATAGGACGGTAGATGTGGTATATGTACTGCAGCAGTCGGGTATGGTATCGACCGAGGGTTGTTTATCGCACATTGGTCGGTGTAGTAACCGTACGAACCACAAGATGCACACAAGGGAAGTGTGGGTCGGTACTGCTGAGCGGTCGGTAGGATTTGAGGCTGGGGGACTATCGGTCGACTATACGTGAGTTGTGGTAAAGGCATAGGTTGGGCCTGTATAAAAGATGTATGGTTTTGGTGAATGGGAATGCCTAGTGCGGGCTGGTTTTGATAACTAGGGTTAAGACTAGTTCTGGGTGTTGATACTCGAGGAGTCGTAGTTCTTGGTGTCGACTGGTCTAGGATCAGAATATTCGGCTCATGAGTGTGAGTCCGAATAGTCGGTAGTATGGGTCGAGATGTTACTAGATCATCGCCTCGGTTAGAGTGAAAAATTTCTCTAATCCTCATGGCTAAGTCGGTTTCAAAGTCGTCTGGGTTAGTCGGGTACTGATTTTCTGGTACAGGTGTCTGTGGTCGACTATTCATTTGGCCAGGCGAACTATGTTCCTGGTGAAATAAGGGTAACTGGTCCGGTCGACTGGGTTGAGACTCCAAGTAGCCTGGTTCTAAAGTCGGGTCGTGGTTTGATAACAGACATGCAAGTCGGGAGTCTAATTCTTCCCGACTACGACGTAATTGGTTAATCTCTGCCTGTCGTTGATGAGAAATGATAGTAGGGTCAGTCGTATATCTTACCAGTCTGTGACGCGCACTGGCTAGTCGTTCCGGTAGGTCCAGTGGATCTTGTGATACTCGACGTGGAGAAGGCGGGTTGGACATCGCCTGTAGCGCCATAGTCGGGTGGGTATAATGTTGGGTCGAGGTATACCTAGTCGGTGGTATCTCCAGGGGTCGGGTCGGGAGATTTGCAATTCCGCGTCCCATTGGCACGGACGTCTCGTGGAAGATGGCACCTTCTGGGTTATCCATCATTCCTTGTGTGAGTTCCCGGTAGTGTTGTAGTGACGGGTCGGTAGAGGTTGATGGTGCGACTTGCCGCCGCGTCTCGTATATCGGTCGGGTGTCCATTTCCTGGGTAGTATTTCGTACTACGGCTAGTGGACTCATTTTCGACTGTAAATTTCTCCATTCTCTGTAAAAACGGGGGTTAGTAAGCTGGTCGGTAGTCAGTTCGAGTGGCAAGGGTGAGCCGGTGGCACGTGTACGCGGTCCTGTCATAGTGGTGCCGTGACGGTTTTTTAGATCTAGATCTGAATCTGGATCTAGATCTAGATTTGTAGGAGTCGGGTTCTGAGATCTGGTTGGCTAGCCTTTTGTGTGGGTTTAGTCGGTTGCACTTGGTACCGTAAACCTCTTCTACAGACTGCTCTTACAGATTCCTGGTCAGAAACATTATCGACTGATCTCTACGCTGGCCGACTTTCACATATGGATTTTTGAGGTGTTTTTTGGATGTAGTCGTACTTTATAGCTTGCTTAGAACGCTCAATTTTTGTGTAGGAAGCAGATTACTGCTATTTCCCAGGGACGTAACGAGCATCTAGCGATAGCCGACCGGACTGACTACTGGCTAGACGTACAAGAAGGCTGATTTCTGAGCTGAACTTTGCATGGTCGCCAAATGTTAAGGGGGTTTTTCTAGGAACCGACCTTAAACGAATGAGACTACTCCTCACAAGACTACTCTTCGCTAGACTAGTTGCTAGAGATTGAGAGGAGTAGTAAGAGGTTTCTACAAAGGAGAACGTACTGTCGACTAGGAAAAAAGCACCAGTATGCTAGAGAGTCGACTCCTGCATACCCACAGACTACTGCAACTAATCAAGATACAACCATAAAGAGCGATACAAGAGCAAGAAACAGCAGTAGTCTAACAGCAGTAGTCTAACATACTAGTGCGCACAAAAAGAGTTAAGACAAGAACGAAGTATAACTGAGGCTGCCAAGAAGATGTACAAAATGTATAGCAACCCCTCTCACAACGAGAGGGAAAGTACATATAGGAGACTGGTCTGACAGTGTGTCAGACTGGTCGACCGGAAAAGTCGGGTCGACCAGTCTCTACCAGCCTGTACTACTCAGTATCACCTGCCGGGTCTATACATGCTGGGTATAGACTAGCCTAGACTTAGCCTAAGGGAATATCTACAAAATATTCGGTTAACAGTCAATTAAAAACACTTTCCATTAAGTATTTACATTCTTTTTTTATTTTTGAACTAAAAACTCACACTATGACATAGTCTTGAATGTAGGCTACAAGAATCATATTAACAACTTTAATCAATTAATATAATTTTTTTAATGTACTTCCATATTGTATTCTACTTGAAGCAAATGAAGCAATATTAAAATCATGCTTTTACAATAAGATTTGTAATCTAACCTATGTTAAAGGAAAAAAAATTACATTTTTATAGTGTGACATTCCTTATGGAGTACCCCGAGCATGCTTGTATCCACAAATACAATCTTTGGTGTAAGCATTATTTTTGTAGTTATGAATACGACTATAGGTATAACTAATGTTGATATTTTCTTTTCATTCTTTAAAGATCTATTTTTCTACATTATACTATACACCAAAATGAATCTAAATATATACTTTACTACCTAAATTTTCCACATTACAAAGTTTTTTTCATTACTACAATGTAGGTCATCAAAAATGTTGAAAATGTCCAAAGTTCGCTACGAAAAAGAAAACAGCTCCTAGCCATCACGATTTCAGAAAAAAAAATTAAAAAAAAAGGTTTTTGAAATTTTTCTTACATATACAAAAATGCTTGCATGATCTACTACAAAAAATAATTTTGAATTTTTTTTAAACATCGCTAAACATGTCCAAAGTCCGCTGCGAAATACAACTCGTAGCCATTTCAATTTCGTCAAAAAAAACATTATTCAATATTTTTATTTTTTTCTATATATACAAAATGCCTAAAAAGATTCTTTTTTTTTAAATCTGATTTTCTTTATTTTTATTTTCAACATGGCAAAAAAATCCTCGATGACATTGTTCATTTATAATTTACAAAAACTTCCAATCTCTTACACAAGCAAATTGATGTAGTGTGTTGGTTTAGTAGAAGTGTTTGGAGATAGAAGGTCAAAGGGTTTGAATTCAGTTGCCGTCATTAGGACTTGAGTGGACCCTAGGCAGGCCCTGAAATTTCCGACAGGCCTAGATTTTTTATTTTTGGTTTGAATTGGAAAAATTGTTTTTAGTTGTTTAGTTAGTTGTTTGGTTATACAACTAGGCACAATCATACTTTAAATTGGTCCGTAATGACTAGAACACTATTTTTCCTATAATTTACTGTTTTTAGTCGTTTTACAAAGAACGACTAAAAATCAAGTCATATTTTTAAGTCACAGAATCCCATTTTTGTTTTAGTGTGTAGTTTCGTCAAAAGTTACATCCCGGGAGATAACTACTTTCGTTACAATCTGATCAGAGCACCAAATATGCTTTATTCTCCTCGTCATAACCAACTAACACTGCTATTATGACCTTTGGTTCTAACTTGGTTCTATGAGCATCTAGAATGTGTAGGTAAGCCCAACTTCCATACATTCAAAGGTGACTTTGGATAGGTATGAGATGTGTAAGTTTCTGATAGGGCGTCTGCAATCTTACTGCTCGTGTGGGACAAGGTTTATTTAAATAGCAATTTGTGCTAATCGCTTCTTCCTACAAGTAATTTGGCATATTGCCACCAAACACTAAAGTCCCGGTCATCTCCAAAAAATATGATTCTTTCATGTTGTAGAAAACATCTCATATTTTTAGATCAAGATCCTAGTTAATTGTTGAAGACAAATGCAAGTGGAATTATAAATTTTCAAAGTCGATAATGAATTAGCTATGAATTTTCTAAAAGTGTTGAAGGTAATACCCAATAAGCACCAAGCACTAGAGGAGTGAGTAAACAACAAAAAATAGCCGATAAGTACCAGAAAAAACGGAACCTTATGAGTGGCCAAGAGAAGTTTCACTTAGTGGTTATGCAAAGTAACACTAGCGTTCCAAGATGAGCCAAAACTTAAACTCACTAAATTTCTCGAAATTGATCTTGGTATAGAGATTATGATGAAAAGCAAGTGTGATTGTAGCTACTAATGTCCCAAATCTACTTGCGTTGAAGTTTTAATTTTTTCTCGGGGATCAATCAATGTAATTGCAAATCTTCAGGATTTTTGTGTTCTCGTAATAGACATTTACAATTATCTAGTTAACATTGAGTCAAAAATTATGGAATCCAAATAAGTCATGAAAGTAATGAAATTATTCTTAGACACAATGCATCCACGTGGTCCTTTAGGGGTTAGAAGGCCTCAAATTATTTATAATTTCAGAATGCAATAAAAAAATTCATCTACACAATATTGCACACTATTTTGGTGGCAAATTCAATCATAGATAGTACAAAATAAATTGAACTGTGTAGTTAGAGTAGCAACAACTAATATCATCATTTGATCAAAATTGGATGAAAAATCAATCAAATGGATGAAAAACTAACAATATAAAAAAGGAAATCGTGTCTAACTTTATCATTTCAACAAAATAAATTAGTAGTTTGGCAATATTTCATTGCAGAAGAAAATGTCAAAAAGAAAAGAGGAAAATGTTTAAATAAATTAGAGTTTCATGAATTGAAGACATTATTTATTCTCGTTGGACAATTTACCATTTATTATTAACAATTTATTTTTTCTTATTACATTTACACTAGTAGGAATTTGGTCCTTTGTGACTCAAATGGTCCCTTCTGACTCAAATTGAGTCATAAGGGACCATTTTAGTCATGAAAGACCAATCATAAACACAAACACAAATGACAGAAAGGACCAAATTTCTACTAGTGCTATTTTCTTAATGGCTCTTAATTTGGTCAACAAAAGTCAAGATGAAATATTCATCACTATCTTTTTGATGTAGTTGAGCTTCAAAATCATCTTCAGTTGGAAAAGAAATTAATAAAGGAATAATTAGCATATACTAATAAGCATGTTGATAAATATTTACAGTGACGAACAAAACTGAGTATTGATTTGAAACTTTCTCATTCAAACAACCATACCATGAGCATCAATGGGCAAAGTCCAAAAGTGAATATACAAAAGTTGTAGTGTGCGACATATAACACATTACTACATAAGTTTGAAGAAAAACTCAATTGTGATTTGAAAGAAAATGGATTTCAAAGTTAGCCATGTCTAAAACTCGGTTTTGTGCGATATAATTCGGAACTACTTTAAATTTTGTCAATTTTTTCTTAGAGCTTCAAAAAAACTTTTTGTGCCTTGGCATGTTGGTATACATCATTTAAGATTGTTGTACACAAAAATTGAAGGAAGTTGATATTTATAGAATTAAAAATATTCACAATTTGACAAACATGCAAATGATGTTGGTTCTCACGATATTTGAATATTTTTTTGGAATTGAGAGCATGGGACTGCATTGGCCATTGTATAGAGAGCATAGGTTGCAACATGAACCATTGTTACATCTTAATGCCCTTGCATTTGAAATAGTTGTTGAATAGGCCAATGCATTCAATTTATATGTTAGAGCTATATGATGCAATTTTTTGGTCTAGGTTTTTTGTACAAAAACTAGAGTTCATGACGCACATAATCAATCCTACAAATCAAAAAAAAAAAACATATCATTTTCAATATCATCAAAAAGTTCAAAACTGCCAGAAATTACACTGACTTTCATAAAATTGACAATTTTTTGATGATATTGAACACAAAAAAAACAAGTTGTTCAATTGGTTGATTGAGTACGTGTGTCATGAACTCTAGTTCTTGTACAAAAAACCTAGACCAAAAAACTGCATCATATAGCTCTAACATATAAATTGAATGCATTGGCCTATTCAACAACTATTTCAAATGCAAGGGCATTAAGATGTAACAATGGTTCATGTTGCAACCTATGCTCTCTATACAATGGCCAATGCAGTCCCATGCTCTCAATTCCAAAAAAATATTCAAATATCGTGAGAACCAACATCATTTGCATGTTTGTCAAATTGTGAATATTTTTAATTCTATAAATATCAACTTCCTTCAATTTTTGTGTACAACAATCTTAAATGATGTATACCAACATGCCAAGGCACAAAAAGTTTTTTTGAAGCTCTAAGAAAAAATTGACAAAATTTAAAGTAGTTCCGAATTATATCGCACAAAACCGAGTTTTAGACATGGCTAACTTTGAAATCCATTTTCTTTCAAATCACAATTGAGTTTTTCTTCAAACTTATGTAGTAATGTGTTATATGTCGCACACTACAACTTTTGTATATTCACTTTTGGACTTTGCCCATTGATGCTCATGGTATGGTTGTTTGAATGAGAAAGTTTCAAATCAATACTCAGTTTTGTTCGTCACTGTATTACCAACAATATTTATAGGTTTCAAAGACATTTTGTAAAAATGAATCAATTGTATATTATTTCTTAGTCTCTGTTTTAAATTTTTTATTGTTCAATTATTATATTTATACTTGAAAAGATCACTATAATTGTTTTATTGTTTATTACACTCTCCATTTGCAAATAAAAATAATGTCTAAATTAGGTCTCGTGTTTTTTCAATAATTTCGAATAGGTCATATGGAGATTGTCTAATTTTATTTATGTTTTGACAAACACATACAATATTCTTTATGAATTATGGTGTTATCAAATGTGAAACCATGTGAATTATGGTGACATAAGATTTTTTTTTTTATAATATGGTCAATGAAATTAGTGCCATATGTTTCAAAAAAATTGCAAAGATCTATTTCAAGATGGAAGATGTATGTATTATAAGGCAAAGAGGGCATATTTTGCAAAGGTCCTCTACTTTCAAAATGTTAGTTGCCTACCGGCTTGGGCATTATAAGAGCCAGCATCTTCTTGATGGTAGACTATTACGTTCTTAGATTATGTTTCGACTCCTGCATCTGTTAGCAGTGATTTTGACAATATTGTTGGTATATGCATTTGCATTGTTTGGGTGGCAAGTCATTGTATCTGCTATAAACGTGACAATCGTTATACTAAAATGTTGTTTTATTGCCATAACACTTCTCTTCTTATTCATACTCTTATATTGGTGATTTCATTGACGACCAACATTGGAGAAAATCCAACATTGATATGGTCCATAAGACTTGTCCCTAAGTATCCCTATTCAATAACCCGATTTATTTTATATTTGTAAAGTAGCAAGGATCGACATGGTCATATGTGTACAACAAAACAAAAAATACTTGTATATGAATCTTTTCACCTAGACACATGTAAACATTTTTATAAACTTCTTGAAAACTCAATGAAAACTACAGGGACCAAATTCAATGAAATTTTCTATAATGCTTCAGCCATTGAATTTAAATGATCAAGGGAAAAGCACATCAGAGAATTCAATACATGAATTGACTTCAAAAATTACGAAGAAGAACACCGTTTACCGAGATTAGGGATGTCCTACAATTGGCTCCAGAAAATAAACTTAACACAAACTTTGTTAATGAAGTGCCAATACAAATTCACCACTAAAATATGCATCATGACCAGAAATACATCACACTCTACGCAAATTGTAAGGTAAGTATGTGAATCTAAAACCAAAACAACTTATATTGAGGATAGTTCCTATTCTTTATTGATTATGGGCTAGCAACTGAAAGGAAATTCCAACTCTCTTCAGTTCATAATATTTGAATACCATATGTAAAAGTTGTTGGACTCAAACTATTTTGACCTAATGCCTATACAATATCTGATATTCAGCTAATGTAAATTTTCATAATCAACATGTATTTATTCTTAGTTGTTGAAATTAGGACACATACAAACATGATTGACTCTGAAATATTATGGGATTTCAGAGTTGTGAAATGACCTCTAAAAGATACACTCTCTTTGAGTTATGTATGTGCTTAAAAGAAATTTAAAAGGCGTCCCACAAGAAAATTGTAGCATCTCCAAGAATACCACCACATGATTACACAAGTCATTGACCAAAGAGGTTTCGTGACCATTTAGCAGATTAAAACAACAGACATCAAAAATTCATAACACCCACACTTGCCAGAAAAATATAACTACAATTGCCATGACCTCACATGCCTGTATATGACAAAATTTGTATTCTTTCAACTAAGTTACCCTAAAACTTATTTTTCGATTTTCAAAAAATAATTATTTGGCACAGTAGTTCCGACCCTGCCCTCAATCCACTACGGTATGAGCAGCAGTGAATAAGTTACCCCAAATATCAGCAGCAATGGGGAACAAGTACCTTACCTGACATGCAACAGAATTTGGCCTCATTCATAATTCCATACTCGAATGAATCAACAAACTGAACACCCCTACCTATTTTCTTTTAAGTTCCCCTGGACTGTTTAATTTTTCCTCATTCCCCGTATCGGTCCATTATTGAGTCAGAAACACACTAGTTAGATTGAAGTGAAAAGAAAATATTGCTGTTTCCAGGGTGATTCCCACTGATGCCAGTACAAAACCGCATATGCACTCGTGAACATAGCGAAAAGTTTCAGAATACAGAATAAAAAATAGAGACCGACACTGGCTCACAATACCTACAAACTGTGCTACAATTTAACTGAACTCATTCTTTAACGATGATCGATCCTCACTGTCCGGACGACACTAGGAAGTTATGATTGATTTTAAAACTAGTTAATGAGGCACATTCATTCATTCATTCATATTCATTCTACGGAGTGAGTCCATGTGCTCAACCAGTGAAATCAACTATTCTGAAGTGTTTTTCTGCCCTTGAAACAACTGAAAGTAGTGACCACCGTACCCATGCATGCCAGCCAATACCGACGGAGTGTTCACGATTCAACCTGGATGGATGATGACAGTTCAGTTGGTGCCGGTGTAGTAGGAGGAGAGAGACCCGGTTTGCAGAGAGGCCACTGTCGGTATTCCTGTGTGCGTGGATTGACTCCCGAAGGTGGCATACTGTCCATACTGGGAAGGATTTCCGTAAGGTTGAGGTGATGTGGAAAGACCTCCGTACTGGGGATTCGTCACCAGGCCCCCGTATGTCGCTCCCGTCCCATACGCCAGCGGTGTGTAAGCTGAAAAGCTGAGTGTCTGAGGGGCCCCCGAGGTCGCCATTTGAGGCCGAGAATAACTTGACATGGCAGGGTTGATGGAGCTATATCCCTGGTTCGCTTGCGGCATGGACTGTAATTGCACGGACGCTGCCCCTTGAGGTTGATTCCTCTCTCTCTGACCCTCTGCAGCAAGCTTCACAGTCACGTGCCTTCCCTGCACAGCCAAAATCATACAGTATGTTTCATTCATATTGATCTACTGAAGCGCAACTTGCAGGATACCGACTTATGGTTAGTATCCACCTTCAGGAACTACCTCATGAACCAACTTTGTCAGTCTCCGAGGTAGCCAAGGGCAAGAACACTAATTCAATCGAAACGGGAGAGACGAATAAATTTTAAGATAAAATATATTGCTCATGTCCTACGTCAATAGCTTGTAGTTCTTTTGGTAATGAACACTTGTCTAACATATATAACTACTTAGATTTCCTTTTAAAAGTGAAACTGAAAAACAAGCAATGGATTGCCAATTTCACACTTACTTCAATAGTCTTGTTGCTGTCCTCCATTGCCCTCTTAGCTCCTTCGATTGTCTTGAACGTCACGAAGGCAAACCCTCTGCTATCATACCCAAAACAACACGGACCCATGTTACATAAGCCTCTCGAGATGTCCCAGTTTATGGTCACTCGTGAATCTGAAGCTGACATTCTCTACACAAAGACCTATAATTCCTACTTCCTTTCTTTAACGTACACTAGACGTAAACACAGGTTAATTATGCCATGTGCACTGGTTGAACGTTGCTAAATTATATTGAGTACTAATCTAGAAGTCCTATGGATCGATTTAACACCTGCCCACAACAAAGGAACGGTAGTTGGACAGTAGAGACCTGGATTTGTTAGTGTTCTTGTCGTACGCAATAGCACCTTCCTCTATCTCTCCATATTGTGAAAATATATTTAGCAAAGTGTCACTGGTTGTTTCATATGAGAGACCCCCAATATAGAGCTTTCTCTGTGCTTGGTCTGAAGAAGACGTTCCACTTGAACCACCAGCAGACGCCAGATTGCACACTGTGATTCGGCCCTGCACAGATATGAAGACAATTGTATAACGGCTGAGGCAGCTGCAACCTCTACGGTTACGCATGCCTAACTGGATTTTTAGCATGAAAAACTTGGGTCTTGTACCATCCTACCTTCCCTTGATTCGACACTGCAGCCACTTTAAATATTACCTCCAAGGTTGATCTACGTTATTCTGCCTCCAATATTGGCAGACAACCCAAAAGAGGCGGCTAATTTATCAACTGCAGAAACCTCAAACTTGCTTGCTCAACAGACATCAAACATTACAAAAATCGCACTAAATGGCTTACATCAATATTCTTGCTGGGTTCCTTCAAAGCACGCTGTGCTGAATCCATGTGCTTGAAAGTTATGAACCCAAAGCCTCGTGATTTCCCAGTTCCTTTGTCTGTGATGACACAGGCCTCCTCAACCTCGCCATACTGTTCAAATGCCTGTGTACATGAGGAATAAAGATAAGTATTCTAGAATAATATTATGAAGAATGATCGATCTTCCTAGTCAAGATAACAATCCCAGGCCTGCACCTAGCTTTCTTTGCAGAAAAACTGGCAAGTGAGCGAATAACTGAGAACAACGTCACATTAATACTATTATTTGTTTGGGATCTCATATATCAATACAACTGTCAGCAGATACTCAACCTGCAACTTATGGCCTATAATTAATTGAGGAAATGCCCAGTGTCCGTCCGTGTAAATCATGTAGACGAGGTTCACCAATGATTTCAATGATGGGCAAGGAGAAAAAATGGGAATATTTGCATCCTACCGATTGCAAAGATAACGCAAAGTCCCAGCAAGTGAGCCCAAATCAGATAATACAGTAAGACATAGTAATGGGGTATCACAACGGATCACCATGATTCCACAGAGACTACATAGTATGTCCCCGCTCTAGTTCAAATAAAGAGCCAAGTGCAGACCATAAGATGAAACCTTTGAATACCATACAAATATCCAAACAGTTACAGGCCCCCATAGGAAAACGCTAGTAAGGGCAATAAAACCTAGTACGTTCGTCAATAGAAACAACATCATTTGAAGTCTAGCCACCAAGCAAAGCACTTTGTACAATAAAGCTTCACTTGCACTCATTACCTCGTGAAGGAATGTCCTCAGCACTCAAGAATTTCAGCAAAAGTATCAAAGAAAGAAACACAAGCATGCATCTTGAACACTCACTTCCCGCAGAGCCACTGAAGAGGTCTCCCAAGCCAGGCCACGCACAAACAGCTTCCGGTGAACAGGGTCCTTACTAGCACTGTCTCTAATATCATCTGCCACTGCAGGAAACTGAGACCCTCTGCATACAACAACCATTCCAACCAAACATGCAGTCCCAGGCATCCCAGTCATTCAAAAGCTGCTTTCAGTCCAGAATAAAAAAGAATTACTGCATTTTAGAACAATCATCTTAGTCCATCAAGCTCTGGATTGTCAGGCCCGCCAAAAATAACAAAATTGCATAAATTCCAACGCTTGTAAACCAAAACAATAACATCGCCCGTCAGACGGTCTATCAACACCGACTTTAAATGAACCAGAAAGGTAGCCCACTCCGGAACTATTCGTACGAATCATTGGCATATTCTCGATACTTGACCAAATGAAGCACTACTTCAGCATTACCATGACATTTGGATTGCAGTACAGAAATTAGGTATTGCAATTCAAAGTTGCGAATAATTATGGTCAGAAGGATGTCAGAAACTTCTAGCTCGCAACAGTGAATCAGGGCAGTCATTGATAATCAGTCAGAGTCGATATCCCAAGAGTGCATTGCACACATATGTAGTCCCTCCATGAAAAGCAAAAAGATGAGGAAGGAGGTTCGGATATCAGAAAACAAACACTTTTAATCTTTATAGCTCGTGATGCTAACGTTGGAACGCAAATCCACAAGCAAGAATATTTCAGAGATTCACACCACTGTGGTGATGAGCCAGGCTATATCGATGCAATCCCTCCTAAAATTTGCAAGAGAAAAGTACATGTAGCAAGTGATACCCAAATATGTCGATGAAGCCCCTTAATTCAAGGATGATCTGGTTTGGTTTGCTGCACGTCGTACTTGCATTATATTGCTGAATAAATTAGAACACAAAAATGTCACACATGCACCAAGGTGTTCACACATTAAAAAAGGTAATAAACATGAGAAGCTTACGCGTCTATCAGCAGGCCAACCAGCTGTTCTTTACTGAGCGGCTCCAACAGTTTCTTTAGCTCGTCCCTGGACAGCCTCACGGTAGACGTTCCATCCCCACCCTCCATGACCTTCCTCTTCTTGGTGTCCTCAAACCCCGAGTAATCGCTACCCTCATAATCTGAGTACTCCGTCTTGGCAGGATAGTCCATCTTCACATTAAGTGCGTAATCCATGCTGGCTCTCCCTCTGTAGACGAACGAATATGCCACTTAACAAATTTCAGCCTCGGCTCTTTTCTTGACACAGTTGAACTGCTGTACCGTTTTCCTTCCTTAGCCTCAACTTCAGAATCGCATATGCTTCGACGTGAGATAAATACATAAAAAATCAAATAAAATTTAAAACATTACAACAAAAACTCTCCACTACACCATAGAAAGAAACCGGTTACAAAACAGAGTGCTCTTAAGAACAGATATTACAGTTCTATCGATTTCAAAAAGGACGCATACCTTATTTACTAAAGCTGACCGAAGAAACGCTGGCTCCTGATCTGGTTCCGACTACAAACAGTAGTCTGCAGATAAGAAAAACACACACAAATGAGAACAACAAACAACTAGAAATATTGGTAGAGAGCAACACCTAGAAATATTGGTAGATTAATCAAATACAAATTGGCTGTCGTTATAATCAGAAGCAATGACAATATTATTAATAATAATAACGCTCTCAAAAAAGTTCACGTTCTGATCAGTGATCCACAAACTCCAACACTCGTACCTGCATCAGTGCAGGGTTTGCACACCTTAAGTGAT
This sequence comes from Pohlia nutans, assembly GCA_022496805.1. Lineage (NCBI taxonomy): Eukaryota > Viridiplantae > Streptophyta > Bryopsida > Bryales > Mniaceae > Pohlia > Pohlia nutans. The sequence continues at coordinate 26,731,791 of CM040101.1, read as the reverse complement.
ATTAACTACTCGGTGACTGTTCTATTAAGGCTTTTATTCATTTATTTCTATCCTTCTAATACAACATGAAAGCAATACTATCAACACTCTCTAAAACCCGCAGGGTATAAAAACCATATGATAGGGGTTTGTGCACTATATGTACTTCTATCAATTGCTTTCTATCCTTGGTATACCATATGAAAGCAATGCTATCAAACCGCAAGGCCTGCTAACGGTAATGCTTAAGCTTACGATAAAAGGTTACCGTTACCGTTACGACCTCACATGCAGAAAGACTCCACACAATTGTACACTAACGTTGTCGCAGCTGCAGCAAGAACCTGTAAGGCTTCAATTTTATTCCGATGTAACTAATTAATTGGTTACTGGAACCGACAATGCTGAAAAAAATATTGCCGATCGGAACAACAACAATCCCACGATCATCGCAATTGACACCGAAAACACAAGAAAACCTTAAGGTTTAGCTCGGAGGTACGTTGCCCTAAAGAAGACCACTCACGCAAAAATGATCAATGCATTTTTCATTGCAGAAAGCCTCATCGCTCTTTACCTCGTTATACGTTTCCGTTTTGTTTCGATGGCGAAGAAACACCGCTTGTCTTTCAAAATTTCGGAAAAGTAAAGCAAGGCAGAGATTCAGAAGGCGATTGTGTGTAATAATACTTCTTCTACTTCCACTCACGGCCAAGAAAAAATTGGAACGGAAAAAGTGAAACCTCAAAAACCTTAACGTATTATATGAGTTCCTAGAGAAAAAAAAATTCCACCTCAGTGCAACCACCGCTCTGTAACTTAATCAACGCAATGATTTTTGATCTACAAAAATTTGGCTACGAAAGTTGGAACCGCAATGATCGAATTGGAAAGCCTAAGGACGCTTCGATTCACACCAATGAAAGAGCGTCAAGAGACGCCGACCGCTCGGGGACGGTAGCCTCAAGAATCTCCCATGTCACCAAACCAGATGTCCTAGTTTCCAGATCCCAATATCCAGATGCCCAGGAACTCGAAGTCGTTTTCAACAACCAACTTTATACATGATATTTACTTTAAAGTAAAATGCCTACATATTGTTAAAAATAAAGTGCTTACATATTTCTAAAAATAAATTTTATTTAAAAAATATTTAGGCACTTCACTTTAAAATAAATATCATGTGTCATTGACGTCACTAACCTCAAAAATATCTCAAAATAAAACTCTTTGATTGAGGCTTATTGATGTGTAATGACCAAAAACTTTGTGTAAAATCATCTCCTTGTTCACAGTATTTATTTTATGCTTATTTTTTGTGTAAACATAACTAATATATATTAATGTATATACTAATGTAAACAAATTTGCCGACAATGTGTTAGTCCCGACCAATCCCCACTGACCCCACTCACCTCCGCCCCGTCATGATCTCATCATTAGAACTTTTTTTTTCAAAAATTTCATGCCTTATCACAACATCAGGGCAACCTTGGCACGGATGCCCGTAGGGTGAAAATATTGATTTGATTCCTTCGAGCTGCCTACCATTTGAGCCCATGTCCTCTAAGGGTTAAATTACATTATATGCTCTTCATAGTCAACTAAATATAAAATCTTCAAGTTGATATAAAAGTCTCCAAAATACAAATTCTAAGAATAAAACTTACAATTTCAGCTTGACTTTGTTGCTACATCAACAACTTTTGTTGGTGTTGTTGCCGCAAGAGATTTTGTAGCATATCCACACTGTTGTTTGATACAGCTTGAGCGAGTTCTTGATAATTCTACAAAATAACAATTAGTTTAATCCGTCAATATGGTCTTCTTTGACTGTCATAGGCGTTTGAGCAGATGTTTATGTCATGGCTTAGACAAAGACATTTTTAATCAAGATAAAACTTCCACAAATGTTGCAACTTCTCCTATAAACATTCTTAATCATGAAGTGATTTTGAGTATAGTTCAAACATGTATGAACACTTTCACATGTATAGCTTTGATGAAGATTGCATATGGTCGAAGTAACAACTGAAAAGAGACTTTCAAAGTTACATTGTAAAAATCAACAGAAGGCTCCAAGCTTTGAGAAGAAGTGCCATAGGCAGGGAGGGAATTATAGAACCCAAGAAAGTGGATTCGCCTCTAAATACGGTAAAATCAAATCCCATTAGTTGTTGTTTATTTTTGATGCAATATACATATTATGATTGCTAATTTCATTGCCATGTTTAATTAATTTATATTTCTAAGTATGTGTACGTCTCCTAATTCTTTAAATGCAATTCTTTTATTGCTTTGTAGGTAGTGGAAATGGGTGAACATGTGATGGGTGGATTCCAAACAACATTGCAAAAACATTATTCGGTTATAAATAATTCTATTGCAATAGATTCAATTGCAAATGGAACTTTAACAAATTTGCAACAAATTTTGTGTGTTCAAACCAAATATTGCCTCGGAGCTGCCGAGGTGACTAGACGCATTTTCATATATACATGGATTGTAGAGAATTAAGGGTAGAATACATTTATGAGATTTCCTAAACTATGGTGACCAAGTTGAAATTAAAATTAACACTTTGAACCTCCAATTAATGTTAACTGAAAAAATAATAACTTCTACTATGCATCTAAACCACCTAATGTTGTAGAGTATATTTCTTCTTTTCCATTGGTACGGTACATGGCTACTTTCTAGAGTTTGTAGTTATGCATCGAAGATCTAACGAGACATGGATTTGAACACTTCTATCTCCAAATAAAACTCAGGGGACAAAAAAAACGTTACTAATTGAATTTTTTAAAGATTCGTATCTAACAAGTTATTTTTATTTTGCCAAGTTGTGCAAATTCATACTAATTTGGTTGTAGCACCAGATTTGGATTTAGAATTTAGAGATGCACACGTGTATGTGCAGGCAACACCCGAGCGTCATAAAAAAGTTGGTTTAGTAGAGTTTCTATTCGGGTAGACAACCGGCAAGGGAAGGCCATACAAGTATGTATGCACAACTTTTGCTCTTTGGCATTGCATCTGGCTACTTTCACATCGTTTCCGGCAAGAAAGAGGGCATTCTTGAGGCTTCAATCACACTAATTTTGTGGGTGTCTTTAAATCGTATTCTTTTTGGTTCACACTCTCATTCTCATTGATTTTAACAAGACATTTAAACAATAGCCAAAGGAAACGTCAAAGGAAAATGGTGTTGTGTCACGAAAGCGTGGAAAGAAGCGCCATCACCAAAGAAGTAAGAGGTGAAAAAAAAACTAAGTCTCCGATCCATCTAATTGCGATTTACAAAGGGCCAGAGATGCTCAAGTGGTCCTTTTTATAATTAGAGTTATAAAATCCCTACCTTCCGAACAATATTGTCGCAAATGATCTAGTTCTAGAGGATACTAACAAAGGCAGGGTGAGACCTGAAGATTGCGATGACGAGGAGGTGGTTGTTTCTGCAGAGGAATGAGACACAAATAGTTGAGCATCATGTGGTTTTGTGGTTGGCAGAGGAGGTAGTTTATCCATCGTGACGTAACAATATCTAAAATCGTCAAACAAACCAACTGAGCTTATATCCTAGCATTAAATACAATTTATTTATAGTGGGTCTTATTGGCAAATTAATGAGGATTTCAACAGAGTTTATTATGTATTATTTGAACACTGGATGTATAAGTTATGAATTTTCAAAGTTCAAACTATAGATTGACCTTAAATTGTCCGTAAACTCTGATGTTTAGATTGTGCACATTCTCATCATCAATACTCGCATTGGTAGGGTGCCGAAATCTACTTATTATGCAATATTGACCTAAGGACAATTTAAGGTCAGGGTCGATTTGGGTATTATTACCAGGTTACATAAGTTCTCAACGTGGATTTGCACAATCCACCAGTTGTCTAGAGAGTCTACACTTACAAGAAGGAGAACTCCTGGTCCTTTCACGGCCAAGACAAACACCATTTAGATCTACACTTGTGCCTACACTTGTTTCATTAGAAGTGCACGTGCCATATAGAAAGTACACATGCTGAAAATTTTAGAGGGGGGTGGATATGTTCACCTCCCCTTAAAATTTTAAAAAATGTAGTGTGAATTTAGAAGGGGGTGGGTATGTTTCCACCCCCTTTTTTAAAATTAAAAGAAATGTAATGCGAATTTTAGAGGGGGTGGGTATGTTTCCACCCCCCTTTAAAATAAAAAGAAATGCAGTGCACATGGCACTAAAAAATAATGCACATGGCTATGTGCACTTTTAACGAAACAAGTGTGGCGCCCTCTTTTTGGTGCATGGTCACTCCTCCTAGTCCAAGTGTACACCTAGTGAGGAGCCCAAGGGCATTAAAAATTGCATTTTTTTGATGTATGACTATGGAAAAAATCCATTTTCCGTGGTCACGGCTCTTGGTCCGTGATGTAAACATGCCCTTAGATGCATGTCATAAGGTTAGTAATTGTGGAGTTGTTGTCTTTGCTCCATAAGGGGAGAGACTATGAAAACGCTTCGTTTTCAGGAGTTACACGGCTGGATAGTAAAAACAAATTGTAAAATTAAACATTTGGGGTAAATATTAAGCCAGAGACTATGCGACTAGCAGCTTGTTTGAAACTGTATACACAGGAGTAGGCAATATGTTTCATTTAAAGATTCCTTTGATCCAATGGTATTTTTTGAAAGGAACTGAAAACATATATTTTTTGAAAGAATTGTATCCAGGAATTTGAAACCCGGATGCGGCTTCCAATACTTAGAACCGGCGGGGGCGGATATCTGGAGAAGCCCGGATAACACGATCCAGTGAGAGCTTCGAGAGAGCAGGGGCGCTGCAACAGAGAGCCATGGCGATAGCGGAAATGGCTTTGCAACGCACGCCCATCGCGCCTCTTCTTCCGTCCTTTGCAAGTGGAACTCGTCTATCTTCCCGAGCTCTCTTCTCTGCCAAAAACTGGACTCATTTTGATGCGTTTTCGATGGTGTTGGGAGGAAACAAGGCTTTCCAGCAACAAAAGCGAGCAGGCGGTTTGAGTACGTTTAGGGTTTGTTGCGCTCGAGCAAATTCTGAGAGCAAGGAACCCCAACAGACGACGTTTCCACCACCGGTGAGTGAAAGCCAATTTTCTCTCCACTTTTTCTTTTACATTCTCGCTCTGCTCCTGTGCTGCAAATTTAGGTCATTTTAAATTGAGCGCTGACCATAGTTTCTATCATTCAAATTGTCAGAACTTTAAATTGATTCTTGTTAGCAAATCAAAGAGGATTCCAACGCACCATAGAATGCATTATTTGAATGCCGTATGCAAAAGTTAGAGAAGTTCAAAGTTTTATTGGTAGATGATGTTGAGGCGGTGTACATTCTCAAGTTCATTGTGCAAGATTTTGGAGTGTTGCACTTAGGTAGGTGTTGTAATTGTGTGTGGTTAATTTTGTTGTAATTACATTTGGAATGTGAATTTTTTAATTTTAATTTTTTTTAAGACGTTCAGTTTTGCAAAAAAAACTGAATGGTCTTCAACTTTAGTACTTGGATACTTTGCAATCTCTGCACTCAAAAAAACTGAATGGTCTTCAACTTTAGTACTCGGATACTTTGCAATCTCTGCACTCAACTCTCTCTAATTGTATTGTGTTGTGTTTGGGGGAAAAATGAGCTTTTTACATGTGTTCACAACTTGACATATAGAAGTTGTCCAATCAGACTTGTATGTGTAGATTCTTGGGATATACATGGAATTATAAGTGTGCAATTAGAGAGGGTTGAGTGTACATAACCCATCTGACATGCACCGGCAGATTCTAATCTCGTATTGATTTTCTCCTATATCCTCTTGTCACAAACATAACCTAAGAATTCAAGTTGGTTCCCATTCAAAGTTTGACAACTTTAGCTAAAGAATGTTATGTATTGTAGTACTCCCTCTGTTCCAAATTGATAGTCTGCAGTATAGTGTGTTTTACAAAGGATATCATACTATCAATATGGAACAAAGGGAGTATCGTTTAAAATACTCTTTTGTTCCCATATTTTATAGAATTCAGCTCAAGTGAATTTGATTGTGCCCCAACACCTTTCTTCTTCCTTTGAAATTGTTCAAATTTTTGTTATACTTTGACTTACTATCAATCAACATGGACATTGACAAAGCTCTGGAATGGAGTGTCTTCACAGGGCGAGCTGCAGTACTTTGGGAAGTTGAGTGCAAGCTGTGTTGCCGGTGCACTGCTGGTGAAGTATGGGAGTCTGTGTGTGCCCTCAGTCACTACTCCTAATCTCAATGTAGCATTGGTAATGATCTTCACTCCATGCCTCCTTAGTGTAGCGCTCTTAACACTCGCCAGCATATTTGGCTCAGATGGGAATACAAGCAAACTATGAAATGTTTTCATTTTGTATTGAATCGATGTGTTTGAAATTAATGTTGTGGTATGTTTTGGTTTCTAACCCCTCTTCGACCCACATTGAACACATGTCAATTCTTTTTTCTAGATTGTATTTGAATTTTGTTCAACTTTGTGTTTTTTTGGGATGACAGAAACTCATAGTTGTATACAATTTATCAACATTGAGTTGGTTTATTCCTCAAATTGGAGTATTGGTCTCACAAAAAAGGGATCAAAAGACTTTTTTTCTTCTCAATGGTTGCTAAAATGTGTTTGGTTCTTAGTTTCCGTCTTTTCCTATTGGTTGCATTTTGGAATGACTACAAATCCTTGGTTGCCTCGTCCAAACACTTGGACAATGATTTCTATCCCATGCATCCAAAATCGATTTAAAAAAAATTCACACAAATACACCATCAAACACCCCATCTCTTGATGTCTTCTGATTGATTGGATTTGTGTTTTTATTATCAGGAAGGTTAAGTTGTGATACGTTAATTGAAATTTGGGTACATCTTTCCTTGTAATTGCTATGCAGAAGGAACTACATTCTCCATGTAGTATTAATGGCATTTAAAACAATGTTGTCTTAAAATTGATAAAATCGATAAAAGCCATCGAATTTGGAGGACCTCAAGATCAGAACAATTGCTGACCCACCACCATTGAAATAGTATAGTGGTAATGAAATATTGTGGTTTATATTAAATAGAATGAAGAGTACAGACATCATGGTTCTTGTATATTTTCATAGTCATCCACTAAAATCTTTTGACCTCTCCACGCAAGCCTTTCTGTGGAAGTTCCTCTTGGTTGTTGAGGCCGTACCTTTTCAGGTGCAGTTGCTGGCCGCTGCTCTTGAAGACTGAGGTTGGCCTTCTTCCGTAACGGCTTCGAGTTTCGTTATGCATCTTGTTTTCAATCAGCAGCAGAATACGGTAGCCCCGGTTCACTTTGTGTGCTTTGTATGCTTGGTTGGCTGTACATTTCAATCATTTCTCTTCACTTGGATTGCTCTAACTTGGAATATAAAAATGCGCAGTTGTAATTGCATGATATCTTTAGATTTTCAGTGCACGCAGAATTTTCGATTCACTGGACAGAAGATTTTGTAACGCTATGTCCTACTTTCAATTCATGAAACATTCCAGTGTCCTTTGTACGAGGTAGGAAAACTGTTTCCTCGGCTGGAGTATTTACTGACAGAGTTTACGGAATCTCTAGATTAACTTCTCTATATAATTGTTATTGCACGCCTGGTAATCAGCAAGCGTTGTCTCTGACACACACTGGATTAACGCACGAGTTGGCTGATTACAGCTGGGGGGAATCGATTTCTCTTACCCGAAAGGTCGGGGGATCGATTACCCTTGACTCTATGAACTCAAGATTATCATTGTGCTTAAGCCGGAGTTGGCACACCGGTCGACCGTACTCCGTAAAGGATAGGCCATTTTGCCTCTTTTTTTAACCCCTACACGACACAGCGTCCAGAAACTGGACGACTAACAGTTTCAAACCCGCCCTACATTCTCATCAATGCTTGCATGAAAGTCATCCAATTTTTTGGAGATTCTTCACCAAGTTGTTGTCCTATCTAACGGTTGGATTTAGTCATACTTGATTACATATTTTTCTAAAATTACAAATGTAGAAGTATGTCAAATCGTTGACCAAGCCAAAATTGCATTGACTATAGTTCAAAAGTGGCCTTGCAAAAATGAGGTCATAGATTTAAGAAACACAAAAATTTGAAAGAATCACCACGTTTAACCCTTTCAGGCGCCTGCGTCCAAAATGTGGACGCCGGATGAGATTGAGAAGCTGTATATCTGTAGGTATGGACGATTTCTGTCCATGAAAAGCTTCCGTAGGGACTTCTGAGTGCAAATATGTGATGTGTGCAAGAATTGAGCGTTCAATGAATTTTGTAGAGCCTTTAGATTGTGTTCATGTCAAAATTGTAGTGAAATTTCAGTGCAACCCAAGTGATGGGGGCAGAATATCCATGAAGTTTTAGTGTGCGTTTCAAGCAAAAACGCAGTGTGGGGTGGCGGTTACTTGTACTGCCCTGTGGTGATGCAACTGTAATTACGGGCATATAAGGTTGTACATACGTCATGTACTTGGCATAGAAAACATAAAACAAACACAGTAAAATGCTTATTTTGGTGATGGGTGTTGCCACACGGCTGATAAGCATTGGTCCACGCAATTTGCATTCAAATTTCGAAATTGTGGCATCTAAGTTCTTCTACACAGCATGGAATACCGCCTGCAATGCATGTCCTTCAACATAAATTCCAGTAGGCAATGCTAAGGTTACTCCACTAAGAAACCTATCTAAAAGTAGCTCAATGCAATTTTTTACGTGCAAAATTTGTAGATCATTGAACACACAACATGCAAGAATGCGGCTGATTTTTCATAGATTATCAAGACTAGATCAGTATAAGTGAGCAACCTTTGTAAGAACAGACTCATAGAAGTATGGCTGATGTAGAAAACGCACGTCGTCTTACTGTCCTCCAGAGAGCACGTTGTATCATCGCCCCGTGGGCACTGCAGAGTCAGAGAGCTTCGCCATCACAAATTTCCCGCATTTTGAGACTGCTAAATCCGAGTTTTCTTCTCCAAAAACGAGTGAAGGTAGGAATTGCTAGAGTGAACTCACCACAAGGACTAAGGTTTCTATTTTACTATCACACTGTGAAGATTCTGGGGTGGAGAGAGCAACGGCCTGAAGGCCACCCGCGTGGATTTTCTCCTGCAGTGTACTGTGTGCTGCGTGACGAACTGTGGCCGAACCTTGACGTCAATGGCCGGAGAGCAACCAACGTTGAAGCGACAGCCCAAGGGACGCACGTCGACAGCAGGGACGCGGAAGCGCCCACGCTCATCGGATCGCCCTCCCATACTCGCAGCAATCGACGATACAGTGGCCCCGGTGCATGTGACGTCCTCAGTAGACCCTTCCAGCTCCAAACATGTGAACCTTCCACTAATTCCACCGATGTGCTCAACACCGTTGATAACTGCAACTGCGGGTCCGCAGATCCATGAGACTGCAACTTCGGGTCCGGAGTTCCAGAACAGTGGAGCGTTGGGTGCGCTGCTTCATGACACTAGAACTTCACGTCATGCTGGACCATCATGCGATCCTGCCTGGACAGTTCATGCAACAACATCAGCAGATCCAGCAAGTGCAACCGATCGTCCACCTCTGCACACGCACCGTCGACCATCCGTGCCAGCAGACCTCGGTCGTCTCAACATTCCCGACGAAGGACTTCTACGAGATCCTTGATCGGAGCTTAACCATATGCATCACTACCACGAGCTATCACGAGGCCTGTATCAGTGCAAGTGCCATACGCAGAAATCATGCGGCTGAACTCCAACGATCCTAAATTCGGTGACTATATGTGTGGATTTGCTGTGCATGCATACAAGCCTACGGGTACACGAGAAATTCTCTATGTGGTGCAGTGCAACGATGGTGAGCTCCGTCACCTTCCTTTTGGTGTACTCAAAGTAATCTCCCCACTAGGAAGCTCGGAGCCACCTGATCTCCATGCGGATGGCTTGCACGACTCTGACGACAGTGGCGCCGATGTCCATGACTCGTCTTATGTCATGAGTGAGAACGTCGATGAGGATGCCGTTAATTCCTTTATGGACGATGAAGGAGAGTGGCCGCTAACATTGCAGTTACACCTGTCATGTACTGGAGGACCAGTGAGTGCCGAAGCACCAGTTCCGCCGGCTGCCGCGGAATCCGTGAGCCCCGTCAGCGCGCACAACGTGGCCACCTCCATGAACTGTGAGATTTCAATCCCGTGTGCACTGGCTACATGCCAATTTTATGTTTAATCCCGTCTTTCGTGGCACCAGCCCGGCTACGCATTGCTGACGAATCTCTAACAAAAAATATCTATAGAAAGCCTTAGCCTTGGCTCCTGTCTCACCGTCGCTTTGATTGTGGATCTGGCATTGCAGGTGAGGCGGCACTAGTGGACCCGGGCCCCAATTTCATCGATCCACTTCGGCAGAGCAACGGTCCTGAAGCGCATGCCGCAGGACCTCCATTTTCTTTAGGCCAATCGTCGGTGCTAAGCATGCGTGGACGTGTTCGTGGCTAGCGTGGCAGTTTCGCAACGCGACCGCCACGTCCTCCTCATGCAGTCCCTGTGACGACTTGAAGTCCACTGCACACAGTACTGCAGGTGAGGACCACTGATCTGCTAACCAGTTCATGACATTTAGAACATTATGCGACCTCCCACAAAAATGTGCATACAATACTCACAATACCACTTATTATATATAATGGCACGAAGTATGTTGTATTCAATACAAATAGATATTGTGATTGACAATTCATACTGAATTGACGATTGTTGGGGGCAAACTGAGAATTAATTAACCCCAGAATGCCGAAGAGACCAAAAAATGGCTTATGAATGAACTCGACTGTTCAATTCCACTGCTGCCGTGGATGATTTCCATCCAATTCTTTATGTGAAGGGCTTTTGCTTGGTGATGCCACCTCTTCAATTTAAATTCACATCATTCAAACTATTTTTAGATTTTACATGGGTCCCAACTACAAAAAGAGTCATAAAACCGGTTCACTGTGTAATGTATTTTGAATGTTTTTGCTTGTTCTACTGAAACTAAATTTAGGGCATGAAAATGAGTTCCATTGCATTTCAGCTTAACTAACAAAATGAAGCTTGCCAAGTCTAGTTTCTACTCCCTTTTGAATTTTTGGAAAAACTTGAAAATTGAGTATTTTGAAGTGTAGTGATTTTTGGAGACTTTTTGGTTGCTTAATTTTGTGAGTTTATTTTTTCAAGAGCAAATTTAGACTAAAATCTTTGATATTTTTGTTGAATCTATGCAGCATATCAATTTTACAAATCATCCCCTTTCTAATCGGATCACACATGCATGAAGCTATCTTGCCATAGAATTTTGTAGTATTTCTTTTCCTTGCAAAAAATAGATGAGAAAACTTGGATGAAATCTGTACATCGTCCAAAAAATGGACAGTTGGTCATTTGGGAGTTAATCTATCGTATTTTACAGTTGCAATTGCTTCTTCTGTTAAGAACTTCTCGAAACATTTCTACTGAAAATAAGTTGACTCTGTTCTACTTTTGGAAAAACTAAGTTCAAAAATCTTACAAAACAATAGCGTGTATAAGAACTCTCACTTTCTACATGTAACCATAATGCTGGATCCAGGGCGCACCCTTTCTTCTTTCCATTGGAATAGCCTTCGTGTTGTGAATTGTGCCATTGTGAGTCTGCACTGATGGCAGCCTCTGATTTTCAGTGACTATTCCTTTATACTTTTTTCATAGCAATTTCATGGAATACATTTTCTGTACATGTCAGAAATTGGTGAAATACTTGAGAGCTGACGATGGTTTTTCCTTTTCTCTATACCTGGTGGTGATGATGTTAAGTACTGTTCTCTCGTATCCATTCTGTGTAAGATGTTTTTCGGCATCTGCTCATCTTTCTGATGAGGTTTCCTGCATGCTAGCACTAGTAGGAAATGTGTCGCTTTTCACTTACTATAAATGAAAAAGAAATGAAACCGCGCCAGGCACATGGATTGTGTCAATGTTGGCGAGTAATTTTGGTCACAAGAAGACAGAAATATAGGCATAATATTCCGGCACTGTTCACTGTTTCCACAAAGTAGGGAATGAAAAACGACAGGTATGCTACTAGTGTATGCTACTAGTGTAGAGATGTAAGATAAACATAAGCCTTGGCACTGGGGGTGATTAATATAGCATTCATTTTGATGCGTTCACTCCGTTGGGTAATTTAGGTGTTGAGGTACCTTACAATTTCATGTTGTAGGGGGGTCAATACACCAGTTTCAAAAACCAAGGCGGCACATGTCAGGTTGTACTCCACTGTGTGTAGCAAGTGATCTGGAGCTCAGCAAGCCTCAAATTGGACAACTGCAGAGTCAAACTCCAGATAATGAATAAAGTGATTCTAGTCATGGGTACATTCACACGACCCACGAAAACTGTAACTAGTGTTTATTTTATGAATTATTAAGCAATAATTTTATCATTTGAATTGATAACGCAATATAAATTAATAACTACATATATTATATGCTATTCTATCATATACTAAATTTTGACGATGTTTGAGAAATTATTAGTACTCCAAAACAATTAAAATATGGCCGTGACCAGTCGTTAATAAGGACTAAAATGTGCTTATTAAGGTATATAGCATATTAAGGCATCCCACATTCCCACTCAGTAAACGTTTAGTTCACAAAACTTTCATATCAGGTAAAACTATATTCTATAAACAAATAATGGAAGAAGATATTGTTGGACAAGTGGAGCAAAATTGGTCGCACCAAATTAGTCCACTTAGTTACTGCGTAGAGAATGCGATACTCACACTCTCAACACTAGATCACATCTCCAGGTTCCAAGGTATTGTCAGCTCCACTGTCTGAAAAAATAAAAAACACCTAACGGTCAGAAAAAGCTTCGTCCCAGCATCAACTCTAATTTCCAAACTAAGATTTTAAACTCATTCATTGTCCATGAGAGTTGAAAAATTGGCCAAAGACTTAGGTTACGGGAAAACATAATATTATTCTTGTTCTCCGGTTTGTAATTAGTTTGACCTTGTGTGGATGAGAAATAATAGTCATGCAATTCTAAATTTAATTTTTTCAGCAAGGAGAGTAGACACATCTCTACACAAAAGTGTACCTCGATATTGCATTGAGGTACTGGAGGCACTACAAGGAGAAGGCGTCGCTTTTCAATCGGTAGGTGAGTCAAACGGCGCCACTTTGCACTCACTACCCAAGCACTCAAGACTTGGTGAGTGCGATTCGTCACATAGGACAAGTGTGTACAGTGAACTCCGTCATTGCCCTGAGTGAGAAGCGACGCCTTTGCTAGTAGTGAGACCCATCAGGGCCAACAGATACATCATCCCATTCACTGAACATCGTCGCACCAGCACAAGTCGTTCAAACTTCTCATACTTCTCGATCTCACGATGGGCAAGGTATCCAAAATGATGAAATTAAAAGGGCGTATTCAGGAAATAGTGGTCACCTACTTAGTCTTCAAGAGCCTTTTTCTAAATTTACCAAATTAGTAGAACTATACCAATGTAACATATTCAATCCTGATGTACTAATTCCAGATGTGGTGATCAAGGCAATGGTGTCACTATCTTATATTGGTTAGTCAACACAGAATTACATATAACTTGCAACTCTTAAGTCTTCAAATAAAAGAAACCAAAAGGTACATATCCAAAGCGCTTTACACGAAACAGAAAGTGAGATTTGATATTACACCCTATAATGTTCTTGAGTCTCAAAGAAGATTATCAAGCATTACACAATATACAATACCAAGTTCTCAAACACATCCCTAGAATGAACAGTCCAATTGATGGGTTAATTCTCATAGCCATATTAATGTTGAAATTTCAACTGAGAGTCCTTTCGAATCAACCAAAAGCACATCAATCCAAGTGAATGTTTTCAAAGAAAACTTTGACATGATTATGTCTGATACGGGGTTAGATAATCTTCTCCAACCTCCACGGATGTCAAAGGTTATCTAGTCCATAACATCAATTGTTATTACTATGAACGCCATATTGGTTAAATTGACTAATCCCTGTTATTTTCTAGTATAAGATGTAACTTCTTACACTAAAAAATAACACGGATTGGCCAATTTAACCAATACGACGTTTATGATATTTTCAATACAACCTACGCAGTTCTCATCATATACCGGAATAAAACATGCATCACAAATGGAAGCAGGTGGATAGAAATACACTATAAGAACAACATAAGAATGTCCATTTATTGGATTGATACGACATTACAATGCGATAGAACAACGTAATCATCATGATGTTCTGAATCAATGTTGTTCTAAATTAGTTGCTAGACTCCCCACTAGCCTTGTGCATTATTTCACCGACAGCGATCGACTAAGTTAGCAAGGAGCTAACTTGTCTAGTTCGGTTGACAAAAGGGAACTCGGCAAACTGCATACTCATCCATGTGGCGGCACTGGACGTGATGAGCGGTCACAAAGCCCTCCTCCTCGGTCGCCCACACGTGCACTTTCAACCACAACGGATCGAACCGGCACAGCACATTCACACTCGTCCCCTCTGCCAGGACGGCGATCAATGCCGGCGGGTTGTTGGCCACCAGGACCGTTTGCTTGCTGACGGTGCCCGGCATGCCGAACACTCTCGCCGCTGCAGCATCGGTCTCGGTCCAAGTCAAGCTGCTCATCACCATCACCAGCACCGCAAGGGCCGCCGCCGACACCCGCTTCCTGCATGCACAAGCAAAAGCAATTAATCAGTCCCAAGCTCGATCACGAGAATAATGATATAACTCTCCATATCGATCAGTCCAACTATCGTATACTTAATTGCTTTTTAACAAAGAAACGGTCGTAATCTGCATTTCTGAAGAGCCTCGAGATTTGATTCATCGAAGTCAGTCGATCCCAAGCTCAAGAGAGTAACTATATCCTATTCAACTTGAATGTGTTTTCCATATCCGAGAGCTTGTCAGTCATATAGTTGCTTTTTAGCAATGAAACGCTTATGTTATGCATGCATCATGAATGTGTGAGAACTCGAGATTTGATTGATGACTTACGATGGGTACAAGGCAGATGACATCCTGTCGGTGCGTTCTGCGTTTCTGATTGAATGCGGCTTTCTATCTGTTTACAACACGGAAACACTTATAAGGATTTGCTTTGTATACCGGAAATGCTACGTTCATGGCTGGATCCAGCTAATTAAGCACACATGATTGAGGAGAAACTTGGAGCTAGAAGAAGAGAATTTAAGAGTAAATCAAGTAACTGTACAAATGTCAAGAGACTTACCTCCGTACTTGACTGACGGCAAGCAACTGAAGGACTGCAACAACGTGAATGCCACAAATGATCGAATAGAAGGACTCCGGACGCTCTTATGTTGCAGCTTTAGCCAAATCTTCGTAACCTTTGCATCATGTTTTCATCCAAGAAGAGAGTTATTCATCCATAACCACTGCCAACGAAGGGCATTGTTTTCAACAGTGTTTTTGGCATTTTAATGTCAAAAACTTGTTTCATTTTTTGGTTAGTGAACCTACCACTTTTTGTCCACGAGCAGCTTAGTTACGTCTTGTAACTAATCTAGCCACCTTTAAACAACTTGACAGTTAATATCTAGTTTGTAACAAAGCTGCTTAGGAAAATCCTTTAAAAACTCTGTGTATTTTTCTTCGTCTGTGGTTTAAGTTGAGTTTAAATTCTTCCAACTTGTTTTCTTCTAAACCCTTGACATAGTCGTCAACTCGTCATTCATTGGTGCAAATTCCAAGATCGACAAGTTTAGAAGAACAAATTGCTATAATTTATACACAGTGAGAATTGACAAAGTCATCCGAATTGAACTCTATAATCATCACTAAACGCTCTGTTATAAAACCCTAACTGGCCGCAAGAGCAAGACCAAGGCAACATAAAAACAATTCATAGAGTGAGTGCAAGGCCGATCCGAAGGGTCAAACCCCAAATGAATACAAGCATAACAAATGTAGGGGCAATTCAAACCTTGCATAGTAAAGCGCTTACTGTAAAAATTGTCAGTGAAGTTGTTACACTCATGAATTGCACGCTCACAATCGAGAGCTATATACACCGTCCCTCACAAAAACGCTTCCAAATTTCACAAAACTCTTCCAAGCTCCGTGAAAACCCTTCCAAGCTCCACAAAAAGGGAATGATGTGAACATCCTCACTCTTCTCTTAGACCCCTCTTCAGGCAACCCATACACTAATTTCTAGTAGCACTAATTGCCGACACATACTAATAGCCATAATCAATGTACTTAGTTAAATCATGCACAATTAGTGTGTTGGGAAGTTACTAACAAATCACACATCTTTCCAAAAGATTAAAAAAATAAAGAATAAAGAATAAAGAATACACTAAATTATTTTGGCTTCACATGGACACAATTTATATGGAGTGAAATCCAGTCTTTGAAGTTATAAGCTGTGATCAACAAAATGATGACATTCATCTTCATAATTTAGAATTGAACAAATTTGAACATGCAGAAACTAGTAATTTTTCAGAACTTCAGAGAAAACAGAATCGAAACACCCTGGTTATCTCTGACGACTATACCCACATGGCAAATTTGCCACATAGCAGGTAAATTGCCAACTAGGAAGTTTACCAAATAGCAAGCAGCTTGCTACCTATTAAAAAATAATAATAATTAAGGTTGAAAAAAATAAGGTCCACCATTTGAAAAATTACCACTATAAGTTATTAAAATTTTATTATGACATTCATCTAATTGGTTATTAGAATTTTTTTTTCTTCTTTTTTTTTTTTTCTTAGAATTGTCAATAAAGTTCATGACACCTACGGAAATGATGTCTTGTTCCAGCTAATGAATGCACCCAACTTGATTAAAATCGGTAATTTCCACCTCTTTTAATTCTTCATCCATTTATAAAAAAAATCCAATCTATAAAATTTTAGGGTGAACTTTCAAGTATTTTACTGATTTTCATTCATAATTTCAACAGTTTAACATCATATTCTTCCAAATTTTTGTCTTTCTATTCCCCCTCAAAAGTCAAAATTAGTTTTGGACGAACACGCAATGTGAGTAAGTTCTTTGAATATCTACCATCAAGACTATAGGTAGAATATTATTATACTATATCTTATAGGTAAACTGACACAAATTAATTCAAAAGATGAAAATTTTCAAGTTTTGAAATTCTTCTTTTTCTCAGAAATTGCAAAAAACTGATGTTTTAGTATGTTGAAAAAAAGAATCTTGAGGAATATTCATATTACTAAAATGAAACAAACAATTATGAGGAATATTCATAGTGCCAAAATGAATTAACCCGAAAATAATAATTATTAGACACATGAATGAGCTATTAGAATTATTTGTTTAGCGGAGTTCAAATGGAGTTCTCTTTCTGTAATTATATTTTCTGACAATCATTATTCATGAATAGTTTCCATGGTTAAGGCTCTTGGCTTGGTGGAGCGTGTGGAAACTCTCCTCTAGCATTCGGGAGGTCACGAGTTCCACACCTCATGGTGGTGTAGGGCCTTGCTTTAAATTATTCTCCAACTCACCATAGACTAGATTTGCAGTTTTTTTGAACTCAAATCGAGTTTAAGGTGAGTTTAAGGTTTCTTTTCACCTTGAGACACTCATTCCAGTTAACCCTATTAATATGCACTAGTAGAAAAGGTGGCGCTCCCAAGTACATGTCCAGGCAAAATCACTATGCATGCATAGAATTGGGCACTACTTGCCTGAGCATCTCCCTTGGCAGTGCCACCTTTTCTACTTGTGATGCCATATTTCATTGGTAGATTGTGGTTGATGTCAAAATCAACATACAGTAAGTACCTATCATGAGCAATTTTTCTACTTGACACACCGAATCTCTTTTTGTTGTAGGGGCACATCCGGATGCAGACACCAGCCCTGCTTTCAGTCAGTCAGGAAGTTACCTAACAGATCAAGTACACTACACCGAAATCACCATATATTATGCGGGGGTGGATGGCGTGAGTACATTCATCCATTTGGACAATTTTTCATCCAATTTGAAATAAAATTCATCCAATTAGGATGAATTTTACCATTGTAATTAAAAACAATAATTATTAATAAACCCTCTCGTAAATATCGTGGACCACAGTATACGGTGATTTCGGTGTACCAAAAGTTCTCTAGAAACATTTTCAGGCTCTTTTTTAATTCAAAAACAATAGTATCTACCATAAGGTTCTTTAGCCTTTGCAAGGATTCACCCTTTTGCTCTCACTGCATGAAAGATAAAATATTCAAAACATGTGATTCTTGAGGCGGGGCTACTGTGGACTTCCAACTCTCCACCATCATTCTTTAGGTAATGAATTACGTGGCATGTCCAATATTCTAGAATCCACTACAATGATTCTCGTGCAACAATTCTTATTCTTAGGTATAGCTTACAAGGGCTAAAGAAACTTATGTACAGTACAATAGAAACTTTCTCTTACTGATAAGCAACAATTAAAAGAGTATTGAATACATACATTCTATCTTCAGTAAAAGGAAACTTTTGATGGTGAAGAAAAAGAAACATAATCTCAATGCAGCCTCTTCTTGCCATTGTATCAAGAGATCCAATTGGTCTAATGCTAAAGAGCATTAACTTCTTAGTTTGTAGCATTAACTCTCCAACAAGTAGCAACAACGACTCACTATTTGGCCTCTACATGCATGTTCAACTTCACTTTTTCTTTGCTTTTTTGTTCAACTACCACTTTGATCTTAACCCCTAAATGCCTGAGGGGGGTCCCCCACCCAAAATTGCCTTATTTTGGACATTTTCGTTGATAATATCTTAATTCTTTTCAAAACATTTTTTCACATTTCAACCGTAGGATCTTGTACTCCTAGGCCTTATAAACCATCCCTCAAAATTTCAAAGCATTTGACCGTACAGATGTCAAGATAATAGCAAATGAAGTTAAGATTTTGAAATTTCAGGCCTTGAAAAATCCAGGTAGCCTTGCTTTGATGGGCTCTCAAATCAAAAAACAAAATTTGAAATGAAGTGCCATTTTTTACTATCCTCAAAATGAGGTAGTTAACAAGATGCATGACTCAATTTGACGAGATGGCTCGAAGTGGCTTGCATTGAGATTATGTCCCATAATCCTCCCTGCTTGTGGATTAGCTAGTCTATATCGCCTACTCCTGTGTACCTAGTTTCAAATAAATACACAATTGCTAACCTTGTGACTCATGCATCTAAGGTACACCAACCTATTACCACCATGTTTCCGATTCTGCCCTCATATATCATTTTTGCTTTGGAATGTACACTACTAAAACATGACAGCAAATTTGGAGTGCCGGTGAAACAAAACCAAATTACTATATTCAAACTGAACACTTGCTCCAAATTTTATTTTGCAAAAATATATATATACAATTAAGGTAGGAAAACCAAAAACGGTGAAAATAAGGTGATTTGACTAGAAGGAATGGAGTTAGAAATTATGTGAAATTTTTCTGAGATGAAGAAGAAGAAATGATGAAGAATGCAAGTTGTTTCGTATTTTTATTCCCCGTAAATAATTATCTACAATTTCTCAAAGTGGGAAGTTTGTCAAACCCCCTTCTTGTATACTAGACTCTTCCTTTTCTACACATGAAAGCACCAAAAACGGTTAACTAATATCACATAAAACCGCACACAAGATTCCAAAAAAATTAGCAATTTTTAGTAAATTTTTGGAATCCTCGTCATGCAAAAATTCTCCATTTTCGGTCTTCCACCTCTCTGCTTTTAAAAAACTCTAGTGCACGCCTTGAGGGCATTAACCGTTTTTGGTTTTCCTACCTTAGTTAACCCGAGATGGGACAACTTTCCAAAAGGATACCTCAAGTTATGCAATCACTTGTAAACATCTAAAGGAAGGAAACAACACAAACATTACATTACAAGGTGAGACCCAACTGATTGTCTGAGTCAGGCTGCTGCTGCGTCGTCTTCTGGAAGGCTAAGCCTCCACGTCTCCAGTTCCGTTTGCCACGAGCGCGATCGTCCCACATGAGCTCGACCTCTTGGAACGACAGCCCTTTGGTCTCCGGCACAAACAGCAGCACGAACAGGAGCGCCAGCACCGTGATCAAGCCGAAGAACAGGAACGTGAGGGAGGTGCCGATGCCTTGCACGAGGGACAGAAACGACTGCGTGATGATCAGGTTGGCCACCCAGTTGGCCGTGGCCGCGATGCCTCCGCACAAGCCGCGGTGCTTGAGCGGGTAAATCTCCGAGTTCACGGCCCACGGCACCGGCCCCATGCCCGGCGAAAATGCCATTATGTACAACGCCAACCCTCCCAGTGCTAACCATCCGTAGTGACTCGGACACCCTTTCGTGAACCACCGTGTTTCGCCGCACATGTCCCCCACTGTCGAGTTTGCCACTAAACACATCCCTGGCAGGTTCTGTCGATCATCCCACAGCCAGTCCACGTCATTCATTAGGATAATTACTCATTACACAATTACAACATTTAACCCTAGACTCTGATTGCCCTCATAACCCTCTCTGATTGCACTCCCTCACATGTGGAAGCTGTCCAATCAGATGAGAAAATTGATTCTTAGAATTTGCAATTCACGAGAGGGTTCAGTGTTTAGTCCATCCTTGATTCTGATTCTGATATCACAATCCAGGATTTGAAGTCATCCCACAGCCAGTCAAGGTAATTAGTTAGGGTTTAGGGTTTTAGGGTAACGTTAAAAATTATTGATTATAACTGATTTACATAACTGGAGTTAGTATTTCTACTTGCACTCATCCCTCTCTGATTGCACTGCTTCAGGGACCTCACATGCGGAAGCTGTCGATTCTTAGAATTTGCAATCACGAGAGGGTTCAGTGTATAGCCCATCCTTGATTCTGATTCTCTCAATCCAGGATTTAAAGTTTGATAGCTTTAGTTAAACAACGTTATGTAGCTCCTATTACCAAGCAGCATGTGTGTACATTTAAACAGGCCTATTACCAAGCAGCAAGGAAAGATGTTGTTGTATCATTGAAAGAGTAAAATCAAAATGAGGTTTAGGCTTTGCCTCGTCTCCTTTGGCAGCGCAAAATCCGCACTCCGCTAATAAGCAGTGGGTGCAGTGACTTGAAGGAAGCAGGGTCCGTTTGGAATCGCATACTAACGGAGCATATGAGCTGTCCAGCGAGAAGTTAATGGGCGGAGAGTCATTCGTAGTGACATGAAAGCCTGCAGTTAGAACAGCAAGCGCCACGATGACTCCAGTCAAACTCAGCAGCAGCAGACGGCGTCTTCCAAACCGGTCAATCAGCGTCATACCTGCCAATAGATCACCAAATCAATTACCAGCGTTAACCATCTTTCTGAGCACTACAATTAATACGGCGATTATTTTGTTTAACTTTTCTGCTTTGAAAGAAATTCCATGGTCATTTGGCCCCCATGGAGGAGTCTTAGTCCCCTGTCTTCAACTCGCAGAGACCTTTGGTTTTGCATTCTATTTTCTGTCATGTACTCTGAATCTTTGATAAGAGTGAAGCTTTTTGGACACATGGCTACTTGGATTCAAGTAAAAGGAACTCAGGGACCAAAATCTGCAACGTTTTCTTCTAATGTAGTAGGCTCTGAAGAAGTTTCATGCTTACCAACAATTGTGCCAAGAGCGTTCAAACCGGACACAATGAGGGAGAGAAGGAGTGCCGTCTGATGAGATGCGAATCCTGCTAGCTCAACGATGGACGGGCTGTAGTACATAACTGTGTTGATGCCGACGAGTTGCTGGAATATCTGGTAGACATCAAACGCCAAAAAGCATAAAAATCAAGACAGATGAAAATCAATGGTAACCTACCGCATCAGAACTAATTTCCTTGTATAGATGTGCTAAAAAAGGTGAGGCCCTAATAGAATTGGACTAGTTCCATTCCACATTGGTTCACAACACAACTTGAATTCTCAAGGGAAGAGAAAAAGTATTATAATTCGGGACTGTGAAAGTAAGATTATGATATTAGGTTTACCTGCAGACCAACTCCAGCAGTGAGTGCCAGCCGAGTTGGTTTATAGGAGAGTAATTGCAAGATTGCTCGTAGGGTCGACACTTTTGGTTTTTCCACGTCAGCTGCAACAGCAGTTCGTAGCTCCTCCACTTCCTGTTGCACGTCCTCAGGCTTCGGGTATATTTTCTCCAGCACCTTGATGGCCTCATCGTGCCTTCCCTGCAAACATTGAAGAAACACACATCACTACAATTTCAATGCATCATAATAATAAACCACATAACATTCTTTCCCAATACAACAGAGGTCCCTGGCTTTTGCAATCTGACAAATGTGAAAAGTAACACATCCCTTCCCTTTCAAGGTAAAGCTGTAAATCTAAGCATATAATTCGCTACTCCATTATTTACATTTCAAGCCTGGTAATCAAAGAATGTTATGCTGATTTTAGAACTGAAAAAAATATGTAAATCCAGGTACATGATAAGATTTTGCAAAGTACAGTTATGGTCACCTGCCGAAATAGCCATCGAGGAGATTCAGGTAAGAAGAACATGAGAATCAACTGCAACACAGCAGGAACTCCAGCTACACCCAGCATCCAGCGCCATGTTCCTGGTGCCTGAAACCATAGATACAAAAGTTAGGGTTTGAGATTTAACGTACCCAACAACAAGCAATTGACGCTGCTTCAGCAACACTAATTTCATCGATTTCAACGCCTTATTATTTCACAGTTCTTGTTAACCTAAATCTAAAACCAGTGAATCAGGTTTAAACCTTGGAATTAGAACTGAATGAGTTTCATTGCAGCATAACTACACCCAGCATCCATCGCCACGTTCCGAACGATGATGCATACAAACATTAGGGTTTAAGGTTTGACCCCTACGGATTCATGGGTTTAAGATCGATGACCAATTCGATTGATCATAATGTGCAAAATCAATTATTCAATCACCAGAATCAGTGAAGGAACATTGTGTCAGTAAATCAAATAAAATTGTACAAAAGAAAGACCTGCTCAAAATGTGAAGTCGTTTGAGCTTTCTTGGTCCTTAAGGGGTTAAGGTTTAGGTTTCAGGGTTTAAGTTCTAGGGTAAACAAGAACGCAAGATTCAAGAAATGGGGTGAAATGCATGCTGACCTTTGTGAAAGCGAGATTGATGAGGTAGGAAAGGAACTGTCCACCGGTGATGAAGAGCACATTCAAGGTAACGAGAGCGCCTCGAATCTTGGCAGGAGAAGCCTCGGCGATGTAGAGAGGGGCGGTCATGGAGGCCACGCCCACACCCAAGCCCACGAGAATGCGGCCTGCAATCAGCAGGGCCACGTTTGGCGCAGCGGCCATGAGGATGGCCCCCATTGCAAACACCACATCCGCCGCTAAGATGGCGGGTTTCCGGCCAAAACGATCGTTAATCCTTCCTCCAAAAGCCGCTCCAATTATAGCCCCAGCCACCGCCATGCTCACAATCGTTTCCTGCAGCACCGTGCTCTTGTCGACGTCTTTAAAATCATCGCGAATGTACAGCAGCGCTCCGGAAATCACACCTGCAATCACAAATCCCGTTTCACCCCTCAAACACGATTGTAGATCACCAGAATTGGCAAAGAACACTGCAAAAGAAAGAAAATCCGCTTCAAACCAACATGAGGTTTAGGGGTTTCTTGAGACTTGTAGAAGCAAGAATAGTAGCAGAGGTGAATTTGTAACCATGGGACGTTTTTTCATGGTTACCTGTGTCGTAGCCAAAGAGAAGGCCACCGATGCCTGCCGCGAGGGTCAGCTTCACGATGTACCAATTTAACTTGGAATCACCCGATGAGTGAGGCTGTAAACTGTCGCTCAGCTTTCCATTTTCATTACCCTGGTCAATCTCCTTCTTCTGCTCCATTGCTTCACCTGAACATTAAAAAGAATCGATCTCCAACAGGTTTAATTTAATCGACAGTTCTCCTTCTTGCAAGCAAATTCACCACTCACAGCAACAGTTCATATCCTAATCCCAAAAACCAGTTACAGTTGAAGGCCTTGAAATTAGTAGATTCTAAAACAATTTTTGTTCTCACCGTAAAGAAACCTGTTGCGGTTTCAGAAGAATAGTAATAAGCCGGTGCCTTCAACGGTCTATAATTCTAAAACCCTTCAGGCGAGAATTGATACTGCGAGTTTGGCTCATATCCAGATTCCTGCATGCCCATACAAGGGAACAGAAGTGAGCTTGAGAAACGCTAGCAACGTAACGTACTGATGGAAACCTCACACCCAACAACCCCTAAAGCTCCGAATCTTTTCACTTCCATCTTGTTTCTCTCTGTCTGCATCATGGACCTGTAAACACAAAAAAGAAAAAACTCTGCTACTAAAACCAGGCTGAATGAAGAGTCTATTGCGTAGTTCTACTGTTCGAATAGATAGCGACCTCTTTTCTTTTCAGGCGTACGTACACAAGAAGAAGAACAAGAACAAGAACAAGAAATATCTCTACTTTAAGATCAGCGTGAACGAATCCTGAATGAAAAGCAGATTCTACACCGCACCAACAGCAGATTCATTCACGATCGGTGTACCTTCTTTTCTTTTCGGAGATCATACGCCTCCGTCAGCGCTTGAAACTAAAGGACACTGTAAAAGCTATCAGTTAGATCTGACATACAGCAGACTGTATCACCTCACGATTCCCGACGTAAGTAGACAGTGCTCTGCAAACAATGAAGCCCAGACAGCAAGGCTTTGACATGGAAAGCAACTTACTGGTTTGACCCGTCTCTCACGTACATACCAGCAACTGCATGATTGTATCACAGAGACATCCACACACACACACACGCGCGCGCGCAAGACAGTGCGGATCCCGAATCCCGAGCTAGCAACTTAACTTACTTCCTGTCTTAGTTGCAAGGTTGATTATGAAGCTATGGAGCAATTATAGTACATCTTAGTTATGTTTGATCTCTGACAAACTCTGGCAGGGCACGTTTCCAGCGAGCTGCTGCAGAGATGAGAAGGTTGTGCACATGCGGTTCACATGCGGTTGTTTGTTGTTGAATTCTCGGAGATGGCGGTGGCGAAGAAGTTCTGATTTGGAAAAGGAAAGAAACTGGTTGTTCACTTCTGCTCCGACCCTGCTATTTCTCATTCAAGTATCCCTTCGGCTACTGCGTGTGTTTACTATTATTGGAATATCAAAATAAGAATGTTTTGTGTGCGTATTATTGATTAAAATAGAGAAATTTGTAAAGTTATGAAATATGGCCTCTTTAACCCCTAAATGACATAGGGGTATTGGGCAAAACGTAGATGTATTATAATATGTGACCTCTTTATCTTTGATGAAGTTTGATACTACTTGGGATGATAAAAAATAAAAAAATTATTAACTTTTAATAATTTTATAAAAAAACTCTTCGTAGTTCAAAATTTTTATTCCAAGAGTCATAAATTTCCAGCTTGGTCGGGCAAGGTGGGAAAAAAAAATAAAAATTTAGAGATAAAAATTAGAGGTTTTGTTATTTTTTTGTAATTTTTTTCTACTTCAAAAAGAGACAACAATCATTGTCTTTACTGTTTGATTGAGATAATAACCTTTAAACGTCAAAAAAGCCCCACAAACTTGTTTATAAGAGAATAATGGAGAAAAAAGTGGATTATCTCAACCAAATTTGAAATGGATTGGTGCTTTGGAAAGGTGATGAAAAAAAGAGGCTAAATTTAGCAAATACACATGTTTTAGTAAAACTATTGGCTAGTAGAAAAAATGTTGGCCAGTAGCACCTAAATTAGACAATTGTGGAACAATCCACAATCAAATGAAGGAATCGAGGGAAGGAGGGAGTTATGATCGGGCAGCAACTATGTAGAGAGACAAAGCATTTTTTATTTTCTAAAAAAGAGCAAAGATGCTAGCCAGTAGCGCCTACTGGCCAGTATCGATAGCAAGCTGGCAGTTTTTCTTTTCTTTTCTTTTCTTTTCTTTTCTTTTTTGATGGCAGCAACTCTTCGGGCTGCCCTCAAAGGACCCTCTTAAAATTTAAGGGTTAAACCCTAACCGTCCTGACGTCCATATTTTGGACGTTTTTGGGGGTACATTCACCTTTAAAGAGCTGTAACTTTTGCAAAAAGTGTCCAATTTCAATGAAATTTTGGCAAAACAAACCGCATAATGTATGGAATGAGTGGTAAAACTTTCAAATCAATCCAAGATGTATTGAATTTCTGGTGATCATTTGAAAGTAGTGGTCTTTTTTTTGGACAGTTTTTGTGCATTTTGATGGCTGCAACTTTGGGGGCTTGTATCTCCTTCATTCCATGTCCGTTTTCAATAAAATTTATTGGGTTGGATTCCCCTTGAAGTCTAGTTATCATGGTAAAATTTTCATGTCAATCCATGTTGTTCTGAATGTTTGGGAGTCATTTTAGTGCACGGGTCTAGTTTGGACACTTTTTGCTTTTTGGGTCAAAGCAGTTACTTTTCGAGATACCTTTTGACATTGCAAGGCCATTTGAGGGCACATTAAATTTTTTCATGAGTTTTTCTTGGTATCAATGTGTTTATGTGATGATTTTTAACTACTTTATAGTCCAAAGTTTTTTCATCTGAGTAATTTTGAAAACGAACTTCACCTCTAACTGTGTTGCTAGGAAAATTTCAGCATCCTTTTTTAACACTAAAACACTATGATCTTGCAATCTATATGGCCAAATGACCCCAAATTTGATCCACATGATCTACAGCATGTATCTTACAAGATTGTACGGTTGAGATTCCTATATCTCACTTACATTTAGACCTATAACACATCAAAAGCAATGATGATTTTAAGCCCAGAAAAGCTAGGGACGCTTAGGGGTTAAACAAAACCAAGTTCACAATAAAATTAAATGTGTTTGGCAATGGTTTGCACCTCCTTCAGTATTGTTTTCAATATGTTAAATCATTCTCCTACTTCTCAAATTTGGTATACGAGTAACTAACATTGTGTATGTTATGAATGTGGAGTGACAAGTCTCCATAGTGAAACACTTTCAAATAGGAAGAAAAATACGTAGTTGAAAACTTTGGGCGAGTTTTATTTTTTGCACACATTCTCACTTCAAACGTATATATCTTCTAATCTACATGGACAAAGATTGTGAATTTTTTGTGTACATTCCTTTAGTATTAATGGACAAGTTTCTGCAGTTGGATTTTAAAAAATAATAATAAAATTGAAATTGTGACCTAGGAATTAGAAATAGCAGCATTGTACTTCCTCCGTTCCAAAAAGACTATGATATCAACTTAAATTTTGTTCCAAAATAAAACCATGATTTTCAATTGTACTCATTCACCACAGACAATTAAGTTTCGCGCATGTTTGACAATTGCTTTAGGGCTTTGCAGACAAGCTGGCACCTTAATTTATTAATTATTGTCATGGATTTTGATCATGTATACACTTTCTGGTAGTCAAAATACTCCCTTTGTACTCACTTAATCCATAGATTTGCATCACATTCAACATACTCCCTTTGTAATCACGGGATTACGCTTAATCCATGGATTTCAGTGAACACAACGCTTCATCCATGGATTTTAGTGAAAACAAGGTCTTTTTGCGGAACGGAGGGAATAGTGTTTTTTTGAGCAAAATAGTCCCGATCCTGTAGGGGTTAAATTCAATTGGTTGATAAAATATGGAGTTCCTTGCCAATTAAGGTAAATGAGGCCATTGTATAAATTTAGCCCATTCTAGACAACTAGTGTGTGTTCTATTCTAATCATGTATTTGGTCAAATATTGTCATTCTTGAAAAGTAAAGATTTAGGCCATATCACCATAACAAAGTGACTTGGAAAAGTAACTTAGTATGAATTTTGGGATTCATAAACGAACACAAGTTATTTAATGGGGGGCTATGAAATAATTGGAATATTATACTATTTATAATATATTTAGAGTATGTTCGTGGTATACTCCAAAAATATTCAGAGAATATTCTCAAATTGGTTTTAAATCACCCTATATTATTTATAAAAATTTATAAATTCTATCTCAAAATGAATAAAAGACACCCTATTTTTGTTCTCTCACGGTTATCTAAATTTTTGACAATGATTTTCCTAGGCAAAGTGATGTAGTGATTATAATCGATTTTTCAAGCTATTAATAGAATTTGTTGGTGACTACAACAAAAACTAGTACTTTCTGGGTAAATACATTTAATAACATAGTCATTTTACTATTTTAGAGCCTAGACGTTGTATCCGCTGTAGGAAAATATTGTGATCGTTTTAAATGAATAAGATGACCATTATGAATGTAATTTTTTGTCATTTATAGAATATGAAGTAGTTTAGTGATCATTTAGGGGATTAGCGCAACATACTTCAAAAATTCAATTAAAAATCATATTTTGTAGCAAAATATAATTTCAACTGTTATGAATTTCTCTTATAGATGATTTCACGGTTGGGGTGTTTAGGTTCATAAAAAAAAAAGTGCAATCTTATAAAGCATTTGCCATTCCTGGGCCATCACTGCATCATTAATACTATATAACAATTATGGTATTTTTTAAAATGGAATCTTTTCAAAATCTTTGGAATTTTATAGAATATTTATATTATTTTTGAAATATATTACATACTTTACACTTTTTTTGCACTGTAACAATCATATAACATTACACTTTTATAAAAAAATGCTATTATAAGAATCTTGAAATAATTTATATCAAAAGTTTTGACATTTTTTATAGATTTATGTCGCCCATTATGTAAAAATGTTTTTAAAAATAGATTGTGGAATATTATGAAAGCCAAAAACACCAAAAATCCCAAGTTTTAACTACATATTTTGGTAAGCCCTAGCATGAAAACATCCTTATGTTTTCCATATGTGGGGAAAAATGAAAATTTCAAACTATTCTATGTTTGCATAATAGTAAATGTACCCACAGTGGGCTTATCTACTTTAGAGCTTAAATTAAGCTTGAACATTTGCATGCAAGGAAAAAATTGCATGGTAGGTTATGTTTTGAATGGTGTAATTAAGTTAAGCATAATATCAAGTCTTGTTTTAAGGCATTGGCACTATTACATAAGTTGGGAAAAACGCAGATTTTAACCCCAATCCTTCTCCTCTTACTAAACCTTTGAATTAGCCAAAAGACTTACAAATAAAGATGTTCATGCACTAGTAGGATTTTGGTTCTTTACAATTGGTCTTTAGTAACTTAAATGGTTCTTTGTGATTCAGTTCTTTTAAAAAAAAAAATTGTTTTGAACCATTTAACCCTTAAACGTCAAAAATGCCCCACGGGCTTTTTATAAAGGAATAATTGAGAAAAAAAAGTAGATTTTCTCAACCAAATCAAGCGAGGATTGGTGCGTTGGAAAGTTATTGAAAAAGAAATCTAAATTGCAAATTTGCGCCTCATTTGGGAGATTGTAGAGTCATTGGCAAGCAATCAAAGTTATCAAAATGAACAAGAGTTGAGGTTGGGGCCTTTAGAGGTCGTTTCTTGAAAAGTGCCGCAACAATGCTGGCCAACAGAGTTGTTTTTCTTTTTTCTTTTTTCTTTTTCTTTTTTTCCTCCGAAAATTTAGATGCCTTCCAAGCTGCCCCGCTCAGGCCCTCTTGACGTTTAAGGGTTAAGTAACAAAAGACTAGTTATAAAGGACCAAAATCCTACTACACTGAATGGTGTATTTAGTGTCCGGGACGCTATTTCTCAAATCTGGACACTATTTAATTTTAGGGACATATAGTGATCTTGTAAGAAAAGAATTGAATGTAGTGTTCCAATGACATGTGGCAACTTTATAATAACTACGGCATGCCACCTCATGCCACTCTCATTACTTGGAAAGAACATGGCACTCTCAATGAAAGTAGGAATGACAAGTGGCAAATTCCTATAGGATACTATTTCTCTTGACCTTTGAACGAATTGTGATAAAAGACATCAATTATCTCCGGACACTAAATACACCATTCAATGTTAGTGTTGATTATTGAATAATTAAACCTGGCATTATATCCGATAACAATCTCCATCCTTCCAATTGTCAAGTGTTATATAATGTCATTTGGTACAAAGTGGATGCACCCAAAAATACCTGTGACCAAAAAGCATCATTTTCACTTGGTGTACATCTCCTTAATCAAAATCTACCTATGTTGAAGAAGAACAATTTTAGAACATCTACCATATAAAACTTTGACCCTTCATAACTTTTGCATACAATATCCAAATGACATATTTTTAGTGTGTTGAAAACCTTTTTCATTTGTCAACAAGAAAATATAAAATTCCAATGAAGGAAATAGTAATAAATGCGCTCATTAGCAAAAGTGACGGTTTGAACGTCCCTACTTAACTAATTTAGGCCCATTTTACATTAGAATCCGATTGTTGATCTAACCCAAACTTCACAAATTTCAACCAATAGGATTGCCCAAATTTGACAAATTGGGCCAAAAGGCTTTACACTAAGGCCCAACCCAAACTTCTCATCATCCTATGTAGCGATCTACTTGCTTTGGCCTGGCTTAAGGAAATTCGGTAGAGATTTTTTTTGACCCCAAATTCACAATCTGGATTCAAACACCTCAAATGCACCCGCGCCGTTGGATCTTAGGGCCACTCTACATATGAAGTCGAGGCCATTTTGATGTGTAAGAAGGCTCAAATCCTCACCTCTCATCAATTCGTCCAAATCCTGAAATCAGCCCCTAGATAGATAGAAACTCCGGTCTTCTTTCGAGGCCAGCGTGAATAAATTTTTTATTCATCTTGACATTGAGCTAGTGTCTGCCGGACCAAGGGCCATTGGTGCAAGACTACTCTCCCCTTCCAAGAATAAATCTAAATCAGCACCTACTCCTTTATACCAAGACTTAAGGCCAAAATATTGAAACCAATTTTTTATAAAAAAAACAACAAGCCAGGTCTGACACAGGCCCAACTTCAAGAATTGGGTGCACCCAAAATCGAAGACCACTTTATGGACTTGGGCATGTTTTCAGCTTTCAATAAAAATAAAAATAAAACTCTTAATTTTTGTTTAAATTTTTTTCAGCAATCAACACCTTTGGATTGTTTGCAAATCTGAATGGTTTTTTTGGTCTCTTCTTCCCTTCATCCTCGTTTGTCACTTTGGGACCAACGCCATTAGACATAGGAGAATTGGATTCTATTATAATCTCATTATATTGAGTACTTGAGGCCAAGCTTAAGGCTAATACGGGCTCAAATTTGGTCGAATTGGGCCCAAGAAAAAACGGACTTGACCTCATATGTAAAGTAGCCCTCACACATCTCAATCATCCATACGATCATTTAAGTTAACCAAAAACAAGCAGGGATGGATGTTGAGTATATGTGGAGTCTTCGGCCTTATATTACCGATTTCTGACATGAATTGCTCATGAATAGTGTCTTGGTCCCTTCATGATTAGTCCCTTAGGCTTGGAGGAACTTACGGAAACTCTCATCTAGTATTGAAGAGGTTACGAGTTCCACTATCATAGGTGGTGCAAGGCCTTGTTTTAGATTATCCACTAACTCACTATAGACTAGTTTAGATTATCCTCTAACTCACTATAGACTAGTTTCGCCGTCTTTTTGAACTGAAAACGAGTCTAAGGTGAGTTTAAGGTTTCTTTCCACTTTGAGACACTCTTTTCGGTTAACTCTATTGACCCAATTACTTATCAATTGGGTTTGGACCAACAATCGGGTGACTGAGACTAACCTTGTCACGAGGTGCTTCATACTACTAGTACATGCTTCACACACATTTGGGTGCTGATCAGTATGCTAATTCATTAGAATTTCGGAATAATTAGAGCCCCGGCTGGCCACACTCCAACCCATCATGTTTTATTTTTATTTATTTATTAATTTTAATATCTTATTTTATATTTACCCCTCCTTTTCAATGGATCTCCTGCACGTTTTTGTGAAGATTACCGTAGACCACCTGTACCTTATTTACAGTACTGTGATTGTACTTTATTTACAAGGACGGTACAATGCGTAAAAACCTCACACTTCTCACATGTTATTTTTATCTATATTTGTTACTTCTTTTTCAAATGAAAGACACTATGTTACCGTGTTAGAAAACAAGGATGGTATAACCGCAAGCCTCTGTCCCCATCTTCTTTATGTTTGTTGTAAACATTTGAACATGTTATTGAATCTATTTATTATCAGAGTAGTATAAGTGTATTTGAACATGTTTATTGAATCTATTTATTATCAGAGTAGTATAAGTGTATTATATGCTGTATAGTATAGGATAGTACAGTGGTTGCAAAATTACCCTTTTCTTAATTTGGTTAGTATTGTGTGAAAAGTTATGTTTTGCACCATTCTAAAGTGCACAATTGTTCAATACGAAGTGGACTTCAAGGAATGAAAATATTTGGGTAGTCTCTACCACAAGAATGGAGGCAACAAAGAGGGGGAATACAATTAGTTCATAGTTGTAGGGTGGATCATTAGAAAAGGCATAGGTCAATTTTCACTTGGGAGGGTGAAGCCCAAAGCAAAAAATCTCATTCTTGCATTGAGTTTTTAAAGATTAAAGGCAAATAGCTTCTTTGCTATCGCCACCATGCTTATCAAAGTTGTTGAGGATATAATTACTTCATGCCATGCTTGTGACGATTGTGTCCTTCCAAGCTAAAAAACAAACTTAGGTGACATTAAACTTTTCCTTCTGAAATGGCATCTTATAGTCGGTGCATCAAATCCTTGATAAAATAGTGGAACAAAGGATGTCATTAGAGATGTTCAATTTCAGTGGAAGGTTTATAGACGCCTTCAATGTTGGAAGTATCATGGGCCCTACTAGAGATAGTTTCTTTCTAAGCTCTTTCCAAACAATTTAGAAGTAACACCAAACTTTGAATAAAAATTCATGAATGCAAAGATAGTGCTTTTAAAAGGGTTTTCCTAATGCAAATGCGATAGGATTGACAATCATTTGAAGATCCCATTATTGCATGTTGGCACATTTGACAAATACTTTAAAGAATAAATGTCAAAAATTTTGAGGATGAATTCTTTTTAAAAGGATTTTTTGTTGAAAAAGAGAATCTAAAAGAATATTCAAAATATTTCATTTTCCAAACCCTCATTTTTCAAAAGAAAATAAAAATTTGATATAAGTTGTCCACACCATTGTCCAACCCTATCTTCCACCAATGGTATTCAAATTTTAGGATGTAGCAAAGGGCCTCCCCTAAATGATGTTATGTAAACTAACGTCCTCCCGCAAAGACAATTCAGTTAAATTGAGAAATCCAAGGTCCATGGGTTTAGATTTGACAAAATAATGGGGAAAACTTTAGATTATGTCATCCAATTTTTTTAATAGATTGGTGCTTTAGAAAGCTGGTAAAAGAGTGAGGCTATATTCCTTGGTTGCACTCCAGGACCCTTTAAATGAATGTGGGAAGAGGAGAGGGGGGTGGCGGGGGGGGGAGGGAGCTGGTTGGCAACTCGATCAAAGGAGGGTTAGCAACTAGTTCCCTTCATGCGCCATATGTCAACTAGACCCTATTATTTGTTTGTACATCATTATAGAATATTTAGAATGAAACCCCTAAGACTCCCTTCATGGCTAACTAGCTCCCTTCAACCAAAATTTTTGGTTCAGGGGGCTCTCCTCACCCATGTCTAAGGCTCCAAAAATCTTCTCTATTCCTTTGGGTCACCCTCCAACATCCCAAGGACGTTAAAGGGTTAAGATGTTGAAAGCATTCAACATTTGAACATTTTTTTTTTAAACACAAATAAAAATAAATAAAATCTCATTGCAAAAACCTCAAGTCCATACACACATATAGAATACTAACCAAAGAGACTCAAAGGACAATGTTCAACACTTTGCCTTCCAAATTACTCTAAAACCACTCACGCTAAAATTACCCCCATTCTAAAAGCATACTTTAACCCTTAACTACATCAGCGTCCATTTATTAGACAATGTACAAATTTCATCCATGTTTTGTCATCCATCATTGACTTTTTGCAATGTGGGTTTTTTTTACTACAGATTTTATAGAAAGTTAGCTTCATGCATGTGTGATCCGATTAGAAAGGGGATGATTTGTGAAAAAAATTATGCCTCGTTTCATGTTGTAGTGATTCACCCAAAATTTCGAAGATTTTAGTGTAAAAGTGCTCTTTAAAAAGTCAACTCATAAAATTAAGCAACCAAAAAATCTCCCAAAATCACTACACTTAGAGTATTACATTTCAACCAATCACAACAAATCTCATGCACAAATTGTCAATATTTTATTCGTAATCAAATTACAAAAGAATTTTGAATTTTGAGTTTCAAATTTTATACCAAAATATTGGTAATAGCAATCAAAGATCTAAACGTATGGATAGAATCTAAAATTCATAATGATGAAATGTTATTCATACATCAAGTTCAAAATATCCCTCTTAGTTGCATTTTATAATGCATCTTGGCAAAACTACCGAATTTGGAGAGGGCTCTAGGCATTTAGGGGTTAACCCTTAAAGGTCCAGATTGGCCATTCCGGCCAATGTACACAACCGTATTTCATTGTATTTGGAATGGTTCTACACCTCCTATGAGTATTGTATCAAAAGTAAAGTTAAAATTCATGTCTACATGGTCTTGAAAGCTACTGGGATCTCAATTTGGAACTTTCTACTCATAACAAATGTTAAGAATACGGCAACGGGATCTACTATCCCCTAAATCCTTCAAGGGTTAACACAAGGGTTAGACATTAAACTTTTCAATGTACTAAAGGTGAACGATTTTAATATCAATACATTTTAAAAGACTTTGACAATTTCATCCACTTTTTTGCCCAATTTTTCTAGTGTAAAAGTAACTACTCCCAAAATCATGTAAGATTATGGCAAAAATTCGCCAACTTTTTTTGACTGGGACTATGCCATTCCAATTTCAAATTTTCATAACTAATTTTACAAGAGCCCAAAAAATATGAATGGAAGTGGAATACATGCAGCTTCCATTCGTCCTTCAAAATAATAATTCTCAAAAATGTTGTGAGGTGTACAACCCCTCTTAAAAGCCGCCCTAAACCCTAAACCCTAAAAACCTAAAAACCTAAAAAAGCACCCTCTCATGTTATTGTAGGGCATGATCATTTCCACTGTCGGAGTAATCCTTCCTCCATGACAGAATCATCGTCACTCATCAGACGCCCTGCATATCATTGTGTAGGAGGTTCAGCACAAACAAGAAAAAGCACACTCAGATTCAATTCAATATTATAATGGATTTCTATTGTAGGCTCTCCACATTATTAGAAGACGTTTCTGCTCTTGGACTTCATTCAAAAGAGCATTTACACACAGTCAATTGCAAGATCTCCAGAAAGCAGAGACTGGCAATAATATACCAAAATATGATTTACAGGAACTTGATCAGTTCCGCAAAGTAGTCAATATTGCAAATGGGTAATGATACTTTACATGATCCTTGAGAGCTCAGCATTTACAACAGTGCCGACTCACCCAAGCTCAAGGTTTCAAAGAGCTCTCATCAAGTGAGTTCTGTAAAGGAAAAAACAAAAGGCTATGACACAAAAAACCAAACAATCACGGTAGCCGCCGGTCGCAAAAATGGGCTCCTCTAAAATGACAATTTCACTAAATCAAATGGTTCCAGTAAGGCAAGGGCATCTAAAGATACCAGATCAAACTTCTGTTTTCTATCCATTTGCCAACTTGATTCTTCTTGCAGACGTAAGATCTCCCAAAATCGGATGGAGGGGAGAGGGTTTAGGGTTTAGGGTTTTAAGGTTTAACGTCCATCTACGACTGTGTTAGCAAAGTCATGGGGCTTGCCTGGGATGCTTGTCCTACTCTGATCATCGAAAGTGTAGTCTTCCAAGTCTCGCCATTGCTTCAGAGCTTCCGGCAATGTCATTTGCAAGTCGATCTCCTCGCTGCTCTCGCCGGTGGCCTTGGCCGGTTTCCATTGCTCCACCAGCGGCTTCAGCACGTTCACTGCGTGGCCCATGTCGGGACGTTGATAGGGCTCCCGGGCTGTGCACAGAAGCGCCAGATCGGAGACGATGTTGAGACTCTTGAGCGTTTCGTCCGTCACCGGGATGCTCGGATCGATGCACTTCACGAAGCTCTCTTGACTCGTGTTCGTTCGCCGGAACCAGGTGACCAAATGCATATTTTCCTCCGGCTCTGTCTCGTCCAGCGCTCTTCGCCCTGTCATCATCTCCATCAGCACCACACCGAAGCTGAACACATCCGCTTTTGTCGTCACTCGCCCGGTTACTGTCAAAATTTCAACATTTCATCAGCACCAAAATTTAATTGACGTGCACCCAAAAAGAAAACCTGAACTAAAGTTACACACAATAATATTCAAGAAGTGAGCCTGGGTAGTCCTAAACTGATTCTAACACATCCACAAACATTGTCGTGAACTCACAATAGAAATCTATTTTAGTTTTCCTTGATTTTGAATCCAAGATTAGATTGTTTTCGATACCTTAATGCAAACCATCATAATTGAACAAAACCTCATGGATTTCTAGACAGTCAAAATTGATGATGAAAGCTGCGTTTTTCAAACACTCAAGTCTCACTTGACTTCGTGATTGAAGAACCCTAGAAGATGAATAACAAAATTTTGAGAGGGTCCCAGTAACTGGAGCACTGAAGTTGAGTTTTGTGACTTAACCCTTTAAGAAGCCCAAATTGGGCCTCATGTAACGGTTTATAGCAGTTTGAATAGGTCTCATGTAGACTCCCTTTATTCAAACTTATTTGTCTTTTGATCAACACATGCAATGCTCTTCACTGATTCTGAATATCCTCTCTACATTATAGTTTTCAAAACATGATTGATTGAATTTTCCATTTCAATACCATGAATCCTTGGTCCTTCAAGGGTTAGAGAAGCCTGAACATGGCCATCTGAATTCATGCATTATATTCATATAATCCTCATGTAGAGTTCATAATACTGGTGTAACGCAATTTAGTGATCATGTTAATGTCTGAATTGGCATGAGCGATCGGACTTTTAAGAGGAGAGTGTGGAATTTATGAGAATTGAACAGACGTGTACCTGCGTATTCTGGGGCCAAGTAACCGAAAGTGCCGGCGAGCCTGGTCTCGACAGAGAAGTTGTTTTCCGGGGCCAACTTGACAAGACCGAAGTCGGAGACTTTGGCATGGAAGTTGTCGCCGAGCAGGATGTTGGAGGGCTTCAAGTCGCGGTGGATGAAGCTCTTGTGCGCCAGCCCGTGCAGATACTCCAAGCCTCGCGCGACATCCAAGGCGATGCTCAAGCGGCGGGTCCACGCCAGAGGCGTGAGCCCCAGGGCTTTGCATTCAAACAGGTGCTGCGCGAGAGTGCCCTGCGCCATGTACTCGTACACCAGCAGCCTCTCGTTCTGGTGTGCGCAGTAGCCCTTGAGCTCCACCAGGTTGCGGTGCCGCACTTTCGACAGCACCGAAATCTCCGATTGAAACTCCTTCAGGCCCTTGCTGCTCATCACCGCCGCTTCCATTCTCTTCACGGCCACCATCGTCCCGTCGGGAAACGTCCCTTTGTACACCACCCCGAATCCCCCCTTTCCCAGCACATTCCGCTCCGCAAAATTGTCCGTCACTTCACGTAACACCTCGTAGGACGTTCCCAACTGATTCTCACCAGGCTCTCCCACCTGCACCATGCACAAAAACAGTACGTACAATTGATCAACAACAAAAAACTTGTGCTTTCCTTGCGAAAACAACCAAGCCAGGTAGCTTGATGGTTCAAACTTTACAGATTCAACATCTTGACAAAACACCAGAAAGTATGTGTTATATCTTCACGGTCCAGTGCACAACTGCACACGTAAATAAACAAATATTCAACCAATTAAAGCCAGTATGTAGGATAATGCTCACGTTTCCTTTAGGACGAAGAAGCTCACATGTATTTTTTAGCAGTTTTGAGTAAGTCCTATGTGGACTTCTTCTTTTTGTTCAAATTTATTTGTTTTCTGAACCAGCACATGGAATGTTCTGTAGTGATTCCGGTTATATCAAATTTTCTGCCATCTAAATTATATCTTTCACAACATGATTGATTGAATTTGTCATTTTAATACCAGGTCCTTTAGGGGTTGACTTCTATAACACTGAGTGGTGCAAGCATTGTCTCCGAGTCCTTGCACACAATTGAAAAGGGAGATTTAAGTAAATGAAAGTCTGGTAAAGAATGCAAAATTCAAACGTTGAGGACTCATTGTCACGTATCACCTGGGATCCCAACTTTTCAGTATGACATAGAATGAATGTGTGAGAAATCAATGATAGTGTGGCAGGTGTATTCTAGAATGTCATTTTTAGTGATGACCATGATAATAGAGTGTACCTGAAACTCGCTGGGGCCGCTGTAATTGGTGCGAGTGCCATCAGTAGCCTGATTAGCCCGGTAATCTGCCACAGTCTTGCCCACCTCGGGATCCGACGAGTCGCCTCGAGGATGCACTACCGTGTTCTGGTTCTGCAGCAGCTTCTTCTTGTTCTTCCTCCTGAACAAGCACACGGCCACCAGCGCACTGACAATCGCCAAAACTACCGCTGCCACAACCACGCCCACAATCACGCCCACTGAGTTCGATTTCTTCGAGCCTGAAGACGAAGACGAGCCTCCACTGCTCCCTGGTGTTCCAGGAGTAGCCCCTCCAGGAGGAGACTCCGAAGGCGGCAACACCGTTCCCAGAAACGGATTCCCTGTGAAAAAACCAGTGATTAGCCAAACCTGTAGCATTTGCCAAAAACGTACCACATAGAATGTAGAATACTCTGGCTATATTCCATTGTTACAGTATTGAACTCTGATATATGTGGCTTTAATGACAAAACCACTGAAAAGACACTTGCAATCGATGGATTCAAACTAGTGCATTCCATCCATTTTCTCAAGCTCAGAACAACATTAACAACAAGCCAAAGGAGTTGAATCTTTTGGGAGTCGGTAACCATCTGAGCTCAAAAAGCCTTATCAAAAGTTAGAGGCTCTAGTCACTTTGGGAAAAACATAAGAACATCAGTACCTGTAGTCTTCAATGTCACAGTCGATGCGAATGTGGGCACCAGCCCGGAGATGTTGTTGTTACTGATATCCAGCGTTGTTAAAGCCGGCAAGGTGGTGAGCGAGTCGGGTATCGACCCAGTCAAGTTGTTCCCGTTCAAGAGAATCTGCTTCAACGACGTGATGTTCGCCAGAAACGGCGAAATGGTGCCCACCAAGCCCTGCAAAAATTAATTTTTAGCCAAAAGGCATCAAGAGACAAGTCTTGGCTACAGGAGCTTTTGAGGCCAAGTAAACAAAAGTGTAGGATTTGCTACACAAAATGAACCAAAAACGTTCACAAATTCTTACACTGAAGACTCCAGAATATTCTACCAAAACTGGCTATCAAAACTTAACGATTGCAGTGCTTTTCTAATTTTGGAAAACCATGACAACTCAACAACTCTTTCATGTGACTCTCCTATCACATGTGAAAAGTGTCCAATCGTATGAAATATTCTCTGCAGATACTGATATTGGAGAGTGGAATGCGATATTAGAGAATGTGATACTGGAGAGTGTGAGAATAAGGAGATGAGAGTGGACCTGTGATGCAAGAGACATGGAGGTGACGTCGGTGCCGGAGCACGTAATCCCAGTCCAAGTTCCACATGGATTGGATCCAAGCCAGGTCTGGGACAGAGTCTGAGGGTAGCCGGCCGCTTTCAGAAACTGAAGCAGCGCGGTGACTTGCACGGGACATGGGGATCCATCCGCGGCGCAGAAATCCGCGGTGTCCAGGGTGACGTTGGCGCCCGTGGGGAAAGTGGGCATCTGGCCACTCAAATAGTTGCCATTCAGAAACGCCGTAGCAATGGCCAGCTTGGAGATCCCCGCCGGAACCTGCCCCACCAGAAGGTTGTTGTTCAATCGCAGATCCGTCAGCCCCGTGGCGTTCGCCAGCCCGTCAGGTATCGGCCCCGTCAGATCGTTTACCTGCATCAATAGACCTTTTTGTAAATGCAATCCGGTTCTAATAGTGCCGCTTACGATGCTCACACCAGTTCCACTTCCCCTCATAAAATGCAGGATTAGTTGCCTAATCACGTTCATAACATTATTAGAAAGGAGCATTCTAACATATGGAACTTCACCATGTCAAATTTTGTGGTTTCCAGATGGGTGAAGACAGATTTATTAAGAAGTAGCATTCTGACTTGTGAGGAATATCACTCGTTTAGAGATGGTGAAGAATGACACTCCGAGGCTATTGCTTGATAATATTTGTTCATTGGTCAGAAAGCGAGTGATTCACATTTGCAAACCCTATTCAAACAGGAGCATGCAAACACGGACCTGCAACCACAGCAGCTTGACGGCCGGCATAAGCCCACAGACAGCCATGGTGCCCTTCATTTGCATGTTGTTCAACTGCAGGACTTCGATATTAGAGCCCGCGAACGACGCGGGGATAGACGGGACGTTGTTGTAAGCTGCCAGTAACACGCGCAAGCTCGGCATTGTCCCGATGAAGTCCGGGATGGAGTTCAAGTTGGTTGTGGACACGGACAAATTCGCGAGCGACGTGGACGCGGTGATGGCCTCCGGGAACGTCCATCCGGCGCTCGTGGCGTTGAGGCCCGGGTTGCGATCGATGTAGAGGTTCTGCAAGCCCGTGAGCCCGTTAAAGAAATCAGACGGGATGCTGGTGAAGTTGTTGCTGTGGAGGTAGGCGTTCTGGAGGCTGGCCATGCCCGCCAGCGACGGCATCTCCCCCGTGAACTGGTTGCCGTTGAGCTCCAGGAACGTCAAGTCCGTGAGCTGGTTCAGCGTGGGCGTGACGGTCCCCGCGAGGCCGAAGTTTCTTAACCGCAATTGCACCACGTTGCCGCCGGAGCATGTCACCCCGGTCCAGCCTGTGCAATAGTCTGTCCCTGTCCATGTCCCCAGCAAAGTCCCCCCGTTCGTCACCCCTGCTAGAAACGCTTGCAACACGGCGCCATCGTTGGGCGCCGCGACCGTCACGGCGCAACAGAGCGCGAGAATCGCAATGCGCAGACCCCAGAACTTCCTAGTTTTCATTGCACATACTCTCGCCACAACCCGAAAAGAAACTCCTCCTCCTCCTCCTCCTCCTACTCGCATTCAACAACCTGAAACTCCAAACGAAAACTCTTTGCGTTCTCGATCACAACCCACACGTCGTTTCACGCGGTCGCGTAACCCACACGTCGTGCTAACTCCTGCCAGAAAAAAAAAACAAAAAAACAAAAAAAGCAAACCATCAGACACGACGTTGCGCACAATCTAATTAAAAGCAACTGCTACATTCCCCTCCCAACAATCAATGCCGAACTCCACCACGTCCAAGTCCAACTCACCATTACTCCTACACTGACATGCACACACCGCCACGTACAACAGTAACGACACACAAAACACACTATCGATTACCTAGCATGTACCAAAGGTATACATTTCACGGTAAGTCCTTATCAGTAGCTCGTCAGGAACCCCAAGAATTTTAGCTTACGAATCTCCGCAAAGACACAACTCATCAAACAACAAAATCACTCCTGGGACTTGCTAGTTCAATCACAAACCACATTCTCAACATCTAGCTCACCGAAACACACGAACTCAGCTTTTCTCCGAGCCACAACACAAGCAGCAACATCGTCAACTGCTAGCTCAGTCACCTAAACACGCGGACTCAGATACTCTCCGAGCCACAACAGATGAATAAGAAGAATTTAATTAACTTGCGAACAGATTATGCTCAATCACATGGGCGGCAACGCAGTGTAGCACCGTGTCTACGTACCAGACTGTCGATGCCACAGTTGTCGATGCACCCACCGCCTAGTACATGCCACAAGTTTTAGATCCTGTGCAGGTGCATGCGGCGGTTGCGAATTGATGCAGAGGCAAGCAGGGCAGGGCGGTACTGGAAGTGAGTGGAGCAATCCAGCTGGGTGCCAGCTACAGGGCGCAGGAAGTGCGGGTGCGGGAAGCGACCTGGCTGGAACGGCTGTGCGAGTCATGTCTGTGCCAGATGGGTGGACTGTGACTGTCGTTTTTATTGCTCTCCTTTTGGAATTTCACTTTTTTCTTCCCACAGATTGCCTCGACTCTCTCTGTCAGTGCGACTGTGAGTCTGTCTGTGACTCGTCAGGGCCGACGATGCTTTCGGAGGTTTCAGCGTGACTAGGCTTGTTCAGTTTAATGGCCATTCTCCGTGATTTCCGTTGCTGTGAGTGTCTTTCCTCACCGTAACTTAGGGCCTCTTTACACCAGAGAGAAATTTCAGCCAATGAGAAATTGGTATTTTCGGTTTCTAGGCCTCCCATTGGCTGAAATTTCTCTCCTCACGGCTTCTCGCCTCTAGTGTAAAGAGGCCCTTAACCCCTAAAGGTTGGGCCTATGACCATGGAATCATGTTTTATCTATCACACTCAATTTTGCTACTAAAATTAATACAATAATTCAAATTTATATTTTTAATAGATGAAGTCACATGTCTACTACAAATCATGAATTTTTCATAAATTTTGGTGAAATTTTGAAATTACTCTGGTTTTATGAAGAGATTGTAAAGAAAATCTATATCAATTACAAAATGTACTAGAAAATTCCGATTTTTTAACCAAAAGGTGTAAATTACAATAAGAAAAGTTTAGTTGATGAAAATCATCCGTGTATCTAAATTTAGAATTTTTGCTACACCTTGGTGATAACCGAACTTGTAACTACAATAAAACACTCAATATTCAAATTTTTCCAAAAATTCAAAGTGGAGTAGAAACTAAACTTGGCAAACTTCATTTTGTTAGTAAAGCTCATATGCAATGGAACTCATTTTCATGGCCTAAATTTAGTTTCAGTAGAACAAGCAAAAAAATTCAAAATACACTACACGTTGAACCGTTTTTACAACTCTTTTTGTAGTTGGGACCCCATGTAAAATCTAAAAATAGCTTGAATGATTTGAATTTAACTTGAAGGGGTGGCATCACCGAGCAAAGCCCTTCACATAAAGAATTAGATGGAAATCATCCAAGCATCAGTTGGAATTGAACAGTCGACTTCATTCATAAACCATTTTTTGGTCTCGGCGGCATTTAGGGGTTAACCGCTAAACGTTCTCACCCTTTTCAGATTTAGCAGTTTTTCAAAGATGCATTATAAAATGCAACTAAGAGGGATATTTTCAACTTGATAAATGAATAAAAGTTGTACATTATGAATTTTAGATTCTATCCATACGGTTAGATTTGCGATTGCTATCACCAATATTTGTGTATAAATTTTCAAACTTAAAATTTAGAGCTCTTTTGTAATATGATTACGAATATGATATTGACAATCTAATAATGAAATTTTTTGGGATGGGTTGAAATGTAATACTCTAAGTGTAGTGATTTTTGGAGATTTTTTGGTTGCTTAATTTTAGTAGTTGACTTCTTCAATAGCACTCATTTAGACTAAAATCTTTGAAATTTTGGGTGGAACACTACAACATGAAATGAGGCATAAAAACTTCACAAATCATCCCCTTTCTAATCAGATCACACATACATGAAGCTAACTTCCCATAAAAGTTTCAGTAAAAAATCCACACTGCAAAAAATGCATGATGGATGAGAAACCAGAGTTCATATCTGTACATCATGCAAAATATGCATGGTTAGGCGGTTAGGGGTTAACCCCAACAACTTCAATGTGCTCTATTGTTTCTCACTACCACAAATGTACAGGAAATTCTTTCATGATCTTCTGCACAAGAAAAAATTCTAAATTTTTTATAGTAAACATGTCTTGTAGTTTTTATAAGGCTGACAAAAAAATTGGCCCCATAGGACATGTTATGCTATAGTAAACGTCACTTGTATGCAAATGTTTTTCTTGTGTGTGCACCATATGAACAAGGCCAACCTCCTTTAGGGGTTAACCCCTAAAAGAGGTTGCTCCTGTTCATATGGTGCACATACAACATTTGCATACACGTGGCATTTGCTGGAGCATAACGAGTCCTATGGGGCACAAATTTTTGTCAACCTTATAAGAACTACAAGACATGTTGCTGTAAAAAATTTAGAATTTTTTCTTGTGTGGAAGATGGTGAA
The DNA here is from genome assembly GCA_022496805.1 of Pohlia nutans. Taxonomy (NCBI): domain Eukaryota; kingdom Viridiplantae; phylum Streptophyta; class Bryopsida; order Bryales; family Mniaceae; genus Pohlia; species Pohlia nutans. The sequence goes on along the minus strand of CM040101.1, from coordinate 26,687,588 downwards.
AGAATTTCATGTACAAATGTGGTAGTGAGAAATCATAGAGCACATTGAGGATGTTGCATGCATTAGGGGTTAACTTACTTGGATTCTATAGTCAACAACTGACATAAGCTTCTTTTGTTATGTCACATCCAATGTTATTTTTTCGGGTGATTTGTCCCTTAGTTGCTACCGTAGCCTAATAACACAATTAGCGGAAAATAATGCTAAAAATAGATGCTAAATATTTTGGGGAATTTTTTTTAATTTTTAAGGGGAAAATGGACTTTAGAGAATATTTGTCTTTGCCGATATTTATTTTTAGACACAATAAATATTTGGCAGAAAAGTGTTGAAAGTGCTACTTGGCTACAATATACCAAATTCTCTAAATCCCCTAATTGTCTTTAAGACGAGAGGATTAAATTGCCCCCTATTTTGAACTGGTTGAGGGCCCATCTAAAAATTAACCTCCTCCTCGTATGGTTTTTCTTTACCAAGTAGGTCCTTCTAAAGCAATTTGGAGCCATAGGCCCCAAATTGCTAAAAAGATTTGCCAAAAAATACCCCTAGGGTGCCCAAAATGGGAATTCAAAGAAAATGGGTCTCTGATGAACAGTGGCCGTCATTATAACAACTGGGGGTTCTAAACAACGAGACAATCTAACCAAATAAATTCTCCAAAAAATGGAATGTTGGAATGTAACCAACAAATAATGCCAATATAGCTAGAAAAGGGTGCAATGCAAGGGTGGTATCGCTACATTTTGGATGAATGTACATGTTTTTGGATGAATAAACTATATTTCACATGTTTCATTTAAATTATCAATGCAAGCATCTTCTAAGCATTGAGGCGAACCTACACACATACTCATACCATAGGTAAAAAAAGGTTTCTTCATTCTTCTTTGAATATTCAAAGCATATTCAAAACAATCTCAAAAATCAAACTTCCACCTTACCCTAATTAGAACAAATTTAGTAAATAGACTTGTGTCCACTACTAAATCAAGGTTCCAAACGTCATGCAAAATCTCATAACATCACAAAATTATTCACGTTCTAAGCTTACATGATTAGCAAAGAATTAAAATAAAATCCAATATCACACAAAATTGTTCACATTCTAAACTTCCTAGGGTAACTAAAGAATTAAAAACACAGTCCAATATCACATAACATCCCAAAAGTATTCACGTTCTAAGTTTACATGGTAAGGAAAGAAATAAAATAAAATCCAATACTAGAAGTTCTGCAAATCCTAAGTGCAAGTTGCTACTTGGGATTCACTAAATCATAAAATATAATTTCCCCAACAGATTGTGAAACAACAACTGCTTAAACGCCAAATTGCTAGAAGAAAATCTACAGTCCCAAATGAAAGCTATAATAGCAAAACATAATGAATTGCAGGAAAACCAGAAAATGACTATTGCAAGTATGTGTGTAGTTTTGCCCTAACCGCTTTTAAAAGTGCCTCAACCAGGTCCGAGATGACCCTAAACTACCAAGGTGATGGTGGTGAGATACCCAAACCGAATGGAGAGGTTGACAATTTGATTCCCAGCTATGAAATCGTCTCACTACTTGATTGGAAATTTCACCGCGGGATGCAAAAATGCAATTCGTATGTTAAAAAAGAAAAAGGTGCCGAGCCAATTCTACAGTATCTTTACTACAAGTAGAAAGCCTGGCTGTCATAGCATATTTGCTTGATATTTCAATTTATTCTTCATGTACAGTATATATTTTTATATGACTTTAAAAAGAAAAGAAAACTTGTCAGCAGGCGGCAGGCTTGGCCAACTCTGACCCACATTCTTCCAGAGTCCAGACTGACTTCCAGATCTGAGAATCTGAGAAGCGGAGATGCTACTAGAAGTTGGGAAATTTGTGGAGAATCGTCGGAGTGTATATATATAATTTTCCTTGTAATTTCCTTATGATTCATGAAGTTAAAATTAACTTTCTTCTGTAGCCTCAAATCCAGAGTGTGCACGTTCACATCAATAGAGGCTCCAAGCAAGATGAATTCAGTGTTGTACAGAATCTGTTTGAGTTACTTCACGTTAAAAAATTATTTAGTTATTTATATAATTTTAAACAAGAGGGGCAAGCCCAATGCTGAACAAGAATTGCTATAATTTTGCCATAACATTCAGTAGCATTCAGCCACTCTGCTTTTTCATCCATCATATGATTTATAGTGCATCATCTGAATTCCATCCATGTAGTGCATTAAGTGCAACCCTTCATTTTTCATTTTTTAAAGAGTAGAGAGGGTGAGGAAGGAAGCAAGAAGGTCATAAACCATTGTGAATGGAGGGACAAAAGAAGTGGCCCAATGTTCAAGGATTTTTTTATTCATATTGCCCATTTTCTACTAGTTAGCCATGCACCATATCATTCTTGGGTTAAAGTATTATTACTTATAATGTTGCTCTATTTAAAAGTGAGGGACATGTGAAGATATGTCAGCAAAGACCATGCATGGTTACCTTTCCTTCTAGTTTTCCAAAAGCTCCATCGTCAGAAAACATGGGTACCTACTAATTGTTCTTGGATGATAATGCATAATATGTTGCACATTCTCCTCAAGAGTATATCAAAGCCAGTGAAAGCTATTGAATGTTATGGCAGCCTGAGAGCGTCTCCTATATTTTGGTAAAATATAGCCCACGCACCAGTAGGTTGCAGAGTGCACGTTAGAGGGTTTGGCCAGTAGGAAACAAAGTCCATGAGCCTTTGCACGTTGTCCCCCTCCTCCCACTCTATATAAGCCAAATGATCCTCCTTCCACTAGTCTCCCTCAAAGCCTTCATCCTTTCCTAAAGATAATGAACAAGGAAAACTCAAAAAGACATTCCAAATTTCAAAAGTCTTGGCCAATTTGTGGCGCCTTTGGCAAGGACTGTTTCTCTTATGCAATGATCGTGAGTGAATTGTAATGCCCCTTCAAATCCGACTTTTTACAGTGTCAGCAACATTCTTTACACTAGGCCACATGAGACACTCTAAGGACCACATGTCAAAACAGATTGGAGCAAGTAAAGACACAAGACATTCAAAAGTCAAATAATCATCCACCATATGTTGTAAAATGAAGGCTCATTTACATTTACAAGTAAGTGTATAGATGTGAACCTATGTTTGAGACCCTTGTAAAGTAAACTCTCTCTCCACACTATCCTCATATTGTTCCTAGAGTTAATAAATTTCCTACTTATCCAATAATTATCAAATTGTCTTTGCAATGCAAGACACGCCACTCTTTAATTTTTTTCTTTGCTTGCTTTTGTTCATTGGTTCACGCGATTTTCTCATGGTAGATGTTGTAAATAAGTAAAAATATTTTGCACCCCCACAACATTGGTTTAGCCCCGGGTTTGGCATGAACCACTCTTCATTCACATTACTATGAATTGAAGGACGATTTGAACATATTGTGCTTAAAAGTATGATCAATAATTAGGTGTTCTTAATCTTTTCACATTTGAAAATAATAACAATTCACTTATTTATAAATATTTTGATTTTGGTTAAATAACTAATTTATAACAACATTTTTCAATAAATTTATAAACAAAGTTACCAATATGCTTTTCACCTTTATATGCTTTGTCTTCCTATTCATATTCATTGATAATGACATTCTTTATGTTCATTAAGTTTTCTTTTCTCTAAAGAGGTTTTTTTATTTCAATGATGACGTTAGGTTGGACCTAAGGTTTAGAAAAATGATATTGATGACTATAGGTTCTATTTGTGAATTCCCTACGAGTATAGAGTTTGTAAGTAAGCGGACAAGCCGCAAGCACGCAAACGACACTTCTAAGCTAGGGTTTTCTATGATGTTAGTTACTCTTTCTCATCTTTGAATGGTCTTCCCATGACGTTTAATTCCGTTTTTAAAGACCTATTATGTGAAATAACATAATCCTTCACATTTTTTCAATTTCATGGCATTTCATGTGCGGAGAGAAGCAAAGCGCTAATTTATAAAGTGGTACTTCATGTTTATAATTATTATTTTTAATACTCATTAACACCATGTATACAATTGATATTTCGTCATTGGTAGTGTGGAGAGAAGCGGAGCCCTAGTTTAATGCATGGGTTCATGATAATTAAAATAAGTTTCAATATTTACAATGTGGATATATAGTGAAGTCTCAAAATTGTGTCAGATTATATAAATTAGTGTGAAATGTCAAAAATAATAATATGGCACTATTTAAAAAGCCTGAAAAGCCTTAAAGAGTGTAGTGTCTTTTCAAAATCATGACTTTTGGGATTCTCGTGCAATATTGATTCAAAAGACCTATAGTTTTATTGAAAATTCAAATCATGATTTGCTAAATTTAAATTGTAAACACCGTTACTATTAATTTGTGTTATAATTGTTAATGTGTGGCAATTTCACAATAATACATGTTAGTCTTTATTTTTGTGAATGCCTGTTTTAAATACGCAATCATTTATATTTACTCGGTCTTTCTACATTTATCAATATAGCGAGGTTTCAATAAACCCCTCAACATTTAAATGCATTTATGTAGTAGTTTCGCACAATGGTTTTATACTTGGTGGTTTGTTTTGGCTCAAATTCACTTGTATGCGTTGTGGAGTTTCTTTAATTTGTTATAGAAGTTGTTGTGGTGCATGTGTTCTAAAACTATTTCCCCTCTTCTTACAAAAGTTTTTGTATAACAACATTGAACTTAGAGTGTTGATAGAACTCAATACGTTTTATGATAGCAACAATGAATTTGGAGAACTTGTTGTGTACCAACAACCGTTGCGTTATCTAATAACAATAGGTCAAGATGTAGGGAAAATGGAATACACAAGAATTTGCCCCTTTCATTTTATTTTATTTATAATAATAATAATTATTATTATTTCCAAATTTTAACGAATTTTTTGAAGTTGAACTATACGCTTATCATATGGTTCACATACTATTATTTTACAGAGTACACAAACTAATGGTTCCAAAATTTCGTTCAACAATGATCACACACAATCTTAAAGAATGCAATTCTATAAATGAATTCCAGAAAAATAAGGATTGACTAGCCTTTATAAATGATACAAAAAATACGCAACAATATGATTACTATATATTGGTGTAGATTGAAGTATTAGTCATATTTTTCTATATTTTGGACTTTGTATTCTATTGTTACGTATTTAAAGAACCTTTCACTATCCACTTCATGACTGGAATTTTGCATTGCATTTGACTTTCCATCCCCAAATATGTCGTACTTTGGTCAAGAGCACATTCCAAAATAGATTGAGTGTCACTTGAATTTGTCAACTTGGAGTGGCCATTTTAAACTATTATGGGATGGAAAAGGTTAGTGACATCTTGATACACCTTTCAATGCAATTGCTGTGAGTCAAACTAGAATTTACGTTGTGGTTTACATCTTGCTATATCTTTTTACTTGTAACAAAATGTTAGCGTATCAACAATTCAATCATACATAACTTTATACTAACTCGTTTTGTTTCAAATAAGTTAGAAATTGAATTTATGTATTTAAACTTATAATTATAACAAAAGGTAAAGAAATCATCTTAACGAATAGTAAAGGCTGCTTCACATATGCAGTCGGGCCGTTTTTTTCTTGGAGCCAATTCAACCAAATTTTAGTCCATATTAGCATTAAAACCAACCTCAAAGTACTCAATATAATAAGATTATAACGAAGGTCGTTTCTCCCATTTCTAATGGCATTGAGGCCAAAGAGACGGAGGAAGACGAAGGACCATGTTAGACCTTGTCGTTTTTAATTAGAATTTTGATTTCAAAATTTTGACCTCAAGTCTTGGTGCAAAAAGGTTGGGACTGATTTTGAGATTTGGACCAATGAGCGGTGAGGATCCAAGCTCTCTTACACATCAAAACAACCTCCAAACTTCATATGTGAAGCAGCCCTCACCCATTTTGTTTCAAATAAGTCAAAAATCAACTTCATGTATTTTTAAAAACTCATAATTATATTAAAAGGTAAAAAAATGCACAAAAAGGGTACACCAAAATCACCATATAATGTGGGTGCGAGAACGGCGTAGGTACATTCATCCATTCTAACAAATTTTCATCCAATTTAGATGAATTTTACCACAATATTTTGAATTTTTTTTAGAAAATACCTCTCGTTGATATTGTGGGCCAAAGTATATGGTGATTTTGGTGACGCCAAAGGAATGAGCCATGTAATCCAGGGTTTTTTTTTCTAGCTTTTTATGCTACAAAAATCCATTGGGAGAATCATCATATGAGAACATAATGAGAAAAATGCCACCTCATGTAGCCACCAAGTCAATGGATTGCACCAATTGCAAGCCAGGCTTGGACTTCGTGAGCGACACATAGTGGATGAGAAGGCCAAGATGTTGAATGAAAAATATAGGATATATGAAGGGTTTCGCAAAAGGTCAAAATATTAGATGAAAAAGATAGGATGTATGAAAAAACAAAGATCCGTTGCCAATTTTTTCAAATAAAAATATAAAAAACAAAAAGCCACCTCATTCACTTGCATGGGAGCTTTGTAGCATAAAGTTAATTGACCTCAAAACAAAAAAAAAAAAACCCCTGATGTACTGTAGTACCATAGTTGGGTTGCCACCCCACGAATGAATGTTTAACATTTTTTGAAAAACAAGATTTGTTCCTCAAAAAATGACTTTCTTGATATTTGTTTTTGAGCACAAAAAATGATTAAAAATGGTCCAAATTAACCCAAAATAGCTTAGAAATAGCTTAAAATAATTTATTCTATTTTTATTTTTTGGTCCTCATAATTTCCAATTTTTTATGTTTTTTATTTTTTGAATTATTTTTTGGCGACCCAGCTATGATACTACGGTAATCCATGAATGTGCTGTTATCAGTAGGCAGGATACGTACAGTACACTCCTTTGTTGGGGCAGATTGTCCATGACCAGCACAACCACAGTACAGTCATCATGATGCAGTGGCATATGGCCGTAACTTCCTGGTACGTGTTCTTGTCGGTCCCGGTCCCGGCCGGGGTGAATCAGATCAATGTAAGTTGTGGGTCCATCAATCATCCACTTGAAGCAAGCAAGCAAGGACCAAAAACATTTACCAATGATGCGATGTTGGGATCGCTGGCTGTAATTTGTTTGCTAGTGGAAACCGATTCGAATTTAAGTACCTGTAGAATGTGGTACGCGAGGCCGCTTTGGTGATTGTACTATTTGTAAAAGCTATGTATAATGATGGAAATGTGCAATGATACATGTAAGGTCTAGTAGTGCTATATTGATGGAAATATGTAATTCATGATAAATGTAGATTTAATAATTAATTATCCCATCTAGTGTGTGTAGTACTAATTCCCGAAGCACGCACTATTTTCAGTGGCTGAAATCTTCATATCACACTAGTTTTACATCATAATGATATTTAGTATCACCTTCACTAATTTCCCACACACACTACCCTCTCCCTCCCCCCCCGGGGTCTCACTCTTGAACAGGACAAAGTAGGGCAATTGCTTCAAAGTTAACCGGTTAAACTCCTTTACAAAAATGTGCATAACTCAAGCATAAAAACTCCAAATCATAAAATTCTTTTTGGAGGTTAAAGATTGCTTGATTGTTAAAACTTTTCTTTGTTGATCAGTACTCAAAATAAGTTGGTCTACTATGCACAATTGAGCCTCGAAAGTCTGATCACAACACATTTTCTTATCATTCAACTCATGCACATTCTTCACTATCTTACTGAAATTTGTCCATATCTCATTCATAAAAACTTCAAATCACAAAATTCTTTTTGGGGGTGAAAGATGAGTATGACAATGCACTTGTCGCCTGTCGAACAAAAATGAACCATTTTTGAAGTTGCAAGGGGGTATAATTTTGGTACTCGTGGGCTTTAGGATTAGGAATTGACAAACTGTTAAAGTGGAAATTTTGGAGGTTTCTAATTACTCCAATCATGCAAAAAATTGGTCACGCATGGATTAAATGTTACACTGGTACTTCATTTACTACAAAACAATGTATTAAGGGGGTAGTAAAAAATGGATATAAAGTTATTTGCATTTTCTACCAAAACATCAAGCACCCATGCACATCAACCGAGTACTGCACGTTGCGCTATACTATATAGCTATTGCTGCTACGTAATACAACTCATAGTACTATATGTCTCATACGATGTACTAAACCTATTAATATGCATCCAAGTCATTCTGCAAACGTTCATTGTCTATTTCTTCCAATAGTAGTGCAATACACTCCACCAAATGCGGTATTGTTTTTGTTGGAACTTTGATATTTGCCTCTGTTAGCTCACCATGCACTTGCACATTGTTCTCTTGTCCAAGCCCACCCCTTGTTCTTACTGGTATGTTTTCCTATAAGAATATAGCTGCATCTTTGACAACCCATCCGTGTCCCTCACGAGATGCCTCCGACAATGCTTCTATTAAATTCGCACACCTTACTCTACAAGATCCCCGCTCGTCTTGCCTTCCCCGTCCACTCATGGGTCAATCTTACACAACCTTCATCTTCGCAACCCATTTGCCTTGTCCAAACTCTAGCACCCTAAATAGAACGAAAAATTCAATACACATGGTACTGACACGGTAGTTCCAAAATTCATGGAATACAAATGGCATTCCCTCATAACTTAGAAGAAAGGACCCAAATGAAGATAAACTTTGGGTTCGATTTTCAAAAGCGTGCTCCTCTACACTGCAGTATTATACTATATACATTCTAATACTATATTTATTTCCCTGTTGATAAATAAAAAAACTAAAAACATAGGATGCCAAAATCAATTAGAAAATAAACAATTTTTTGGAGTAAAGGAAGAAAAAAATTAGAAGAAAAGAGAAGAGAGAAACGTAAATTTAAATGATTCATTGGTAAAAATTGAAATTTCAAAAAAGACCTAGGAAAAACAAATTATTTTACATAAAAAAAAATACCAAGAAAATAAATATGGAAATTAAAAGGCAAAAATACAAAAAAATAAAAAAAATAAAAAATAAAAACCCCAAAAAATCAACAAAACAAAAAAAACATTAAAAAAATAAAAACTAAAAAGAATTAAAAAAAAACTAAAAAAACATTTCAAACAACTAAATTAAATTAAGTTATTTTAAAAATAAAAAATGATTTAAAAACTTTAAAAAATATAATAATAAATATAATAATAAATATTTAGTTTAATCTTCTTAAAGACAACAAGACCAGAGCCTAGCTTTGGGCCTTGGGTTGGCCAAGGGTCAGGGCCTTGGCCGTCAAGCTCCGCGGGGTTGACAGACGCGTCCTTTGGGAGGGCGCGTCCAACTACGAAATGGCGTTTTTAAAAGCCTGTTTTAGGTATTCCTAGTATATGATGCCTATGCCATCACATATTTCACACATTTCGCATTTTACCTCTCATAGGTCATGCTCTAACTACTCTATTTTTTGCAAATGACACTAGTTAGGTTGTAAAGCTCAATATATATGCGTTCTAAGATGTATAGATGATATTTTTTTCACCAATTTTTTTAAAAATGCATATCTATGATGATTTTAACCTTGTTTTTCTTAATTCTTTGTAGGCGTGATTGATTGGAGTGAAAATCGTGATGTATAACAAATTTTGGTAAGCATTATTATTAGAAATCCATTTATTTTCGAAAACGTCTCATTCATTTGTTGTTTTCACCTCAAATCACTTGATTTTACTTTTAATTACACGTAGTTATGTATGATCGCATTTTGAACATTGAATTTGGATCGAACATATAGGCATCAGCTACTAAATTTAGTATATTTAGTCCTATGAACTTATATTTCTCATAAATTTCTGTAATTCAAAAGACAAATTCCACGTTAGGGCCCCTAGATGTTAGGGGCACCCATATTTCATGTTGAATGTCAAAGATTTTTCTTTGAAATTGCTAAATATAGCATAATATACCACACATGATGAAATTTGATATACATTTCTGCAATTCAGAAGACAATCAATATGTTAGGGCCCCTAGAGGTTAAAGGTATTCAAATTTCATGTTGGGTTCTGATATTTATAGTCAAAAGCAGCTAAATTTAGTAGATTTTGCCATACATGCTCAAATTTGATGTAGGTTTCTGCAATTCGAATGACAAACAACACAATAGGGCCCCTAGAGGCTAGGGGCACTCAAATTTCATGTTGGGTTCCGAGATTTGTAGTCAAAAGCTGCTAAATTTAGCAGATTTTGCCATACATGCTCAAATTTGATGTAGATTTCCACAATTTCAAAGACAAGCAATATGTTAGGGCACCTACAAGTTAGGGGGATCCAAATTTCATATTGGGTTTTGAGATTTGTAGTCAAAAGATGCTAAATGTAGCAAATTTTGCCATACATGCTCGAATTTTATGGAGATTTCCGCAATTCGAAAGACAAACAACATGTTATGGAATGTGGAGGTCAGTAGGACCTAAATTTCATGTTGGGTGCGGAGATTTATAGTCAAAAGCAGCTAAATTTAGCAGCTTTTGCCATACATGCTCAAATTTGATGTAGATTTCGACAATTTGGAAGACAAGCAATATGTTAGGGCACCTAGAGGTTAGGGGGGTCCAGATTTCATGTTGGATTCTGATATTTATAGTCAAAAATTGCTAAATATAGCATATTTCCCATACGTGCTCAAACTTGATGTAGATTTCCGCAACTCGAATGACAAACAACACGCTAGAGCCCTTAGAGGCTAGGGGCACCCAAATTTCATGTTGGGTTCCAAGATTTATAATTAATGTCAACTAAATTTAGCGTATTTTGCAATGTTTACATAAATTTACTGCGGAGTTTTGTGATTTGAATGTAATACAAAACAATACAGTCTCTAGGGATTGATGGCCTTGAAATTCCACCTTGGGTTTAAAAAAAAATTAAAAGTGATTTAGTAAACGTAGTTTTTAATTAAAAAAGTCGAAATTTGACTTAGATTTGTTGAATGCAAACCTCAAACCCAAATTTGAGCCTCTACAACTTTGAAGCCCCATGTATTTAATGTTTGGTCCTCTGAATTCAAAGCATGAGCTGCTAAATTTTATTTTTTTCCTATAAATTTTATTCAATGAGGGTTATTTAAGTTTTAGTCTCAATGGTGTGACTTGTATATGGAGAGACTACTAGTACGGAGTTTACAACACTATTATTTCGATGGGCCTTGGTAGATCATTGTATGACACTTGGACTTGATGAATTATACTATGACCTCGAGAGAGTGAAGTATTGTCATTTGGAAGAAAATGGTAATTACACATCTGAGCTGATCGCCTCCAATTCAGAGGGTGATGTAAACCCGAGTAACATTCTTTCTTCGGCGGCAGAAACCATGGTCATAAGAGCGTTGGATTATGCTGATCTTTGGACCCTTTTACAGATTAGAGCATTACTCACGGATCAATGTTAGAGAACAAGACATGAGAGGAAGTAGAAACTCAATCCTCTAAGGTGGTTCTTGAGACACAAGAGATGGAGCGGTAGTATAGATTGAGAAAGTACTAAAGGGAGAACCCATTGATGTAGTAGAATAGTGCAAATTTTGTTTATTTTGTAGTGTGTACCTTCATTTATATATGAAATGAAGCGTTTTGTTTTGATTTTCTATTAGATTGTAATAAAACAATATTGCTCATTATGTTTAATTTTCATTTAATACATGGAAAATTTGATATGAATGAATGTTTTGTTGCTATTTTAAAAATGATAATATATGAAATTTCAGGGGGGTTAAATTTCAGAAAAGTGCAAATTTTGCACTATTGTGGCCATCGGACAATGCACTTGGCCAAGTGCAAAAATTGCTAATTCGGTGTTTTAGTTGAAAACATTCAAAATAAGATCATTTTCTATGCTTAATTGTGCACCAAAATCTACTGAAAATATGATGTAGTGAGAATTCACATGGGCTTGCAAGTTCTCATCCCATATCATTTGGGAGTGACTTAGAATGAATTTGATCACAAGACCAATTCTTTCTTCCTCCAAAACTCACACTCGATTACTCAAATGATATTAAGATGTGTTAAAATGATAATTTTTCAACATTTTGGCAATTTCAAAAATAATTTGTGTGAAATTTGGCCAAAACTACTTACAATTTCCAAAAGAAATTGGCATGCTCTATTTATGTGTATTTCATTCAATACTGGTATATAGATTTTATCACATATGCAAAACTATGACGATATGAAGATTCAAATTGTCATATTGATGATTTTTACAAAGCATTGGTTTTTATTTTTATATGTAGGTCCAAATTCTACACTTGTTTCTTTGTAGAAATAAAATGACAACTCTTATTGTAATTATTTTGTATATTCTTCACTTTACTACATAACTTCATTTATTTTCACTTCAATTTAGATTATCTCATTTATTATATAGAATTTACAATCAATTTATCATTATTGAAATATTATTTTCCAATAATGCTAAATGATTTAATATTGTATTCTTGTTTTTAGGATATCCTAAAACCTTAAAAAAGTCAAAGTTAAAATTAAAAAAAGATATATAATCAAAGGTTGATAAATTGTAACATTTACCATCAAATTTAAATATATACAATACATTGAACATTGTTCTAGGAAGTTAAATTTTAGTATTTTTAAAGCGTATTCAAGATCAATTTAATTATCTAAGAAATTTTATTTGATTTATAGATTAAAATTAAAAACAAACTTTCACCTTAAATACAAAGTTCTTTGTTGTTACTTTCTTTTATAAATTGAATATCATTGTAATTTTTTTATGTTGGACTTATAGAAAACAACTAGTGCGGCCATGTGATATTAATCCAATGTTCCCCGTGATTTAGACATGCTTTTGCTTTTTATTTTATTTTCAAATTCATTTATCCATAATTTAATTCAATTTATGGTGAGGAAATTTGAATTAGTGAGTAAAAATCCATAACTTTTACACTATAGGTCCAAAAAAATTGAAATGACTTTGGTGCACCCCTACTCACCAAGAGATTTCCAACAATGCCAAGAATGACATCAAGAACTCCCAAATTCCATTTTTCATAATTTAATTCAATTTGTGATGTCAAAATTCACTCAAAAATCCATAACTCTCACAATGTACAGTCACCTATAGAAAGTAAGGTAACCCCACAATCCACCATTCACTAAAACGCTTCCCAAACTCAATACAATGGTTTGCCGATCACCAAAATTTTCCCACAATACAGCTTGTGTATGATGCACTTTTGTGCCAAATTCGATACAAAGAAGATGAACAGAAGTTGCATTAATGTCAATTTACCGACATTTATGTTTGATGTGAAAAAAATGCATATCAATTACACAAAAGCTTCCAAGGATCCAAATCTTTCGTAAAAGGTAGAAGTCGCAGTAAGGAACAATATGGTGTTATAAAAAAGAATGGTATTCCTAGTTATTTTTAAATTAAATGGTGTCTACATGCAATTCAAAATTAAAAAACTAAGGCCAAATTTTAGTTTAATTATATAATAAAGTAATTGATCTATTTTGTCACTTTTTTATGACATTATATTGTTACTGACTGTGACAATACGGTCTCACAAAAAAAGTGACAAAAGTAGGCTAATTACTTTATTATATAATTAAACTAAATTTTGGCCTTAATTTTTTAATTTTGAATTGCATGTAGACACCATTTAATTTAAAAATAACTAGGAATACCATTCTTTTTTATAACACCATATTGTTCCTTACTGCGACTTCTACCTTCTATAAAAAACTTAGATCCTTGGAAGCTTTGGCGTAATTGATATGCACTTTTTTCACATTAGACAAAAAGTTGGTAAATTGACATTATTGCAACTTCCGGTCATCTTCCTTGCACCAAATTTGGCACAAAATTGCATCATACACAAGCTGTATCATGGGAAAAATTTGGTGATTGGCAAATCATTGTAGTGAGTTTGATAAGTGTTTTAGAGAATGGAGGATTGTGGGGTTACCTTACTTTCTATAGGTGACTGTACCTCTAAAAGCAATAAAATGACTTTGGTGCACCTCTCTTTGTCCAGAGCTTTCCGACGATACCAAAAACGTGGTCAGCGGGCGCACAGTCGAGCAGATCTCAACGCTCAATTCTATTTTCTTTTGATTTTTCTTCCTCCCCCTCCTTTTTACTTTTTTCCCTCTCCCTCCCCCTCTTTTTGCCTTTTTAGCTTAGAATAAGTCTTGACGCCCTCCCCTCCTTCACTAAATGGGATAATTAGTATAGTATGAGGAAATTAAATTAATTCTATGCTCTTTCACATGTTGTTATGGTCAAAAATAAGGTTGCCAAAATAAAAATAAATTAGGTTGTTAATACTAAACACTCATTGTTACCATGGACAAAGATTAGCGGTTGTCATGGCAACAAGGTCTTTGGTTGTGGCCATATGGTCTTTAGCATTGACAATGTAGTCTTTGACATTAACCCTTTAACGCCTATCAACCGCTTTTTGGTAAATTTTCAAATGTGTAAAATGATTTAAATTTGAGTACCATATTTTTTTCATCCAATTTTTAGTGAAGTTTTATAACGTTCACTCAACCAAATGACCACGGTGTGAATCAATCCTCACTAAACTAAGTATGTCTTAAATTGTGGATTTTAGTGCTCAACATTGTATAGCATATTTTTACTTTGTTTTGAGAGGTATTAAAATAAATTAAAAAAAGAAGAAGAAGAGGAAATTGTAATTTGAAACTTTTATACATAGGATGTAGAAATAGTTTAGTATAAAATTGTGTAGGGAGTTGAAATGAAAGTGTGTTGTGATCAAAATTTTGGAGTTTGATAGTGCAAATTATATTAACTTGTTTTGATATTTTCCAATTAAACATTTGTGTAATCAAATTAGTGTTCATTCTTCAAAAGAATTTTGTAAATTGAAATATTTTTGCTTACATTATGCACAACTATGTAAAAGAAGCTTAATTTGTATTTAAAAGACAGAAGAGTTTTACGTATCCCACATGCATTGTTGACACTAATGCATTTAGTTTTGTATAAAGTACAAGGCTTTTCCATTCAAAAATTCAAACTCAAGCATACTCTCTTGAAATACTCACTTACAAAGGGGGCTTGGAATTAAGAAAATAGAGCTCCAAAGGAAGAGATTGATCAAGAAGGGTGCTCCAATGTGTAACTTCAGCCCGTGCGCACCTCCAAAAAGCTCAAAAATGACTCCTCCAAAACGCTCAAAAAATACTCCCAAAAACTCCAAATCAGCCCCTTCCGCAATGACCTTCAACAAAATGCCTCAATGCGATTCGATACTCATGCAACACACATGAGTGGGCCCATAACCTATTGAAGGTAATAGAAGATTGCATAAGGCACATACACAAACACAATGAATGCGTAGAAAGAGATGATTTTTACTCAAGAGTTTCCCTCCTTAAGAGGTGTACATTAGGAGATGTACATGACAATCCATATGGGATAACCCACCACTAGAGGCCTTTAACCCTTAAACGTCAGGAGGGCCTGGGCGGGGCAGCCTGGAAGGCATCTAAATGTTCGGAGGCGAAAAAAAAATTAAAAAAAGAAAAAAAAAAAGAAAAAACGACTCAACTGGCCAGTAGTGTTGCGGCACTGTAGCACTGCAGCACTTTTCAAGAAACAACCTCTGCTGCCCAACCTCAACTCCTGTTCATTTAAATAACTTTGATTGCTTGTCAATGACTCCACAATCTCCCAAATGAGGCGCAAATTTGCAATCTAGATCGCTTTTTCAGTAGCTTTCCAACATACCAATCCTCGCTTGATTTGGTTGAGAAAATCTACTTTTTTCCTCAATTATTCCTTTATAACAAGCCCGTGGGGCTTGCTTTGACGTTTAAAGGTTAAGATCAGCCCATGCCCTCACTCCTCTCCCACACATCATTTATTTCCACTAAAACCCCTTTTGGCTTCTAATAACACTACCTTACATCATCAACTTCAACAGAAAGTAGACTTGATGTAGTATTTTATTTTACATCTTATATTTTCAAAAGCAATTTTTTTGTTCCAGGCAACCCATTAGATTTGGGCAGGACCAGAAAATGGTCATTTGAGCATTTAGGGGTTAAGATGGCCTGAACTCCCTAAAGGAAGCCTGGGGCAATCTTTTCACCCACTACCAAGGCACTCCAGTCACAAAAGAAATCACCCCAGCCATTTTTGCCTCAAGGTCTCCAAGTTTGTTTCAATGTACTTGTCTTCCTCATCCCTGGCGGAATCCAACTGGATGCAGTGGACTTCAGAGGCTTCTATTAGTGATTTTTTTATTGACAAAATTTCGTCAAAATCTCACGTACTGGTTACCAGTAACTAGAAAATGAGAGCACTATGAGCATTTGAAGATTAGTTTCATCTATTTTGGAAAAAAATTAAAACCAAAAACATCCAAAAGTGTCGAGTTATATGGGATGGAGGGAGTAGTTGCAATATGTCATTTCTCTTTCACAATGAACTATCTTCAGTATGATCTCATCCCTGATGAAGTGTGATTTTTGTAACAACATGATTGAGGCGAGGATTGAGGTCAATATGAATTCCTGCCGTCTGTCACACAACAAAATGCTCAAAGTGCTCTCTGTGTTGGAATAGAATGCAAAACATTAAACTGATTTGTAACTGGATTAATTCACAAATATATACACTGATTATCCCAAATAGTGAAGGGTGGTTTATAGTACATGTGCAAAATTAGTGAAGGTGATACTAAATATCATTTTGATGTAAAATTAGCGTGATATGAAGATTTCAGCCACTCAGTAAAAATTTCAACCCTCACTAATTTTGAGATTTGGCAAAATAGTGCTTGCTTCGGGAATCAGTACCACACGTACTAAATAGGATAATCAGTGTACATGGTTATAATTATTGACCTCAATGTTCAACCATGCTTGATTAGCACATGAAAGTTATTAAGGTACACCAACCTCTTACCACCATGTTTCCAATTCCGCCCTCATGTTTTGGTGGTACACATTCCAAACCAAAAACTGTCAGCTGCTGGTGTATGAGGGCGGAATTGGAAACACGGTGGTAATAGGTTGGTGTACCAAGACTCTACCTATGAGGGGATGTCAGAGTGTGAGTTTTTGAGGTGAGACTCTCATGCAGTTTCTAAGTGGTACCATTCACAATCTATGCTCACACTCGTGATGACCCATGACCCATTCACACCAAGCCTCTGCCGCACTTGCATCTGCGTTCCTGTATGGAAGAAGGTAAAACTAAGAAACAAAAAAAATATTCAAAGCCTTGTTTTTTCTTGTTGCAACTATTGTTCAAGCACTGTGCAATTGCATTACAGTGCCACAAGTAGAGCTCTGCTTCTTTTTTGCGTCGCGTTCCTTTCTGTCATGCATTAGCTAGAGTAATTTCTAATTGCGTATTTTATATTTCTTCGTTGACAACATATTCCTTCAAAGTTACCTAACACATGGAAAAAAAGAAATTACCCTAATTCATGACAGAAAGGAACGCAACGCAAAAAAGGAGCATGGCTCTACTTGCGGCATCGTAATGCAGTTGCACAGTGCTTGAACAATAGTTGCAGCAAGGAAAAAAAAGAGGCTTTGAATATATTTTTGTTTCTTGGTTTTACCTTCCTCCATTTCGGGAACGCAGATGCAAGTGCGGCAAGGGTTTGGTGTGAATGGGCCATGAGACTCACCAAAACAACTGCCCTCCTCTCACAAATAGAAATTGCACAATTCTGACACCGTCCTTCAAGAAGACGAGGGCCACGTTTTTGCTCAAAAGCTCGTGGCAGAGATGCTGGGGCAAACACTCGAAGTCTGACACCTCCCGCGGTATTATCGTGAAGGTGCCAGACTGGGAGGGTAAGATGTAGAGATGGCCACATGTCTATGTCATTGTAAAATGTGGGAGAGAGACAGAGACACAGCCCGCGTTTCAACTTTCGAGACTCGGGCAGAAGGCGAATAGTTTGGGGAAAAAAAAGGCTTCGGCAGATGGATGTGGGAAAATGGGAATTCCAGTGACTGGGTTTCAGAGCAGGCTCCATGGCTCCAAAAAGCAAAAGCCCATTTTTCTACCTCATAGATAGATAGAAACTGCGGTCCTCTTACAAGGCTAGCGTGAATAAAGTGTCCGTTCGTAATGTCAATGACTCAATGCCCAAATTCTACCTCACATTCATAACATGTATCAATTCATGATGCTGTGAAAATAGCACTAGTATTTCCCCATGTACCATAAAAAAGGAAATAATTTATTTGATGCAAGTTACAATGCTGCAATGGCAAATGTTCGTATTAGTTTAACTTGGCCTTAACCCCTAAATGTCCCAGCGTCCACAAACTGGATCACGAACAGATTCAAAGCCTTGCAACTTTCTCATACAATCTTGGATGACTTTCATCCAAATCACCTTTGTAAGACTATTAAATTCTTTACCAGTTACAATAAATCTCTTGTGAGGGGAGTTGTTGATAGTATTGGAGTGGCCTTCAACTACAAGTATGTCAAATTTGTTGAGTAGATTTTATGCTTGCAATGGTCCTCTCATGTACACCTCATGTACATCTAAGCCATGCTAATATCTATTTTTGAGACTAGCATCTACTTATATTCAAAGGGTCGGTACGTTTAGAGGTTAATTTTACCTTCTCTGTTTCTTGCATCGTAAAATTTTGGTGCCCAAAGCCTAGGCCCAAAGACCACCCTTGGATTCCACCTCAATATCATGTGCATGCGTGAAAATAAATTTAGTCCCTGTGTATGCAAGGTCGTTTCCTTTTGTTGTCTCTACCCCACCGGGAGAGACTACGAAAATGATTTGTTTTCAAGGATAATATAAACAAGTTGTAAAAGTAAATCTAGGTAAATACTAAGGCAGAGATGGTAGCTCCTCCTTGTGAATAACTACTCGGTATTCACTACCGGAGGATACATTAGCTACCGAGGAGAAGGAGTAAAGCGGAATTTAGTAAGATAACACTAGAACTAACTCAGTAATTGCAAGTTTCGGGAGACAGAGAGCTAATCAGATAGCAGAAATATGAACAAACACTGCTCGGTAGGTACAGAAACAGAGGAAGGAAAAATAATCAAGTATCTTGGAGAATGTGTCGTGCCAATGAGTTTGGCTCTATTGCTTTTATACCATAGTACAACCAGATCTGACGATTAGGTCAGATCGGTAAAAAAGTATTTCCTAGATCTACCTGCTGGGGTAACTTGGAAAATTACCGAGGTAAAAACTCAGACCGGTAGACCTACCGGTAGCTCCTAATTTACGGTTAACAAGAGACTATGCGACTAGCTGCTTGTTAAATTCCCTTACAGACAAATATATACTATTCTCAACACTTGCATACATATTTTCATATACATGGTGATTAGAAATGTTTGGTCCAATACTTACAAAGTGGAACCCACGGGGATTGCAAACTTCTTCCCACTCTGTAAGTGGCAATTCATGCTCATTAAAGTGGTCCCTGAGGTGAAAGCATGGTAAAGTGGACCAACATTGATCCCTATGAAGAAGCAACAATGCAAAGTTAAAAAATACATTAATTTAAAAAAAATTGTAATTTTTTTATTTTTTATTTTGCTAATAAAATAAAAGACATGATGTTTAACAAATATCACAAAGAAATTGAAAAATTCATCTTCAATAATTGTTTATGTATGTTTTAGTGACGGTGAAGTAGTCAAAATTGAAAAAGTAGTTTCAAACCATATTGAAAAGTTGATATAAAACAAGCTGAAAATGCATTAATTTATATATTTCTTCAATTTCTTTTTCTTTAAAGTCATCAAATGCACAATGGACTTGAAAAATAAAAAAATTGTATTCATATTAAATATGGTTTAGTTCATCAAAAAAAGTTCTGAAATTGAATTTAGACATCTATTTTCGAGCGCTACTTTTTGTAATTTTTTTAATGATTCTTACATTGAAACTTTGGATTCGAGCACTTATAAGAACAACGGAGGGCGCCATGAAATTAGAACCAAGAGAAAAGACAATTAGATACTCTTTTATAGCATTTGACCAAAAACATTGTAATTTCAGCAGGGCGGCTTAATTTTTTGGTACACAATACCATACTTTCACCCCCTCACTTTGCGTTACTCTTGATCAATGTCCTGAATTTTAGTTCTGTGATCCCTCCTCAGCATTCCAGTAAAATCCTAGGGATCAGATGACCGTATTTGAGGGCCTATAATGGCATGTGCAATTCTCCATTTTGGCAGGGATAGTATTGGGGCTGGAGACTGAAATCAAGTCCAGAATTAAGTGTCTTTATTTAGTGTTTTTTGAAACGCTGGACACCAATTTCATTGATAGTATTGTGAAAAAACAGAATTCATTTGGATCCAAATTTCATATCACCAAAATCAACGAAGAACATTGTAAGTGTTTGTCACTAAATGAATAGATTTATTAATAACATTTGACTTATGGTGCATCACAATGCACGACTTTTTCTTGCAATATCAACACTAAATTATTCTTCAAAGTAACACTTCACGACACATTTTCACAAATCGACAAGGATCTGAGGACTAAGATAAATCCAATTTGTATCCTCCTTGATCGATTTACTGCTCAATTCTTTTTGAAATTTGGATGACACATCTAGAGTAGTAATTTACTTAGCCAAATATCCAATATCCTCTGAACAGTGAAATCTGAATTTGACAATTACCTATCGGTCTGAGGATCTAGAAAGCCTAAGAACAGTGGACACATCTGAATAAAGTTAAATCTCATTCTGGACAATGTCTCAGAATAGTAAAGCCAATTCACAACATAAACTACAAACCTTTTACCAAGTGCGATGAGGTCACAGCTCCTCTTTAACAGCACTTTGCTTCGCCTTTGCCTCGGCCTTCTTCTGTGCTTTCTTTGCAGCTTTCTTTTCTGCGTGCATTTTGTCCAACACCGCTTCCACAGGCGGATCCCCAGGTCGTCGAAATGCAGCATTTCCAAGCTTGAATTCGTAAGCCTCATCTTGACTCAACACAAAATCCTTCACCTGTAAGATCACATATGCCATAGAGGTCACTTGAGGAACCCATAGTATGTCTTGGCCACAGCATAAATTGACTCCATGAAATAGATAAATGAGCTTCTAGAAGAAGTTTTTAAATCCTACTAGATAATAACAATGTACATAAACCCATGATAATAGCAAAGAAAAAAACCTAAGTATTCAGCCTGATGACTCAAACAAACTTCTTCATAATTCAAATATAGCATGTTTCCGTGAAATGCCATTCCAGGAATATGTACAGATTAAGCCCTAAATACTTGTATCCCAAGTTCCCAACCCGAAATCAGGCTTGACAGGCAATAATGGACCAACACAATGCCAATGCAGGGTTTTGAAGCTAATGTGGCAGTCTGAGGAGTATTAAAAACCATAATACTGATTCATCTTAATTGTACTTACAATCCAGTAAAGTATCTGATTTAGAAGATATGCAAGCAATAAGATTCAAGCACATGATTTATCCTTCGGGGCAAAGTGCAGTTACTCAATTTTAAAGTCGGGCAGTTCAGTAACTTGCAAAATCATTTTGGATAACCATGTCCTTAATTACCATTCCCTAGTCTATGGATCCCATTAACAAGGTACCCTTGCTGTCGTCAAGAACAATCAATCGAGCCTCTACTTTATTCCAAGAAGAGGCATAGAGCAGGCGATGTATTAGAGTAGAACTGAAAGAGGATAGGTGACAAGAGAATTGAAATTCCATATTTGCACATGTAGACCTAATTACAGTAATCCAATAAAATCAAGCTCATGCGTACCGCTGTGGTGTCTTGCCCGAAGCTAAGGATAAACATAATCGTGCCTCGGTCCACAGCGTAGATCTTGGCATTAATTGAACCAGTTTTTAACAAATCGGTCCACTTCTCTGCAATACGAGTAGCTTCCTCCTGCAGAAATGACCACAGACGTCATTCAAATGCACGCCATAAGCTGAGCTGACATTGTTCGGTGCTGCTCTAAGTGAATATTACATAAACACTCAGATTAAAAAATCGCTCAAAATGTCAAGCGATTAGGTCTGCGAGTTAACAAATTCAGGAAACAATATGATGCTTCTAGCCAACGAAGAGTACTAAAATTACTTGTGGATTATTCACATTTCTAAATCTAATGGCAAGCCATTCAACTCGACCTATCAGTCATTTTTGCCAGATTCCCTACATGGAGTCTCTTTAAACCTAGGTATCACTTAGTTATTGCCTAAGTAGCACCTAGGTAGCACATGTGTATTACCCTGATATTACCTATATATTAATAAGAAAAGAGAGCCTGGATTGCTCATCAAGCCATGGAAAAGTAGCGAAAATGCTAAACTGTTTCCTTACAAAAATAAAAATCACTGCTTCTAACAAACAAAGAGTACTAAAATTACTTCACGATTAAGTCTCACAATTCTAAACTTAATGGCAAGCCTTAGGGTTACAGCGATTCAATCACTCTGTGCAAAGGCAACACAAATGGCGTACCGCATCGCCTGGAGATTAGGTTCGAGAGTTCGCAATTTCAGGAGTCGATAAGGTCCTTCTAACAAAAAAAAGAGTACTACTTAAAATTACTTAATGATTAAGTCTCACGAATCTGAACCTAATGGCAAGCCTTAGGGTTACAGCGATTCGATCACTCTGTGTAAAGGCACGGTCACAAATTGCGTACCGCACTTCGTTGGACACCGAGACGAAGCTTGACGAAGCCCATGGACGGGCCCGTGGCGCGCTTCATCATCTCCAGCTGGTAGTTCTCGAGCTCCTTGGGATCCTCGGGCGGGTCCGCAGGGGGGTCGAAGACCTGCGATTCAGCCTGCTTCGGTTTCCCCCATTCCTTCCACTCATCGTCCTCCTCGTTATCCACCACGTCGTCCAACTCATCGGGAATGTGCACCCTCGGCGCCGCAACGGTGAGCACCACGAGCGCGGCCAACAGCCCCAGGCATAGCCACAGCCGGAGCTTCATCTTCATTCAATTCACCGAGATTCAAACCTTCTTAACCCGTACATCACCAAACGCAATTTTAACTGCAAATATGCCGAGAAATGCTGCCCCGAAGTATCTAGAATGTTGTGTTGAGAGCGAGATCTGAAGCTCGGAATTCCATTGCAAAGGACATGCATGATACAGTGGCCTGGTTCTAGGATGCTGTCGGTGTCAGTGAGGGAGGAAGACGTAGTTCCCTGTGACGTTCCCACGTTCCCTTGAAATAATTGGTTCCCTTGAGGTTGCTTCTATGATAAGGAATGTGCTGTACATTTATTAGAGCATGATTACAATTATTAGAGGGCCTCAATTTTTGTTGAATCTTATTGACAATTGAAAGAAATTTCAACAAATATGGACAAGTATTTTTAGTATGAATTATGAATATGAGTGTCAATGTGATTTTGTAATGTCGTCCATTCACACCGGACTCCTGTCGCACGCACTCTAGTAGGACGGTAATTTCCACAAACAATAAACAGTTATCAACGCTTGTCATAGTTTGTCTTCTCTGAAGTTTAGCAAATGCAAGTGCTTTCTTCCGACGCAAATCAAGAGTGGTATGCAAGATCCGGTGAGGCACCAACTTGCATGCGTCAAAGTAAATTTGTCAATGGCAATATTTCACTGTAGATTGTATAAAACAACAATTTGTTTTTACTCCCTGTGAACCGTCGAACTGGTCTACAAAGCGGGGTAAACCTTTATCGTGAGGTTTGGTAATTTTTTCTCCTATTTCTTTATCTAATTGCAGCACTTTAGCTCATTAGATTTATTGGTGTTTTGAGAGTATTTTCCATGCGGTGTTATTTGTCCGTTTTAATTGTTCCTAATTTTCTGGGTAATTTTAGCTGAGTAGCGTTTTTTGACCTTTTAATTGTGGGCTTTTGAGTGTTTGTACTATTTTGCCAATTATTTTAGAAGAGTATCTTTTAGAACACCTTTGTGGAATCTGGACACTACTTTATGAGTAAAGTCCAAGTTCTATTTTTTGGGTTAAAATTACCCCTGTTAACTAGGAATAAAATAGGAGTTTAGTAGAAGTTTTGGTAGGATGGATGGATAGTCTTCTTGGGATGGAGATGTTTGGATGAATGAAGTTTGGGATGGGAAATTCAAACCCACCCCTATCGTGAGATCAAGGGAGTCTATTCATTTGTGTGCTGTTAGGAGTTTAGCGAGACAGGGGCGGAGCCCTGCTTGTAGAGAGACGAGAAAGATTGATTAGAGTATTGGAATTGTTGAGGTAGTGGCAAGCTAAACCTCCGTGTGATTGTGGCCAACAAGCATTCAAGTGTGACGTGTTCAGTAGGCTAGTTCGTGGTAGATTACAGATGTGACGAAGTGAGGGAGCATGCGGATCTAGTGTGCAACCAGTTTCAAAGGGAAAAAGGATTAGAAGGCCCTGTGGATGCATAGTTGAATGCAACATTGTGAACGAGCGTGTGTCATGGCGAGCAAGGCCAGGGAGTCTGGCTACGGGCAGTGGTGCAATCAGTGTAGCACGCAGTAGAGACGCTGGCGATGTCGACAAGAGGCATTGCGGTCGCGAGGATCACGTGGGCAGCAAGAGCGGTGATCATCACCAGCAAGAATCACGGGCGGCAGCGGCGATTGAGGCGGATCACAGGGAGGGCCTATACGAGGGTCTGGCACCTCGGCGAGCCAAGCGACAACGAGATCAACAGAGAAGACCGGCAACGAGTACGGTAACGGAGGCGACGACATCACGACGTTGCGGGATAGCGAGGGCGGCATCAAC
Organism: Pohlia nutans; assembly: GCA_022496805.1. Classification (NCBI taxonomy): domain Eukaryota; kingdom Viridiplantae; phylum Streptophyta; class Bryopsida; order Bryales; family Mniaceae; genus Pohlia; species Pohlia nutans. The sequence goes on along the minus strand of CM040101.1, from coordinate 26,662,806 downwards.
GGCGAAGGCGGAGCTCCGGATCAAACTGCGGAGACGACCTCAAGTGCGGGACGTCGCGAGGGGAGATCGCAAGCAGAGCGCGACCATCACGACGATAAAACCCTGGCGCAAATCGCCTCAGTACTCGAAGACGCCATCTCCGCTGCCACAGGCCCTGTCTCCCTCCCCGTGTGATATAAGGGCGGGTAGACAAGGTGATATTATGGAGGGAGCCTCCAATCACCCTCTCACCTTCTACATTGTCTAGTTTTTTGGTAAAAATTGGTCCCAAATCGTTTGCTAGTGTAGTAGGGACCCGTGGTGGTTGAAAGTGTGATTATAATTGCTATTTCCATTTTTTCTTTGCATTATTTTGCCCCATTGATGCCCAAGTTGGTGGTGTGCAATCACGTTTGTCTTGTTTTGTTTCCATATTATTCTTGTCCATTTTTTGTGATGTCTTGGTGAGTAGTGTTCAAAAATCCTAGTGGGTGGCATAGCGCGGAATCGCTGCCAAAATTGCACTGGTTTTTGATCCTATACCATTGAGAATTAGGTCATTTTGTGGAGAACAAAGGGTTGGAATGCTTGATTGGTCTATGAATGTGCACCATTTCCACCTCTTCATTCATGTATTAGATTAGTAGAAGGTGTAATGTTGAGAATTGTGTCATTTAGGGCAATTTTGATGCTCGCTTGGGGTCATATTAGTATGCTGTAATTTTTGGACAAGCGAGGGATTTTGGCATTTGGAGGTGTCAATTGTCCAATTCAAGCCCATTTTTGAGTACTAAAGTACTTAGGGAGAATTGAGATGAATCGGGGCAATTTTTATACTTTTAGGCCAATTTTTTAGGTAATTTTTGTGTGCTGCCATTTGAGTGAAGGAGCAAATTCTCTCCATTTAGTCAATTTTATTGCCCAATTTAACCCCATTTTGGAGTACATAGTACCGTAGTAGGAAGGCAGGGTCGGCACTTTGGTGTCGAATAATTAATAAAAGTTCAAAAAGTAGGGGTCGGCACTTTCAAAAATAATTATTAAAAATTCGGCTATTAATAACTAACATTAAATTTTACTAGCAGCTAAACATTTTCCTTTGTTTTTTGTCTACAATTTTTGTTGACTTTATTTTTGTTGATTTCGACAAAACACTTGATAAATTTATTTATTTTTCCGGCATTTTTTTGGGGAATTATTTTCTGCCGACCCTGCCTTCCTACTACGGTACCCATGGGTAATGGGGATAGATTTGATGCACTTTAGCCTTTTTTATGTTCACTTCTAGATGATTGTTTGTGCTGCCATTTTAGGAGGAGCAATTTCCCTTCCCTTGCCTAATTCTACTTTCAAATTTAACCCCCTTTGGTGTACTTAGTATCCATGGGAAATTAATGAGAATTGAGACAATTTTGGCCTTTTTAGAGCTAACTCTAGACTCATGTTTGTGCTGCCATTTTGAATAGAGGTGCAAATTCCCTCTATTTGACCATTCCTATCACCAAAATTGATCCATTTTTGGGCACTTAGTACCCATGAGCAATTGGTGCGACTTGGGACTATTGTGGTGATTTTTTGGGCATTTTTACTTGGGTTTTGTGCTGCCTTTGCGATTTAGGAGTGCATTTTCACCCATTTGCCCCCATTAGTGCTCTATGAGGCTTCCATTAGTAATATTATGCTTGTATGAGGTTTTTAGTATTGTTTTATGGTGTATGATACTTTTAAGACCCCGATTTGGCGTTCCCGCGTGTGCTGCCATTTTTTGCACGTATCCATTTTGTCTATTCATGCATTATTTTTCCACTATGATGTCTTGTTGACTCATCCCATCCATCTTAGCTAGAGGAGTCCATTGCTTGGCACTTGAGCTACCCCACCCCTTGGCCGACTATATGGTGCGTTGACCAAGCAACCAATCAAAGTACTCAAACTCCCGGGATTCAATAATAGGTTTGTTGCACTGCAACTGCAGCACCTTAGTCAGTCTGAATAGACCGTGAGGAAAGACTTCATAACATAGGACACGATTCTATAATACATGTTCACAACCGCAAGATTCTCACTAAAATAGTTGTTTTCTACGCACGAATTAACATCTCAAGATTCTACAATCGCCCTTCAAGGAGACTGGACTATGTCTTTGCTCCAAAATTGAATGCAAAAGCACATGCAAAAATTGGGACGAATACTCTCACTCTAACACGTCTAAATATACTATAATATATTGGAGCTCTAATTATAAGTGTATCCAAAATTGACCTTTAACCCCTAAAGGACCAAGTGTCCTAACTAGGACATTTAGAGAACCGGGTAGGTTCCAATGAACACATTTTTAATCAAATTTTGAAGGAAATTTAATAGTGAATTCTCCAATGTGCCACAAAAATGGGGATTTGTTTTTTATTTTTTTGAATTCTGACACCGTATATGGAAGTTATGAGGAGAAATGTGTTTTTTTCGGGAGAAAGGACAACGGGGCTGTAGATAAATAGTTGAATTTTGGAGGAGGGGGGGGGGGGGGAATAAGATGGGCGGAGTGTGGAAAATGGGGTGTATTGTGGGGGGCATAAGACCACCTCATTTTCCAAACTCATTAAATTTTTTTATTTTTATTTTTTATAATTTAGAATTAATTTTTTATAAATAAAAAATATGATTATAAACTGAAAAATATTATTTTAAATTAAAAATATATCATTTTATATTTAAAAAATATTTAATATTTTTGAAAATTAAAATCATTTTTTGAAAATAAAAATAAAAAATAAAAATCGTCCAATGAAGGATTGCCACGTGGTAGTCCGCCTTGAGAGTTAGTGGGGTCATGAACATTGGAATGGATTGGGTGAGGTGGCACTTCAATTCCCTTCCTCCACCCTTTATTTCCCCCCTAGCCCCCAAAATTCTTAGAAAATATGCTACATGTCTTCTAAAACTTGGAGATTTCTTTTTTATTTTTTCAATTTTATTTTTGCCATTCTATAGAGGGTGGAATGTACTTATGTTTCACCGCTCAAATTCGTATTTTAAATAAAGAAAGTCAAAAATATTGCAAGTCCATAAACAAAGAATCTTTTTTGAAATTTTAAACCCCCAACAAGTGCAAGGTGTTCTTCAACATCCTAAACATCTCCAAACGCAACGAAAATTGGTACACAACTAAATAACATCATATGTGAAAGTGAATTGCAAAAGGTTTTGGTAGTGAGGTTTTTTGATGCAGCCGTGGTCAAACGCATCTGAAATTTTCGGGCATGTGTTTTTTTAGAGTGTTTTTTTTCCATCAAACGCAATTATCTTGCAATCCGTGCGGTCAAAATCAACGAAATTTGTTGTGTATGTTTTTCAAGTAGTTTAGGACAAGATCTTGCGGTTAGAAGGTAAAAAATAACATTTTTTTTGGAGTTTTTGCATGGGGGAGTAAAAATGGCAGCATTGGAGTGTTTTTGGAGGAAAAACACTCCGGTCCTTTAGGGGTTAAATAAAGTTTATTTTAGACAAAAAATTGTATAGATCACCTTTACATAAAAGTTACAATTAGGTGTAGTTACCTTAATAGATGTATTAAGCTTTGGTTCTTATTAACTTTGGTTCTTACATAATAAAACCTTGGAAATTTGCACTACCAAAACTAAAAATTAGAGCATAAAATCTTGAAGCATTGAAACTTAGAGTGCATGAATTCTTGATAATTTGCATTAAGAGGAATGAAACTTAAAGCATGACATTTTCCAAAATCAAAGTATGGGATTCCATAGCATTGATTATCCAAAAAGTATTCCAAATCTAATTATTATGCAACAATTGCCTTAGAGATTCATGCCATCAAAAGTAGATATCTTTGCCTTTAGGGTTGAACATCATAATTTAGGCAACGTATACAAAAACCTTCACAATAGCTCAACAAAAGCCTCTATAGCTGCACTCAATTTCTAATTGTTACATTCCCAATTTCTTCATTTGTATATTCTTGAATTCCCAAGCAACAATTGAAGCTCAAATTTTGGCAGTTTGTGTGTGAAGGACTAAGTGACTGGAAAAAATACCTTGTTATGAAAAATAACATGCCAAGTCATGGAATTTCTAATGCCCTCTATAATCAATACTCTTAAATTACGTCTGGTAACATCTAGTAACATGTTACCAGATGTTACTCTCATCTATCCGCATGTTCCCAAATGTAACCTCAATAGTTGGATCTTGTTCAATCAAGGATCTCAAAAGATACCCATGACCTTAAAAAGGATTAGATTATGAAACATAAGATTCCATTTCTCTCCATATCCAATATTTAATTGTCACCTCTAAATAAATGAGCTCCATTGAGGTTAAATGTTATCCAACCTTCAAACCAGTAATGCAATTCTTGCAATTATTGGCAACATTAATTTTTTTGTGTCACCGCCATTCAATGCTACATTAACCCTTTAGTGCCTAGAATGGTTCTAAAGAAACCACAGTCTTTTGGGTGATGTTTTTTTAAAACTTTCTCTACTGAAATTCAGAATACCATTAATAGTATTCAACCGTATAAATGTAAACATAGCTTAATGAAACAAGTGTTGGTTAAATCTTGGTAAGATCGGACCGTTGGATTGAAAGATTATAGTATGTCTTTGAACCGTGTAATGCATACTCAAAAATGAGATTTGGGGGATGTGTGACTTCAAGGTTAAATAGAATTTGGGTTAAATTTTCTAAAATGAAAGTGAAGATGTTCAGCAATGACTTGTGTCAACACCTCTCCATTGCAATCTTTCATGTCAAGAACAGACTCATACATAATTATTGTGAATTTTATAAGTGAAAGTGACTTATCCATGTACGGTTTAGGACAAAGTTTGTACGTTAAAATAATAAAGGAGTTGGTACATTGATCAATATCGGACAACATACATTAATGGAACATTAACAAGAGAACAAAATCCCAGAAAAGAATACAAGATAACAAACTTCCAAACACAAGAAATACCATATAATACATGTGTTGTATTTGTAAGTATTTGCTGTCTTTTGAAGTATTTGCAATATTTTGGTGTTTTGTACATAGGTATTTGGATAGCTAAGAAAGTCAGATTCCAAATTTTCTTTTTGTATCATCTGCAAAATCAAAAGTTACACTTCTAAACTTCAGACATCAGATTGAGATGGTTCACGGATTTTACGGCATTTCATTTTCTAGTGATCTAGTGACCACTTAGTGGTTACCTAGGCACTAAAGGGTTAACCAATCAATATAATTAGTTGTGTAAAATTTTCTTTGATTGAGAAGTACAGGGTTCTAACACTACTAGCGAAGGTGTCCCTTCTCACTCATGAGAATCAGGAACAATTCACTGTACACGCTTGTCCTACGCGACGAATTGCACTCACCAAGTCTTGAGCGCCCGGGGAGTGAGTGCAAAGTGACACCATTTGGCTCACCGAACGAGTGAAAAGCAACACCTTCTCCTTGTAGTGTAACATATAACTCTCCATTCAATGTGATTCCAACAATGAGATAAAATGTAAACTCTTAGATGTCGTAAATTCAAGAGTACAACTTAACATTAGGCCTCCTGACTCAGAAGGTTATGTAGTCCATTTTGTTTTTTTAAATGGCCTTGTGCACATGCACAACCAAGCAGCTACCCAGTGGTGTCCAATGCAAAAGTAGGTTGCCATCTGAAATCTCCAACCCCACAGATCACCAAGTGAGAACTAACTGAAGTATAAAAGGAGAATCTCAAGAACTAAGGTAACTATACCTTAAAGCGTCCCTCTTACCAACTGAGCCTATTTACACACATAAAACAGAAAATATTTTTGGTGTCTTAATAGCAAGTTCAAGAGAATTCCAACGCACTTTAGCACGCATTATTTGGACTGGACATCGTATGAATAAGTTACAAATTCCTAAAGTGCTGACTATAGGTTGACCATAAAGCGACCCTAAACTTTGATGTTCAAATTGTGCACATTCTCATCAATAGTAGGGTGTCAAAATCTACTTATTATGGAAGATTGAGCTAGGGACAATTTAAGGAAAATGTTGCTTTTAGATATAGTTACCTTACATAATAAGAAGTAAATGAGCTAAACCTAATGTTTGTCAAATGGCAACTATTGTAGTGAAATTGATGAAGATTGGGTCATTTAAATGCATACCAGTCCTCAGGGGTGCACAAGAGGGGGATTAATTTGAACACTACTGTACTATGTACACATACAAGAAGCATATTTAGGGCTGAAAAAAGGGTTGTATATTTACATTATACATATGTACATGAACAAATATAAGAATATTCTAATTGTACAAGGGGTATTTTAAAGGGGGTCATGAACGCACGTGATTAAAAGGTTTAATAAAGAGTGCACTCTCCGAATACGAGTCCTAGTATTTATAGTATTTCAATGCTTTGAAACATACTATTATAACAAATATGACCACACCTTCAGCATGACTCTTTAAGTTCTTCATTTGATGCAGTGGAACAAGATGATCTGCAGAGTCACAATGACCTACATGAATAAATGATTGCTGACCTGGCAACAACAATTGTGTGGCGCCACCAGCATGCCACCATGAGGTCCTCCTGTTTGTACAAAATGGTGAAAATAAATGTGACAATTGCAGCTATCTATGCACATGGTGAAACCTAATCTTTCCATAAACCTCTAAATGCCCAAATGACCAACTTTGAGCATTTTTTATTTTTTATTTTTTCTCAGAAAAACAAAGTATTATATTCTTACAATTCAAGTTATCTTTGTATTGCCAATCATTAAAAAATTCAAATCTTAAAAACTAAAATATCATTCTTGGGGAATATTAAAGACAAGTGTGTAAATTGATACGACGGTGAAGATATCCAAAAAAAATCCAAGGTTTGAATGTCTGCGTAATTTTTAATCATTGTGCTTGACATCTTTCCAAAATCATACATTATAACACTTTTAAAGTTTTGTTCAATAGAGTTATCCGTAAAGTAGACTAAAACATTTCCCCAAGGGAAAAAACGAGGCAGAACTGATTTTTTAGCTTGAAAGGCAACAAAAACGAGTTTTGGATACTTTTTTTTTACCAATCACAAAGCTATGCGTTATCACGGAGATTCAAACTTTGCACTTCACTAATGCAAGAGAAGCTCCTCCACACCGCATTCAAGTTCCCAAGAGGGAATCTATCTGTGCCCACATACCAACCCTCATGCTCACCCAAAGCAAGTGTTTAGTGGCTTATGACTGACAAGTACAGAAAATACTATTTTAAGACTGCAAACTTTGGCCAGCAAACATCATACCTCTCTTTTACTTTACAGATAACTCTATTATGTTACATGTTTTGAGGGATATGAAAATTATCCATAAAGTGAAAGAGGAGTACCATGTCTGTTGGTCCAAGTTTGCAGCCTTCAAATAATATTTTCAGTGCTTATCAGTCACAAGCCACCAAGCACTTGTTTTCGGTGAGTATGAGGGTTGGTGTGGGGCACGGATAGATTCCCTCTTGGGAACTTGAATGTGGTGTGCGAAAGCTTCTCTTGCATTGGTGAGGTGCAAGGTTTGAATCTTCCTAACAACGTAGAGCTTTGTGATTGGTAAGAAAAAAAAGCAGTCAAAACTCATTTTCACCACCTTTCAAGCTAAAAAACCAGTGAAGAAATGTTTTGCTCTACTTTGCAAATAATTCTAATGATTCAAACGATTCCTAGGAGAAAAATGCCTGACTTCAAGTTGTAAAAATACTCACGAAAGGTCAAAATGCATATTATTGAAAACTTGAAGGAGTGACCACTCGGTAAACTGCTCCCTTCCATAAACTAAAAACTCTAAAGAAAAATTACCCTAACCCTAAATCCAAAAAAGATATACATCGGTTACTTACTACTTTTGATTACTTACTACTTCATTTACTTGCATTGTGATTATAGTCTATCCTCGAAAGAGGACATTAAGGATAACATGCGCAAACTTGGTCCTAGTGGCCTAGTTAGCAGCATTTCCCCAACGCTCGTCATTCACATTACTCTCTGTTGAAAACTTGTATATGTTTAATTTTGCGATGATATGCAATTTGTGGGAAACTAAAACTGTGTCTGCTGATAACTTGCTTTTAGTGCTTTTTTATATCAGATATCAAAGTCATATCCATAAAAAGAGATTTCTACCAACAAAATAACACTGCCGCCTATACAGAATTAAATTCAGTAGCATAGGCATTCATGTGTTGATGTACCTCAACACTTTACAAGATACGAGACAACAGTTGCGGAGTCACAACGATACACCAAGCTCAGCCGTAGGTAAGATAGCTGCCAGGGCTTCCTCCCTCAAATGCTCATCCTCGGCGTCCTGTACATCACAAGAAACAAAATTCTTTTAGGTTAGGACCAGTGGTGGGCGTGTATGGCATCTTTTGCATGAAATGAACCCAACCTGAACAGTGTTCTATAATGTACTGTACTTTCAGATGAACATTGTTTATTATTACTTATTTATGTTAGATACACACCCAACTTTGGTTAGAACCACAAATGAAAGGTTATAAAACCCGTAAAGGACCAAGGATTCTTGATTATAAAACATCCAATTCAATTAACCACATTGTGAAAAATATAATTTAAATGGGAAAATTTATTTTTATCGCCAAAAGCAGTGAAGAACATTGATAATGTTAGTGAAATTTTTTTAAAAATTAGACTAAAAAAATATCCCTATATGACCTACTCAAAACTGCGAAAATACCATGAGGGCCAATTTGGGCCTCTTGGTCCTTAAGGTCGAGGCACCTAAAACCAACCAGGTACCCAAAACCAACCACCCTAGATTCTTGCCTAATTTCTAGATTTTCAAAGGGAAGATGTACCTCATTTGTACATTAGAGCATGTGATCGGTTTTAAGTGAACCTATGACTTTCACTTTGAAAATTTGTACTTATTCAAATAATTATCAAAAAAATTAAATTAAATATGAAAACTTCTTAATTTCTTATTGCTAAAAGAGGAAAATACTCAAAATATTGATTCATCTATCCCATGTATAGTGAATGTCTTAACTGATCGGTTTTAGGTGCCTCGACCTTAGAAGTTAGCAGGCCTTGAGCATTCACACATCAACTAACAATGTAAGTACTGTCTGAGCACTTTGGTTTTAGTTTGTACCTTGAGAAACAAATGCACAGCTTCCTCTTGATCATATGTTTCTATAATTTCTACAGCTCCATCCTGTAGGCAAAAAATTTCAGCACTAAAAACACATATTGCCAAACAGATTGAGTTCAACATCTACTACAAATTTTAAGCGGAGCACAATACCAAGGTATTCATTTGTCTTTAACAGTGCTACATTCATACGGACATAACAACCTGTACACACCAAATACACAAAGCGAACAAATCTCCCATGTTTAAAGAAAGTCATGCAGGGTTGGTGTCCCTTTCCATGCATTCTAGCCCTAAACACTTCCTCTCTTTCACTATCATAGGCTACTACTATTGTGCCGAATAAATATCATTTTGAATTTTTCTCATTTCATCACCATAAGATTCCTTGTTTCATTGTACTAAAATAACACTTTAAAAAATTAAAAATTCCAAAGCTTTTTCAACTTCCATTTTCTGAATCAATTTGTGCCAGCTGCGGTATCCTAACAAAGTCAGAACAAGTGCTGCTCAGAGGACACCACCCCTGAAATGTACACCTAAGATACATTCTTTCCATAAAGCACACACCAGGTGTCTCCTGAGCAGCGCTTCACCCTTGAATGTACACCTACAGTAGATTCTCTCCACAAAACACACTGGGTGTCTCCTGAGCAGCACTCCCACCATGGTGGACCACCTGAAATGTACACCAACGGTACATTCTATCCTGATGCAAATGACCTCTAAGAGCAAAAACATAATGACAAGTGAGAGAGAGACGTGGCTAGAAATAAACCTTAGCTTGCCTAACATCGATTAAGGGAAGGGTTTGAGGCTCCGTGTCAATGGACGACTGGCGGAAGTCTCGAATGTCATCGCCCATTCCTGCAACTGCAGCAGCGTATTGGTCCCGGCTCTGCCGAGTCATGAATTCGAAAGCCGCCGAGGCTTGGCTTTGAAGCCCAGTCGGTGATTCATACATGCCGGACCCCAACCCCCTTGCCAACGCCAAGTAACCATTCTTCCTTAATTCTAGAGTCCTCGGCATCTCTACGGTACCTGGAGGTGACGACTCCTTCCGACTCGTCTCATTACTATTATTCAGATTCTTCTTCGCTGGCACTGCAGCAACAATTTCCTTGCAACTGTTGCCAGTCTCCATACTGTAACTGGTTTCACTCTTGTCCATCATCGCATCTCCTAGCTGGGTCTCCAACAAGCTTCACTCTTCTGTCTCCTTCCTGTGCGTTCTGAAATAAAATGAACGCCTTATCTGTCATTGAAGCTTGCACAATAGTGTGAATAGTGTTGTCATCATTCGAGCCAACCTCTAAGTTATTCTAACCTTCTCTAGAATAACACTTTGAGACGCCTCAGTGAATTCTAACGCTCTCACAAATACCTACACTAATTCAAACGAGCATCCTACCACTACAAGCTAGCCCGTCGTTTCTCATTCCCAAGAGTCTGGGAAACTGTCGCTTCTCTCACACGTGTAGACGCTTGTGTTCCGCACTCACAGTGAGAAGTGCGGATTCACTCAAAAACCAAATGAGAAACAACACCTCTCCCTGTAGTATACGCGTATAAAGAACAGAAGGTGAAGACCAACACTTAGATCATGTACACAACAATGAATCCTACGAACTCTATTAGAAACCTCGTCGTGAGATCACGTACACAACAATGAATCCTACGAACACTATTAGAAACCTTGTCGTATTTCACTGAGCAGAACGGGGAACTTTTGTCCCGTTGTGACCAACACCACTGACCTCCCGTTTTAACCCACTTGTGGTGCACTTCCACTGCAGTATGTGGTGAAAAACGAAACCGTGTTCTACTACAGTAGTGGAAACTCATTCAATTGAAAAAACAAGGTTCAAGTGATCACAATATATGCGCCCACCTGCAAACTAATCGCCCGACTCGCCTTGAGTAACTCCACCAATTCAACAAGCTACCTGATGCTCACAGCCTCACAAACTAATCGCTCCCGAATCGTCTTGAGAAACTCCGGACCACCAATTCAAAAAGCTGTCTGAATGATGCTCACGGACTAGTAACAGTAAGTCGATCTCACAAACAATCGCCTGGCTAGCTGGCTCCCAAATTGAACAAGCTATATATATCCGATGCGCACGGAGAGTACAATGATTCTAGCAAACTGTGTGCATCGGTGAGAAGATCTGAATGAGGAAATGGGAGGCACGATTTGTAGAGATGAGAATGACAGGCCAGCTTCCGAAAGTGGAATTTGCGTAAGCGTGAACGGGCGGGCGGTCATCACGTGTTGGAGTTGTGGGGTGCCACTTGGGCCTGTAGGACTTTTGCCCATTCGCAAAGTATCTGTGGCCGCCCATGCAGCCTGTGAATCTCACATGACTAGTCTGAAAAGGACCCAGGAATCCTGGAACGAATGAAGTGTTGGATGAATGAATATTTGGTGGATGATTTTCGTTTCCGGTTGACCATTGTGTGATGGGACCCTACTATCATATTCTCTCACCAAATCCTAGGTAACGGAATTACCCACTCTGTACTCCCACTACCAATCTATCATTCTTTCTTACCGTACCTGGTTGTCAGGAAAGGCATCTCACACTGAATATTATATATATTTTTAGGAAGAATCTTTTTTAAATTATGTGAATATTTTTTAAGATTCTTTTTTCATCATACAAAATCATTTTTTTGGAAGATTGGTGACATAGCATAATAGAGCAATGGGAGCCAACACCCTTTTGCAATGGGACCACACTCTAATTACAATTAGAAACTAAGTTTACGTGGCAATGACACGCACTAGTAGAAAAGGTGCCACTGCCAAGGGAGATACCCAAGCAAGTACTGCCCGATTCCATGCATGCACAGTGATTTTGCATGGGCATCTCCCTAGGGAACGCCACCTTTTCTACTAGTGACAGTAGTCCCAAAATGCATGGAATACAAATGGCATTCCTTCATTACTCAGACAAGTGGATCTAGGTGAAGATTCTCTTCCAACCTAGTTTTCAAATGGGTGCTCCATTGCACTGCTCTATTATGCTATGTTATTTTTACTATTGGTACATTTTTGTTTTTTTAATCATCCTTGAATATTTCTAAATGACTTATTTCAGCTGATTTAAATATTGCATGTGTTTCAAACTAATATGGCATGTGTCATTATGATAACCATGATAGTTCAATTCGTACTAAATTCCATTTTTTGGCAATCATTCTTATTTTTTGTAATTTTAAATTTTGTTTATTTTGAAATTTTCTATTTTCTATTATGTAGTCTTATACTCCTTTGTCCCATAATGAGTTTCCTCAACCCTCAAAATAGAAGAATTAACTAGTCAAATGGTGTGAACCCTGAGCTATCAAGAGTAATAGTTTATGCAAACAAGAAGCTTGTTATGAGACAAATAGTTTGAGCAATCAAACTATTAGTACATTTGAAAGTGGATGTTTTCTTTCATTAATAACACATGTCTATATGTCTCAATGCCCCTTATCAAATTCCACAATTTTTACTTTATAAAATATCTAAAGATGCAATCTAAAATTTGAAACTCTTTAACCCCTAAACGTATTGACCCTTTGAACACAAGTAGATGCTAGCTTCAAAAATAGATTTTAGTATGGCTCAGATGTACATGAGGTGTACATGAGAGGATCATTGCAAGCATAAAATCTACCCAACAAATTTGACATACTTGCAGTTGGAGGCCTCTTCAATATTATCAACAACTCCCCATCACAAGAGATTTATTGTAATTGGTAGAGAATTTAATAGGCTTACAAATGTGACTTGGATGAAAGTCATGCGAGGTTGTATGAGAAAGTTACAAGGCTTTTAATCTGTTCGTGATCCAGTTTCTGGATGCTAGGACGTTTAGGGGTTAAACTAGATAGAACTGTAAAATATGCTTAAAATGCTAGAAATTTTATGAGTTGTTTTTTAATTCAAAACTCGGTTTTGTGAGTCATTGTATGTATTAGAGTTATCTGTAAAGTAACACAGGTCCTGACTTGTGTTTTCCTCCTTAAAATGAACTTGACAGAACACAACTGACATGAATAGCTGGGCCGGTAGCATCGGGGGAGTATGGGGGCCGGAGTGGGGGTACTCGATAATTTCACCATGGGAATGCTAGTTTGATATGGGGAGCCTCCCTAGCCTTGGGAAGGTTTAAGGTTCAAATCTCTCTAACAATGCAGAGCATTGTGAATGGTCGAAAAAAAAGGAGCCAATACTCATTTTTGCAGCCTTTCAAGTTAACCCCTAAAGGACCAAGAAGTCCAAATTGGACTTCATGTTTTTTTTAGCAGTTTTGAGTAGGTCCAATGTTGACTTTTTCTTGTTCAAATTTATTTTTTAATTGACCAACATGCAATGTTCTTCACTAATTCTAGTGATATAAAATTTGGTCCCATCTAAATTATATTTTCCACAATATGATTGATTGAATTTGTCATTTTGAAACCATGAATCCTTGGTCCTTTAGGGGTTAAAAAACCACACTAGTAGAAAAGGTGACACTGTTGAGGGAGATGCCCAAGCAAGTAGTGCCCAATTCCATGCCTGCACAATGATTTTGCCTGGGGAGCGCCACCTTTTCTACTAGTGCTAGTTCTGCCTTGTCTTTCCTCTTGTGAATTTTTTTGCTTGACTTTACGAATAACTATATTGTCTACAACTCTGGCAAAGTCTTCTCTAAATATTGATAATCATAATGTTGGCCCCAAGATCATCATGAATAAAGAGTCTGTTGGGGGTTGTTTTACTACCTACGCCTCTAAAACTCTAAGTATTAGAATGTGTTAAGCAAAACAAAATTCTTTGGCACATAATTTCTGCTCCAGCGAACAGCACCAAACACTAAGCAGTACGTTAATCTACATTTATCACTTTTTAAGTGAGAACTGTTGTAGGAAGCTGATGCATAAACAGCAGATGAGTTTCACCACAAAACTTCGAAGAGCTGAATCAGGCTTTACACCCTCTAGACATTTCATAAATAGAAAATTCCAGTTTGTGATGTTCGGAACTACCAAAATATCTGTGGTCAAAGGATCATGTTCTTACCTTCATTCAAATGTAGGCATGTTCATTCATCGTTTTGAGGCTGACTCCTCAAGGAGAGGAGATGGATTCTCTCCTGAAACACTTGGTTGTTCTTCCTCGAGGTGAAGTTCTTCCACAAGCAGTCGCATCACCTCATCACAACGTGCATAAATTACCTGCACATAAAATATCATATTGTATTTGTGGACCTAGGACATCAAGAATTTAGGACGTCACTGATTTTTAACGATTTTCGTGCGACATCCGATATTTCATAGGTTCGTACATTTTCGCACGGATTTCGCGCTAATTATGCACTGAATCCGCACGGCTTCTACATTCACTCTTTTTGATATCAACAAAGTGCGGAATCCGTGCGGAATTGGCGCAAAATCCGTGCAAAATCTGTGCAAAAAATGGACGAAAATCCGTGGGGTCCTAAATTCCTGATGGAGTCGTTCAGGTAAGGTGATTCTAAATCTGTTTGGAAAGACTACTGTCCGGTTCTATAGAAAGATGTGCAATGCAGAGACAGAATTCATCCAACAAACGGACTCTTTAATAAGTTTTGATCTGTGAATTTTAAGAGTGTATACAGATGGCTAAATTTGCATGCAAGCAAGGCCAAGGAGGTACATTATTCTGCTCAGAGATTCGAGGAAAGAAGAGAGGCGATCACATACCAGAGAGGCCTGTCCATCAAAACGAGTCCGCTGCAAATTGACAATAACAAGGCGGCCGCCGTTCCTGGCCACTTGCCCAGGCATGGGACGAGCAGGAACTACTCTTAAACTGGACCCCAGAACAAGGGCAAGATCTGCCTTACTTGTATGCTCCCAAGCTGACTTCGCTTCCTGCATTGCAGATCAACATTACATAACGTAATAAGCTGCTTCCTCATGTTACAGTGCAAAAGAAACTAGAGTTCTTCCCAAAGACATAGATGAAGTTCATGTTCCCAACTCTAGTGGATATGGCCTTCAATTGTACCTTTGCCGGCAGAATTTCACCGAAGAGAACTACCGAGCTCTGAAGCTCCCCGGAACATCCATCAGCTTCACACAAGCGCCCAGTCCTATGGTCATTGCCATGCGCTGACAATGGAATTATACTCGTGGAGGGTGTTGTTAACCCTTCCCAGACTGCATGTGATCTGTAATACCGAGCATCACAAACCGGGCAAGTTTCCAAACAGTAATTTCCGTGGAGCTCAGTTTGCTTCTCGGATGGTACGCCACTCCGCAGATGCAAACTGTCAATGTTTTGTGTTCACAATATGATGGACGTGGCCCTTGTCTATGAGAAGTCTCAAAAGGTCATGCGTCAATGTGGGTTTCAGCTGCACAAGTTATAAAGCTTTAAGCCCAGCAGAATCTACAATACTTGATTTACAGGAGACCTCCAATAAATCATAGCCTTAAGATGTTGTCTAAACAGCTAAAACCCTGTTCCCTGTGATATAACACAAACTAATGACACATCAATCTGCATTGGCTTCTAACAAAATTACAAACCTCAGTGAAGTTCGGCTCGGCAACTGTTTGGCCCTTCGCTTGGACTCCGGAAGGTCCTCGAAAATCAGGAACTGTAGAAATGCCGGCTCCTGTATACACCTGCAATTGACCGTTTAGCTCTCCCACTTGAAACCCTAATATGGAAAAAAACCCCTGCGTCAAGAACCAATTGATGGAAAATTCAAAATACAAAGTAAGAGGATCAGTCAAGGACATGAGTGATCGATTGACATATCATTTAGAGGTCAGAAAATGGTGGTCTCTCAAAACCACAAGCGCCAGAAAGGTCGAAGCATCATGATCATGTAACCCTAAAACGAATTGATATTCGTTTGAATCCTTACAAGTTTCATAAAACGTTGAAAAGGCGAGTATACGTACAGAGCAATGAGAAGTGATATACCACAGCATACTTGGACGCTCGCAAAAAGGCAGCAAGGCGCTTCACTTTAGCTCGCAACACCGAGCCTTCCTACTCCATCTCTCCATCGGAGCTTCCTTGCAGCATTCTGTGTTCCTGACCTTCTCTATGATCCCATCTCCAAAACCCTAAAGTAATAAGAATCATGTATTGCCAGGAGCATGAAATATATGCAGCATTAATTGTGCAACCCGTGATCGGGTGTGCCCCTACGTCTAAACAGTTGGTGACCCATGAGAGTGTCAATTCATCCATCGACTTTGCAGAACAGGAAATAGGACTGCAGGGAATTTGCAAAGTTGGAATTAGACAAGGCCAAGACGCGGCTTCGACACTGGGGAATCGCCGGCCAGTTCAGCGAAATGAGCTCCTGGATTACGTTCGGCTACTGAATTATATTCTTACAGCAAATTTGGACTGATTTCTTGCAGCAGGAGTGCATTGCATGCATCGATGGTGTAAACAGTGATAAGGTACAAGAATGTTTGCATTCCAGGTGCTACAAAGAAGGAAGATGAAGGGTATGTTGCCACAAGGAACCCTGACCATATTAACAGGCAGTAATGGGTACAAGAATGATGGTAAATTCTTGGTAATCACTTGCTACATTGAACAAACACTTGCAAAATTTGCTACAAACAGCAATTTGCCAGTAATGTTTACTTCCCAGTGAATTAGACAAGGTTCCCTGTGTTGTTGAGCTCGTCCCTTCCTGGACCTGCATGCAGCACTTACTACAACAGAGGCTCTAAGGTAGCAGCATCTAAAATTGCCAACGACCCAATGTGGCCAGCTACTTTTGAACCAGAAATGAACTACTTTTGAACTCTTATAAGTCTGAAAGCTACCAGCAGCTTCCTAGTTGTTGCTTCACAATTGGTCCAGTTCAAATGTTGCTTCACAGTTGGTCCTTTGTTTCTTTTGGGTAAGTCTACAGATTAGAATAGGTGTCTACAACACCCTTGCTTCAAAAATTCCTGTAAAATTGCTCATGCTTCCAAAAATTATGATTCCAAGGCCCAGCACTTCCTCTTAGATATGCTAAGACATTCATGATTTCATTCCATGTTGCCTGCACTCCCAAGGTACCACATCTCTTATATTGTCATGATAAGGTGTCTCTACCTTACGGCAGAATGAGTCTTTTCTCAATGGCCACTGGTGAATGCAACTGGTCACATAAGACAAAAATCAACTTTGTCTTATGTGACTAGTTGCAGTCACCAAGTGAGCACTGCCCACTGACCAGTGATTTTTGTGTGGTTTTCTTCTTGAAGCCTAATTGGCGACATAAAAAAAATGAGAGAGAATATTTTGCGAAAGTTTTAGCTTATGATCATATTTTGATAGAATTTCTTTTTATTTCAGTAGTTTTCTTCACAAAAAATAAAGAGAAAATCTGGCAAAAGAATTCAAAAGAATTCTCATTTTTATCCTTATCAAAAGAGAAATGCCATGTTTTGTAGAGAAATTTGGCAAAATATAGCCAAAAACAAACAAACGCTGCCACTGAGAAATGACTCATTCTGCCCATTGGCTGTAATTTAGTGAGTGTTTACTTAGAGCATCTCTAGAGAATTGTGTAAAATGGACGGACTCTGAATAATATTCCTTTTTCCCATAGTAAATTATGCTTTTGAGAAGAAAAAATTGCCCAAAATTACTTGATGCAAAACATTTATTCAATTTGAAGTTGTTGTTTTACAGATTCTAACAAAGGAAAATCACAAGACATGTGTACAAGAAGTGTTTTTTGTTTGTGAAACTTGGCTTTGCTCATGTGTGGATCACAAACAACAACAATCAATGCTAGCATACGTTCGTTGCATCAGAGAACACACTACAACAAACACTTCACCATGCTTCCGTATGCCACATGCCATATACCCTACGTAGTATGATATTGTTTCAACAGACAACCACTTTGAAATGAAAACCTATTGTATTATGTGGTTTGCTAGCAAATTCGGCATAAAATAATTTAAAAAATAGATGCCCATAATTTTGGAATTTTTTTTTTTTTTTTTAAAGTTGGGGAAAAAATGGATTTAAGAGAATTTTTTTTTTTTGCCTATATCTAATTTTAGGCAGTTGGGTGCCGAACATGCTAGTAAACTACGGTATATGGATTTGATGAAATCGTTCCAGTTTGCTTTATTTTTTTATAATTTTTTTAAAAAGCATTATCTATTATGGAACAGAGGGAGTACAATGTCATTTTCAGCGGTATTTCTCTATCAGCAGATATCACTATTTCATCTTGCATTTAGTAGATGATCCAATTGGGCGCCACCACATATGTGCCTACACGTATCCATCCGTCTCACTATTCATCTAAATTTAGCTTTTAATGGGGAGTTGAGGAATTTGAATATCTACGGAGCCCGGGATGATTTCGTGCTTCCTTCATACATTATTCAGAGGTTTTAATTATTTTATTTATTTTTAAATATATATTTAAAAAACTATTAATATTTTAATATCCAATCTGACGTGGTCAAGAGGCGACCATATCAAACCCATATCAGATTTAAGTTTTTTAGTATTTTATTTATTTATTTATTCAAATTTTTAAATATAATTAATTTCATTAATTTTTGTGTATGAGAACTCGCAGCCTTCCAGAAGCCTTAGATTCCCTCTGATAGATGGTAGCTACAAATTGCATTGTGGATGATGATAAAGGATATTCTTGACATTCTAGAGCAGATTTAGTGTTGACTACTGAATGTTATTCTTAATACTCCATACCTGCAATTTGCTATATTAATTTCCAACCATATAGTTCTTTTAAATTTTAATATATTAGTATGGTTGCATTGAGAACTTTTTATAAATTGGAGATGGTTTATCACTACTGTAGGGCTAATTTGGAAAGTTTTATTTTTATTTGATTGGGTGTTTAGAATGATTTTCAACGGAGTCTTAACCCCTAAAATGCCTACAACCCTCTCCAAATTGGGTAGTTTTGTCAAAAATGCATTATAAAATGCAATTAAGAGGAATATTTTGAACTTGATGTATGAATAAAAGTTGTACATTATGAATTTTAGATTCTATCCGTACGGTTAAATCTGTGATTGCAATTACCAATATTTTTGTATAGAATTTGAAACTTAAGATTTGAAATTCTTTTGTATTTCAATTATGAATAAGATATTGACAATATGTGGATGGAATTTGTTGTGATGGGTTGAAATGTAATACTCTAAGTGTAATGATTTTTGGAGATTTTTTGGTTGCTTCATTTTATGAGTTGACTTTTTCAAGAGCACTTTTGAACACTTTTGAACCAAGATCTTAGAATTTTTTAGTGATTGCAACATGAAATGAGGCATAAAATTTCACAAATCATCCCCTTTCTAATCGATTCTCAGATGCGTGCATGAAGCTAACTTCCCACAAAATGTATACCGTAGTACCATAGCTAGGTCGCAACCCCACAAACGAATATTTAATATTTTTTGAAAAATAAGGTTTGTTCGTCAAAAATTGAATTTCTTAATTTTTGTTTTTGAGCAAAAGATGATTAAAATGGCCCAAAATAGCTTAGAAATAGCAAAATATAGCTTAAAATGATTTATTCTATTTTCATTTTTTGGTCCTCATAATTTCCGGTTTTTTACGTTTTTTATTTTTTGAATTGTTTTTTGGCAACCCAACTACGATACTACGGTAATAAAAAATCCACACTACAAAAGTGTATGATGGATGAGAAAACGTGCATGAAATCTGTACATCGTTCAAAAAAATGAATGCTGAGGCAGTTGAGGGTTAAATTCAAAAGTCATTTTACTTTATGACATGTGATTCACATTTCAAAAATCATTTTACTTTAGACATGTGATTCATATTTCAAAAGTCATTTTACTTTACAGTCAAAAGTCAAAAGAATTTGACACATAGAATCTAAAATTTAAAAATAATAATAACTAAAAATATTCAATGATCGTGCACAGAATCTTGGAGCCCTACGAGTATAATGATATATCAATCATATAATAGTCATAATATATCAATCATAGGAAGAAGTACAATTGATTGATTTTTCTGGTTTGAGAACCGTGCGACACCCGGATAGGGCCGGGTATCTTGGGAAGTAGACAGTCGGTTGTGGAATCTGCTTTAGGGTTTTGTCAACTCTCTCGCCTTTGCTTTCTGTGTCCTTCCTCTTGGAAAGCTTCGGAAAGGATTTTCGATCGACCTGTTGCATCAATCGTCTCTGTATTGAATTCCTTTGTTGCGCTCGGTGCGTCGCCGCGGTTCAATTTTTCAGTTTCTCGCGTGTTTTGAGGCTATATGGCAGGTGCGCCGTGCGCCCTTTCGATAGTCGTGTAATTCGCATACGGCATTGAACATGACGCGTGCCGGGAAACTGGAGCCACGAAGCCTTGCCAAGGAGCTGGAAGACGAAGAAGCCCGTGTCAACCGATAGCAAATAAGGTTCAATTCGGGGCTTCTCTGTGAATTGCAAGGGTTTTCGTTTTGGTGCTCTGTAATTAGGGTTTGGTGCTTAATGACGCCTTCAAATACTTCTGTTTTCTTTTTAAAATCTATAATTTTTGTGCCGGAACACATTATAGCTCAATTATAAAATATTTGGTTGCAGTGCGGTACGGTGACAGTGGCAGAGGGGAAAGAGCGCTGCAGCAGCAATGGTGTGGTGTAGTTACTGCGGGAAGGACCAGGTCGCAGAGAGGGACGACATCAATGGCTTCACGTTAGTTTTGTTCTCTTTTCCTCAATGCGTTTGTGAGGTGGTGAATTGGATGTGAGTGGTGTGGGGTTTAGGGTTTCTAGTTGATGATAATTTTGTCATTGAATTTCTTCTTGCTTGCAGATGTTGTACGGGTTGTGGAAGAGTGTTGGCCGATGACGCTTATTCAACGGAGGTTACATTTACCAAGGGTGCAGATGGTTCGGTATGGCATTTCCTGAGAATTTTAGGATTTGAGCTGCTTGAGTTTGTCTTACCTCGCCCTCATATTTCTAGAATACGCACCTTAAAGATTTCAGCATATCAAAAAGAAAGCTGAGAGGTTTTAGTAATGTATACGATGAGAGTTGGTATGGATATTTATCATATTGCATTGTTGGAGTTTCAGAGTCAAGCAGAGGGGAATTTTATACGCAATGGGCAGTCGAGCATGTTACGGATTGCTGGTGCGCAGGGCCGTGTTCTCGGCTTTCAATCCGATTCGCATGAGAAGACTCTTAACAAAGGTGGCAGTTCCACACTCATTTAAGCTCTTGGGTAAATAGTCTTTTATTTGGAGTTGTAGTGCCTCTAATAGAATTCGATGTAGATGTCTAGCTTATTCCCTTCTTGAAGCTGCTGTTAGAGAAGCCATAATATGGTAGTAGTGGTCACCATGATGGTTTGCATATTGGTAATTTAAAGTAATATAAAAGATAGCAATTTTTTTTATTATATCTCATTTTTGAATTTTGAAAGTGCTAATTGATAAGTGGAAACTTGTAAAAATCTCTAGATAAATCTAGAGCTCCCTTCCCCGGCC
The DNA here is from genome assembly GCA_022496805.1 of Pohlia nutans. Lineage (NCBI taxonomy): Eukaryota > Viridiplantae > Streptophyta > Bryopsida > Bryales > Mniaceae > Pohlia > Pohlia nutans. Next base: position 26,641,188 of record CM040101.1, on the reverse strand, counting down.
CCGGGGTTCTAGTCGGTAACTCAATATTCTGAAGGTGTCGGTGATGGGCTCCGTCTCCCTTTCGTCGTTGATTGTGAAAGCTATGATGCATGAGCATAGTTATGCCTGTTATCGCATTTGAATTTTAAAAGCTTCCACGGATGTGCAGGGAAACATGAAATACAAGAAATTGCTGAGCGGCTCTCTATACGACCCCGAGAGGATATTGTGAATGCTGCACATCGCTTCTACACGGTTGGCTTTATAATTTGGGGACAGTGATGAGTCTGCTACAGTTCCTATACGTACTTGGTGTACGCAAGCATTAGTATCAGTTTCCCTCGTAAAAGTAGTATAGTTGTTCGACGTTATTGTCTGTCTAGGCCTCCCTTGGTTATAATATATGTGCGTGCTTTATGCTATGTTTATGTGGTGCAATAGAGTGCTTAATCCGGGTAAAGTTCATGCTGTTGATTTTTCACCCATGCATGGTGCAGATTGCTGTGGAGCGGAATTTCACGAGGGGTCGACCAACGCCTCGAGTAGCGGGCGCGTGCTTGTACATTGTATGCCGGTAACACATTCTTATACTTAACGCGTGAGTGATTTTCTGCCTAGGGGAAAGAATCTTGGTGTTACTGAATATAGTTTGAGTATTTTTAACGCAGGTGACAGCTTCAGCTCATTTTTTTGGTGGATCTCTTGTGCATTGTTTTAAAATCTTCTGATTATAAAAATGTCGTCAGCTTGTGTTTTATGTCTTAATTCAACTACAACATTGACTACAATGTAATATAGATTTGTTTTTTGGGTGCAGGCAAGAGAACAAGCCTTACATGCTCATTGACTTCTCAGACTCCTTACAGACCAACGTGTACGAATTCTGACTTTCTGTGTTATTTTGGGTTTGGTATGTGTTATTTCCGTAACGATTTATACTACAGGCACAGGGCAGTTCCATTTCAATGTAACTTACAGAACCAAAAGACAAACTCCTCCGCAATTTCTTAGGTCAAACTTTGGAACCCATCAGGTTTTGAACCGTGTACCTCTTGACTATAGAGAAGGTTTTTAACCATCTCTCCATAGTCATTTACTAAAGTAACTTTGAAAAATTTAATAAGTATTTATATGAAAAGATTTTAAACATATTTAAATCATTATTCTTTGCTAAAGAAGCGGTACTGCCCCACCTCTACATGTAATTACAACAAAAGAATAATGATTATTACTATATTTAATAGATTTTAAGGACTCTGTCAAAGGGAGAGGTGGCAGCCACATAGAGTCAGGGTAGCCACTTAAGGGTGAAGTGGTAACTCCTAGTTGCATGCAAGCTTCAAAGTTTTTTTTTATTATCACCACCATTTCTAATGCGAATCTTTGATCACTTATGGCATACATAATTTTGAGAATTAGTAGTTAGGAGTGGTCTCATTGGATTTCGATTTGATACCCAACTCAAAATAAATGGTGGCAAGTTGTGCAATAAAATGTTCTAAAAAAAATTGCAGTAAGGTTAGAACAGTGGTTCTTCAATCACTCATGACTTGCAAACTGTTACAAATTAGAAGACAAACTTAGGGTTTTTTTGAAAAGTCAAGACGATTTCCTACAACATTGAGTAAAATGTTGAAGGTTGAAATTGAGTCTCCTTCTCATTGTGAGAGGTTGAAGTGAGAATGAGCTTCTTGGGGCCTATGAGTATCTTATGTAGTGCTATTACCGGTTTAAATATCGTGCTGTAAACAGTTGTTTCTTGTCAAACTGCGTGTGTCTTGCCATGTATCTGTCCAGAGTTTTGGAAGGGCTTAGAAGTTTGTGTACGGTTTCAATGCAGGTATGTGTTGGGAGCAGTATTTTTGCAGTTATGTCAACTACTCCGCCTGGAGCAGCACCCTATCATGCAAAGACCTGTTGATCCAAGTTTATTCATTCATCGATTTGCCGATCGTGGGTTTCCCTCCCTTCTGAATACCTTTTGATGGGCTTATGTACTTGTATCTATCTCCCCTTGTGATCATACCGTTGTTTTAGTATGCTCTTGTTCGTTGCTTTTAAGTCACCAGTTCAGAAACGGTTTGTAAAAGACTTGCTGTCTTTGCCCTCTTTTTGGCTGTCAAATCAGCTGTTTTTTTGCTGTTCAGTGTTATTTTACAGTCCATGTCCTAGTCTAAGTTTTTCTATTTCTTTGCAAGACTGAATTATTTTGCTAGACGCAGCTGACATGGGAGTTCGGCTTCTCGTATTTTTGGTTTGAAAACCCAGAAGTCTAATTCAGATGTGAAGGTTGGTCTCACAGGACTGCAATTTGGGAAAAAAATGCATGCAGTTGCCAACTCTGCCTTGCGCCTTGTGGCCAGTATGAAAAGGGATTGGATGCAGGTGCCATTTTTATTGTGATTGTTATTGTGATTGTTATTCTTTTGTGTGATTGTTATTGAGCTTCTCTAGAGCAGATGGCTTAAGAACGGAGGGTCAACCAAAAATCAGATTGTTTAGGCATGATAGCTTGTGCAGAATTTTGGTTTTTTTGGGTATGTCCCTGGATGACAAGAATTTGGATGTGCAGACTGGAAGACGACCAAGCGGTGTATGCGGAGCTGCGCTTTTCATAGCAGCACATATTCATGGATTCGAGCGTTCGAAAGCTGATGTGGTATGTCTTCTAGGCAATGCTGTTCCAGTGAAATTTTCAGACATGTTACTGTGGTCGGTATAATCGAGGAGACAATGTTCAACCTTAGGTTTGGCTGTATTGCGTTTTACTATGACACCATTGTTCTATGACATATTTTCTTAGTTTGCCTGCTTTGTAGAGGATGCTGAAAATGTGTGTCGGTCTGTAATTGTAGTTCATACCAGGCTTGAGCATTGTGCAATTCATATTGTTGTTGGAATATACCCAGGTAAGCGTGGTGCACATCTGTGAGGCAACTCTGAAGAAGAGGTTGGTCGAGTTTGAGCAAACGGAATCCGGCAGCTTGACGGTATGTCATAGCTGTGAGAATTTGATAGGACCTGGCATGAAAAGGAAATAACATCGTCTTGACGCATTATGATTTACATCAGAAAAAGCAGCAACAGGAAATTGTAAGATAATAAGCCGATTTTCTGACGGCATGATTGGTAGTACTTCATTTGAAATGTTGTTGGTTGTATTGCTATTGCTAATAAGCTTGCTGTTGATAGGCTGAGGAGTTCGATACCAAAGCAAAGGAGATTGATGCAGGTATCAGGATAGGTCTTGTAAGTCCTCAGATTGAAGGCAAAGGGACTGCTGTAATATTATGTGAGCACAAAGAAATGGGTGCTGTGCATTATGCACATGGTCTTTGTCGTGGTTGTTATGATGAGGTAAGTTCAGGAATGCTAAGACCTTCAGAACTTAGTCTGGTCAGAATATATTCCGCCTGTGTCATGGCTTTTTTTGAAGCTCAGGTCTTTTTCTAAGGGTGTCATTTTCTAATTTCAAAAAATTCTTCTTGTTTTTTTACCATAGCACTTCATTAGGCATATTTCAGAATTTCTAAGTGCTCGTTATGTCTCTACGTGGAAGTGTCTTCAATTCTTTTCAAGAGGCCTAATTATGAACTCATTATGTATTTGAATGAAACTAGTCTACGATTGGCCATTTCTGATATTTCTTTATGTCTGCTTAAAAGGAATGCTCTTTTATGATATTGTACTTATACACTATAAATGATGCAGTTTGTTAAAGTTTCAGGAGGGATGCAAGGTGGCTCTCATCCACCAGCCTTTAAACGCGCTGAGAAGATGCGCTTGGAAGAGGCTAAAAAGAAGGAGGCGGGTGAGAAAGGTTTGGTGCTTTGGGAAGGGAATGACGACCCTACTGCTATCAAGACCTATCAAAGAGGACGTCGCAGAAGCCAAGGAACAGGAGGAGAAATTGTGAGTGCTGAAGGCCTTTGTATTTCTCCATTAGCAGCTATCTCGCCTCCTTCTCAGAGGAGAATTAGATTGAAGGATATGGCTCGGGGAGGGGTTGAGGGATTCGAAGTCAAGCAGGATGCGCAAGATAGGAAGGGGGATACTACAGAAGATATCAATGACATAGCGACAGACATTGCGGCATTGATCGATGTTGCAGTACCTGTGCTCGAGAAGAAGCAGTTAGATATTCGAGCGGATCTAACTGGGGCAGGAGAGTCAAGTTGCGTAACTGGAGGCACTGACGTTGAGGCAGATGATCCGAGAAAGATTGATGGAGGGATACAAGAAGCACTAATGCAAGATGGAGAAGCAGATGACATCGTGGAAGAAGACAATGAGACTCTCTCTGACATTGATGATGATGAGGTTCTTATTCTGCTCTGGACTCTTGCTATATTGAATGAGATTAGACATCCTCAATATGTTAAGACATCCTCCTGCTCTATCCACTTGGCTTGGCTTGATTCAGCTTTTTGTCCTATCTTAGAGGTATGATTAAAACTCGTGGATATGGTCAATAGTTTTGGTTGCTGCGGCACAAATTACAATTCATGGCATTGGGTGCAGGTGAAAGGGTATCTACACAACGAAGAGGAAGTGAGGCTTAAGACAATCATTTGGACAGAAATGAACAAAGAATATTTGGAGGTCAGCTTGCAAACCTAATAACCTGTTACATGCCACGTCAATTCCTCTCTAGTACCATACCTGTGAATGCGATAGTATTATTGCTTCTATCTTGAACCTGCGAGTAGTATCTGTAGCATGTCACATAATCATTTGATTGCATCCAGGAGCAAGAAGCTAAAAGAGCAGCCATTGAAGCCAGTGAAAAAGCAAGGGTTGCAGCATTTGAAGCGGCTGCCACTAACTCAGCCAGTGCAGCAGATTTAGCTGCAGCTGCAGCGGCAGCAGTGGCAAAATTGAAAAAGGTCTGTTAATATTCATATGGTTTGTTCCGCTCTGGAACTGATGTACACTGGTTTTAATTCATCTATTAGGAATTGATAACTCGCTCCAATTTTGACAATCGCAAATAAAGTGGGATGAGGTTGGAAGATCAAATTGGCGACACCCAGGAAAACTAGTTCGTTGTTGAACTTGGATCACCTGTTCTCTGCAGGATCGTAAGCAAAAGAGAGTTGATGAGGCAAACAGACCACCTGCAGAATCAGCAGCTGATGCCGCTCGTCATATGCTTGCAAGCAAGGTACTGTTGACATCTAGAGATCATTGTACACACATTGATCACGAGTAGTGGTTGTTGTTGTTGATTGATGTTATTATAGTGTAGTGTGGAGGGATTGAAGAATATGGTTTTCCAAGGAGACCAAGGAGTATCACATTTACATCTCTATCAAACCATGGTCTTTTATTCTCAAAGCGTCTTCGTAGATCGTCAAAGAATGTGTTGTCCAGTCTTTTTGTTTTATATTAAATAGAGCATGTTGTTATTCCTGATGATGCTTGGGGCCAATTTGCAAACATTCTAATTCATTATGTGGTTCTTGTGGTGCTTATGTGCAGAAACTGAGCTCCAAAGTGAACTATTCTGTGCTCGCAAATCTTTTCGATGTAGATGTATGCCCCTATTACTTTGTCTTCCTGAAAGTAGTTTTGTTTAATGGCAAGAATTTTTCTCACTCTAGTGAGACGTAGGAAGCGTTGAGGTGTTCGATGACTTAGTCTACTATTTGGAGAAATTCTATTAGTTGCGGTATGTTAATGACATTGACTGCATGCCATTGAATGTTGTGTTCATCCATTCCCAGAACACTGAGAAGGAGAAAGCAGAAGAGGATAGAGCCAATAAACGTCAACGCAAGGTGACCTTCGAAGACGATTTGCCAGGCCACCCTTCCGCACGGGTATTCATGCTGCCCTTGTTCTTTTATCTGATGGTGATGTTAAATGAAGCTCTTTCGATTTTCTTCTCGGGAATAATTAGATAGAATTCGCTCGATCCAGGGTTTTGCCTTATAATTTATGAAGAAATCAATAAAGATGAATTCTTCTGTACTGTTAACAACAGCTGTGAAATGGACCTATTTATGCCCCTTTGGTTCATATGGTCGGCTGTAGGTTATGCTTGAAGCACAATGAAGACCAGATAATATTATGAAAACGTCCTGAGGAAGAAAGTAGTGCATGTCTATCGATCTCATGAAATGTACAGAGAAGTGATACAAGGTAGTTGTGAGGGTGTGTTCTGTATGACATATGTACCCACTTCTATACTTTGTAGAGCCGTGAATGAGAAGTCGCTAAATTGAAGGATATGTCTGGCATTTGCAGGTGGCTAATGGAGATGCCAAAGAGGAAATTACGCAGGTGGAGGCTGAGAAGGTAGAAGAGGGAGACGTCGACGAAGAAGGTGAAGATTATGAGGAATATGACGAAGGTCACGAAGGTCACAGCACTGCGAATGACGAGGAGGATTACTATGAAGAGTATGAATAGTGATGTGGGATGGACTAGTGTAAGCCGCCTTTCAACTTGTATGTACATCAGAGAATTTGATCTGTAGTTTACTCTCCGGCCTGGAAAGAACATTACGTGGTAGCCATTGCCACAATCACACTTGAAATGATACAGGCTTGTACAATACTGAGGTTCGTTGGGGGCGCTTTTCAGCAGCCCGATTGTGGCCAGGATTGGCTCATTTCATTCAGGTCAACATTCTGATGCTCTTGATAGCAAACTGAGGTTCTTGCAGTTTTCATCTGCCATTTGTACTTTCCTCTAAGGGATTAACCCCTCAGCTCCCAAGGAGCTCCCTTGGGCCAGGGGCGGTCATTTGGGACCAAAAATCCCAATTCAATACCTCAATATTCCATTTTTAGTCAATATGTTGAATTAGAACCCCTATTCAAATTGCATTATTTATCTCATGGAGTTGTTCATTTGTGAAAATAGTCAATATTGAGTAAGAAATAGACATAAAAAATTGGAGCTTTATCTGAAGTCAATGAACCTTTGACCACCCTTAAGTCCATGAGTTTGTGTCTGATCAAGTTGTTTCTTTTCCAACTTGTGAAAACATGAACCTTGCCAATCTTCGTAATCCCCGCCTTCATCTTGTCCCAAGGGCCCCGCTCTTGTTCTAGGGGGAACTTGTAGGAACTTGTAGGGGGTGGCTTCATCTAATTGTGCGAGAGTTGTTTAACTCCGCCACCTCTAAGAACTTTGTTACTCTTAATCACTAATATTTGAGTCTGTTGCGCTTTTGTCTGCATTGCAAATTGGCAGTGTGAATTGGGGTGTTTGGTGAGAATTCTGCCCTGTTTTGATCTACACATTCTGTGATATACTTCACAGAGAGAACAGAACGGGGTTTTGGAATGATAAAGAGAAAATGAGATGAGGCTTTAGGGTTTTTGGGCTTGTGCTAGAGTGAAGCAGCTGCGATGGACAACTTCTATTTGAGGATGCTGTAAAGCTTGTGGAAACTCTAGAAAGTCTAAACCCTCTTCAAGGCCCCTACAATGTTACCATTGAAGCTAAATATTGAGGTCTGGAGAGAGTAGGCTTTCGAATAGATTTGCTGGTCATCTTGTGTGATTTCTAACAAAGCTCCAATAGCTGGCCAATTAAAGGAGCCCTGCCTTCCAAGTACATCCAATTTCCATGGTACATCCAACCCCCGACTCTAAATCCCCCCCTCGAAGCACTATTCACCCATGGGCCCCATTTTCCGAAATTCCCATTTTGGGCACCCTATGGTCTTTTTTTGGCAAATTGTTTTGCAAATTTGGAACCTACAACTTGAAATTAGTCGAGGGAACCCCTCGAGAATTTTAAACCCTTGGAAGAGGGGGTTATTTTTTAAGGTGGGCCCCTACATGCACAAAATAGGGGGCAGTTTTTGTCCTCTTGCACTAACGTTGAGGGGGGATTTAGAGTCGGGACATCCAACCTCTTTGGGCAGAGATAAGGAAAAAGCTCTGTAGTACAAAAAAATAAATTTGTGAGACTCCCTTGTAACCCCATCCTCTCGGGGTCTTTAGGAGGGATTAGACTTTCTCTAATATTACCAGTTGGTGATTGAGTATGATTCCTGAAGTTAGTCTCGGGTGAGTGTGATTCCTGGCAGTTAGTTTATATGAAGCTCACAGCTTCTGCTGATTCGAAACCTTGAGCAATGTGCAGACGTTATCCAATATCCAGGGCTTGTCAGAGTGACGCCAAAGTTGACAAGACTTGTGAAGCGGCAGGAAAAGAATTCTGGTGAGCATTCATACGCACTGAATCTAAATTGAATTAGGTTTCACTAGTTCCATGAAACTTGTATATGGCTCGTGTAGTCCTGAACTACGTACCCTGCAAGCATCGTCAAGGCAGGTTTCTGATCACAATTGCCTCCATCTCCAGCAAATTTGATTCTGCACAGGAATTGAAGCGTCCTCCTCAACAAAGTAAGACTCACGGACCATCAATTCCAATTTGGAGACATTGACTACTTCATATCTTTATAGATCACCTACGGTATGTTGTTTGCTACTGGAAACACTACAAGGAGAAGGTGTCGTTTTTCAGTGGAATGCGACAATGAACACGATCTCTAGAGTGAGAAACGACGCCTCTACTTGTAGTGAAACTTCGTTGAAGTATGATGAATCCCTCTTAGCCCCCGCCCGCACCAAGCAAGTAAGAAGAACGGTAGATAACAAATGTTAAGAGTGCTTAGCTTAAGGGCATATTCAATGATCCAAACCTGCCCAACATGACAACCTTGATCTGCACTAAACCCTAAACCTTAAACCCTAAACCTTAAAACCCCTAAACCCTAAAACCCTAAACCGCTGCCCTAAGTAGTCCAATCTTTAGGGTTTCTGCATGCATCCAACAGCTTCCACTCCTCAGAGCCTACCTCGGGTGCCTGCATTTTCAACAAAGTCAATCTAAGGCTCATTTAAGGCTTGCATTATTTTTTTCTCGTGAACCTCAGTGAGATTCTCCCTAAGATCTTCCCTACAAAGTACCGCATATGAAGAGCTGGGAGCCCAATTATCCTCAAAAAAAATTCACTATGAAGTAAACTAGTTGAGAACATGAAAGTGGCAATTTAAATCATGCGATTTACATAATAAACATAACACTAGTCCAAGGACCATTATGAATAAAGAGTTTATTGGGGGAAGTTTGTTTAGGCCAAAGACCATGATGAATAAAGAGTCCATTGGGGGAAATTTGTCTATCTGTGTTTCAAGGACATATACAACGAGGTCTATGAGGTTTACACAACATCATGTGATTAGAAGTCAAATGAAACTTCCAAACAATCATAAAATAAATAGATCTTTTAATAAACTTTATATATTCTATTTTTAAATCTAAAAACAGATGCCAAATTTTTTAGGAGATTTTTAGGAAATTTTTGTATGATAATAAATGCATCGTGAAAATATTGGTGAATTTTGGCATCTAGTAAACAGGAATATTCCAAAAAGAATGTGCTTACGTAGTCATACTCCCAGCGAGCAGTAAAGGGTAGTGACATCAAAATACTCTCAATACGACCGCCGGTTCTCAACCCAAAAATGGTACCTCTATCATACACCTGCAGTCAACATTCAATAATTGTAGAAACCACATCACATAGATATCACTACCCAAAAAAAAGTGTTATTTTTGACACTCTTTAAAACATTGTGTTTGTCATTCTATTGTCAAAAAGCCGTTTTTAACACTAAAGTGTCAAAAACAATGTTGAAGAGTGTTGAAAACACACCTATCATTCATTGAAAGACCAAGAAAATTTCTATTATCTTAGATATGTGAAATGATACCATACCCGGCTTTCAGGATTGATAGATTATGTTGAATAATTCAATTATTTGGAAAATTGCTTTTCAACAAATGCCAAATTTTGTGAATATTGTCTAAGATTCTCTTTTTCACCATACAAAATATAACTTTTTGAAATATTAATTTCCAAAAATTTTGGGCTACTTTTTTTTTATAATTATTTTTTGTTGATCCTGACAAACCGACTACAGTATTGAAAGTGAGAAATACAACCCAAAAATAAAAGTTGACACTGAAAATGGAAACCCACCAGATTGAACTCGACATAACGACCTCGTCGAACTTGTTGCCAGATTTTTTGCTTCTCTGTGAAGGGCATGTCCTTCCGTTTCTCAATCAACGGTATGTACGCGGGGATTACAGACTTTGCACACTCTACAACAAAACAAAAAATCCGAGAAGTTAAAAATCTGTTAAAAATCATTCAAAAGCCTCTCCTTCAACATCATAATAATAATAATAACATTGGAACGACACTAGTAGAAAAGGTGGCGCTCCCAGAGAGATGTCCAGGCAAAATCACTATGCATGCCTGGAATTGGGCACTGCTTGCCTGGGCATCTCCCTCGGTAGTGCCGCCTTTTCTACTAGTGCGAAGAGTATTGTGAATAAAAAATTTGTTGGGGATAGTTCGACTATCCACGCCTCATAGACGAGGGTAGCCATCTCCTTCAACACATATACACAAGCTTTGTACACACCTGTTGAAAAGGCAAGGATTTTCTCTGGATCTCTATCATTCAAATCATCGAAGAAAATCCCTCCAAGGCCTCGCCGTTCCCCTCGGTGCTGTCAAGATTCTTCCCAATCAGTGTACAACCTCAAATGCATTCAAAACGCAATTGGTCACAATGCAACACGGTTGTCATGTCTGACACTTTTTTCCAACTTGGCGTTGTATTAAACAACTTTGCAATGCAAAAACGAAGATTTTGCTACTAGCTTGACCCATGTTAGACACAAACCCAAAAGTGTGTTTTGTGCATAGGAGTGCGCACAGGACAATGATTAGCATTGGAGTTAAATACGGTGATGGTTTTATTTAAATTTAGAAATTAAAAATGACCTAAAAAGAGGATCAAAAGATCTAGGCATGTGGTATAATATACATATACCATTTGATGACTTCTTGTGTGAGAACAATTGACATGGGTTAAGGTAAAGAGACATGGATTAAGGTAATGGACTTGTTCCGATCTCACTTAGAGTACGAGGGTAGTTTGAATTCCGAGATGAGTCTGTTAGCAAATAACAATCTAATCACAATGTGAGTTATTTCATACTCCTGTTTCATAACAAGAGTCCACCTTTTTGGCATGTTTCAACTTGACGTTTTTTTGGCCAAAAGAGTCATCTCAATACTAAAAAAATTGGGCTATTTTTAATAGTAGTATGTAGTTTTTGTGTCACTTTCATTGTCTACCCTCTTTGAAGTGGATAATGCTCACTTTTTGAAGTACAAAACATTGGACAAAAACTCGGAAAAAAAATGCCAAAAAAGGTGGACTCTTATTATGCAACGGAGGAAGTATTTTTTTGACACTCTAATAATAATTTATGAAGTTGAGATCACAGGCGAACTTACTATTAACGTTAGATTATCCTTCATCAGACACCAAATGTTTCAATTTCTATTGGTTCTCTCAAAGAAATTTTCAGTTTCCATCAATTACTTTTGAAAACTATTATTGATTTTAAAGATTGTGGATGTTCTTTTTAGTGCTAAATGTAGGTATTACATTAAGAAAGGTGTCACTTTTAAGTTCGGTTACCTCATTCACAAAAATAATTTTAATGTTGATCCTAAGACCATCGTGAACAAAGAGTACGTCGAGAGTAGTTCATCTACCTATACCTCAGAGGCACTCACAAACATATATATATATATATATATATATATATATATATAAATAAACACAATGTAAAGATATCTTGGCTTGATACCTTGATCATAAAGTAGTCATCACACCATTTCTTGTACTTGGCATAGAATCTTGGATCATGTTTGTCACAAACTTGCTTCTGGACCTGCAAATTACTTATATTGTGAGAAATAATGTAGAATACTAGACATTAAGTATTCATAATAATCATAATGCTAGTCCAATAAAGAGTTTGTTGGAGGTAGTTGGTGCCTCTCTTAAAAGGTAGAGTATCACTTGGACCAATAGCCAATAAGTGATAAATAGAAATCATTATTAATTCTTATATTTATTTTGTTATATAGTTTTTGTAAGGCTTTTTGTGATCACTCTTTTAAGTTGAAGTATGATTGCGAGAGGTTAATGAGATCGTACTTGAAGGCCCGGATTCAACACTATAAAAGTCAAGATGCTTTACCCGATGAAAATGCTTCACATCTTCTTCAAAAACATAAGAGGGAGTGAGATCAGCACCACCGCCAAACCACCATGTCCTTTGAGCGCCTTCCACTCCTTGTGACAAACACAGAAATTTAATGTAAAAATCAATGGATATTATTATTAGTATCTATCACTAAGTGGGTCGTCTTAAACGATCTTCCAAGACCTTTGATTCTCGATGCAAATTACGTTAGCTCGAAAAATAAAGAATAAAAAGATCAGCTCTATGTGATTACTGATAAATAATGCTCTCAACTTAGAAGTTTTGATTTATAGACGAGGCCATGTTTACGAGTGCATGTAGCACAACCTCATTTGCTTTGTACTCAATGCTTTGTACCGGAGCACCACTTGTTACTATTTTATCGGTGGCTATGCTAGATTGATGGCCCATTCACACCAATCACCCAATGTGAGTGCGGCTGGGAATCTGCGTTGTTCATGTAAGATTCTGAGTGCTATTGTGTGCTTATGTAAAATAAATAAATAAATAAATAACCCCGACGCATGCAAGAGGCTGCTCCAATGCATCTTGGGTGCCACAAGTAAGTTGCGTCTCCATCAACACACCTGCGTTTGTCAGAAGCACAAAGAGACAAGGCTCTGACACACGCTCAAATTGTATATTATTTTTAGAGTTTACCTTGCTGCATTCCAAGAACGCAACGCAAGCGCGGCAACTTATTAGTGTGAATGGCCCATGAGTATTGTGTATTGCTACAACTTGTGGTTAATACACCGACTCCGTGACATGCACCCACTACAAGTCATTGCGTACCACATGCAATACTAACTCTCAATCATAGTCACCTTTGATTTTGGGGTCACATAACACAACCTCATTCACTTCGTACCTAATGAATATATGTTGTAACACCCTTGTTTGCACTTCTTGTTACAGTATTTCATTGGTGGCTATCACTAGCAATATTGTGGGTTGAAATCAATTTTAGCCCCAAGTTTATCAGGTAATTATCTTCAATTCTCAAAAAGTAGTTTAATCCCTTGCTCAAGCAGTTTAATCCCTGATACTTTTAGCCTAGGAACTAATTTGGTAAATCTTCATAGTGGATAGTATGTTGTCACTACCAAAAAAAAAGGACATTGTTTCAACACTTTTCGAATCCTTGTTTTTCAACATTTTAGTGTGTGTCAATCGTGTTATGTCAAAAAGAGAGTTAAAAAGACTGTTGGAAATAATGATCGATATAATATTATGTACCTGCAGGAGCATCAGTCTCGAAATAGCGGTAGTTGAAGTGCACAGTGGGTGCCATGGGATTCTTAGGGTGCATCACCTGATCGACAATCAAATTCAACAATTAATCACGCCTGTGTATTAATCTGTCGGTGGCCAACTGATTTGCTATGAATTCATTCATTCATTTATTCAAGCGAGTACATCTAGATTATTAAATGAGCAGTGTCACGAATTCATCCAGTAAGATGAAGGTACTTTGCTTCATAATTTCATGCCTTACAGTAATGCAAAGTGGGGAAGAATTAATCCAAGCATGGTACTATTGCATTGCAATAAGCTTTCACTAATAGAAAATTATGCCAAAAAGAACCGCAGTCGAAATCGGCTGCGGTTCTTTTGACTAGCCTTGAAAGTACCTTTCTAATGGTATATTATATGCCCCAAAATTCTCAAAATTGTAGTCGCAAAACAAAAAAGAAGAATATGTAGTCGTTTAGCGACTGCACATTAGGTTGGTCAAAAGAATTGCAATTGATTTCAACTACGTTTCTTTTTGACATAGTTTTATACTAGTGTTTGTTCTAGTATAATATCATTGTAAAAACCAGGCAGGGATGTACTCACAGAGCTGACACCGGCGGCGAAGAAGGGAATGCGGCCAGCCTTGTCGGTGACGCCAGCTAAGGTAGTGGCCGCTCGGTAGGCGTCGGGCGGCATGGATCCATACACCACCGACACGTTGACGCCTGCCTTCTCCCACACATTCCCGTTCTGCAATACGCGGCTGATGCCTCCGCCGCCGCCCGCCCGGATCCATGCGTCCTCCCGGAACTTGCTCCCGTCCACCGCCTCCACGGCCGCGCACACCTCCTCCTGAGAACGTGCACACTCACCCTCACTTTTAGCATATAAGACACTACGGTTTCTTTCTTGCTCAAATCAATTTTGGAATGAATTTTATTGCAATGATGAAGAATGCACCTCGTCACCTTTTCTTTTGGAGTTTTGTAGAATTAGTTTGAAAATTTTGAAGTGAAAAGTATGCAAACTGGGTAAAATTAAAGCAAGCCTCTATGTTTATAAAACGATTCTCTCATAATCAAATCCTTGACACAACATCCTATTTCTTTTATTAGCTCTTCCAAATTTTGGATACTAAGATTGTATCCATATCCATAAATCAACGCCCTTGTACCCACTTTCATCACTTTCAATGGATCCTTATTTCAGTTATTTGCACTATGAGAGTACTTGCTCATGAACATTCAACTTATTAAAGAGTGACTGTTTTATCATAAGGGCAGTTTGACAGTTTCAAGAACACTACAACCACAACACGGGTTCAATACTCTATCCCAAAAAGATGCAAATTGAATTCAAGATTGAATCTAAACGAGATAAGTACTCAAAGCTGGGTTAGAGTGTAGTATAAAGGTCTTTTTAGTTACCAATTTTGAAGTCAAGAATGGAGAAATTAGAGTAGAGGGACAAGAAAAGGAAGGTGGTAGGAATAGTAATCAATCCATAAAATTAAAGAATATATCATAACCTGGTAGCAGCTTTGGTACCCCTGGAGTTCCACATCAGCTTTCCCGCCATCCATTTCCTCTTTTCATGGGTCACAACCAATATTTTAAAAATGACACGTGGCACTAACCAAGTTACGATACTTATTTAAAAATGCACTCACATTTTATTTTTTAAATAAACTTGCCAGGCTTAAGTTTACCTCTTGAGTCTTTGAATGAAAAGCATTAATTTCTTTAGTTGAGACCATTAAGATTTCCCTCCATTTTCATGCACCACTTTACTTCTATGGACGAGGAACTTAATGTATATAAAACACTTGGTCCAACCAATTTAAATTGTGTGCCAATGAAAGTGTTCAAATTTGAAGATTTGCGTGGGTTGGATCCTAGTACAAAGTGACCCAATTTGCTCGTGCACTACAAGCAGAGGTGTCGTTTCTCACTCTGGAGGAAAATGTTCATTGTCGTTTTTCACTGTACACGCTCGTCCTACGTGACGAATCGCACTCACCAAATCCAACCAAAAAAATTGGTGAGTGCGAAGAGGCGCCGTTTGACTCACAGAAGGAGTGAAAAGCGACGCCTTCTCCTTGTAGTAGTGACATCGAATAACTTACACATAAATTCAAAAGAACAAAGTGCCCAGCGAAGAACTCAAGCAGCAGAAAATTGTGTACTGTATCTCCAGAATTGCTATGTCATCGACAGTAGAGATCGAAGGAGTATCGGTACCTGCGTGGTGCGGATCATGGTCTCGAAGCGAGCTCGCATGCTGGCCGTGGTGGGATTGTCCCACTGCACATGCTCGCCCTGTCGCAACAAACTCGGCGGTCGCTCTGACACTCTCTGCTCACACTCAATCGATGGCACTGCGATCTCTGCAACACATCGCACAGCACCTGGCATCAATCTTGTACGTAGTCCACAGCCAGGCTGTCGCCGAAACGCCGCAGCTGCTGCAATGTCACCGTGAGCCTTGTTCGGACTGCAGGAAAGAACATCGCGCCTCGTGGCCATGGCGCTCATCATCTCCATCACGTATCTTGCCGGGAGAGAAATGGTACTCTGCCGAAGTTAGTGCATGGAAAGCAAGGACGGAGTTAGCTGGTGTAAGTTTCCATTTCCAATTGCATTTATATATGCACTTGCAAGGCTTGCTTCCGACAGGACCAGACAGAGAGAGAAGTGGTGACATGCATGGCTGCCAGTCCCACGAGATCCACGTTCCGAATTCCATTCAGGTGTTGAAGCGGTGTGAGAATCAGTGCAGTACTGTTGCAACACCATGCCAGAGGTTCAGCTATTGCTCTACAGTTGTGTAGCTAGCTAGTCGGCCTTGAATGAGCTCAAAGATTTGCAAGCTTGCTCAGCTTGCAACGACACAACGTAGAAGGACGGGCACCAGGGTCGGGACCAGGGTTGTCTAACAAGGCGGGCATGGGGTCCGGCGTCCATGTCCAATGGTCAGACATGGCGGACCATTGTTCGGGAAGAACAGGCGGTTAGTTACAAGTCAGCTGGTTGATTTTTCGAAATAACTTGTTGAATCTTAAGAATAGAGGCAAAAGACCCGACTAAATGACTAAAAATTAGTTATATTTAATATTTATAAACAAAATATACAGGATATATTCTTAAAAAACTGGTTGGTTTGGAAAAATAAAGGAAATTGATTGGTTGTCTCAAAAAGTATCCTGAACACTGTGGCAGACATATTCTTTGGAAAATCAAGGATATTCTTTGGATGTGTTTGAATATGCCCACTCTAACCCTAACCCAATGTACGGGGAGATCCGGCACTTAGTGTAAAATCAGTCGAATGGAATTGCCAAATTATCGGTTGAACTCATAGTTTTCAATTAAAATCCGAATAAAATTAGTGATACTTAGGTGTTACCTAGGTGAAACATGGGTAATAACTAGATGGGTTCTTGTTTAAAACCGGTTGCTTTTGTAAAATATTGGATTTTAGTTGGTTTCTTTGGAAAACTCCCTGTCCAGTGCCCTAACTAGGTGGGCATGAGGCTTGTGTCGGGTGGGCATAGTCGGGTGAGCGGTCCTAGTTGGGAGGGCAGACGTGCTGACAACCGTGGCTGTCTTACTCAACCACTGAATAAAGTACCGAACACGTCTAGTAGACCCATGTCTCTCGGACAAGCATATTCTTGAATATTCATAAATATTTCATCTAAGTTGTTTAATATATTGTACACTTGTCTAATTAGACAATCAATGTCAAACATTCAATACAACGTTAAATTGGAAAAAAGTGTTTAACATGACAACACTAGTCACTAGAAGGACCTAGTTCCCACCCTTTTATGGATTTTGACGTAATTGATGTAATAAATTTGAAAAAATTAGGCAGTGTAGAAGATTAAAGACGATTGACTTTCACAAAGAAAAATTCAAAATATTCATTCTACATGTTTCTAAAACAACATGCAAACAAGTTACTTGAGTTGTTATCTATAATTGAGTTGTTTGTTTTATTTGATAAAGAAATGTTCAAGATATTGAGGGTCGAAATCTCTTTGCTTGCATACTTGAATGTGCAAGTTTTGGAATGAGTAGCTATAGGGTGCGATTTGAAGGCACCACTATATATGCTTTATATATAACGGTAGTTGGACATGTGGTTGAAGTAAAGTAAATGTATAGCAGTTGAAGAGGCAAAATCTACCCAAGTTGAATAGCAGTAGAAACAATAGTAGTAGAAACAAAATCCACAACTACTTTTGTTTCTTGATGATAATAATTTAATTCAACAATAAGATACCATGGGAATATAGAATCTTAGTGGATTTCATTACAATTTTAATTATTGTGTTTATTAAAGGAATCAATCTCTATTCCATAATTTCTCAATTTTATATTCTTATTTTCATTTAGTTTTTAGTATTAAATTTATATTTTCCTTTATAAATTATATTTTGCCACATAATAATCAAAGTTGTCTTATCAAATACCTAATCATAGAATGCACATAAATACCAAGTTAATCTTTAAGTGATTGAGTTATCATAATATAGTCAATGCATACATCAATAAACAAAATTAGTGATGAAAAGTTCTTCAAACAAAATATTTTTAACATCATGTATTCTTTGAAAATTTAAGACCAATTTCTTCGTCAATTGCCTAATTGAGAAAAATGTTTTTTCATCATTCAAAATAAATAATATAGTAGGAAAAAGTTTAGGTTTTCTTTCAAAAACTTCATTTTTCATTTTTGTCAAATGAGTTATAAATTAAGAAAAATGTTGAGTTTTGTGGTTGATATAAGAATAAAAATGTAGTTTTGAAGTCTTTAGTTATATACATTCAAATTCATGATTTTCTTTATGAATTACTCATATTTCATTTTACAAGAGTTAACCTTCAAATTTTCATTATCTATATAAACAATTATTATTTTAATATAAATCTTGAAATCATTGGCTAGATTAATAAGATTTTAAATATAGTAAAGACACATTTTTTATTTAAAGCCTTCAAGATCTTATTTTCATCTTATGAAATTCGAATTTGGAAAATTATATGAAATAAAAACGGTGAATGCTTGCAAATTAGAGCATGATATAAATCTTATACTTTTAGCCAACTATACCAAAATTCAAAATAAAATAAAATAAAATAAAATAAAATATTTAATTAATGTATATTGATATGGTATTTTTTAAATGAAAGAAAATTCTACGACACTAACCCCGAAACGCTCTCACCTCTTCAAACAACTACTTTTATCAAAATTGACTCAATTTTTGAACGAATCTCGTGGGAATCTCAAAATTGTAGTCTAGGTTTCGACTGTATGATTTCAAAGCTTGTACACGAATCTTCCAAGGTTTAGGGTGCAATTTGTTGTGGACACATTGTGTGCTAAAGATTATTATGTTAAACCGCCTAGTTTGTGTTGGGTTTGAAGTCACTAGTAGAAAACCTGTCATTTCTCATTCCCCATTTCGTGGGAACAGTGAACAATGGCTGAATATTATGCTTATATTTATGTCTTCTTGTGACTAAAACCATTCACCAGCACTGATACAACCTATGTGTCTGGCGCGGTTTCATTCCTTTTTCATTTAAAGTAAAACACCCAATTCCCTATTTTTGCACTTGGCCAAGTGCAATCATTTCCAGACCTAATTGTGCTAAAAATAATTCTCAAAAAAATTGACAAAAAAACATCGATTTCTTTCTTTGTTGAAACTTGTAGTATATTACAATAAAAGACTAATATTTAAAAAAAATTCATAACAGAAATTTGAATTTCCTTTATTTTTAAAATTGCCAGATTGACTATTTAAAAACTAATACAAATTATGAATAGATTAAGACATTATAACACCGTTGCCAGAGTGTATGGGAGAAGAAATTCATTTAATTTTATTTTTTCCGTTTTGTTATTTCTTTTTTTGTGTGTTAAAAAGTACATAAAGTTGCGTGGCTCCTTCCTCCATCCTTCAAAACAACATTCGAATGCCGCATACCCTCTGGCCCTCCGCCACGCCCAAAAAAATTAAAATAAAAAATAAAAAATAAAAAATTCCGGGATTTCCGAAATTTCTGGGATTTCGGGGTCTAAGGGTCTGCGCGCGCGGACCCCATTCTATTCTCTCCTCAAGAGAACACAAATATGTTCTCCCATGCTCCAATAGCCACCTTATATATTCATGAGGCGGCTATGAGAGGGTATGGAAGAACATACTTATGTTCTCTTGAGGACTGTAGGACGATAGGTGCGCTGCCGCGTACCCTCCGCTCCTCCACCACGCCCATAAAAATTAAATTAAATTTAAAAAAAATTAAAATTCTTTTTTTCCAGGATTTCCGGGATTTCTGGGATTGTGGGTCCACGCGCGCGGATCCCACTCTATTCTCTCCTCAAAAGAACACAAATGTGTTATCCATGCTCCCATGGCCGCCTTATATGCTCTTGAGGCGGCTATGAAAGGGTATGCAAGAATATACGCATGTTTTCTTTACGAAAGGAAACTAAGGGACGGCTATGTATCATTTGCGACCCGGAAAAAGTATATATATATATATATATAGACAGATAGATAGATGTTTAATGATTTTTTTGTTTTATTTTTGTGTAGGTGGTTGAGTGTGCATGGTCGCACATTCTTTTTCCTCCTTTTTTTTAGTGCATTTGGAAGTCTTTTTGGAGTTGACAATGATGTTGTTCATGTGGAATTTCATGGATTTTGTATAGGAGAGTGAATCGTTCAGCTCGTTGTTTTGACGAGTTTGTTCCAAGAGGTTGGATAATGTATTTTGATAACATTGTAAAGAAATATCATGGTGGAGTTGCTATTTGGAGGGAGGAAGCACCAAATGCAACAATAGCGCTATATGATTACGTGCGGATGAAGCAAAGAACTATTCCAAATGAAGCGAAGTCGCACATACTTGAATGTGTTGCAATGCAGATTGAAGGCATGGGTGACAAGAGGTTGCTAGATGCTTATTAGAGTAGATGAGTACATTACTATATAGTATGTTATTTCCTAGTTTAGTTGTCAAGGTACTGATTTAAAAGTTTGTACTATTTTTATAAATTGTAAACAAGTAAAGTGTTTTTATATACTAAAATGCATATTTAAAACATAATCGTCTATTTGTGGCCTACTTCTAATTGCTTACAATATGTTTATATGGTTTTGTAAGATGTGTACTTAACCTCTTGTTTGAGAACTCTAACCTCTTGTATTTTTCTAATATACTATGTGTGAAAATCAATTTCAAGGAGAGTTTTGTTGTGTATAGAATTCAATTAGAAAATATCCAAAGCACAAGTAATGACTTTTTCAAAAAAAAATGACTCGACAATTTCCAAATTATCCTTTTTGCAACCAAATTTATAGAAGAAAAAAATTGGCCAAAATTTTCATGCAATTTCTACCGGTTTGAATTTTTAGTGCGCCCGGCAGCCAAGTGCATGATTATATGGCCAAGTGAAAAAATAGGGAATTGGGTGTAGTAAGTGAAAAACGACAAATTTCCTACTACTGAGTGGTAGGCAGGGGTGCCTTTTTGGCTTAGATGCAAAATTCATGTTGTATTTTGATCCGAACAATTTCCAGAAAATGAGAGAATACAGACACTGTCGTTCAACAAGATATGCATATACCAAACTTCAGAAATAAAATCATCCAAATAGAAAGTTGGTGCTTGCAAACTGTAGTGAAATGAAATGAGCTACTGAGAATGAAGAATTGTAGTGTATGGCAATCATCTCATCCAAATGAGCAAATGACAATTGAAGCCCGATTTGCAATAACAAACTCTCCATGGACCCAATTTTTTGAATGAAATGAAAAACCCCAAGCTATTTGTTGTAGCTAAAATCCAATTTCAATAATTTTCAACTGCAACCTCGGCTGACTGACTGTCCAGCCCTCACTTCCCAAAAATCATTCATGAAAAGATGACTTTGTACATTTAGGGGCGGTTTACACTATGGACCAAGAGCCGTGACCAAGGAAAATGGATTAATTCCATGGTCACACTTCAGAAAAATGTAATTTTTAAAGCCCTTGGGCCTCCCACTAAATGTAAACCGAACTTGGACCGGGAGGAATGACCATGTACTAAAAAGTGGGCGTGCTGATTTTTTTAATGAATGCCTAAAAAGGGCAATTTTGGAAAATTTTGTCATGTTTTATCATCTCTCTTTCTTCTCCTCCTTCTCCTTCTCAAACCCATGCAACTTCTCAAACCTATGGAACTTGGCTCTTAGACACAACAATTCTAGGAATGGAACCGTCCTAGCAAGGTGTGTATGAAATAATAGATTTTAAGGGTGTGACTCCTTGTTAATATCACATGGTAGGGTGAGAACGGAGGTTGTGATATTAAGGAGGGACGACTGTCGAAGTGGGATGAGCGCAGGTGGGCAGGACATGAGGGAAACTAGCAGACAAGAGATCGAAGGGAGCAGTGGGAGAGAACCCTTTTTTAGAGGGGGACAAAATGAGTAACGGAATTGTTCTAAATAAAACCAAAAAAATGAGGCGCTCATGATCTTCCTGTAGCCTTTCATACTGGTCCATTCCATACTGGCACTAGTCACACAACAATTACTGTTTATTTACTGAAATGGGCCTGAAAAAAATTGTTTAAAAAATAATAAAACGGCATTTCAAGCCCATGGTCTCCTCGTTTAGCAATGAGAGAACCCTTTTTGCCTCTCTCACCACAAAATCCGGGGGACCCTTCAACATTATCCACTAGGCCTGTTTCTAAGCCTTTTTAAGACCTCAACTCCTTTGGTCACTTTTCTTTTTTCCTCGTAGTGTAAACCCAAGTCATCCCGGGACGAGTTGATGGAGCCAATCACAGATTTTAGAGCTGCTGGCCGGGACGAGTTCTTGGTCCATAGTGTAAACCGCCCCTTAGGCAGTAATGGGCTAAAGTCCTATTTTACATGAACACATGGAGAAGAGTTATCCGAAAACAAAATTGCTCCATGAGTGAAGTTCAAGTGGAGTTTTTTCCTATAATTATAATTTATGACATTCACGTAGTCCCTATGGTCGGGTCTCTTGGCTTGAGAGAACTTGTGGGAACTCTTCTTTAGCTTTGGGAAGGTCATGAGTTCCATGCCCCATGGCGGTGCAAGGCCATGCTTTAGATTATTCTCCAACTCACCATAGATTAGTTTTGTAGTCTTTTTTGCAATCTCTAGTATATTGGTACTATGTTTTTGATTTTATTAACAAATATGGAATTTCTATGAATTTTTGAAAATCAAGTTTAAGTTTTCTTGACTACTAGTTTTCACAACCCAAAAAACTTGAAAAATCGTAAAACAAAATCCTAACCTCCAAAACCTCAACCCTTTTTACACTTAGTTTCTTCTATATCATCACACTTGCATTGCAACTTCTTGTAACATTAAAGGATATGATAGTGCATATATATGGGGAATTTTGAACTAAAAATGTTCTTTTGCAAGATTTTGGTGCTAATAGAGAATTTTGTGAATAGAGCATAACATTCTTTCAAGATAGCTATTCTTTTGGTGATAACAAGAATAGCATTCTTTAGAGAATAACATTCTTTTGGTGCTAATAGAGCATAACATTATTTCAAGATAGCAAAAATGAAATGTAAAAGTAAATCTGGGGTAAATACTAAGGTATAGAATACGAGACTAGCTGATTGTTGATATCCATGATTCGGTAATCATCTGACATTTACTTTCAATTATGCGCTTATAAAAAATATACCATAGTTTTACAATTGAATAGTGGTTTTATAGCTACAATAAAAAGTGAAGAATGCTATGAAAAGTGCAGTTTGTAAATAACGATACCGACGTGCCACGGCCATGTGTGACGTGGCACGACGACCATTCTGAATCGGAACAAGTTGCGGGAACCCTAAGTTAGGTCGCGTCGACACTCCGCCCGGCATTCAACTGACGTACTCCTTTGCGGATCGGATCGCACGCGCCGCATTTCGAACAATCAATCGCGACAGGATCTACAGTCAATTTCCATCGAACTAAGTTAAATCAGGACTAATTTTTTTCCTTCTTTTTTGCTGAGGAAATCAGGTTGAGAATCGATCATGAAGACAGAGTTCGCAGGCATGGATGTGTCGTGTTTAGTGGAGTCCTACGGGAAGCAGGAGCTTCCAGGGCAGGAGTGCATGCTGCCAGTGCTGTCGAAGGTGTTAGGGTACGGCATTGTGGCGGGGTCGGTGTTTTTGAAGCTGCCGCAGATTTACTTGATTGTGAAGAACCGGAGCATCCAGGGGTTGAGTGTGGCGTCGTTCGAGCTGGAGGCCTCAGGGTTCACGATCGCCTTGGCGTACTGTCTGTTCAAGCAGCTGCCGTTTTCGGCGTACGGGGAGCTTGTTTTCATTCTGTTGCAGAGCCTGTTGACCGTGGCGTTGATCTACAACTACTCACCGAAGCGTGGCCCGTTCATGTTGCTCAAGTCGGCCCTGTATTGCGCCCTGGCGCCGAGTTTGCTTGCCGGCCGATTGGACGCTAATCTCTTTGAAGCCTTGTATGCGTGTCAGCATGTTATCTTCTTCGCAGCGAGGTTGCCTCAAATCTACCAGAACTGGAAGACCAAGAACACCGGGCAGTTGAGTTTCTTGACCAATTTTTTGGCGTTTGCTGGATGTGGCGTTCGCACATTCACAAGCCTTCAGGAGAATGCGCCACTTAGCATGGTTGTCGGGAGTGTTCTCGGGGTTTTGACGAACGGCGTGGTGTGTGCTCAAATTGCGAGTTATGGTTCAACTCTGGAGGACTCACCTGAAGAGGATGACCCTGATAAGAGATGGAAGGTGGAGTAAGAGCTTGACCTAGTTCCACTCCTTCGAAAACCTAAACCTATACTCTATCAATCGGCTTCCCATTTCAGGATGGATTTTCAGAATTGTTAGCACTCGAGTTACCGCATCAACCACGAGATAACCAACGATGGATAGCCTCTCTTGCAACGGAGCACAGCATTCATATTGAGTTGCACATCCAGAAAGACGGAATTAAAGAGTTAAGTTGCTGAATTTCATTGTTAAGTGACGAGGCATGAAATTCATCGTTTGCATCAAGTCTTATGGTACAATCGTGAAAAAATTCCTAAGTTTGTAGATTAGGTTTAGAGTGTCTGGTAGTGATATTGACGAACAAGGACTATTGATGTCTGGATAGAATGCTTGAGTTGCAAGATGCGATTGCTTTCTGATCTTGTTCGCTATTGTTCAAAGGTTGGCTTTTGTTTGATAAGGAGTTGTCGGTAAGCCCTTCGACATGTCTGTCTACAGCAGTTGCATTTGTTAGTGGTGTTGCTCATATATCTTGGCTGGACAAAGCGTGCGAAGTCTGCTCAGCACAACCACAGTTCCACCAATTGACTGTGGTCGAGCGTTTTGCAACCGCTCATCCAATTTTTAGGGTTAACACTACTCAGGCATGAATTCGCCCCCTCACCTTGCAATCATATTACCATGTTCACGTTTGTGATCTAGAGTCTCATCACGCGAAGCAGAGATTGGTTTCCATGGCTGTGAGTGGATACGCACAAAGAATGCAAGGACACCACTCTTCCTCTGATTTACTGTCTTGGGTTCTACCACGATCGATGTTGAAATCGCCTCTCCGTTTTGAAAGACAAATACAAATGTCTTACGGTTTTAATTTCTGAAACATTTGGAAAATGTTGTATCCTTCTGAGAAGAAATCATGTGTAGAATTATGTGGAGTCATAAGGATGATGGAGAAAATAGTGGAGGGGATGATTGAGCAATCAAACCTGCCACAATGTTATCTTAATAGATTATAGTGTAAAGTACATGTAAAGTATAGTGAAGCTATACTCAGAGCTCAGTCCATGAAGTCCATGAAGTCCAAGATAAAGTGATGCAATCACTGTGTATATCACATTTCCGTCAAATGCAATTACTTTCACTAGTATCTCACACGATGATGATTTTGCACACGTTCATTTTTTTGACTTGACAAAATCAATCTCTCCCTAGCAAAGCATCACCATAAGTAGTGCCAGTCATTTTATTTTTTTTAAATTTCAAAGAAGTGTCTCAAAGAGGAAACTCACCTTATAATCACCTTAGACTCGTTTTGAGTTCAAAAAGATTGCAAAACTAGTTTATGGTGAGTTGAAGAATAATCTAAAACAAGGCCCTGTGCCACCGTGGGCATGGAACTTGTGACCTCTTCAATGCTAAAGGAGAGTTCCTACAAGTTCCCCAAGCTTAAGAAAGCCGACCAAGGAACTGTTCATGAACAATGCTTGTCAGAAATTGATCATATTGGCATGCAAACACCCTCCTATATTACATTCCAGTCTCTACATACAATATTTGCTATTGTGATCACTTGTGAATGGATACTTTCCACATGCCATCTTCTAAACACATATACGTTGGTTACTAAAGAGGTGATATAAAGGAGTTCCAAGTGGTAAAAACCTTTACTTCATGTCCTGTCAATTTTGACACAAATCGATTAAGTTTTGTTTTAAGAGAGTGTCTTTGGTCAACTTATGATTGATTTGGGGCAAAGCTGAACCCTTAACCCTTAAATGACAGAGGAGGTAAGGGCAAAACCTAGATGTGTTATAAAATGTTACTTCTGCAACTTCGATGAAGTTTGTTCCAAAAGAGAAAATGAAAAGCATGATGTTTAGTAATTATTTGTACAGTCAAACTTTCAAAAAATGTTTTAAATACTCATTTAATGAATTTAGAAGAATTTACCACTTGACATTCACCAAAATTAAAAAATATATTTTTAGAATTTGAAAATTGGTATGATTGGTTAAAATTAGACATTCAATTCTAAAATTAAAAAAAGTAAAATTTTCAAAGGAGAAAACATCAATAGTTTCCCGAAATAGTAAATTTTATAACACTAGGACATTATTGAGGTCATGGTCTTTGAAAAATTCTCCTCGGTGGAGTTTGAGTCAGATTGGCATGATTCAAATTGGACTGGAAAGTAGACTTGATTTCCTATTTGAAAATATTTTTTAGAATTGTAGAATTTTTTTTCATCCTGGGCAACTTGTAAAATAAGGGCATCGACCATTATATGGTCGTTTAGTCACTTACTAAGGTGTTAAAATCTAACATGGAAATTCAATTTCAACAATACCCTATCAAATTTGATATTCTCACATGAGCTTTTTAAGGCGTAGGTTAGGACTTGGTTTTGATCAAAAGGTTGTCTCTATTTTGTGATTGTTGAAGGTCATTCCAGTGATGACTTTAGATCGGAGCTGGTTTACAAAAAATTGTATTGGTGACTATAGGTCCCGGGGGGTGCACTCCATTGTCAAGTTGAACACCACGTGCGAGAAAAAAAAATCTACTTTTACATAAAGCATCACCAAAATGGGTCATAATTTTATCAAATTTTTTTCATAAGTAGATATACACGGTATCTATTACATATTAAAAAAGGTAACCAAATTTGATGATTTGTTTTTTAATAAAACATACCGTTTCTAACTAGAATGACGCAGAATTGAACTAAAAAAATTACTAAAAAAATGAAGATGACGAAAAATTTCAAAAAAATACACAAAAGATATTATCAATGGTTATGTATATGTAGAAAAATATCATAATTTTTAAAATTATCTATGGCATATAATATAGGGTAGCAAATTTTTCTCGCACGTGGTTATGAAACGTAAAGGGGTGTGATCTCCCCGAGCTATAGGTTCCATTTGTGGATTCCCAACACTTATAGGATATGTAAGTGAACTGGCGAGCCGCAAACCGTCAATGGATAGTTCCAGGGTAGGGGTCTCTATGATGTAACCTAAGTTCTATGATGTAATTTAGCCTTTCACATCCTTGGATGGTCTTCCCATGATTGTTCCATGCTGTCCTCGAAGACCATTATGTGAAGTAACCTAGTCTTTCATGTCTTTTCAATTTTATAGGCTTTCATGTGCGTAGAGAAGCGAAGCGCTAATTTATAAAGTGGTAATTCATGTTTATAATTATAATTGATAGTTATTAATACCATGTATACAATTGATATTTCGTCACTGTTAGTGTGGAGAGCAACAAAGCCCTAATTAATTCCTCTATGTAGATCTTCCGATAGGAACTTGGGACCCTAGCGACTAATTTTGAATTCAAAATTTTCAAAAATGAAATCGTGGGATGTTCAAAATGAAAAATCCAAAACCATTGGGCTTCAATAAGACGATGCTCCAAAAAAACTCATTGATTCTCTATAACGTCATGCTTTTATTTTGACTTTCTCTAAAAGGGCATTCCATAGAAAATCCTCATGATGTGCATGCATGTATAGCATAGAAATACCATAAACTGTGAAAATAAGGAGATTTGGATATTAGAAATAAAATTTTATCTTAGGACTCAATTTTTCTATATAGAAGAGAACTGAAATCATAAGGAGACAAAGTGATTTCATATTTTTATCCCATACAAATATTTTTCTACGATTTTTCTAAGTGAGAAGTATTTCAAACCCCTTTGTGGTTACCTAGGTTCATTTTAACCCCTAACTGCCTAAGCGTCCATTTTTTGGACGATGTACAGATTTTATCCGTAGATTCTCATCCGTCATGCATTTTTTGCAGTGTGGAATTTTTACTGTAGATTCTATGGGAAGTTAGCTTCATGCATATGTGATCCGATTAGAAATGAGATGATTTTTGAAATTTTTATGCCTCATTTCATGTTGTAGTGATTCACCCAAAATTTTGAAGATTTCAGTGTAAAAGTGGTCTAAAAAAAGTCAACTCATAAAATTAAGCAACCAAAAAATCTCCAAAAATCACTACACTTAGAGTATTACATTTCAACCAATCACAAAGAATTTCATCTGTAGATTATCAATATCTTATTCGTAATTGAATTACAAAATAATTTTGAATTTCACATTTCAAATTTTATACAAAATTATTGGTAATAGCAATCATAGATCTAACCGTATGGATAGAATCTAAAATTCATAACGTACAACTTTTATTCATATATCAAGTTCAAAATATCCCTCTAGGTTGCATTTTATAATCCATCTTTGCAAAACTGCCGAATTTGAAGAGGGCTATAGGCATTTAGGGGTTAAACCGATACTAGGACTAATCCAAAGTCAATATATGGGCTGACCCACCATTCTCCCAAAATAAAGAAAATACAAGAAGCTGATTGGTCAACACTAATCTCTTAAAAAGCGGTTTATGGTCACAGTCTTAACTATTTCAATGTCAATCTATTGCACAACATTTGGACCTTCACAGTTTATGGTATTCCTACGTTACTATAATTCTAGTGACGAGTATTCGGAGAGGATTTTACCCAAGAAAATTTTAAAGGGAATTCCCAAGAAAATTTTAAAGGCAAGTCGTCGGTGTCTGGTTGTCAACCTTTCACCGGGTGGCCAAGTTAGTAGCACTTCCTCCAATAGAATCTTCATTCACGCCGAGCAAGGCCAAAGTTCCTCTCTCTCTCTCTCTCAGCTTTTCAATAATATTAATATCCTGCAATAGAATTAATATTGAAAAGATAATATAATTGTGTTATGAAAAAAACAACATATAGATACAAACAAAATTCCAAAGGCATAATAAATTATGACTTTTATTTTGTCTACGGTTGTGTGTAGCATCGTGTAGTCTTAATTTTACTATTCATCACATTACTTTAGTTTTACTATTCAAATAATGACTATAGACTTTTCTACCAAGCTTTAGAATTAGCTCATAGATGTCATGATGTGAATAGTAGACTTTTCAAAGGAAATATTATAAATTCCCTCTTACAATAGCAGTTTCTTTCCAAAGTTCTGAAGTTCAAATCACTCATTTACCCCGGGGAGTGCACTTAAAGTTAAGATTAGGAGCCATGTGAGTGCGTACTTTTGACCCCCCTATGTATGTACTAAAAATCACCTAAAATTTCTTAAAAATATGAAGTTGTTAAACACGATATAAAGTTCTTGTTGTAGAAATTTCAAAAAAAAATCATTTAAAAAGACAATCGTTTTTTGAAGTGAAAACAACACATTTTAGTTCAAACTTCTATCATTTTTTAAAATAAGACTTTAAAATAAATTGGTCCAGAAATTTATACCAAGTGATAGATATATATGTAATGATTAGCACTCAAAAATTCTTAATTTAAAAACTATTTTCAGACTAAGTACTTTAGGGGGTATGCTATTAAAATGCACTCACGTGGCTCCTAATCGTAACTTTAAGTGCACTCCCACACTCTACATCCCTTCTTTGAGTTCCAATCACCTTTCATATTCTACATCTCTTGAACTTATTGCATTTTGATATTGTTCATGTTCCACACAAGACAATAGAAATGAGGCCCGACATGGCAAGCCTGTTGTGGCTCCCAACACCTTAACTGTGTTCAAAAATCAAGGCAAAAGGCTACAATATATGTTTTATTTAAAGAGAATTACAATTGCATTTCATTCTTTTGTATTACATATGCACTAATCATATAATATATTGTTGGTGTTTGGCTAGTTCTAAGATGAAATTTGGTGGGTCACAGTGGGCTGGGAATTGCTGATAAATGCACCCAACCCTGAGAGATTATCGTAGAGGGACGTTTAGGCTGCAAAGGGCTGTGTATGCCAACATTCGTAATGCTGGATAGGAAATTATAGTTTAACATCTAAACGCCTGCGAGGCCAAAATATGACTTTTTGATATAACTCACTATTCCATTCCAACTTCTACATGGATGACTTCCATCCAATTCTTTTTGTGAAGGATTTTTGTTGGTCATGCCACCTCTTCAAGTTAACCCTTTGACGCGCCTACGTCCATTATAATGGACAACGAATAGATTGCAACCTTCCTCTTGACTACATCATGTATAGTCTTTCATCCATCCAAATTTCTCTTGGTTCTTGTGCTAGTTGACTATGGATCTTCAAAATAAGATATTGAGATTTTTTGAAAAACAACACAATTGGTTTATGTCAAGTTTCATTCTTAGTTCAAAAGGTGAGACGTTAAACATGATTTTCCAAAATAAGTAGAATCAAATAATGGAAACCATATCATCTCGTAATGCATGTTATTTCAATTTCATCACAATATTTTTAATTTTTTTCTGTTAATTTTGGATTTTTAATTGAATTTCAAAAGAAACCTTGCAAAATTTAATTAAAAAATATTAATAAACAAATGATGAATCCAACCATACCGATGCGATCTTCACATTGACATTTACAGCTTTGCTTTGACCATCAACCTCATTTTTGGTTTTCATCAAACATTTTATAATGCTTCTTTGAAAACAATGTTGAATCGAGACGTTAAAGGGTTAAATTTCATATCGTTCAATCTATTTTCGGATTTTACATGGGGTCCTAACTACAAATAGAGTCGTAAAAATGGTTCACCAAGTGTAGTGTATTTTGGGTTTTTTTGTTTTTTCTGCTTAAACTAATTTTAGGCCATGAAAATGAGTTTTGTTTCATTTGAGCTTAACTAACAAAATGAAGCTTACCAAGCCTAGTTTCTACTCTACTTTGAATTTTTGGAAGACTTTGAAATTTGAGAGTTTTTTTTGGAGTTACAAGTTCAGTGAGTATTACCATGGTGTAGCAAATTAATCTAAATTTAGATACATGGATGATTTTCATTGACTGTAATGTTCTTCATTGTAATTTACACCTTCAGAAAATAAAAAGGATTTTTTAGGTACATTTTGTAATTAATATGAATTTTCTTTACAATCACTTCAAAAAATCATAATAATATCAAATTTTCACCAAAATTTATGAAAAAATCATGATTTATAGTGGACACATGGCTTCATTTACTAAAAATAAATATTTGAATACTAATATTATTTATAGTACCAAAATTTTGTGTGACATGTAAAGCATGATTCCATGGTCTTATGTCCAGGTATTTAGGGGTTAACCCCTAAACGTCCCAGCGTCCAGTTTCTGAACCACGAACAAATTCCAACTCACACTACACTCACATTACTTCATGGATGAAACTCATTGAATTTTTTGAAAATACTTTATAAAGTTGTTGTCCTATCTAATGGTTGGATTTGGTGTTACTAGGGTACATATTTTTTCTTTTACAAATGTGGAAGTATGTCAAGCAGTTGACCAAGCCAAAATTGCATTGACTTTAGTTCAAAAGTGGGCCTGCTAAAATGAGGTCATAAATTAAAGGAACACAAAATTTTCAAAAAATCACCATTTCAAATCCATTCCAACAAATTTTACTCAAAAAATATAAATATTTTGTTTGTAATCAAATTTAGAAGGAATTTTTAATTATAACTCTGAAATTTTATAATAAAATATCAGTGATGGCATTGGTGAATCTAACCATACGGATGGAACCTAAAATTCAATATCTACAACTTTCATCTGTATAACAATTCCGAAATATTCTTATAAACAGCACTTTATAATGATTTTTCTCAAACTGTCAAATCTGAGGACACCCTGGGACGTTTAGGGGTTTACAGCACAGGAGCGTCCACGATGCCGAATTTAGCAACCTCACAGACGAAGGGTTTAAGTTAGGGTTTAGAGTCGCAGTCGATGAAGCAGGCTCCGGCCCATGGCTTTCTGGTCTAGAGCAGGACCCGAGAGGAGAGACCAGGCGGGGGAATTATAGCAAAACACAGTACGATTTAGTGACCAGATAGTGTCGGGCTTTGAAATCAACGTCCCTTGTTCCTCATATTCTCGTAAGGTGGATGATCTTGGGCAAGCTTGCAATGACCACTCCCACACACATTGCAAGCATTGACAGGGGCCAACCAACAGCCAAGAGGAAGCGCGAAATCGAGGCTCCTTCAGACGTAGAGAAGCTCGTGGACCGGAAGTATGACCTCGATCTTGACATTCTTGAGTGCCCCGTCTGCTCGGAGCCCTTCTCTCCGCCCGTGTACCAGGTACCCCGTGCTCTCTTTATTAACCCTAAGCGTCCACTGTGTATTTTCTGTAGTGTAGGAAAATTGGACTCCCTGCCGCAAATCATTTGTTTGTGTGAAAATGACTTCAGTTTGACACAATCGACACTGTTTATCTTGTAGTGTAGAACAAGAGCTTTCAAATGATATGTTGCAATCAAAAAATTGAGGGAAATTGAGAAAATGCCACTGTTGCAAAGTTCAGTGATGCAGATGTCCACATTGGGCATTTAGGGTTAAATTGTTCAATTGTTGTCTGTCTGGAGTGCATTGCATGATTCCTCGCCCAGATCCATTTCGTGTCATTTATATGATTGAAGTGCTTATGTGGTCACTGATCCTTGAATCTTGGTTGTCTTGTGTGTCAGTGCCCACGTGGCCACACGGTTTGCACAGATTGTCTCATGAGGTTGGTCGGAACGAAATGCCCGACATGTACATTGGCGATCGGTAACATTCGATGTGTAGCCATCGAAAAGATCTTAGAGTCTTTGTTGGTGAGCTGCAAGTATGCTGCGTATGGTTGCAAGAAGATGCTGAAGCAAACCAACGTTGAAAGACATGAGAAAGTCTTGTGTCAGTATAAGCCCTTTCGCTGCCCAGTTGCAGAGTGCAGTTTCGAAGGCTCCGATGTCACCTTACCCGTGCACTTGGCAGAGGAGCATCAAGTGCGAAGAGTTGCACTGAATAAGGTCAGCGGAGCGGGTTTCACAATGGAATCCTCGGAACGACTTGTGATGGTGAAAGGTGATGAGGAGTCTGATGTGCTCTTTTTTGTCCATCGCCAGGCGCATGAACCGCTGGGAGATGTTTTTTTCTGCACTTCCCTCGGGGTTGGAGCCTCCAGGTACTGGAACTATGATCTCCAAGTTTGGCTCTGTCCCTCTTCAATTTCTTACCACGTGACCGAGGCATGTGCTTTCAACCTTTGGGACATGACACGAGAATTTTGGAAAAGAGATTTTCTTCTTGTGCCATATTATGGTGGGAATTCTTCTGAGCAAAATGGTGCAGTCAAAGTTATCTTTACTCTTTCTCGTTAATTGGACCTAGAGCGCCCAGAATCCGCTGATGTATATATTCGATACTAGTACAACACTGGTTTAATCCAGTGATCCTGAACACAGATTGAAGTGCATGGTTTTGATAGGCACGTTTTCTTAGATATACCGGTATGCTGCCAGTGCATTGACGTTAAGTTATCTAAGATATCATGAGTTTTTATCTCTTATTCTCTCTTGTATTATGAGTTTTGTTTCTCTAAATAGGAATTAGAAATAGAAAAGTTTGGTGGTCTCTTCATTAGAGTCATTATTAGGTGTGTAAGAGCTTGGATGTCTTCAAACTCATGGAAAACTAGTTTTGCCATCAAGAAAGATGGCAAAACTAATTTTCCTTGACTACCAAGCTCTTCCATACTTAATAAGGGTTCTAATTGAGAGACCACCAAACTCTTCCATACCTTATTACTATTTGGAGTGAACAATTAAGAAAATATTAAAGCAAAACTCATGGTATCTTATTCAAACTCAAGGTGACTTCAAGGATAACTCAATTATGGTGAAGCCAAATTTTCAAGTGATTTAGAGATATATTTGACATTTTTTCTTGGAAATAAAGGGGCATTGTGAGCATTGTTGATTTTTGATGGGCATAAAAGCCTGTCACATGTACATCTCTTTAAGATGTGAACTTGTCAAAAACAATTCTTGATTGTGAAACTATACTTCATATTTCACATGGAACGTAGTCCTTCATATAGGAAATCTCTTCATTTCATCTATCATAGACTTGAACCCTTTCATGATACAAGTCAAAGGCTTTAGACTAGTAAGATCCATTTTCTTACCACGCTCTTTTGCACTTTGCACTTAACTCCTCAACCAACTTTAACCTTGTAGGAACCTATAGATAATTTCTATTTTATGAATCATTAATAAATATGGTGTATTTTAGCCTTTGAGCAACTTGATTGCTCTTTTCTTGATGCCTTAAAAAACCATCACATTATTTGTTCTAAAGAAAATGAACTAATTTTCTCAAACAAGCATGGATGATATATGAATATGTTCAAAATCATGCGATGCAAACTCTAGGTTGTCTCCTTGTCAATTACATGAGACAAAGAAGCAAAATTAGGACCTTATTTTTTTGTTAACAAAAATAAACATGGATTAAAATCTATCAGATTTAATAATATGCGGGCATGATTTGCATGATATTCACCACCTCTATTGTCAAACAATTCATCAGAGAGACTGCCACCATCACCTTTCAAGGTGATTGAATCCGATTTGGCCAAGATAGCTGCATTATTTGAAAGTGGGTCTGGATTCATTAACTTTGCTATTTGCAAAAAAATTCAGCATTGTTCCACCATCAACAACCTTTTTTTGCTACATCAACTCCAAAATTTGAGGCTATAACTCTTCCTTCAATAAAAAGATTATGCAAAAACAAGTTAAGACTTCCTCGCCATGATTACCACAAACTTAGTTCACCCACAACATCACAAGTTCACTATTTCCAAACTCTTTATTTTTAGAAAATGACAATAATATGCAATAAACACACCAATAAAGGCAACAAGAGAAAATTAACAAATTCAAACGTTTTATGTGTAGTAGTGCAACTTGCATCACATGAAATAATGATTAAACATTGAAGAAAAAATGCAAAGAAAAAAAGAACATGTCAATCTCTACTTGATTGCCCGTAGTGGAGCCCATC
Organism: Pohlia nutans; assembly: GCA_022496805.1. Taxonomy (NCBI): domain Eukaryota; kingdom Viridiplantae; phylum Streptophyta; class Bryopsida; order Bryales; family Mniaceae; genus Pohlia; species Pohlia nutans. The sequence goes on along the minus strand of CM040101.1, from coordinate 26,606,182 downwards.
TTCCGATGTTCCATAGATAATCTTGCCCACGCATAGAAGAAATACATACTTTTAAGTGCCCAAATTAACTGAAAGAACAGGTGACAATAATATGCTAGCACTACTCAAGATTAATAACAAACTTTGGCAGCATGCAAAAGCACAATAGTGACAACAAATCCCAATACCTTGGAAAAAAATGCAAAAATCCAAAACAATAATGGCTGCTCAACCAATAGAGTTCTGCCATCTTCATTTACCTTGAGCAAATTCATCCAATTTTTCCCATTCCTTTTTAACGTTGAATTGGGAGAGAAAATAAAATAAAATCAAGTGCGTATTCTACTTGTCCAACCTAATGTGTCAAAAGTGTAAAAATATTTTAGTTTTAATTCTTTTTAAAGAGAAAAATTGGTCTAATATTTTTCCACTGGGTGTGCTTACCAGCCCTTTATTTTTCATATTTTAGAGAATGCTAAACTGACGACACAAAATAATATGATAGAACCACATATTTCTACATTCATTTAGAAAATACTTGTCATCCACATGTCAATGTTATTTTCATCCAATACTTTTATAAAAAATTGAAGATATTTTGGCAATCTAATATTGAGTTTTTGGTTGTTTTGTAGCCAGATTTATTTATTTTTTGGTGTAATTTGGCACTGAAAAGCCCAAAAGAAAAAGGGGCTGGTGCTTACCTTACCCTTCACATCAACAAAGGAGCGACGTCACAGACAGAATACAAGCCCATCAGAGGTTAGCAAAGTGTTCATCACGTCCATCGTCTTCCCCACAATTAGGGCTTCTTATCTTCGCCCGTCTCGCACCTCTGCCTCACTAGTCTCGTTCCGTTTTGCAGCGATGGGGGCGCCCACTGCGTTGTTCCTGGGCAATTGCAAGCTGCCATGGGCGCCCTCTTTGAGGGCCAAATCCGGAACAAAAACAACAAAAACAGCGCACGTACTGATGCCGTGCAGCACCATTCCCAAGGGCAGCAGAATGGTCACGGCCAGGGCAGCGATGGCGCGAGGGCCGGGGGCGCCTCCGGGCGGAATCGAGCAGTTCGCGCGGCTGCAGGATTTGGACCCCGGCACCATGTTGCTGCAGCAGCGGATTCTGTTTCTGGGGACGCAGGTGGACGATTTCTCCGCCGACGTGATCATCAGCCAGATGCTGTTGCTGGACGCGCAGGACCCGACCAAGGACATCAAACTGTTCATCAACTCGCCCGGAGGCTCGGTGACGGCGGGCATGGGCATCTACGACGCCATGAAGCTGTGCAAGGCCGACGTCTCCACGGTCTGCTTCGGCCTGGCCGCGTCCATGGGCGCGTTTCTCCTCGCCGCGGGCACCAAGGGCAAGCGCTACTGCATGCCGAACGCGCGCGTGATGATTCACCAGCCGTTGGGAGGCGCGGGGGGAACCGCCATTGACGGCGCCTTGCAGGTGCGCGAGATGATGTACCACAAGTACAAGCTGCAGAAGATCATGGCCAAGCTCACGGGGAAAACCGAAGCGCAGATTGAACTGGACACGGACCGCGACAATTTCATGAATTCCTGGGAGGCCATGGAGTACGGGATTGTGGATGGCGTTATTGGCGATGGCAACCCTGACTTGGTTGCGCCCATCGGTTCCCCTATTGAGCCTTCGAAGCCGAAAATTAACGCCAATTGGACCATCAAGGAGTTTCGGGAAAGGAGGTTCATGCCGTCCGAGGATGCGCCCGTGCGCCAGATTGAAGCTCCCAAGGAGCCCACGGCTGTCTGAGCGAATTAGGGTTTTCTCTTTGCTTCCCACAACATGTACAAGTTTAGACAGAGCTTCGTCACTACCCTTTTTTCTTCTTGTATACTTACCACACTCGATTCAAATACATTTCAAATTATCTTGTTTCATTGCTCCGGAAACCGAATGTCTCTCTTGTCCTCTGAAGTACCAAGAGCTCATTTTTTTTTCAGCCGTTTTGAGTATTTCAGTCGTTTTGAGTTGGTCTTACAGGGACTATCGTTTTGACCAACGTTATTTTGGTGATATAAAATCTGACCCCATCTGAATTCTGTTATTTTCACAATTTGATCAACCGAATTGGTCATTTTGAAACCAGTTTCTGAGGTCCGTGTGTGAGCTTGCTCCGGGAGGGAGAATGAGCTGTAATTCAGTGACTGAGGACGTGAAGTTGTGTCAACGCTGAAGTAAGCCGGGTGTGTAAAGAGGGAATGTTCATCAGGGCTTTTGTTTATCAGATATATCACGAACATTTTCTGCAGGGGTTGTAGAGCTTTAGCATGTCCAGTGACAGGATAGCCGTGGTGCTCTGTACCATGAATTGGCTTTGCATTGATGTTTTAAAAATTATGACTTTTTTGTAAGCTACGGATTGTCTGTTCACTAAGTCACATTGCTGGATTCAAGCCCTTTAGTGATGCGGCACAGATTAATTTATGACATCACATTCTTAGAGCTACAATAGTGAGATGGTGGCCAATCTCAACTGCAGTGGTCGTATCTCTTTCAACAGGCACAAGGTAGAGATACTATTTGCGAGGCTTTTAGAATTATAACATGTTTGGGAGTGTAATTTTTGGTAGATCACTATAGAGCTATGGAGACGAGCCAAATCTGTTGAGATCAAAGTTTTATCAATTTCTTAGCCAAGTCGTGACTTACACCACTTGCTAATAAGCCCAACCAAGTGTATGCAGACAGTAGATGTTTGTAACAGGGGACAGTACCAGAGACAGGATCATGTCCCAACAGTTTTAGGGTCCTCCACCTTACTTTGATGGAGTGGGATTGGAATCAGGAAAAGCTCATTCATAAACATTGCATTGATAGGTTAATTGAAAATATTATTGAGTCCGCCAATGAAACTGACAAGGATAGATGACACTCCATTGCACCCAATCAAGAAACTAGGCAATCTCGAGAGTGTGACTAATGCATGCATTTAATATGAGATTTGTGGTAGGGAGCAAACCAGAAATAATGTACAATCATGAGCGTATGCTGAAGATATCAAGGATCAATATTACACTTGTCCAGAGGCACTGCACAATTTTCTCAGAATCAAGTCTACTCCTACGTCCCAATCTCAGGAAATGAAGTTTCTAAACAATAAGAATATACTGTGATTGTACATTTTGGCATGGTAGAGAAATGTGAGCTGTGCTTCTATCAGCTATAAGCATCTACTCTTTACGAGGTGTAGATGGCTACTACTACTCGTTGATGAATCAATATGCAATACCTCCACTTGCGCCTTCACCGTCATGTCGGAGGCTTTCAGTGAGCCAATACCCATCCCAGTTGCCCCCAACTCTCTGTACATCAAATCCAACAGCAGAAAATTAGGTCAAGAGGGACTTCTCTCAGACCATTCATGCCAAGTGTCCATCAACCTAGAATATGCACAACGTATCGTACTGGTAATTGCAGCTAGTGTGTAGAACCTTATAGCATAAAATCAAGAAACAAAAGCTCTATTTGATGTATTCAGCAGTTGTGAATAGCAAATAATGAAATGTTGGCATCCAATTTTTCAAGAACGTGAAAAGCAAACGTTCTTGAACAACCAAGAAGAAGTCCTTTATCAAGCATGATTATAGGGCTCTAGGAGGGAATATAAAATCTCTGGGCCCCTCTGTTGCAAGCCTTGAATTCAAGTAGTTTGCAAAGCGTATAAGGAAAGCGTATTCCTGCAGTGAGTGAGGTGGCCAAAGAACGACTTCAAGAATGTTATGAGTACCTGGACAAGGGTGAGTTCATATATCTCTTCTTCCCCTGGTCGAGCTCCAACTATCCACACCCTTTGCTTAAAGCAGTGCTGTCAACAACACCCCGAAACCAATATATACCATTGTAAATTCCTGAAAATTATGAGTCAGACAGGGCACATGGAAATGCATAAGAAACGATGTCAAACTATAGAAGTTTGAATTACCTCATTAACAAAGAGGCTACTCAAGATGCGACGATCAGTGTGGCTCAACAAAACACGGAACGAGGTGTGGTGAAGAATGCGCCTGAACCTTTCGAACTAGTTGTCACACAACATATGACAACATCAAACTTTAGAAAAACAACTTCAATAACAACAAACAAGCGGAGTCTTGCTGGTATACATAAGGATGCGTGCAGCTAGACCATTTTCAAGCATTTTCAGAGAAGGCACTGTATTCCTTCATAAAAAACAGGGTATCACGGAAAGAAAGCCATTTACCTGGCCTAAATCAAAAAGAGGACCAAAATACTCGGAGCGTTTGAACGGATCGAAACCTGCAAACTGCAGCCAGCTAAATGATGTATAACATATAGTGAAGGCTTATCTATCGAGTCACAGATAGAATTTCCATCCTAATATTATGTCAAAATACAGCACAAGACGACGAGAAGGACTTTGAGGCCATGTACTAGATAACCAGTCAAGGACCAGGACGGTTATCGGACATAACCCAGTGCAGGAAGAACAGGGTTATTACTCTGAACCTTCCTCTTTTCCAACCGCAATGCGCCATGAGGCGATGAAACCAACAGAAAAGGGTTATGATATGGATTTCCTCTGTTCAAATATCAGTCATCGCAAAAGTTACTTAGCTTGATTTTCTTAATAATGCACACACAACAGATTGTCCATAAGAAGAGAAATTTCATACCCTGTACATGACTTCTATGCCATGGTCCGTATAGGGTTTGTCATTATCCTGGAGTGCATTCAGTTGCACAAGCGTGACCTGCTCAGCTGTCAACTACAGAATCTCCTGGTTAAAATGCTGCACACAACAGTCACGTAACATGCAAACCTTCATCCTTACAGCAAACAGTGGTTCAAGCTGATATCTACAAAATGGTGACAACACAATCCCTCAGCTCAACACACCTACTGCGATGGCCATTTGAAGTGAAAGGACTAGATATATAGACACAGTATCCTCAAATTCCAAGCCCTCACACTGAAATTGGAGGACAACTGGCATAAGGTAAATCATAGAAATTACATCAAATGTAGGGCCAATCGGTTTGATAGGCTTCGCCCTGCAGAAAAACAAATAAATAAATCAGTACACTGCACCCATGGACGTTTCTGATATGCCCCAATTTTTCCACGAGTAAGACGTACTCAATTGGTCAAGACAGGACTGTGAATTGGCACCAGCCATCTTATTATCAGTCCTAGATCCAACGACACAGTCAGCTCTAGGTCGTAACCCGCGTTGGGCATGTCTCGCATTTTTGAGCTAATGTGTCTAATCAAAGCTCAAAAACGTAGGCATATGGGTGTATCCTCACAGTATTCACTGAATTATTATAAATATAAGTACTAACAGTAGTAATTCATGAAACATTGCCAGGCTGTTTTAGTATGTAAAGAATCTCATCTGCACCAATATCCACGCTCAACCATGGATCGTAACCAATGTTGTGCACCTAAGGATAAAGAGTAATCATTTGATATGCACATACCCTACGTACAAGTCAGTTTCGTAAATAATTAGGAAATTTTTGAAGAATGTCCAAATTTTGATAAACTTGTAGACTTACTAGTATCCGAAAAACAAAGAAAAGTTAATTTGAATAGAGTTATCCTTAAAGTCACCTTGTGTTTGAATAAGATACCGTGAATTTTGCATTAATGTACTCTTATTTGTTCATCCCAAATAGTTAAAAGGTAGGGAAGAGCTTAGTGGTCTCTCATTATTAGGTGTGTAAGAGCTTGGTGATCTTCAAACTCATGGAAAACTAGTTTAGCCGTCTTTCTTGACGGCTAAACTAGTTTCCCTTGAGTTTAGAGACCACCAAGCTCTTACACACCTAATAATGATAGACCACCAAGCTTTTCTATGCTTCTTAACTATTTGGGGTGAACAAATAAGAGTACATTAAAGCAAAATTCACGGTATCTTATTCAAACACAAGGTGACTTTAAGGATAACTCTAATGTCTTTAGTTCTTTGTGGAATCCGAAACACCATAATTGATAAATTTTTCAAAATTAAGAATGACATTTTGTACAGTCTGAATTCTAAAATTAAACTATTTCGACACACTAGTGATGAAACTGACCTAGGGGTACGGTATTGGCTACCCTTACCTTTCAACTACTGTAGGAAGGGTATATTAAATCAACCACAACTGTAGATTTCAGTTACCCGGACGTAACCCATACCACACCATTTGTGACACAAAATTAGGTCAAAATCTTTAAAAGGTCAATTACTGGAAATGAAAATGCCGGACCAGTTCAAATTCGTTGAGTATGAAGATTGAGTACCAAGTTGCAGGCAAGAAATCAGGCACATCGGCTGCCGCAACAACAATGGAGAAACTCCGTCGAATTGATCCACGAGACACAATTTTCTTCAAGGAATTTCGTGTCATCATCCCGCGTCGCAAAGTCTGCCATCGTACGGAATCCAAAGCTCCCAAAGCTGAAGGCAAGCACAAGCTCACTCCAGCCATCTCACCCTCTAAAACAATTGATCTAAAACAGTAATAACGGTGTCATCCTGCGATTTCGGGAAGAGACAAAATTTGCGATTCAGCTGCGACTGAATTCAAAGGTGCACCAGCGTCACGCCTGTAGAATCTGAAAATGCGAAAGGGCGCTCAATGAATTCCACAAACACGTAAAGGTTGTGTGTCAGACCTAAATTCTAAGCCAGGCATCTGGGAGTTTGAGGAACGCTTGCGTAAGTTCCTACAGTACCGGGACGATCGTGTTCCTTGGAGAGATCTTTGGCTCCTCTGCTGTCTGCGTCGTCGTTCTCTCCACCAAAGCTTTTCCCGGAATCTCTTTCCGGAAACGGAATCTCTTCCCGGAAACGGAATTTCTTTCCAGGAACGGAACCTCTTTCCATCCTATTCAGTTCTCTTTCCACTCGATGTAGTTGTATTTCTTTCATAGTCATATTTATATTTCTTTCACTGTACTGGAGTTTTAATGGTCTTTTATGTGAATTTTCCACGTGCCACAATTGATGCACCTTAGAGTTTTAATTTCATGTGAATAAAACTATTCTTTTTATAGTTGTAGGGGGTTATTTTAACCTAAAGCCTGAATTGGGCCTTGTGTGGTTTTTTATAGCAATTTTGAGCAGGTACTAGAGTTATCCATAAAGTCGAGCAAAAAAATTCCACAAAAGGAAAGACAAGGCAGAATTGGTATTTTAGCTTGAAAGGCGTCGAAAACAAGTTTTGACTCCTTTTTTTTAATCAACCACATCGCATTGCGTTGTCAGGGAGATTCGAGCCTTGTACTCTACCGAAGCTAGAGAAGTTCCCCTAATACACACTCGAGTTCCCACCACGGAATCTCTGAAATAATGACCCGCAAGCATCTATTTGATGGTAAAGCTTCTTCCCTTGTCTGGACAGGTAAATGGAGATATTCATTACTCTGGCAATATTAAAATACACTACATATTCATGTTTGGAGAGGACTTCCTAAACTGCCCAAGTTTGAAGAAACTGCCAATCTAGTGAATAACTCCATGGTAGCATTTTAATTTTGTTTCAGGTGATATCACATTCTGTTTTACTTATGCTGGGAAGGGATTGAAGCAGCACATTCCTTGGAAATCCATTTCTCATACATGAATTATATGCTATGGGTATGAGTGTACTGTTATCGCTGGCTTCGCTGTTAGTTGATGCAGACTATCTGATTACACTGCAGTTCTTGATCAATTTATTAGCTTGACCGTTTTGATGTTTGAGTTTTACTCTTGCTTCGTGTTTCACAGATTGCAACAAAAAGCCTTGTCACAAATTCTTGGGAGGTTCAGTGAGTAAAAATCGTTACAATTCAGGTTATTTACTGATGATAATCTATTCTACCAAGTTGCTCTTTCAATGAAAGCACATGCGTGTGATCAAAACCATGATTTCCTTGTCTACCGTATTACAATGATTTTGTGCTTGATCGATTTTCTCTTGACTTATGATACAATTTTTCTTTTTATTATGTTCTGTAATTTCATATCACACAGCTTGCATTCATTGTACTCGAAAGAATTTTGGAAAGAAAACGTGTGATCAAGCTCAGCAAGTTTACACTTAGTGGACTTATGCACGAACTTGGTCATTGCATAAACTTGTGTCTCCTGAAGCTGAGAAAGACTCTTCTGCAGCTCACGGTTGGCATGCACATCACATGATGTGAACCCTCACTCTGAAAGCAAACTAAAAACACACTGGAGACCAGCATATATGCCGGCTGGTGTTTGTTCAATCCCCGTCCTGGAAGGAAGATCCTGCTGCAGCAACTACTAGCGAGATCGATGACTCAGAAAATATTCCGTTCAGAGGGTAGAGCCGAAATTCCAAGGTACAACAAGCACAATATTTTGTACTTCGGGGCTTTGAATTTAGTTAACTTTTTGTCGGATGTTTTGTACCATATTGGAATGGGTTTCGTAATTTAGATACATTGATCTGACTGGTTTTAAACGTAAACTTTCCTTTTGGTAGCTCCTCTTTGTAAATGACTGCTTGGTAGTCACTACCGGGGAGAATAAGAACTATCAGGAAGAATAGAAACCAGTGAACCTGGAAATGCTAAGGATAAGGTATTACCAGTACTGGTTCGGTAATCCCTCCAAACAGCGTATTCAAAACTGGAATCATCAAACAAGAATATCAGGAAGGAACTACTCGGTAAGCAAAGTAGCAAAAAAGGAGAAGAATTGGGACAAAGTAATCATGTATCTCGAAAAATGAGTCGTGCCAATGAGTTTGGCTCCATTGCTTATATACATCAGTACAACCAGATCTGACCGTTAGGTCAGATCGGTAAAAAAGTATTTCTTTAGATCTACTTTCTGTGGTAACTTGGAATTTTACCGGAGTAGTAAAATATCCAGATCGGTAAGCTACCGGTAATTACGAATTTACCGTTAACACCTTCATAAACGTCACTTCAGAAGTGATCAATTATGAGGTTGACCAATCTGTTGGTACAGGCTACGGGAATTACACTCTATTCAAATCTGAGGTTTCACCTGAGGCAGAAATTGTCGCAAGAGGCACTATTAAGTTCACGAGAAGTTCAAGGCAAGATGAATGACGGCGACAGACGACAACTACCAGATAGTAGCTTATATTACAAGGACTTCACTATTACAGGTTGTTTCTTAAACTGGCCGTGTTTTAAAGACGTGTGATTGATGCTCGAGATTGCTGATATCGCGGTTTCAGATGTGCATTTGGCTTGCAATCCTGTTGATCTCTTCTCAAATGTCGATGAGGCTTTTCCGTCTGTCAGAAAGTTTGAAAGGCTTGAAACGAACGGAGTCTTGCAGTCATGGTGTACTGATAAACCTTCTATTTAAGTTTCTTTGCCGACTTTTACTTTGCCAATCCTGCAAACAAGGAGAACGAATATCAATATTGAAACAAGTACATATTCATATCCAGCAACGACTACAACAAAGTTTATGCTTAAAAGATCAACAATAGTCAAATATACTCAACGTCAAATATACTCAACATTAGTAATGCATATCCTTGCTGGACGAAGAGGTTCGAGCCTTAGCCCCAAGAAACATACATTGATGCCAGATTGCAGTATTCCTAAAAGCAGTTGCTACGGTCTAACTCAGAGCAAACGCTGCAATGAACTCGCAATGTCAAACACACATTAGAAACACAAGAGCATCCTTTCGTGTCAAGAACCAGAACTCTACTTGAGGCAATGGATACCAAGTGCCTCTGTAATTTCCTAGATAACACTGACGGCAAAGTGGCCATAGAGCAAGACTGTACGTAATTCAGCACATAGAAATCTCATTAAACCATGTCGCCACAGGTCAACAGCAAGTCATTCAATGACAAATGCAATTTCAAAAGAAAGAATGTATCAAGACATTTTTGAAATACTCAATGATTCTAAAATTGTCTGTAAACCTTCCGGTAAAGTCCTCTCTTACTTGTAAAAACACATTAGCCAACCAGAACCCAAGTCTCGTCCACAAGAGGTTTACTGCAGCCATAAACTCAATCATCCCTTGTAAATGCAGATTCCAAAAGAAGAAAAACCAAACAGCAAGGCTTCATCGACATCAAAAACTTCCAAAACATGAGAAATCAAAACTACAGTTTGACACGACGCATCATAACACTTCTGTTCATGGGTCCCCTTACGGCCGGTGGCAATGACAATCCATTTAAACCAGCTCTCAGTCGAAGAATAAAAGTATCAGATGACTCACCCATCAAAAAATTGTGCAGACAGTGCATTGCTAATTGCAAAAGGCAGGTACAATGAAGCCTGTTATAACAAAGTATGAATTAGTAACCAATACGTGGAACAATCACTACAGTTTCACTTCAAAATTCACTTACATGACTTGTCTCTAGGCCAGTGCAAAGACTGAGCTGCACTACACGAGTCCAAACCACGCACAGTACAAACCGCAACATCATTTTCCTCATTCGTGGTTCAAGAAGTGCGGAAAGTATTGGACACTATGTTTTGCGCTGCCTTACAGATTGCCTCTACACAAACTAGACACTAAAATATGTGAAATTCGAAGAAATGGATGTTGTATACCGGCGATTCGAAGACAACTGATAACAGAACACAGAAGAAAAAAAACCCACAAACATAGTATCTTAGTACCAAAGGATTGAGATTTAGATACAAGTACAGACCTTGCACATTCCTATCTTTAACCCCTTAGGCTCTTCACACAAATGTGCAAGAATTAGCCGGCCCTGCAACTCACAAGCCCACCCGTTACAAGTGCTATCATGAAATCCCACTTGACCTAAACATTTCTCGATGAGAACAAAACTAAGAGACCAAGCGTTTTCTGTCATTCCGCAACATGAGACAAGGAACAACTGTTCAAGTACAGGACGCAAGATATATATGTCAACCCGGCGTGAACCTTTCTATAAAATGACTGACAAGAAAGCACAATACAAGAAGCAAAATGCTCAGAAGCGTACCACAAGGTAAGCGAAGGCAAAGCCAGAGCCCATGATGAGCAAATGTGGTTGGTTTCTGATAACATCTGCTGGCGATACCCACCCCCTGCACAAGATTATAGAAGCTTGATGAGGAATGGTTGTGCTAAGTACCTACACAACAAACTATTTCTATAAAAAAAATGCATATTTATGATTCTGCTAAATTCCACGTAGCACAAGCTTTTAATGAAGATATGCTGGAGGCCAAAAGTATTGTGAGCCCAAGCATGTGATGTACCAGAATACAACTCCTCCCACGAGAGTCCAAAAAGGAAAGAGCTGCAAAGAGAACATGCGACCAAAATAAATCAGCAGAACGAACTTTGAATCATGTCTGGTGAAGCTCTGAAGTCCCTATGGCAATCTTTAGAAGCATAACAATCGGCGCTAGGAGTTAAATCAGGTTGTCCTTCAAGAACGCTCTAAAGATTTGACTGCCTATGTCTCCTGATTGTCAACATCCATATCTAACATAGAGGTACTTGGAGAGGAATGTCATGAATCTTACCATAGCCAAGGCTGCCCTAAAGCTTGTACCCTTTCTCCTCACCACTTTATAAACGTTCACAAAACTATTATACCAAGCAATGAAATTTGAATTAGTACAGGATCCAGTAATTAGGCCATATTATTAAACCAAATTAAATAACCACAAAATATACAAAAGTAGGTGATCGGGGAGACAGCTTACTTGCAACCCACAGTAGGGAGAACAGCCACCAACATCATCAGAAAGATGACCGCCACCGTTACAGATACATCTACACATTTTTCGCAACTTATGAATATGTAGTCGGTTATGATAAATCATATAATTCAACCATCTCCCAGCAATGCAACTTAAAATCCCACCATCACGAAGCCATGCATGTTTGAGATCTTACCTGGCGCAAATGGAACCATCCCCAGGCCAGGAATAGCCTTCTTGATGCTTTGTGTCCACCACATAGGACCTGTACAAACAGCGTATGATCAAGGACAGAGAATACTTAATAAGCTCTGCAGCAGTCCGAAATTTAAAAGAAAAAAACGGAAATTAGAATTTATTGAATTCCTTGAATGAGGATGTGATAAGCTAATGAGATACAATACCAATGATTGCAGTGAAAATGTGCGCCAAATAGATGAGCATTAGCCCTTCGGTAGGACCATTGATTTCTGGAAGAATGAGTGCGTTCGTGAAGAAACTGTGCATGAGCCACAAAGATGACAACTTGTCACTGAGAGGTTCTAAAGAAACTTGAATTGTGGAACTCCCAAACTATATATCTCCAAACCCATTTACCCCGCAGAAATTTGAGAAATCAACAATAAACGTTCGCAAAATGGACACCAAAACTAGATGGAAGTTCTACCTTTCCCAAGTGGCACCGTAGAATGGAATGGCAGCGATCAACCAGAACCATAATGACAACTTGCCACTCATCACAGAGGATGCAAAAGCCATGGTTTCAAACTGTCAAATAACAACTATGCTAAAAGATAATATGAATTTCAATACAATAACGCAATTGAACATATTACAGACGTCAATACAAAACATCCTAATTAACTCCATTGCATGAACTAAAAAAACTCTCAGCCAGTCATTTCACATCACGACCGTTACATTACACTAGTGCTCATAAAATGTAAAGAAAGTAGGAAATGAGAATTTGACACTAACCGAGCAAGTGAGGGCGTCACAACCTGTTCAGTAACAAGCACACACAAACAACAAAACTATGTCAATAAGCTCATTACCAGCATCAATGGCATTTTTGAGACCTACTTTAAGTAATAATTCTCACTCTAGATGTTGAAAAAATAACAATAAAATCTTGTACAAACTTAATGTGGTAACTATAGATAAGTATATTTACCATTTAGTGAATAAGTGACTAATCAACTAATAAATCTACCACCTGGAAGTGCTGACAGTATGGAAACACTTTACCATGATCAAACAGCTCTCCAAGAGGGCTCGATGAGTTTGTCCGTCTAGCTTGCTTGCCATCAACTGCATCAAAGGTCTGCCAGACAAACTCATTAGTTATGGCTCAAAAAGTGAACTAATCTGACATCAATTCTACAAATTGCTATTTATAATTGAGACTTCACACTAAATTTCCATGATCTTTGAGGGTCTTAGAGCTCACCTGGTAAAGAAAGAGGAGTATTCCATGCGTCAATGACACCCACCAAGGAGCAGCAACATCTAAATGTGGTGCATAAATCTGATGAAGCAATTTATCAAGTTTAGGTCATTGAAATACTATTAAATTCATAATTGTTTCATACAAGGTAGCTATTTCAAACCTCAACCAATACATCCATAAATCTTTAAATGACATATTCAAATAAATCAAACATCGGAAACATTCTATCAAAAAGTTGAGGAGTTGAGAATTACGTACATAGCTTAACAATGCTGAAGTCATTACCATACCAAATCCCATCAAAGTAATCTGTTACATCCAAAATAAATAACAACATTAAGGCAAAGTCTTAAAGAATCTAGCAAAAATTGTGAACTTGATAAAATAAACAAAAAGATATTAAAATGAAAGAAATTAAAACAAGTTTTACTGAACAAAATGGTCATCCATATGAACACATGCAAATTAAATTAAAAAACTCACACAGTTCTAAAAATCACAATAAAGACTAAAACGTACCATATTAGGACTGCAGATGGCCACACGTGAAGTCAAATCCAAGAACCAACATATCCACCAATACACAACATCCACAATTAGAAAAGCGGATCAAAACTTTTAATTTTATAAATTAATTCCCAAAACTCAAGTGCATGTAGTTAGATGAGGATGGAATTCAAGCGCTTACGGCATCCACATGGGAAAGAAATTGACGGCTTGGCGCCAAAAGGGTTGAAAAATCCATTTGGCCATGTAGGACCGATTGATGCTGTTGTAGTTATAGCGCTCTTGTAGTGTCTCCACTCCATGTTTTCCAATATAGTGCGTCGGTGAGGCTATAGTTGAGGCCAGTACAACCAAATTCAAGCCAAGGCAAAGGTATACACAGAGCAAGTAAAGAAGAGAACACGGTGCCCATGCAAACATAGCTATTAGCGCTCCACAACCAACACATATGCTGACATACAACAACTTGCAACTATGTAATATCTTCATTATAACTTGCTTCGTACTTTTTATGGTTTGTCTAAGCAGAGAATTCAAAAAATATGGCTAATTTCAAACAAAATAAGTTAGCATGAGTTCATCCTACAAGCTATAGAGTATCATATATAACTCTTCACCAAGCCTGATGAACTTTTATAGTCAACATAACTCCTCTCAATAGTAAAAGTAAAAGTAAAAGTAAAATGAAAGTGTATTGCGCTTTTATTAGGCACTTTTATTATTTATTTAATTGAGACACCACTTTAGTTCAGTTGCACTTTAATGAAAAAAATTGTACCTTTGAGTTTGTTGCACAGGCTCTCAAACTGGATGCACAAAAGCCAGGCCACTCCAGTCTTCCAATCCGCCATACCACAAATGCAATCACAACTTCATGAATTAGAATTCGAGCAGAAACTGTAGCCATGACATCCAAGTGCGTTCATGGTTTCATGGTGTCGCTCATCTACCTTGATTACATGAAAACATAGATGGTCTGGTTTCTGGGTCCGGGAGGCGATGAACGAACATGGGTTCAACATCTTCCTTCTAATCGTGGAACTGGGTGAATGAATGAAAGAGCGTGAGAGGAGTCGTCTTGGGCTTTGCAAACGGTGACTGGGCGTTTGCAAGACGATTGTGTATGTTGTGGGAGGGTCTAGGGTTTGGGGGCATCGTCATTTCGAACGCAAGAACAGGGATTATGGTGAATGGTGTGGGACTGATCGATCGGCAGATAGATTGATGCGGTTCTGATGGAGTCTCGCACGGCCAACCTGGTGCGGCCAAGTTCGTGCATAAATGTCAGCTTGCTGAGCTCGATCACACGTTTCCTTTCCAAAACGTGGCAGGTTTTGAGGATGTGATTTTGGTGAAGTGATGGAAGGGAATTTGGTGGTTTGGGTTTGGAGTTGTATGGGGGTGCTGAGCTTATGGGGTTGGGTACTCGGAGAGAGTTGGAGATTTTGTATCCTAATTTTATTTTATTTTTGAAGGAGTTATGGAGGCTCTGGTGTGTGTTGAGTATGGAGTTTGAAGTTTAAGGTGATGAGAAAGAATTCATGTTCTTCGACTTGTGATTATTGTTTTATTGCGTGGCACCTGGAGCTGAGGTTATCTTCAGGGATGGTGATCGAGTGATGAGGGTTTTGTTTTTCATTTTTGCTGCTTGTGTTTATCACTGAGTTGTGTTGGGGATTTTGTCGGGTGCAGCATCATGGGAGTACTGACCCAATAGTCTTCCTCAACACGCTGGAGCACCATGGCATTCCACAAGTGGTATTTTTTGCGTTGATAATCATGGGTGATAATGTGTCATTTCTTTTAGTGATAGGTACTCTTTTGGTTGATATTGGAGCTATTTAAGGTTGGTGACGTCGAACTTTGTTGCTTCATAACATAATAGTAGACTGAGGTTGAGCATTTTCATTTAGAGGATGATCGGCATTGAAGGTCTGAAATTCTCTGCTCATGCATTAGAGTAATGAAATGCGATTTGAATCTCCAAATTTTCATTCAAGTCCATCTGTTTAGGGTTTAAACTTACCGTGTTTGAATGTGGTTTTCTGGCTGAAAGTACTGAGTTGTAATGTATGTTGAGCAATTTAGTGCACACCAGGGACAATGTCGAACTGACAGCTCTTTTGCGTTTTTTGTCTGACTAGCTGAGTGTGACGAATGATCTCAATGCTTTTGTGACCATAGCAGATAGCCGCCCCAAAGCTGGGAGAGCTGAAGACCAAGATGGTTGAGTATGCGATGCACGTTGCAAGTGAGGTCGGTGAGGGTCTAGAGGTTCTTTCTGGAGTGCGAGATCTGCTCGAGGTTCTTTCTAGACATGAGGAGGTGGTTATTGGACTGGTACGACTCTTTACTTTACTTCATTCGTTTTTATCGATGTGTTGTTCTTGTAGCATAGCTGGGGTTATGTACCCATGAAAGCAGGATACGGTAATTGAACGATAGAAATTACATGCGGAACTCTGGTGTTAAGGCCAAAACTATATGGGGCTTTATGTGACTTCAGGAAAGGCACCTTGCGTTGCCATATCTTTTGGTGCATCGACTAGAGTTTCGATTCTTTGGAGAGCAAGTTACTCATGGTGATGGTTTGTGAAAATTTTGAGGTATTCAACATGCTTGGGCGTTTGGATTTCAGGTGACAAGAAACCTAGAGGATATTGCCTGGTTCAAAATGGAAGGTCTTCGTATTCGTCAGTTCTTTCCAGTTCCCAATTTTGGAGGGTAATCACCTCTTATAGCACAACTCTTGGCTGTATGCTTTTACCATTCATAGTGTTCTCATAGGCTTTTGCCACAAACAATGATACCAAAAATGGGTCTGCTTGAAGGGAATGGAACATATTTTCATTTAGAGCTGCATATGTTACAGACTTATGTTTATGAAGTATGTTCACTTTCATAAAGTCTAGGATCAGCAGCAGTTGACTAAAGCTAGAGCATTTGAGAGGTTACAACCATCAATCAACAGCAGCTGACTAAAGATGGGGTCCTAAAATTTAGCAAAGGAGGGCTTCAAGAAAATGCAGTGCACATTACGGAAACAGTTTTAGGGTTAAGGATCATGGAAAAAAAAAACACCACCCGCTAATTCAAATTCTGCAAAATACTTGGAAGGCGAGCCACTTCTTTTCGATAAGGCTCAGAATCGGACGAGTGTTGATACGATCGTGCAAATTAGAAAAAAAAATATTGTCATAGTCGCCTTGTCATTCTCGAGCCAATGCTGCCAGTCTCGATATGAAAACAAAAAATAAAAAAATCATGAGCGTGTCCTTCACAGAGCATCATCCAACAATTCCAGTCTATCGACGATCAAAACATCACCCTGAAGAGATAAAAAAAAATTCAAAAAATTCAAAAAAACAGAACAACTGGTCGAAACCCTAGAACTCCGGAAATAGCATTAAAAATTTGTGGAAATAGCATTACAAAATTGTGGAAATTTAAGAAACACCTTGTAGTAATCCGAGCATTTTTTATTTTCCCAAGCTAATGGTACTTGTATTCCAAAATGCAATGATGGAGCTCTTAGTTGAAAATTAGCTTAAAAAACTTTACTGCTTTCAAGAAGACAATGAAAAAGGTGCTTAAAGTCAAAGCACTCAAGAGAAGGATAAAATTGTATATTGAAATTTGAAAAGCAAACATAATGAAAGTCACAAAACACTAGTGATGAAATTTGAGAGGCAAACACACATATAAAACGGGCCACCAATAGAGGCATAAGTGTCACTAACATAGATGTGAAGAGGAATGATACCATAATCGTAAAGAAATCCGAGTTTAAATAAGTAAGTCTCTATGCATTCAATTTTGCACACATGAAAGAAAGTACGGAGACTTACAAGTAATCTCGTTGTGCATGACAAGTGTTATATGTCACTTTGAACAAATTTCATATAACTTGCAAGTGAACAACATTTATCACAACAAGATTGATTTATTACTATAATCAAATTTTATATTATCAAACTTTATATTAGATTTTTCCGCAAAATGAACTACACTTAGAACATGATATACTTGTAAATCTTGAAAAACGTAAAGTGAAGAGGAAAATAAAATAGCAAAGAACTGTAAAGGACTTGGATGGGGCGTAGTCAACTTACAACCTTGCTCCTGAGAGCCACCACTTGTTATTGGTACACGACAAGGTGGAACATTGCCCACCTAAACCCACTTAGTCTACATCCGGCTCGTACTAGAAGAATAAAAAGTGTCAGTACTAAAAATAAAGAGTGTCAATATTAAAAATGAAGAATGTCAACATGAACTATGGGTGAAAGTTTTTGGACACCGTTTTTGGAGCTCTCAAACTTTGCATTCCCACTTTTTTTAAGACTCCAACACACTCTCTTTTTGGGGATTTCATCTACTATTCACTCAAACTAAAGTCCACTCACCTCTTTTTGAGTGACCTTGCCGATAACTCTATTATATTGAATTTATTTCATAGCATTTGAGTTAACTGAAATCAAAACACGTGATCTGACCCCGAAATATAAGGAAACAATAGTCTATGTTGTCTTTGAGTGTAACTAAAATCAAATTAAATAGTGAACCCAAAATCCTCCACCTTCAATTTTAAACATGAACTTTGCAAGCCAGTCCAAGTCATCAGAGCCACCTAATCAAACTAACGACCTAATTATATTTCAAGCCTCCCACATGCCTTGCCATTATCTCAAATTGAATGTGGGCTAGCGCCTTCAAGCCTTGGTTCTGTGTGAACTCACTTTAAACTGAATTTGGCCACCTTTGTGACGGCAAAACTAGTTTACCTTCCTTTCTATTTTGAACTCTTTGAAAACTATGTCAGTTTACTTGGCTACCTTAGATACCGGTCAAACTCACCTTTTCTAACATATATTTTTTCTTCTTTTCGGTTAACTCTATTGCCTCGGAGGAATCATCATTAGAAAAACAAAAGACTCTAAATCCCCCTCCCCTTCCCCCCCCCCCCCCCCCGCGGACGTTAATACAAGAGGACAAAATTTGCCCCTTATTTTGTGCATGTAGGGGCCCACTTAAAAAAAAATAACCCCCTCTTCCAAGAGTTTAAAATTCCCAAGGGGGTCACGCTAGACCAAAGTTAAGTCGTAGGGCCCAAAATTTGCAAAAACAAATTGCCAAAAAAAGACCCTAGGGTGCCCAAAATGGAAATTTTATAAACAAGGGCCCATGGGTGAACAATGCTTACATTAACCCCTAAAGGATGTTGGGGTATTGTATACGCTGGTAGTATCAGCATACAAGTGATGCTAAGGAGTGTAAAAGTGTGAATTTGGAGGGGAGATATTTTAATTGGGGTGCTTATCCATGCAATGTGCATATGGTGATTTTCAAGAGCATTTCCATCTGTAGTGGGATCATAAAAAAATTATGTATTTTTCTAGTGTACGTCTCCAAATACGTAGAGAACGCCCTTTGAGTAGCCATATCTTTTTTTCCGTGTCACATATTATTAAATAATTTTTTTTGTATATTTAGTTCCTATTCCAAGCTCCATTTCTCATATTTGAAGTTTCCATCAATACCATAGTCTTCGTGGTGAAATACCATCTGCAAGAACACTTGCAACCCGTTTTGGCATGCAACCTCCATTAGGGGTTAACGTCCGGGGGGGATTTAGAGTCGGGGTAGAAAAACCAGTTAAGGTAGGATGTCCTAGAACCACCCACATAAGAAATATGGCCTCATTTTAACAAGGTTATTTATGAGAAATATTTTTCGGTCATTTGGAAGAAGATTTCTCACGGAATGCACAAATTTTCGTAATTTAATTCCCAATATTAAAATTGATACAAATTTTCGAAGTGAAAAGTACTTCGTCATCCAAATCAGACCTCTAGGTTTCCCCATGTCCACATCATGTGGTACTAATTTTCACTCATAATGATACCCAAAACCACCAACTATTTCTTCGCAATGCTTGGCATGCCATTAGTCTACTTGAATAGTGAAATTGACGGTGTTGAGTCTCAACTGTGGTGGCCCCAAGAAAGGTCTACATGTCATAATTGGGGGAGGTGGTGGTTCTAGGACATCCTACCTTACTTCTGCTTAGATCTTTCAAGCAACGTGTGTGCAAAGAATTAAAAAATAAAAATAAAAATGGACTAGCGACGGAGTCCTTGCGACGACGACGACGACGCTCGTTGAGTGTCCGTCAGCTGAGCTAGTGCAGCTCTCTTTCGTAAATCCACAACAGTCCAGCGGAATTGCACCGCGGTGCTTGTTGTAGAGGCTCTTGCAACTCCAAGTCCGGTGAGAGTACATTTCTCCGCTTGAATTCCTGCATTAAGCTTTCAGTGTGCTTCATTAGGGTTGTTGTTCGTGGCGTCATAGGTCAGTTGTGGATCAGTCGATTGGATTTTCTCTTTCTTTTTGTTAGAATAATGCGTTGAGGAATAAGAATCTCCTCACCGATCCGTCGCGCCATTTCGAATTGTATCACAGGACCGGGATTGTTGCCATTTTCTCAGTGTTGAGGGTTTCAGGTGGAGAATTTCCTACAGCCATGGCAGCTGCATTGGCTGCGCAGCGAGCATGGTTGCCTTCGTACAATGGCGGGGAATCTTTTGCGACGACGACGACGACCTCCTCTCTGGTATTACCGTCCCGGAGAAGAACGACAGGGAAGTGCGCGATTCCACGCAGAAATAATGTGAGGGCGCAGGCTTCCGCTGTGACTTCTCCGACCTGCGCTCTCACAATTCCGCAGGTATTCGGGGCCATTACAATCTCCGCTCACTTTATGAAGTACTCTTTACATTTGGTATTGAAAAGGCAGGATTTAGGGTTTATTGTGTAGGAGTTATGGCCTACTGAGTGCTGAATTTTTGAGTCAGAAACAGCATGGGCTTTAAAGGGTTAACAGGGGCATGAAGAGGAATGTATGAATTATGCCAATATTAGATGTTTACACGAGGTCTACACACACTGATAGAATGGTTAATTGATGGGCTTTGTACAGGTTTTGGAGGAGCTCGTTCAAGGGACAGACTTGACTCAAGCCCAAACGAAAGAAGTGATGGAGACTCTCCTTGCTGATGCCAACCCTGCAGTTATCGGTGCTTTTCTGGCGCTTCTCCGAGCTAAGGGTGAGACATTAGATGAGGTATAAACTCCAGTCGATACTATGCTCAATGACACGCTTGGAATGGAGTTAGGGAGGGATGATGTTTTCTAAAAATTAAAAAAATTAAAATTAACAATTAAAAATTAAAAATTATAATCAATTAGTATATTAGAATTGTATTGATATCACTGGCATGCTTGCAGGTTACAGGGCTGGCGAGTGCAATGCTAGGTCGTGCGACACCGGTGCGAACTGTTCCAGGATCCCTGGACATCGTGGGAACTGGAGGCGATGGGCTTAACACCGTAAACATTTCCACGGGGTCCTGTATCCTGGCAGCAGCTTGTGGTGCGAAAGTTGCCAAGGTTAGTGTATTAACAGTCTCCACGACAGGCGCTTAACTTTTTGTCATTGGCTATGTTTTGTTTTTATTGATTTTAAAAAGTAAATTAATTGAGGACCTTAAAGTACACGTATTGGCTTTATGGTGAAATAATTTCCATGTATAGGTTCATTTTATTCTGACGTGCTCTCTTTATGTGGCAGCATGGATCTCGGTCAAGCTCGTCTGCTTGTGGAAGCGCAGATGTGCTCGAGACTCTTGGTGTTGCAATCGATCTAGGGCCTGAGGTAAGACTTTGCGTTTATGTTGTTCACATAATTTCGGTATGCATTCCATTTGTTTATCCGACTTTGTCCAGCAGCTTTTGGTACAATATACTCCCTCCCTCCCGCAAAAAGTCCATAATATCGACTTAAATTTTGTCCCAAATAAAACGATGATTTCCAACTGTACTCATTCACCGCCGGCAATTAAGCTTTGCACGTGCTTGACAACTCCTTCAAGGCATTGCAGACAATTTGGCACCTTAATCCATGGATTTTGATCATGCTGATCGTGGATTGTTGTCATGGATTTTGGTCATGTTTACACTTTCTGACAGTAAAAATAATCCCTCTATACTCACTTAATCCATGGATTTGCATCACAGTCAACATACTCCCTCTCATACTCCCTCTGTAATCATGGGATTAAGCTTAATCCATGGATTTCAGTGAAAACAAGGTCTTTTTGCGGGATGGAGGGAGTACCTGTTTTTGTGCACGCTTTATTTGCCTAACATCTCCACACTTCCTCTGTCATTCCATTTGCTTATAACCAGTAGTTTCATTGCGATTTTCATTTGGTGTATAGGGAGTGGCAAAGTGTGTGGAAGATGTTGGAGTTGGGTTCATGTTTGCTCCAAGATACCATCCAGCAATGAAAGCTGTAGCGCCCGTTCGTAAGTCTCTGAAAATCAAGACAGCTTTCAACATTCTTGGCCCGATGCTCAACCCTGCTCGTGCACCACACTCCATTGTTGGTGTTTATCATGAGAATCTGGTTAGTTTTACGGCCTTCTAATCTCAGAGGTCGTAGCAACCATTCAGATGCGTATCAGAAGCCTTTTCGGCTACAGAAGGGCCTTTTGAATCAACCAATATAAATTTAGTTGGTTTTCGTATTCCTCCGTCTGGAACTTGATCGTGCTATGCTTTAAAGTAGCGTGATGCTTCCTGGTCTGATATGACTCCTATGGAAAACTAGGTGCAAAGAATGGCTAAGATTCTACAGCATTTCGGCACAAAGCGGACACTGGTAGTTCATTGCCAGGGCTTGGATGAGATGAGTCCTCTTGGTAAGCTTCTCCCTCCAAGTTCTTGTTGGCCTGTATTTGTCTTGTTTTTTGCGTTTCCTACTTTATATGTTGGGCATGTCATCGTAGATGTTGGATACATTGTAATGTGGTAGAATGTTATGTTATGTTCCCCAATCGAATCAGTATTGGGGAGGGGGGGAGGGGTGGGGTTGAATGTTGTTTCTACTGCTAGATTCTTGGAGCTGACAATTTCTAGTGGTTGATTAGTTAGGTTTCATTTAGTGTCCAGGACATTCTGTCAAGTATTGTTGAGTCTTGTGAATGTGATTTAGTTGAACGGGCAATTGCTGGAAATTTGGTTACTAATGTGATGTTGGAACGTATTGTGAAGGGGGTGGACGCGTTCTGGAGGTGACACAGGATAAGATTCAAAGCTTTGTGTTTGATCCTTGTACTGCCTCTTATCCCTACTGTTACCATTTTTATTTCAAACTGTTTCAGCAATTCGCAGAGATTATGCCTTTAATTTTTTCCTTCCTTGGGCGTTGTGAATTGATACTAGATGTACGGGTCCTGCGTTGTTGTGTAGTGGACTTTGGAATAGCTAGATGCACAGTGGAAGACCTGAGAGGTGGAGACGCCGATTTTAATGCCAAGGCTTTGAGGGACGTCCTGGCTGGTCAACAGGGGGCCATAGCTGATTCTTTGGTGAGCACTTTTGATCTTTCATACTACCGGTAGTAGGAAATGATGCTTTGATCTAGGAGGATATGTTCTAGTCATTTTGAGATATTAGAAGAGCTCTAAACATATTTTATCGCAAAATTTTATTACTCAATAATGATACACATCTTGGTAAGTTGTTAATCATGATCATGCACGACAAGTTATTAAGTGAATATTGTTGTAAACGTTCTAGATTTTGAATGCTGGAGCGGGACTCATGGCTTGCGGAATAGTTCAAGATTTAGGTGAGGGTGTTTCTCTGGCACGAGATGTACAGCGATCAGGCAAAGCGAATACCGTGCTCGATGACTGGATAAAGCTTTCGCAAGTAAGATTCACTGGCCTCATCCTGTCTCTTACTGTTCCTTGAGTTCTAATGTCCTGAAGTATTTTATATCCTTATTTTGCAATGATGTTTCGTTCCTGTGGAGGAACATATTTATTGCTTCTCAAATTACTGGGAAGTAATAATGGCTAGCTCCCTTGTCAGCATGGCTTTCATGACACTATTTAAAAATTTTGAACCCGTAACATTGTAAACAGCCCTTGTTAAGCACCCTCTGGATTGGGATGGAAAGCAATCCCCAACGCCTTGTTTTGCAAAGTTGAGCTCAATTAGAGCAAGTGAAAGCTTCTCAAGCCAATGAACCATTGTCATTCACACGCCAGTATGCCAGAGCTTTAATTTAACTTGATTTGCTCTGATTTGGCATAACTTAGCTCTAAATATCTCATAGTTGGCATAGTTCTGAAAAGGTTCCATGTCACTACTAAAGAATGTTATGCCTCTTTGAGTTTTTTCATTAGACCAAACCTCATGGTACTATTGTTTTGTCCAGAAATTGAAAGCAGAAGAATCCCCGGAGTAATGCCGACCTTGGATCAATCTCATTATTTCAATGACTTGGACGAGGACAACCAGGTTACCATCCGAGGCAGTATGATTTCGATTGGAAAGGGAGCATAGGCGCAGTTTGATTGTGCAATTGAGATTTGTTAATCATTTGTAAAGCAGAAGCATCTCATTACATCCACGCACCAGTGTTCAATCACTCGATACGCATCCACGTTTTGATGTTACTTCCATTGAGCATTTTTGTCTTTACTGAGCCATTTGCATTACTAGTTTTCCTTGCAACAATCTCCAACTTTCTTAAGGTTCCCATTCGTTGCAGTATCTGAAGTCCGTCCACCAGGGCCACTCTTTTGAAGTGCCGTTTCCATCCTCTTTCCCCCAAAGAATATGTTCCAGCTGAACAAAATGTGTGCAATATCATAACTTAATTACGTTTGGACCCAGCGCAGTAACTATGCCAGCAATTTACGAGGAATGATTGTACCTAATTTGGCAACCTACTGTATACCTACTGATGTTTCTGAGTCTTGCATTTAGTGATCCTACGTCACGGTCTACATCAGCATGGATGATGAACTCTTCGTAACAGACGAGTCCATAAATCACTGAATAAAGACTTTCCCAGAAGAATTTCCAGAAATAGACAATGACAAGACAGTAGTCTGCCTGTATTTATATTTAGTTATTAGCACAGTTCAGCACAGTAAAAATCGAGTTTTGACCGAGGGAACGTGGACTGGAATTGGCTGGAAACTCATCATTGGGGACAGAATTGCCATGCGCGTTGAATCTTAGACGTGATGGAGTTGGCAATGTTGAATCGGATTGCAAGGACAGACTGCCTTGGAAGGGACAGCTGAAATTAAGTTTGAACTTTGAACTGGCCCAATTGCCCGAAGCTTCTCCTTTTTGATTTGGCACCTACTCTACCAGCCGGTCGGTCGGTCGGTCCCAGCTGACACAATGCATGGTGGACGGATTCCGTTCGTTTTAATCGGTAAGCCGTTGAATATGTTGACGCTGTGTTCTTCCTGAAAGCTTCGGTCCACTTGAGCGATCATTGCGTCACAGATCCTAGTTCAGCTTTCCTACTGCTGCTGCTCAGTTCTGATTCTGAGCGTCTGTTTTGTTGCCATCGTTGATTGGTACATAGGCCGGGTGGTTCTGGGCTATGGAGCTTCGGGCCCTGCTTCGCAAGGAAACCATTCTGGTCCGTCTTCAAGCGTTCCCCTTTGTCAATAGATCCACTTCTTCCCTCGCAGTTTAAACATTTGCAGATCGCTTCAACGAGTTGCTCCTGGAGTTCTTGAAACAGACAAGCTTCTAGTTGAGCAAGATCTGCTTGCAGTGATGTGGTGGAGTCGGTCGGAGGAGAGTGATGGAGGTCTTATCTCCTGTTGTGTATTGAGCATCCGGCTACAACGCAGGTTGATGGCCGTCTCAGTAGTTCTGGTATGACCCAATCAGCTCATTTGGTGTTCATTTCTTTTATAGACCTTGTACCGACTGTCTGTACCCTATTCTCAAAGAATTTGCAATTTAGGGTTGAGAATGAGGGACTGTTAGACTTCCTACCGAGAACGAGTGTCTGGTTGCCGTATGTTGCTGCGAGAAACTGGTAGACAATCCTGGTATATCAGCTTGGTGTTGATCTCTTGCAGTCATTTCTGTGGATATGGGATTCTTCGGTACCCCTTTTCTTTTAAAATTAATTTGCAATTTAGGGTAGATAATCGAGGATGAGGGACTGTTAGACTTCCTACCGAGAACAAGTGGCTGGTTGCTAGAATTTGGTAGACAATCCTTGTATGACCCAGTCAGCTCATTTGGTTTTCATTTCTGTACCGACTGTTTTGTACCCCTTTCTTATAAAGAGTTTGCAATTAGGGTTGATAATCGAGAATGAGGGACTGTTGGACTTTCTACCGAGAGCGAGTGTCTGGTTGCTGATAGAAACTTGTAGACAATCCTGGCACAGGTGCAGTGTCCATTGTTAAGGAATTGATGAACACTAGAGGGACATATATATATATATATATATATATATATATATATATATATATATATATATATATATATATATATATATATATATCTTTGCAACTTAATGCGGTTTTTCTGTCTTCAATGTTCTGAAGTTGTTTGTTTTTCAAATCAAGGTGTGATTAGCAGTTGCTGAAAAAAGCTACCGAACAAGTCTTCACCATTAGAAGAAGCTGCTACCGTTTGCAATGGAGGCGAATATTGAAGCGTACATTCTGCACCACTCGGAGCTGAAGATCGAGGATCTGTTAGCGTTTCCATTACAAGTGGCAGAGCAGGTACGCAAGGGGGTGGAGGAAGCGGACTCGTTCAGACAGGATTGTCTAAATCTTACAAGCAAAGTGGAGAAGTTGATCCAACTGCTTCGGCAAGCGGCTCGGTTTTCCACGTCCAATGCCGCAGGTCTGTAATAAATCAGCGAATTTCTTTCTGGCTATATATCGCCAACTTGCTATTATGTTGCTATAAGAAAAATTGGGTAAAAAAATAGAGTATATCGCCATAATCTTCCCTTATCATTGGTGTGTATAGCCAAGAACTCTATAGAAAGCTATGTATTTGTAGTAAATCGCCAAAAAATGCTTTCAATTTTCAAATCGCCAATGGGACTCCCTTGAAAGAATGAAAAAAAAAATCACTGCCAGGTCTGTATGAGCGGCCCACGCGGCGCATCATGCTGGAGGTTCTGAAAGCGTTGGAGCGAGCTTTGGGGCTGGTGAGGAAGTGCAGGAGGAGCGGGAGGCTGAAAAGGATGATGACCATCACCACCACCGCTGATTTTAAGAAAGTGAACCTGTGGCTGGAAAACTCCATAGGCGATGTCCAATGGTTGCTCAACATCTCCGCCAGTGGGGATGATCGTCCAGCTTTTGCAGGCTTGCCGCCCATTGCTTCCACTGACCCCATCCTGGCCCTGGTGTGGGAGCAAGTGTCCATTGTGCATGTGGGAACGCCGGAGGAGAAAGCAGATGGGGCTGAAGACTTGGGTAACTTGGCTAAGAGTGCCGAGCGCAACATCAAGATTATCATTGAGGAAGGAGGGGTTGCACCTTTGCTTCGGCTGCTCAAGGATGGGAACATTGCTGGTCAAGAGGCAGCTGCTCAAGCTCTCGGCCTTTTGGCAAGTGACAAGGAACGAGTCCGGCAATTGCGTGCTGAGGGTGCTAGCAGTGTCTTCATGCACATCTTGGCCAGTCATTCCACATCCATGAAAGTTCAGGTAACCCTTTCTCGCAACAGACTTTTTTTACTACTCTCCAATTTGGGCCTCATGTTCTGAGTAGGTCACTACAATGTTTTATATACATCTGTATCGTTGTATGCTTTCACAACATTATAATGTAAGATTGTTGTAAGGCTCTATTATCTTTACAATGCATTTTACAGTTCGTGATTTCATGCATCTTTCATCCTACTGGAGCTTCTCAAAGTTCATGCTTTCTAAACTGATCCACTCTGGAAAAAAAATCTGAATTATTTTTGGTGGGTACAATACAAGTGGACATAGTATCTGAGGGCTTTCTTTTGTCCAATTGTATTTTTCGTTTACAATGATCTTCACTGATTCTGGTGATATAGAATTTGGTCTTATCTGAATTATGATCAATCGAATTGGTTCTTTTAAAACCATGAATGAATTCTTGGTTTTTTAGGAGTTAGAATTCAATAAAGAAATGACTGCATATTTTGGTGGTTGCCTCACACAAATGTTGTTTGAGTTTCATCACAGCTGCAAGTTGCGCGTGTAGTTGCGAAGTTCAGTTCTCTGGATGAGGAAGCACAAGGGGAGCTTGCTTCGCAAGGGGCTATCAGGCTATTGGTGGCTCTTCTGGCGTATCAAACCAATGCAGTGGAGGGCATGGAGGGGCCAGCCAGCATTCACTCCATTGTAAGGACAAACATGATGCAGCTGCGAAGTACAGTGGGCAGAGGAAACGGGAACGCGCCGGACTCTCGGGTACAGCCTGTAGCAATGGCAGCTTCATCAGTGATGGCTCGAATGAGAAGCTCTGCCCCTTCAAGTATTCAAGAGAATAACAGTAACATTAATAACAATACTTCTTTCAGTGCAAGATTGAATGTGCCTCTGCGGCAAAGCAGCCGAGCGCATCGAGATTTGGAGGACCCTGCGGTTAGGCTTGGGCTGAAGGTGGAGGCTGCCCATGCGCTGTGGAAACTGGCAGCTGGACATGTCAAGAATTGCAAGCTCATCACCGACACACGTGCACTTCTGTGCTTCGCGAAGCTCATGAAACATAGTGGAGGGGACCTCAAGTACAACTCTGTGATGGCTGTCAAGGAAATCGCTGTCTGTGCAGGTCAAGACTCGGAGCTCCGCCGGGCCGCATTTAAGACGAACTCGCCATCAGCTAAAGCTGTAGTGGAACAACTCTTAATGCTGATTACAAGTGAGGATGGAGAACCCGAACTTCAGGTGCTGTACCATGACCTGGACCTCAATCTCAATGTCTTTATGCAGTATTACCATCACAAGGTTGTGAATTTGCTTGAAACCAAATCAAGTATAGTAGACATGCCAATGACCGCACAATTCCAATAGAAATGTAAGGTATTGCCCAATCACCGCACGCCGTGTGGTGAAGGGCTCCAAGTGAATTTCCGTTAAAAATCATACCCAATGTGTTTGACGTGCAATAAAATTTATTTTACAAAACATTTTTGAGTGTGATTTATTCAAGGTTAATCCCAACTTGACATACCACAATCTTTCAAAATTTGAGACGGTGTAAGTTTCTACATTGTCGTGGGGAAGGATTTGAGTATTGCTTGTGCGGTCATTGGCATGTCTACCTTAGCTAACTGGAATAAGTTACTAAATGCTCAAGTTGTGATAGTTAACAAATTTGCGCTAACTCCCGCTAACTTGCAATGAAATTACATTCATTTCCACCAGTTAACTCCCTGATTTTGAACAAGTAATCTGCCTGAGCTCATACCAATGGTTTGAAGTGCTAAATCCACTCACATCAACCTAGTAACAGCAGTTAGCTAACTTGACACCTTGACTTTCCTTTAGTTACCCTGCAAAATTCAGGCACACAGTAGGTTAGTTAACCCCTAAAGGACCAAGAAGCCCAAATTGGGCCTCATGTTTTTTATAGGTCCTATGTAGATTTCCTTCTATTCAAATTTATTTGTCTTTTGATCAACACATGCAATGTTCTTCACTGATTCCAGTGATATAAAATCTAGTCCTATCTGAATTATATTTTTTACAATATGATCAATTGAATTTGCCATTTTAAAACTATGAATCCTTGATCCTTTAAGGGTTAACTTCCTACCAGTTAATGAACCTTAACACCCCAGGTAGCTAATTAGGCACTACTTGGTGCGGGCGGGGCCTAAGAAATAATGGAGAGGGACAAACATTCATCAGGAATTTAGGACCACACGGATTTTAAACGATTTCCGTGCGACATCCGATATTTCATGGGTTTGTACATTTTTCACACAGATTGTGCACGGATTTTGCACTTTGTTAGATAACGAAAAGAGTGAATGTAGAAGCCATGTGGATTCAGTGCAGAATTAGCATGAAATCCGAACGGAATCCATGCAAAAAATGTACAAACCCATGAAATATCGAATGTCGCATGGAAATCGTTAAAAATCAGTGAGGTCCTAAATTCCTGATGATTGAACTGAAAGAGTCAGCTCGGGAATGGTTGACTGCACTAGGTGGTTGTTGGATATTTAGCAGTTTCAGTGATCAGCTTGACAGCAAAGGGGAGTTGCTACTCACAAAGTGGTTGATGGTTTGCAGATAGAATGTTGTAAAGCAATTGGGAGTTTGGCTCGAATCTTTCCTGCACCAGCTGAGGCGCCAATCAAGGCTCTCACCTCAGCATTAGCGAAGGTTGAAGCAAACCAGAATCAGGAGATTGTTGAAGTTGCCACGGAAGCTGCTGTTGCGCTCTCAAGGTTTGCCAGTGATGAAAACTACTTGCACTTGGAACACTCCAAAAACATTATTCAAGAAGGAGCGGTGGACGGAGCCGTTGTGCTTGCATTGAACTTCGGGTACTCAGATTCACAACTTGCTGCGCTTGAACTTCTTTGTTATCTCTCGTTGAATGTACCTGAGAGTGAAACCTTAGCAAAAGCCAATATTGTTCATGTCTTGAAGTCCACTATTCACGCCAGTCAGTTATCTCAGCTCTTTGCGAAACATGAGTCTGCTCGACCACTGATCAATGATGCCATTGCCAAACTTGAACTTTATCAGTTACGTAGCTCTAGTTTTAATATAGATATTGATTATCATTCTCCGTCCACAAATCGGTTGTTGGATTAGTCTCCTTAATCTTTTCTTTGAGATCATCAGCATCGTTTTAGTCGACAATGTACGTAGGAGCTTTTCTCCCCAAAAGTGTAGCATATACTGAGGCGGCTTGTGGGCCGTGTATACACTCAATTATTGAGGTAGGCAAGATAGCACTCTGGATCAACTCTTTATACATTTGAGCTGTTCATGTGAAAGTTAGCAAGGTTTTCAGGTTTTGGTGTCGTCACAGAAATGTAAATGTCCCACGTCATTATGTAGTATATAAAATGGGGCCAAACCCCAACATATCTCTACATTATGGGAACTGGTATTTTCTGTACTCTGTAGGCTCTTTCCTTCATATATTTGTGTAAATGAAAGAAGAGTTATTCATGTATTGGTTGAAACAGGACATGACTCATTGCAGAATTACTCATCCCAACAATGGGCATGATCTTTCCTTCTTTGATATGTGCAGGCTTCATCTGTGAATTGATTTTGTCAATTAAGCTAAGTCTTAGTTTTAAGCAAGGTTTTTTTTTGTCATTTATAACATGTCTTTGCTTGCACGACAATGTCATACTCAAAGGTGTCAATCGCATGGGGCCATAGGTTTTAGGGTTTAGGGTTTAGGTGTCAATCTCATGGGGCCATGGTGGGTGGTTGCTTGCATGACAAAATGTCATACTCAAAGGTGTCAATCTCATGGGGCCATAGGTTGGTGATGGAAAGTGTCTTCAGCCACGCGGATTGAATCACCGCACACACGTGGATTCATGCACATTTGTATACGCTATCATTATATGGGTCCATGAATATGGTTAATTTTTGCGCTCCTACATTCTATGGGTCCATGGGTAAGTGTTGGTAAGTGCCGGTAGCTGCCGAATTGTATGTGCACACGTATTTGTCATGCTGAAACCGCTATGTTAAATCCAGTAGAGTATGTTGTGTCAAAATCACTATGTTAGTATGTCGTGTCAAAATCACTGTTAGCATGTTGTGTCAAGATCAGAACTCTTTGCGTGCAAACTTCATTGACTCACTCTGATGGGGCCTTTTGCAGCAATTAATAACCTCCAGGAGTAGTTTAATAAATTGTAACGTGACAAAGTGGCAATCCGGGTCCAAATCATTGGAAGGAGCCTGTTACAGTGAGAATGAGGTATCTCTGAGCTTAATAGAAATGCTGGTCGCCAAGACCAGAGAAGCATACCCAAAAGACCCACAGCTGGTTTAGTTTGTCATGTGGGGTCTTCTCATGGGTCTTTTATCTTGTTTACACGGTCAGTATTTCTACTACACTACTTTTTGCTAATAGTGCGTGTGGTACTAATTCCAAAAACACACTCTATTTTGCAAAATAATGAAATTGGCAAGGGCTGAAATTTTTACTGAGTGGTTGAAATCTTCATTTCACAATGATTTTACATTTTAGTGTCACCTTCATTGATTACCCTCCCTTGCTATAAACCCTCCCTCACTATTAGCAAAAAGTAGTCTAGTGGCTCGTCACTCCAATTTCCTTTTAAATAGGTTGGTAAGATGTGACTCTAACATAATGCTAAGTTTGAGTTTGAGGCAACCATGTCATTATCTCATTGATTGGTCTGAAGAAGGTTAAAACGCAATCATCTTCCTTAGTAGAGGGTGTCAAGAATGGATAAATTTTGCTTTAGATATTAGTATCTAATTAGTATTAATCCTTGATGGTTGCTTCTCTAACCCTATCTATAATGATGAAGTTCTTTAGAGCCGGAAGAAAACGCTTTTTATGGTCTATGAAGAGTTTGGTTTTCTAGTTTCATTTACAAAGTTCTTTGGAGTTTACAAAACTCTTAGGGTTCAAGAAATGCTTAAACTCGCAAATGAAGCTCTTTAATATTGCTCACATTTGATGAATTGCTTTGGTTTGAACAAGAAGCTTCATCAAGGTTTTTTAGTTTTGAGTCTCTAAGAAATTATTGAAGATTTGATTGAACATTTCAAACTTATTCACAAAAATCATGTTCAATGTCAATCACAAAAAGCTATGACATTGTGTAACTCTTTGTCGGGCTCTTTGTAAGTGGAAAGACTAAATGACTACATTGTTGTTGTGATCAAATGTTGAGATAATCAATTCTATTAGTCATAGATTTTATCAATAACCATGACCAAGTGTTAGCCCTCACACCTTAACCCTTAATTGCATGAGCATCCATTTTTTGGACAATGTACAAATTTCATCCATGTTTTCTCATCCGTCGGGCACTTTTTACTACAGATTTTATGGGAAATGTGGGTTTTTTACTACAGATTTTATGGGAAGTTAGCTTCATGCGTGTGTGATCCGATTAGAAAGGGGATGATTTGTGAAAAAAATTATGCCTCATTTCAAGTTGTAGTGATTCACCCAAAATTTCAAAGATTTCAGTGTAAAAGTGCTCTTAAAAAAGTCAACTCATAAAATTAAGCAACCAAAAAATCTCCCAAAATCACTACACTTAGAGTATTACATTTCAGCCAATCACAACAAATTTCATGTACAAATTGTCAATATATTTTTTGTAATCAACTTACAAAAGAATTTTCAATTTTGATTTTCAAATTTTATACAAAAGTACTGGTGATAGCAATCATAGATCTAACCGTATAGATAGAATCTAAAATTCATAATGTACAACTTTTATTCATACATCAAGTTCAAAATATCCCTCTTAGTTGCATTTTTAATGCATCTTTGCAAAATTGCCAAATTTAGAGAGGGCTCTAGGCATTTAGGGTTAAGCTCTTTAATATTGCTCACATTTGATGAATTGCTTCACTGGAATTACCATAATCGAACCAACGTCCTCGTTGGTGCAAATAAGCACTGCTAAGGGGAATCAAACATGGATTAAGATGCCAGATTGTTTGCAATGCTCTGAAGTATGTATCAAGCACGCGCGAAGCCTAATTGTTAGCGGTAAATGAGTACATTTGGAAATCATGGTTTTATTTTGGGACAATTTATGTTGATATCATGGTCTTTTTGCAGGACGGATGGAGTAATATATATGGCATGCCACCTCACGACACTCTCATTACTTGGAAAGAATATGGCATTCTCAATGAAAGTGGGAATGACAAGTGGCAAACTCCTATGTAGTATTAAAGAACACTATTTCTCTTCACCTTTTGAATGAATTGTGGTAAAAAACATCAATTCTCCCCGAACACTATATAGCGTTCTTCATACCTTGTTGGATCACACCCTTTACACTATAGCAACATTGTAGAAAATTTTCTAATAATATAATTAAACTCTTCAACCTTCTTTGTTTGGCCCAGCTAAAGTTAAAGAAAATTCTCTGCGATTCCTCTAATCCCCTGACAGATGCTTGAGATTTAGAGGTGAACAATATGTTATGTAAGTACGCCATTCAATGTAGTGTTAAAACCCTCCTAGTCCTTAGGTCTCTATTTTTCTCATTCTCAAAATTTAACTTGTTTATTGTTTGTTCAATTATGAACTTCCTAGGAAATTCATATGCTATTAGAGTTAATCGAAAAGAGTGTCTCAAAGTAAGAGAAACCTTAAACTCACTTTAGACTCGTTTTGAGTTCAAAAAGACTGCAAAACTAGTCTATGGTGAGTTGAAGAATAATCTCAAGCAAGACCCCGCACCGCCTTGGAGCGTGGAACATATGACCTTCCCAAAGGTAGAAGAGAATTCCCACAAGTTCCCCCAAGCCAAGAGACCCAACCATAAGGACTATTCATGAACAATGAATGTCAAAAATTATAGTTACAGGAAGAGAACTTTACTTGAACTCCGCTCATGGAGTAGTTCTGTTTTCGGATAACTCTATTGATGTCAATAACACTTTTTACCATTACAATTGGAGTCCTTTTTGAATTTTGGCACACATGGAAACAAATAGATATGAAAATTAACATATGTCAAACTCCCTTCCAAGATCCTTCTAGATACCTTCCCTTTCAAAGCATCCACTAAAAAATAAAGTTGGAGTAAAGTTACAAATCTAGACATGAGTGCGCGCATATTCGCAACTCCATTATTTATGGCCAGGGACATTTTCAACCCTGGTAAAGCTTGAATATTTTGCCACGTGGGTCAGGCAGCTGATGCAAAGCACACCAGCATTTGAATAACTGAAGCTCAAATTAATAAACTTTTGTTTCAAAGTGCCATGTCCTCTTGTGATTGGTTCAGGGTGACGTGGACATCTCAAAATCAATTTCAGCACCAGGCTGTCGAATCTGACCCTCATGTATGCTATGAATACTTTCGAAAAAATTAAAATTAAAATCACCCATCCATCCAGAGTAGGACCACCTTTGATGTGTGCGTGCTGACTAAGTTCCAATGCATATGGTATGTGTGCATGTTGACTAAGTTGCCATGCATATGATATGCATGAGTAACCCATCAGGTGACATGCAATGGCTCAAGGGGTCTTGGATAAAAACTTAGAGCCTGAACACACCAAAAACCGGTTTGAAAGCCGTATCATCGCTGCGACCAGCGGGTAAGGTGCAAAACTGACACGTAGAAGTTAAACCTGACATGTCTCCTAGACCCGCGGTTTTAGGGTATGTTAACAATTGTGTTGACCACACTAGATGAAAAATTGGGAAGTAACATCCTTGTGACGGATGTTTTCTTCACAATATGTCATACAGACACTATGAGTTTTTTATTTTTTTTATTTTTTTTATTTTTTTTTATTTTTTATAATCCATAGTGCGCAGTTATCTAATACGTCCAGTGTGGCCTAATGGGTAAGAAACATCTTCAAAACCGTTCAAACCCACCACTGTGTGCCCAGGTTCTTAGATGTGCTATAAAATATGTATAACATTCTTTAGCAGCGCCACTGTTCACCCTTGGGAATCAGCATCGCACGCTAGAATCGTTGCAAGAATCAGAATCTTCTAAAGAATCAAAGCCATCTTTAGCTAAAGATGGCTTCGTAACTCAACAAACTTCTCGTTTTTATAATTTCTCTAGTAGTTTCTACATGTTACACATCATCAACTCATTGTTCAGATGTTGATTCTTTGCATAAGCAAAAGGGTGTAATACAGTACTAGCTAAAGAATGTTATATGTGCCTTATAACTTCTTTGAAGTTTATATTGAAAAAAATTGTTTTGTGTATTATGAAAATGGTTTCATGGGTTGTTAAGGATGATTGACATTGTTTACTTTGATTAGAGGATTACAAGAATTCACATAACTTCAACTCACATGACTTTTCATTCAATTTGTTCTTGCACTAAATTTCATATATGAAAAAAAAAAATAGTACAAATGTGTATTCATAGAATTATATTTAAAAGTTTATAAAATACTCCTTTCGTCCCACTAAAAACCCATGTTTTCCTTTGAACATTATAAAGGAAAACATAGGTTTCTAGTGGGGCAGAGGAGTAGTTTTTAATGTGTTTGAAGGAGAGAGAGGAATAACTCTAGTTCTTTTTGTGACGATTGACATACATTGTTCGTTTAATTTCCCATAATATTGCCTAAAAGATAATGATAGTGACTGAGAAACAACACACGGTCCCTATGAACTATAGGCATTATACTACTTAATAATAAAGCTTCTATTCAATATTTAACTTTTCTATTAAAATTAATGTGGTTTGAAAATTGTGTTTGTAGGAGTATAACATTGCATCTATAACTACTAATTTATTGTGTGTAAATATAGGTGTTTATCATTGATTTTAATAAGGTGAATGGTGGTTGAATACTTTCTACTTGTTTTTGGGTACGTTATATCTCGGGTTATATATACATGAAATATTAAATGGTAATTCCATTTAATGTTATTTTTATAAAGGACTTGAGTATTTTAAATTGTGTACATAATTAGGAGATATTTGATGTGTAAATATGTAGTTCCATAGGACTTAGCAGTGAGGACTATGAGTGGTTCTATCTTCAATCCTTGAAGTTTAGTATTGCAAAAGAGAAAGACACATTTTTTCATTATATACAATTACTTTGTTAAAATACTAATAATTACAAAACAAAAATACAATAAATTGAACTTTCGTGTTAACCTCTAAAGGACCGTGGGTTTTTCTTGTTTTTGAGCATCATTTTCACCTCTTTCTACCTCATTTTCTTTAGTAATTCTTTTTTGGCTCTTGATAACTAATACCAATTTGAACATTCAAAAAAAATTGAAGAATTTTTTGACCAATTTAACAATTTTTCCCATGTCTCCAAAGACAATAAAAAAATGTCGGAAAAAATTGTTATTTCATCTTTTCACTTCAAACGCTATAATTTGCAATATGTACAGTCAAGTTCTATGAATTTTTTACCAAGCATTCTATTGGTAGTTTAAAGCAAGATCCTACAGTCAAAGGTGCAAAAGGGTCATTTCTAAGGTTTATTTTAAGCCCTGCCCGCACTGCCCATTCTCCCAAAAAAAACCTTTTTCTCTTCATAACTTCCACTCACAAAGTCGGAATAAAAAAAATAGATTCCCATTTTTGTATCGACATACCAAATTCAGATAATATTTTTCAAAAAATCAGGATAAAAAATGACATCGTGGAAACTTGCCCGAACATTGAAATGTCATGCTTAGGGCACTTGGTCCTTCAGGGGTTAATGTTGGATGTGAATGTTGGTTTGTTGGACAATGCTTGGCCATGTAAGCTTACACAGGGAAAAAATTTAGGCATCTACGGGCTTAATCCCTAAAAAAGGGGTAAGGGCAAAACTTGGGGCAAAACCTAGATGTGTTATAAAATGTTACTTCTACAACTTTGATGAAGTTTGGTCCAAAAGAGAAAATGAGAAGCATGATGTTTGGTAATTATTTGTACAGTTAAACTTTCAAGAAAATCTTAAATACTTCTTTAATGAATTTAGGAGTATTTAAAGTCGAATACTCACCAAAATTACAATTTTCATTTTTAGAATTTGAAATTTGGGATGATTGGTTAAAACTAGACATTCTATTCTAAAATTCAAAAAAGATCTTTTTCAAAGGAGAGAACATCATTAGCTTCCTGAAATAATAAATTTTATAACACTAGGACAATATTGAAATCTTTGTCTTTGAAAAATTCTTCTCAATGGAGTTTAACCCCTAAATGACAGAGGGGGTAAGGGCCAAACCTAGATGTGTTATAAAATGTTACTTCTACAACTTTGATGAAGTTTGGTCCAAAAGAGAAAATGGGAAGCATGATTTTTAGTAATTATTTGTACTGTCAAACTTTCAAAAAATGTTTTAGACACTCATTTAATGAATTTTGAAGCATTTACCATTTAATATTCACCAAAAATTAGAATTAGAATTAGAATTTTTATTCTTAGAATTTGAAATTTGGTATGATTGGTTAAAACTAGACATTCTATTCTAAAATTAAAAAAAACAAAAATTTCAAAAGAGAGAACATCATTACTTTCCCGAAATAGAAAGGTTTATAACACTAGGACATTGTTGAGGTCTTTGATAAATTCCTTAGTGAACCTCAATAGGCATTTCATTTGCAATATTGAGGTTCACCATAGGCAATCACTACTGTTTGGGCTGCCACCAGAAAATGGTCGATCAGTCATTTAGGGGTTAACTCGGATTGACATGATTCAAATTGAGTTGAAAAGTAGACTTGATTTCCTATTTAATTTTTTAATTTTTAATTTTTTTAATTTTTTTAAATTTTTTTTCATCATTTGCAAGACATCAACTATAAAATGGTCGTTTGGTCACTTAGAAGTTAACCCTTAAACGTCAAGGTAAGCCCCATGAGCTTATTTAAAAGAGAATAATGAAGAAAAAAGTAGATTTTCTCAACCAAATCAAGCGTGGATTGGTGCGTTGGAAAGCTACTGAAAAAGCGATTTAGATTGCAAATTTGCGCCTCATTTGAGAGATTGTGGAATCATTGGTAAGCAATCAAAGTTATGAAATTGAACAGGTTTTTGAGGTTGGGGCAATTGAGGTGCCGCAGTGCTACAGTGCTGGCCAGTAGTGTCCCGCAGAGCCGTTTTTGGATTTTTTTCGTTTTTTTTTTTTTTTTTTTCCACCGAAAATTTAGATGTCTTCCGGGCTGCCCCGCCCATGCCCTCTTGACGTTTAAGGGTTAATATGGGACAGAGGGAGCAAGGTGTACCATTTCTTCTGACAAATTTGGTCCCCAAGTCACGGCAGTCCATTCTTCTGTCTGACCTGAACTCATATGCTTGTCGCCCGGAATTGCGAAGAAAACAAGAAAATGGTGCTGGTATGGCACACTTTACCGTCAGATATTTGCTTGAAGATGATTCTTCCACCAACTGGTTTGAAAATGGTGAATATGATACTGCTGATAACCAGATTTCGGGCGAGTGATAAGTTATGTACGCAGTACAACCAACCTGAAGATGCTACTGTAATGTCAATATCCCTTTGTCTTTTCTATGTTGCTCCACCGGGTGTCAATTGCCTACTCTTTGGGCGGCTGAAAATCGGACTCTGCATTTAAAAGAAATCTTCCCTAGGTCAAAACAATCATGAAAGTCTTTGTTGAAAACATTCTCTTACTAACGACGCAATTTTACGTATCCCACGAGGACGTTTGTAATCATAACGCTCACCTATCAAAGACTATCGTGAATAAAGAATCCGTTGGGTGGTAGTTTGTCTATTTGTGTTGGGGATGTTTGTATCATATATGTTGTTGGTACAACATGTAGAACCTTTTTACATCACACTAGTTAGAACTGCACATGTGGAAAGTGTATACACAACAACAAATATTGGAATATGATATTGGAGAGTGTGGTAATAATGAGTTTAGAGTTTAATAACAAAATGTTTAGAAAGTAAAAAAACTCTATGTTTGGAAATACAATTTTTTTTGGTCATATAGTTAGATAGCTAAATTCTATTACATTCATGTATAGAATGACTGTTATTTTATCTACAACGCAATATGTATACATTATTTCTAATTAACTAATTTGATCCTTCAAGACTAATGCATTTTGATCAAAATTACGTATGCAACTATATATGACTTTTACGGGTTTTTTTAACATGAGTTGTAAAGAAGGATTATAGTCAAGAATTAGGGCTAACTATTCATACAATTGGGTTTCCAAGAAATGTTCCAAATTATTTTGTTATACATATTTGAAAGAAAATTTATCAATATACATCCAAAAATACATATTTCAATTCAAATTTTGGTGTTATGGACTACAAGCATCTATACATTAAGGAGGATTGCTTTTTTTGTTTTGTTACGTTGAGATCTCTCCGACCGTGGGTTCGGCGGCTGTGTTCTTGGTATCGTCGGAAAGCTCTCGAGGAGGAGGGGTGCACGAAGTTTGTTTTGTTGCATTTAGACATACGGTGCAAAAGTTAAGGATTTTAAAAAGAAACTCTTTGTTATAAATTGAATTAAATATGATAAATGGAATATATGATTTTTGATATCATTCTTGGCATTGTTGGAAAGCTCTCGACGAGTATTGGTGCACAAAAGTTGTTACGTAGTTTTTGGACAGGTCTATGATGTGAAAGTTATGGATTTTTAATTGAATTTGTTGCCATAAATTGAATTAAATTATGAATTTATTATTCTAAAAACCAAAAAAAAAAAAAAAAAAAAAAAAAGGAAAAGCACATGGAACATGGGGAACACACGAGAACACGAGAAACACTAGGAACATGGGGAACACACCAGTACACAAGAATAAACAAGAATAAAAAAGAATATTTAACAAGAAAGGGAAAATTCAAAAAAAAATCATCGAGTTTTTGATGTTGAATTAAAATAAATCCAAATAAGATTTGGCACATTTTAAAAGGAATTCTTATTGTAAATATTATACTAAATTCAATGAACCTGTCTACATAACATTTTGGCATTGAACGACACTTGAAATTGGTTTTTTATATTTGTTGCAATTTTTTTTAATAGCATTATGTAGTATTGGAAGTTCCACTTTCCACAAAATGTCATAAGCCCTTTTATTCCTAGCACAAGTTTTTTTTATAAATTTTATAAATTTATAAATTTATAATTTCAATTTTTAATATTCCAAACAACAATCTAATGTTTGTGTTCTCATATAGTTTAATACGAAGGGAGGATGATCTAAAATTGACCCTTGAAATGAATAGAGTACATTCATTTTAAAGATTGATTTTGAGTGTTCTTACTTTAGTTTTCTACATGCTAGTGTTATATGTATGTTCTCCATAGTAGATGCAAGTTTTGATGTATTTTTTTTTTTTGGCTAGTTAATTACAACATGTAGAGAATGGTGAACTCTCACAACTACTATAGAACATGATTTTTTATTACATCATTCTAACACACCATTTTCAATAGTGTCAAAAGTCCCCGCAAAAGTCCCAATTATTCTTTTTTAATCTTGTTTTTGAACATTTTAAAAAAACTTGAAAACTAATTTTCTACATGTGAGTGTCGTGTACATACTCTTTATAGCAACTGGCAACATTTTGGTATTTTATTTTTGACTATCATCAATAGTAGAAAACCATAGCAATATGTGATTTATTAAGAATGTTATGAATGTTATGTTTGGGTTGTGATGTCTTACAAAGGTTATAAAACAAATCAATTATTTGGTAATTTTTTTGAGTTTTAATCCCCAAAAGGTGTACATTGCATTGCAAAAAAACACACATATTATGGTATTTATATAAAAATGATGTTTGAAAAAATAAATAATTTTTATTTTTATTTTTATTTTTATTGTGAGTAATTAATGATCAAGCAAATAGTTTGTCCTCAATCATGGGTGAATATTGTCAACACAAAAGATTTTGATCATGGTCATATCCGTCACTTTTGATGAGGAAAAGATGCATACCTTGAGGGGTTACAAATATAAATAAACATGCTTTTATTGCGCAAGAATATACGTTTCCAACTGCCCCATTGGTCTGAATCAACCCCACGAGCGAATCTCATCCAATCGCATCCAACTGAACGACTAATACGCTGGATGAATACTGTATATACGAATCGGTATACGGCAGCAAGGGTGGAAGAAGGAGGGCTGGCAAGCGTGGCCTGCCGAAGATGCAATTCTTTTTCAGCGATGGCGACGATGTTAAGTCAGTTGAGCTTGAGCGAACAAGTGTCTTTTTTTCAGATCGATCATTGCGTCACAGTCTTCTTTTTAATGCCGTTCTTTTGAGCCCGACATTAGCCTTTTCGGTGGTCTATCGAGTTCGCTATGGCGGAGCCAAGGTTTTTGTAGGAGCTAGGGCTGTTTATTCGATCAGTGCCATAGTCCTGTTTTCTATGCCGTTCATTCTAGCCCGACATTAGCGTTTCTCGATTTGATTCGAGCCCGCCATATGGCGGAGCCAAGATTTTTGTGCTTGGGAGGAGCTAGGTTTCTTTATTCGAGAGCCTGAGATCTGTTTCATCTGATTGTCTTTGCCGTTCTTTCTAGCCTGATATTAGCCTTTTTGGTGATTCGAGTCCGGAGGAGCTACAGTAGCGGTAATGAGTTTTGTAGAGCCTCGTTTGACCGGACCGGAAGCGTTCTTTGTTCTGGAATTTTCTGAAAAGAAAGATGAAATGTAGGAAGGTTTTTAGCGATAAGAGAAGGATAAGAGAGATTGACTACAGTTGTTGTGAAGACCTTTTGCTTTGTCAGAGGCTACAGGTTTGCCACCAGGACTGCTGCTGGGACCGGGCGGAGAGTTTTCTGAAGTTGTTCTGTCCTTGACGTGGAAGGTGTGGGATCGCCATCCTTACGTCATGTCGACCGTCTTCTTTCGGTGGAGACGCCCGCGTGATCGCGTACATAAGTTCCGGGTTTGGAAACACAGTCTCTTCTTCTACTAGCGCAGGAGATTTTGTTGAGCTAGTGTCGGCCATTTTTCTCTTACCGATTCCTGCTGCGGTGGCGCCCGACCGACGTCTTCCGTTGTCGGTAGGTAGGGTTTTGTTGCCTTTGCTGCCACTCTTTTTGTTCTCCTGTTGAAGATGGAAGTCGCTCCTACAAGCATGTCTTAGGTTCGTGAAAGCTATATGATTATCTTGCACTTTTACCTTGATTTTCAGTGAGTCATGCTCTCAAGTAGGTTACCGTGCAGAGGTTTTGAAATTTCGATTTTCGTTATGGTTTGAAGGACTTTCCGTAATTCTGATTTCTAAAATTTGCAAGGTGATCTGCGTAAAGAACGTCGAAGAGTATCGGATTTTACAACTGTCATGATCATTTTCTAGAGTGTATTGACGTACACTCAAGAATTTGGTATTATTGTTGATAGTGTTATATTTTTCGGTTATGGAAGGATAAGGAATAGTTAGCATTGACAGTGTAGTCTGTAAAAGTCACTCGGGTTTTTGATCATCCGTGGGTTGGTGTCCCGCAGTATTTCAAGCGCGCTTTTTTGTGAAGCTTGCTAACAGACAAACCAATTCATCGGCATCTCAATCAAGTTACACTTCCAGTTTTTTCAAGCTGTCATTGCTTTGTGATCCTGCAAGCGAAGGCTCAATTCTTGTTTCCACCAGTTCTCTGCCTAGATGCGGGTGAGTTGGAGTTCAATCATTGAAAAATGGAAGGTCTTTCGAAGATTGCCGAGGGTTCGTCCACACATTCTTCCCAAGCGACACGTGTTTCAAAGTTCCAAGAGGTTTCACAGTCCGGTTCCTTCAAGGTCGGGGTAGAGAAGAAATTAGAACATCGTAGGAACCAGGTGCACAAGTTATCTCATTCAGGAGGAAGCAACGGTCGTACTTTTGATTTAGAGGACATAGCTTCAGGATCGAACGGTTCTCATGTTACAAGCACAGATAGAGCATGTCGAGTGACACTGACAATAATTGCTGCGAAAGACTTGAAAAGAACTGCAACTGGGCCCGACGCCAGAGACCCTGTTTTCAAAGTTCGAGTGGAACAAGTATTGAGAAAATCAAAGGACATTAAGACTGGAATCAATCAGGTACCAACAGATGTATTAGCAGGAACTGTTTATGAAGTAGATTTGACGAATTTTTTTCTCTTACTGTTCACTGACTACCCTACTTCCATCTCCAACTGCTTGGTTTGGGCACACACAATGCTGACTGCTTGTCGAACCAAAACAGAGCATGTGCCACTGTTTGATGGTACAGTTTGACAAAGCAATGGCGGTTTATGAGATCCTTTTTAGCAGTCAAAATTTATTCTAAAGGAACTTCAGTGTTAATTTTGCGGTCAAGTTCATGATAATCCTGTTGGTGTATGTTGACGGCAGTCTGTTAATACGCTGCAGCTGATCTTACCCATGGTGAGTACCTGTGTAGAAGGCAAATTATTTAAATTACAAGGGAACTCTGGTTGGTTTGCCTGCAGGATGGAATCCTCAATGTGAACCAGAGTTTCACTTTTGATGTTAGGGAGTTGAAGAGTGCTCAAATAACACTTCAAGTTGTGGCAAGGGGAGTGCTTGGTATCGAAGAAGCCCTTGGACACATCAACAGTCTCTGTGTCCTTAACTTGCTTGAGGTAGGAAACCTGAGTGTTCCACCATTTTTCTTTTTCTTCTAGCAATTGTTTGGTTGTATCTCTCATTCTGAACAGTTAAAAGAGGGGACTTGGAAGCAAGCATTGTCATTTTAAATTTCTGATAGTAGTTGCATTCAGATCATCTGGTGCATATTTTACGTGAATTTTCTTTCATCCATTTTCCTCTTTTGTGGTTTGTAAGTATTTCTTTCGACAGAAAGTGGTGTTAACATTACGTTGAAACCTACCTTATCAGGAGCAAGGTGGCCGGAAGGATGTGGAAGCCAAGTGGTATGATCTCTACTCGAAGAGCGGTAATAGGGTTATGCCTGGAAAGCTGCAAATGCAAGTCATCGTTGGTATGGCAGAACCAGAGCAGACTATTTCAGCGTTCGTGGGCACCTGGAACGTTGGGAATGCTCGCCCTCCAGCAGATCTATCTCCTTGGCTACCTACTGACGCTTTTTTTGAGATCATCGCAATAGGAACTCAGGAATGTGATTATCCACCTCGAGCTCCATTCACAGAGTGCAGCAAGGACTGGACTCATACATTGAAAACGCACTTTGGTGAACGTTACAAGGTTGTTCATGCGACATCACGTGGGCAGATGCGACTTGTGGTTTTTGTCCGAGATGACGCTGAGAAGGCAATCTCTGAAGTTGATAATGACAGTGAGGCGACTGGAGTAGGTAATGTGATGGCGAACAAAGGAGGTGTGTGCATAGCGTTCAAATTCTGGGACACAGGTTTATGCTTCGTGAACTGCCACTTCGCTGCTCACGTTGGGCAGTGTGAGACACGCAACAGCAATTTTAGGCAGATCGCAATGTCAATGCGAGTTGGACTCGAAAGTATGGATTTACTCAGCCAGTTTCACCACATATTCTGGCTAGGAGACCTGAATTACAGGTTGGACTTTGGGAAACTGGAGCCTCAAGGGACGACTCCTGATCGGACCTTCTGGGCGACAATTGTGAAGCAAATTCATGCAAAAAGGTGGAAGGAGCTTCTCAAGTATGATGAGTTGCGGAAGGAGAAAGGGGCCTCACGGATACTTGCCGGTTTCAAGGAAGGAGAGATCACATTCCCTCCCACTTTCAAGATGCAAAGGGATTTTTTAGATCACTACG
This sequence comes from Pohlia nutans, assembly GCA_022496805.1. Lineage (NCBI taxonomy): Eukaryota > Viridiplantae > Streptophyta > Bryopsida > Bryales > Mniaceae > Pohlia > Pohlia nutans. Next base: position 26,561,328 of record CM040101.1, on the reverse strand, counting down.
ATCAAAAACGAATGCCTGCGTGGTGCGATCGTGTGTTGTGGAAGACTTTACAAGGATGCCATTCGTACCTCATTTCGTACTTTTCTGCCCCCAGCATCGTCACCAGTGATCACAAACCGGTGGGTGCAACTTACAAGCTGACGTCATATGCATTACCTTCGTCGACCATGATTCCCGTTGGCACCGATGAAGATGATAAGAGGTACAGTGCGTCCGTTTTTTCTCTCAGTCTGAATATATGGTATGGTTGCTGTCCAGTAGTCGCTCTGACTTCCATCAGTATATTATCATTCTCTAGAGCAAGTCAGTGACCCTGAAAGTGTAAGCTACTTTCCAGATAATGAATGGGGTCCGGCCTCTGGTGCCTTTCTGCTCCTTTATTTATCCTCCACCCTGAAGACGAACAAGTTGGGCCTATATTCACAGCATGTGTTGTGACTTAGTAATCAACTAGGACTCCATGCTCTTTAAAATTTCAAGGTTTTAAAGAGGTTCAACTTCTTCCTTTCAACCAACGTTTATGCCTACTAATGACATCATGTCGGCAAGTATTTGTGACCTAGACCTGCATTACTTCAGGGAACGTAGCCAGGTTACTGATTGCCTTGCTGTTGTACATTATTTTTTCAGGTGGCACATCCGGTTCACTTCACTGCGGGCTAAGAAACTGCGAGCCTCAAACATCAACGGTTTCTCCGATCCGTTCGTGTCGTTTGTAGGTCCCAACCTGTTACAAGAATTTCATTCAAAGGTGAAACACCAGACTTTGAATCCGGTATGGAATCCTTTTCAGGAGCTTCCTACACTGGTTTTGAGTACGTTTCCCCTGCAACGAGTGGACAAGGAGTACTTACTGGTACGAGTTCTTGACCACGATTCGGATGAAGATGCACTAGGATATGGAGTCATCCCCTTGGGTCAGTCTGTGGCCGCCTTCAAGAAAGGAGTCTTAGAGGTTGCGCATTTCAAGGTCAACCTTTCTCACCATGGTCTACCAGCTGGTACATTAGAAGGGGGCATGAAACTTACTTGGGAGAAAAACGTGATAAAAAAGAAAGGGTTGATTTCAGGAGACTTGTCTAGTCGAGGAACTAGCATCAGAGATTCTCTGAAAAAGAAAATATTTGTCCGAAGACAGCCCTAGTAACCTATACGAAACTCTGGAATCAAGTCTTTGCATAATTATTTATTTTCCTCAGACATCAACAATGAATTATGTCATACCCTTGACGACTCTGAAGGTACCTATGGATATTTTATCAGTGTCGATCGTCATGGAAGGGTTAGGGGCTAGAAAGGGTATTTGGAAGAGTTTCGTTAGCATGAAAAGTCTCAATTTGTAGGTGGAAAGCTTACAAAGAGCTCTGTCAAGGTTATTTGGATCACCTAAGTCCTGAATTAGCTAGCAACTCTACCAAGTTGATGGAAGCTGACAACCGGGGATGCATCCATTGCATTCGGAGCGTAAGTATTAATGTCACCATCCCGAAATCTTGCTTTCTTGTGTTGGTCTAGGTTTGGCTGGGTGCATGCATGATTGCCCACACAATATTTCTGTGGAGCACTGTCCGATCAGCATTCGCAGACTGAGATCATGGTTTTTAGAATATATCTGAAAGTAAACCTTAATCCTCAGCCACTAGACAGTGTTGCAAGAATATCTGGGAATGAAGGCGGGGCGAGCGGAGCAGTTAGCTTAATATGCAGTTGATCAGTGGATGGACCACTGCATGCAGCTGGTGTAACATAGGCGGGACTCTGATCCCGTTCTGGGTAATTATGTTGGTGCAACTTACTGATAAAGAGGTTAGCAACATTCTTTTCCGTTCTCTTTGTGATGAGGACTACATTAATTATGCCAAGTTCTAGTATCAATTAATGGTGTCCTTATGTACAGTACAGAAACTTAAGGCAGTTTTTTGAAAACAGGTCCAAATGAATAGTAATAGAACACAAGGTAGGTGAGTGCAGAGTGCTGTACTTTACGTGCTGGATTTTGTGGCATGAAGCCAGTTTTACTTTAGTCAAAGTACCAGTTGACATTCCATTGACGGAGATGTTCAAAGATTGAAAATACAGGCACATACTGTTGTTTGAGACGGTCGGAGGGATATTTGAGACGGTTCGAGGGTTTTGTGAGACTTCTTTTATTTTCTTCCATTGATAGGTGTAAATCCACGACCCAGTTTCTGGTTTTCCTACACTGAATATCATGGTTGTACTGTACAGTACATGATCTGCTCATTCTCTTTTCTTTTATCACTAATATCGGCTTGACAATCTCATCAGTGGCCAAGGCAGTTTGATTTAATGTTTGAGCATTTAGTGGCAGGCGTTGTTTGAGCCAACTAAGGGATCAGTTTTGCTCCTTTATTAGTTGGACTTCTTCTCATGTACTCCCTGCACTGAGCTACAGGATGCCAACCAGAATATATTCAAGCATTGTACACCACGTGCAAACTCAGCCAGTAACGCTGTTAGGCCCGGCTTCCATGTATGGGTGCGTATTTTATGAATCTTCAGTTGCAGAATCAAATATTACATGATTTCTAAGTTTGAGTAGAACAGCATCAGTATGCTCATAAATTTTTTCCTTGTTATCATACCAACCTACTAGGTTAGCCTGTGTTGGAGTTTGGCATGACAATTCCAGGGATGGAACCACGATCTTCCTTATATAATAGAGTATTCATGAATGGATTTAATTGAAATTGGTGGAATTTTAGTTGCCAGAAAAATCTATACATGAATCTTATCTAAATGTATTTCAGATTCCTTGATTCATTTTTCAAAAGGCTTTGAATCAACTAAGTATGTACAATGGGTCACCCGATATATTGTGTGCTCTCCATTTAAACGCTTTTCATCAATACTAACAAATTTTCCTTCACATAATTAATTTCATCTATTGCAATGGAATCCACTAAAGCGCTTTTGAAAAAACAACTAGTGATGTGGTCTCTAATGAATTTCATTTAAAGCAATTTTTGTACATTTTGGATGGGTCTGGTTTTATTTTCCTAAAATTCCTGCTAATCCATTTTTCAATTAATTTTTGCCAAACCTGATCATAAACTACGGCAGTCTTGAGTCATTTTCTAAATTTGCCAAATTTGTAAAACTATACAAATGTAACATATACAATCCTAAAGTATTAATGCCAAATGTAGTGTTCAGGGCAATGGTGTCTTGTTCAAGCATGCTCAATCAAAGGTCTCAAAAGAACACCATAGTTACTCTTAAAAAGGACAAGATCCTAAGACATTAGAGTTAACCAAAAAGAGTGTCTCAAAGTGGAAACTCACCTTGTTTTCACCTTAGACTCGTTTTAATTCAAATAGACTGCAAAACTAATCTCCAGTGAGTTGGAAAATAACCTAAAGCAAGGCCCTGTACCGTTCAAAAGAGTGGAACTCGTGACCTCTCCAATGTTAGAAGACAATTCCCACAAGTTCCCCCAAGCCTAAGAGAGCTGACCGAAGGACTATTCATGAACAATAGTGCTTGTCAAAATTTTCTATTATAAGGATGCAAACTCCACTAAAACTCCACTTCTGTTTTCGGTTAACTCTATTACATGTTCAGTTGACATATGGGCTCTAATGAAGTTATGATGTAAATATAAAATTTAATTAACTTTGTTTACATGGGTATATGATTTTTTTGGAGTAATAATTGGCTCAAAAGAGATACCAAAACTTGGAATGGCATCACTACTTAAAGATGAAAGTATATGTTTTGGATGACCATATTACATGCATCATAAATGCTTCTAGATCTTATAACTTCATCACTCCAAGAAGGATTGCTTTCTGCACTACCCAAAAATATGAAATAAGAAATTATATCCAACATCCAATAAGAATATTGCACAACCAAGCTATGCCTCCCAAACCGATATTGGTAAGGTTTTAATGCCAAAATTGTCAAAATAATGGACTACCACCAAAGTATAATGGCTATCTTAACATGAACTTGGGTATAAGCATGACTTGGTAAGTGTCTCACCATTGAAAATAGTGGTCTACAATAAGGAACTCATACACATGGCTAATACATTCAGTCTCAATAGATTTGACTCTTGTACCCAAAGTGTACCCAAAGTGTTCTCTCAATAGATTTGACTCTTGTACCCAAAGTGTTCTCTCTATCTTTATACTGATCTCCCAATAATCACACTATTACCTATGTTAAAGTGTTAAAAGTGAAGCAAATATCATGCCCCATTTTATGGAATATTTTGTATGGTGGAAAACCGAATCTGAAAAGATATTTTCAGAATATGACATTTTCAAAAGAAATAAATTATTCAACAGGCATGTATGTGTTAACCTGCTATGTGAGCACAGTACAGTCGACAGAATTCCCCCTTCGTTGTTGCAACAGATGGTGACTTTAACAATTTTCCCCGGGCAATCACATACTGAACTTCCAGACTTTGGGGACTCAATATCAAGATGTCCGCATCTGCACCTGCCTCCAATTTCCCTGCAAAACAACATCGGCACACAAGTCTGAATGCGCAGATGAAGACCCCAGTCTTGGCTTTAGGGTGCTCTTTGAAGATCCTCATAGATCATAGATCCTACGGAGTGGAGCAACATTTATGATGAGGCTGTGATTGAAGGATTCCCCTAGTTGTTGATCTCATTGACCTTTTGCTTTTAAATATACACTAGGGTCCTGGATAGGACTACGTCCCATTCAATACCCTGCAGAACGCCAGGTCCTCTACTACTGTTCCCAGAAATGAGAAAAACTGCATGACGTTTAAGGGTTAAGTAATACAGAGTACATGCTTGCTGAAAGACATTGTTTACTGATGTCAGAATTTTCTTCAGTTTGTAGTTGCTTGAGCACATCTAGAACGGAAAAGACAAGCGAATCTCCAACAGTGACAGAGAGGGAAGTGAAATTTACCTTTTGATTTGAACGACAGATGTGAGGCAGGGTTAATGGTGCTCAATTGCAGGGCATCCTCCAGTGGCCACTGGCCCTCCTGCACCAGGCGCCGTATGGTATTGAGATTGGCTTTGGGAGATGCAACCCTGTAGTCCACAAGCTGTCCTTTGGAGTCAAACTTCGGCAGAGATCCAAACGCATCCGACGAGAGGGAGACACTCTGGAGTGCCACCTTGCCAACCCGCTTGCTCCAATCCATCAATGCATTGTGTGAATCTCCTTCGCCTTCTTGATCGGACGTGAAATCCACTCGCCCTCCTTTGCTCACCCACTCCTCAGCCGCCTGTAATATATTCCCAAACCAAAAAAACAACTGATTTCTTGTTAGCAAATCAAAGAGGATTCCGATACACCAAAGAATGCATTATTTGGATACCATATTCAAAAGTCACAAGAGTTCAAAGTTTTATTGGTACGTGATCTAAAACTGACACAAGTTCTAATGTTGAAGTGGTATGCATCCTCAAAATCACATGTACTCATTGTGTAAACTCTTGGAGTGTTGCATTTAAGTGTCGCAAATAGGTGTGGTTACTTTACATCACTTGACAACGAAAGAAACAACCTAAGATAGGAAATCCATTTGCTTGGAAAGTCATCCATTTTAGTGCAAGTCCATGACAATGCCAGTGTCATCTAAACATGTGACTTGTAAGAAATAAATGAGATTACCTTGCCTCACTTTCTGGTTTGGCACTTCGAGTGCTGAAATATAATTTCCACGTAGGATTCACTTGGGTCTCAACCAATATGGAATGATACGTGAAAATTTGAATTATTTTATGGCAAACCAGAAAGTGAGGTATGGTAGTCCAACTTCTATCCTAGTCAAAGATGCTTCCATAAGACACAATAGTTATGGGTAGTCTAGGATTGTGCTTGGACCTTACTACTTCAAACTTCAGCAATTCATAACTTATTCATACGGTATCTAAAAAATACATAGATTAGTGTGTTGGAATCCTATAAAAAATGACGACAAGACCCCAACCAAAAAACAAGCCAGACCTTGAGAAGAGCAGGCCCGCGACCGGAGACGTGAGTGGGAATCATGTGCTTCAGAGGAATGGAACCCTTGCTTGCATTCACCACATCCCAAAGCGGTTGTAAGAGTGAATCTGCAGAGCCTGTGTGAAAGTGCACAATGCCTACCTTGCCGGACAGCATCCCTCCCAAGCGAGCATCTGTTACCAAGCCCAACAGCTCCTGCAATTGACAAAAACAAAAAAAGAACCAAAAAAAAGGTTGTTCGAGTAAAACCAAATGATACAAGTCTTCGTCCAGAGTCTGCCAATTGCCCTAAACCCTAAAGCCTAAACCCTAAAATGTCCGTGCCTGAAGGCAGGGCCACATTAAGCTGGAAAACTGCCGGGCACACCAAATGATATGTTTGCACCAAAAATAACTTGAATTCTGAAAATCTATCTGAAGTTGTTCAAACACGTAGTCAGATGCTCAAGCGTCAGTTATACCGATCTTAGTCAATCAACTCAACAGCTCCCCTAACTGGAGAATTATGTCAAGATCCTTGCAAACAGTGTCTTTGTCTCTCCAATTACCAAAATGAGATTTTCGCCCCTAGAGGACCAAGGATTTATGGATTAAAATGACAAATTCAATTAATCTCATGATCAAAAATATAATTCAAATGGGACCAAATTTATACCATCGGAATGAATGAAGAACAGTCAATGTGTTGGTCAAAGACAAATTAATTTAAACAAAAGGAACTGCACATAGAACCTACTAAAAAATGATAAAAATAATAATTGTGTGGCATGAACAGTAGGTTTTGAAGAGAAGACCTGGGTAGTGGGCCAGCTGCTGCGATGGTCACTGATGGCAATTTCACCGGCGCCAACGACCTCCTCAATGAGCTGCAAATCTCGAATCAAAGAGCCCGTGAGAGTGGGAGACGGCACCTGATAGCACCCGCTCCACATGTGCGCCGTGATGCCCTGGTGTTGCAGCGCAGCCACTTTCACACGCAGATTCTCGAGGCTGCACAATTCAGAGCATGCAATTTCGTAACCTCTTTTCGTGACAGTATATTAGACTACAGAGTGATTTTCAGCTCGAGTCGAGCTGAATGGTAGTTGAATATTACGCAGTTCGCGTGTAGCGTGTTATTAAAGGACATATCGAAGGCTGTCATTTCAGCTCGACTCGAGCTGAATTAACGTCAAGTTAAAATTTTAACGTGCCATAGCTCTCCCTCATCTCAAGGTAATAAAAGACTCTCAAGGTAGTTGATTAATCAGATTAATGAGCTGCCGAGGAAGTGTATGTTGATTCATAGGTTTTGATTGCTAGAAGTGCCGGTAATCATAGAAGCTTGTTTTTGAACAAGAAAAGGAACCTACTCACTGCAAAGTTTCTACAAGAATCTGCAAGATGTTGTGACAAAGTGCATTCCGATTAGTCTTTGCAAGAGCATTCACTCCAAATTGTTTTGAGCAGGAAAGAGTGACAGCTATTGCACCGAGATCGATTCTATGAGGTACAATCTCTACTGCAAAATTACAAATACGAGGGAAGGGTTTTACTATAATCAGTTTAATGAGCTACCGAGGAAGTGGATGTTGATTCCTAGGTTTTGATTCCTAGAAGTACCGGTAATCATGGAGGCTAGTTTTTGAACAAGAATAGGAACCTACTTACTTGTCACTGCAAAATTTCTAAAAGATATATGACAAAGTGCATTCCGCTTTCTCTTTGCAAGAACATTCACTCCAAATTGTTTTGCGCAAGAAAGAGTGACAGTTATTGCACTGAGATCGATTCCAAAATTGCAATCACGACCTCGGGAGGATTTTAATTACTAACCTTCGGGAAACGCAGTCGGTTCCCAGGACGCCAACAACGGTGGTGATCCCGGCGTCGAGAATCTCCGCGACGGTGGCTTCCGGGGTGCGGCTGGCAGGCCCATTCTCGCCGCCTCCGCCCGTGACGTGCACGTGGATGTCGATCAATCCGGGCACCACGAAGCCGCCCTGTGCATCCACCACCTGGACAGGCAGTCCTGTCAGATTGGCCACCGGGTAGCCGTCGTCCTCCGGCAGAATGGCGAGGATGGAACCCCCTCCCGTGAGAATTCGCGCCCTGCCCATGGGCCGGGGAGTGTACAGGTGCCCGTTCGTGATCAGCAGCATCGGCAACTCCGCTGCTGCGAAGCTTGTGCAGCAGCAGAAGACGAAGAAAAAGAGGAGGAGGAGGAGGGTGGTGGCCATCGCACGAGGGAAGGCGGCCCTCTTCCCATTCTCTGCAAATTGCTTGTCACCTCCGACGACACTCACACCGACAAGCCATGTGATTCAAATGAAGGAATCAAATGAAGAAGAAGACTCGGTGGTTCTTGAGACCTCAATTTTTGTCTTCTAGTGCCTTCCACCCAACCGATCCCCACATGGAAGTCCGCCCTAAGGGTAGGCTTCCATTGTGGGGATCGGTTGGGTGAAAGGCATTAGAAGACATTACAAGAAATGAAGTCTCAAGAATCATCCATATTCCACCCATTTCGATACAAATGAAATATATACTCTTGAGTTCTCATGGTTTCACCTATTTTGGTAGAGCTTCCTCCTTTTGAGGACCGGCCACCCATACATGAAAGCCTGGTCTAAGCCGTTCAGGTCCTTTTTCAACTCCAAATTCAAATGCGTTAGGGGTATGAGACTCTCAAATGCGGTTCAGATGTGTTGCATTCTATAATTCATGTTCACAACCACAAGATTCTCATTAAATTTGTTGCCTTCTACATGTAAATTGAAACCGTGAGATTTTGAGACTCCTTCAAAGAGATAAGGATCACGCCCTCGTTGCAAAAGATCGTTGCAAAGCTTGCATTTTGAAATTATGTGTTGACTAATTGGATTTTGTTTTTGGATCATCTTTGGACACTTCACAAGGTTGGTTGAGAAGGTTAATCATGAGGTATCAAATCAAATTTTTTGTTTGGGTAGAATGCGTTTAAACCTATAGTTTAATCCTTTAAGTGATGCGGTCATACCAAGGCTACTACACCAGATCCCATCATAACTCTGAAGTTAAGCGCCTTTGGGCCGGAATAGTATTGGGATAGGTGACCTCCCGGGAACTCCCGGTGCTGCATCCATTTTAAAGTCAATGGCCCTTTGTCCGATGGGCACTGGGTCATTGACATTACGAACATACACTTTATTCATGTCGCAAGAGACCGGAGTTTCTATCTATCTATCTTTAATCCTTTAATGTCCCGATTCAACATTGTTTTCAAAGATTCGTTATAAAATGTTTGATGAAAAAAAGGAGTTGATGTACAAAGCAATGTTGTAATGTCAATGTTAAGATCACATCTGTATGGTTGGATTTATCAAAAAAAAATTAATATTTTTTAATTAATTTTGCAAGGTTCTCTCTTGAAATTCAATTAAAATTCCCAAAAATATTTAAAAAAAAATTTGTAATGAAATTGGATTAACATGCACTACAAAAAGTTTTGGTTTCGATTATTTGATTCTACTTATTTTGGAAAATCATGTTTAAGGTCTCACTTTTTGAACTAAGAATGAAACTTGACATAAACCAATTGTATTGTTTTTCAAAAAATCACAATATCTTATTTTGAAGATCCATACAGTACAAATGGTAGTCAACTAGCACAAGAACCAAGGGAAATTTGGATGGATGAAAAACTCTACAGGATGTAGTGTTGAAAAAGGTTGCAATCTATTCGTCGTCCATTATATGGATGGAAGCACGTCAAAGGGTTAATTTGTTGTGTTTAGAAAATTAAACCCAAGAATATTTTTAGTTGATAAACAAAATAAGATTTATGAACAAAATTATAGAAATTAAAAATTAATAAAGAAATTGCATGAATTTTGAAAGTAAGATATCCCACTTTTATATATATATATATATAGTTTATTTTTTAATAAAAAAGATATAATAGATTGCATTCTAGAAGTCTCAATTATGTTCACCTATAGAAGCCTCTTATTGACTCATAAATGGATTACAAGTGGAAAATTTTAAGTTCTTTTTAGTGATGGTTGTTGAAAGCGCCTATATAACATTCATTGGGGGCTAGGTAGTTAGAAGGACATTCTCTCTTAATTTCTTGATAGAATAGCACTCTTCAACTTTGAGACCCACTATACGTTTGGGGCCTATTGTTGGTTTTATCTATAGTTTCCAAATTTCAACCAAAAGATAAATTTTTCTTTAGTTTATAACTCAATAAGAAAAAGCGAAAAATCCAAGTTAATGAAAGAAATATAGACCTTCAACTACTATTTTTTTAATATTTAATGATTAAAAAATACTTTCCTTGATCACTCAATTGCAAGTGAAAGTTGGTATTAGTAGACTTGGACATTTAACCCCTAAGCGCTCAAACGACCATTTTCTGGTCGCTGTCCAAATCTAACGGGTTGCTCGGAACAAAAATTATTTTTTTGAAAAATTAAAAAATATTTTAAAATACTACATAAGTCTACTTTCCAACTCAATTTGAATTATGGCAATCCAAGTTAAACTCCACCCGGGAGAATTTTTCAAAGTAGATCACCTCAACATTGTCTTAGTGTTATAAAATTTGCTATTTGGGGAAAGTAATGATGTTCCCTCCATCATTTCTTTTGCTTCTTCGAAGTTTACAATAGATAGCCCAACTTTAACCAATCATACTAAATTTTGAACTCTAAAATTGAAAATTATAATATATAGAAATTTTCAAAGGTTAATGCTTTTAAATTCATTAAAAAATGATCTAAAGTTATTTTTGGAAGTTTGACCATACGGATAATTTGTAGAGATGATACTCTACATTTTGTTTATTGAACCAAACTTCATCAAACATATGGAAGGCACATATTATAACACATCTATGTTTTGTCCAATACCCCTCGGGCTTTTAGAGGTTAAACAATCACACCAATAACATTAAATTGGATCATTTTCCATCATTTAATTGCGTTTCTTAAACTTATTAAAATCAAAATATAGTTGTAATCTTTGAAGTGCATGGTCTGACAGAGTAAGATTTGCAATTAATTAATTAGTTCAAGGCACACACATGCCACTTGTGAGTGTGTGGAGGGCCCAAAAATATTTTATTTTAGCCACATGTCAATGTGTGGAGGGGCAATAATATTTTTTTAATTTCAACCACGTGTCAATTGGTGGACGGTCCAACAATATTTTTATTTTAGACCAAACAATATTTACCAAACCCCAAGCTCTCTACATTGGCTCTCTTCACTTGCTCTCTTCTTCTCTCTTTCTTTTCATGATGGAGCAAGCGCTAAAACTTCACCTTGACATCCAATGTAAGAGATTCTTGTCAAAAACTAAGCCACACACAAGAAGGTGCGACTTGGAGCGCTTTCTAACTTCACATGGCCAAAATACGACACGAATGAATTTCTAATTCTGTCTTTATAACATCCCACACTGCATCAATACAAGAAGACTAAAATGTTCAAGAATGCATCAAACAATAAAGTTAGTTTTACTTGCAAGCCGACTTCTACAGAACAGAGAAAAGCGTCAACATCAAACATTCAACTTCAAACAAACAACATCAAGAAACTAATTAAACATTCAGCCTTTCTACTTAACCAAACCCTAATTCACTCACTGACATCTTTCTTGCTGAGAAGGACTTATTCATTCAATAGCACGATGTGCTCGTTTGCCACCTTGTATTGCCCAGTAATAACAAAAAGGAAAGACTCACACAAAGGGCACATCATACGCGATGAGAACCAAATATCCATGTTCCCATTTCTGTCATTCAAAGTCATTCTTTAAAAGAACTCAACAACGCATAGCGCTTCCTGCATTGCACTTCATTTCAGACCTCCACAATGACTACATCACAACAATTGTCCAAAGAAGTTAACAAAAAACTCCATCCCAATGGTCCTCACCAAAGTCTAATTACTCTTGCACTTCTCTAAGCACCATAGACGATGCCTTAAAAATAAAATTTAAACACAATCATCTCACATTACAAATAAACGATATAACATACCTGTTAACACCCTAATGAAATTGCAAAACTCTCACCAACTAGAACTCAACCCTCCCGATTCATGAATAAGAACGATCGCACGTTATAAAATCTCCATCAAACGCATGTGATCAATGGACGTACGGATTCACCAAACTCGTGACCGTGAGGTGGAAAGGAGGAGCTAGACGGTAATTGCGGCATTTTGTAGAGCACCAAATCTTTTTTGGCTACAGCGATCCAAAGACCCCAAGGCTGCAGGACGTTTGTATCGTATGGTGCACTAGAATTCTTGTTCATGTGCACTCTTTTGAGAATTTTAAGAATTTGAAAAATCCATATGACAAAGAGAAAAATAATTTTGTGAAATCTAAAGTGGTAAGATGGACAATACCAATAAGAAAGAAAAAAAAATTGATAGAAAATTAAAAATTTGGCATTGTACTTTAATGAAGGATGAAAACAAAGGGTAAACTAGTGCATTGTTGCAGTGCATAATATGCACTCTATATTCTAAAAGAAAAAAAGAACAGAGGCTTGTGGATGGAATTTTAAGCTATGAATTTTTCCAATGTTCAAATATGTGAAGAAATGCATCTTCCAATTTTTTCAAAGTCTTTTGAATTGATTAAAGTTTCAAATTATCAAATGTGTTATTTTTGGGAGGGATTAATTGTTTCTCTATTTGAAAAAACTTTTTTGATGGGATTCTTTGTTGAATGTACTTTAAAATGAAATTTTGCAGGTTGGCTTATTTTTAGATTTTAAAATATAGAATTAAACATGAACTATATTTACATTCAAAGTTTGATTATAAATTGGTAAAACAGTTATTATAATTGGGGGTTTTGATACTCAAAATCTTCAACATAAAATCATTTTAACATTCTAAAATTTTATTTTTTGAATAATATGAACATAATCTAGAAGTTGGTTCACTCATTTTTCATTGAATCATTGCTACATAATTTTCAAATTGGTTTGAAATTTAGCTTTTTAAACAAAATGCTCAGTGCACAAACATGTAATCAATTCATCAAAGGGAATTGGTGGACCGTACCATACAAACGCCTTACAACCAACTATCAAACTACTCAGGAAACACCTCGGGCCTTTGGGCGATGGCGATCGAGATAGAGAGCTTAGAATTCTACACTCTTTGAATTTTGGAATTGGAATTTCCCACTCTCTGAATGCCACGTACCCCCCTTTTCTACTCTCTGCCATCAGAAAATTGATTAATTGATTGCCCCAACACCAAAAAAATGAATTTTGGCGCATAGTTGTGAAAAACCCCTTTTGTGAAAAACCCCTTTTTGGGGTCATAGTGTCAAAGTGCGCACTTTGGGTATTCATTAATTAATTTCCTCATTGTAATTTAAGGATGCCACATGGACCCCCTTTTGAGAGTGCCACATGTCAAGACTAAATTTTGTGCCAAAATTGAAATTTTTCCAAAACAAATGAAACATTAAATTTTTTACAAATGAAACAATTTAATTCAAGCATTATCAAGCAAAACGAGTGTTCATCCCATGGGATCCGAACCCTTCCAACCACATCAAGCGATCAGTGTTGCCTTTCAACATGGATGATATTGCGAATTACCTAATGTTCTGTAATGGAACTCTCCAACGGAGCTTCAAATTTGTGTCATACTGTGAGCCCAAAATTCTCCCCAACCATGACCAACTTCTGTAGTTCTGTTTCAAAATCAGCATCAAATAAATCACTCAGTACACAATCAAGAATGAAATCCTTCAAAAACAATGAGATACCCCTCATGCCAATTAACTCACAACCAATCCTTGCTGATTTTCAAAATAAAGAAAAAAAGAAGGATAAAGATAAAGTAGATAGGGCATAGTGAACATATAATTTCAAAGGTGAAACTCACCCACAAATGATGAAAGTGTTGCACAACTGAAACTGAAAACTGATACCCAATAGGGGATGCAAACATAACATCTGTTTCTGTCTACTTGCACTTGTAATTTTAGCTATGCAATTGTGTCATTTGTCTCGAAATCTAACCCTGCACAATTCTCCACTCCAGCATCTCATTTCAAAGTACTAGCCCCTTGTCGAGATTTCAACTTGCATTTCCCAAATCACCTCCATTTTTCGAACTAACATCCCCTCATAGAATCCCAGACATAAGGCTATTCTAAACAAAATAAATGAATAAAAATACTCAAACAGATATCAATTGCAACAGGGTCCCTACACACATATAGGAACTCATCATCAGAGAGATGTAGTTCCCCAACACTTGATAAACTAAGTAAAGACTTTGCTCCCATGTTCAACAAAAACCCCTCAGAATACAAGATCCAGGATGCAGGAAAGATCAAACCCAGGACTCGGGGGGTGCACTGTACGAAACATGTACGAGTATACGTGAGTGCACAAAAGGGGTGTTAATTTGAACATTGCCGTATTACGTATACATACAATAAACACATTTAGAACTGAAAATATTCACGTATACTTACACTAAACATATATTCAAAACAAAATACATTTGTATACAAAAGTATTCTAGACATATAACCTCTCGTATACAGGGGGGTTTTAGAAGAGGTCATGAACGCACGTGATTCTCAAACATAATGTAGAGTGCACCCCCCGAGACCCAGGAACAAATTATCTCTCCGCTGCAGTACCAGAGTAAGCATGTACCAAAGAAAAAGAAGAAATTCAAGATCTCGCTGGAACCGTAAGTCGAGAATGTAGCAACAAGTACTCAACGTTTGAGATTGTAAAGACATGAAATTCACTGGACATACATGCAATTGCTCACCCACAATTGGATCCAAGATACTAATGATGTTCACTTATTTGAAAATTTTGAGGACATATGTGCTCGCATATGTGTTATCATACATTCAAGGAGATTTTGAGGACAATTAACCCAAATTGTAGGATTTTCTCAAAAAAAAAAAAAAAAAAAAAAAGTCAAAATGAATCAAAAGTATATCAAATATTGGACTACACTGATAAATTAATTGAAGATCAATCAGGATGTTGAATGTTTTGAGAAATTAGAATTTATAGTTGTTTGAAATTGCAAATATGATTCACTTATCTAAATGAATAAAATAAAAAACTATTTAAATGAATGAAATACTATTTAAATGGATAAAAAACCTGAAGTTATAGAAACTGGAATTTAGGATTCTATAAATAATTAAAGCCCCCTAAAAATAATAAATTTCATTATAGATGTGTTGAAACCAACGACCATGGGGTACAATATAGTAAGTTGCTACAAAATTATTGATGAATCCAAAATATTCTATTAAAAAAATTCTATGAAAAGTTAAAAAGCTAGCATAGATTGAGAATCTTGAAGAATATTCATGAATATTTCATTTTTCAAACCTTCTTTTAAAAAAAAAACTAAATATTCAACACAAAAATGTTGAACAACCTTGCCTACGGTATAGAAACTTAACCCTTAAACATCATTCCCTAATTTAGAAAGAAAAGAGTATTTTTTAGTTTTAACCTCAAATTATAAAAGTAGCTTACATTTTTAAGTAGGTACATACTATTCTTGTCATAGATGATGCTAGAGAAAATAAATTTATAAAACATCTCTCCATTGTTAACAATTCATGGTCAAAACTGAGAAAATCAAGCCCGTGGAGCTTGATTAGTCCTTTAACCTGTAAAGTCTGACTAAGAAGTCCAAATTGGGCCTCATGATATTTTTAGCAATTTTTTGTAGGTCTTATGTGGAATTTCGTTTGTTCAAATCTGTTTATTTTTTTATCAACAAATGCAATGTTATTCATTAATTCCGGTGGCATAAAATTTGGTTCCATCTGAATTATATTTTTCACAATATGATCAATTGAATCTGTCATTCGAATACCATGAATCCTTGGTCCTTTTAGGGTTAACAAATGTAGAGAAAACATAACACTTCCCTAGTTCCCTGTCTCACACAACACAACCTAACTTGGTGGTGACCGACTAGCTAGTCGGCCTGGCCGGTGTAGCAGGCGACGCTCATAACTTAACCAACATTGTTAAACGCACAATTTCAATGTATTCAGAATGTTAACCCTTAAACGTCAAAGTAAGCCCCATGGGGTTATTTATGAGAGAATAATGAAGAAAAAAGTGGATTTTCTCAACCAAATCAAGCGAGGATTGGTGCGTTGGAAAGCTACTGAAAAAGCGATCTAGATTCCAAATTTGCGCCTCATTTGGGAGATTGTGGAAACATTGGCAAGCAATCAAAGTTATCAAAATGAGCAAGAGTTGAGGTTGGCGCAACTGAGGTAGTTTTTTGAAAAGTGCCTCAGTGCTACAGTGCTGGCCAGCAGCGCCGTTTTTTTTTTCTTCCTTTTTCCTCCGAAAATTTAGATGCCTTCTGGACTGCCCCGCCCATGGCCTCTTGACGTTTAAGGGTTAATTAGCAAACCTGTCTGTGAGCAGGATCTGAAACATCCGGCCCGGTTTTGGGGCGGAGCTTGTACTGATCTCAGCATCCAGCTTCACTGCCAATGAATCACTGGCAGCACAAGTCCTCATGGTTTGGGGGCTCACGTCTTCAATTGCAGGTCTACCAGTTTCCACAGTCAAGTATATGCTCCGGATTCCTCGCCAAGCCGCCCATTTGCCATTCCTCTTGTCAATCGGCACTACTCTAACTTGGAGGAGATCGACTGATCCTATAGTGCAGACCTCCATTGACTGAAAGTTTGCCGAACTCAACGGCCTTCAGTTGTAAGAGTCAATGTTCCGGCCATCCAATTAACACGAATTCCGACATCTGAAGTTGGACCAGTCTTCCAAGTGACTTTCAGTTCGTGTTCAAGGATCCTGAATTTCAATTCGTGAAACATATATTCCAGTGTCCTGTGTACAAGGTAGGACTCCGGAGAATTCCCTGTACCATATCAACTTCTATATATAATTGCAGTTGCGGCTCACACAATCAGCAAGCGTTGTCATTGACATGCACCGGAAGTAACGCACCGGTTATATATCTGTATTCAGAGTACTTGGCCCTCCAGTTCTGCAGAGGGCGCGGGATCGATTCTCAGTTAGCACACATATCCATAGTTAGCACTGCGCTTAAACCAGAGGTGGCGCACCGGTCGACCGTACTCCGTAAAGGACAGGCCATTTTGTTCTTTATGCTAGGGGCGTAGTTTGTGGGGTTTTTATGACCCCATGGCGAGGAACTACATCTAAATTTTGAACCTGTTGACCATATCAACCTACGTGATTCCGAACAAATGCTTAGAAGAAACAGTTTGAACTATATCAAAACAGAAATAGGACGCTGCCGTGTGCAATTCCTAATGAAGACAACGTCGCCCCGGGATCATGCATGTCCGTTGCTCAACAAACTCTTAAATGCAAGAGGTGAAAGGAGCGGTTTTAACAACAAACCTCCAGATCTAAAAATAGCCAAAACTGAGTCAGATCTTCAAACCTTCGAACCTCCTCCGCTCGCAACACTCAGACACATCGTCACCTTCTCCTCTCAATAAAAATCGTAGATCAACACTCGAGACCCTACCGTCAACACACCGCCATCAACACGGAGACGCTGCTCAACACTGCTTGCTTACAGTGGCCGGATGATTTTCACTCGTCCCCCTCTGCTTTCGATTTACAGCGCTCTGTTCATCCGCATTCATCCGCATTTGCGGCGCCTCTCCCGGAGCGTATCTTCCATTTTCCAGGACCCCAGGCGCAGGTAATTTTGGGGTCATAGTTGTATAGACACTAAAAAGTTAAGTCAAATTTATCATTATGAACTTCAAATTCTTTGCAAATTTTTTCACCTTCGATTTAGATGAGTACCTCTCTAGTCCCAAGGCATGTTCGCCACAAATAATATTCTGCTTGCAATTATCATGTTTATTTGTTTTTGAAAAATATTATATATATATATATATATATATATATATATATATATATATATATATATATATTTATTTATATAACCTTTCAATTAAAATAATTATTCAACAAACATGGGTTGAACTTGCATAACATTCTATAATATCATTTTGATATATCATACCCAATAGTATCAAGAGCCCCAACTATTCATTTAGAGTTTTATTGATTCTTGCTTTTGTAATTTTAAGCAAACTCTAAGATTATAAATTAATTGATTTCTACCATTGACTGTGTCCCTAGCTTTTTTGGGCTTAAAAACATCATTGCTTTTGATGTGTTTCAGGTCTAAATGTAAGTGAGGTATAGAAATCTCAACCATACAATCTTGTAGTATACATGTTGTAGATGATGTGGATCAAACTTGAAGTCATTTGGCCATATAGATTGCAAGATCATAATGTTTTAGTGTTGAAAATTAAAGGATGTTGAGATTTTCCTAGCAACACATTAGAGGTGAAATTCGATTTCTAAACCTACTCAAATGAAAAAACTTTAAACTATAAAGTGGTTTAAAATAATCATATGAACACATTGGTACCAAAAAATTTCATGCAAAAGATTTGATGTGCCCTAATATGGCCTTGTAAAGTCAAAAAGTAGCTCAAAAAGTGATCCATTTAACCCAAAAACCAAAAAGTGTCCAAAAAGACCCATGCACTAAAATGACTCTCAAACATTTAGAACAACTTAGATTGATATAATAAATTTACCATTATAACTAGACTTCAAGGGGAATCTAACCCAACAATTTCTTTTATTGAAAACAAACATTGGATGAAGGAGAAACAAGCCTCCAAAGTTACAGCCATCAAAATGCACAAAAACTGTTCAAAATTAAGACTGGTGCACTAAAATGATTTCCAAAAATTCATTACATCTGGGATTGATATGAAATTTTTACCACACAAACTAAACATCATAGAGTTATCCGTAAAGTCCATTAAAATTTGAAGAAGATACCACAAATTTTGTTTTATTACACTCTATTTGTTCACTCCAAATAGTTAAAAGGTGTGGAAGATCTTGGTGGTCTATCATTATTACACTACTAGAAAATCCAACTGTTCTGTTGATTCGGTCGCGTTGATGCAGGACACTTTTTTGTTGATTTGGACAGAAATCTGTTGATTTGGACAAAAACGCGACCATATCAACGCAACCAAATCAACAGAACAGTTGGATTTTCTAGTAGTGTTAGGTGTGTAAGAGTTTGGTGGTCTTCAAAAGTTTTTTAGCACCAAGAAAGGAGCTAAAAAAACTTTTGAAGACCACCAAACTCTTTTATACCAAGATAGACCACCAAGATCTTCCAATGATATGCCACTTAACTATTTGGAGTGAACAAATAAGAGTGTGATAAAGAAATATTCTCTTTAGATTCTTCAAATTCAAGGTGACTTTACAAATAGCTCTCATGAGGGGGGTTTTTTGAAAATTTCATGGAATTCGAACACTATGCAAAAGTTACAGCTCTTCAAAGGTGAAAGCAACCCAAAAAAAGTTCAAAATACGAACATCGAGACGGTTAGGGCTTAGAACAAAGTATGACTCACAATAATTGTAAAATTAGGGCTATCAAAATTTTGCAACTATTTAGAAATTAGACTCAAATCTCGGAACTAAAACTAACTACTTGTACTCACAATTGTTAGTTTGAGAATCACATTGGATATGATTTAGAAAGTAAAATGAAAATCTTGCATCCACACTCTCAAAATTTGACACCCCTATTACCGTTTCAAACCTTGAAATTTTGAAGTAGAAGAGTTGGTAATAGGGTAACATGGTGATAGGGAGGCATTGAAAATAGGCTCTCGACTACCCAATCCTCGGGTTGTCCGTGGCCATGGACTCCCCACGTTATCTCACCTCTGCCGCGCTCTTTCAACACACTCACTGCCTGATTTCAATCGGCAACAGAAGGATTGTAGCACTTGGTTTCGCACGTTGTGATTTTTCCAGCAGCTGGATTATATTAAATTAGATTCTTAGGTTTTGATCGAAGAGTGTCAGTGCTTGAATTCATTTGCTGCTTGGCAAGCTTGACAGTGGCAATTAGAGATGGCAATTAGCGTGGGATGGAGTTCTTGTTCTTTGGTTGTCAATTGCGGACTCACCAGACTGTCCATGGACAGCCGGCGCTTACAGTGCAGGCCTACTCTTCGAGCTAGCGCTCAAGACAATTCCGACAATGTGAGTTCCGATCATTTTATTATTTTTAATCATTTTTGTATTTCGTAAAAATCATGTGTGTTATCTTTCGATTTTTTCTAAGAAAAGTTCATGAATCCCAAAACGTTTGAAGTTAGTATTAAGTCCTCAAGAAGAATGTTGATTCCCTCAGATTGAATTTAGGGCAAGCACACCTAAAGCGCCGAGTACGCTCGTACCTTCTCTAAAACGACATTCTGGAATATGCTCCACATTTGTCATTGACTGTAGCACATTTTTCACACATTCAAATTATAGTGCGAATTGAACTGACCTAATTTTTATTGATAGTTATTAGCAATTGCAAGGAGATTGTAGTACACCTTAGTTGGATACTGTATGCAAAAATTTTAAGGTTTTTTTGTTGATGACGTAACATCGACAGTGTTTTGTGTACAATCTCAAGATCAATATGCACGATTTTAGGTTATGAAAGATTTTAGGGTGTTGCATTTAGGTACATGCTGCAATTAAGTACCTCCACCTGACCACAAAAATTTGCTGACCACAGATGAATGACTTGGGAGTTAGCGGATGATTGTGTTATTGCGTTTTTCTAATGTTGACATGCTTCAATATTCCAATTGTATCGCTGTTCAAGTAGACTACTGTCCACGTTAATTAGCTACGTGATTGTTGCGTTTTAATTTTGAAAATTAATTGTTTTAACGTCGCTGTTTACGAAACGCGGGACTGTAATTCTTCTTTTTCATTTGGAAATGATGATAGTGCATCGATTGACTTAAAATCAGGAATTTTTCCATTAACATGTATATTACCCTGGGACTAGGTCTTCTTTTTGTCTCCATATGATCACAATGGCGGTTTTATGCAGAATCACTAGGTTTCTTTTAGGTTAATTTTGAGTCTCTTCTACGTATGAAATTATTAGGTATTTTTACTCCAATTTACTCTCATGCATGGTCTAATGCACATAGGTACTATTAAATTTCAATGACTTCTAGGCACAGATCAACCTAGTATTTCAATGTTGGTGTTTCTTGCACTAGATGAGCCTCCTCTGCATTTACAACTTAGGTTTTTGGTTCCATACAACAGGGACACTGTTACCTTTTGCTTTGTGGTCTCTTGTAGCACTGTAATTTAACAGAATCAGGATCACGTGGTCTGCGCAGGGTGCTTCAACTACTTCTACAAGTGAGAAGGAGGATTTAAATGCCAAGGTACTTTTTAGTGCACCCGTTTGAATCAAGAGCCAAACATCATGCTGATTTGCTAGAATAAGGATGATAAAAACTCAGTTTTTGAATGTCCACTTTCATGATAGACTGTCTTGCATACAGATATCTAGCAACTGACGACCTCACTAAATTTCTGCATTCAGTATTAATGGTCATATTTTTTTATTGGCTTAATTTCTCAATATTTGGAAAAGGGCTCTCGACTAGGAACCGGAGCATTTTGAGATGCCCGTTTGGAACTGGAGTGGTTTGAGACATTCATCTGAAATCTTTGAGCTATACCTGTCCTGAGGGCTTCAGAAAAGGCCTCTCAACTAGGAACTAGAGCAATTTGAGACACTCACTTGAAATGTCTATACCTGTTCTAAGTTTTAGAGCTCTTGAGGTTTCAATTTGGCAACTAAAACCCTATCTGAGCACTTGACAGTTGTAATTTTCAGCACTTGAATGTCGCAT
This sequence comes from Pohlia nutans, assembly GCA_022496805.1. Lineage (NCBI taxonomy): Eukaryota > Viridiplantae > Streptophyta > Bryopsida > Bryales > Mniaceae > Pohlia > Pohlia nutans. The sequence goes on along the minus strand of CM040101.1, from coordinate 26,539,569 downwards.
TTTGGCACACTAACATTTGCCAAAACAAAGAATTTATTCAATTTTTGACTCCAAGGAGTAGCGTTCGAAACAGGCTCTAGAGATTTGATCTGGAGGATTTCTTTTAGATGCCAAGTGTAGGATGAGGCCAGTGAGAGTAGCATGTTTGAGTATTATTCTGATAGGTAGAGAAGGGCCAAGGATTCAACTGTGATGATTGTTCCAGTTGGCAGCTGCAGAGGCAGAGGCAGAGGCGCTGCGCAAGGAGCTGGCGGCTCGTAAGGGCAGTCCAGGTGCAATCCAAGACCTTTCAAAACTGAAACCAGCCGCTCCAGAAAAGCGTATTGATGGCACTGGCTACAGAGAAACCCTGTTCTCCGGCCCGGGCAAAACCACTGGTATGGACATATCTGTATATTTTCCAAACCTTGTATATCAAAAACGTCAATTTTGTTATTATATTGACGTTATTCAGAGTGCCAAAATTGTACGAAGCTCTAACTAGGACTGATAGATTTAAGTTTCAGATGCTTGTTTGGAAAAGTGTCAATGTTGTGAATTTCTGCCAATATAATGAAATCGATGTTTAAATGTCTGATGGATCATGGCTTTCAAGAACGTAGATTGTTGGCCAATACGTGAGTCAGAAGTAGTGTTTGCTAAGATGGTCATATTTATTACATTGGTGAAATTTCACTAAGTTGGTGCACTTGGAAAAGGGCTGTCAACTTGGAACCGGAGTGGGTTGAGACGCTCATCTGAAATCTCAGATCTATAACCATTCTAGATTTTAAAGCTCTAAAGTTTTAGTTGGACAGCTGAAAACCCGTCTGAGCACTTTGAAAGTCTTAATTGTCAGCACAATTTGGTACACTGAACTTTGTCAAAATAACAAATATGTGGTTTGAGGTGATACCAATACCTCGATGGTATTGGTATGAATAATGGTATGTAGGCAAGTAGGCGTGATTTGTATGTTTACATCTCACACATGGAAAAAATGGAATATAATTTTGGACATGACATAGTTCATAATGCCAAATGTCAGTTTGTTATGGCTAAAGATCAAGTGGCCATGGTCAAAGTCTAAATAGCCAAAGTCAAAAGACAATGCCTATTTTGCCGAGTGTCAAAATTTTGTCCTATTAGTGTATGATGAAAATACATTTTCTTTGATCCAAGCTCCATCAAGCGTTTGTTGGCTCTGTCTGGAGTCTGGACAGAAGGGGATGAGGCCTTGCGTTGACAAAAGCTACATCATTCTACAGTGAATTTGAAACAGTTGGTGCTTGAAAAGCGAGCCAGTGCTACAGGAAAAGAGCCTCTCATAGTGTAGCTGCTTGTTCATGTGCTACTGGGTGACGTAAAGATACTAACGAGGACGTTAATTGATTTTTACAGGGAGACCGGAGCAGCAACCTAGTAAGTGGGGTTTGTCGGAAGCAGAGCTATTTTTATCGAAAGGTGCACCAACAGAAGGAAGTGGCCTTGGAATTGAGGCTATGGAAGCTGGTTCTGAAGAAATCGTTACACGACGTCTAGTTATTGGAGTTGGTGTCACCGCTCTAGCTGTTGGATTGGCTAACGTACGCTCTTATCCTATAACACTCAGTCGTCTGTCGTTTTCATTGCCACATGGCACATTGTGGTTGGAAAAGAGGAGTAAAATCTAGAATCATACTCCCTCTGTACCAAAAAAAGCTTCCGGAACCACTATTCATTTTGTCCCAGATTAAAGCTTACGGTTTGCTCAAACTTCAAGGAAATCTGAATAAACATTTTTCTTCCAATTATGAGCTACCCCACCAAATTACGAAATGACACCACCTTGTTATATTCCCCCTTGCCATGAATTATGATTTTCCTTCAACCGGAAGCTTTCTTTGGGACACAGGAGTAATCCCGTCCCCGTACTCTCAGAGAATTATAGTTCTCCAATATCTGATGGTCCTGATCAATGATGGACGGGTATTGGTCAAAGACATTGGTCTGAATTTGAATTTGAGATGCCCACAGGTTGGGTTAGGGGAAGAACTCAAATCTAACAGTGGTCTACATTCTAAAAATCTATGACTAATACCCGTCCATAATTGGTTCTGATTTAGTATGGAGGAGAGGGTTATGTCCAATAATCGTCTCAGTTTCCTGACCCTTGACTGGTTCAAGGACTGGTTATCTCAAGTTATCTTTCGTGCGCAGTGTCTGAGCTACACATTCTATGATTAGGTCACAAGTGGTTCTTGTTTCGTTTCTAGGATGCTCTTGGATAATCTGAACTTCAATGATACATTCAGTGCATGCTAAAAGGCGTTTTGTCAGCTGTTACACGATTTAAGCAAATCTCGCTGGTGACTGCAGCTCAAGTTTCCAACTGGAAGACCCTCCAAACCTTTATTCCTGTATGTAGTTTCTATTCTTCAGCTCCAACGGATACTAAAATCGTTAGAAGATTCTGCAGCAGGTTAGATTTCTTCTCTTCTCACTTCTTTGGCTTGGTTTTCATCAATTGATGAAAGTTTTGACAGTATTGTGAAAAATTCATTATAAGAAAACTTTGCAGATTTGGTTTTTTAGTTGACCATCCATGTGTACGTCAAATATCATGCACTTTTCAATATTCAGAGCCTGCCACCAAGTTGATTTTTTATCACGCAGTACATCTGTCATCATGCAAAGGCAAAATTCTCTAGGAGTTGTGTGATAGTGAATTATGGAACTTAGAGTCTTGGGGGCCAAGTTACTCTGGGATTTCTTCTAATGTTCATGCATGGACTCTGACCTGCTCATGGATGTTCGGCTGCAGAGGTTGATGTAGTAAAAAGTGAACTGAGGAAAGCTGGCACATCTGGAGAAATTAAAAACAACTTGCTAAGGTGTGTTTCGGACATTCACCTGCGAAGTCTTGGATCATAGCTAGCTGTCGTTTCTAAGATCATTTGTGTGCAGAATTGATAATTCATATCCTTGTGTAGAAACCACTGAATTGTTTACGCTGTTTAATTCTGCAGTGCGGCAGCGTGGTTAGATGGGGAGGATGCAGAGAAGGCATCCAAACTTTCATTTGAAATATATGAATACGTCGATCAGGTACTCCTTAGAATAGGAAAAATTCTATAATTTGATTCAGAACCATCAACTCACTAATTCGATTTGAAGTAACAATAATTGGGTCTCCTTTTACCCGGCGCTGTTTGCAATTTTCTCAACTCTTAAAGGACCAAGATTTCATGGTTTTAAAAAACCGTTTGTGGAAAATTGTGAAAAATATAATTCAAACGGGGCTAAAAATTTTATGACCAGAAATCAGTGAAGAACTCGGAAAAAAGACAAGTAAAAATCAAACAAAAGAACGTCCCCATATGACCCACCCAAAAGTGCTTTGATGATGTTGCCCAATTTGGGCCTTTTGGACCTTTAGGGGTTAAGCAGCAGCTTTTAATAAAGTCTGACGTTAAGCTCTCAGTAGTCAATGCCTGTCCTTTTATGGTTACCTTCGGACATCTGGCTGGATCTTATTGCGAATATGTTCTCTTCAATAACACCATCTTCTTTTCTGAAACAGGCGGATTACAGTAGGTATTTTGAGAATTTGGGAGAACCCAATGCTGTGCAACAGTAAGTGTCGTGGTTCTCTGACCTTCAGCAGTTCCATAGTTTACATGAAGCAAATCTGAAGAAAATCTTAGTGATGATGAATTTGATTTTTCGGCAAAACTCATATTATTTTGACTGAGTATATTCGTTATCCCGGTCGAGCCATTTCTCATGTGTTCACTTCTGTTGCATGCAGGATGGAATTTCTCAAGTTCTGTTTGCAGTCAATAAAGGTGAGACTAGATCAGGAAACCATATGATTATGTATGGATATTATAGGACACAGACCTTTTTGAACAAATCTCTCGATTTATGTTTCCGAAATGTGACAAACATTTACTAACACGTAAATCTTGAACAGGCCGCTCGGAAAAAGGTTGATGAATTTTTGGCGCTGATACCCAAAGAAGCACTGGAGGCTGCTGCATCAACATTTGCCCGGTAATTTGGCTGCAATCATGGAGCGAAAGCGGCTAGGAGAGAAAGTCAAAAGGCATATGTAATTGTCAGATTCATTTGCACAGAATGTCAAACCGTATTGTGCATGACGTGTATACACGAAAGCTTTAATTGCTGCTTACATAGTTTTGTGATGTAATATAAGGTTTCCCTGAGTGGTTGCAAGAAACTGCACGCCTTCAATATAACCGACAGTAGATTCCTCTCGTACCTCGATCTTTTTGCCTCTGGCCATGCATGCGTTATGACATTCACCACAAAGAAACAAAAAGAAGTTCAGAATTCACCGGGAAAGTGGGAAAACAGGGAGAAAGCGGCAGCCGTCTGATAACAGAACGCTGACCTGATCTACAAGTGCTGCTCATTTTTCAAACTGGGGAGCATTTGGTGGCGGCCAACAAGTTAACATGTAAGTTGTTGTGTACATCATCTCTGGCCAGCCTGTATCAACTGAATATCTATGGATCATGCAGTACTAGCTTTTTCTCTGAATTTTAATACAAAATAGTTTTTCCTTTTTCTTAGAACACTTTCCTAAGTTATTGCCGAAAGAGGTCCCCCCAGCCATGAATTATCATCGCAGACCTGGGGCCTACAGCTTTTTGCTTGCAGAAACCCACTTCATGGCAGCGGGGTACGAACCGCCATTGCTGTTTGTGCCCCAAATTGGAAATTTTAAATTAAAATCATGGAGCTTGTCAGCCAGTGGCCAGATACGGAGGCTGATTCGGAGACTGATTGAGCGATACGCTGTTCATCCAAATTATTGGAACTCTAACTTATACGTGCAGTCGATGTACATATACACCCGGGCGACTAGCAAGGCCCAAGGCAATTGCATCCTTGTTTTGTCTGTCTGAGCCGGTGAGGTGGTCACATGGGTTCACTGTCGGAACCCAGGTCACGTACACTGAAATCCTGAAGCTTTGTAGGTGAACCAAGATCAGTGAGTGAGGTCATGCTTGCTGTTTCTACAGACCGAGATTTCAAACTTTCAATGAGTGTACCTGGCTTGACTTGAGTCTGCAGGTTCACATTCGGCTACCTCTTGCCAACTGGAAACTGACGGGACGACCTTTCTTACAATGTCAATTCCAGTGTCACTCTCGCATTGATTGGAGATCTCGTCAGAAGAGGATATCCAGTAGCTCATTTATTCTCAGCCCTTAGATCACCCAAGTAGATCACCCAAATTTGGACGTTCTTCGCATTATGTCCATTCCGTTAATCTGGTGACATACACTCATCCCATCTTTCGGGTAGTAGTACTCACATGTGGGATGGCAGTTCTGGCAAGTCAATGAGGTGTTGAACAGCTAGTCCGTACATCATAGATTATTATCACCGACAGCCAATAGATTTGGTCCAGATCGATCTGTGTACACATATCGATTAGCAAGTCACGATTCAAGTCATGCCTAACACTGGTGGTCCTGTGTATGCAGTGCAGCTCGATTCTCGCCCACGGTACTGTTAAACCCAGAGAATAATTGATTGACTGTTTGGTACCACCTAGGGCAGTGGGATCGACACTTTAATATTCATTTTTTCTTGTTTTCGGCCATTGATATAAAGTGCGGGCAAAAATCGGGCACTTGGAGAATTCGATCAATCATGGGGCAGCTGAGGAGCGCAGCCATGATCTTCACACTGGTGTTTATGAGCCTCGTGGTGTGGACCAAAGCGCAAGGTCCGATTCCGGCTGCAGACATCCCCACGCAGTGCAACAGTGTAGAACGGTGCTGCATGCCCACGCCATACACCGGCACACCAGGGATCCGTCAGTTCGAGCTCAACGAAATCTCATCTTCGTCATGGAGAGTCCGGCGGCCCGCGCACTTGCTGCGGAATTGGGAAGTTGCAAGGCTAGAGAAAGCCTACGCGTTGATTCGAGCACTGCTAGATTCAGACCCGCGTTCCTTGCTGAACCAGATGAACATTCACTGCTTGTACTGCGACAACGCGCTCTACTACCCCGGCCAGGAGTACCCTCTGGAGATTCACGACAGCTGGTTCTTCCTCCCCTGGCACCGCATGTTTCTCTACTGGCACGAGCGGATCCTCGCCAAAGTACTGGAGGATGATAGTTTCGCCTTGCCGTTCTGGGCGTGGGACAGCACTGAAACCACGGACCCGTTGCCGAACACCATGCCCGTGATGTACGCGGATCCAAGCTCGTCGCTGTGGAATTTGAACCGGAATAACTGCTCGTACCCGCCGTTCCTGATCGATCTAGACAACCGCGGCGGCGGGTGCAACAACAAGACGGAGGACTTTATACGCGTGCAGAACGAACGATTGATATACTCCCAGCTCGTCACCGGCGCGCCCACCACTGCGCTGATGTAAGATCATAAAAAATTTAGGCTTAAAAATATCAGCACTATACTTTGACTGAATCTCGTTGGTTGCATATCTTCTTAACCCCTGAGTATTTTCTGTAGTGTAGGAAAATTGGAGGTCCCCCTGCTGGAAAGCATCTGTTTGTGTGAAAATGGCTTCAGTTTGACACGATCGACACTGTTGGTCTTGTAGAATAGAACAAGAGCTTTAGAATGACGTATTGCAATCAGAAAACCGAGGTAAAATGAGAAAATGCCACCGTGATGCAGATGGCCATATTGGGCGTTTTAGACGCTCAGGGGTTAATGAATGAAGGTCTGCTAATTCTCTCAAATATGGAGATTGATGTACATATCAGGTTCGAAATCCTGTATTGGTATTAATGGTTGTCAGTTATGTAGGTTTTACATGATGCTAAAGGATTGGATTTTTTTGGGTGCTTTGTAGGTATGGATTGCCGTATTACTTCGGTGACTATGGCGGCAAAGGGCCTGGCACGTTCGAGGACTCGCCTCATGGGCCTGTGCATGCGTGGGTGGGCGACCCGAACGCGCAGCCGCCGCTGCTGCCGCTCGACGACATGGGCAACTTCGGGCGCGCCGCGTTCGATCCCATTTTCTACCCGCATCACGCCAACATGGACCGCGTGTGGGAGATCTGGCACGGGCTCCCTGGCGGTGTGAGAACCATCCCCAATGACGCTGCATTCAATGCCTCGCAGTTCACGTTCTACGACGAGAATGCCAATCTCGTCAAGATGAACGTCTCGCAGGCTCTGGACATCACTCTCCTCAGGTTCGATCGCCTGCATTCACTCATCGCCATATATAATTGTTGTTGGATTCTGTAATAAATGGAGAGTGTACTAACCTGCCACCTCACTTTGTAAGAGAGATACTCTGCCATTTGCAGAAATGCCTGTCCTTTGCATACGCAGCTACTGGATGAAGATATATATTCTGCTTACTCCATGCATAGTACATATATGTCAGGATTTATTGTGCAGCTGCCAATGGTTTAGCCCTTGCAGTAAAGATTCGTTACACTTCTTGTGCAGCTACTGACATTCTTCATTCTATTCATTGTTAGAGCCTCATCAAGCAAGTTACTTTTGACTAGAGATCAATGTAATATCTTACTAGCTGAGTATGTGGAAGTATTGTGTAGGAAAAAAAAATTACATCTTCAATTAAAAGTTTAAACCCTAAACTAATTTGCTTTCGGCTTTGAAGACTGTATGGTCGCACTTGGTGTTATGAGTGGTGTTAACAACGGTCTTAGGAACGAACTGAGGTACACAGGTTCACTTTGCTAATACCACTCCTACTACCAAAACATACCTGTAGCCCTAAGTATATTCCTATTTAAGTTTCTTAATGTTCATCATGAAAATCAACACAAATCCTTGCAAAGCGGTCAGTGGTGAATTTCAATGAGATTCGAAGGAACAAATCACCACTTACCTTCTATTGGTCTTATGTTAAATTCCATGTGTTAAAAAACGTTTCTTTCTTTTTAGAACATTAACCCCTTCGCTGTCTTCATTTCACATAGGTCCAAATCTGTCAGAGAGTGCGATGTATCGCCCAAAAAGAAAAACCGGCGTAGTGATGGATTCTAGTTTTTGAATACTGTACAGCTATGATAGTTTTATGGTGCTCTAGCTACGTTAAATAGAGACGGAACTTAAATCCAACAATGTCGTTGTATAATTGCAGTGATCTAAGTCATATTTGGGAAACTTACTGTGATGGATGGCAGGTACAAGTACGAGTATTTACCGGCGCCGTGGGTGACGAACGGAGTGAGCGCAGGGGAAGAGAACACGGTCCCGCAGTGCAACCCGATGACAGAGTCCGCGGTGAAAGCGCTGATCAGCAACACGTCGAAGCACACGAAGTCGCAGGTGCTAGGCGAGACGCCGATCACGTTCCGCGTCACGCGACCGAAGAAATCTTCTCAGGGCACGGAGATTCTGGAGATTTCGGGCATCCGCATCCCGAACGCCACGGCGCGCGCGCTCTGGAAGGCGTACGTGTTCTACCCGCAGGCCACAGCTGCGGACGGGCCCGCGTGTCCCGAGCACGCGGGCACGTTCAGCTTCCTGCCGCACGTCGGGCAGGCCGAGTACAACCCCAAGCGCGTGTGGCGCATGGCCGTCGGGCCCAAGCTGGTCCAGCTCGGGAAAGACTACGTCAAGAGCCTGGTCGTCACGCTGGTGCAGACCACCGCGCCGCCCGGCCAGAACATCACCTTCACCGGCGCTAAGATTTTCTACGACTTGAGCCCCCGCGTCACAATCTAGCCACACCCATTCAATTTTCACACTAGGAATGGCCTCAGAACTCTGTCGATCTGAGCACCTGCTCTGGATCAGTACTTGTGTGCTGCGACATCGATCGATCAGAGCCTGTCTGCATGATTCTTTTGAGGTAGGGATTTGGTTACTGTCTTTCTAGCAGTCGATCGATCAACTGATGCCCTGCTATACTGGAGTGAAGCTTCTGGAGTACGTGAAGCTTCAGCTAGTGTGGAGCCTGGCAAGGTGGGATGTAGTTGATAGTTTAATTGCAGGATTCTTGATTCTTTATTTGCCATCGTTTATTTTCCATAAACATTCTACGGCAGTTTTAGAGCTTACGTAGCTAAGTTAAAACTGCACGTACCCTGTAGATTGCTTGAACATTCTACAGCAGTTTTAGAGCTTACCTAGCTAAGTTATAACTCCAAGATTGCTTAAAATAATTGGGATTCTCTGGACATCAAAGGTTACTCTTGCGTGAGATTTGTCGTATTTTAATGACATTCATTTTGTCTCATATGCTCTCGATTTAATTTTTTAATTTTTTAACTTTGAAAAATGAAAACAGAGAGAGGAAAACAGTAAGTTCGCGGCTGAGCAATGAGCATTGTGAAAGAGTAAGGTGTTGCTTTGCGGGGTGTAAGTTGCATGTCGGAGCAAAAAGATAATTATCATTCTTAATTAATTGAATCAATGGTTCGAGAATTCAACCTCAATAACATTAATTGTCTCTTTTTGCGACACTTTATAAAGTGAGTGACAATAGGATTCCTACAAGCCATGCGCGTGAAAATTGTGTTTCTCTAGATTAGCCAGAACGTTATTAATCTTAGTAGCGTTGAACTTCTCTTTGTCGAAGATGATGCCATTGCGAGCACACTAGATCCTCCACAAGATGGTTGAACGAAGAACAAAGAGCAATACAATTGCCACGTAACAATTTTTTAAGACATTCTTAGGGATGAATCCAATAGGCTCTGTGTAATGTTATGATATTATGATTGGGTTGATTTATATTGCATAAAGTATGAAGTCTTGTTATTGATGAAAGATAGTAAAGGAAGTTTTGGACAAGTTTTGCTTCTCAAATTCACTCTTTTGATACTTTTTGAAAATTTGGCTTTTTGAGCTGTCAGGGTGCAACCATACAAGGATGCAAGCATACAAAAAAAGTGTACGGTAGTTTAGAAATAGTACTTTATTGTTATAAGAAGAAAAAATAAAATAATAAATTTGGTGCCAAATACTTAATCTTATATCCATGTGTCAAAAACTCAAACAAGTTATCAAGTTTCAAAATTTGTGCCAACAAGATATATATTTTTCATTGTCACATTCTTTTCAAAAGGATGCTCAAATATTATGGTGAGGCATTTGAGCAAGGGGGACCTGGGGTGATGTCCCGGGCCTTGCAAGAGACATAGTGGGGAAACCAAGAATTGTTCTGAACAAACATCAAGTAATAGTATTTTGTATGAGGCTAAGATGGGGGTGTGCCATACATAGTGGGGAACCTTGTAACAATACACACCGACAGGTTCATAGAACACAGGAATTAAAATTGTGAGTCAAAAGTTATGGCTCTTCAAAGTTGGCAATGTCTCGGAACGCATAAATTGGAATTGAGGGCAAGGCTCATGGTAAGTTCCAATGAAACCCTCAATCAAGTGGGTCATGTTATATATTGTTGGAAAACTAAAAAAAAAGAGCTCTTTAGATTGCTAAGGTTCATAAAGAACTAGAAGGAAGGCTTACAAGTTAAAGCACAACAAAAGAGGGAAGAACCCGAAACACTACTTCCTAAAGGCCTGAATCTTTAAGAGGCCATAACTTCCTCAATACGGGTTGGAATGAGAAAAGTGAATTAGCATTGTTATTATTCAAGAGTAGTTTACAAAAGTTGGCTTGCACTTTCTATTTGAATAAGTAAGCTAGAAATTATGTTGGTTAGATGTTCGGGAGCTCCTTGAAGGACAATTTCAAAACTAAGTTAAGGAAATAGATGGTTTTCCAAAACAAAGCATATCTAGGAAGTGTCCTAGACGGCTAGACCAAGAAGATAGGGGGCCTTGATGAAGACTGCATAGGGTACTATGAGGAAGGATGGTCTCCCTCCTTATTTCGTCATTGTACCAAGGTGAGCTATGGTGGCTTCTAAAAAATGAGGTTAGTGTTGGAGCTTCACTTCTGCACTTTTTGTATGTAAGGCACTAGTTGTACATTGACACCGATTAGAAGATGTTCCGCTTTACACTAAGTCACTACCATTTAAATGTCTTGAGTAGTGAATTTTGAATCGTCAGTCTTATAGTGAGATTGCTAAAAGCTTAGTGGGGGATTTGGCATCAACTAAGGGCGGTTGATGTTGGTGGCGAGTAGCTAGTGCCATCATCAAACATTTGTACATTGTAGAAGTTTTGCCCTATATTATCAAATGACATACCCTGATTGTTTTGTGGAAGCTAAGTGAGAGTCATGGGGTGTCAAAATAAGGACAAATATGGGAGCTAATATTGTGGGTGTGGCATGTACAATGTTAGCAAGTCGTATCCGCTATCACTAAGGAAGTGAAGCACCATTCATATACATAAATAAACTTTACTAAGAACAAAAAAGGGAGTGACGGGCGGGACAAAACTCACAAAAGGATGGTTGGTACCAGTAGCGATTAGTATTGTCACTGGGCATTTTTGAACGTTAGTGGAGGTTTTGTCCAATGTCATTGAACAAGTGAACAACATGTCCAATTGTCTTATAGAAGTTAAGTGTGAAAATCACTGGGAATTGAAACTTGGGACTGGTACATAAAGTATTAGCATTGTGGATGCGTGGCATGTACAATATTAATAAGCCGCACGTTCACTGTTAATAAAGAAGTGAAGCACCATTCATACATACAAGTAAGCTTCACTAGAACAAAGAGAGTAGCAGGGATGCGACAAATACCAAGGGAGGTTCTGAAGTAGGTTCTCAAGAAACTTCCATTAACTTAAAATAAACGTACTCTATAGTTATCCACTACTCTAGATCAACTTCTAAGTTTTCTAAACAAATTTTTCCTAAGAAAGCTATTGAAAAAACTTTCATTAGTGCATCAACTTTTTTTTTCACATATTTTAGCCGATTGACATATATGCCCAACAGGTGCACTCTACATTATGTTTGAGAATCACATGCGTTTATAACCCCCCCTAAAAACCCTTTTGTATATGAGGGGTTGTATGTCATATGTATACATATCTATTCCTAAATATATGTTTAATGTAAGTATACGTCAATATTTTCAGCTCTAAATATGTTTACTGTATGTATATGTAATACGGAAATGTTCAAATTAATACCCCTTCTGTGCACTCACGTATACTTGTACGTATTTAGTACAGTGCACCCCCAAGCATATATGTTCATGACAAGCTCTCGACTTCAAATTGGAATGAAGAACACAATATAACAATATTAGGATAGTTCCAATTTTTTCAAGCAAAAATCACCATATAGTGTGGGTAAATAGAGATCGACTAGACTTAATAAACTTTATTTCATTGATTTTGTTCAAATGCACAAAAGATTGCTTACAAGGTCAAAAGTAAGTTTTATGAACAAAAATGCAAACTTGTAAAATAAAGTTAATCTTGTTTTTTTTTCAAAACATAAATTCTAATATAAAATCAACAATAATTAACATGAATTTAATTTAATTCTTAAAGGCCTAATCTATGACCATGGATTCTAAAAGCCTTCAATTAACATGTTTAGTTAGCTACTATAATTGATGCATGATGTTGATTTTTCATTTTTCTTAAAATGAACATGTATACTATTGATTTATCATAAATTAATAAAAAAAAATTGGTATAATTTTGAAAGTACTATCATTCTAGGAAGCATAATAATCAAAGACAACTTCTAACAATTACAAAATGAACCCAAAAAAACATTAAAAATTTACAAAAATTGTAATGAAAATCATTAGAAAGCTTTTTGTACAAAATGCAGACAACCCCTAGAGGAAGCTGCTCTTTATTGCAAACTTTCACGTCAAAATTACACATGATAGTCACTATATCGACACCTTTGTAGTGGACGACAATGGAGCTCGACCAAGGGGCCAAAAACACAGTTACTTCATTTTCCAAATTATGTCAATGCAGATAGTAATGGTAGTTTGCCAATTCGGTACAACATCACTGATAGTAAAACTAAGTAATCGCTGGAAACTAACTAGAGTCTTCATCGCTTGATGCAAGTGAATATCTATCTATCAATGAATGTTGAATCTTAGAAATCTTTCAAATGAATCTAGAGCGCTGTGTAGAGGGTCTGAATTGCAGTCCATTGATTCAACCTTCAAGAATATTCTATCAAGTTGTTCAAGCTATGTACCACAAAATCATCTTACAATTTCTTTGATAAGCTTCGAGTTATGCTTTCATTTTTAGTGGTCGGTTTAGGATTTAACCATGCTTCAGTACAAAGGAGGTAATTGAGGTGGACAATCGGAATAGGCCCAAGTCCATTGATGTCGCACGGTCTAATGGATCCATTGGCATAGAAGGAATAAACAAAATATGGGTTTTGTGAATTGGATTCGTTCATGCAAGTTAATGTGAATTGATTCGTGTGGGTGCTAAGGCTAATGCCTGCAATCACATGTCTCTATGGTAGCAAGGAGTGGTGGAGCATGACAAGTTTAATTACAACATTCGACGAGCTTCAACACCAAAAAGGTGATTGTGACTAGCTCGGAGCAGCCTTAGCATGAGCGTCGCCACACTAAGCATCATCACCGTAAACATTCGAGATAATGTAATGACCCGAAAGTGGCGAAGGAGCCTGAGCAGTCCATCATGACGGAGCCTGAGGTGACAGCCATAAGCACAAAGGAGATAAGCACCTTGTCAATTGTTTTCGTGCATGCAAGTTTTTACTCAAAATTGTCCACTAGAACTTTATACGTTCAAAATTATTTCAAGGCGCAAAGCTCTGTATAAGAAATCAAACCTCATATCAAAATAGTGATCTTGGTATCTTCGCCTCTTTTACATAAGTCAGCGTCTAACCAATTCTTAGAAAATTTGGCGCCGCATGTGTCACAAGATCAATGAAGGGCCGGCTAGCTATATTTGTTGGTTGGCCATTAATCCTTAACTGCCCATGCATTCATTTTTTGAACGATGTACATGTTTCATCCACGCTCTCTCATCCATCGTGCACTTTTTGCAGTGTGCATTTTTACTATAGACTGTTATATGGGAAGTTAGCTTCGTACATGTGTGAACCAATTAGAAAGGGGATGATTTGTGAAACTTTTATGCCTCATGTCATGTTCTAGTGATTCACCAAAAATTTCTAAGATTTTAGTTCAAAATAGTTCAAAAGTGCTCTTGAAAAAGTCAACTCACAAAATTAAACAACCAAAAAATCTCCAAAAATCACTACACTTAGAATATTACATTTCAACCCATCACAACAAATTACATCTACAAAATGACAATATCTTATTCGTAATCAAATTACAAAAGAATTTCAAATTTCAAATTTTATACAAAAATACTGATAATAGCAATCATATATCTAATTGTATTGATAGAATCTAAACTTCATAATGTACAACTTTTATTCATACGTCAAGTTCAAAATATCCCTCTTAGATGCATTCTATAATGCACCTTTGTAATTCTTTAAATTTGGAAAGGACTATGGGCATTTAGAGGTTAAATTGTTGGCTATATTTGCTACTATATCTGAGAAGCCGTTGAGATTTATAACAATAGTTCACATTTAGAGTGTCTCACGTTTGGAGTGTTGACGGTCTGCTGATCAAGGGCACGCATCTGAACTGGGAATGAGAAAGTTTTTAGCACCAATTGTGGAGAAAAAAACTTCACATTCCCATTTTTTTAGTACCCGACAGGCCTTTTTTGGAGGGGTCTCACCCTCTCTTTATTCAAACTAAGGTCCAACATCCGAGTCAACATCTCCACTTTGAAGGACTTTGCGAATAACTCTATTTTTACAACTTTTTCAATATAAGTTGTAAAGAGAGATTGTAATAAAGAATTGAAATTTTTGATAAATATAGTTGGATTTAATTTTTAATTGAATTTAGAATTATTTATTTCTCAAAAAATCGAGCAATATATTTAGTATATATATATAACATAAATTTTATTGTACAATTGGCTAATTGCGTGAGATTTATAAAATGTCAAATTTTCAAAATGTTATCATTTTTAAATAAGAATTTTTAGATTCTCTGAGTGTAACAACTAAGCCAATATCTCAAAAGTTCCAAACAAGAAATGTATTTTGTCTTTGAGTATATTTTTAATCTCATAATTTTATCAAACATTCTAAATTCATTTTGAAATAACGTTTTTTGTATTTGGAATAAATTTGTAAAACTTGAATTTTATAGTGCAGGGATTATACACGTGACGTGACACAACTTATGCACAAAACTCAGTTTAGTAACATCACAAGACTTTTTGCACAATGTATAGTTTAGTAACGTCACAAGACTTTTTGCACAATTGTAATAAATAACCTCAATCCAAAGAATTGAGACACCAAGTACATATAAAAAAGTGAACATTTCTTCAAGTTTAGGAAAATGTACAAAAATTTCAAAATAATATCTTAAAATTTGTGGATTTCATGGTGAACTCTTTTATTTTATTGCTACCTCCACATAATTAATATATTTGCGTTGATTGGATATCTTCCATGATATCTTGAACGTCCGTTGGCCTTCGGAACACCTTTCCTATCCCTGCTTTGACCTCTGCCCCATCCCTTTCCTCCCCGTAGTGGCGTGGTAAAAAATCTAGATAATAAAATGTCAACATATAAGTAAAATGTCATCAATGGACGCTTGCGAACATAAATTTAGAATAATTACAACAAACCAGCATGAACACTCATAGAATGTAGGTTGTTATCAAAAAAAATTGATTAAAATTACATAACACATGGAAATGATGAAATGATGAATGTTTGTGAATTTATAATAAACTCCCAACAAGTAAATCATTTTCATGACAAGTATGTTGGAAGTAAACAACATTCTTCTAACACTTCAAAGCACATACACTTCAAATATCAACAACGAAACCTGGTAAAAAATTCAAAGTCCATTCAAAATAGAAATATAATTCGATTAAGGTTAAAAATACATTCGAGGCCTAGCGCGCAAGTCATTCATTTGATATCCATTTTCCTCTCCGCTTCACACATGACAAGCTCTTCCACTTTGCGATCAATAGGATCCATATTTTCATGCTCTTGGCGCTGCAAGCAATCACAAACATTTCTCAATAATTTTGTAACAATTAATTAAAAAATAAAAAACAATAAACATTAACAAATATTTACATATCTGTGTCGAATTTGAACTACGTCTCCTCGTCCCATGTCAACTTGGGATTTGATATGCTTTCTTGTTCTTTCCAATCTCTTGCATTTCGTCAGGAATTTTTCATCTCTCATCATTCTCTTCACCTCATAGTGGTCTTTGTCCACCCTTGGATCTTTATTTTTTGCAATCTTCATTATGCTTGTTTTCTTGTTTCTCAAAGTGCCATGCATCTTTTCAAATGTCCAAGCACTCGACCAACCGCCAGAAACTTCTTTTCTTGCCAACTCTACTATCAACTCTAAAGTCTTTGAAGCCACAGTTTTTCGGAGACCCCCCATAAGAAAGATTTCTCGAATTTTTGAAGAAAGAAAATTCAACAACTCCCGGTAACCTTTCCCATTTGGCCGTCCAAATGCTATGGTTTCCACCACCCTCTTCCCATCTAAATTCTTCAGTGGCTTCGCTTGATTTCAAAGGCCTCGCAATTTCTTTGCTCTCTCTTTCAGCAACACATCCCTATGTGCTGGACTGAGTGGCGGATCCTGTAATAAGCAAGACAACCACAAATTTAATACAATATATTTAGTTAAAGCACTTAAATACCATATTACAATCATTGCGTTTCACATAACTCTCACTCGTGCATGTACCTTAAGAAATAAATAAAAATACAATGAAAGGTAAATAGTACACAAAAATCAATAACTAATTCAATACTCGTATCTGAGTTGGTTTGTAAGAAGAGCCTAGTTCCATGACATGTGTGGGTTCGATAGGCTCCATGAGGATAACATCATCATTCATAATAAACGTCATCACTATTGACGTTTTTTTACGATCTAATTCTCCCTATCCAATTCCATACCAAACAAAAAATAAATTGAAAAACACTTCAATAAATAATAAACACTTCAATAAATAACAAACACTTCAATAAATAACAAACACTTCAATAAATAATAAACACTTCAAACTTTGAATTGGGGAGACTTTTTATTAAACTCAGTTTTGTGCAAAAAGACTAGTAACGTCACAAGATTTTATACGTAAGATTGAAATTTGTAAATTGAAATGCAACACCATCATCACTACCTCTCCTGCCAAGCCCCACCTCCTCACGTGGCCATAAAGGGAGCGATACCCAAACCGGTTAGGAACACATTACTTTCATTCTTTAAGCTCGATCACTATCGCTACTGCTCGCCTCTTTTTGTGGAGTTCATGCGTTCTTGTTGGATTGCATACTTGCATTGATCGCGTAGGTTGAGTAATCTTCTTTACCAAGTGCGTGAATGATTTGCTTGCTTGTAGTTCGTTGTTTTTGTTCTTGATTCTGGAGGTAAAATTTTCTTGTGAGGGGTTGGAATATTTAGTTATCGAGATTGTCCACACCCAAACAACCAGTTCCAACTTCCACAACCAATTCTTTGCAGGGCCCTGGTATGCCTTCAAATGCCTTTACTTCTTCTACTCAAATGGTTCAATGTAGTGAGGGTAATGACCCTCAACGGGGCATGATTCTTCAATCGGACCGCCTATTATCGCTTCACGTGCCACTATTCGATCTAGGGATGCGTGAATTAGAATGTTTGGCTCTTCTGTCAGAAATGCCTACATTGATTATTGATGAGTTTACAAAGGGTGGGACGTTGGAATTTTTTCAAGTACAGTTGTTGCTGAATTTTACAATCAACATGAGGCTGTAGACATGATCTCTGTATTGTTGTATGAGCTATGGGGTTGTTTTCATGTACCAAAGGCCATAGTAAAATGACTTGACCTCGGTCATAGTCATACTGTGTCTGATTTGCAACTATCGAGTTGTCATTTGCAAACCTTGCCTAAAGATGACAATTCTAGTAGTAGTGATGGATCAGATTACGTGCCATCAGAGGCTAGCTCACCTACATCGTCTAGCGATTTGAAAAAAATAAATTTTATGGAACTAACGCCTAGTAGCAAACGATGGTTCATGGATAATGAATACATACCACAGAAATTGGGCATAGACTATGATTTGTGTTTTCAGTATTTCAATGCTCTACCTTTGGAGACACGGTTTGTTGTGGTCCTTGTGGAGATATAGAACTCTCCAGCGACACAACTACCATCGATTTTGTCGAAAGAAGCTCTTTTAGGTTTGAAAAACCCTCTCATCAATTGTCGGTCACCAATTGATTTTTTTATGTTATATTGGCCAGTTCATATCTTGCAACAAATATGCCGCATGACAAATTTTTACGCCACGAATCCACTAGCAGACAATGGTACAAAGGGCGGTCAGTTTTAGTATAGATTCACAAACCAAGAGCTATAGTGTTTTTTTGGCGTACTCATGTTCATGACACTAAAACGGCCTCTAAATACTCGGTTGCACTGGCTTGAGTGTACCGATTTGTTTCGTATTCCAGTAATTGCGCATTCTATGTTGCGGAATCGGTATGACGCAATTATTAGATGTATTCACCTAGTGGACAACGCTGAACTTGTGGAGGATAGAAATGCCCTTGATTTTAGTAAAATACAGAAAACCGAGTGGCTTGTTCAAGAGTTCAATGTGTCATTTGACAAATTTTGGAACCTTGAACAAAATCTTTGTAGATGAAATGATGATCAAATACACAAGAAAATATTCTCCAATTCGGCAATATATGAAAGCTAAAACCAACGCAATACGGTATTAAAATTTGGTGTTTAGCTAACACAACTTTTAAGTATGTGGAGAAACTTCAATCTATTACGGTGTGAGCCATGCAGTGGAGAGAACTGATAATATAGGTTCTTGCACTATTTTGGATCTCATGGGTGGACTTGATGGTAAGGGCCACATAATCACTGTTGATAAATTTTTTACCTCACCTTCTTTGTTTTGGGATTTATTGAAGCAAGATATTTATGCCACTGGCACAATTTGGACCAATCGCAAGGGATGGCTAGACGCTCTAACGATTTCTACTTCATTTTGTAGTAGAGGGCAACTATGATATAGAGTTCATGCCAACAAACGTATGACCGCAAGTGTGTGGCATGACAATAAATTCGTGTCCCTCCTATCTACAGCCTGCAATTCAATTGATGCAAAAAAAATCTGTATTTGTGGAAAGATGGCATAATGATGGATTTATTCAGATTCCCACATCTCAAGTGTTGGTACATTCACAGGGAGCTTCCTGCAAGAATCCCTTACGGGAAAACAGGGTCTTTCCCCGTATGAAAAGCAGCTCCTTCATACACTCATCCGGGAAGATTACAATCATGGGAATTTTGTCCCACTTCCCGGATGGTCATGAGGGAAATTTGTGAGTGCAGTTTAAAAGTTTCCCATGTGGGAAAATTACAAAATGAAGTGAAAAGATTAGGGAAAAGTGTGAGTGTACATAATGAAACATTCTCATAAGGGAAAATCACAGACAAAGGGATGACGAAATTTTCAGTGGAAATATGAAAACATTCTCATAAGGGAAAATCACAGACAAAGGGATGACGAAATTTTCAGTGGAAATATGAAAACATTCCCAGAAGGGAAAATCACAGAGAAAGGGATGGGGAAATTTTCAGTGGAAATATAAAAACATTCCCATGTGAGAAATTGCAAACAAGTATTTTCAAGAGGGAAAATTGTTGTTTTTCCTATATAGGAATTTGTGGAAACATGACACGTACTGTAATCAATCCACACTAAACTTGCAATATTGTAAATTCATTCACATAATGTATTCAAATGGGGTATTTGAAATACTAGCACAAGTCAAAATTGACATATGCTTGGAAGAGAATTACAATTGAGATTCAATAACTTTCACTACATTTGAAAGTATGATATCAAGTAATTCATATGCTATTCACATATATTTCTACAATCTATTATTGTGCTTGGGAATTTTGTAAGGTCAAACTTTACAACGACATCACTATATATCGGATGTTGGATTTCTTCTCTAGCAATGGAAGAACTTTTTCCTGCCAAAACCCACAATATTGTAATGCACTGAAATCGAACATGCAGTTCATATCGTTCATGGAATGAAAGCACACTGTACCATGCAATTCTATTGTATAATTACTTAAAATGACAAATCAATTATGTATGCAACAATTCACAAGCAGATAAATACAAGATTCCCATATGGGAAACATGATACAATTGTAACTTTCCTAGATCAAAATACATTGGAATCATCCCAAGAAAGTTACAATTGTGGGAATTTTTTCCCACTTCCCATATGAAATTCCATGTGGGAATGTTTTTATTTCTCCTTGTGCAAGTTGTATATATGAACATAAATTTCTATTTCAGACTTATATTACAAAACACCTCACTATTGAAAGTACTAAATGATTGACTCACCAAATTATACAAGAATAGTCCTCCTTTCTTCAAATGAAAAAAACTAGATTTGTTGGCCTTGTAAATGGCACATGCAAATTCAAGAACTTCCTCTGAAAACTGCAATTCATCATATGTAACACAATGTCAAAGTAGTTATCCATAAGAGAGTTCACAAAAGTAGCAATATAGCACAACAACATTATATCCTAATGTATAGTATCATGTGCAATCAGTATAGTCTTTGAATATCCATAGTTCACATATAAAATGAGAGGGTTCCTACAACTTTGGTCATATACCTTTGTTATTGGATTTGAACTTCTAATTTATGAATTAGTGATTCCCAAGTTCTTCAAAAGAAGCAAGGTATTTATACAATGTTGATTTCACAACTACAATATATACCACACAAAAAGTATGTGCATTAATATGTATATCACTATATATTGTGTAAACTGTATTGAAGAAGGCAAGTAAAAGATGAAATTTTGTTGAAGACTGTATGATAGCATGCGGTTTGATTGTTTTTGTTTTTTTGGAAAAAACGATCATTATATACACCATTCTCAATCCTATAATAAATGAGCAGAGAATTGAAAACTGAAATGTGCACTAAAGAACAACAAACAACAATTCATACTATTGTCCCTACCTTCTAGAAGGAGCAACCAATCAAAAACAATAAAAACGAACGTCTTCCAAAAAGTTATATTCTCTATTTCATAAGAAATATAGAATAGGAGCAGAAGTATTTGGATGCACTCAAAGTTCATACAACAATTGAATTCCAAATTTAAAAAACAATAAAAAACATAAATAATAAAATACAGTGAGTATGCGTTGTTTGAGTAATCAGCTGACCATGGTAGGCAGCACATATTGAAATTCCTTTTCTCAATTAAAAAACTAGAATGGTAAGACCAATGAACTTGCTATGTTTTTCAAATAAGAATAAAGATTAATAAATTTTAAAATGTTGATATCAATTGTAAGTATGGTTTGTAATAGAGTTGTACGTACACTATAAAGCCAAGTTCATGTAATCTTGAATTCGCCTCTAACCTTGCAAGCGTGTCCAAAGCATGAAGTAATACAGGAAGGCAACTGCAACAACATAGTAGACATAAGAACACATCACAAAAAACAAACAAATTATAAAATATAAAATTAATAGAAAGAAATTCAAGATTTTTTTTTTTTGATTTGAATCAATCACATAATGTCAAAATGATTACAATTCTGTAAAAAAATTCTATATCATAAATCAAGAAGTTCATGAGAGGTTAATAAAAATTCTTAATTTTTATTTTCCAAAGCTGGAATTCAAAAATAGAAACACTCCAAACTAAGCAATTGACAATGAAGTTAATCTTACTTTTCAAGCAAATCAAAACTTCAGTAAATCAACCTCATACATGGTTGTTGTATATGCTTGCCGCTCTCATTGCTCTCCAAGATTAGTGTTGGATCTTCTAGGTGCTTAGTAGAAGCAACGAATTCCGCTCTCTTGTAAGTCGTCCACCTTCGTCTCTGTGCAACCAATTCTATCCAATATTCCCCTTGCCTTCTTACAAAGGGTTGCCAACTACAAATAATGCACACAAACAAAGACATCTGTCAATCAAACATTGTGCTTTTAAATCATTCTTCATAATCATGATACATGCTTTGATATTCACAATCAAACTTGTGAAAAAACTTTCTTCTTTGTGAGCAGCTCCAACAGGTTGTACAAGAAGATTCAAACATGAATTGACATCTCAAATCGTGTCCAAACCTTATTTAACAAACCACGTAATTCAAAAGTAAACAATCAAGTTCGTAAAACACCATGATAAACACATGTTTTTTTTACTAACAAACCAATGTCTTCAACAACAATCACTGTACAATCCTTCTTGATTTCCAGCTATTCACTATTGACTTCCTTTTTGGAACTCCATTTCTTTTTCCACATCTCTGTTCTATTACACAAAGAAACAATTAATTGCACCATAGTTGATGGTATTCATGTTACTCTACATAACGTGTACCTACTGCAAGATCACTAATTCACAAAACATTAAATGCCTCAAATATTATTTCAAATGGCTCTTTAATAATTTAATTCATTGGGTATTACATTACTACAGTGACAATAGTTCATGGTCAAGCACGTCAAGCTTGCATACGGCAAAAATGTTCATCAATATAACATAGTCATCTCAAGCCAAAG
The DNA here is from genome assembly GCA_022496805.1 of Pohlia nutans. Classification (NCBI taxonomy): domain Eukaryota; kingdom Viridiplantae; phylum Streptophyta; class Bryopsida; order Bryales; family Mniaceae; genus Pohlia; species Pohlia nutans. The sequence continues at coordinate 26,516,990 of CM040101.1, read as the reverse complement.
AAATTATGGAATTCATATCATGATTACCAACCTCTGTACTATGCTTGAATGAGGACTACCTTAATTACACATACAATACTTAATTTCTTGCCCTCTCAGTTGTTTCCTATCATGCATGTGACAATCAAATCTTGCTTGCTTCTTGCTTCTTGAAAATGTAACTATATGATATGGAGAAATGAAAGATGGCAGCATGCCCTTTTCAGTGAAATTAAAAAGCACCACCTATGAATATACCCCCAAAAGCTTCCATTTGAAAGCAAGAAGTGTACCTTAAAACATAATGCCATAAAGTTGTTGCTGTAACATCCAATCCTCTTCTATACCCTATCCCCTTCGCAATGATGCATACACTCTTTGAAAGTTAATGAAACAACCTTTGTAAAAACAATATAAATTTTTCCCATACAAACAAAAGCGATATAAAACTTCACCAAAGCTGTTTGTATTTGTTAAAGGGAACTAAAGAAATATAACTCAACAACTTCAAGCTATTATTGCACAACATAATGTTTAAAAACGAAGTATATCCAATTCAATTGAATAAAAAATCTGTAAGATTGCAATGTTCGAACAAAGTGACATGAAATTAGATTTCACACGTGGACGTCGACTTACAAAAAGTAGAACAATTTGACATCTATACCACACACGTTTGCATCACACAATCCATATTGTTTAGAATGACGTAACAATTTCTATGTAAACTATCAAGTTCTATATACCAACATCACAATATCTCATTCTAAAACACAGTACGTCATACTTGTTGACCAAAACTTCGGAAACAATGGGTGGCATTTCAACAATTTTATACATTCATAATGTTATAATTAGACAATAAAACAAAGGTGCTAATCTAATTTGAAGTCACTTCCTTTCTTTATGAATAAGAATACCACATAGCGAATGCAACCATTTCATTCCTATTCCTAAAAAATAAAAATGACAGTACTTATTCCATTTCCTTCATATTTTCTTGTAATTATAGTAAATTATCATGCAAAATATAGAGTATGCATATGGTGTATATACGATACCTTTTTCTAGTATACTTGTTTCCATTGGATAGGCACACCCAACGAATATCTTATTGGCTCAAAATTTGACATTCTTTTGATTAACTTGTGCCATGAGCATGTCTCCTTTCCAATTATGGATGTTGTGTACCACGTACGGTGTGATTGTTCACAATAAAGAATACTTAGTTCCACTCTGCCCACGAGATAATCTTGTTCTTCCAAACATCCACCACGAACTTCAACTCCACCGTTTACAATAGCTTTGGGATGCACCTTACGGACCACTGAATATCTGGATTCTGCATTGCTATTGTCACGTACCATCATAATGTCCCCAATTTCTGGATAAGGGGGACAACAACCAGGCTCACCTGTGTTTATTAAATGGGTCCTAGGACCTTCATCCTCAAATTCATAAGCAACAGCAAATCTTCCTTGAATATTGTGTGACGGTAACGCCATGAATTCGTACATCAACTGTTGTATTGACCTGATCGCAAACTCTCTTGGTTTTGAATTCAATATTTGCATTCCAGTGATGCTATGGACCAAAGGTACTACTGATCTCCCATCTTCCATCCTTTGTTCAAAATATTTGGCTGAGAAAAATACTTGTTGAATGCCTTGAAATTCATGTATAAAAAAACTAATAATTTTTGCTTTCCACAGCCACGGGTGTTGCACTCCATCTCCATCAGGTTTCACAACTACCAAACTTCCCACTCTAAACTCTCTACCTTTGTAAATCACAAAACGAATTGTTCTAATTTTTGTATCAAATTGCTCCACATTTGAAGTACATAGCACTCCAACTTCTCGCCAATATTGTACCAAGTATTGTCTTGTACCTTCCAACATTTGAACACCGTCAAAGTGCTTATTTCCTACCAATATCCCTTTCTTTTCTATCATTTCAAGACACACACAATTTGATACTTCGAGAAGTAGGTTTGATAAACATCTGGCCATGTCTTGGGATTGGACCACAATAGTGCAATTCCTGTGCCATACGTCACAACTTACAGACGCTGAAGCATCTGGTCTATACTGTGATCTTGGTAGTTGTAAGTATTTGTGAATTTTTAATAGTCCTCTTGCACTAGGCAGTAAACCATCACAATCTTCTTGTTGAAGTGTATAACTTCTTGTGAAACACATTCTTTCAAAATATCGAATGTATGTCAACTCCTTGAATCTTTGGTTTGTAGGAATCTTCATATAATTAGCAACTTCCCGCTCAAAGGCATAACACCAAAAGACATCATGGCATCCATGTCTAATAATATCATCAAACATTTCTCCACTACCTAAAGAACAAATATACACAACTATTAGTAACTTATCCTGAAAAAAAAAGCATGCATTTCAAAATTTAACATAATAAAAAATGAAGTTTAATCAAGATAGTGAAAAGAAGTACCTGCAACGTGTTCCAAAGGAGCATTATTTGGCCCCAAACTCTCCTCTATGCGTACCCTCCAAGCACTTAATAACATTTTTGCGACTGCCATACTCTTCTCAGTCCATCCATGTCTTCGAGAGTGAGAATAGAACAATCGTCCAATTTCTATAAGTAGCATCCCTAAACATCCTAAAACTGTATTCTTCCCCAAATCTAATTTATCTAGAATGTATGGTAAACACCACATTACAAAGAGTTGGTATTCTTCAGCCTTATAGAAGCCCAAATTTCTCAATGTCCTTGGCCATCGACCTCCAAGTCCTACAGGTCTACATTTTGTTATTGCAAACAGAGCATTATCAAGCTCTTCAAACCTGCCTAATTCTTCCATATTTTTCTTCAAGAGCTCTACATACTTTTTGAATACACAGAGAGCTAATACATGCATGGCATCATAAACCAAGTCTAGTGACAAATCAAATCCATATAAATGATGAAGACGCCACAATTCTGAGTAACCTGAAATACCAGCTACACGTGCTAATCTCTTTCGTTCTTCACCTTTTGGCATTTCTCTCCATTGTGAAGCTGCCTTTACCAAAGCCTCAGTTGTCCTTGTAGGTGGTGGATATCGAATTTGTTTTCTTGTGTTTTCATAGTACGACGTAGCAGCTTTGGAAACCAAACCTTCTTCAACATGGAATAAGTTGTGTCTTTTACATGCCATGAAACCACCACTTTTGAATCCACCTACTTTACATTGGACAGGATGGTCTCCACTATACACCATCAATATTGCTCTTAACAAAATAGGATCCTCTATAGGTGTAGGCAATAATTTGTCACTTATTAAATGTACAGGGTAAGCATATGTGATGTGCATTCCTTCAATAAAAAGCCTCTCTAATTCTGCTATGAAAGGTTCCAAAAAAGAACATAAAATCTTTATATCAGGTTGTTTTATAATTTTGTTGGAACTTGATGGAATAAAAAGAACAGGAATTGGCCCAAAAGGTAACCTTTTTCCACAATTTAAAATCGATATTTCCAAAGTCCAACATTCTCGTTGGCGTGTGCGAGCACTTTGAAATCCATCCCAGTGAGCCATTAGTGCAATATTTCTTGGATCTCCCTACAAAAGAATATACATTGTGGAAATTAAATTTTTGTTACATTTGTTACATTTTACATTGGTATTGTGTACAAGTGTACATCAACGCCCTTCACCTTCTTTAACAACATGAATGAATTATAACTTTTCAATTTAATTACTGTAAATGGATTTTTTACCTTTCACTTATGCAACAATCATTATAAGCTCTATAAATCTACAAACAAAGTAGTGAATTGTTCCTCAACATTACTCAGAAGTGCACATTACCACTCTAAAATTCATATATAAAACATACCTGATGGATGCATTTTGGTCCTTCTATCAAAGTTCCACATTGAGAACATGGAAATGAATATAGTTGATGGTCTTCATCCCAATTCTCAATCAATTCCTGACACTTCTTCAGCTTTGGAAAGGCTCGATAAGTCCTTTTACAATGTGGCATTGGACATACTTGAGGACCCTCCCATGAAGACTCTGGATCCCAAAATTCTTGATATTCTCTAAACTTTGAACCATCCCAGAAATCTTTGATACTATCAGAAATAAATTCTTTTGGATGACCTCTCCACACCTCCTTATTTCGCCACAAGGTTAGAAAGTTGTGACATATAGTCCGACTGCGGCAAAACATACGAACTATACTTTGCACTGGTAAGTATTCAAAAGCTAGAACATCTTTCCTTAGTTGCTTGCAAATGATGCACTTTTGCCCGCAATTTACACAATCCCTTCTGTGCTTTGCTATCGATTTGGGAGAACATATACAATTCAAGTGGATATCAAATGAATCTTCTTCATGAGGCTCCATTACATATGGAATATGGCTTTCACCTTCTTTCCCAGTACACAATCTCCATTTCTGTGTTCCTTCCATTCCAAGGTGTTTGTATATTTGTTGGAGTTGCTTATAAGATATCAGAACTTGAAAACCATTAATATCTCCATTCCAATTTGGACCCTTCAATGCCAATAATTGTCCCAATGATAATTTACCAAAATCTATAGTTTCCCCTTTGTCGACTATGGATTGTTCATTGGTTGATTTGAAGAGCTTTCTCAGTATTTCATCCTGGGAGTCTAATGGCATATGGTGTTTGTCAAGAATAGATTGTAAATCTATCAAACTATTCATCAATGCATCATCATGGTTTACTGTTCTGGGAAGTATATAATTCATATCCATTTGATCAGGTTCTACAGTCCTTGTCATGTTTACTTCATCATTGTTATCGGGATCATCGTCATGTAATTCGTCACCTCCAACAAAAAAAGCTTCATCTCCATGATCATTTAAATCTTCTCCTCGTTCATATCCGATTTGGTTTTGTTCAACGACCATATCCTCTACAACTTCTTCACAATGTTGTCCATTGTCATTGTCATCCCTAACTATTGTACTCACATCTTCAAAGTCCATTGTGTTTCTGCTTTCTCCATATGTTTCTTCATCCCAACCAAATCCTATCCTTAAAGGTTGTTCAGATGTTCTTCCATTGTTTTGGTTAAATTCCATGCTAACATTCAAACGCTGCCTCATCAAACTTATTGCTAAATGTCTTCTCATGGTTTTCTCTGTCTTCATAACTCCACCTTTGCAAACATCACATATACATGGCACTAAACGAGACTTTCGTCTAAATTGTATAGCTGTTTCTCTTTGAAGAATCCCAGTGATTTGTAAGGATGGATGTCGTTGCCCTGCTATAGATTTCTTCTCGTGAAACAAACTTGTTGTATATGGAATCCATGAGAAGCCGGGAGGGACATGTTTACATTTATAGTCGCAAGTGCATTTCACTTTTGTTTGGATTGGAGCCATTTTTTAAAACTACAAAGTTTTGAGGATCCAAATAAAGGTTTCAAATTCCTTTCTTCACTATTCACCCTGCCAAAGCAAATTCTATGAAACTTGTTAGACACTTTGGTGATAAACATTAAACTTGTACTATCAATTTATTCTAGTTTAAGAATATAAGAAATTGAATTCGTATTTATAAACAAACAGAAATGACAGTCATAATTTAGATTACATAAAAAGGTTCCATATTGTATATCAGGAAATGTCATTCAAGGTATTAACAACACATTACCTTTGGTTCTATAAATGTTTACAAATTACTAAAACTCAAAGTTGGATAATTTAGGTTTGCACAATCTTTGCTATTTCAATGTATACATTGCATGTCACTAATTTCAGATTTTGATAACTCCTCTTATGGCATACAAAATATAGATAAATATGAAGAATTTTTTTTTGTTTTTCCAAATGATCTTTACATTTCAAGGAATTAGCATCAATTACAAAGTTCTCACTTAGTTCATAGCAAAATGTCTTACCTTGAAGTCTCACTTGGTCCTTCTTTTACAATGACTCCTGTTGAATCAAAAGCACAAAACCAAAGGTTACGAAAATAAAAGTAAAATCAACATTTTCACACAATCAACATTGAAGAGAAATATTATCATTTTCATCGTATAAAAGTTTCATTACTGTTTATGAGTTACAACATCATATTATCAATGGTATCATTGTCTTCTGAAGATATTATATATAGCACATTTATTATTGTAAGATTATTGATATGTACTATAGAAACCACAAGTATAAGAAAAATGCAAAACATGTAAAATACACATTTTGTTCTATTATTTATAGTTGTGGAAGGCAAAGTTTGAAATATATGAGCATAGGAATAGTAATAGCACCAACAAGAGATGTTGATTGTAGTAGTTGCTACTTTCAATTGGAATAAATATTCAAGTTCCTTTCCTGTCATCTTGTAGAAGTAGGCCATATACTTGTAAATATATTGTCTTGCTAAAAAGAACTTCAAAGTAGTTAGTATTTCACAGATTATCACAAACCAAAACTAAGCATTAATATCACAATTTGATCAATTACCATTCTTTTTAAAGTTACATGAATCCTAAAGTCTACGTTTAATAGTATGGACATGTGGAAACGATTTTGCAATTCAACAAAAAATTCCTATCAATGTTCTTTTTTCCTAAGTATTTCTAATTTCTTCACTTTCTTTCCTACAATGTAATATGAATCCAATATTCTTCAAAATCTTTTTAACTACAACAACATTTCCATTCACTATGCATATCACATTCCAAAGTATTCGAAGGTTACCTGAATCTCAGTACTTCCAACTTCTGACAAACTTGATAATATCTTTCAAGTGAGAATACAAAACCAGTATGAAGAAAACACACTATAATTACAATATTGAAAAGAGTATTGTTCCACTTGGAACACAGTAGTCGGTTGTTCAAAAGAAAATGAAAACCCTAAGAACAGGAAGAAAGCGGTGTTTCTATACTTTGCAAAAATCGTGCTAACAAAAAAATAGACATTGTCTTGTACTCTCTCTATATACAATTCCATCAAACGCTATTGATTCTAGTGTACAATGTGGGTGTACCGTGTATAAGTTCAAACGTGAAACCCTTGATCATTCTCGAGAAAAACAGACTCGGGTCACTTAGGTATTCTGTGTGCAGAGTATATACCGTCACGGCTCTCCCATGGCTACCTCTTAACGTGCCACATGGCCGGAATAAAAACCCTTTACTTATTTGCCTATCTCAACCTATTCCCTTTATATAGTACCGGTAAGAAAATATTATCGCCTCTCTACTAAAACCATAAATTTTGTACTAACAAAACATCATATCTTCATGATCATTCAAGATCTATCAATAGGAATTTTCAATTGTCAAGTTTGTGAATTCTAGTTTATAGTGTACTTTGTTAATTTAGAAAATTCTAAATATTGAGCATTCTATTGCATTTATAAGCATTTTGGGTCAAGATCTAAGTACTTTCTATAGCACTGTCACTCACTATATGTTTTGACGAAAATAATATTATAATGATTTAGTTTTTACCATGTCAATTCTTACTATGACTTTCATTTTCTATTAAAATCAAAGGATTTCTTTGGAATGTTTTGGATTTTGCTTATAGTAGTTTGTGCTAACAACGCTAAAAACTCTTATGCAGTTGTGCTCATGTAAGACTTAGCAATTGGAAGCACTAATAAAGGCAAAAGGTACACATATGCGTTATTGTATTTATAGAATTATGTAGTCATTAGATAATTTCAATGTAACTTAGAAGCCTTAACAATCAAATAGTTGTACAATTTTGAATTGTCATGTGAAGTAGAAAACAACCCTTAGTTTACTAAATTTATATGTAATTATAGAAAGTTTTTTGCAAACATGTTCAAAAGAAGCATGTTTGTTTCTCAGTTATTTATACATGTGTCTAATTGGATGTTTACATGTCTCTCGTGATTTTTATATGATTTTTAAACATCGAACACGTGAAAACTCTTTAAAAGTTCATGAAAAATCAACATTTCACTTTTGCAAAGTACAAATTTGTACAATTGATCACACTTTTTTTTTCTTTAACTCTGACTTCAAAATTCTAGAAGAATAACAATTTAGTATCTCTTTACATGCAATAGTTGTAAAGCTTTTACTAGTCAGAAGTAAGTCACAAATTTGTTTTCAATGAATTTATATGAAAATGTATAACTTTTTGCAACTTTCTTCTTACGAGAAAGATATTTATTTTTACATTAGCTATACACATATTCAATTATAGGTTTAAAATCTATCAATGATGGTTGTTAAATGAATTTGATAATGAATATTAAAATATTGACAATCCATAGATGAAATTTGTAGTAATGGGTTGAAATGTAATAATGTAGGTGTAGTGATTTTTAGAGTTTTTTTGTAGCTTAAGTTTATGAGTTCATATTTTCAAGACCGCTTTGGATTTGTTGTGGAAAAAATTATTAGAAATACTTGGTAGAACAATGTGGTATGAAATGAGGCATAACATTCTTAGAAATCAACCCCTTTGGAATGTGATCACATAAGCATAAAGCTAACTATCCATAAAATGTCGTAGTTTTTTTTTTTAAAGAATTTTCACAAAATGTGCATGACCACTTTGACATATGAGAAAAATGCATTCAATTTTTTCCATCACTGTAGAAACCGTACATTTTTCATTAGCACTTTTTATTCGTTCTGAACTAATACTATAGAATTTTTTTGGTAGAACGATGTTCTTTGAAATTAAGCATACACTTTTCACAAATCATTCTCTAAGAATTCACTTACTGTAAATTTTGGTATACATGAACGAACAAATGGTATGTAATGGGGGCTCTAAAATAATTGCAATATTGTACTATTTATAGTATATGTAGGATATATTTGTGGTATATTATAATAAATATTTGTAACATATTCCCATTTTGGTATTAAAACATCATATATTACTTCTAAAGATTTACAATTTTTATCTCAAATAAATAAAAGACACACTTTATTTGTTTTCAAAAATTTTGACAGTGACTTCCCCAGGAAATCATCCCTTTCTACTTCAAATCACACATGCCTAAAGCTCACTTACTATACAAATTGTATTATACTTTTCCTTCCCAGAAGTTCATGATGGATGGAAAAAACTCATTCAATTGTGTACATCACTGTAAAAACGGTTTGGTTTTGCAATTATAAGTTAACCCTTACATATACACAATGATGTGAGAAGTCATTTTCATTGAAAAAACTGAATGTAATACTTTGATTTTTGAATTTTAGCTACGCATATAAACTACAACATTTAGTCATATATTATATTTTGCATTGACTGAAATGTGTTCGTTAAAATGTTAAATGGTAAAAAAGAAAGACACCAACACATTGCATTTCATAAAAAATGACCATATTCATTAAACTAAGACAATCTGTAGTCGCATATTATCTTTGAATTTACATTTAGATGATAATTACTGATTGATATTTAATTTTTTTGATGATTTCAGACTTTAATATGTGAATACACTCACAAACCTTTGATTTCATAAAGGTTCATATGATCATAACATTTTTATTTGTTCGAATAGAGGTGTCATAGTCATAGTGATACATAGTCATAGTCATCGAGGATTAACAGAAAACAAAGCCAAAAATAAATCGAAGGTTACAATCCTTGAATTGCTAATATGTAAAGAATTATTAATCATCCAATTCATAATAGAAAGTATGCAAAGAAAATTATTGTTAGCACTGAATGTGACGAGACTGAGTGTACATACGTGAAGAGTTTTAGATTCCCCAAACATCATAATGATAGAATGCCCTTTAGATACATATCTAAACAGTGATAGAGTTTTAGATTCCCCAAACATCATAATGATAGAATGCCCTTTAGATACATATCTTAACAGTGATAGAGTTTTAGATTCCCCAAACATCATAATGATAGAATGCCCTTTAGATACATATCTAAACAGTGATTGCATGTATCCAAGCAGTAGCATATTTGCAAGGTCTACAATCTGTATCTCTGGAAAGAGAAAACCTGCAAAGTAAGGGGTACAAGTTAAACTGGAGCCTATGTTAAACTGCATATAACAATGTTCAATGTTACTCACCTAATTTATGCAAATAGATGACAGTTGAAACTACAATACTAATCTCCAATTTGAACCCATAATCAACATATGCTTCATACAAACCGTACAATGAAAACACTCATCACAATGAGCAAAAGCTTGCTTTTTAACTCACAAAAAGAGTGAAAAGTGATGCGTTCTCCTCGTAGTAATCTAAGCATCTGATACTGCACATATAAACAAATTTAGGAGATTATAGAAACAAGATAGGTCCTCCAAAAAACTGTGAAATTACACTTGACATTTGAAACTACAATACTAATCTCCAATTTGAAGCCATAATCAACACATGCTTCATACAAACCGTACAATGAAAACATTCGTCACAGTGAGCAAAAGTTTGCTTTCTAACTCACAAAAAGAGTGAAAAGTGATGCGTTCTCCTCGTAGTGATCTAAGCATCTGAAACTACACATATAAACAAATTTAGGAGATTATAGAAACAAGACAGGTCCTCCAAAAAACTGTGAAATTGAACTTTGTGGAATTACAAGGCTATACAACTTAGTCCATGTTAAACTCTGTAGAGTGAGGCGCTTCTATAGGTGTCAACCTTTCAACACCTTGATCATGAAGCCGTAATCCTCAAAAGGCACCTGGAAAACAATTAAAATTAATTAGTCACAACTATGAATTCTTTCATTGATTCAAGTTTTTTGTATAGACGTACTTTCTAAAACCGTTCATAACGTGATGTACAATTCTCTTAAACTAAACTAGCAAATCATAATAAGTAACAAAAGGACAAAGTTTGATTCAACTTACCATGTGTTGATTGTGTAAATCCAATCGTATCCATTTTGTTTTTCCCTGCTTCGAGAACAACTTTCTTCACAGCCAACACGACTCCTAATTGACTATATCGAATATCATTCTTTTTGGTGCCATGCCATATTTTGGATCCATCAAATATAGCCATAGTTCCCTGGATAGGTCTAAAAAAAATGGCAAAATCACGCAATCTAAAAATCGTTCTATTAAAACCCAATTGATAATCTTTCTCAAACCAAGAAATGACAGTATTTCCTGCATCTTTCGTATCTTGATGCTCCTGCACAAAATAGTTTAATGTAGTTCCCATTGTAGTGAATGGGGTATTACCCACCCGCACACCACAAGTTCCTACAGATGGTGGGACAATTTTTTCAAGTTCATTCATGAAAGATGGAATTTCGCTCTTCAAATGCCCATACAATTTGGATGCAACATAAGCAGAAGTAAACTCTAACTCCCACTTCTCTAGTGGCATAAAACCCGGGATGCAACCCCCTCCTGGGGCCTTCTGAGATTGAGAATATCTATCTAAACGACCACAGCAAACGCGGGCACCAAACATAAAAATAAGACCTCCCTTTTTTTTCTTTTTTGATCGAGCTACCCACCCTGCAGTTACACATAGCTTATGTACTATGTCTACTAACTCATTTGATACTTTTTCATCATAAAAATTGAAAATGATTAACCCTACAACCTCTCCATCCTCAACCAAAACCGAATCCTCAACGACTTCTTGATAATCACATTTTTTTGTATAACCTTTCACCTTACTCACACGTTGAATTCTTTTTACATTGCTAGGGATGGAGTATCCACGCAATCTGAAGTTCTCAATTAGTTTCTCATCTTCACTTCTCTCAATTTCATCAATATTTTCTACTTGACCAAGTTCTTGTACATCTTTATCAAGCGTCACATGCATGTTCATCATTGTGTTTTGAATAACATTCCTGACAACTCTTCGTTTGTGATCTTTTCCATTAACATGCATGTTCCACTTAATAGGACCATTAATGTTTAAACCACATGTGGTACACAAATATACCTTTTGCTCATCCCTTACAGGTTTTTTTCGCTTACCTCCTTTTCCCATAGTGATGAATCTACCAAGGTAGTACTCACAGCAATCAAAATCACCTACAAAACATTAAGTTTAAACATTAAGAAGTTTAAACATGTTCTACACCATTACCATCACATTAAGAAGTTTAAACATGTTCTGCATTGCAAGAAGGTACTTACTGTTTTGGGATGTTCAATTTGTTCTCAACATCATAGACATTGAACGCTTTAAAATCATTACTTCAAGTCTTCAAAAGAGTACGTGCGGCATGAAAAGTGTTTACATGAGGAAACCAAATATAAGGCATAATTTATTTCCATGAAATATAAAGATCAAACTCTACAATGTTCATTTACATAGTCTATCATTCATCATTGTCTAGTGATGCCTTCGCGTACCAATCTCCTACCACTCAGAACCAAAGTCCCCGGTGGTGGATCATGGTCGCTTCCTGTTGCATCATTTGTTAACTAATTACTAGAAGCACATGCATTTTAAAAGAGAACACATTGAAAATGGTACGTGCAAACCCAAATCTCCAAAGCAAAAATAAAGAATTAATTACCTGATAACACCCCGAGCATGAAACCACATCAGATGGAAACCGACATATGCAACGAACCTCGACTGCATCGAAAACCAACTGATCGTGCAGCTATACATCACTCAATGATCTTTGTGTATGTGTCATAGTTTTGTAGAGTAATTTATGAACCGATTTTTTATCATTGTTTGCACTCTGTAGAGACGAAATTGCCATATAATCAGCTAACACATGATTAATTCCAAGTCGTACATGCATTCGCAATGGCAGCTGCGGAATAGTTGGAAACTAGAATATAGTGCTTCAACGAAATGAACAAATTCAGCTTGGAAGAGCTAAAACCCTAGCAAAGCAAGCTCAAAAATTTGCATGAACTTGAAACATCCCTCTATCATACCCCCAACAGAAACAGAAACAAGGAAACACGTATACTAATTCTCAACTTCCTTTAAAATAAACAGTTACAACAATTGGACAAACAAAACTCAACATAGGGGCGAAACTGCTCCCACGAGTCCGTGAAATAGTAACAAATCTGGACAAGTACCACGGATTCATTTGAGACTCACAATGAATTCATTTCAAGGAGTCAGTGGAACGATTTTATGTAGAGCAGACATACCTCCCCGAATGGACAGTGCTTGTTGTCGTCAATCTGAACCACAGATACAACACACCTTCAGTAAGATACATAATGCCAATGTAGAATTTTATGTTTTAGACTCTCAATGGTATGATTAGAACCCATATCCTCTTCTCAATTTCATGTGTTAAAATTTAGATGGCTAGACACTCACAAGTAATTCCCACATGCAAGTGTTGTAGTAAAAAACCATTGGAGTTCAAAAAAGTGCAAGTACCTAGACGATGTTCTGTCCCATTGCCGACATGGCCATCACTGGTTATGTAATCCATAACTCTAGCCTTTCTGAATTGTACTTAATAGCCCACTAATGAATCAAATTTAGATGACACATTGTAACCAATGAAATTCAAATGCACAAACATACATACCCTCAAGGTCAAAGTGCATTACTCAATTTTGAAGAACTTCTAAAACTTTGACTATTATGATCTTCTAGTAAACACAACATGATCTTACATTTGGGTTTTCCAGATTAACTACCAAGAATAAAATTGAGAAGGATCATATATAAGTATTCACATTTACGTTAGAAATGAAGGCCAGGGTTATCAAAAATTAGTTGCAAGCTAATACCAACCTGACTGCTCTGTCGGTACTAATAACTGAAGAATTTAATTGCAAATTAATTTTGATAACCATGTGCTTTACCACTCCCAATAACAATGAAGAAACAATATGAATCGGTACTACATGAATTCAAACTTAAATTGTAATGCTTGCCTTGTGAGTCCATGAATCCGTTGTAAACTGCAGCTTGTCTGTACCTTCCACAAAGCCTCTGCAGCAAGAATTCATGGAAACGGGCAGAAAACGAGCACCCCGAAACTCCAGGCAGCAAGCTCACAATTGTTGTAAAAGTGGAAATGAGCCCCGCAAGGGCATCAGAAACTCCAAAACCATAACCCTAACAGAAGAGGCTGCAGAAGTCGGTTTAAGACGGCGGGATTTACCTCGGGCTTGATCCATCGCTCGGTGAACGGCACCTTGGCGGCCATGGCGCTGAACAAACACAAATGCATCGAACTGCAGGGTACGAGGCGATGACCGATAACGCTAATCCGGCACAATTGCAGTAAAGATGAGCGCACTGCGGGTTGGAAAGAGTGCAATGCCGAGATTGGAAGGCGAGGCTCATCAGGCACAAAGGACCACTTCCCTATCTGTCATATGTGAGACAGTAGCATTGCAATGAACCTGAGTATTGCAAGGATACAACAAGATATGAGCAAAGCTACAATTCATCAATTCCATGATCAGTGGACTCAATGCAAGTCTAGCATACATGGCAATAGTAGAAGCAAGCAAGCAGGTGTAAGGTTAAAGCATGCCTGATGAAATGGTGCACCGGTAATTGAGCAAACCCTGACTTCTATTCTTCATGTGCAGATTTGAAGTAGAGGCCATCGACATCAACTGAAAAGATGACCTAATTGATGTTAAAGGGTTCCTAAAAACCCCAGAACAAACACAGAATTGTACATTCAGATAACAGTTGAGAAGATCTTCTGAATCAATTCAATAGACCTTTAATAAATAACTCAAAATGAATAAATAAATAAATAAAAGAACAAATCAAACTACACTTGATATAACGCCATATTTGTTATATTGAGACTCTTCGCGGATTTTGAGAGGGAATGCTACTTATTCAAAAAATCATTTTAAAAATAATAATTGATGCCAAAGGACAATAATGCTTAAATAGAGATTCCATAATGAAATTCCAAAAGTTGGTGTTGTTACCTATTTGTAAAAAAATACTAGTAAAGAGATAAAACGGTTTATCTTTGAATCAAAGATAAAAATGAGACAGTGAAAAGTCTCAATATAACAAGTATGACCTTATATGTAAAACAGAATCAAGAACGAACTCACAAATATTAATTATTGAACTGATCAAGTAACCCAAGCCACCTGTGTATGTAACGACTAACGAAAATAAGGAAACTCTCCAGGAAAATAGATCCTCTGACTCGCAGAGCTCTAGTAATACAACAATCTTCTAACTTCTCAGGCTAACTGATATACACTACTTGAAGTTGTGACAGAGATCGATATAGAAGTGATCGATGAAAACTAGCTGAAAACCATGGATGATAACCTATACTGTAACCTATACTTAACTTGTCCCTCTGATGTCGATCCCATCATGATCATCTCAAACCAAAGAACTGAAATATATAATATACAGAGATAGAGAGATCAATACAGAGGTCGATCACAACTAGCTGGAAACAATACTGTAAATAGATGATAACTTGTAACGAAATTGGCTCTGTGATATACAGATTCTACGCCATAGACGAGGATCACGACCAGCATGATCGATCATGTCCATGTCATCTCTAGAAAGAGAGATCTAGAACGGATTCTAGCATCGATCAAAACTAGGTGGAGAAGATATACAAATAATAAGCTATACGAAAACGGATTCAGTTGGCTTTGTGAAAATGGGGTCGATATCATCACCATGCTTCAGTCTGAGAAGTAGAAAATGCCGTCGAAAGAGGGATGGTCAGGGGTATCGGGAACAACCAGCTAACTTGGAGAGGGAGGATATGAACCATTGTAGTTCTGGTTCTAAAATAACCCTAAAACTCAGTGCCTCGAAACCCTAGACAGCCAAGAAATCCGAAAACAAAAACAAATAATTCTTTCTACTACGTTTCAAATTACATAAGAGGAAAAAAATTTAGAAAGTACCAGATGCTTCTTCACCATAGCCGTGATCTGAGGAGGTTTCGGGAGCGCTATTGTAAAACCCGGGAAACAACTTTGAATGACGGTCTCCACTGAAACGATGATGAGTTGTGAGGTGGCGGTATCATCAGGTCAGCAGCAGTTGAGCAGTCCTCGTGGCACTGGCAATCCGACTGGTTACTCGCAGGCACAGGGGAACGCAAACTCCAGTGTGGGTGGAAGAGCAAGTGATGTTCTTGGTAAGCAGATCTTGGAGAAGTGGATAACGGCGAAAACCCTAAAAAACAACCAAAGCTTCAGTCAGGAACAGTCACTTCAATCCGTGTGCATGCTAATATTCCTTCCAATGTGACTAGCGGAACATGCATGTCTTTGCGATTTTTGCTAAACCTCCAAGGTAATCCACAACTGAACAGTTTTTTGCGAAACTTGGACATGGCAGAATCGTTGCATCTACAGGTCACGGAAATGAAGGAAACTAATGAGTGCCATCAAATAGACGATGAAAACCCTAAACCTCAAAATCAAGCTCCACCCGAATGAACAGGAGATAGAGTACTCCGAGGAACATTAGGCTCACATGTTGTCGACACAATCACAAAGCCAGAGGCATGGAAGCTCTTGTGTTACGTTTTTATGACGAACCAAAAATCGCAAGCAATGGAGTTGAAGCTGAAGCTGCTGGCGCTTGCTTTTCAGTTACTTGCATCCTTCTCGTGAGTACAAGGAGATGGTGAGAGACGATTCAAGTCTTCTTGGAGAAAAGAGACGGCGGTCGACAACAGTTTCGACTACTTTCTGTTTGTACAACAGGTGAGCGCCTAGATGCAACGATGAAGGAGCAAGGGGTAGCTAGCAACAACAGACGGAATCCAAAGGCAAAGCTTTGCCTCCACAACGCCAAGAAATGAAACCCTAAACGATATCCAGTGTTGAGGAATCCACGATGAGGTCTAGAAAGAGTTAACCCCGAAATGCCTAAAGCCCTCTTCAAATTCGGCAGTTTTGCAAAGATGGATTATAAAATGCAACCTAGAGGGATATTTTGAAATTGATATATGAATAAAAGTTTTACGTTATGAATTTTAGATTCTATCCATACGGTTAGATCTATGATTGCTATTACCAATAATTTTGTATAAAATTTGAAACGTGAAATTCAATACTATTTTGTAATTCAATGACAAATAAGATACTGACAATTTACAAATGAAATTCTTTGTGATTGGTTGAAATGTAATACTCTAAGTGTAGTGATTTTAGGAGATTTTTTGGTTGCTTAATTTTATGAGTTGACTTTTTTTTGAGCACTTTTACACTGAAATCTTCAAAATTTTAGGTGAATCACTACAACATGAATTGAGGCATAAAAATTTCACAAATCATCTCCTTTCTAATCGGATCACATATGTATGAAGTTAACTTCCCATAGAATGTACAGTAAAAATTTCACACTGCAAAAAATGCATGATGGATGAAAAATTATGGATGAAATCTGTACATCGTCCAAAAAATGGACGTTTAGGCAGTTAGGGGTTAACGACACTGCTGCAATGGAC
Organism: Pohlia nutans; assembly: GCA_022496805.1. Classification (NCBI taxonomy): domain Eukaryota; kingdom Viridiplantae; phylum Streptophyta; class Bryopsida; order Bryales; family Mniaceae; genus Pohlia; species Pohlia nutans. The sequence goes on along the minus strand of CM040101.1, from coordinate 26,499,666 downwards.
GACGTAAACTAGATCGGATAATGCAATTGAACGGATGAAATGCAACACACGCGGAAGGTTTGATGGACTGGAGTTTTCCGCAAATAAGAAAATACATATACTTTCTGACAGGTTCTCAAGATTACTAATAGCAATTTTTTCGCAATTAAGGTGGGCCACTCAAATATCTTCCCGCCTTTCTTTTGCACTAAGACTCTACTTGCAAACAAGTGTTACATTCCAGCAGCAAGTCAAATTATAACTTCCCGTTTTTGTGAGCTGCAACTCACAAATATCCGGGGAATTTTTTTTTAAAACTCAATGGAAAAAAATACAGGGCCCTGTAGTATCAAATTTGAAACTGAAAGATGTTCTTTTTTTTCATTTTGAGCATATCTACACTAGTGAAAAGTGGTTTTGAATTTACCAGCCCAACTTGACCTTCTAGAAAACTTTCCCCTATGTACAAGTGTTCTCTTTATAAAAAATTCAAGTCGAAGATGTAGATTAGAGTTATATCTAGGTCTCCGCATAAATTTTTTAAACATAAAGTTGTCTTTTGATTGGATTCCGCATCACTGTCACTCACTTTCAAATCCTGTCAGAATAAACCACCTTATAAAAAGTGACACAGATTTCATACCAATTGTCATATTTTCCCACTTTCAAAGATCAATAATTATACTGAACTTGGTGTTCTTCTTAAACAATGTAATTAAAGTGATCAGATGTCTCTCCAAATACAATTTTTTGCATCAATTTCCTATCCAATCCATTAAACATGGCTTCCAGGATCACTTTAATGGTTCACTTTACCGTGCTTGTATTTCAGAAGGATCCCCAAATCACTCTAAACCCTTAACCCCCAACAGTGAGGATTGAAAATGCTATGGTAGTTGTTCCTTTATAAACTATCTAAAATAACTTGTCCATACTAGATAACAATTTCTCTATTCTCCATCTCAATTTAAATGAAGTCACTCCAATGAAATTGCACTTACTACAATAGAATTATTAGTAAAGTCCATCAAATTTTGAAGAAAATACAATAAATTTTGCTTTATTATACTCTATTTGGTCAATGCAAATAGTTAAAAGGTGTGAAAGATCGTGGTGGTTTATCATTATTAAGTGTGTATGAGGTGTGTAAGAGTTTGGTGGTCTTCAAAAGTTTTTTAGCATCAAGAAAGGAGCTAAAAAGCTTTTGAAGACCACCAAGCCCTTACACACCTCTTCTACACCTAATAATGATAAACCACCAAAATTTTCCACACCTTTTAACTATTTGGAGTGAACAAATAAAAGTATAATAGAGCAAAATTCTATGTAGATTCATCAAATTCAAGGTGACTTTACGGATAACTCAAATATACAAACTATTATTTTTGACCCTTCACAATAATCATTCTTTGTGATGTACAATCAAATTCATCAAATTTGTAGATTCATCAAATGCAAGGTGACTTTACGGATATCTCTCCTCTATAAAAAAAAACACTCCAATATTTTTCTAGTGTCATCAAATAAAATATGTGAACACATGTATTATATTATTTCCTTCATTTCTTAATCATAGCTTTTCCATTTCTAAAATAGTAAATACGGTTTTCATTCAATCACACATGGGATTAGAAGTTTCAAATATTTTCCACGTCAAATGCTTCTACATTCTATAAATGAAGTTTTAAAATGATATTTGAAAATTTAAGTATAAAACTAATTTTCTAGAACTTGCCTTTATATGTTTCTATGTATCAAATTTCATGAACTTTGTTGAAGTCATATCTAAGATTTTATGTTCATTCCATCCATTTTATGTTTACTATGTATAGCTTATTCACATGATCTGCACTGTAAAACATGCCTTGAACAAATTGAATTTGTAAAAGAAATTTCCTAAACAATATAGACAATAATAGTTTTTGAGATAGAACTTAACCCCTACGTACCGAAGCGTTCAATTCTTCAATGATGTACATAATCAAGCTTTGTTTTCTCAACCGTCATGCACTTTTTGCACTATATATTTTATAGGAAGTTGGTTTTTATAATTCTGTGACCTGATTTAAAAGGGATGATTTTAAAATAATATGCTTCATTTCATGTTGTCATCATTGATTGCAAGTTTTTAAGATCTTACTTCAAAACTGCTCTTCAAAAAATATACTCATTACATTTGGAAACTAGACAATCTCTAGAACTAAGTACAATTAAAGTTTACATTTGAAGCCGTTACAACGATTTACATCCATGCATTGTTAACCCCTAAATGCCAGAGGGAGTAAGGGCAAAACAGAGATGTGTTATTAAAAATTACTTCTTCAACTTTGATGAAGTTTGGTCCAAAAGAGAAAATGAGGAGCATGATGTTTAGTAATTATCTATACAGTCAAATTTAAAAAAATAGCTTTTTATCTTCTCATAATGAATTTAGAAGCATTTAACTTCAAATATTTATCAAAATTACGAATTTTATTTTGAGAATTTGAAATTTGTTATGATTCTTGAAAACTAGACATTCTATTCTAAAATTTAGAAAAGCAAATTTTTCAAAGGAGACAACATCATTCCTTTCCCCAAATAGTAAATTTTCTAACACTAGACAATGTAGAAGTGTTTGTCTTTGAAAATTTCTCCTCGGTGGGGTTTAACTCGGATCGACGTGATTCAATTTAGGTTGGAAAGTAGACTTGATTCCCGATTTGAAAATATTTTTCATTTTCTATAAAACTGTTTTTTCCATCTCGGGTAGCCAGTAAAAAAAGGGCGGCGACCAAAAAATGGTCAATCCCTCACTTAGGGGTTAATATCTTATTTGTAATCAAATCACAATAGAATTTTAAAATTTTAGTTTCAAATTGTATACAAATATTAATGAAAGGAATCACCCATGTAACTATATAGATAGAATTTACAATTCATAATGTAAATTTTTTATTCATACAAGAAGTTCAAAATATCCCTCTTAATTACATTTTAATATTTTATAACTCATCTTTGAAATTCTCCAAATCTCATGAGGGTTGTTGACATTTAGGAGTTTAAAATATAGAAATAATTTACATTCTACAAATGTAGATACATACTATTCTTGTCATGAGTGATACAATAGAAAAAAAAAATCAATAAAACAATAGTACACAACAAGCATTTCATTATTCAACATCGTATGAAAACTTCAAGGTTCATTTATGTCCTTCGAGGGTTAAAGTGAAGTGAACTTGAACCAAACATAATGTCAAGAAGTTTTGTTCACTGATGTTATGAATGTTTTTCAAGTGTGTAAAATTGATGCTATTCTAAATTTTTATTTTTATTTAAATAGAGATTTTTAGGTTCTTCTAGTCATCCAAATGTAGGAAACATCTAGAAGTGATTGCAGAAGCAATTTTTGATGACATATTGTACAGGACTAGAAAAATTCTCTATTTTACAAATTACAGTAATCAATTACAAATTTTGTTTCAATTTTCTGCAAATTCACAACGCTATAATGTACCAATTGAAATTTCAAAACAACAGTGATAGGAAAGTTTTGAGAACGGCATTGAAAAACTTATAAAATATGCTTCTCTTATAAGGGTTCATGTTCATGTTCCCAGTATTCAACAAAACTTGCCTGCGTTTTCAGTATTAATGATATCTAAACTGTCAGTATTTTAATCATATTTGTATACTTGACACAAGTAGAGTGTAGAAGCTCAGACGGCTGTCATAATCATAAATGTCCTCACCTTGGCTCTTGTATGTTACAGGCAAGCTTAAAGTGAACACATGACTGTGGAAGGCGGGATACTTCTAGTTTCTATGATTTCGCAATTGTAATCATTTGTAAGATTAGTGATAACCTCCGAATGCGGGCCATTGAGCTGGTTAGTTGCATGCAATCCCTTGTACATGTTGTTGATGAATCTGTCGTTCTTGATTTTTTTACACAATGAATGCCATTGTTCTTATGAGAGTTCTATTTTCATTACTTCATAATAATGTTGAATGATTGTTCACTTCAGCACGAATTTCTTACATATTCCCTACATCTCACTTGTAACAGAGGAAGGTCTTGCTACAATGACTTGATAGGAACTAGAATTGCATCTTCATTGCTGAATCATGAAGTGAATCTCATTTATTGTTAGTTTTATGCTTGATTGCACACAAAGAAGCACTAAGTTGATATTGATTGGATGATGGGCTCTTGAATCAGGCATCAAGTACAAGTGTAAAGAAGAAGATGAACCTTGTATATGTCAACATCACATCTTTCATTCTCTCCTAAAGGTTAGTTTGTTGAGTCAGTAAATCATAAAATCCTATACTATTGCATGTATCCTTCAGACCATTAATTATAATACATGAATTGTGTTCCTGTGATGAACAAAAGTATCTCAAATTCAAGAACTTTGTTAAGCATGTCTGTGTGTGAATTATGTAAGTACAGTATGTTTTATTATATTTGCCTTCGGTTTTTTACTTACAAACTTTCTAAAACAATAGAGGATGCAAGTGAATCAAATGTGTTTTATGTCCTTACAACTTGTGATGCTCACATATGAAAGAAATGTGTAATCCAATGAGATCCAATAGAGACCTAGGAGTGACCATGAATGACTCTTACATTCCACTTGGAGAATTACCACAAGGGTGGGTTGAGGGTACACATCCATCCACTAAGGATGTATACTACTACAATCAACAAACAAGAGAATCTCAGTGGACTCATCCAAGCCTTCCGACAGACTTACTGGCACAGTGGAAAGCTGGAGTGCAAGATGGTAAGATTGATTTACTTTCAAAGTTAAATTAAACAACAAATGTGTTCTCTAAAAGGAATTTTTGAAGTCTTTGTAAGAATGAAAGACAAACATTGAGTTTATAGTAGTGTCTCTATTTTTATCAATGTTTCTGTATTATAACATCATCGAAGACTCCAATCTAATTATGTGATATTCACCTTTTTTACTAATATAACATTGATGTGTGTAGGATATGTTTATTTTTTCAATACAACAACAACAGAAAGCACATGGAAGAGACCTATTATTTCCAATACAATAGATTCATCCATTGTCAACAATGAAGTGCACAGTCTTGTCCATGCATTGGATGTTGAGGTTCCCGAGGTACATAATACTACTTTCATACACATCTATTTTGCTACATGTAAATGCAGAAATCCTTTGATTTTATGACATTACCATTTTGATTTTGTAAAAGTAAGATTTTGAATTTATATGGTATTTGGAACTTCTATATGTTTCCAATGTTTTAGAAACATGTTGTGTCTATGTAGGAGGATATTCCAATGCCAACATATGAACGCATCTTCAAATCTTGGGCTATCCCAAAAAATGAGAAGGAAGACGCGTATGGAAAAGCATTTCTGAAGAAGTATTTTAAGGAAGCTTGGTTTACACATAACAGAAATCTTAGAAAACTGCGTTCGTGGTTCAATTCTACACGTCATCCTGAAGGGAAGAAGTTTTTAGAGTGCAGTTATCGCAACCAAGCAACTCTCCGTGATGAGGTCAAAGCGTACATGGCTACAAAAATTGGACAACTTGAAACATATGCTTTGCAATATAAGCACTCTGTGATCTCAATGACTTGGGGCATTGATGAACTATATGCAGCCTTTTTGGAGATGAAACATGGTAAGAGTAAGACAAGTAAGAAGAAGATTGTAAATTCTCAAGAACTTGTGAACTTTGGCAATTCGGATCATGAACGTCCTTCACACAGCACTATTCATGTTGCTGCTACTTGTACAAGTGATTCTGAGAATGAAATTCAGGCACCTACAAGTGAAGTATATGTATGCTCTGGAAATACCTTGAGTGGGGGTTTGGAAAGGCAAGAAGATGCCCGTTTCAAGAGAAAAGAGAAGCAAAAGAGGACAACTGAAGGTACAATAAATCTTTCACATTTCAGAGGTAGTTTCTGTTATTGATGTTATTGTCAGATGTTTAAAATTGATACAAATAATTACAGATTACATTCATTTTATAGCTTGCTATAAATTTTGACTGTATATGTGAAAATATATCATTCATCATATTTCAATTACTTATCAATATTCTTTTTGCAAGAAGGGGACGAAGAAGAATGTGATGATTTGGAAAGGCAAGAAGATCCTCCTCTAAAGAGGAAAAAGAAGAAAAACAAGACAATTCAAGGTACAATAGACGTTTTTCATTTCCAAATTAGTTGATGATATTGATGTTGTTAGGTCTTTCAAATTCATTCACACAATTGCAATCTATATTCATTATGTTTTTGTATATACATTTTGACATTATGTACATTTACAAAGTATCATTCATCATATTTCAATTACTTATCTTCAATATTCTGTATAAAAGGAGGCAAAGAAGACTGTGATGATTTCAATAGGGAAGACGATCCTCCTATGAAAAGGAAGAAAAAGAAAACCAAAACAATTGAAGGTACAGTAAATCTTTTACAGTTCACAATGAGATTATAGTATTCATGTTGTTGACTGTTACGTATTTCAAATAAATCAAAAAGTTTGCATACTTTTGACATTTGAATTTAAAATTACATTAGCACTGAATATGCACAATGTATCATTCATCATATTTCATTGACTTCTCTTCAATATTGTTTTTGAAAATAGAGGACAAAGGAGAATTTGATGTGTATGCAAAGACAATGACATCAAGTGCACCTTCGATATCTAAAGGAGCACGTGAAATACAAAAGGACAAACCACCCACTCGTAGTGCAAAGAAGAAAGTTAACAAGGACCAGTCTTATGAAGTTGGTAGCTGTGCAGTGGATATTGAGAATGCAGATTTCGACATCAGACGATTGACTTTAACTTCAAAGAAGATAATTGGTAAACATGTGATAGGATGTGAGCTGTTGCATGAAGTTCTCAGAGGGGTTAAGGCATTTTCCAATCAACTGCCTACTTATTCCAAGGAAGAATTTATAGGTAAGAAAGGCATGGAGCGAAGGATGGAAGAATTGGACTTGATAGTGAAATGGGCTCTTCAATGTCGCATTCGATTAATAGGAGTGGATGTAGAAGGAGTTCAGGAGATCAAACTCAGTGCACAGAATGTTGTTGATAGGTGATATGCTAATACAGTAGAAGTGCCAAAATCTGCATTGTTATTGTCCCAGTTAATGTTTGCTTGTTTGCGCCAATATGAACTGTCTTTGTTTCAATGCAACATACTCTAAATTATAACTAATAGAAGTTTTGTTACAAGCAATGTTATTAGTAAGAATTTGTGTTCATAAAAATCAGCGTTGTTACTTATTTTATTTATTCAAGTATGTTTTCATTATTGTTATTTGAATTACTTGATTACCAAATCGATGTTTTGGAGTTCTTGATGTACATGTTGTATGCAATTTGAACTTAGTAGCATATGTTATTATAATACTTGCAAAGGAAAAGAAAGTGGTATACAAATCATGTTCCTAATTTTTTCACACATGTAATACTGCACTGAACTAGGAATAATGTATGACACAAACATTGACAATTTTTCAATCTACTATTATATATGACATTGTCACATGTGTAACTTGAATACAATTTTATGAAAAACATAAATTACAAAATTCATATATATATATATAAAGTATGATAATTAAAGAGTTATGTATACAATTAGTACAAATAGAATGAAATAGATCATTGCCAAAGAAGCGTAAAGGTATTGTATTTTACAAAACTTTATCACAGTTGCAATTTGCACTTCATTGCAATGAAAAGTTGTGGCATTCATAAAAACAAGATTGCAAATATTGTACCATTGAAGTAAGTTTGACGACGTTCCATACATTTCTTAAAGTTTTTAGGAATTCAAGTTTGAACACAACGAATAATCCTCAAGATTTGTTTTTCCTGTTAATTTTATTTATTTTTTACTAATATTTTTCTTACAAATCCATAATCTATTTAAAAAAAACAAATTAAACTTATGCTACTTATAAGGTACGGTATTATAATAGAACAAAAACATTAAGAGTTAGAGCTTCAAATATTCTTTGTAATACTATTAATAGAACTAAGTGATACTTACTTAATATTGTAATATATACAGATGTAGTGTGCAATAACTTATTTTGAACTAGCCTAATTCACAAACAAAGCAAAATCAATATGCAATTTCATGAAGACTTAATTATAAAGGAAATGTGTACATTGAACAAAAATACATGAATCCAAATACACACTCCTATTTTTTATTTAGAGATCATTAATCATGGAAATTATTTTCCAACTCTTGCATACACGCGACTTGCCAATTGAAGAGAAAACAAGTGTTGATTGGAAAAAAAAGAGTACGTGTTGGTAATAGGCGCAGCCAATAGGAGACACATTTGGTATCCTCTACTATTTTTGGTTACAACAAATGCATTCACTTTCATTACTTGGTATGTCCAAATGAGCTAAATTTACTTCTTGCCATAGCTTCACTTAGTTCACTATTTATTAGAAATTCTGTAGTTACCATGTGTGTGTACTCTTCTTTGCTATAATTCATATACCTTTGACATATTGTATTGTACTTGTGTCTTATTATTTTTTCTTTGCTTTCTTACTTTCATAGTTTGCTTAATTTTTTATCATTTTGTCTTCTTTTCTTTGGAGGATGATTGCTTGACATGCATCTTCATGTAGGTTTTTGAAGAAAGCAAGCAAGCATGTGAATGAGGCAAAAAAACTTATCCATAGAATCAAATTTCCATTCATTATTAGTTTTGTATATTCATTTAATGAATTTAAAAGCAATTAAGTTAAAAAAACTACTACTGTTACAATTTGGTTTTTAGAATTGACTAGTACATATGGTTAGTTCACCCCTACACATTGAAACGACCATTTTGTGATCTATGGCCGTTCTTAATAAGGTGGCTAAAACATAAAAAGCTAGTTTTTGAAATAATAAAAATATTTTAAAATACTACATGACGTGTACTTTCCAAGGCAAATTGAATTTTGTTAACCGGACTTCAATCCACCTGGGAGAAATTTTCAAAGTGGATCACCTAAACATTGTTTAAGTGTTCTATAATTTGCTCTTTGGAGAAAGTAATGATGTTCCCTTTATCATCTCTTTTGCATTTTGATGTTTACAATACATACACTAGTTTTAACTTTTAACTAATGAAGATAAATTTTAAACTCTGAGAATGCAAATAATAATTTATAAATTTTTCCAAAGATTAATGCTCTTAAAGCTATGTACAAAACTTCTAAAGTGTTTTTGGAAGTTTGAGTGTATATATATTTTGTAAAGATGATGCCAAACATGCTGTTTATTGAACCAAATTTCATTAAACATATGGAAGGCACATATTAATATACATCTATGTTTTGTCAAATACCCCTAATGGTTTTGGGTGTCAGAGTTGAATTTATAATTATGAAATTATAAAATTTAAAAATATTGATGGTAGGAGCATCAATACTTTTGCTAAATATGTTAAGGTGTGTCATTCTAAAATATTCTCCTATGTGAAATTTAAGTGAGATCGAGATTATTCAAATTGATTTGCAAAATAGACAATGTTTCCTATTATAATTATTTACAATTTTCTTTTTTAAAAATATTGAAAAATGATATTGGTAACAGTTAAAAAAAAAGTACGAACTATAAAATTGTTGATTCATTTGGATAGGTAAAAGTTACAATATAAAACACATTTATTATAATTTAAACCATTGACTGACGTTCCTACTTTTAAATTATATAAAAATGTTATGGAATGATATAGTATTTTTTAAAGGGTTTTCATAATATTAAACCATATAGTATTTGAAAAAATTATAAAAATATGAAGTTCATTCCAAAGGACATGATAGATTATGACTTTCATTTCTTGAATGGTTGTTTATACGTAGCATCGCATATATACCTCAAAATTGATATTTCTTGACATGAAAATTTAATCAATATGAATACAAAATGATAATGTTATTTATTGCAATATATCACAAAGAATTTAACAAAATATTCATAGCTATATTGCACATAAAGTGAAGTTTCACTATTTTATCAATGCCTTGGTCTTTTAAGGATTAAACATCATTAGAACATATGTCCATAAAACAAATGAAAGAGCTCAATAATATATCGATCAATTGTTGATCTTTCTGTAGTTACATGTCAAATTCTATTTATAGAGATTGTCTAAAAAATTGAAATTTATTGTCATTATTGTGTGTAAACCAACATATATTGAAGAGTTGGAGAAAAAACAAATAAAACCTCAAATTCCTTACTTTCCATCATTGTTTGACAATTTCATGCTTACTTGTAATTTTTGATATACTGTATTTAATTTTATAAGTTAAAACATATTGTATTATCGTGAAGTTTCAATTTCACAAAGTAAGGCTTTTTCACTGTAAAATTTTGGCTTTACTTTTCTTACAAACTTATTTTGTGTTTCAAAGTGATTGCACTTAAAGTAAATTAAGTCAACATGGAAATATGCTCATTACCATTTATCGTCAAAAAAATATATATATATGAATACAACAAATCAAGTTCTTTCTATTTTCCAAAGCTTTTGTTTTGCTTCATGATAAAGAAGACCTTACTACTTCACTATTTTATTGTTTACTTTCAAATTTGAATCTATTACTAAATTCATGGATTTAAAATTCATACGAGTATTACAGTTTTTGTTTCTCCTTTCAATCACCTCATGTCAAAAACCCTTGAAATCACACATAACTGAAATGTGAAATCATTTTCCAGAGTATTAATAAGGTGCAAACTTCTAAAATTGAAAAGTATAGACACACTATACTCATTTATTTACTTTGCAATGAAACCATTATGAAATTCATACACACAATACATATAAATAATGGATGTAAATCACATGCAAAGTCCATATATGGAAAAAGCCATGTGGAATGTTAGATGTTTTGAACAAGTGTATGACAATTCCTAGGAAAAACCCATATGGAATGTGTAGGAATTTGAACCATTTCCAAAGTTGAAAAAAGAAAAACACCTTCTCGAATGAAAGAGAACTTGAAGACAGTGGGAATCCCACATGGAAAACCTGTATGAAAAGTCAGTGGATTTCCATCGCATAGAATTCCAGAGACAACCGCACATAGAACGCAAGTAAGTTTGCAGCATAGGGGAATTTCTACTGGGAAAAAATAATTCCAGTGTGAAGCTAGGTCACAACCGGGGAAAATCCCAATTTCCCACATGCTTTCATGTCGGTTTCTTGCAGAAGCTCCCTGTGATTACCAACAACATATGCGCAAAGTTGATGTCCAAAATCAACTCCGCTCATATTACTCGGTACAAAGGCGTGACCACAAGTGGTGGTACAAAATCTTGTAGCACATGCTTGACAAAATACATATATTTTGTATTGTACAGCGATGGTTGGAGAAGGTAAGAAACCTATATCACATTTAAACTACAATGAATCTGTCGCATTTGCTCTAACCAAAGTTGGTGTAGAAAAACAGACCTCTTTGCTCATTGCCCAGGTACCAAATCCAAAAGGGCTACAATATTCCATATTATCGTCTGAACACAAGAGCAAAAACAGGCGAGTGTGTGTAGTATGCAAGAAGATTGGATAGTACTATTGTACTACATGTCAAAAAATGCTTTGTTCAGGGGATTGCTACATAAGACATCACAGCTCCACTCCTCCTCCAATCAATGTTCAAGTCCAACCACCCACGGTTTCTAAAAGCGGAAGACCTGTAAAACGCCTTTCTAGATTCTTGCGATTTGTCACAACTCGTGGATGGATTTCACATCATTCCAATCCAAACTATGTACATAGGACTATTTTTCACATCCTATGTATTATCATTATGTATGTATATATATATATATATATATATATATATATATATATATATATATATATATATATATATAAAATTACCTATTACGACTCTTTTATTTCCCATCGATAGGCTCATGTGTAACGAACTTGTAGACAAACATAATTATCACATTTTCACTTTGGAAAGCATGTTGTGGGAGAGGCCTATTGTAGGAGAGATCTGTTGTGTTCTAAAGAACTTTGGGGGGCATAACCCCCAAGCCCTACTAGTTTGGACCAGTATCTTGGGCCAACCAGCCTAAGCTAGCAACTTGGGTTGCAATTTGGGATGTAGCTCGAGCTGCCAGCCTAAGCTAGCAACTTGGGTTGCAATTTGGGATGTAGCTCGAGCTGCCAGCCTAGCTGGTAACGGGGCTGCCGCACTCGAGCGGGCTCCCCCACGCCGCCCACGTGGCAGGCGTGGGCGCCCCATGCCAGTCCGGTTTCATTTTAAGCCCCTAATTTTCAAAAAAATTATGCTTTATGACGGCATGGGGGTAATTTTGGCACAAATGTCCATAGGGTGAGAATGAAGATTTGATTCATTCGAGCTGCCCGCCATTTGAGCCTATGTTCTTTAAAGGTTAAAATAAATTTATAAAATAAATTTATAAAATTAAAATTAAAAAAATATTCTTGTACTTGCTAATCTTCAAGAAACTAGATTAATTTAGCTTTCATTTCTATCAAAACTTTAGCAAGGAAATAAAAAACCTAAGCAAATTTTGAAATGATTTTAGTTTGGTTTTCTATCTTTCAACTCAATAACATAAAGAATTCATTGTAGATTTGGGTAGTTTGTTAAATTCTTGTAGATTGTAAGACAAATATTAGATAATTTATTATAAATTCTCACTATTATTGCAAAAGAATCAGAATTGATAATAAAGTTTCACATCTAGTTTTATATATAAATAATAGTTACCGTGATAACACTCTTGAACAAAGTATGATTCATTCTCTAGAGGAATCTTTACTAACTGTGCATAAACTTAAATACATTTTTTGCTTCTAGGCAATTTATTATTTTTTAATAGTTAAGAAATAGATTCTTAGTTAGTCAAACTTTAAAAGTGAAGCAAACTTAAGTCTTCAAATAACGTTCTTAAAAAAAATTGTATAAATTTTTTTGTTAAAATTTGTTTCTTGATACATGTAGTAATTATGTGATTTAAACATATGAAGGCTAGCTAAAATCCTATAGAGAATTGTAAAGAGGAAAATGATATTGTTTTGCTACATTTTAATAAAAATTTGTTGTAGATTATTAGAAATTGTATTGTAACTACTAAAATAGAAAATATATTATGCAAAATTGGTAGCCTCAACCAAATATATATATAGCATTTGTATAAATTAAAAAATTAAAAAATACTTCAATAATGTCAAAGACACATCAAATAAAAAATACCAAATAATTGCAATATGTGTTGCTAAATATTGCACACTATTAAGAATAATGTGAGGTAATGCAACAAACTAATACCAAGAACTTTATAACACATAACCATACTAGTATAAAGTTAAGTAAAGTGATCAAAAACTAGTGTTAGCAAGATTGACGTTTGCCTCATCTTGCCTTCAACATATATACTATCAAACATGTCTTGAAGTTTTTTCAAAAGACACTATGATTGTCCTAAGAGGCACTATTATGTTTTAGGAATCACAAGAATCCTTCAAGAATTTTTATACAATCACAATGTTAAAGAGACACTTGAATGTTTCACATCTAAAATGCAATTCATGATACTTTTGTGTTGAAAAAAACACCACCTTTATCCCTTTACCGTCGCAATTCAACATTGTTCTTAACCCCTAAAGGACCGGGGGGGTTTGAGCTTTGCTCTTGTTTTCAAGACTAGCTCAGATATCAAGCTGAATTCCTCGTTCATGTGGGCTAATTGGGACAATCGCCACCGTTCAAATGAAAGAAGACTTACATAGCTTTCATATGAAAAAACGATCGACGAAATCGCCCAATTTTTGAGAAAATGCCACCGTTGAGAAGATTGCTGAAAAATGTTCGGGTAGGCGGAACTTTGTGAATATCATGAAATCGGAATGCTCAAAAATGCTTCAGAATTTCATCATCATCCTCATATACAATTTTTTGTCGTGAAATTCTGAGGTGTGGAAAAAAAGATATGGGACTATGAAGTCTCTAGGGCATGAGTTTGGGCCCAAAAATTGAAATTTTTTTTACTGCCCCATGTCCAACCCAGTTTGCAGCATGGTATGAAGCATGGAGCCCTCCCATCACACCGACAAGCTTTGTCCGGATCGGTTGACCAACTTCGGAAATTCAGGGATTGAAAATCCCAGTCCCCACTGCCAGTCAGTGTAACGACCCCAAGTCCACATGGGGGCCCCTTGGATGGGCCGTGGCGCCGCGAGGCGCCACGCCTCGAGGCACCACCAATGCTAAGACTAAACAAGATGGTGTCTTATTCCGAAACGACCTTAAACTAGTAGGTAAAGGAGTTGGACTAACCCGGCGGCGTAAGGGCGGGTCCCTCACGGAGTCACTCCCGAAAGGGGAAACTTAGTCTAGGGTCTTTGACACCAAGGCTAACACTTGGTTGGATTTTGTAGGTAAGTGAGGAGTTCTAGGAAGGGAACTCAAGGAGTAGCGGCCTTCACAAGGTGGGGGCGTTACAAGTGGTATCAGAGCAACGTAGTTCGGTATTGCGGGAGTTAGAGGGCCCAAGGTGCACTTCAACTCAAGAAAAGACTAAGGCAAGGCAAGTGAGGGCAATGGCGCCTCGCAAGACCAAGGATGCCGAGGTTGAGCCGCAATGACATGAAGAAGAGGTCCTTGGAGCAATGCCTCGTAGACTAGAGGATGCATTGGAGTACGCAATGCAAAACCCCGGCGCTTTCACCCGCAAAAAAGGCACCAAGAGAAGTGTCAAAGGGGATGACGAAGGGGAGGGAGAAAATCTCCCAAAGAAAATGGGGCACCCTAAAAAAGTAGTGCAACCCGACGTGATGCTCACCCACTTCTCGGTGGGGGGAGTTGCCATGGACCCAACCTTGGGGGGTGCTAAGGCAAGCACTCCCGGTGTCAAAGTGGGCACCACAAGTGGCCCCAAGGAGGCCACCCCAAGCGGGGAAAGGCCACCGCGAAGGGCAAAGAGCACGTGACTCCAATGGGAGCGGGCAAAGAGGCTAGTGGAGCCAAAAGGACTCTCGAAACTAGCAAAAGCCAACCCAAGGCAATGAAGTTGGATAGTAGTGACTCGAACGAAGAGTTAGAGGCAAAAAGTGACCGCCGAAACCCGCTGGCTCAAAAAGAGCCCACGGAGTAAGTGAGGAAGACACCTCAAACGGCAGTGTTGGCACTTGAGGCCCTAAGTGCCTCGGCACAAAGAGGGAAGAAACCAGCGCTAAAAAAGAAGACACCTGCCCGCCAAGCGCCGAAAACTAAAGAAGTGGTTCCTCAAGAGGAACCGGAAGGAGATGATGATTCTTCTTCCTCCTCTTTTTCAAGTGATGAAGATGAGCCCGAGGAGGAGGAAGAGAAGAAGGAAGAAAATATTGAAGTAGAGGAGGAGGAAAGTGAAGAGAAGGTTGAGACTCCTCCTTCCTCGTCGCGCAAGAAAGCCAAAAAGGCCAAGGTAGTGGAAGAAGGTGATGAAGTCATCATCACCACTACCAACGACTTAAAGCGCATCATGAACATCATGATGAAACGATTTGGCGTGAATTAACCAAGGTTTGAGAAGGAACCGGGCCAACAATTCGCCAAGAACGTGCCCACGCCAAAGAGTTGGGACGTGGGACAACACAATCGGCCCATTCAAAAATTCGTTCAAGAGTTTGAGATTTGGGCGAATGTGAGCGGCATCACGGATGACAACACCCGCATTAGGACACTTCCTTCGGTGTTGTGCCCGGGGCTGCAAGCGAGGTAGCTCCAAGAAGGGGAAAATTATCCCGATGAAAAGATTGAAGATCACATCACTTGGATTAAGGCTAAAGAGATTTGTGAGAGTCTGTGCAAGGCCAAGCATCAACACTTCCTTGATGGCATTGACCTTGCGTAGCTCCACCAAGGCACGGGGCCGGACACATTGAGGAGTTATGGCAGAACCTTTCAAGCCAAATTCCTCACTTGCAAACCAATGGAAGAGTATGCTAAGGTAGTGCTCTTCTATTTGGGGTTGCAAGTTGCCACTAGAAACAAGTTTTGGGAGAGGGAAACGGTGCCTGATACTTTGAAGGAGGCGATAGATTTCACCGAACGGATTGGGGTTGAGATGAAAAGTGGCAAAGCGGCCGCGAAACCATCTCATGAGAATGGCAAAGGTCATTCTCACCAAGCAAGTGGAAGTAAGTTCAAAAAGAAAAAAATTGAAGATGCTTCCAAGAACAAGGGCGGTGGTGGCTCTAAGGAGAAGAGCGAAAGTGGGAACAAGAATTATCGCCACCAAATTGACATTTGCTACAATTGTCAATTGCTCGAGCATCACGTGAAGGATTGCCCAAACGAGTACAAGCCCCGCGAGGACAAGAAGGTGTTCAAGCCGAAGAAGGCTGAAAAGGTAAGAAGTGAGGTTGAGAGCCACATTATGCATGTGGCAACAACTCTCAACCTTGCGCCGTTTCCTCAAGAGGAAGAGACAAAAGAAGAGGTAGCCCCACCGCTAAGATGCGGTCCCTTGATTCTCAAAAGTTTGAGTTTAAGAACTATGGTTCGAGAAGGGGGCTTTGAGGCAAAAGCGGGTGTAGGCAAGCAGACTAAGGTTCTAGTGTATCTTTTAAGATAGATCAAAGGTACTAATGTTTCCATGTTGCTTGATACAGGAATCACGAACTCGTTCATCACTCCGGCATGTGCCAAAAGGTTGCAATTGGAGCAAACGGCGACCGCGGAGCCTGTTAATGTGGTGTTTGCACTAGGAAGCAACTTGGCAACACACGTAGTGCAAGACTTAGAGTTCAAGGTAGAGATAGGTGACAAGGCTAGACCGCGCAAAGTGTTTGAAGAAAACTTCATGGTGTGCGACCTAGGAGGACTAGAATTAGTCTTAGAAAACACTTTCATAGACTACAATGGGATTGAGATTAGGAGAAGACCGAATCCACATGTGGTGATGGTGAATGAGAAAGGCAAGCCCGAAGCACTTAAGTTCATTAGAAAGCCGGTCTTAGATGGTTTTGGAATCCATGTAGTTAGAAATGTGAAACAAATGTTAGAAGAACAATTTGTGATCACTATGAGGGATGTTGATTTCTTAAGAAATAAATGTGAAGACTCCCTAAAGCATGAGGCCCTCTTAAATCAAAATTTCTCTAAGTTATTGCAAGAGTTTGATGATGTGCTAACTAATGAGTTGCCGGATGAGTTGCTGCCGAAAAGAGAGGTGGATCATAAGATAGAACTCATTCCCGGTGCGACGCCTCAAAACAAGGCGCCGTACCGGTTGCATCAAGCGGAATTGCAAGAACTAAAGAGACAATTAAATGAACTCTTAGAGAGGGGTTACATTAGGCCAAGTAAGTCGCCGTTCGGAGCTCCAGTCTTGTTTGTAATCAAAAAAGACGACAAGTTCCGAATGTGCATAGATTATAAGGCCCCTAAAAAAGTAACCATAAAGAACAATTACCCTTTGTCAAGGATCGATGACTTATTAGATAGGTTGTCCGGGTATAAGTTTTTAATCGGATTGATTTGAAATCTGGCTATCATCAAATAAGGATAAGTGAAGAAGATGTATTCAAAACGGCGATGAGGACTAGATACGGGTCCTATGAGTTCGTAGTTATGCCCTTTGGACTTTGCAATGCTCCTGCCACTTTCACCACCTTGATGAATGGCATTTTTCATGAGGTGACTGTTGCATTCGCGGTGGTGTACATTGATGATATCTTAGTGTTCTCTAAGACACAAGAAGAACACACTCAACACTTAAGGCATTTGATTGAGAAGTTAAGGGAAAACAAACTTTGTGCTAACTTAGAGAAAAGTGTCTTTGGGTTAGAAGAGTTAGATTTCATAGGCCATGTGATCAATAGCGAAGGGATTAAGCCCGACCCTAAGAAGATTAAGGCCATAATAGATTGGAAAATCTCGATCTCACAAAAGGGAGTGAGATCATTCTTAGGACTCGCCAACTACTATAGAAAATTCATATGGAACTTCTCTAAAGTGGCTGGGCCATTGTCGGACTTACTCGCCAAAGAGAACAAGGCAATTAAGTGGAGTGAGGAATGTGACATGGCATTTAGGGATTTGAAGTTAGCACTCTCTACGGCAGATGTGTTGTTGTAACCCAACTTCTCAATTCCCTTTGAAGTCCACACGGACGCGAGCGGCTTTGCCATTAGCGGGGTGCTGATGCAAAATGGTCACCCCATGGCATTTGGAAGTAAGAAGTTGACGGGGAGTCTACTAAGATGGCCAACGCATGAGAAGGAACTTTATGCGATGGTCCATTGCCTTAAAACATGGAGACATTATGTGGGAGGTTTGAAACCAAGGTTTTCACCGATAACATCTCACTAAAGTACTTTGACTCTAAGGAAAATGTAACTCCTAAGGAGTTAAGGTGGTACGATGTGATCGTCTCAATGAATGTGGAGTTAATCTACAAATCCGACAAAGACAACATTGTACCTAATGCACTAAGTAGAAAGGAGCAATACCTTTTGAATAGGATCATGGTCCTAGTGCAAGAGAATGAAGATTCTTATTTTCTAAAGGAAGTGAGAGAAGCGTACAAAACGGACGCGGATGCTATCCAACACAATGTGTGGTTTGATTATAAACTTAATCCACTCAGTGGAAACGCAAATAAGTTCCCGAGACTTAGGGTCTTGAAGAGAGTGAATGGATTGCATTACTTCAAGCAAACGAGACTCTATATTCCGAAGGGAGATCTAAAGAAAAGCTTACTTCATGGTTTTCATGACTCCCTATGGCGGTATACAAAGGTATTCGGATCACTCTTAAGGAGTTGGGGAAAAAATACTATTGTCCCAACATGGAAGATGATGTAGAAAAGTATGTGAGTACTTGTGTTAAGTGCCAAGCCAACAAACACAGTACTCAAAAGAAGCCGGGTCTATTAAGACCCTTGCCGATCCCTTAACTATCATTTAGGAGTATCTCAATGGACTTCATGTCCGGATTTCCAAAGGTAGGTGAGTGGGATGCGGTACTTATGGTGGTGGATCGCTTTAGCAAGACGGCTAGATTCATCCCACCAAGAAGAAAGAAACAGCGGATCACACCGCTAAGTTATTCTTCGACAAATGGGTGGCTCTCTATGGATTACCCGAAGATATCGTAAGCGATAGAAATGTACAATTCCAAACTGCCTTTTGGCAACATGTGATGAGGCGATCATGAATTCATTTGTCCATGACGACCTCATTCCATCCCGAAGGAGATGAACAAACGGAAAGGATCAACGCGATCTTAAATATGTACATCAGGAACTATGTGTCGGCGGATCAGCAAGATTTGGTAGACTTGCTATCCGTGGCTAAGTTTTGTTATAACACAACGCCGACATTCACTCACAAGGAAACATCCTTCTTTGTGAGTCATGGTTTCAATGCCCTCAAACCAATGAATTTGATAAGCACTCGGGACAACGAATATAAGGATAGAGAAACCGCTTCAGGGTTGTTCTCAACTCAAGCAGCAGAATGGATGTCTAAGAGACAGTCTATTTGGAACAATGCTAAGGCATTCTTGCAACATGCTCAAGACAAGTATAAGCAAGCTGCGGACAAGAAGAAGCGGAAGGTTAAGTTCCAAGTGAACGATAAAGTGTGGTTGGACACAACTAACCTCACCTGTTCAAGCGACCTCACCCATAAATGGGGTGCACGTTGGACGGGGCCATATGAAGTGAAGAAGGTATTGCATCTGGATGTCTATGTGTTAGACATCCCACCTAGGCTTAAGTGTCATCCCGTGTACCATGTCTCGGTACTCAAGAAGTATAAGCGAGATAACCATTAACTTGCACTTGGAGCAAGAGGAGCCAAGGCCCCCTCCAAAGTATGAAGTGTGGGATAATACGGTGGGACAAGTCGTAGGCATAACACAAAAGCGCAAGCTAGGCACGAAAGGGTGGCAATATCAATGCATATTGAAGGGCCACAGTATTTATGAATATAGGTGGATCAATAAAGACTTTTTGCATCATGCAAGGCATTTGATTGCAGAATATGAATAGAAGTACCCCGAGATGCGATCGCAAAAGGCTGTCGCGAAGAAGGTCTTTAGGCGGTGAGGACACCACCTCTTAAAGCGGGGGAGAACCGCCTTGAGCGTCCAAGAAGTCCAATTAGACCCAAATTGGCAACCATGGTTGAGGAAGGGGAATAGAAATGGATGAAGCTAGTAGTGTGGACGCCACTCACCGGATCTTAGGGATCTTCCCATTAAGACTCAGTCCTTGCAAAACTGAGGTTCGAGAATTGGCTTTAGGAGATGAAACTCTCCATGATGCGAAAGCGCAAGGAGTAATTAATCTTGTCCGAAATGGTGAACAGAAACAAGGGCTTGCAACCCTTGAGTGAATTCCGCAGCTAGTTAACAAAAGTCCTAGTGGCCCCGCAAGGGAGTCACCGATCACTTGGCACGTGAACATGAATGGTGGATACTTCCCAAACCCAAGTAAGAGTTTAAGACAAAGAGAGACTAAAGACTAAGGAAGAAAGAGAAAAGAAAGTGACAAACAAATGTGTAGTCAAAGACACTGTCACTTGGGTAAAGTGCACACAAGAAGGTAAAGTGAGTTCTAAGGAGGTGAACCCCCTCATTTGGTACTTAGGCCACTTGTCCACTATCACAAGGGTGAGTAGTGGAAGACTTAAGAATCAACATAGAAGTTTTGATTCTAAAGTGGGGGAGGATGTAATGACCCCAAGTCCACATGGAGGCCCCTTGGATGGGCCGTGGAGCCGTGAGGCGCCACGCCTCGGGGCACCACCAATGCTAAGACTAAACAAGATGGTGTCTTGGTCCGCAACGACCTTAAACTAGTAGGTTAGGGAGTTGGACTAACCCGGCGGCGTGAGGGCGGGTCCCTCACGGCGTCACCCCCGAAAGGGGAAACTTAGTCTAGGGTCTTTGACACCGAGGCTAACACTTGGTTGGATTTTGTAGGTAAGTGAGGAGTTCTAGGAAGGGAACTCAAGGAGTAGCGGCCTACACAAGGTGGGGGCGTTACAGTCAGTCTCTTCTCCCAATGCCAGGACTTTGAAAACTCCTAAAAGTGAGAGCTAAAAAATAATAAATAAATAAATATAAATAAAAACTCCCAAAGTGAGAGCTAACAGCAGCCCACTGAGAGAGCTCGTGTGAGAGTCCATGCTCTCCTCACCTATCTGCCATGTTCAAGCTCCTGTGAGAGCCCCTCTGTTCATGCTCAAACTTATATGGCTTGATCCAAATTTGTGTCATCTACTCAAATTTTTAGCAGTATAAAATATATAATATTTATCTAATAAAATATTTAACAAAAATATACAATTTTTAGCTAATAAAATATATAACAAATATATTCATAACTCATAAAACAAGATATAACACATAAATTGCAATTCCACCAAATTGAGAATGAAATTACCGTAACTCATAATACATAGCCAATAAATCCTTACTCATAATAGAGTGCACATAGATCATGACACATATGGACATGAATCAAAGTTTCAATAAATATCGCAAATGAAATGCGAATAGTACATGATCATCCACTATGGCGTTCCACAAAGCAATCTCCCATGCAAACGGCTATGTCTCCACAAGTGGGACAATAGAATTGCCCATTTTTCCCACATACGACGCACTTCCGACGAATTAGTTTACCGTTGATCTTCTTGGTCCACATCTTGGTGTAATGCAATGCCTCGGGGTTGGGAACACCCGTGCGGCGAGGAATGACGTGCCTGCGTTGCACACTGGATGCACAAAGTTTGGTGCCCACTTCATAGTGAAATTTGAACCTTGACATGGCTCTTTCATCCCTCCTCTGCATAGAAGCACGGTACAAAATATAATTATGCATTGACAAGCGATGTGTCTAGCAAATGTAACAAAATTCTATGCCACCATTTGTGATCCCGAGTTTGCACCGAATAATTGCCCCGTAATTGATCTTGTACATCTACTCCCCTCATGTGGCACTGGTAATGTATCAATGCGGGCGAGCAACGGATGTCTTTCACAGCATTTCTATGCCATCTATCCACAAACAATTGATTTGATGCATCTATAGGAGATACGGCCGTAGTAAGAATCGTCACTGGCTTGTAATCAAGCCAAGTGATAGCGGCTAATTGATGTGACGCATGCATTCGCCACCACATTGTACCCCGAGGAACTGCTCTGACAGCCTTGCTCTTGTCAATGGTCAATGCATTTGGCCAACCTCGCCTATTGGTTCTACAAGTCCCGGTAGCTCTAAAACCAAGTTTTAGAAGATTTCAAAATAAAATTAGACTTGTAAACCAATTATCGCAAGTAATCACATGTCCCATGTGTTCTAGCCCGCTCACTAAACTAGTGACAACTTTCTAACCGGCATTTTGATCTTCGCCCTCAACTTCTTCACTTTTACAGCAATAAATTTCCATTTTTTGAACATACTTTGAGAGACTATTAGCTAAACACCATATTTTTATGCCATATTGCCTAGGCTTAGCCTTCATATATTGTCTAATAGGTGAATATTTTCCACAATACTTTACCATCATCTCATCAATGGTAAGGTTTTGCTCAGGCTGCCAATATCGAGAATATATTGCATTGTGTTCATTTACTAATCACTCACATTTTGTAATTTTGCTATAACTTGGCTCATCTTTATTTTTAGCGATGCGGTCATTATCAACAAGATGTATACATCTCAAGATGTCTTCAAATCTTCGTCTATTCATTACTGAGCTAATTTCTCTCGAATAAAACATATCATACGAGGACCAATGCAACCTTTGGTATGGAATTTTTTTTAGGCCCATCAAAATCAAAATTCCAAACCAAGACTTCAACTCGGACACTGTCAAATAGACCCACCTTGTACCACCCATTGTACCATCTTTCCCATTTGATCGACCGGCATACAAATTCGTCATGCGTACAATTTCGCGCATCATGGCTAGGGGCCAAAAAAACATCACAAAATTATCTACACTCTGAAAATCGTCAAAATCCGCTTTCAACCCTTCGGACCCACCTCGCCACTCAACATGTGGAATGGACGAGACCGGCGAATTCCACATATGCTCCGCAAACCGTTCTTTCTCCGACAAGCTATCAAGGTAATCAAAACCTCCGTACCCTAGGCCAATTTTGTGGTCAACCCTATTAGAGTCCATGAACCAAGTTCTTGTTTTTGGAGTCAATTTAGTCGCTGTTTCTAATGGATCCCCGTCCCCATATTCGATCGGCTGGTAGTCACTATCATCGGCAGAGCAATACTCTCCCATGAGATCCCATAGTTGTTGTGAGGACACCTCAAGGACACCATCATTTTCATCAACCCATTTTACAACGACATCTGGTACATCATGCAAGCGGAAAATGCCATACAATGTACACTCAAGAATGTCAAACCATGGGCGGGTTCGTAAAACTCATTTATGATAGTTCCCCAGAGATAGTCTGTCTCTGAGAAATTGGCATCCATCCACATTGCATCGGGGAGTTCTACGCAAGGTACTCTCACAACCCTACCACGGCGGCCAAGCTCATACAATGGTGGTATAAGAGACCTCAATTCCGATTTTGATCTCAAATGAGGAGACCAGTGCAACAAATCAGATAAACCCACACCGTGCGAATGAGAATTAGAGCGCAATTGCTCATTTTCATTACCAGAAGAAAACAAAGATTTCCTACTCGTGGTCGCCTGCTCTACTTGTTGTAACGTGCCGGGCTCACTACGAACAACGACATTTCGACAATTTACATTCACGACGGGACTTCCAGAGCCAGACACGTTGATCACAACAGGTGGTTGGGGGCTCTTACACCGTTTGCGACGCGGCGCCATTGTCCGTCTCACTCGTCTGTGAATCCGCCCAAAGCCACCTCACTGCCGAATTGACTGCCACAGGAAAGGAGTCCTCCGTCGAAGCGTCTACTCCAAACGATGTGCCACCACTCGCCTCCACAAATACCGCCAATTTACTGCCTTCAGCTTCGCAGGCAATCTTACACCTTTTGGCCGCGACGCTGCCAACATAATGTCGTTGTCTAACAGAGCCAAGATCTCAACCACAACGTTCTCACTCTTCTGCAAATCTTCCCGCATCCACTTTGCAACTACTACTCTTGCGTTGGCAACAGACATAGAGGTCCCTGAGAAATTGGACGCCATTTTATCTCCGAGGTCACTGCCACTACAACGTCGCACACCCCAAATCCAACGTTCTGCCAACGTCGCTCTGTCTACACACCCTGCCAATCAGTCTCGAATACTTCGCTCAACGACGATCTGCTGAAACGAAATCAGAATGCTCTGGCGCTTACCGCCTGCAATTTCTCCCAATGCTGCACCAATTGAAGCACGCACTGCTAATTTCTATCGTTTACTGCGTCAATTTCTACCCGTTTTTTGGCCGCCACCTCTACCGAATCCTACATCCTCTGCAACAACCTCTGATTTTTCAGAACCCAATTCGTGCAGCAGCCTCTGGTTTCTCAGCTAACAGTCTGCTCTCTCGAACGTTGGCTTGCAGTGCATGACGCGCAATCCAAGATTAACGCAATTTTTGACAGAATTCTGCATTGCCGCGATGGCTTTGTCTACGCCAATTCCGGCCAATTCCATTGAATTCTTGCACGCAACTGCCACATTCACGCTCACAGTCATACCCAACGGCATTTCAATTGAGAAGGTCAGAACCCAATCGCACAATGTCTGAAATTTCGAGATTTCCGCCTCTCTACCGACCAGCCGAATTCCTGCAACGACTTCGAATTTCGACCCAATTTCCCACACGTGCTCCCAATTCCAACGTCTTGATTCAATTCCAAAGTTGCTCTACCAATTGCAACTCT
The DNA here is from genome assembly GCA_022496805.1 of Pohlia nutans. Classification (NCBI taxonomy): domain Eukaryota; kingdom Viridiplantae; phylum Streptophyta; class Bryopsida; order Bryales; family Mniaceae; genus Pohlia; species Pohlia nutans. The sequence goes on along the minus strand of CM040101.1, from coordinate 26,474,804 downwards.
CACGAACCATGAATTGATGCAATTCAATGGAAGCGCCTAACGGCAACAAATTTTTTTCCGCATGGTCTGAAGCAACGTTGCTCTGCCCGATACACTGCGGACTCCTGCTCGTGGCCCCTGACAGACATCGCTCGGTTTGTTGCAGGAACGTGTGGTTGCACAGACTCTCGCTTGTGCAGCTGCCCACTCAGCCCTCGACGTTCCAAAACAAGCTCCTGAATGCTCCAAAAATTCACCAAAAATTGCGTAGTTAACCATTCTTCGATCAGATTACACCGATAGATTCAGCATTGAAAATCGACCAAGGTCTCTTTGTCACTCACACACTGTTAGATAGATCTTCATTTCGAATTTACTACAAATGTAGTTGCAGAAGCCACCTGGTGGCCTCGTGGTCCTTTAGGGGTTAAAGAAGCGTTATTAAGTGTTTGATGAAAACCAAAAATGGAGTTGATGTAAAAATTGATGTCAATGTGAAGATCACATCTGTACGGTTGGATATATCACATTATTTACTATTTATTTATTTTTAATTTTTGAAGGTTTTCTCTTGAAATTCGATAAAAAAATCCCAAATTAACACAAAAAAAATTCAAAAAATTGTAATGAAATTGGAATAGCATGCGCTACAAGATGGTATGGTTTCCATTATTTGATTGTACTTATTTTGAAAAATCATGTTTGAGGTCTCACTTTTTGAACTAAGAATAAACTTGACATAAACCGATTGTGTTATTTTTCTAAAAATCATAATAACCTATTTTGAAGATCCAAACCGTTCAAAGGATAGTCAACTTGCTCAAGAACCAAGAATAATTTTGGTGGATGAAAAATGTCCAATCTGGATAAGATTCGAACAGCTTTAATCTGTTCGTCGTTCAATATATGGACGTTGGCGCTCTAAAGGTTATAGATATGACTAACTTTTCACTTTCAAAATTCATAAAAATTACATTTTAATTGGAAAATAAATAAAAATTTCAACTTGTATTCATGAATCTTATCTTCCAAAAATAGTCCCAATTCAATTTTCAAAAAATTCCAAACTCAGAATCAGAAGCTTAAATGGGCGATATTAGGTGCCTCTTCTAGTCTTCTCCTCCAGTTTGCATCACCTCCTTCGTTGTCGTCGTCGGTGGTTTCGCACGAGAACAGAATCGCGCCATGGCCGCAATTGCCCACCTCGCCGCTTCATGCTCACTGCCCCTGCCCGGGTCATTTTCTTACACTACTCGGAACTCGATCGTTCATTTGTTTCTAGCCTCGAGTGGGGCGTGGATTCCAAGAATTTTGAACCAGCATTTGGGGTTTCGGCTGCAGGCTTCGTTTTGATTTGATCGAGGGTCCACACCACTTGATTCATCGCTTGGTTTCCAGAAACGAATGAGTTGATTGTAATTTCTTGTCTCGTTTAGGGTACTGGATACAAGGTGCATGGTTTTAGGGAGCTGGCTCTTTGGAGGGGTTGTACAGTACAGTCAATTTTCCGCATGTAACCCGCTTTTTTATTCATGTTTTTGGGAATCTTGAGGAATCAGGTATGAATTTTTTACCTTACCCTTGTTTGTGCAGGGCGAAGCAGTCATGGACACATTCAGCAGAGTTGGAAGTTTCGGTTGCGGTTTCTTCAACTGGTAAGTCGCTCAGTGGTGATTGGATTTTCTATGCAGGTTTTTGATTCTTAGCCTTGTGAGATTCAAGCTAGCAGGCTCGATTGCGCGCTGTGGCTTTGAGCTGTTTTTTGAGTGGTTTTCATTATTCTAGTACCTCAGGATTCTGTGTGAGAAAATGATTTTGTAACCTTTCTTACCATGGAACCCTCCCAAATCCCCTGCTTGCTTCTAGAAGATGAAAAACAATTGATTTGGGACAATTTTTTCAAGTCGCAAACTACGTTAATTACAAGAAAAGCACGTTAACTACAATAACGATGAGTTAACTACATTGTAGGTTAGTTAAGTTGCACTTCACAAGCTCCTTACTATCTTTGTAAATAAAGTAAATGTAAAGGCCTCTCTTGACCAATCACTTGTTTGTTTTTTGGGTTGGGTTGATTGGTCCCTCTTCCAAAAAAATTCCTGAGTGTAATTATTTTAGCGCTACTTTATAAGAATGGAATTTGTTTTGGTGGATTTTGTCCCCACTGCACTAAAATATGGATCATTTGGATATCTTATGAATAAAGGTTATGAATTGCTGAAGCTTAAAATATTAGGGTATCAATGAATATTGCAACTAAGATGTATGCATGAACCGTGAGGATTGCATCTACGATGTATCTCACAGAAGCATCTCTAATAGAATCTAGAAAGGTCTTGTGTCTTACAAGTTGCCTGATGAGATGACACTTGCATTGTTAATGAGTGGCTTTTCAGTCTAAGGAAAAACGGACCCATGCAAATGGGCTCCCTACTTTAATCAGTTAGTTGATTATTGATGGCTGCTTGGGTGAGGGGTGCAGGGAACAAGAAGACGGTGATAAACTTTGGTGCATGGAATCAACCAGTCCCTGCTGATGCCAGATTGTGCACTAGAAAATGGGGAACAGTGAGAAGGTTCCGGCAAGGACAACGGGCAAAGTATCAGGTAGATCTACAAATAGTCATTGTCCTAGTCTTGGCTTGAGGATCAAACTTGAACTAGTATTCTAGCACCCCTGTTATACAGAAAATGGCTTCAGATTTAATCGTAGTTTTTCAATGGAAGGTTCTAATGATGTGCCAATATGGGCTGCAGTGGCAATGCAGTGTTCAAGAGAATCCTCGTACCCTTCAGGCCAGGTACTATTCTGGTTTCAAGCTTAGCAGCTCGTATTGCCCTCTGATGGTATGTTTTGATGGCCCTCACCAACTTGAGCATGCCTCTGCTTGAGAAGAAACGGGTGGCTATGTGGTAAAACATTCTGGCTTTGTTTGCAGTTCCATGGACGAAACTTATGATGCCCTTGCAAGGCATTTACTGTCAGCAGCTTTGATCACTGAACCTGGCCAAAAGTAACACTCTTTTCCCTTGCATATTTTGTGACAGCATTTGTCTGTTTCAAATTCATTTTTCTACAGGCACTAAGATAAAGTGTATGAATTCATTTTAACTTTATGGTAGTGCTTGCTTCTTTTGCACTTGTAAATATGGTGACCGATCATAGTACTTGTAACATTTGAGTAAGGATGATGCCAACCTGAATTCTTTTGATGGAATGAGGATAGTTATTTAATAAGTACACAGGTATATGGTAGGGATCGCAGGTTCTCCTGGAGCGGGAAAATCAACAGTTGCCAAGGAGGTTGCGGTGCGGTTAAATGCACTTTGGCTTGAAAATCAAGGAGGAGATGCAGGAGCAGAGATTGCTGTAGCTGTACCGATGGATGGGTTTCATCTGTATCATTGGCAGCTTGATGCCATGGAGGTCAGCCTACCTTGTTTTCGAAGCAAATTTTTTGTTAGTTGTTATTGAGGATAAGCTTTCTCGAACTGTTCCTTTTTGGAGAGCGTTTTTAAATATCACATTCCTGGCAGGTCAGACGTTTTTTTGTCACTTAAATGCATTATATGAAAGGGCATGCACACATAGAACGGCATTAATAATCCATTTTCAGGTTTATTTTCATGGAAAAGTTGCCTTTGCGGTTGCACTGCTAGAACTCCACAGATAATTCATGCCTTTTTTGGTGCCTTACAGGACCCAGTAGAAGCCCATGCTCGTCGAGGAGGTTAGTGTAATCATCTCATTCAATAGTTCTTTAGGTTGTGGTTTAAAATTGGTTTTCGGCTTCAAGAATTGTATTGCTTTCTCTCCCCTTCATCTGGAGTTCTTCTGGAAAAAATGTTGAACAGCTCATTGGACATTCGATCCTGCGTCTCTTGTCAAGAACTTGCAGCAGTTGCGAACTCAGGTGCGAAGGTGATCTACCTCAATCAAAACTTTGGAATTGTTGACTTTGTCCAATTATTTCGTATAGCGTGACATTCACCAGTAGATGACTTTTCTTACCCTATACATTAAATGAGTAAGTTGTTTATGTAGAAGTCGGGTAAAATTTTACTTTATTTACAAGTGAGATCATATACTAAACATGTGTTTATGTTAAATGTGCAGGGTTGGGCACACTTACCTTCATTTGACCACGGAGTAGGAGACCCTGTTGAGAAAGATATATACGTATCACCGATGTATGGTCCTATCCTTTTTATTCACTTTCAAACAACTGAACTGGTGTTGGAAGTTTTTCCAAGCGAATTTTCCATTTCTGAGTTGATCCTTGCAATGTTACCAGGCATAGAGTCGTTGTGGTGGAGGGCAACTACCTGCTGATGGAAGAGGGAGAATGGACAGGCCTGGCAAAAGTTTTTGATGAACGCTGGTATGGGTCCAATCCGAGATTCATCAACCCATTTAGGATGTTGAAGCTACCCCCGTCCTTAAAATCTCTGAGTCACAATGAACTAGCGCTCATCTAATGCTCTCATATACTGTTTGCTTAATTTTTGTTTTTTAAGCATCTTGCCTTGATGAACTGCAGGAATGTGGACATCGACATTGATGAGGCTATGAGAAGGGTCGAAAAGAGACATGTGTCTACTGGCAAGTGCAACCTTCCTGAACCATGTCGTTTTTTGTGACTTCCATTTCCTTCGACCTCAAATTTTGGCTATTTTTAATACAATCTACTCAGAATTTGAAAAAATGTTGGATTCCCAAAAAATTAGAAACTATTCAGCTCGTCTTTTGCTTGCCGAATCTGACCATAGCGTACTGTATTAAGACTGCTTTCACCTTTGCTTTGATAATTTGTCACGGGCTGATATTGATGAATAATTTTGGTGTTTTACAGGAAAAGCGCCTGACTATGCAAAACAGCGGGTAAGGCATACCAGATTGGAAAGTTTTCACATTCCATTTCAAGTTCTAATTGAAATATTGGAGTTGTGATACAACTTCGATTTCATGTTCAGTTTTCAACTCATGGCTAATGTTTGGGTGTATCGACAGGTGGTGTACAACGATCGGCCCAACGCTGAACTCATTGCTCTTACGAAAAGGAATGCCGATCTCATCATACCTTCCATTTCTGTCTGTTAAGACAAAATACTGATGATCTCAAGATTTGTTCAAAGTTGACATTGGACTGGTGTAGTATACTTTTTGAAATTGAAGCATGTTTCATGCGGTCGTAATGGTGAGGACCATGTTGTATAGCACTCTGCGTCTGTTGGAATTACAATTGTGATGTACAACCTAGTATTTTTTATTTACAATGACGATGCTAATGTGTGGACAAGCTGCTTGAGTGCAGACTCTGGAAGAGTCAAAGCAACATTGTATAAACATGTTGGCACGGCAAGTTGAGCTAGACTTTCATACAAATTTCCTTGGGTACATTCTATACTTGCTAAATGAAGTGGGGCAATACCATAGCAGCCTCGACTCATCACTGTGAAAAGGGCAGTATAAAGAAGAAACTAGCGTGCAGGGCACATTTTTCATTTACAATGTCCTGTTACAATGACGGACTGCGCATCAATTATAGTGGCCGACTTGAAGAAAACTATATTTGCAATGGGAATGAATAATTAGCTTGAATTTCATCTACGGCGGGAGAAGGTCCTGGTGTGCACAGTTAATTTTAGGAATAGAATAGCAGAAAAGAGTCATAAAGATATCAAACACATCTAGTTTCGTTGGGTACACTATTCTCGAATTACTCAAGTGAAGTCTGAAGGTATTGGAATCAAGACGCTAACTAGTAGGTACCGTTACTAGCTTCTCTGACACCTGATAAGGATTCTCAACGAAAATGTAATCGTTTACTAATGTCTAACAAGGCCCTCGATTAGCGTGGCAGCTCAAGGTCACTGCCCTGATGGTACACGAAACAAGAGAAATCACAAGTGCAAGGCTGCATTGTAATAATTCCTAACGATTTAAGAAGTCGCAGAAGGCTGTTCGACCCGAAAGCTCCACAAAAATGGATTAGAAACGGCGATGATACTGGTACAGGACACCTTATTATCAATACAGAAGCACACACGCAGACTAAACCTCAGAAGAAAGGGTGGCGTCATCAAGCACCATTTCCGTACTGCCATCCCACCCCCAAACCTCAAGCTCATCATCACCACGTCATTTTAGTTGCAAGCATGGAGCATTCTAATAAGAGATAGCGATAAAAGACGTCACGTGACCTAAAAACCATATAAATATGGTAACAGCATGCAAGCACATCCTCAACAGCGGGATAAACTTCAAGGAAGAATGGTGGTGTTATTAAACACCATTTGAGTTGATAGTCATCAAATCCCGAACCTCAAGCTCGTTCTCCCCTGATGCGCCGGGCAAGCTGAATATCCTTGGGCATGATCGTGACGCGCTTGGCATGAATGGCGCACAAGTTAGTATCCTCAAACAGTCCAACCAAGTAAGCCTCCGACGCCTCCTGCAGGGCCAGCACCGCAGAACTCTGGAACCTCAAGTCCGTCTTGAAGTCCTGCGCAATCTCGCGAACCAGACGCTGGAACGGCAACTTCCGGATCAGAAGCTCAGTCGACTTCTGATACTTGCGAATCTCACGAAGCGCCACCGTCCCGGGCCTGTAACGGTGTGGCTTCTTCACTCCGCCCGTGGCTGGGGCCGACTTGCGGGCCGCCTTGGTGGCCAGCTGCTTGCGAGGCGCCTTGCCTCCCGTAGACTTGCGGGCCGTCTGCTTGGTGCGCGCCATCGGTGCGAGAAAGGCTGCAACAGAAACCTGAAAACCCTAATCCGTAATGTAGAACATGAAGAGATGGTTTCGATGGACGGGCAAGGGGGTTTATGTACGAGCTGCGAGGCGGAGGTTGAATGGGTTGGCCAGTTTGAATTTTGGAGGGAAGAAAATGGCGCCAAATCTGACTGGGACAAAATTTGAAATTTACGTTGTAGGGTACTGACCAGTGATAACATGGCACATGGCGGGCGGAAATGCTATCATGTTGGTTGAGGGCAGGGTTGGCACATCTGTGTCAAATATTTTCACAGACTAAGGTTTAGCGAATTGGATACTTGCAAACATTTTATAGTATTCTTTTTTTCACCATAAAAAACATGTTTTTGAAGAAATAAAGTTTCAAAAATTTTGGCATTTATTTTCAAAAATATTTTTCTATCAAACATGCCCTCTATCTACCATAAGGTTCTTAAGCGGTTAGGGGATCACACCCTCTCCCAGTTGTAGGACTCTAAAATAATAAATAAATAAATAAATTTTTAAAATCCGAAAATCATCAAGGCTCTATTGTGTTTTTTTATAATAAAAAAATTTGGAAAGTGTCGGGATCATGGGCACAATGAATATCATTAACGAGAAGCTAACCAACTCAACCTCACTACAGCTTAACCCCTAAATGCCGGAGGGGGTAAGGGCAAAACATAGATGTGTTATAAAAAATTACTTCTTCAACTTTGATGAAGTTTGGTCCAAAAGAGAAAATGAGGAGCATGATGTTTAGTAATTATCCATACGGTCAAATTTCAAAGAATAGCTTTTTATCTTCTCATAATGAATTTAGAAGCATTTAACTTCAAATATTTATCAAAATTACAAATTTTATTTTTAGAATTTGAAATTTGTTATGATTCGTTAAAACTAGACATTCTATTCTAAAATTTAAAAAAGCAAAATTTTCAAAGGAGAGAACATCACTACTTTCCCCAAATAGTAAATTTTCTAACACTAGACAATGTAGAAGTGTTTGTCTATGAAAATTTCTCTCCGGTGGAGTTTAACTCAGATCAACATGATTCAAATTGGATTGGAAAGTAGACTTGATTCCCTATTTGAAAATATTTTTTATTTTCTATACAAAATGTTTTTTCCATCTCGGGTAGCCTGTAAAAAAAAGGGCAGCGACCATAAAATGGTCGATCCGTCACTTAGAGGTTAAGATATCTGACCAAATCCCTTATTCCGTATTTGGGATGCTATTCCCTGACAGATTCGAAGGTGAGTAGTAGAGGCACTAAAGAACCTTGTGACGATAATTCACAGTGATTTGTTTTTTCAAATTTTCCTGTGCAATTAATTACACTCATCACTTGTTTATGTTACAGGCCATTCACGGTAGGGTGGAACTTGTGGAGAGCGATGGTGAGTGCGGCGCTCTGAGTGCCGTGAGGTAGGGAGGAGGAGCTCTGGTTTCTGTAAGCGGCGATCTAACTCTCAATCGCAGAGGGTGATTCTAGTCCGATTGTAGTAACAGATCGCCGCTGATCCCAAGTGTGTGGCTGCATGGTGGCCGTGGAGCTCCAGGAATGTGCCTTGTGTGCGTTCGGAAGAAGCAGCGATTGTGTCTCCGGCGTAGAGGGTGATTCTGGTCCGCTGGGTAGGCAGTTCGTTCGTGCTTTCAGGGTTGGCCGTGGAGCTTCTGGAGTCCGTCTGATCGAAGTTTGTGGCGTGCGATCGGAGTTTGTGGTGCATTCGGAGTCCGCACTGATCGGAGTTTGTGGAGCTTCCGGAGTCCGCACTGCGATTGGAGGCTGTGGCGTGAGATCAGAGGCTGTGGCGTGAGATCGGAGGCTGTGGCGTGAGATCGGAGGTTGTGGCGTGAGATCGGAGGCTGTGGAGTACGGAGTGCGGTCGCTGATCAGAGTGCGATCGACAGTGCTAGCAGTGCCTTGAGATTCGCTAGCAGTTTCGAGTTTGCTATCGATCGAGTTTGCTATCGATCGGTCGTTGATCAGAGTGCGATCGACAGTTTCGATTTGCTAGCACTGCTTTGAGTTTCGCTAGCAGTTTTCAGTTAGCAGTATTTTGCTAAGTAGATCGGAGGACTTTTCAGTATTTGCTTGCAGATCAGAGGGCTCTAGCTTGGCAGATCGAGCTGGGAGTTAGATAGGAGTTCTTGCTTGGCGGATCAGGGTACTCACGGCATTGGGAGCTCAGATCGGGATTCTCGCTAGACAGTTGGAGTGTTAGCGGTCTGCATCGGCACTTTGATTTGTGGCTGAGGAAGATCGGCTCTATGTGTTTGAGATCAAGTCACTGTGTTTGAGTGATCAGGCTAGGAGTTAGATCGGAGTATACTCACGGCTCTTCCATGTCTACGTTCGTAGTGTGCTCGCGGACCTTTACTGGGTGTTCCCAGTTCTTGCTTTTTTAGCGTCTGTACTTACAGATCAGTCACTAGATACTTGCATCGCTGGTGCCTGTGCATGTGATTTGGTGTTGTGTACAGGCTGAAAACTGCTAGCTCAACCTCCGAAATCTGCATCGAAGCTGCCTTTGCTAGCGGGATTGCAACATAATCGCAAACTCTGAAAGCTGCTGAAACCGGCGTCAACCGCATTGTAGCCGCCCCTTGAGATTTTCACTGTAGCTGATCGGGCCAACTCCAAGCATCAAGGGTGATTCCATTGCCTATGAGGTTGAAGGTGTGCAAGCCAACACAGATCTGCTATTGCAGGACGAAAATATAGCTTCCAATGTCACAGATCCAAAGTCTGAACTGAGAGCTCTGGGGACTTGCATTGTGGAGTTGGAACACAATGTTGAATCTGTTCATTGGAGCTGCACAGACTCCCAGCAAGCCGAACCTGCCAAGCTTGCACATACTCCGCCCAAGTAATTAAGTGCATTCAGGATTGATCGAGAGACAGATCTTGAATGTACTAGTTCAGCCACCGTGAGTAGCAGTAACTAGGGACCATCCAACCCACCACACCAACGTATAGAGCAACATCGACAATACAGCGGAGCAGCATCGACAGAGCAGTGGGGTCATCAACATTTGTAATCATCGACGGCACAACACCAACTTCAGCTTTTTTTCAGCATTAGCAGGCGTCATCATCAACATCGTAACACCAACACACCTATAGCGATTGAGGAGAGCAGCAGGGAAGCAGTCAGCATTCTCCAACTATAAAGATATCAAAGGTAATTTTCCCTACAAAGGTACGCTACCCCCTTCTTTGCAAAATTTCCCTTTATTTGTATTCAATAGATAGGAAAGATAACATAATAACTATTAGCACACATTCAAACATACACCTAATGCACAAATTCCTCTTCTACAAAGCCCTACTACACACGTTAGTGGAAAGAAGAGGAATAACACCAAAAGAATCCAATGGTAACTCTAGCCCAAACCATACTTTATACTCAAATTTTTCCAGTAAGGTAAACAAGCTTAACCTAGTAACTTTAACCAATGTCATAACTTGCAGAAAAAAGATGACAGGACAAGGAGGAGGAAGGGGTGCTGCTAGAGATCTCACGGACGACCCAGATTTTGTGATGATGGAAACAGACTCTCCACCCCAAGGACAGAAGAGAAATGGAGGCAGCAAAGCATCATCAGCAGAGAAGAGGAGCAAAGGATCATCAGCAGAAAAGAGGAGCAAAACATCATCAACGGAAAAGAGTGGCAAGTCAGCATCCAAGGAAAAGACTTCAATATCACAACATTTTTGGCTCGGATTTGAGGCGATGGAGAAGCTAGCTATTGACGAAAAAACACCGGAAAGCTTCGAACCAGCACCAATCCAAACTTTTGTGAAGAAAGGCCTCTCAGAAAAAGAAGCAGTAGAGCTCCTTATATCGGTATTCTCCTACCCTCATGTCAGTCAAACTCTCTTTCCAATGGCCCGCTCAGATGGCATAGAAGGGCAGCATTTCAATATTACTCAGCTCCCATTTGAGGTTGAAACAGATCCAGACACTGGCCTCTCATATCACTATCATGTAGTCGTTTATTTCCAAAAACCAACCCGGCAATACACTCATGAGGAGATCCTAGCATTAACGCAAGCGCGTCTGAAAGACATGAAAATTTCACTAGGTGCTAAGATAGCAGAGCCCATTGCAGTTCTTTGTAAAAATGGCTCTGCAAGGCATTGGTCTGGCACGATAAAGTTGCATTTGAAGCATCCCGGGGTAGATGGCATAAATCTTCTCAGTGGCATTAGGCCTTTTATCCTCACCTTGGATACCACTATGACAGTTGGGAAAGTCTGCAAAAGTTACAACACCATAGCTAGAAACAATATGCTCTCTGTGAAGATCAAAAGTCTCTTTCTTGGGAATGTCACGGGTCACAGTCTTTTCAAAGAAGTAGTTGAAGATAGCTTCAAAAGGGGGCAAGAATTAGAGATCACGAGTGTGCAGAAAAACACTACTGAGACATGGGCATGGTTAGTGGCACTAACCCCTTCTCAAGCAGAGAAAATTGTGCAGTTCAAGGCTACTTTTCGCAATGAAATTATAGCACCCACCATCAAAATTGGGGAGAGACTCTCTACAATTCAACTGGCCAAGAAGAACTGTTTGATGTTGGTTTTGCAATGATTGAAGCTCACAAGAACTATAGAAGAGACACTTCACAAGATTAAGGAGATTATGGGGCCCAAGAATGTATCCTCTAGTTTCTTTCCAAAGCAACGCGACAACCTGCACAGCGGATCAGTCAACATCGAATGCCTCAACCCTACTGTATATCGTCAGTTTGTCAACAGGACACACAAGATTCACAACTCCCACGTGACTTTCACTCCACACCCGAAGAGCTTAGAGGGAACACTGCCACCATCAGAAGAGCAACAGAAGCAATTCGGATTTTGTGACATCAGCACCGCTATCGTGAACACCATAGAAGCATTGCAGAATGCACCAAGCAGCCAAGGGAAGAAACCACGAGCAGAGAAAGAAGTCATCATCGAATTCAAAGAAGAATTGAAGACAAAGTTGAAAAAGGATTTGAAAGCGGAGCTCACGATTGAGTTCAAGGAAGAATTGACAACACAAAAAGCAGACATCATCACCACTACCAACACTTATGCCCAAAGACTCAACTCCAACTTGCACGAGATAATGAGAAGGCAAATGGCAGAATTTTCCAAAGAGGTCTCTATAGCAATCATGGGTATAGAAGGAGGATCCGAGCTATTAGCACTTCCGCCTCCACCAAACAACCAGCCAAACATGTGAAGAAAAACAACCCTATAGCTACACCAGAGTTTTTTTTTCTAAAGTTCTTCTACCTCATAGCATTACTCAATGCTAAAATATTAACTCAACAAAAACAAAAAAACAAAAAAACTTTATCAAAACACCAAAAAAATAAAAATAAAAATAATAATAGAAAAAAAGGCTCAGAAAACTCTAAGCAAACAAAAACAACTAAAACCTTAAAAAATAATAAAGAGGAAGCATTTTTTAATGCTTTCAAACAAACAAAACAAAAAACAAAATATATAGCCCAAAAAACAAAACAAAACACAAAACGAAGTTCCAAAAAAACTCTAAACAAACAAAAACACCTAAAAACACAAAAAACAAAAAAGAAACATTTCTTAATGCCTTTATCCAAATTAAACAAAAAACAAACAAAACAAAACACACAAAATCAAGCAAAAACATCAAAACCACCCTACAAACCTCAAAAAACACCTCTTCAAAAATAACACTTTCTCTCCCCACCTTTTATTGCTACTTAGTGCAGATATTGAAACTAACCCGGGGCCCAAAAACATAGACAAAAACCACCTAAACCACACAATAAACCAAAACATAATTTCATCCAGAACTACCATAGTAGATCCAACAACTCAAGAACACCAAAAATGGACTCGGCCTACCGGCCTAGACCAAAGAAATAATAATAACAACACTCAAAATAATAAAAATACACGCAAAAAAAAAACCCTTCTCAAAAAGAAAAAGAAAATACACACAAATGCTATTTCTCATATTACTACTATTACTACTCCTTGGAGACATTGACCCCAAGTTTAAACTTGGAAAATTTAAAAACCCCAAGTTCGAACTTGGGCTACTTGTGACCCCCAAGCTCGAACTTGGGCTACTTGGAAACCCCAAGTTTAAACTTCGGCTACCTGGGAACCCCAAGTTCGAACCCGGAACAAAAACAAACACAACACAAACAAATCACCAACTTAATAAAAACTCTAAAATAAACAAAACAAAATCCAATATTAATAGCATAAAGTACAAAGCAAAAACTCACCTTTTTAAAAATAAAATATTTTCCTTACATCGTTTACTTCTACTGAGTGGAGATATCGAAACCAACCCGGGACCGGTGCCCAATATTATACAACATACAAAATACATAATACACAAAACAAAAAGAAAAATCAAAAACCCCAAAAATAAATACCTCAACAAAAATAAGAAAACCAACAAACAAAATAACCGGACTCGGCCTGACGGCCTCGTTCAAAATAAACACCAACAACAATGGACTCGGCTTATCAGCCTCGTCCAAAATAAACAAAGAAAAAAGAAGAAGAAATGGCCCAAAAATCTCCTCTAAAAAGAAACTTTTTTCACCGAATATTAATATTATCCGGGGACATAGAAACCAACCCCGGGCCCATGCCCGACTTACTAAAAAAACATCCACCCACACATAAAAGAAGATCCAAAATTTACTTTATACCAAGTACAATCAAATTACAACCAAAATACCAACATTTAGCAAAACAATTCTCACCTATTTTAAATATAACACATCCAAATCATGCGGAAACCATTAACGACTATCCACATTTATCAAATTATATTTATCAAAATCAACATCACCCATCACCTAGAATGTTATACGCTCTTATCATTACAATTAGTCCATCAAAAGAAACATGTGACCAACTCCTAATACAAATTCCAAACCCTGACTGGACAACTCTACTACTAGAAAAAATGTCCTTACTACAAAACCCACCTGAAAGACACATTTCAACTAAACACCCATACACAGAATTCACAGAAAATAACCAAAACCTAATAAACCCACCAAATACCATTCACAAAGAAATTTACGATTTTATTCATCAACACAATGATTCTATAACCCTCCAAAACATGATTGATAAATTCCCATTTCTCCCTATCAACTTCTTAGAAGAAACCTTAAAAATATATGAACCACTACATGAATATAATCATCCCCCACCACTTCCAAATATACCCACAATACAACCACAAGAAATACAAACAACAAACTATAATACAAGATTTATTACATGGAATGCCTCATCATTAAATATGGCCCTCCCAAATTTATATGAACTAATTACTAACACACCCGATGAACCCGCCATCATCACAATACAAGAAACTAAAATAACCGCTACAAAATCTACCAAATACATACAAAACTTATTTCCAAAATACAAATTAATTTTTAACAACACACAGGCCCTAACAAGGTGTATGCAACAAAGACTACCATACATACCCGCAAGAGGAGGACTCCTCACACTAATACATCAAAAATATGCATACCCGGGCAATGTCACCAAAATCCCAACCCCCAGAGAAATATCACCTTATTTATAAATAATAAAAATAGACAACAAACCATTACAAACGTGGCTAATTATTCACATATATATGCCGTCACATGCAGAGGACATACAATATATACCAATCATCCAACAAAATATAACACAACAAATCAATGCACATCCGAATACCACACATATACTATGTGATGATTTTAATAGAGACATAGCACTCATCGGACGACAAAATGGAACCGACACAACTCCACCACAAACGGAAGATATAGAATGGAGAATATTTACAAATAATCTCCAATTAGAATACATCCCAACAAACTGCCCATACTCAAGACAAGGGGGACAAAACTATAACCAAACCAGCTTAATAGATGGATACTACATCAAAACACCAGATAATACTTTATACATATCAACTACAGACAATGACCACAACCTTAACTCTGACCACTCACCAGTAACATTATACATACCAACAAACACCTTACTAGCAAGACCCATACCAATCACAAAGAAAACAACGAGAATACTAAACCCCATACCACAAGAAAACATTGAAAAATTCAAAATAGAATATTTTGAAGAAAATGCGCTGCAAATAAATGAACTCATCACAATACTATCAAATGATCAATTAACAGAAGACCAATGGCAAACATCATGTTCAAAACTAGATCACATGATACAAAAAATCTCAAATAAAATTCAAGAAACTTGTAGTGCACCACCACTCCCGACACTAACAAATCGTATTTCTCAACAGGGAGGCTTCTTACCAAGAAAACTACAAAAAGCATGGAAAAAACACCTATCTACCTACCATCTAATTAGAAAAACAATTTACATAACAAAAAATACACAAAATTGGCAAACGCATCCAATAATCGAAGAATTAAAAACCCATACAAACATAACCATCCCACCACTCCCAAACCAAGAACATGATCAACAAGAATGGATCCAATCACTAGTAGAAATAGCCAAGACAGCAAAAATACAAGCTCGTAAAATCACCACAAAATATACCCAAAGTTGTATAAAAAAAGGCAATACTAAAATACAAACAACTATACAACAAAAGCCCAAAGAAAATAAACAAGAAAGTTTTCAAAAATCAAGAAACACCACCATTAGACTGCATTATGGATAGAAACAACAACATACTCACCAACCCAGAAGACATAGCAAACGAAATCCACATACAACAATCAATTAGCAATAGACCTACAGTACCTACATGCTACTATCAACCCGAACACCCATCACAATGTACTTGTGGAGTTAGACAATACCCATGGCACGACCTTGATGGATTCGTAATAGAAAAAAGAGGAAACCCACAAATCCCACTACATAAGCACTTTGACAAAGAAATATTCGAAATGTGTCTCAAGCATCTATTTAACAACAAAACACCAGGCCCTGACAAAATTCCCAACTCTATACTAAAAAATATGCCTGAAAGTTTCCACAAACTACTCTTTTTATTTTTCACTCACTGCTACAAACAAAAACAAATCCCAGCCTCATGGAAAATAAGTCTAACCATACTACTTTATAAAAAAGGAAATCCCGCACAACTGCCAAACCACAGACCAATACATCAGGAATTTCGGACCCCACTGATTATGCACTGATTCAGTGCGATTTCCGATATTTCAAAGGTTCGTACGATTTTCGCACTGATTCCGCATCGTTGCGTCATTCATCGCAACTACACTGATATGACACGATGTTCGTACAAGCGGATATAGTACTGATTCGACACGATTGATACATCCATTGAAAACGTATGAATTCAGCACTCTTTATACTTGTCAAATGTCATGTTTTAATCGTCTTTAAAACTACACTGATTCAGTGCGTTTTTCGTGCGACATCATCTTTTCCATATCTAGATTTTGTTTTCTTTCTATATCTAAATTTGATCAAATTAATATTATTAAAAAAATATAATAAAATAAAAATATAATATAAAATAATTATTTTCCTCCCTACCCACTTCAACTACACGGAAATTGCCCGAACACACGGTGGGGCCCACCATAGCTTCACAAGCTCTATCGCCAACGGTGGGATTTGAACTCACGACCTCCTGGTTGTCGATGAAGCTCCAAACCACCAAACCACCTCAAACTCTTCATACATAAAAAGGAACTCTTTTGGTAATTATAAACGAATGAAACCATTGGCTATTTTTTGCCATGTGTATATAATTCTTTTTTCAAATTTCTTTTTTGCACTACAACATGCAGGGCTTTTCCTACATCTACAAATTTTTTCAGAATATTTTGAGTTTGTTTTTTTTTTTTGCCAAAATTGTGATGGTAGATCATGACTGTGAGCTGTTTTTTTTTTTCAGCGGACTTTGAATGTTTTTAACTATGTGAAATTTTTTTTTTTTCCAAATTCTTTTTTTGCACTAGATTATGCAGGACTTTTTCTATATCTAGGGTTTTTTTCATAATTTTTTGAATTTTTGAATTTTTTGCCAAAATCGTGATGGCAGATCATAGCTGTGAGCTGTTTTTTTTTTTTAGCGGACTTTGAATGTTTTTAACTATGTGAAAAAAACTTTTTTTCCAAAATTCTTTTTTGCACTAGATTATGCAGGACGTTTTCTATATTTAGGATTTTTTTCATAATTTTTTTAATTTTTTAATTTTTTGCCAAAATCGTGGTAGTTGTGAGCTATTTTTTTTTTGCTCCTATGATGAAAAGTACAATGATAACCAATAATACCAAATTTGAATTCTAAAAATATAAAATGTTATTTCTTTGAAATTTTATTGTGTATTGCTTCTAAACTCTATAAATGTAGATCTAAAAATGTTTTGGGAAATTAAACCGTAAGTATAATTTAAAGAAGATTCTTGGAATATTTCAACATATTCCAAAATAATATAAAATATTTTGAAATATTCCAAAAGATTCCAAAAGATTCCAAAAGATTTCAAAAAATATATTAAAATATTGTACACGGATGTCGTAGGAAAATAATTTGCATTATAATAGATACTGAAATCGCACGAATATAGTAAATGACATTAATATGATACGTATACGATACTGAATCCGCATTAACTAAAACCGCATGTTATCCGTGTCTTATTAGCCATGTAATGTAGATACACGATTAACGCACGGATTCCGTCAAGCACGACTTTCGTGCGGAAACAACACTTTTTTGATAATCATTGAAAAGACACTGCATCGACACTCTAGTAATGCATGTCACTTCCGTACCGTAACGACACTTCTAAATGCACGTATGACGTGCGGAATCAGTGTTTAACGATAAACGCACTGAATCAGTGCAGAATCAGTGGGGTCGGAAATTCGTGATGTAGCACTTGCAAACACAATATACAAATTCTTCACTAGTACACTACATATATATTATCAGCGTACGGTGAAGAATATCAAATCCTACACGATAGTCAAGAAGGATTCAGAGCAGAAAGAAGTACATCAAGACAACTACAACTACTCATAGCAGCACTAGAATATGCAAAATTTACAAATCAAGACATATATCTACTATATATAGACTTCAAAATCGCATTTGGCTCATTAGATCACGCAAGACTCCTAACTATAATGAAAGACCTTGGATACCCGGCAGATGCAATAATGCTAGTCGGAAACATCTACTCCCACTCAAACACTATATTTATTGGAGAACACTTTGGAAAAACAAAACCAATACCGATCCAAAGAGGAACCATACAAGGAGACACACTTAGCCCATATCTCTTTTTAATCTTTCCTAGAACCACTCTTGAGGTGGTTACAAAGAGGAGAAAATGGATATACATTTGGTACATCAAAAATTAAAATTAGCTCCGCGGCATACGCAAACGATTTAGCAGCCATATCAAACACTACAAAATCACTACAAATACAATTAAACAAAATTGACAAATTCTGTGAATAGGCAGGCATGGACTTGGGAGTCACAAAATGTGCCGTCACCGGTTGCCCAAATAAATCCAAAATGCCACCAAACAAATTCAAAACCCACATGACAAACCAAAAAATCAGTTATAGAGACCAAACACTACCAGTACTCCATCAAAATGAACCTTATGTCTACTTGGGCATACAATTAGTTCCATCACTAAAATGGAAACTCCAAACACATATCACCACCACTAAAATAATAGACCAATGTAAAAAACTATCAACATGCCCTGCCACTATCAAACAAAGAATTAGTATGGTGGACACAGTAATCAGAGCAGGCATAGCCTACAGCTTCTTTGCAGTTTCATATTCACTACCAACTATTAAAAAACTTGATAAAAAATTTATTGCAATCCAAAAAACAATATGCGGACTACCTAAAAGCACTGAAACATAATAACACAGCTACTCCATGATTTATTTGGATTAGAAGCCTTCTCTCTAAAAAATGCCTACCTTAGATGCATTGGTGAACAACTTCGTAATGCACTTAACGACAAAGGGAGACTAGGAATAATATATAAATGATTAAAACAACACATACTTGCTAAAGCCGGCGGTGCCGAAGACATCCCACGAATTAAACACCAAGATTGCATTACATCACCTACAACACGTACATTATTCTTTCTAAAAACACCAGGTGGTATACACCTAAAAAGCACAGAAGAAAACTTCCAACTACACATGACCGAACTAGAAAAAGAATGGCGATCTACAGTCTTAAACGAACTGCCACACTTAGACCCAAAACTCTCCATAAAATTATTATACAAATTAATGGCACACAAAATCTACAATATAAAGCAGATTATCCTTCCCAATGGCACAAAGCTAATGTCACCAAAAGAATTTAAAATACACTATCAAAACCCAACTAAACTAGACAAAAGTACACTAAACTTAGCAGAACAACTCTTCTACGAACCAAAATGTACCCAAGATTGCCCAGATACATGCCAAATACACTTACCACCCCGTACACTAAAAGAAAAATATAAAATACACAACCACGGAATAACACCAAGAACACCAATGAACCCCGTACAACTCCCTCAACCTCCACAACCACAACAACCAGCCCCACCACAAAACATAAAAAACGATCCCATAAGATTCCCCATTCGCACAATATTAAACCACAAAACAATTACAACAAAAGACAAATATAAAATATTTAAAAAATACAACACCTATCTATGTCAATGGATAGACTCAAACCACATAACATACAATAAATGGTTACAACAACGCGAACTATTTCTACTAAATCTACCAACAGCAATACACCATAATCTAAACCTACTTACAAAATACTACACAGATTATAAAAACAAACAATATCAGAACATCATAAATACACAATTTACACCCGAACAAAATAGAGACACAAGATACATCCCACCTCCAACAATAACCTCCTACAATAAAACATCCACAATTGAATGTAACCCAGAAAGAGACATAGACACAAACAAATGCACTATTCAAACACAAAATGATAAAACCCACATATATAACGACACCGGTAAATATATCACCACCATTCCGACTACAAGAATAAAATGGTTATGGCAACAATATAACAACAACAAATACAACATCCACAGACTAATACCTGCCATACAAACATTTGAAACAGAAGTAGTCTGGTTATACCAAAGATACGAACACAAAAACCACAAAAAGAATACAATAAAAACACCACACCATACCATTCCATCCAACATTCTAAACACACTAATAACGACATTTAATATAACACACTCATACTTTTCCTCACCAATTACATGCTCCATGAAATGTACCCAATTCTACTCAACATTCGCCAGAGACAAGATTTTTGGCTCACTAGGGACAGCCTTTCAATACAAATGGAAAGGTATCGAATATGCACACCCAAATGACACCGAAACAGCACAACAAGCAATACATTGGGCAAGACTAGCAGCAAAACAAGACCCTTAAACCGTCACCATTTTAGCAATCCCAGACACCAACTGGTACCAAAATCTATCACCATACAACGGACTCTTCCCGGATACGCACGCCATTATACATTTTGCCGCGGACACCATTACATATGACTAACCAACAATACCACTAGAACCCAACAAAACCCGAAACGAACCACTTGCAATACACATATGGTGTATTCACCATCAAAATAATAACATTGGCACAATAAACCGAATAGACACCATAAACACAACAATTGAAAATCTACAAATTTCGCAATATCATACACAAACAGCACCACCCACACCACCAAACACAAAAGTTAACAAAAACACAAAATGGAACAAACTCATATACCCACCCTATAACAATCTACAAAACATGTGGGTAAATCCCCTTCCAAATTTTGAAATAAACACTACACTAAAATTTCCACCACAATACAGCTATTATACAGATGGATCTTTTTTACCACCTAAAGAAGCTGATGACGGCCATTGGAAAAAAGAAAAAGTTGGATATGGAATCTACAACTCATCTAAACCAGATGTACAAATATCAAAAAGACTGCCTGGACTACAAACATGCTTCAGAGCAGAACTAATGGCCATACATGAAACACTTTCACTAATCACCACTAAATACATAAACGAACCTGCACATATTTTTACTGATTGTCTTAATTGTATACATGCTCTAAACACACAACTAAAACACCCAACCCAACAAAACAACCACGCCGATAAAACCATTTTAGAAGAAATGGTAAAAATGTTAAAAAAGCGTACACAACCAACCACAATATACAAAGTTAAAGCACACGCTAAAATTAAAGGAAATGAACACGCAGACCAACTCGCAAAAGAAGGAACCATGAAAAGAGGTTATCAATTTGCAGCAAATCCACACGAATTTGCACATACCACACCTTACTACTTCCAAAAAGACACATGGCCCGGTCGTATCAAACGACCAGACAAAGGACCAGTTAGATGTTTGGAAGAATACATAAAGAAACATGACCGTGAAAATAATCTAGAAATACTGGCAGAAGACTTTCCCAACATTAAC
This sequence comes from Pohlia nutans, assembly GCA_022496805.1. Classification (NCBI taxonomy): domain Eukaryota; kingdom Viridiplantae; phylum Streptophyta; class Bryopsida; order Bryales; family Mniaceae; genus Pohlia; species Pohlia nutans. The sequence goes on along the minus strand of CM040101.1, from coordinate 26,453,515 downwards.
AAATGGACAACAAACTCCATCATAGATAACGTAATGTCCAATAACTTTTGGAACAATCCAGAAATAACAGACTCACAAAAAACAAGCATACTAAAATTTAGAACTGGTCAATACATGGGTAATGCCAGAAAGCAATTAATTTTCGGCATACAAAGATTCCCCTCAAAAACATGTCCCATATGTAATTCACAAGATGCAGATACATGGCTACATGTACTCTTACTATGCAAACAACACCATATACACGCACTAAGAACCAAAAGACACAATAAAGCGGTATGGGAATTAAGAAAATTAATACTATCCTCAAATAATTCAAGATGCTACACTCTCATGAATGCGGGCACATTCAACAAGAAAACACAGTTCCCCCATGGTTATTAACATGTACTTGTAATTAACAAAGATGTCAGTGTAATGCCAGATTCAAACCAGATATATTATGCATTAAAGGCCTCCCATACCAAAGCCCGCCTCCTCTAAACCCCGACGATAACCTAACCATACAATTCATAGAATTCACATACACAAACGACAGATTTTTACTAGAAACAATTGGCAGATTTTTTTTAAAATACCAACCTCTAATTAATAACATCATACAACAAGGTTGGAAAGTAGATCCTATCATAGTCATTACAGCTGGAGCTAGAGGAACCACACACGTCCCCTCAATGAAACAACTAGAATCAAAATTTACCATTTGCGAAACCTCCATAAAACATACATTCAAAGCAATAAATACCATTGCCATACAGTATGCCGGATCTATCCTTTTACATAAAAGACGTATAGAGAATAATCAAACAATACCAACAGACGTAGTACATTAAAAGAGGGAGGGTAGTGGTGAAAACCACTGCTAGCCACTCATTTCAAACAACTAGCTCATCTTGTCTCAGAGACAGGTAGGGCCGGTTGGTTGGTACAACTTTCCTGCCATAACACCCATTTCGTTAAAAGTGCACATGCCCCTCTAAAATTGCACATTGTAAATTTTTGGTAGAACAGTGTATGAATGAGAAAAGCATAAATATGCTCTTGAAATATATGCCAAAAAAAATGTAATTCTTGAATTAAACCATTGGCAAAGTTTGACCTCCATGCAGTTATTTAAGTTTTTTCAAATTATGTTTTTAGATTTTTTAGAATTTAGGTTTATGCTTTTGGAGTGTTGTAGATTTTATATGTTTTCATGTATATACTATATGCCTAACCCTCCACTAGTACAAATTATGTCTGATGTGACATTCATTAATGACTAAATGTTTGTTGTGACTTGTCTGTAGTGATTCAAAATTAATTTTGAGTCACTAAAGACAAGTCACTGGAACGGATATTTAGTTATAAAAGACTTATCACATTGAACAAGATTTCTACTAGGGTCTATCACTTGCAAATATTGTGTAAACTACTAAGTGATGGGGTTAAACATACGCCCAACTTCTATCACTTTAACTAATTTTTGAAACACCAAGTAATGGGAGGTTAATAGGTTATGCGTATGTCCAACACTCCAACACTTGGAATTAAAAATAATTATTATAGTGATTTAGGGGGTTAGACATATGCCTAATCCCCCAAAAACTGCATCTAATAGCAAAACATAATATCAGAGCCGAGGTATACATATGCTAACTTTGAAATACTTGGATGTCATAGGAAAATAAAATATCAGAGGGTTAGGCATATGCCTAACCCCCCAAACACTTACAATTTTCAACAAAATAAAATGTCTGAGGGTAAGGCACATGCGTGATTCCCAACACTTATAATTTCCAACAAAATAGAATAATTAAAGGGTTAGGCATAAGCCTAATCTTCCAACACTTAAAAATTCCAACAAAATAAAATGCCAGAGGGTTAGGCATACATCTAATCCACCAACACTTCCATTATATAGCAAAATAAAATATGCAAGAGTTAGGCATACGCCTAACCTCCTATCACTGGAATTATTTGTTAAAATATCAAGTGATGAGGGTTATGCATATGTTTAACCCATATCACTTGAATCATTTGTTAAAATACTAAGCAATGAGGGTTAAGCGTATGTTTAACCTCTATCACTTTAATTAATTTAAAAAATTACAAGTCATAATAATTGAAAGTAACCCGCCATCACTTTCAATTATTATGTAAAATATTAAGTGATGGAGGTGGGCATATGCCTAACCTTCCATCACTTTAATTAATTTTTAAAATACCCAGTGATGAGAGCTTACGCGTATGCCTAAACTCCCCACTTGCAATTATTTTCTAGAATACCAAATGGTAAGAACTAGGCATAGGCTTAACTCCTATCACTTCAATTAATTATTAAAATTGCAAGTGATGGGGGTTAAGCATATGCCTAAAACCCCCGATCACTTGCAATTATTATGTAAACTACTAAGTGATGGGGGTTAGGCATATGTTTAACCTCCCACTAATATAAACCTTGTTCAATGTGACATTTTTCAATGACTACATGTCCATTGTGACTTGTCTTTTGTGACTCAAAATTAATTTTGAGTCACTAAAAATTAAGTCATAATGAACATCTAATTGTTAAAAACATGTCACATTGAACAAGATTTCTTCTAGTACCTATATGACTTACAATCATTATATAAACTACTAAGTGATGGGTTAAACATACGCCTAACTCCTATCACTTTAATTAATTTTTAAAATACCAAGTGATGAGAGGTTATGCATATGTCTAACCTTTTAACAGTTGGATTTTTTTCTAAAAAGGGTTAGGCATATGCCTAACCCCCAGTAATTTCATTCTATAGCAGAATATAATATGGGAGGGTCATACATATGTTAACCTCCAAACACTTGGATTTTATAGAAAAATAAAATATTAGAGGGTTAGGCTTATACCGAACCCCCTGGCAACACTTACAATTTCAAACAAAATAAAATACATGAGGGTTAGGCATGTGCCTGACCCACTAATACTTCATTATTTAAAAAAATAAAACATGGAAGGTTTAGGTATATGCCTAACCCTTCAACTCTTACAATTTCTAAGGAGAGTATAATATAGGAGGCTTAGGCATATGCCCAACTCTTAACACTTGCAATGGACTTCAAATAAAATTTTAATTTGATTGTAAATCCATAAGTTTCACACCATAGGTCCAAATTTTGCGAAATGACTTTTCTGCACCTCCTGTTGTCAAGCATATCCGAGTAAGTTTTGTCATTATAAATTTATCTATGTTTTAGTAAGTTCTGTCACTATAAGTTTGAGTAAGTTTTGTCGTAATAATGACATACTTTTACATTGTATGTCCAAAAGCATCGAAACAATTTTGTTGGTCGAGCAGATCTCAAGTTCTCAACGTTACATACAAACATTTCAAACAAACAAACAAACGAACACAAAGAAACAAATCACCTAAATCCTCATTCTGAATGTCACGCCCAATAGCCGCATTACAAAGCACAACTCATATTACAAATTAAGTTATAACTCATATTCATTGCTCCGTTGTGTATAAAAAATGAGATTGTAATAAATTCTAATACTGAAGATGAATGTTCAAACACTACAGTTGGATGAGTGTACTAATTCTTCAACCCTAACATTAACCCTAACATTGTACACATTTTCTTACCTAGTTAGGGTTTCCAAATACCACCCCGCCATCGCTAATCTGTGTCCATGCTAGAGCATTCCTCGTGATTACAGGCGGACAAGTAGAGTATTGCTCCCAGTGAGAGATTTTCAAAGATATTTCAGGCGCAGATTGCAAGCGGAGAGTCCAAGCGAACATTGAAGGGAGAGAGTCTAGGTTGAGATTAGAGGCAGAGAGTACTTGGGTTGAGATTGGAGGCGGAGAGTATTTGGGTTGAGATTGGAGGCGGAGAGTACTTGGGTTGAGATTGGAGGCGGAGAGTACTTGGGTTGAGATTGGAGGCGGAGAGTACTTGGGTTGAGATTGGAGGCGGAGAGTAATCAAGCGGAGAGTCTAGAATGAGATTAAAGGCGGAGAGTCCAAAATGAGATTGAAAGCGAAGAGTCTAGGCTAAAATTGGAGGCGGAGAGTCTAAGACGAGATTGCAACTCAACTGATGAAGTGATCATTACCTTAGGATAGAGCACGCACAATAAGTTGTCGTCTTGGAGTGGAGCACGTAATACAAAGAGCTTTTGCATTGGAATTCATTTTGGTCGTTTTCATCTAAGTAAGTTTTGGCACTCACCTTCAAATCACGGTTCACTTTCATTACTCTATGTTGTGGTCTCATCAAACACAAAATCATTTGTTTTTGCCAAAAAGTGCCACATATTGGTTTATAGTGACTTGGGCCTCTCAAAATTTGATATGGAAATTCAATTTCGACTACAATTTTTTAGGATCTCACCCCCACATATGATAATTTGACATCAATATTCACTTGCAGTTATTTTCTAGAATACCAAAAGGTAGGGGTTAGGCGTAACTTTAACCATACTATTTGAATTATTTTTAAAATACCAAGTGATGGAGGTTAGGCGTATGCCTATCCTCTATCATTTCAATTAATTTTAAAAATTGCAAGTGATGAGAAGTTAGGCATATGCCTAACCTCCCCCCCCCCCTCCAATCACTTGCAATTATTTTCCAAAATACCAAGTGATGGGGCTAGACATTTGCCTTACCTCCCATCATTTTGATTATTTTAAAAATTCCTAGTATTGGGGGTCAAGCATACGCCTAACCCCTATCATTTGTATGATTTGTTAAATTACCAAGTGACGGAAGGGTTAGGCGTATGCCTAACCCCTATCACTTCAATTAATTTTTGAAATTGCAAGTAATGAGGGTTAGGCGTATGCCTAGCCCCTATTACTTCAATTAATTTTTGAAATTGCAAGTAATGAGGGTTAGGCATATGCCTAACCCCCCAATCATTTGCAATTATTTTTTAAAATATCAAGTGATGGGGTTAGGCATATGCCTTATCCCTATCATTTTGATTATTTTTTTAAATTCCTAGTGTTGGGAGTCAAGCACACGCTTAATCCCTATCATTTGTATTATTTGTTAAAATACCAAGTTATGGAACGGTTAAACATATGCATAACCCCTATCACTTCAATTATTATTTAAAATTGCAAGTGATGGAGGTTAGGCAAACGCCTGACCCCATCACTTTGATTAATTTGAAAAGAAATAAACAGTGGAAGGTTAGGCATATGTCTAAACCCCTCCCCCCCAATACTTGGAATTTTCAAAAATAATTGTAGTGATAGGGGGTTTAGGCGTATGCCTAACCCTTTTATGTTTATTTTCTTGAAACATTAGCGCGATGGTTTCAATGCACATGAATGTAAGTATTTCCCAAAGTTTGATCTATGGTTTGATGGAGAAGGTTGGAATACACGTGAAGAAGTTCCAAATATTGATGTAGAAGGGAGGAAAACGTATCAATTGGACCAGGTGAAATATTTGGTGGCCCTTCAACAATTTCAAATGCAATAGGTCTCCATGATCAAGCTCGTGTTGAAGTTATAGCTGGGTTAAATGCTACTTGAGGAGTTTATCAATAGATCATCTTTTATTCCATTTGGGAAAGATGTATTTAGCTTAGGTTTGAGAAATACTAAATCACAATCTTAAAAGACTGCTTGGTAATAGATTTTATGTAGTAGTGAGATGTAATTATTTTGAAACGTTGCAAGTTATGAAAGGTTATGCATATTTCTATCCGTCTCAAAAACTTAATTGACAATTACAAGTGATGACAATTAGGCATATGCCTAACCCTTTTATTTTATTTTATTAATTAATTCATTTGGAATAAGTATTTGTCGTATTGAAAATGGTAGCATCAATTCAATGTAAAAAAATAAAAATAAAAAAACTTATAAAAAAACTTGCGAATCATTTTCACTAGTATTTTTAGGTATTTCAATTAACCAAAAGCAAATTTTGACCAAAATTAAAAGTGCACATGCTATTGTGCACTTTTAATGAAATGGGTGTTCCATGACAACTCACTAGCAGCACCAAGCCATGTGTATCACACCACTGCTCAAACGAGCCAAATAGGTTTTGAACCCGGACCACATAATTGTGATACAACGCCCTTCACCAACCAACCAAAGAACTCATGACTTGGCGATAATAAGTAACCCAAAACATACCTTTATGCTATCTTGCACCCAACCATCATTAATTTGCTATTTTTGTTACTGTTACTGTTATTTTGTTTTGGTTACTATAGTGTTCATTCTCGAAAGGGGAGAGTAGTATTGTTCCAATGTCCCTTTGTCCAGTGGGCATCGGGTCATTGACATTACGAACGGACACTTTATTCACGCCGGCCCTTTTTATAAGGTCGGTGTTTCTATCTATCTATCTGTTTATGTTATAAATTTAGCAACCAATGTGACTCGCTTTAGGACACTACAAATGAAGATTTTTCAATCATATGTATACACAACTTTGGAATGTTATACTAAAAAGTGTAATTATAAGGAAATAGTGTGGAATTTGGAATCTAGATTGTAAAGAAGGGAAAGTATCCGAAGAAGGCATGGAATTGATAGTCTTTGAGGTGTCATTTGGGGTTGGTTGTTCCTTGACAATTTACTTGTAGAGCAAGTTGTCCCATGTGAGAATTAAAAATTACTCAAAAGTTTTTATTTTGTTTCCGTGTTTTATTTGAAGTTGTTATTTTTTTTTTCTAGTCCCTTCCATGCATCATGACAGTTTTTATGTCCATGCAACCCTTACATCCTTACAACCCCAATACATGGGTTTAGTATGGACGTGAACACATAGTATAAAGTTGCACCAATTATAGTTGGCTACAAGAAGAGAAAATTGAGGGCTATGGAGGATTGCAAGTTAGCATTGAGTTTTTAGCATAATGTCTCCCAGATCACTCTTAACCCCTAAAAGCCCGAGGGGTATTGGACAAAACATAGATGTGTTATAATATGTGCCTTCCATATGTTTGATGAAGTTTGGTTCAATAGACAAAATCTAGAGTATCATCTCTACAAATTATCCATACGGTCAAACTTCCAAAAATAACTTTAGATCATTTTTTAATGAATTTAAAAGCATTAACCTTTGAAAATTTGTATAAATTCTAATTTTCAATTTTAGAGTTCAAAATTTAGTATGATTGGTTAAAGTTGGGCTACCTATTGTAAACTTCAAAAAAGCAAAAGAAATGATGGAGGGATCATCATTACTTTCCCCAAATAGCAAATTTTATAACACTAAGACAATGTTGAGATGATCTAATTTGAAAAATTCTCCCGGGTGGAGTTTAACTCGGATTGCCATAATTCAAATTGGGTTGGAAAGTAGAGTTGATTTAGTATTTTAAAATATTTTTTATTTTTTCAAAAAATTAATTTTTTGTTCCGGGCAGCCCGTTAAATTTGGGCAGCGACCAGAAAATGGTCGTTTGAGCGCTTAGGGGTTAACCCCTAAACGCCCAAACGACCATTTTCTGGTTGCTGCCCGAATCTAACGGGCTGCCCGGAATTTAAAAAAGTATTTTTTTGAAAAATGAAAAATATTTTAAAATACTACATCAAATCTACCTTCCAACCCAATTTGAATTATGTCAATCCGAGTTAAACTCCACCCGGGAGAATTTTTCAAAGTGAATCACTTCAACATTGTCTAGGTGTTACAAAATTTGCTATTTGGGGAAAGTAATGATGTTCCCTCCATCATTTATTTTGCTTTTTTGAAGTTTACAATAGATAAACCAAATTTAACCAATCATGCTAAATTTTAAACTCTAAAAGTGAAAATTAGAATTTATACAAATTTTCAAAGGTTAATGTTTTTAAATTCATTAAAAAAAATATCTAAAGTTATTTTTGGAAGTTTGACCGTATGGATAATTTGTAGAGATGATGCCCTACATTTTGTCTATTGAACCAACTTCATCAAACATATGGAAGGGACATATTATAACACATCTATGTTTTGTCCAATACCCCTCGGGCTTTTAGGGGTTAAAAGCTACGAAAACCATACATGTTGACTTAGTTGAAACGTGGTCAAATTAATTGACTTAAGGATCTCCAAAACTTTCAATAGTCACAACTCATTTATTTATTTATTTTTAAACTAGTCTTGCCACATATCATTGAATATTTCTTTCAAGTATGCTTCCAATGATAAAAAATACACTTGATTTAGATCAAAATTGAATTGGCACGACCCTCTCAAAGTCTAATGTCTTGTTTTGAGTAATTTGGAACTATTGGCAAAAAAACAAGCTGAAACAAACTACAAAGACGGATGGAAACAAGTTGAAAACAACCCTCTAAATCCTTCAAATTTTTCTCTTATGGCTGCTTGCTTAAACATTGTCACCATATGACCAATTGACCTAAATTGGCTTTATTTGCTTCTGTAACATTTAGCATCATTTGTTTCTCTAACGATCCAACCATAATATTTTATTAAAAAAATTATTTACAAATTAAATGTGTTTTGAGCATTAACTGTGTTTCGAGCATAAATGATCTTTTTTCAATACCTATGCATTGAAACCATGCCTTCAAAGATTTGAGGTTTTGTACACGTGGTCCAAATTTCATGCATTTGTTTACAATTTTAAAGTCCCTTGTTGCATGCAAACTTCAAGGATTGTAGTCTCCCATCACCACACTACTACAATTCACACAAGTTTTGAAAATCACTCGTTGTGCCGTGTGCAACTTTTGAGAATCAGAAGTTGTGTATATCAAAAAAAAATTAAGATCTTAGTTCAAAATAGTTCAAAAGTGCTCTTGAAAAAGTAAACTCGTAAAACTAAGCAACCAAAAAATCTCCAAAAATCACTACACTAAGAGTATTACATTTCAACCCATCACAGCAAATTTCATTTACAAATTGTCAATGTCTTATTTGTAATTGAATTACAAAAGAATTTTGAATTTTACGTTTCAAATTTTATACAAAAATATTGGTGATAGCAATCATATATCTAACCGTATGGATAGAATCTAAAATCCATAATGTACAACTTTTATTATACATCAAGTTCAAAATATCCCTCTTACTTGCATTTTATAAGACATCTTTCAAATTCTCTAAATCTGGAGAGGATTGTGGGCATTTAAGGGTTAATGGAAAGTAAAAAAAGAAAAAAACTAATTCCTGATTTATAAATTGTATTTTTATTATAATTTCTTACATCCTTGTACTGCCCACATTTCTTTTGTAATGATTGGTGAAAAAATATGGTTCATGATCGAATCAAGAGCTCATGTGTCCAAAAATGCTAAGGTAGAGGGATCTTATTTTGTTTCCATCCCCATTCAGTCATGCTCGAGTCCTTTTCTAGCTCTTCATACAAATGTATTGACCAATCATATTCTTGTTTTTGGATCATAATTTAGGCACCCCAAAAAGGTCAATTAAAAAGGTCAATTATAAATATCAACTCTAGTTATTGTGTATTGTTTATGTTTTTTTTTATAAGTATATAAAATGTATATTCTAGATTTCTTTTTGGATGAAATTAACCCCGAAATGCCCGAGGGAGTAAGGACAAAACTTATATGTGTTACAAAATGTTACTTCTGCAACTTTGATGAAGTTTGGTCCAAATGAGAAATTAAGAAGCATGACGTTTAGTACTTATCCGTACAATCAAACTTTCAAAAAATGTTTTAGATACTCATTTAATGAATTTAGAAGCATTTATCATTGAATATTCACCAAACTTATTATTTATATTTTTAGCATTTGAAATTTGAAATGATTGGTTAAAATTAGATGTTACATTCAAAAAGTTAAAAGGTCAAGAGTTTGTTGCCAAGAACATCATTACTTTCTTGAAATAGTAAATTTTCTAACACTACAACAATCTTGAGGTGTTTCTCATTGAAAAAATCTTTTAGATAGAGATTTACTCGGATTGACTTGATTTGAATTGGATTGGAAAGAAGACTCTTTTTTTTTTTTTTGATTTAAAAAAAAAACTTTTTCAATTCTGAACAGCCCGTAGGAAACAGGCAACGACTATAAAATGGTCGTTTGGGCATTTAGAGGTTAATCATTTCAAACTTCCTAACCAATGAATATTTTCAATGTTTTGGTCTTTTAAATTTCTAATTTTAGGTTGATACCGACATCCAAATTAAGCAAATCCAAAAAATGGTCTCAATAGCACTTTTGACCTACTTTGTAGCAATGAAAAAAATTACTAATTTGATAAATTAAGGTAATAAATTACATATTTTGCTTCATTCTGGTGTACATTATAATGTACAAAAAGAAATTTCTCAAAAGAATGAAAGGAAGGTTGTGAAAATGACCCTCATAAATGAAAAAAACTACATAACATTTAAGAGTTAAGCCTTTGGAGCCGAGGGTGGTTTTGGAGAAACCACTGTTTTTTGGTAATTTTTAAAAAAGCTCTCTCTATTGAAGTTATTGGTACTATTAATAGTACCAACCATATAAATGTAAGCATAGCTTAATTAAACAAATGTCGGTTAAACCTTGGTAGGATCGGACTGTTGGATTGCAAGATCATAGTATGTCTTAAATCGTACAATGCTCACTCAAAAATGAGATTTTGGAGGGTGTGTGACTTCAAAGGTAAAATAGAATTTGGGTTACATTTTCAAAAATGAAAGTAAAGAGGTTGAGCAATGACCTATGTCAACACCTCTCCATTGCTATCTTTCATGTCAAAAACATACTCACACATAATTGTTGTAAATTTTAAAAGTGAGAGTGACTTTTCCATATACGCTTTAGGACAAATATTTATACATTAAAATATGAAAGAAGTTGGTACATTGATCAAGATTGGAATGCATACACTAATCGAACTCGATCAAGAGAACACAATCCAGAAAAAAGAAAAAAGAAAAAAAAAGAAGAAGAAAGATAACAAACTTCCAAATACAATAAATACCGCACGATGACATGTTACATGTTGTATTTGTAAGTGTTTGTTGTATTTTGAGGTATTTGCAATATCTTGGTGTTTTGTACATAGGTACTTTGATAGCTTCATAACTCCAAATCAATTTTTTTTTCTTGAAGTGCATGCGAGACGAGTCCCTAGAATTGAACTTCATACATTGATGCTTGGTTCGGAGTAGTTCTTATGACGATTTGCAAAAACATGCCTCTGCGACCACAATAGTGGCCGCATGGGCTTTAAAGGGTCAGTAAGGGCCGCTTCACACTATAGCCGAACGTTGAGAGGCCGTCGATTTCCACCAGTAAGATTGCAAGAAACCAAGAATTCGGCCTCTAAACCCTTCACACCAGAGGCCAAAGTCCAACGGCCGTCGCCTTCTAATATGGCTACATGGCAGCACATTTTGATCAAGACAACAGGGATGGAAACCCAAACTATGGTTGAGAGGCAGTCGATTATTTTTCATAAAAAAATCAAAACTATATTTTATTGCCTATTTTCAGCCCATTTCTTTGGACTTTCAACAAAGTCTGGCCACTCAATCCCAAATAGTGTGAAGTTGCCCATGCTGAATGAGATAAGAGCATGGCCACCGTTGCATAAGACTGCTGGCCTCAAGCATTTTTGGAGGGCCCGTCCAAATTTATTCTCCCCACTGCCTTCTTAGCAGGGCCCTCTCTATCGCGGCTTCAATACAATTTGGCTTTGGCTCGCCATCATGTGGAGTCCTTTTTCCGCTTGTGAGCTTGAATTCCGGGCTATTTATGGAAGACAATTATCGGCATTAATTACAATTTGGAGCACGACCTCCCTCCTTGCCTGCTCCGTGGCTTGTGATTGTTGCTCTAACACGATTGCTTTGTAACAAGAGCTTTGACTTTCTAAAACGGATAATTCTTGGTCTTGGCCACCCACGTGGTGAGCTAACATTGGCCGTGTGGCAAGCTCACAGTTTGAAAACACTCCGTAGCTCCTGGGTTGGAGGCTGCTGGCTCAAGCACGGTGGGGAAAAATAAATTTGGAGGCCGAATTTGCTATGGGAGACCCCTCATCCTGTTTTTTTATGCCATTTTGAGAGGGCATGAGTGGCCATGCTCTAAAGAAATCTGTAGGTTAGAAAAACCAGTGAGGAGGGAAACCGTTTTTTCGGAACCACCGGGAGGTGCGATGAGAGGCTCCGGAGCTCCTCGCGCAAGTGATGGCAGGCTCCGATGAAGCTGATTACAATCATCATTTCACCTTTGAATTTCAAATCCAATTGCGTACCGAGTAGATCTGGATAGCCAGGCCTTTTATCTTCGAAATCCGATTTGAGTAGAAGATCCGGTAGAGTAGTGGGATTGTTTTGAAGACTCTGCCAGATTCATTCTCGATCTCTGGGCGATCTCTGTAGACCAACAGTGTGAATCAAGCATGAGCCTGGCCTTATAGATCTCAGGCTCCGATTCGCGCTCGGCCCCAGCATGGCCACCTTCGCAGAAAAAGTTCGGGGCCCGCCCCAAGGCACTCTAGAATGTCACCCGGCCACGTCTTCAACCACGATCTCAACTAAGGAGATCGAGGAGGACCTGGTGGAGGCTATCAACCTCCAGAACGGCAACGCGGCTATTCATCCCACACAAGCAAAAGAGGGAGAATCGCTCCCTGAGGGATATTCGCGCAGTTATGGGGGATTCTTGCTACGACATGATGCTCGCATTGTCCCGGTTGACCAATGCATGGTACGCAAAGAAATGGACTATCTCTCTCGGCACGTTCTCTTGGCGTACTTCGTGGGGGGCAGACCCACTCAACATTTGATTCCACAGGGGCTCGAGCTGATCCAGCGCCAAGTCGGTGGCTATGTTTCTATTGGTCGAAACCTCGGACGAGGATTCTTTCAGCTCCGAACTAAGGATTCTGGTATCGTGCAAAAACTTCTCACTCTCACTCCCTGTAAGTCTCGTTGGGGTAACTGTGTCATGCAGAATTGGGTTCCAAACTTCAACTCTGCTAACCCTAAAGGCATGAAGATCCCAACCTGGATCACATTGCGCCGTGTACCCGATGAATTTCAGTGTGTAGCAAGACAAATTGCAGAAGGTCTCGGAGAAGTGCTAGGTGGAGATAAGAAGAACTCGACCCTAGATGATCAGCGCTTTTGCGTCGCTCTGCCAGCAGGGGACGGATGGGCCACCACAATAGAAGTCGTAAACGACACTACAGGCGAGCAGTCCTCCATCATTGTAGATTATGCGAATTTACCAATTCGTTGCAGGTTCTGTTTTGACACGGAGCACAAGGCCAAAGATTGCCCAGCCCTAGCAAATCTTCACCAGAAAGCGACGAATGCGACTCCGACTGCTGCCCAAGTGGGAGCCCCGGCTCACCCGCCTCCCCCTATCTCCAATCCTCCCTCCCTGTCGAAGCAGCCTCTAGCCACCATCACCTCTCCCTCTGCCCTTCCACCCTCGTCTCTGCCACCCCCCCTCCCCTTCCTCCCCCTCCTGCTACTCCTCCTTCCTCTCTCCCCTCATCTTACCCTAATCTCGTCAACCCAGCCCCTCCCTCCAATCCAACAATTTCAACTGATACTGATTCCTCAATGTCCGGCGATAGACAACCATCCTCGACCATCCTTGGACCTAGCTCCTCCAAGAAGTTCACTGCTCCAGATGCAGAAGGCTTCATTAGCTATCAGAAGCCTACCAGAGCTAACCGAAAAAAGAAACATGCTCCTGCTTGGATACCGGTTGAAGAAATGGGAATTCCTTTAGCCCAATATGAAGGCGAACCATCTAGAACTGTCATAGCTCCAGCCTCTGAGCCACATGCAAAACCTGGCCTCTTGGCTCCTCCTGTCTTGCCCCTCCCTTGTACCGATCCAGCTTTGGCTAACTCACAGGCCCTTCCCTCCAACCTTCCGGAGCCCCTGCTCCCCAGGCCTCCTCCTGACCAAGATCAGCCCATGGAAGACATAGGTATTCTTCCAATTCCCGCTACTACCCCGATCATGCCTCCCTTAGCTGCATGTCCAGCCCCTGCGTCCATCCCTCCTAATGCGCAACCCATCCACCCAGGTGCAGGCATCCTAGCAACGCCACCGGACCAAGGTCCGATACCGGTTAATGTCAAACCTAGGTTCGACCTGAATCTCCGCTCCAAGTCAGCTTCTGACACACTTAGCTGTGACATGAGACCGGAGCATTTGTCTGTCACCACTCATCCCGCTATCATCTATCCCACTCCACCGGGCTCAGCCTTCGGTGACGAACGTGAACCCCTGTCTGGAGCTTCCACGCCCCGGACTCCCTACGCATTCTCTGCCAGAAACGTAGTTGAATTTCGCCGAGATCTCCCAGAATTCCTCCATCCAATGTTTTATGAGTGGTTGCGGGAACGACAGCTAGTTCATCCTGATAGTGACCATCTCACCCCCACCCGTGTGCTCATCAACCCTAGGACGCGCATCAATTGTAATGCCGCTTCAGAGGCTCTCGTTCAGCGCCGCCTCGACTCCCTCCATAGACACAGAATTGGTCAGCCGTTACGACGATCCCTGTCTGCCGGCCCTGCATCTAGACATCATGAGCACCCTTCACCCATTCATGAAGAATGAAACTCACAATGATCTCCCAAAACGTGCAAGGCCTTAACAACCTTGACACTCTCAACAAGATCCGCCACTACTACCATCCTCTCTTTCCGTCTATCGATATTCTTAGTTTTCAAAAACATAAGTTGCGTGGAGATAGGACTTCGTTCCTAGGCAGGACTTTTTGGCTGCGGGCTAGTTTTTTCTCCCGGGACGCCTCGCCAGCTTATGGGCATGAGGCAGATGAACCAGGTGCAGGGAGCAGAGGCATCTGCACTTGGATAGCTCCACATATCAGACACTTAGTTAAATCCACTGGGCATTCCTGCTCCGAGAGGGCCCAATGGATTCGTCTCGCCAACATCCCAGGCGGGGATTTATCTATCCTCAATGTTTATGCCCCAAACTGCTCACAAGCCAGACGAGAATTGTGGGTCGAATTAGCTTCCATACTGCCCCAAGATTGCCGCTGGATATTACTCGGAGATTGGAATGTTGTGGAGCATCCGACTGACAAATCCAATACGGACGGCCGCATCTTATCTGGAGCAGAGAAGATCAGTTTTCGAGAATTAATCACAAGCCTGGAGGTTACTGATTCATTTGACATCTCCAGCAACTTGCGCTTTACATGGGATAATAGGCGCTAAGACGATCGTCACCGTTTAGCTCGCCTGGATCGGTTCTACACCTTTGAAGCTCCGGCAGGTGAACCATACAAAAAAGATTATTTCATTCTTGGTAACTGTAGCCATTTTGACCACATGCCAGTTTGGTGCTCAATGGAGCTGAAAGCCCAAACTCAGCGGCCGTCACCATGGAAGATGAATGGCTTCTATTTGGATGACCCTGTAGTTAGAGAAACCTTTACCAAAATCTCGTCCTCTAATCCCCACTTGGGATTCTTCGGAAAAACACGCCGTTGAACAAAAATCTACAGAATTTTCTACAGGAACAAGGCTCGCTCCAATTGAGCAGAGGAGGCACGTCTACGAGCCGGCCTCTCAGCCGCCATGGAAGGCCTTTAAGCCAACCCTGTCAGCCCATCTGACCAGCTCAAGCTTTCAGAGTGTGCGGATGCGCTAGAAAAGCTCGAGCACCACAAACTCAAAGGCAGACAGATCCGAAGCAGACTTCAATGGATGCAGGTCGGGGACTCCGGGTCGAAGGAGTTTTACAGGGCCACTCGTAAGTTCTCCGGCGCATCACACATTACAGAACTGGTCGACTCGCAAGGGATCCCTTGTCATGATCGCCCGGACCTTGAAAAGATCTGCATTGACTTCTATCAGTCCCTATATGCGGAAGGTCCTCAATCAGACGAAGTTACAGCAGCCAGGGACACTGTTCTAGACTGCCTTGGAGATCGCCTTTCCCAAGACATGAAAGATGCTTTTTCCAGACCCATCGATTTGGAGGACCTCGACGCGGCCCTCAGAGACATGGCTCTAGATAAAGCTCTGGGCAAAGATGGCCTGATTACAGAGTTCTTCAAAAAATATTGGCTGCTCATTCGGACTGATTACCTAGACATGATTACCAGCTCTCTCAGCGCAGGACGGCTCCCTCCAGGCACCACATGTGGCGTCTTAGCCCTGTTACATAAGGGTGGCCTCCGTAATTTGTTGACCAATTGGCGCCCGATCGCCTTACTCAATGTAGCGTATAAGCTATACGCGAAAGCCTTGCAGCTGCGGTTGCAACCGGTCCTTAGTGAAATTATTAGCGATGATCAGTCGGTTTTTTTGCCAGAGCGCTTCATTTTAGATAATATTATGATGACGCATGAGACTATAGATTGGGCACGCCATTCACACCAGGCCTTACTCTTCCTAAAGCTGGATTTTAGTAAGGCTTACGATAAAGTCGATTGGACCTTCCTTTTTGCTGTTATGGGCAAACTTGGTTTTCCATCTGCTTTCCTAGATATGGTCCATCTTTTGTTTAAAGATGCCTTCAATCACGTCAATGTGAATGGCAGGCTCTCACCGGCATTTGGGATTAATAGGGGAGTGCGCCAGGGATGCCGCCTGGCACCATATTTGTTCCTCATTATCTCAGAAGCACTGAACTCCTTGGTCAAAAAACAGACAGAGCTGGGCCTCATCAGAGGCATCGACCTTCCCTTTGGTAAATCCCAAGTGATGTTACAGTACGCAGATGATACCAGCTTTACTCTGCTTGGCGATTCAGCCTCGGTCCATCACCTGATTGACACTTTGAAGGCTTCTGCTCTGCGTCCGGGCTCGACCTCAATTGGGCAAAGTCATGTGCCTACTGGGCGAGCAATAATCGAGATGCTGGGAAACCAGCTTAGTGCTCTGACTTAGATGTGACCTGGGCAGAAGAAGGTGACCTCAGCAAGCTACTCAGAGTGATGTTTGGCCTCAACCCAAAGTCCAGTGATGCCAACGCATTCCTCAAAGACCGGGTTGACAAAGCCTTGGAGTATTGGAGCACTGTGCGAATGAATGCCTATGGACGAGCGGTCATAATCAACGGAGTGCTCCTGTCTGGACTCTGGTTCTTCCTTTCTATTTGGGGAGGCACTGATGCTGGCGTTGCTAAGATTAGAGGACAACTGTTCAATTTCTTGTGGGCGGGTGACTCCAAGCGAGGCAGAAATAGGGTGAATTGGCTGTCTTGCTGTCAGACCAAAGCCGAAGGCGGCCTCAACCTAATTAATCCTGAAAATGTCGTTGTGGCCCTAATGGTCAAGTGGCTCGTTAAAGCTGCTGAACCTCTGGTCACCAACTTGCATCTGATGCTGCGCTTCCGATTATCCCACTTCCAGCCATACTCTCGCGGCCGCTGGCTCCCTAGCATGGAGTATTTTACTGTGCCCAACCACCAGGCCCGTCATGGTTCCAAAATCTGGAACAGGGTAGTAGCAGCCTGGGGCAAAATGTTGCCCGATGTATTGTTTGTGGAACCGCAGTGCTTCGAGGAATTCCTCAACACGAGCTTCTGGTGGAACGAGTACGCTACTGTTATTGGTGCAGGATTCTCTCGCACGCGAGCAGGAGAATTGCATGCTAGAGGTCTCCGCCACGTCCGGGATGTGTGGAACTTTGACCAGATCCGATTCATGACAAGTGTAGAAACTGCAGATAGATTCGAGCTTCTACCCTCCGAATTTGGCGCCTGGGAGGCCGCACTCACCATCTTCCGAGACCAATGGGGCGGCTTTCAATTCGGCCATGCAGAATTTCTACGTGAGTACGAACACGTTGGGATTTTCCAGGACCCAGATGACAACCTACCCATCTGTGTGGTAGCTTTCCAGGAAGGCCTCCGCATCCCATTACGTAACCAGGGAACTGTGGAAGTCTGGATCCCGCTAGATTGCCCCATATTCATCGTCAAGGATCGCACCCGGTGTTTGTCTTGCACGGATGTACAGAGGAGGGCTGCGGTGGCCATCGAGGCACCAGATGGGAGCGGCCTAGCTTCGCTGATCAGTGGCTCAGTTCGCAAGGTACGTGTCGTCGAGATCAAGCGTGGACAGCGCAAGGTGAAGTCCTCCCTGTACTACGGCCGCATCGACTTGCTTGAATTCGATCCTAGCCTGGTCAAGTTCCATGATGACATCAGCTTCATGTCGTATACCACTAAGGCAGGGCGGGCGCTGCTCAAAAGGCATCACCAGTTCCCTAACTTAGCCAGGAAATGGACCGGGATCCTGCCTGAAGATCAACGCTTCAGATGGACAACTGTCTGGTCGAAAGGCCGGACTATTAAGGAGCTGGGTTGCTGTGGAGTGCATAGAATAAGGGACTCACAGTTAACGATTGGCGTGGTCAACATAACCCGACTGTCGACCGGAACTGCCCTGCATGCTCAACTGGATCACGAGAGACTATCCTGCATCGCTTCTGGGAATGCGACGTGGCCCAAAAAGCATGGCATTGGGCCACACACGTCCTCAACTTGATCGCAGCCGCGTCACTCCAAGCGGCGGGCCCCTGGCGACAATTCCACTGGAAGCAAACGATTTTCAGTTCCAGGATTCCTCGCAAGTTCCGGAACTTAGGCTTCATCTGGACTTCTTTGAGGGGAGTAGTCCTCTGGACTCTATGGATCAGTCGGAATGACGTTGTCTTCAATGGAATCGTCTGGGCTGATGAGAAGATTTATCAGAAAATTTGGATGGGTCTCCTTGACTACGGCTGTGTCGCCTGGCAGAATGTGCTGCGTCGCTCTCAGAAGCAACCCGCCTTGGCTGCCCACCTTAGAACCAGCTTTGTTAGACAGTGGTGTAAGAATAGTGTCCTTGCTACTTACTCTCCCCTTGAGGACAAGGTCAAATGGGCACTCGCAGGGCCTCTTGACGCTTATCGTCCTCTCTTTAGGGTTCTTTATAGATTTAATCTTACTGATAACTAGGTCCGGGTCCCTTGTGAGTCTCCGTCTAGTTTTGTCCTGCGTCGGGTTCTTACCCTGGCCGGTTCCCGGCTGGGGTTCTTGTTTCCCTTTTTTTTCTCTGCAATTGAATTTCCTTCAATTTGTTTCCAAAAAAAAAAAAAAAAAAAAAAACCAGTGAGGGCTAAAAACAGGGAGTTGTCTAAAACGGGTCATCACCTGAGCAGGTGAAAAATCAAGTCCATGACGAGCCTCCCATTTCCATGTAATTTCGTTCAAGGTGCTCAGGAAGGCTCATGCACTGTTGCACAATTGGTGCGGAGTGAAAAATTAGGCTGGCTGGTTTTATTTCCTGTTCCTTTTTCACACAAGCTTGTTCTAATAAAAGTGACCAAATCCTTCCATGTTCAAACAGTCCTCTATCTATGGTCCTTATAGTACCAGAGTACCAGTAAGTACTTTGTTCCCATATGGGTATGGTGCACCCAAATTTTTTATTGCGAAAAACCTCACCTGATTTGGGGAGCGGCTCCTTTCGTATCAGAAAAAAATGGCCAAAATAGTGGATGAAATCGTCAAAATCCTCTTAAAAAACAAAAATTGTCAGTATTTGGACGAAATTTCCTCATAATAGATAATTTTATGGATGAGCGCATATATGGGTAATTCTATCCATTTTTGTCCAGAGTGCATGTCGCTCTACCAAAAGAGAAATGAAAAAATTGGCTGGCATTTGAGAATTGAGAATTGGAAATGGGGGCTGGAGTGCCAAATTAGTCTGGGCCCAGGGTGCCCAAAGCAGGTGTGACGAATGTCTGAACCAATGGGTGGAAATTCGGTGGAATAAAATATTCTTTAGAGTCCTATAGTAATACTGTACTGTACAGCATTTTAGTTATGCTAATTGGTTTGCTTCCTTAGATTAGAGCACCCACAGCCCTCCGCAGCAGAGTTGCACCACACTGGATGTTGTTGTTGGCCGGTTCACACCACATGAAGGCCCATTTGCACCAGTCACTTGAATGCGCGTGCGTTGGGAATTTGCGTCAGTCAAGGTAAATAGATGGTGAAAACAAATCATAGTTTAATGCAATTTACAGTGATGAAGACGCAAGTAAATAATTTCACAATGCAAAAAGGGAATGGCAGTAAACTTGCGGCAACAGAATGTAGTTGAACGGTGTCGCACGGTGTTTGCAGCAGGATAAGACAAGTTCAGAATAATAAATCACTTCTTCAATTTACCCACCCGAAATTTAGGAACGCAGACGGACTTGCATTGGATTTCTGGTGTGAATGGGCTATGAGGTAGGATGTGCGTGCGTCAAGGTAAGTAGCGTGGCAAAATGAATTTTATTTAAATCTCTACAATGCAAAAGGAATGCATGTAAGAAAGTGAAGCAATGCAAAAAATGAACGGTTGGAAATTTGTCCCGGTCTAAATCCACTTTACACTACAAAGAGTGACCAAGTCATTTAAAATTGCATTTTTGATTTTTCATGGTCACGGCTCTTGACCAAGAGCCATGACCATGAAAATGATTTAATTTTCTTGGTCATGGCTCTTGGTCCATAGTGTAAACCGCCCCTAAGAGAGCTAGCGTCTAGTGGGTGGATGATGAACATGCTTGAGAACTTACGAGTTTAATGCTAATGGAGTTGTACAAAATTGATGAATTTCATCCAAGTACGTTGAAATACAACTTTTTCGCTCTACTCTATTCTTCTATGATTATTTAGCTTGATCAATCAATGTCTCATAAATTTTATGCAAAATTCTACGTAAATGCATGTTCAGATGGAAAAAGGGCACTTGTAATAATGGGTGATGGCCTAATATGGGTACCCCCTCCAAAAATACTGTGATTTTTGAGAAATATCTTTTTGGTTAGAAAAAAACATTGAAAAATTACAAAAATTAGAGGGTGTTATAGACACCATAGCTGCAACTATATACATGGTGTTAAAGACAGAATTTATAGCACACATAAAATGAATTAGACATAAGTCACACTATGTGAGACGCGTGAAAGTGGTACCCATATCAGGCCATTCCCCTAGGAAGATTTTTTGTTTAGAATCTTGTCAAACCAAAATTTGCTTTGCCTCAAAAGCTCCATATCTACATTCTCGTTTCTCTATGCTCTCGCAAGGGTTAAGTTGAACATATTGTACTGTACATTGAATTTATTTTGCACAATTTTTTTATTTTTTACTTTTTTGACAAAATGAGAAGAAGAATTTTAACTAAATAAATAAAAAAAATCATGACTAATTTCATGAAATTAATTCAATCCTTAAAGGACAAATCTAAGATTAGAAAATTTGGAGCATTTTTTAGTTTTCATGTAAATAGAGAAGTTATTTATATTCTAAAAATGGAAACACATATTATCTTTGTTAGGTATGATGCTTGAAAAAAAAATTCCGCAAAAATCCTTCTCCATTATTAGATATTCATCGTCAAAGTGCTTTGAAAATGAAAAAACCCAACCCATTGGGATGTAAAATCACTTTAACCCTTGAGTGTCTAAAGAGCCTAATATGGCCACACTTAAATTTTTCAGTCCAATGTTGATTTTCACCTGTTTCTTTATTTCAAATGAAAATGATCCCAACTTACAAAGTGTGGAGGCTATCTTCTACTTTCTAATCCAATTTATTATTATTCAATTTTTAAAAATTGCATCTTTTTATAGCACTTTAAAGCTCAAAACCCGAAAATTCCTACATATATTGCATAAAAAGTTTTTCAATTGAATTTCTTTTTATGTAAGCTCAAGATGCATGCACATGCACCATGTTGTTCATCACTAACTCTTACTTACATTTTTCTTGAAGCTTTCATACTATTTTAAGCTTTTTTGTTATTGCTGTGATTTTTACAAGATTTTTTTTTGAAAAATCTTATAAAACTCATTTTTATTTGCATAATTATGAAAAAATCAGGATGAATTGGGTTAACAATAAATCATATGAGAAAATTACCAGAAAATATAATACATTTTAAAACGGGACAACTTGATGAGGTTTGACCAAGTAACTATAGTGTGGACGCTTAGGGGTTAAGGGTTGACAACAATTAGCCAACAACTAGCTAGAAGTGTGAAATTTGCTACTAAGAAATATCAGCCAAGATATACAATATGTAAGAATCTAAAAATGGTTATGAAATCTAGAATATTTGATTAGGATGGCAATCAAAACTCACAGACTGTAGTCATTTTTTGATTTTGAAAAAGAATAACAACACTGAAATTGCAATTGTTTGGGATGCATAATTATTGTTCTTTAGTAAAAATTTCAATAACTGATGGGTTTGGCTTGTATTTTATATCTTTGCATTGAAAATACTTTCATTTGTATCAAAAATATTAAGGGATAATAATCACATTATAGAGTACACCAAAACCTCTGACCATAGCATTCTTTGGGATGCTTTAAGAATGCCCTTTGAGAATCATAACCCATGCTAAAATTTGGAATCATGGATCTTTGTGTTTACAAAAAATGAATCTCTTAAATTTCGTTTTTGAACAAAAAAATGATTAAAAATGGCCCAAAATGGCTTAGAAATAGAAAACTATAGTAAAAATATTTTACACTATTTTCAAAAATTTGTCCTAATAATTTCCGGTTATTTGAATTTATTTATTTATCTAAAATTTAATTACTTTTGAACGACCTTGCTATGGTAGTACAGTATGAGGCTCATTTAGAACTCAAATACCGTAGTATCAAAGTTCGTTCGCCAAAAAATATTAAAAAATAAATAAAAACGTAAAACAACAGAAATTAAGAGGACCAAAAAAAGGAAAAGGAAAAGTATTTTAAGCTATATTTTGCTAATTCTAAGCTATTTTGGGTCATTTTTAATCATTTTTTGTTCAGAAACGAAAACCAAGGAATTCATTTTTTGAGGAACGAATCTAATTTTCAAAAACTATTAAATATTCGTTCGTGGGGTGGCGACCCAGCTATGGTACTACGGTACATAGGTTGGAATTTTAGCGCGTGGAGATGTGGAGTGCAGGGGTGGAGATGCAAAAGCGCGGCAGCCCTTCCTGTCGGAACCCACGCAGAAAGTTTCTCGCGCTGACAACTGTGACGAGGAACTGAAAGTCGTCTCGACGACGTCGGCGAAGTTGCCCACCTTCGTCAACGCCGTGTCTCCGCGTTGCGGTGCAACGGGCGTCACGCCCACTCGCAGCACGATCCACCCATGCATCCATCCATCCAGCTTTCAAGAGCCCCCGCCGCTCATACAGCATTTACACATCCGTCACTACAGAAGACACTCCACAGGCCCATTTCCTTTTACAGTTGGCATCCATTTTTTTTCCTTTTACTAATCTTGGAAAATGCAGCTCAGAGTTGACTGCCACACTCAACTCTTCCGCCCTTGCAACCTGCAGCTAGCACAAACCATCCTGCACGCAGTGGGTGGAGCATTTCGGCCCATTTAACTCGCTCACCGCAGTCCCTTTTCCCATGCGTTCTCTGCGCGCTACTCGCTGCCCACATCCCATACAAAACGTCCGGCGAGCAACGCTTGTTATCAGCTGACTTCATTTACAGCGCGCCTATCACGCTCAAACTCTAGAAACGCCTGCATTGCACAACCGATATTACCTTAATACGAGGAACGCCTGCATTGCATTCTAGACTAACGCCTTAGTACTAGGAAGATAGTCTGCATTACGTATTAGACCCAAGCTTTAATAGCAGGTAGAATTGCATCCATTTGAGCTGAGTTCTAGCTTTGATAGAAGGAAGAATTGCATTCATTTGAGCTGAGGTCTAGCTTTGATAGAAGGAAGAATTGCAGCAACCATTTGAGCTGAGGTCTCGCTAAACAGCAGTCGTAAGTGGCTCGGGGATTTTAACTTGTAGAGGAGGATGTTAGATTCAGTGAAGCTAGTTCTTGTGGCGACCATTTTGCAATGGCTGGTGGCCAGTGTAGTCGGGCAAGGGTCATGGCAGCTGCTGCAGAATAACGCCGGCATTGCGTCCATGCACTCTGCCGTGACTCACTACGATACCGTGATCATGTTAGACCGGACCAATGTTGGCCCGTCGCAGATCAAGCTCCCCGGCGGGAGGTGCCGTAACCAGCCGCTGGAGCGTGTCTCCAAGACGGACTGCTACGCGCACTCTGTCATGTTCAACCCCGCCGGGGGCGCCGTCCGGCCTCTCTTCATCTTCACCGACACCTGGTGCTCGTCAGGCCAGTTCATGGGAAACGGAGTGATGGTCCAAACTGGCGGTGACTTCGAGGGCAACAAAAAAATCAGGACCCTTGCGCCGTGCGCAGCCAGCGGCACCTGCGATTGGGTGGAGACCACCAACAGCTTGGCCAAGGGCCGCTGGTACTCATCGAACCAGGTAACCCAATTCGTCTAGTACACTGCATCAATGTTCATGAAGTTGGCAATTGTCAAATGAGTAGTTTTAGTTTTTCTAGTTCTGACTGGTTCTAAGTTCCAGATTTTAATGAGTAGTTCTATTAGAAGTGTGCGAGTGGTTCTTCCTTCACAAAATAGGCAGTTCTAGTTTTGAGATTTGTTCAGCTCCAATCTTTGCGATTACAGTTACAGCTCCAATCTTTGCTGAGATTTGTGGAAATTTCTTCAGATTCTTCCGGGAGGGACTCGGCAGATTGTGGTGGGAGGACGGAACGAGCCGACGTACGAGTTCGTGCCGCCGAGGAAGGCGGGCGAGGGCGCGTTCGCGCTGAGCGTGCTGAATAATTGCTGCGACAATCTGTACCCATTCGTGTTTCTGATGCCGAACGGCGACTTGTTCATCTTCACGAACCGAGACTCCGTGCTGTTGAACTACAACACGGGCAAGGTGGTGAGGCAGATGCCCACAATCCCGGGCAATCCACGCAACTACCCGTCGGGCGGGTCCGCGGCGATGCTGCCCATGAAGGCGCCCTACGCGGCCGTGGAGATTCTGGTGTGCGGCGGCGCGGCGACGGGCGCTTCGACATCCGGCAACCGCGGCGCCCCGTGCTCGACGAGCTGCGGCAGGATCAGCCCCACGGCGGGGAGCCCGGCGTGGGCGATGGAGGACATGCCGATCCGGCGCGTGATGGGGGATATGGTTAACCTGCCCACGGGCGAGGTTCTGATCATCAACGGCGCGCAGAACGGGTACCAGGGCTGGGGCACAGCCGGCACGCCCGCGCTGGCGCCTGTGAAGTACAATGGCGACGCGCGCGCCGGAACTCGGTTCCAAACCATGGCCGCCACTACCATTCCCAGAATGTATCACAGCACTGCCAATCTGCTGTCCGATGGACGCGTCCTCGTGGCTGGCAGCAACACTCACCAGTTCTATACGTACACTGGCGCCTTCCCCACTGAGTTCCGCGTCGAGGCTTTCTCCCCACCCTACATGGGCGCCAAGTGAGTACCCTTTTTTCTCCCTCCCCATACATCTTCATTTCTTACTGTGAGCATCTATCTGTAACTAGAATGGGATTAGTGTCCACTAGTGTAGGAAAATCGGACCCCTGCTGCACATCATCTGTTTGTGTGAAAATGACTTGCGATTGACACGATCGACACTGTTGATCTTGTAATGATGTGTTGCAATCAGAAAACCAAGGGAAAATGAGAAAATGCCATGTGATGCAGATAGCCATATTGGCCGTTTTAGACGCTAATGTTATGTACTTTGCTGATGTTGGATTGTGCAGCTTCAACAACATTCGGCCTCGCATTACGAAAGCGCCTGGTTCCATTGGATACAAGCAAGTGTTTGACGTGTTGTTCACCATCGGAGCTCGACAAGGTGGGGTGGAATGCAACATGCTGAGCGCTCCGTGGTCGACTCACTCGTACGCGCAAGGGCAGAGGACGATCAAGCTTGCTACGACATTGCCGGTGAAGGTGGGAACTGCATGGACTGTCAAGTGCACTGCTCCTCCTTCTGCCAACGTTGCGCCTCAGCAATACTACATGCTCTTCATTGTGCAGAATGGCATCCCGGCTAGCAAAGCTTCGTGGGTCAAGATGGGGTAGTCAGTCTTCCAGAATCTGCTGTGAATATTGGAATTATAGGATTTAGTGCAGGTTAGGGTTGTTTTAGGTTATTCATTCATTTTCATTCTTTGCCTTCTACATCAAAGATGTGGATTGGCTTTACATTCTTTTGGTTCCATGTTACACTGGGTAGTTGGAACATGATACTCGACCGAAGGTGAAGATTAATTCTCACGAGTTAGGTTTATGGTTTGATGGAGATTTGGTCGCCGGTTGTACATTTTCAATTTTGACTGGCGAGTTGAAGGATTCTACTTAGACTGGGTCCCAATTGGATCTTGTTGTTTTCATCAGTGAAGCAATTTCTTCAAGGATTTTCATTTGTGTTCATTTTTCTGTCTTGCCGCTGATGACGGTTGATCCTGGAGAACTAACGTAAAGCACCCCTATTTGTGATCACTATGTATCAGTCCCTTACATTTAGAAGATTCCCATCCATTATATGCCCCATATGTAACTCGCTAGATGCAGATACATGGCTCCATATCCTTCTCAAATGCAACCAACACCATATACAAGCTCTTAGAATCAAAAGACATAACAAAGTAGTTTGGGAATTAAGACAACTAATAATATCCTCACAAAAATCCAGATGTTTCATCCTCATGAATGCAGGCACATTCAACAATAACCCACAAGAAAATACAGTACCGTCTTGGCTCCTCCCATGCACATGTGGACCACAAAGATGTCACTGCAACTCTCGATTCAAACCAGACATTCTTTGCATCAAAGGACTACTATACCAACACGTCCCACCACTTCATCCAGAAAACAATTACACCATACAATTCATCGAATTCATTTACTGTAATGACAGATTCTCACAAGACACTACAGACAACAAAATACAAAAATATCAACCACTAATAAACAGCATCACTAATTATGGATGGAAAACCGAACCCCTCATAGTCATCACCGCCGGTGCTAGGGGCACAACACATACCCCTTCTATGAAACTCCTCGAAAACAAACTCAAAATACCAGAAACCTCTATCAAAAACACTTTAAAAAAAATCAATACGATAGCTATACAACATGCCGCATCAATTATTCTGCATAAAAGAAAAATTGAAAATAACCAATCAATACCACCTAATCTAAACCTCCCTTAACAAAACATATGCATATATTTAGCAAATGTATAAATAAATACATAAAATATATAAATAATTATACTCAACAACTTACATAAGTATCAGATATTGGCTCCCAGTGTGTTTTTTGGTTCCTGGTCCCTATAGTGTCTATTCCCGAAAGGGGTGAGTAGTTTTGTTATAATGCTAATACCTCGTTGCTTTGGGACTCGGAGATAGTATGCATCCCCTACATGCCGTAGTAGAGCCCATGGAGTACTCTATCTAGTACATAATGGCACAAGTAGGGGGATTACCTTCTCTGCAGAAGGTTGGAGCACTTTGAAGTACCCTTTCAAGTACCCTACATCATGGTCAGTTGTGACAAAAATGAATTAATTTTGGTCAAAAAGTTCCACATGTCATCTTGTGATTGGTTTAGGGTGACATGGATGCCTCAAAATTTGACGTGGATACCTCAATTTCGGCCCCAAGCTCTACAATATTCAGCAGCATTAGTAATTGAACTCGCACTACTATAGTACCATAGCTGGGTCGCCAAAAAATAATTCAAAAATTAAAAATCGTAAAAAATCGGAAATTATGAGGACCAAAATCGAAAATAGAATAAATTATTTTTAGTTGTATTTTGTATTAATCATATTTTGCTCAAAAACAAAAACCAAGAGATTCATTTTTTAAGAACAAACCTTATTTTTCAAAAAATATTAAATATTTGTTCGTGGGGTGGCGACCCAGCTATGGTACTATGGTACTCGTTTTCAGACTGGAAGTTTTGAGGATAACTAGACCCAGTGGAATTCTGAAAACGAGTAGCGAGTTTTCAGCACATCATTCATCTATCTCAGGGAATGCCTTCAAAAGGGTATAACGAGATGCATGTCCAATTCTCAGTGTGGTGTGATCCTGACCATTTGGTAGAAAAAATTGTAACACCAAATAGACATCTGTGTCCGTCCTTGCCTGTCATTTATAAAATGCCTGTACTTCTAATGAAAAAGAAGTATGTTGGCAAGTAACTTTCGCGACATTGGAGTGGACATTCAAACTTGCTTTTATATCAACACAATTGAAAGCGTTGGAATGGTGAAGGTGCACCACCTCCCCGACTCCAAATTCCCTTTGGACGTTGATGCAAGAGGACAAAACTTGCCCCCTATTTTGTACATGTTGGGACCCACCTTAAAAAATAACCTCCTCTTCTAAGGGTTTAAAATTCCCGGGAGGGTCCCGCTAGACTAAATTAGGGCTATAGATTCCAAATTTGCAAAATGAATTGCCAAAAAAAGTCCTTAGAGTGTCAAAAAAGTCCTTAGGGTGCCAAAAATGAAAATTTTAGAAAATGGGGACCATGGGTGAATAGTGCTTGCATTAATGTTGGAGAGGGGGGAGTGATTTAGAGTCCGGGTGCATTCTGCATGTAATACTAGAGATATCGTCTAACCCCAAAAGGACCAAGAAGTCCGAATTCGACATCATGTTTTAGTTTTTAGCAATTTTGAGTAGGTCTTATGTAGACTTGCTTTTGTTTGAATTTATTTGTGTTTTGACCAACACATGCAATTTTTTGGTGATATAAAATTTGATTCTATTTGAATTATATTTTTCACAGTATGATGGATTGATTTTGCCATTATTTTTATTTTTTTGAAACAAATGGCACCAATTCCATTGCAAAAGAGAACCAATATACATTGAACCAAGCCAGAAAACTTACCAGCCAGCGAACCAAAAACCATACCTAGAACCTGGAACTACCTAAAACCTATGTAAAATTACAGAGAGGGGGTCGCAGGTGGTTCCAACAAACCACTTCTGCACCACACATCTCAATTTTGCCATTTTAAAACCATGAATCCTTGGTCTTTAATCCTTTAACCCTTTAGTGCCCAAGGTACTGTAGCTGGGAGCACTGGATTTCAGTGGATTTTTCCACTGTGATTGAGATTACCAGAAATAGAATGGATTAAATTAGAAAGTAGCCGTACAATTCTATTCTCAACTGGAGAGCACACATTTTATTAAAATTTGAGAATCATCCAATGGTGGGATTGGAAGATTATAGTATGTATTTGAACTGTATAATGCACGCTCAAAAATGAGATTTTGGGGGGTGTGTGACTTCAAAGTTAAATAGAATTTGGGTTAAATTTTCAAAAATGAAAGGAAAGAAGTTCAGCTATGCCCTATGTCAACACCTCTCCGTTGCAATCTTTCATATCAAGAATAGACTCACACATAATTATTGTGAATTTTATAAGTGAAAGTGACTTATCCATATACGGTTTAAGACAAAATTTTATACGTTGAAAATTGACATGAGTGGGTACATTAGTCAAGATCGGATTACACACACTAATGGAAGATGAAGAAAAGAACACAATCCAAAAAAATAAAACAAGATAACAAACTTCTAAACACAAGAAATACTGCATAATACATGTGTTGTATTTGTAAGTATTTACTGTATTTTCAAGTATTTGCAGTATTTTTGCGTTCTGTAGATAGGTATTTTGATAGTTGTACAATTCCAAATTGAAAATTTCTTTTTCTGGAAGGTGTGTGATGTATATGGGCAAATCTGAACTTTAAAACTGAAGTTCCAATTCTTCACGGATTCTCTGCTATTTGCATTTCGGATGTTGTAGTGACCATAATGTGGTCAGCTGGGCACTAAAGGGTTAATGTCCAGGGTGGTTTTGGAGAAACCACTGTTTTTTGGTTATACTTTTATTAAAATTCTTTGTTCAAATTGTGTATACTATTAATAGTATGTAACCATTTAAATGTAAACACAACTTAATCAAACAAGTGCCAGTCAAACCTTGGTAAGATCGGACCGTTGGATTGGAAGATTATAGTATGTCTTTGAACTGTATAATGCACACTCAAAAATAAGATTTTGAAGGGTGTGCGACTTCAAAGTTAAATAGAATTTGGGTTAAATTCTCAAAAATGAAAGTGAAGAGGTTCGACAATGACCTATGTCAACACCTCTCCATTGCAATCTTTCATGTCAAGAACGGTCTCACACATAATTATTGTGAATTTTATAAGTGATAGTGACTTATCCATATACAGTTTAAGACAAAACTTTATATGTTAAAAAATGAAAGGAGTTGGTACATTGATCAAGATTGGAATACATACACTATTGGAACATGAACAAAAGAACACAATCCCCAAAAAATAGTACAAGATAACAAACTTCCAAACACAAGATAATACTACACAATACATGTGTTGTATTTGTAAGTATTTGATGTATTTTGAGGTATTTGCTGTATTTTGGTGCTTTGTACATAGGTATTTTGATAGTTGCACAGCTCCAAATTGAAAATTTATTTTTCTAGAAGTTGTGTATGATAAATCTCCAACTCTGAACATCACAATTCAAAATCCAATTATTTGTATTTTTGACACATCAATGACCACAATGTGGTCTCTTGGGCCCAAAAGGGTTAAGGGTGAAGTCCAACTCTGGTTTTTATGTTGTTTTTTCGGAAAAAAATCTTATAAGAAAGTCTGTTTAATCATCAATGGAGTACATTACACCATTCTAGACTAATTTTTCCCCTACTTCACTTTATTAATCAATTCAAACATTCGAGGTATAGAATGAAAGATGCGGAGGTTGAAAGTTACTAGTGAGTACATCCAATTGAACTTTTAAAGTTGTGTGAGAAACAAAGTGAAATATATATCATTAGATTAGTTGCAAACATGGTTTTATTATTATTTTTAATTAATTAATTAATTTTAAAAAATTAGTTGTTTATTTTGGCACAAGGCACAATCATAGTGATTTGAATCTAGAGGGACCACCCTTCCGTTTGCCTAAATGGTGTATTGCTACAATGCAAAAATAAAATAAAATAAACCCAAGTTGCAACCTTGCAAATCTAAATGCACATTTCAAGGTATTGGTCGGAGTCTTTCCTAATTTATCTTGTGATTAAAAGAAAAGTAAATGAAATAGAGTAAGTATGAAATTCAATATGATTTCATTTCATTGAAATTTTGAGTTTTTTAGAAGATAATTATTCAAAAAAATTGGTATTTATTTTTAGAAATATATTTTTACCAACCATGCCTTCCACAGGCTACAATAATTGTCTCTCTCTTTCTATCTTCAATCTTAAATAGTACTCCTTTGTCCCATATTAAGCTTCATGTACCTTGAAAATAGATGACTTAACTCCTCCAATGGTGTGGACCCCGAGCACTATGGTGTGGACCAGGGTTTTTTTTGGTTTTTGGGTCATCTAACTTTGGGCTACAAAGCTCCCATGCAAATGAATGAGGTGGCTTTTTTATCCCTTACTTTTTTACATTTTTATTTAGAAAACCTCGTGATGGATCTCTGTTTTTTCATACATCCTATCTTTTTCATCCAATATATTGGTCTTTCGCAAAACCCTTCATACATCTTGTTTTTTTCATCCAACATCTTGGACTTTTCATCCACTGCGTGTCGCACACAAAGTCTTATCCTGGCTTGCAACCAGTACAATCCATTGCCTTGGTGGCTACATGAGGTGACATTTTTTTGATTATGTTCCTATATGGTGATTCTTCCTAGTGGATTTTTGTAGCAAACTAGCTATAAAAAGCTAGAAAAAAAAAACCTTGGTGTAGACCCTGAGCCAATAGGAATAGTAGTTGAGCAAATTGACAAGGGAATCAAGAAATGTAGGATTGAGTACAATGTGCGCTTGTTCTATTGTGGATTAAAGAAAATGACCAGAAATACATGTTGTAAGTATTTTTCACAAAATCCTAATTGATCATAGATCTTAGATCTCAAAGTCATTCTTCATTTTATTGAAAGATAAGTAAAAAATAAGAGTTATAAAAAAGATTTTGATAACCTTGTCGTATCGATGATTTTGGTGATCAAGACTAATGAATGGATTCACCGATATAATTATGAGAAATTAGGACGTCTTTAGATCTACAATAGTGCCAATATAGGCCTTGGGCACCATACTCTAGCACTATCCTTTGGTGCCCAAGTACCCTCTTTTTCACTTGTGATATGGGATCATTATCAAATTTTAGGATAATACAAAAGCAACATTTTTCAACAAAATCTTCAAAAATGAAGTTGGGGGAAATGTATATCAAAATTTTAAAAATAAAATAAAATAAAATAAAATATTATTTTTGTAGTTCTCATCAAAATGTTCCAGTCCATTTTAAGTATCCTACAACATTGTTAGTTTTGATATAAACTAATTGAAAATGAAGATATTGAATATTTTGAGAAATTATGAATTATGGTTGTTTGAAAGTGCAAAAAGAGTAAACAAAATTTGTTCAATGAAATAGATGGAAAAATATTCAAATTTTTGAAATATGTTTAAATGGATGAAATTTTTTAAGTTCCAAAAACCTTAATGCGGGGTGCCGAAAACCAAATGCTTTTAAAATAATTGATTCTGTTCAGAAGAATGTTGAAACAGAGGCGAGGTTTTGTGAGCCATTACATCTTTTATCTAATATTATTTGTAAGTTATCAAATAATATGATGTTTAATTAAAAATAAAAATAAAACCCATAGCTCTACTATCATACTTGAAGGTTTAATACACAAAATAGTGTTTTTAATTTAGTTAATTTTTTTTAAGCATTTAAAAAGCATTCAACAATCTAAAAGTAAAATTTCAAAGTCCACAATGATCTTAAATTACTTAAATAAAGGAACTTGTAGTTGGGATTGTGGTGGAAATCTAGTAGGGCACTAGTTGGTGCACGTGGCTTTTAATCATCCTTCCACTTATACTTAATATAAGCTTGCAACTGAAAAATCATGACAAATACTAAGTTAATGTAGATGTTGCCAAGACAAGGTCAAAGTGTCCTTTGCTACAACTTGTGTCAATTGTATATGTCCAATAAAATAAAAATAAAAATTACAATACAACAAGTTAAGGCTTTGATATGAATGAGGTTTCGTATATAATATTGAACCCTCCCCCCAAAAAAAATCTATTATTTTTTAACTCAATTTTTTTTCCAAAATATAAAATTTAAGTGCAATATCTTATGAAATTTGATGAAGTTTGCTAAATTCTTTGAATCGAAGGATAAATCTACACTCTGAACGTGTTAATATCAAAATCTTTATTATCACAATCCACTATTTGCAAAAAAAAAAATTCGATACTTTCCACATGCCTAGTTCTGAATTCATGTATTGTACATTGATTACTAAAGGGGTGATATAAAAGAGTTATGTGTGTAAGAAAATGGAGCGGAAGCTTGGGAATCCCTTAAAATTCAAGTTCAAAGAGTTTCATTGACCCTCATTCATTTTTAAAAACCTCCTTGAGAGATGCTTTGTTGCATTTTCGTAGAAATAATTGTTAGTCCAATCCAATCACCTCCTATTCTTTGCCAAACTTCCTCTATAAGTTATCTCGTGGTCTTTTCCAATTTTGCAGTTACATTCAAAGTTTGGGTGGACAATACAAAACCCAGTCAAAACCATCCTTAGGTGAGGACTGAGGCCCAGTCCTCACCTAATGATCCTAATTACAACTTGATCGACGGATAACTCTAATTTTCACAAAAATAATAACATTTTTTTGAAAAGGAATTGTAACAATAGAGTTATCCGTAAAATAGAAGAGGGATTGGCCTATCTTTTGACCTATCTTTTTGTGTTTTTTTATTGATTTTTTTGACAATCTATACCACAATAAACCAAGCCGCTCGGTTTGGGAGATCATGAGGCCGGTATAGGGGTACTCCAAGATTCCACTGAAGAAATGCTAGTGCAGTTTGGGAGAGATTTTTTAGCATTGGGAAGGTTCAAGGTTTGAATCTCTCTCGCAATGTAGAGCGCGGTGATTGGTGTGAAAAAAAAGAGTCAAATCTTGTTTTTCCGGCCTTTGAAGCTAAAAAAAGCAGTTCTACCTTGTTTTTCCTCCATAACGTTCTAGAGCAGTGGGGTAGTGCGCCACCTACTGTTTGGTTGGCTTTTTACTAATACAAAACTTTTCTTGAAACATGGAGTGAAAGATGACACTTGCCATTATATGAGGAAATTTAGTAGGAATCAAGCAAGTAAGACAAACTTAAGATGTGAAAACAAAGAACATCGGAAAAATCTTGGAAACTTTAGTAGGGTACAAAGTCTAGGCCTTAAGAATGTTATGCTTCTGATAACTGAATTTTTTGCTAGACTTTAGGGATAACTCTAATACAAAAAATATTGTCTCAAATAAATTTATGTCTGAATCTAACCTTTGCGTATTAGAGAGTGGGCAAGTGGGCGTATTCTGCCCTACAGTGAGCTTGTGGCCAAGCCCAGAAGGGCGAAGTCACAAGCGAACTCCAGGGCAGAATACGCTCCCAGTAGTCCACTTACTAGTGTAGAGGTCTACATAATCTTCCTTCTCAACAAATTCCGTAAAGATCCGCATAATCCTCCTTCTTGGTAGATTCCGTGATGTAGGAGTCCCATAACTGGTTGTTGACTTTTCAACGCTAACGTGGCTCCATCCATTGGCAACATGTCTCCATTGTCATCACAAGTTGCAACTCATAACCTTCTCTCTTTCAACTTGCATCCTACGCCCTTGGATCATGAAGATTAAGGGTTGTGATTGAAAAGTGAACAACCGGTTATGTATGATAAACCTACTCACCGCTGCCGCGGCTCGTCGGGTATCTAATACGTATTTGGGCTGAATACTCCTTAGCAGACCTTTACGTACAGTAGCTTTGCACCCACCATCGTTCTCACCCTCACTATGCGTGACTGGGTTTAGAAACGAGTTTCGTTGCAGCAAAACTTTCAGCTATGGCGCTTCCACTAGTAGCGATTCTACTCGCAATTCTGGGACTAGGGCTAGCGCAGGCTCATCTTCCTCCTCTTGCTCAGGGAATGTGTCAAGCAGAAGCATCACAGGGAGCATCATCGAGTAGTACTACTCGGAGGATCATCGACATCTCGCACGCGTACCGGGCGGACTTACCGAGGTGGCAGTCGCGCCATGGCGTGGGTTCGAAGCTGGTGTCCCTGGTGCAGAGCATGGCCGAAGGAGAAGATTGCAACGTGTCGGACTTGAAATTGGAGGAAGTGCATACCGGTACTCATGTGGATGCGCCGGGCCATTACGTCCAGGAGCATTACCAGGCCGGCCTCGATGTGGCCTCTCTTAGTCTCGATGTCCTCATTGGTAAGTCAATTACCTCCTCCCTGCTCATGCTCATGCTCATTCATTCCATATCATCTTTCTTGAAAGGTTTTGATTCAAAACAGTGATGAAAATCCCATGGTCCTGTATAAACAAGCTTAATTAATTTGTGATTCTAGGTCATTGGATCCATCGATTCGTAGTTTCATGGATATCGTCTTCCTCATGTTTGAGAATTTTTTCCTTAAGAGCGCCATCCAAGTTTGGATGAGATGCAAGTGCAGATTTATTCATTTAGTTTTGAACACGCTTCTTAGTGTGTGATTCTAGGCTATATTGGATCCATCTACTCGCAGTTTCATGGATATCGTCTTCCTCACGTTTGAGAAATTTTTCCTTGAGAGCGCCATCCAAGTTTTAATCCAGTTTGGACAAGATACAAGTGAAGATTTATTCAGTTGTTTTTAAACAAGCTTATTAGTGTGTGACTCTAGGTCATATTGGATCCATCGATTCTCAGTTTCATGGATACCATCTTCCTTACTTTTGAGATAATTTTCCTTCAAAGTTGTGTTTATGATCAATTCGAATGAGATACATAGTAACAGTGATGATAGTTCCAATTGAAGATTTAAAAAATAAATTAACCAAGCTTATTAGTGAGTGTTTTCACTTCGTTGATTAAGTTGGTTTCTGCAGGTCCAGTGCTCCTGGTTGATGCACCACGCCATTCCAACTTGACAGGTTAGTATTTCAATGCCATGAAGGCTGTTGTTAAACAAAAAGGATTCATTCTGATCTTTTATGTAATTGCTGTCCTTTTTACGGCATGATGAATCTGCTAGCTTGATAGCAATTACACGCTTGTTCTAGCTGGATAGCAATTATATGCTGGATTGCAATTGCATGCTTGTTCTAGCTTGATAACAATGAATGTGACAGTTATGAGGAATCAAGACCTACTTTCCTAAACCCTAACCCTAGTTTGGAAAGAACTCGTGCGACGTTTTGCACACAGCCCAGGTTCTGCAGGACCTTCATATTCCCCCTGGCGTTGAACGCATCATTTTCAGGACTCTCAATAGTGACAGGTAACTCGGCACAAGAGGCTTTCATGCATCACAAAATTCACTTCATTTTTTTTTAAGTGCAATGCAGACTGTCAAGTGATTTAGTGGCTTTCTTTTCGATTATTAAAGTGAAGGATTCCAAGGCATTGTGATGATCACTTTCTCAGCTTGTGTGAAGCAGGAAACTGATGTGGACTAAGGAATGGGACTCCAGCTACGTAGGATTCACCACCGACGGTGCTGACTGGCTTGTGAAACACACCAACATCAAGTTTGTTGGTAAGGCCCCTATTATTATTGCTCACAACTATTACAATGCTCCTATTTCATTTAAAGAAAAAAAAGAATTTAACCACAAGCTCAAAAATCAAGTTAACTTCTACTTTTATTCAACTAAGTGTCACTTTTGCAAGTGCATGTAATATGAAATTGCCTCATTGGTCAAAAGAGAGTTTAATTTCATTATTGATTTTGGTGAGCAGTCATAGGAACATGGAGTTTCATTGCCAGTTCCTATTAATTGATTTGGGTGCGCAATAGTGGGGACATAGATGCGCAATCACTGATGCATGAGCAGTCATAGGGACATCCACGCGATGTGATGGTTTTGTTTGTTTTGCAGGCATTGATTACCTCTCCGTGGCAGCATATGTGGACATTGTTGCTGCCCATCAGATTCTCTTAGGGAAGGTGCGTTCATGTCCTGGACTTTAATTATACTCTCATTTTGGAAGGGAAAACACCTCGCAGGAAGTGAGGATAATTTAGGCTCCTATTGATTTGTTGGGCAATGGGTTGCAGAAGCTTGTGGTTGTGGAGGGGCTCAATTTGGACGATGTGGAGATGGGACTGTATACCGTTCACTGCCTCCCTTTGAAGCTTGTGCAAGCAGAAGGCAGCCCTATCAGATGTGTGCTTTCAACTTAAATGACCTAAGCAAGTAGCTGTTTGTTGAAACCTCATAACATTCAGTAGCATGCACTGTCTCTGCCTGTGCCTTGGCTCTACACTAGATGGTGTAGAATATTCCACACCCAACAATACTTCATCAGTAGCTAAGTGGACAGGCGATGAGCAAAGTGCATGAAGGTTACTGAATGTTATGTTGTGGTTAATTACTACCAAGATATAGAGAGAGCTTTAAGAGTGCTGCTAGGCTCTGATTACCAAGAGCATATGCACCCTTGCACGCTAAAATTATTCATCTATATTTGAAGAGCCCTTGAACTTACAGTTCCCACCCAAATGTGTACAATGCATCAAATAGTCAATGAACCAATCACAAGCAGAATGTGGGATATATTCAACTAAACTTAGATTTGAAGGGTCATTGCTTAACATACTATGATTGAGGGCTCAGAGGCTATTTGGAAGGGCTTGCAACATTTTTCATCTAGTTTTTTCAGTGTGTCATACCCTTCTAGGGCACATGTGCAGATGCTCTAAGCTATTATAGCCATAAGGTGTTGGGTTGTGCCAATTCCTTCCCTTTGTAATTATTTAACCTTTAAAGGCCCAACCGACCCTGTGGGGTTGATGGATGATTGTTTTCATCTATATCTACTTCTTCATGAACCTCTTCACGATGAAACATTTTTTAGAGATACTTCATCAAGTTGTTGACCTATCCAACAATTAGATTTGGTGTTATTAGAGTACATACTTCTCTAAAATTACAAACGTATAAGTATGTGAAATTTTGACCAAGCCAAAATTGCATTGACTTTAGTTCAAAAGTAGCCATGCAAAAATGAGGTCATAGATCTAAGGAGCACAAAAAATTCAAAAAATCACCATGTGAAGAGTATCTCATTTCAAATCCAATTCAACATTTTTTACTCAAAAATTATTAATATTTAGTTTGTAATTAAATTTAAAAGGAATTTTGAATTTTTACTTTCAAATTTTATAATAAAATATTGGTGATAGCATTGGTGAATCTAACCATACGGATGGAATCTAAAATTCAAAATCTACAACATTCATTTGTATATCAATACCAAAATATTCCTCCAAACAATACTTAATAATGGTTTTTCTCGAGTTGTCAATTCCAAGGATACCTTGTGACCAATAGGGGTTAAGATGTAGTGAATGTGTATACATAAGACAAAGTTTTTTTTGTAGGCTTTTAACCCCTAAATGCCTAGAGCCCTCTCCAAATTCGGTAGTTTTGCAAAGATGCATTATAAAATGCAACCTAGAGGGATATTTTGAACTTGATATATGAATAAAAGTTGTACGTTATGAATTTTAGATTCTATCCATACGGTTAGATCTATGATTGTTGTTACCAATAATTTTGTATAAAATTTGAAACGTGAAATTCAAAATTATTTTGTAATTCAATTACAAATAAGATATTGACAATCTACGAATGAAATTCTTTGCGATTGGTTGAAATGTAATACTCTAAGTGTAGTGATTTTTGGAGATTTTTTGGTTGTTTAATTTTATGCATTGACTTTTTTTAGACCACTTTTACACTGAAATCTTTGAAATTTTGGGTGAATCACTACAACATGAAATGAGGCATCAAAATTTCACACATCATCTCCTTTCTAATCGGATCACATATGCATGAAGCTAACTTCCCATAGAATCTACAGGTAAAAATTCCACACTGCAAAAAGTGCATGACGGATGAGAAATTATGGATGAAATCTATACATCGTCCCAAAAATGGACGCTCAGGCAGTTAGGGATTAAATGCCTAAAAGCACTAGAAAAAAATGATGAGTATCACGCCTATGGGAAAAATGAAGGCCATGGCAACCCTTGGTTGCCACTCAGGTACCATCCGGTTGTAGGCCCATGCCATCTGCGTAGCAGGTATGCCAACGCGGTTAGGGTTTGGTGCCAACGTAGAGGCATGGTGCGCACTTCCAGCGCGCGCAGTGAGGCTGCGGGAGAGGAAAGGAGAGCCAAATCGCGAATAGCGATGGCCACCATGTCGCCACTCTTGTTCGTATTTGCGTGGGGGTATTATATGCCATTGCTACGCCTTGGTGGTTTGTAGCCAGTTGCACACTCCTTGACTATGGAGCTTGATTGCCACATCTGCTCCACAATTTTTTTAATGTGTTTAATGCCTATTATAGGCATTAAACACATTAAGCACAATTTAGAATATAATGAAATGTTTGAAGCCTATTCTTTGTTAATTTTTATTTTTTCATAGCCCAATCACTCTTGGATGTGTAAACCTAGTGCCGAACTTTGCTTTAGAGAAAATTTCACTTATGCCAAACATGCTTTGGCTCATAATTCATGTAGCGCCATGGTAATCACATAATTTAAACTTTGATGCCACTGCCTTGCATGTCGGAAAAATAAGTAGAAGCCACCCCAGTTTGCATAGATTTCAGCTATGTACCCCAAGCTCAGATTCTCCCAAAACCAAAAAAAATCCCTTATATATGTATGTATGCATGCGCATAGGGCTACTTAACTTTATTGGCTCTGACTATAGGGAAGAAGCATTGCAGGGACACCCATTTTCTTGGGCTAAATATCACTGTAGCAAATATATACCATCCATGATTCCACTCAAATGCATTCTCGTTCTTACGGTCAGTAGCGTAGTTGCTTGTTAAAGTCATGATTATTCCCTCACCTACTTTGTTTCTCTATCAATGCATGAATCAATATTTGAGAACGTTTGGGAATGTCTTGACAACATAAGAGTAGCTAGATGAAATGCTCAAATCATCAATTCAAACTTGAAGCTTTAAGGAAAAACATCAATTAGGGAAAATTTCAAAAATAAAACCAAAGACATTAGTCAAATTATAAGAAATTTTCTATTTACATTTAGAAGTAAATGGGATAACTCTTCAATTTCCATTGATTATTTTTGAAAACTATTGTTGATTTTAAAAACTATGAATATTCTTTTTAAGTGCTAAATGTAGGATCACATTAACCCTTAAACATCAAGGTAAGCCCCATGGGCTTATTTAAAAGAGAATAATCAAGAAAAAAGTAGATTTTCTCAACCAAATCAAGCGTGGATTGGTGCGTTGGAAAGCTACTGAAAAAGCGATCTAGATTGCAAATTTGCGCCTCATTTGAGAGATTGTGGAATCGTTGGTAAGCAATCAAAGTTATGAAATTTAACAAGTTTTTGAGATTGGAGCAGCTGAGATGCCGCAGTGCTACAGTGCTGGCCAGCAGTGTCCCGCAGAGCCGTTTTTGCATTTTTTTCGTTTTTTTTTTTTTTTTTTTTTTTTTTTTCCCTCCAAAAATTTAGATGCCTTCCGGGCTGTCCTGCCCAGGCCCTCTTGACGTTTAAGGGTTAAGAATGGTGCCTCTTTTAGGTTCAATTACATTAGAGGGATTATTTGAAAAGTTGAGTTTCAGTTGAAACCCAACCAAAGAGGTAGGATTTTAAACATCTTTAGTCTTAGCATCTTCTTTTCCTTTGCCTACTTCTATGTCTTCTTGTGCATGCTCCAGCTACAAGCTCTCATGGAGATTAGTTAATTTCCCCATTTCCTTTGCATCAATTGGCAACCTGGTTGTGATACAATATGTTGGAAACCTAGCACCCATTCAAATTCACACAATCCTTGAGATTCACTGTTGTGAAAAGTCATATCTCATTACTACTAAAAAAAATTATATATATCACATCACAATGACATTTTAGTGTTGTTCTAATAGTATTGTTCTTTATTCTATCCACATGCTCCCACCAAGGTTGTCATATTGGGCAGATTTGGACATGTCCTTTGAATGCAAACAAACAGACAGAAAAATTGTTTTGTCATATC
Source organism: Pohlia nutans (assembly GCA_022496805.1). Taxonomy (NCBI): domain Eukaryota; kingdom Viridiplantae; phylum Streptophyta; class Bryopsida; order Bryales; family Mniaceae; genus Pohlia; species Pohlia nutans. The sequence continues at coordinate 26,412,533 of CM040101.1, read as the reverse complement.
GGGGTTGGGTAAATTAGAGTTTTGATAAGAATATTATATAATTAGAGTTAGATGTTTAATATTAGAAAAGCATGCATTTCATTTCCAGGATCTAGCAATATTAGACAAGTAGTCGTGCACTCATTATCAAGATCATATAATGTGTGCTACGTTTGTTAGCAAGGTTGGGATGTAATATAATCAACATTACATCTTGTTAAGCTACATTTAGGAACCTTAATGTTACTAAAATTATTCCCCTGCCATTGTTACCAAACATAGCAATCAAATGTATGATCCTAATAATGATTCCTTTAGTTGGACGGTGAGACTACCATAGTTTCTAAAAGGTAGGTATTGATCAAAGTTGTCTTACTCGACCATTAGACAATGAAAATGTTAAACACGACGTCAAAGACTTGTAATAGACCTTCCCATTTGTCAAACAAGCAAATTCCTAAAATATTTGGGAATATTTCATTTAAGTTGTTTTAACATATTTGACACTCATCTAATTAGACAGTCGACTTCAAGTTGGAAAAAGGTGTTAGACATGACAACCCTGATATTGATCCGCATAACTTCAACGAGACCAAACAATAAATGGTCAGTATTCTCACTTGATCAACAATATGTGAAACCCACTAATGGTGGTCTCTGAAGATGGGTTGGTTAAGCTTTAGTAAAAATTATGACGGCATAGACCAGAGAAAAGTCCAATGAGAAGACCCCACATGACGAACTAGACTAGTTGTGAGTCATTTTGGACACGCTTCTCTGGTCTACACAGCCAATGATTCTACTACACTGATTATCCCATTTAGTGCGCGCGATACTAATTCCCGAAGCACACACTATTTGTCCAAATCTTAAAATTAGTGAGGGCTGAAATTTTTACTGAGTGGCTAAACTCTTCATATCAGGCTAATTTTACATCATAATGTATAGTAGGAAGTCCTCACCCAAGGGAATCCCCAAGAGCGAGGGCTTGCTTAAGGCCGAGGGTTTTGCTTGTGCGGTATTGTCGAGGGTTTTCCTTGCACGGTATTTGCAAGGGTGAGGGCTTCCTACTACATAAAGCAAGGAGGGAATTCCATTCCACCATTTTCCCTCTCACGAAGACATTTTATTCCACTGTTTTCCCTAAGGGAATTTCGCTATGTGAGCTCCCTTATTTTGTATTGAAGTAAACCTTCTAAGTACTTTACAATATTTAGTATCACCTTCACAAATTCCCCTCCCCCTCTCTCCCCCCTCCCTCTCACTAAATGTGATAATCAGTAGTGTAAGCACAAAGTGTATCAGATTGGTGCAAAAAAAAAGCTTGGCACAATGTTTGGGAGACTATCTGCAAGCTCAGCAATTAACCCCTAAAGGAGGTTGCCCCTGTTCATATGGTGTGTATATAGAGAAGAACATTCGCATAAAAGTGGCGATTATTGTAGCATAACGTGTCCTATGGGGCTAAATTTTTTGTCAGCCTTGTAAGAACTACAAGACATATTGCTGTAAAATTTTCAAATTTTTTTCTAGTGCGGAAGATCTTGAAAGAATTTCCCGTACAAATGTGGTAGTGAGAAACAATAGGCACATTGAGGTTGTTGCATGCACTAAGGGTTAACTCCTAAACGTACCAGGGTGTCCCTAGAATTGACAATTTGAGAAAAAGCATCATAAACTACTATTTAGAAGGAATATTTTGGAATTGATATACAAATGAAAGTTCTAGATTTTGAATTTTAGATTCCATCTGTATGGTTTGATTCACTAATACTATCACCAATATTTAATTATAAAATTTGAAATTAAAAATTAAAAATTCCTTCTAAATTCGATTACAAACAAAATTTTAATATTTTTTGAGTAAAATTTGTTGGAATGAATTTGAAATGAGATACTCTTAAACGTGGTGATTCTTTGAAATTTTTGTGTTTCTTAAATCTATGACCTCTTTTTTGCAAGTCCACTTTTGAACTACAGTCAATGCAATTTTGGCTTGGTCAACGACTTGACATACTTCTACATTTGTAATTTTAGAAAAATATGAAATCAAGTATGACTAAATCCAACCGTTAGATAGGAGAACAACTTGGTGAAGAATCTCCAAAAATTTGGATGACTTTCATCCAAGCATTGATGAGAACGTGAGAAGGGTTTGAATCTGTTAGTCGTCCACTTTCTGGACGCTTTGACGTTTAGGGGTTAACCCCTAAATGCTACCGCGACCAAAAAATGACTTATGACTGAAATCGACTGTTCAATTCCAACTATTGCGCGGATGATTTCCATCCAATTCTTTATGTGAAGGGCTTTGCTTGGTGATGCCACCCCTTCAAGTTAAATTCAAATCATTCAAGCTATTTTTAGATTTTACATGGGGTCCCAACTACAAAAAGAGTTGTAAAAACAGTTCAACGTGTAGTGTATTTTGAATTTTTTTGCTTGTTCTACTTAAACTAAATTTAGGCCATGAAAATGAGTTCGATTGCATTTGAGCTTAACTAACAAAATGAAGCTTGCTTAGTTTAGTTTCTACTCCACTTTGAATTTTTGGAAAATTTTGAAAATTGAGTGTCTTATTGTAGTTACAAGTTCGGTAGGTATCACCAAGGTGTAGCAAAATTTCTAAATTTAGATACACGGATGATTTTCATCAACTAAACTTTTCTTCATTGTAATTTACACCTTAGGTAAAAAATCGGAATTTTCTAGTACATTTTGTAATTGATATAGATTTTCTTTACAATCACTTCATAAAACCACAGTAATTTCAAATTTTCACCAAAATTTATGAAAAAATCATGATTTGTAATAGACATGTGACTTCATCTACTAAGAATATAAATTTGAATTCTTGTATTATTTTTAGTAGCAAAATTGAGTGGGACAAATAAAGCATGATTCCATGGTCATAGGCCCAACCTTTAGGGGTTAATAAGAAGCTGGATGGTGTCACCCATGAATGAACGGGATTGTTGCAAGACTGGTGGGTACAATGAAGTGACGGAGCAGGGATCCTCGTGGTCGTAGGACAAGACTGATCTCCATAAGACCTTATAAAAATCAAGGATAAGACCGCCACCGGGGCTCTCTGCTCTCTTGCCACCAGGAATCATTTCTAAGCATCTCCACCCTTTGACTTTTTATTTCCTCTTAGAAACAACTAAACTCCACAATGTGACAAGCCGGTGCTTTCCTTCCTAACATTCCTAAAATAAAACTAAGTCCAATTGTCGACTTGAGATACATTTCTAATCATGCTCCCAGATTTGTCCCTCAGTCAAGCAAATTATCAACATTTTCTGGACTGAGAGCCAACTTCCATGGGTTTGAGAAGTTGCATGCCCATGGAAGTAGACAAGAGGGGAAAAGTGGTATTACAATTTGTCTCATACCCGGCCATGAAGTGATCATGCACACTTTCATAGACTTGAATATGAACAAATTTTTATTTGGGATGCTGTGGTTGATCATGGGTGCATGGCTTGGCTTCGTACCACTAAGTTTGTGAAGCAGTACCCAAGGAGAAGCGCCAAGTTCATCGACCATTTCGATTATGACTGGTGTAGGAATGCCATGTTTGTCGGCATGAAAGTTAGTTGGAGCTCTTACAAGCCTAATATTGGTAACTTTATCTAGCTTGTTTCTTTCTCTCGCCGGCGGTGATCCTGTCTGGTGATGTGTATTTTGTTTTTTGCAATGAAATGTGTCATTTGTTTCAAAAAAAAAAAAAAAAAAAACCTGAACAAATTTGATTGGTTAGGGAGAAGTTGCCATGGAGTCGAGGGCTTGAGAACCTTCTACACTTCATGACCACTTCTCCACTTTTTTCTAAAATGCTCACTTGAAGTATTAAATTTGGTTCCATGAAGTCCTTAAAAATTGTCTTTTACTGAGAAACTTCACCCATGGAAGTTGTACCTTAGACCTCTTTAATAACTCGACCCTTCTCTAAGTACATCTCCACTCATACGGGATAATTTCATCACATTAAAACTTCATCACTAATGTGGCCACTTATTTAGAGGGTAGGTCGTTTGCTTACTCCAAACTTGCTATATTAACTTTCAACTGACCAAAAGCAAAAACAATATTCATCCTTTATTACTCAACCTACTAATTGTAGAAGAAAAAGTAGTATTTTCCGGAGTTGCACAACCACGGCAATAATTGGCTATTTTACAGGACAAAGAGAATATTTTGACAGGTCCAAGTATTAATTGATTGCATTTCATCCAAAAAAATGCCGTCCTCATCTATTTTGAAGGACAAGTAGCGATGCTATAAGGCCTAGTTCATATGACCAAAAGAGAAGAGATTTTGGAGTACAAAAAGTGATAACTTTTGAACTTCCAAGTTTAAAGTCTCATGAAAAAATTGCACTCTCTACAAGTTCCTAAATCAGTTCTCTTCTTGTCATGTCATTATATTGAAGCAACATCAAAGATGAGATGACTCATCTCTCTTGGCACAAGCAATTTGCACTTGTTTGTAAATCTTGAACCAATAGGATGTAGCTATTTCTTTGGATTTCCGGTTGGCCTAAAGCTCATGCACTAGTAGAAGACCTATAGTTTTTCATTCCCCATTTTGTAGAAACAGTGAACAGTGGTTGACTATTATGCTTATATTTATGTCTTCTTGTGACCAAAACCACTCACCAACACTGACATAGCCCATGTGCATGGCGCATTTTCATTCCTTTTTCATTTATAGCAAGTGAAAAATGACACATTTTCTACTAGTGATGCAAGACAGCCGACAGTTTGCCCTAAACCTGTGATCTCATTGGCATTTTAGTCAAGAATTAATTTGCGAAGATCATCAGTAAGATGATTGTTGATCTCTTGACACAAGTTTCACATTACCAGGCCCAGGATTGCACATTTTGAAGTGACGATTGTCATGACCAGTTGAATGGCACTCACTTGCTTTTCGTAGTTGTTTCTAAACCTTGGTTGCAACAAGCGATAGGTGAATATTGGTCAAAGGATCTGTACAGTTCCATACAATAAATATCCATCCTTTCTGTAAACTGCCGGGGCTGCGAGAGAAAGAGAGGTGACTTCAGTGGAAGCTTGCATGCACATGAAAGGAACAATTAATGTGAAATTGTTATTATTAAACTCTATAATCTATCCAATACACTTTACGATTCTTGAATTGAAAAAAATTTAAGTACATAGAGCCATTCCAAAATTCTCCTTTCTATCAAGTTTGTGCATCATTTTGGGAATAAACAGATACTCATTAGAGGGTATTGTACAGTGGGGTCCAACATGGAATGGCGTTTTTGGTTTCGCAGTGAGAAAAATTTCAGTACTGCCAACTTTGAAAGCCTCCCGAGAGCTCAAATATTGGTATTTTACCACGAAAATTTTACCAGAGACTTATCTTTAAGTTAATTATATGTATGCCAAATTTCAAGGCCAAAAGATTCACCAAAAAAACGTTATTCAAAATCTACCAACATTGGTAGTTATTCACTGTTGCCAACTTTGACAACCTCCCAAAGATTGAATTAATTTTTTTTTGCCATGAAATTCTTGGAAAAAAAACTTCTTTATGTTAATAACATATGATAAAAATTTCAAGGCCAAAAGATTAATACAAAAAAGATATTGACAATCTACCAACATGTGTAGTTGTGGGAAACAATGGGGGAAACTTTGCTACCAACTTTGACACCCTCCCTACGGTTGAGAAATTGTCTATTTACCATGAAATTTTTGGTACAACATGCTCTTTATGACAAAATCATTCATGCCAAATTTCAAGGTCAAAAAATCTATACAAAGAAAATTATTTACAATCTACCGATGTGTGTAGTTTCCCCCATTGTTTCCCACAACTACACATGTTGGTAGATTGTTAATATCGTTTTTTGTATTAATCTTTTGGCCTTGAAAATTTTATCATATGTTATTAACATAAAGAGGTTTTTTTTCCTAGAATTTTATGGCAAAAAAAAAATTAATTCAATCTTTGGGAGGCTGTCAAAGTTGGCAGCAGTGAAAACATTTCCACAGCTACCAATGTTGGTAGATTCTGAATAACTTTTTTGGGTGAATCTTTTGGCCTTGAAATTTGGCATACATATAATTAACTTAAAGATAAGTCTCTGGTAAAATTTTCGTGGTAAAATACCAATATTTGAGCTCTCGGGAGGCTTTCAAAGTTGGGAGTACTGAAATTTTTCTCACTGCGAAACCAAAAACGCCATTCCATGTTGGACCCCACTGTACATGTAACCTCTTATTGGATTTGAGATACTCCCAGAATAAGACCTCAAATCCAACTGCAACCTACATTCGAGAAATCTACAGTCAATACCCACCCATCACTCATTTGCAACTTGACAAGACATTTCCAGAACATTCTAGAACAGAACATAACTAGCATTGATAGACCCAACAACAACATTCTAGAATATAACTTGAATACTATCACTGTAAATTCAAACTGTCATAGTCAGTTTTTTGAAAGTGGAATCAAAAGCCAAAAGAGAACTTGCAACTGAACTTCATTCCGCATGTGCCACCCAATCTTTTTTTAAATTAGGTTTCTATACCTTAAGGGAAGCATTTACGTAAAGCGTGCGTATCTACTGCAATGTGACATTTCAGCCATGGAATGTCATAGTGCAGTTGATACACATGCTTTAAGGTAAATGCTCCCTTTAAGGTATAGTTACCTTAACCCCCCAAGGACCAAGGTTGATTTTCCAAGTTCGGTCAGCTCACTGTGGAATGAGTATTGATCCTCAATTCTTGAGATTTGTTGTGGTGATTCTACTCTTTGTAACAAAGATGGGATGGTAATTTGCGTACATAGGTGATGTATAAATCAAAAGATACAATCATGCAAAGGTGAAAAACCTAACTGCAGGCAGCTCCTGAAAATTTTCATACAAGGAGCTATGCATCTGAATTTTTGCATGCAATGAGCTAACACCCTCATGCACACAATTGCCAAATTCATTTTACCAAATTTGAGACTAAACTTTGCATTTTTTGCATTTTCAGAAAGTTCCAAATATGGGCAGCATGCCAAAAAAAAAGGTGCAACCAACTTTGAAGCTTATAATCTTACTATTGAAGAACCCTTAACGGTTGAAAATTTGTAGGTTATAATAAATTCAAGTTGCTTGAAATATCCTACAGTTGGATTGGTCAAAAAGGTCATAGATCAAAAAATATTTGTCTTTATATGAGAAGGGGTACTTTGGAGTGTTTGGAGAGGAACATAGCTGTGGTCCTTTAGGGGTTAACAAGCCAGAATGGAATCTTCACGTACAGGACATCAAAGGACCGAGATCAATGGTGAAAAAATCACCCACCTTCCGTTGCAAAACAACAAAAGGAGGCTCAGGCTTTTTCTTCAGACCCACAAGTTGCGTGACTGCAACAAAAATCTCAGGGTCAATCAGGGAGCCCAGAAAAAGAAAAAGAAAAAATCTTCCAAAAAATCAACAGCAGGTGTGCGGTTTGTGTCTCACCAGCTTTTACAAGTGGATGGAGATATTTTAGAGAGTGAGCTTGTTTGTTGTCTCTGTCCCACCACTGGCAGGGGAAACACTACGAAAGCATGCATCGTTTCCAAGGAGTTACATGGCCGAATAGTATAAACAAGCTGTAAAAGTAAATCTAGGATAAGTACTAAGGCCGAGACTAGGCGACTAGCCGCTTATTTCTACATGAATGCCACATAACATTAAGTTGCATTCAGCCACTCTGCCTTTTCATCCATCTAGTGATTTGTAATGCATCATGTGATTTCCATCCATGTAGTGCATTAAGTGTAGCCCTTTATTTTTCATTTTTTAGAGAATGGGGAAGGTGGGGAAGGAAGCAGGAAGGTTATAAACCATTGTTAATGGAAGGACAAAAGAAGTGGTGCACTGTTGAAGGAATTTTTTTATTTTGGTTGCCCATTTTCTATTGATTAGCCATGCTCCATAACATTCTTGGGTTAAAGTATTATTACTTATAATGTTGCTCTCTTTAAAAGTGAGGGACATGTGGGGATGTGTCAGCAAAGACTATGCATGGTTACCTTCCCTTATAGTTTTTCAAAACCTCCATCTGTAAGAAAGCATGGGTAGCTATTGATTATTCTTGGATAATAATGCAGAATATGATGCACATTCTCCTCAAGAGCAAGGCAAAGCCAATGAAGGCTACTGAATGTTATGCACTGGCACCATCATGGACAACTTCCAAGACATGCTGCAAATGACAGGACACAGAAGTTGATCCACAACTACAATATAGTATCGGTACTCATAACAAATCTAAATTACATGGGTATTTTAAGTTTTAGAGCATCTTCAACGGGGGTACTTCAAGCATAGATGACTCGCCAAATAAGGAGGAAAAGGAAAGAGGGTCCTTTCAAAATCAAGTCAATACTCTCAAAATTTCCTATATAACAAGTCCCCTCTAAATTATATTTGAGTGTAAACTAGTAGGAGCACCCAATTCCGACATTGTACATAATGCCGATAATTTCTAGACACGGCATTCATTTTAGAACACAAATCTAAGTACATCATAGAGCTTTTATTATTTGTTGATAAAAATAAAATTATATATATATACATATATTTATATTTATTTATTTATTTATTTATTTATTTATTTATTTATTTATTTATATATATATAAGCTATCTATAGTCTACCTAGATTTACATTCTAGAATGACTATTGTGTTTAGAAATTATCGGCATAGGGTACACTGTCGAAATTGGGTGCTCCTACTTTATTTAGTGTTCTGGACAAGAATTTGTCCAACCACTTTGCATATAGTGGCTCGTGATTGGTTCTCTGATTAATTATAGTCATGTTTGAAGTGCCTTGGGTAAAAGACTTTTATTTTAGGCTCTCTATATTTTGGAATATTTTGAAGGATCATCCAAGTTTAGTGAGCCACCATTGGAAATGCTCTTATGCAAAAATACCCAAACACTAGTAGAAAAGGTACCATTGCCTAGGGAGATGTCCATGCAAAATCATTGCGCATAGGTCAAACTAGGCATACTTGCCTAAACATCTCTTTTGGAAGTGTTGCCTTTTCTAAAGTTGGGCGTTAGAGCCACTCTTTATAAGAAACCCGCGCCGCTCTTGCAAAAAATAAACAACCGGTTCACTATAGAATCTCCTTTCATTCTCCTCTAATAAGAATGAGAGCGGGTCTATGAAAGAGAGCGGTCTTGGTTTGAAGAAGTGCCAAGCCCGTCCTATTGCTCTAGCATCCGTCCTCTAATCCAAAGCAAGAACTAAAATTAGTTTATTCTTCATGCATAGATCGAGTGCCGATCTCTCATGGGGATCCTCCCTTAGAGCATCCGCACCATTACATGTGAAATTTGACTTGCCAAATGATGGTTGGAGGGCTCCTACTGAGTTAAGTGGTTTTTTGTTTATGGGGATCCATCACCATTATTCGCACCCCACGGTCGCGTTACCATAACATTCAGTAGCCTTCGAAGAGACTGCCTTTTAGTTTCATCCACCTTTATATATGGAGTGACCAGTGATTTCTAATTGAATGAACTATTGAATCGAATAAACAATCACAAAACACTGTTGAATTGTGATTGAATGAGTGCTTTCGATTACTGTACACTATAGTTGATTGCTCTAGATTAATGCCACGTGCCCCCATAGCTACTGATGTGATGTGGAATATCCCACATCATTCCATTAAGGGGATGAAATGATGTGGGATATTCCACATCATTATGTTGGAGGGAGGCAGTAGTCACAGAGGCTACTGAATGTTATGACTGCCGGATCCCAGAGATGCTGCAGAATTGCGTGAGGTGGTCCCGGTGAACTAGCGCTCTATGCAACAATTTGGGACTGCGAGTGAAGCCATGCTGCGCAATGGGGCTGCGCGCAAAGCCACACACCAATGGTGAATCCACCGACTATCCACGACCACTATTGCAATCACCTCCAAAAATAAATTGTAAATAATGACAACTAAAATTAGCCCGAAATATGGACACGCTGATAACAACAAGAGACACTAGAAAATAGACAGTCCTTCCAAGTTTTTGACGAGGCTGCAGCCAATAAGACTGTTGGCAAGGAAACGATGGTAGCCCTGAGCAGCCCAAGCTTACTATATGGGATCGCGGGTCCATTTGGCGAGTAAAGGTGTGGATGCTTTGAACCCCTAAAAGACCAAGAAGCCCGCATAGGGCCTCATGTTGTCTTTAGCACTTTTGTTCAAATTTAATCATTTTTTATCAACACATGCAATGTTCTTCACTGATTTTAGTGCTATAAAAATTGGTTTCATCTAAATTATATCTTTTACAGTATGATCAATTGAATTTGACATTTTAAAACCATGAATCCTACACTAAATAGTGCAATTAGGTTGTCCCTCCCTAATTTCTCGACATTTGACACTATATAAATACTTATTGTTACGGTACAAGAATGCTGACTACTTTTGAATTAGATATTGTTGTGATTGGGACTCATGAACCTCCATGTGTACAAATGGAAATATATGTTGACTTTGATGGCTTGCGAAGTAGCTTTTTTGGGGTAAGGCAACCTAATTGCACTATTTAGTGTAGGTCCTTTAGAGCATCCTCAATGGGGCCTCTGAAACGGCCCGGTATATTAAAAAATATCTTTTAATATACAAGGAATTAGACCATCAATTTTTTATGATAAAACCTCATTCAAAAATTCATAGCGAATGTACAAGAAAATTTGAATTTGGACATTGTGTGATTTAGACACATCCCATCAAATGTGTGCTAATTTAAAGGGGCCTTCAAAAAAAAGGGCTAAAGAGGGCCCTCTAAGGCCAAAACACGCCACATTTGCCATGCCCTTGGCCCTCTAAAAAAAATCACACTAGATTTGAAGAGCCCTCTAAATTTTTGGAAGTTAGTTAATTTTTAGAGGGGTGTATCTTGGTCATCTAATGTCCAAATCAAGATTTTTTTTGAGTCTATTATATTTAGTTTTTGAATGTGATTCTAATAATAATAATTTAACTTTCTAATTCCATCTACATCAAAAGGTATATTGTTTAGAGGCCTCATTGTAGGTTAACCTGTAAACATCACAGTATTCAGTTTCTGAACGACTAACATATTCAATCTCACCCTACATTCTCATTTATTTTTGGATGAAAGTCATCCAACTTTTTATGGAGATACTTCACCAAGTTGTTGTCCTATCTAATGGTTGGATTGAGTGATATTTAAGTACATATTTTTCTAAAGGTACAAATGTAGAAGTATGTCAAGTTGTTGACCAAGCCAAAATTGCATTGACTGTAGTTCAAAAGTGGCCTTGCAAAAATGAGTCATAGATTTAACCCCTAAATGCCTAGAGCCCTCTCCAAATTCGGCAGTTTTGCAAAGATGCATTATAAAATGCAACCTAGAGGGATATCTTGAACTTGATATATGAATAAAAGTTGTACGTTATGAATTTTAGATTCTATCTATACGATTAGATCTATGATTGCTATTACCAATAATTTTCTATAAAATTTGAAACATGAAATTCAAAATTATTTTGTAATTCAATTACAAATAAGATATTGACAATCTACGAATGAAATTCTTTGCGATTGGTTGAAATGTAATACTCTAAGTGTAGTGATTTTTGGAGATTTTTTGGTTGCTTAATTGTATGCGTTGACTTTTTTTAGACCACTTTTACACTGAAATCTTCGAAATTTTGGGTGAATCACTACAACATGAAATGAGGCATAAAAATTTCACAAATCATCTCCTTTCTAATCGGATCACATATGCATGAAGCTAACTTCCCATAGAATCTACATGTAAAAATTACACAGTGCAAAAAGTGCATGACGGATGAGAAATTATGGATGAAATCTGTACATTGTCCAAAAAAGGGACGCTCAGGCAGTTAAGGGTTAAAGAACACAAAAATTTCAAAGAATCACCACATTTAAGAGTATCTCATTTCAATTTCATTCCAACAAAGTTTACTCCAAAAATATTAAAATTTTGTTTGTAATCAAATTTAGAAGGAATTTTTAATTTTAACTTTCAAATTTTATAATTAAATATTGGTGATAGTATTGGTGAATCAAACTGTACGGATGGAATCTAAAATTCAAAATCTAGAATTTTCATTTGTATATCAATTCCAAAATATTCTTCTATATAGTACGTTATGATGAATTTTCTCATATCGTCAATTCCTCGGACACCCTGGTACATTTAGAGGTTAACCCTTTAGTGTCCAGGGTGGTTCTGCAAAAACCATAGTTTTTTGGATGATGTTTCTTTAAAACTCTCTCTGTTGAAATTAGGGATTCTATTAATAGTATCCAACTGTATGAATGTAAGCATAGCTTAATCAAACAAGTGTCGGTTAAATCTTGGTAAGATTGGACCGTTGAATTGGAAGATTATAGTAAGTCTTTGAACCGTATAATGCACACTCAAAAATGAGATTTTGGGGGGTGTGTGACTTCAAGGTTAAATAGAATTTGGGTTAAATTTTCAAAAATGAAAGTGAAGATGTTCAGCAATGGCTTGTGTCAACACCTCTTCATTGCAATCTTTCATGTCAAGAACAGACTCATACATAATTATTGTGAATTTTATAAGTGAGAGTGACTTATCCATGTACGGTTTAGGACAAAATTTATAAATGAAAATAAGAAAGGAGTTGGTACATTGATGAAGATCAGACTACATACACTAATGGAACATGAATAAGAGAACACAATCCAAAAAAAAAATACAAGATAACAAACTTGCAAACACAAGAAATACCACATAGTACGTGTGTTGTATTTGTAATTATTTGCTGTATTTTGAGGTATTTGCAATATTTTGGTGTTTTGTACATAGGTATTTGGATAGCTAAGAAAGCCAGATTTCAAATTTTCTTTTTGCATCATCTGCAAAATCAAAAGTTGCACATCTGGACTTCAAACATCGGACTGAGATGGTTCACAGATTTTCCAGCATTTCATTTTCTAGTGATCCAGTGACCACTTAGTGGTCACCTGGGCACTAAAGGGTTAAATGGAAATGGCCTTAGAATCAAAAGCAGCAGTGGGAGAGGGCAGTTTCTGGGCCTAACGCGGTAGGCTGACTGCGGGTGCGCAAAGTATGATGTGGCCGGCTATTGGCTGGGAATGTCAGAATAATATCACAATAATATGGGATGCTACCATTGCACATGTGACACTCAAGGCTGCCAGACGAGGTGCAGAGGGCAAGCAACAAACTGAATGCATGCCTGCCTGACCAGTTCTAAGGCAACGTAAACCACCGACGCGGAACAGGGCATTTTTTTGGTGAAATATCGCCAGATTGCATTAGGAAAAAATAATTTGGCTATAAAATGACCAAAAGCCATGAAGTTTTTCGCCATTAAACTTCAAATTATAAAAAAATATCTTGAATGAAATCGCCGGATTGTGAATGAAAATAGTACAAATTATGAATATGTGATATCTTCTATCCAATATGTGGATGAATGTTCAAATATGGAGCACCATTATAACATTTTATATCGCCACTTTGGCGCTTTATGAAAAATGAAAAAAAAATGCCCTGATGCGGAATTTCCCGTTCAATTCTATAAACATATATTTATCTTATCGTAATTAGGGTTTCAAACGTGATTATATGGAAATTCCCATATAATCCACTACACTACTTTTTGCTAATAGTGCGTGTGGTACTAATTCCAAAGGCCAAAATTCACATCCAATCATTTGCTTACACTAGGAACAAGAACTCATTGCATAGTGACACACAATACAAGGTTCAACTATAAAAGGACACATTAGAGTAGCACGCACTAAAAACCCACATGCATCTAGATCTTTGGTGGAATTGAACACTCTTTGGTGGTCATTTTTGGTGGAATTGGACACCCTTTGTACCAAAGATCAGGCATTATTCTTTTTTCATCACAAGTGATGTATGAAATCAAACTTCATCTAATTTTCCGGTTGTGGTTTACGCTGGGTAATTGGCATCTAGTCGGTGGATGATGAACATTTTTTAGAATTTATCAATTGAGTTTTATGAAATGGATTTAGAAATTCGTCCACGTATGTTGAAAAAGTCGGATTGTTTGCTCTTCACTAGTGTCATTAGCTTGGTCACTTAATTCTTCATGATTTTTGTACAAAGCTTTAAAATAAATTCATGTCCAAATGAGGAAGAAAATAAATAAATAAATCTTACAAAAATGAGGACTTTTTTTTTGAAAATCTTTTTGAAGTCAAAATTTATTTTGCATGAGAAGCTCCAAAGCTACATTCTCCTTTTCCAAAATCTTATGGGCGTTAACCTTGTAAGGACGTATGAACCAAAAAAATGGCTTGTAAATGGTCAAATACCTCTTGTTCATAGTAGAAAATTAGCGAATTTAACTCCTAAACGTTCAAACAATTTTTTATTATTATTATTATTTTCTTTTGTTGATGAAATGGTTAAAGGAACACTCTATGGTTGGTTTAAATTTGGAAGGGTTGATTATAGTTAACCAAAATGTAAGAGTGTCACATTTCAAATATATGCCAACAAAATATACTGAAAAAATTCCAATATTTTGTTTACAATTAATTTAATAGGGAAATTTATGAATTTTTAGTGTCAAATTTTATTAAAAAAACATTGGTGATAGAAATTATAAATTTAACTATACGGGTCTAAAATTCAAAATATACGATTTTTGTTTCCGCATCAATTGCATATTATTTATCCAGTTTTTATTTTATAATCAATTTTCACAAATCTCTAAATAAGGATATGAGTGAGATCCTTTTATAACATTGTTAAGCCCTAGACTTTGTACCCCCTACTAAAGTTTCCAAGATTCTCTCCAATGTTCTCTAATGCTCTTGAATGCTCTTTGTTTCCACATTTTAAGTTTGTCTTACTTGCTTGACTCCTACAAAATTCCCTCATATAATGGCAAGTGTCATTTGTCACTCTAGTTCCAATGAAAGTTACTATATCAATAAAAATCAAATGAAGTAATAGGGGTGCAGAACCCTACTGCTATAGAATGTAATGTTGGGGTTTAGTATCACCTTTGCTAATATTATATCTTCTATTTTGCACCAAAATCTAAAAAACAATCATATTTAGTTCAAAATTCACTTTGTATTCTCACTATTACACTATATTTTGTTACAAGAAGTTTGTATACAAATGCAATGATAAAGAGTTTAACAAATGTACAAGGGTTCCAAAATCACCTTCTTGACTCTTGTAAACCCTATATGATTATTTAATGTCACTTTTACATGCAACACTATATTGTCATAATGTTACAAAAATCCATATAATCATTCAATTATATATTGGATGTATAGACTATAACATACAAGAGGTCTAAATGAGCCTTCAAATTTGCAGTATCTTTCAAATACATAAATTTCATTGCAATTCAAAATATCTTCTTTATTATTAGTTGGTACCAACAATTTTTGCAATCTTTTGGCCACACTCAACCCTCTCTAATTGCACAACAAGAGGAGAACAAAATGGGCTTTTAAATGCATTTAGACATATATTCACAACTTGACTTATGGAAGTTGCCACTCGTATTTGTATACAATATATTAGATTCTAGTGATATATAGGGATTGTGTAGGCGTACATAATGTGCAATTAGAGAGATTTGAATGCATTAGAATTAGCACTCCAACAAAAGATTTGATATGGTCATGCACTCTCTAATAATTTTTAGACTTTGAAATAAACAACTTGGAACACTAAATAGTATTGAGACTATAGTCTCACCACCAAGGGTTGTCTTACTCCACCACTAGATAAAGTTTCATATGCGAGATCGAAGACGTTTATGGTAAATCTATGTCTATCAAACAAGCATATTTTTAGAATATTCTATATTTTTCTTGGATTTTTGGAATATTTCATCCAAGTTGTTTAACATATTTGACACTTGTTTAATTAAACAATCGACGTTAAACGTACAAAATCATTGTAGAGTGCATGACCATATCAAATCTTTTTTTTACAATCATTGAAAGTGCATGGTTGCACATGAAGAATGGTTGCACATGAAGTGCACATGAAAGTGCATGGTTGCGTGAAGAATTGAACAAGTACTTTTAAAGCTTCATATTTTGAACTCAAGATGTTGTGTAAAAAGATGTGTATAAAGAATTTGCACCGTACCTTCATAGCAGGTTTATTCTTCATCGGATGAATAAATCATTGTTTCTAAAAATAGATTATGTTTTTCTTGAATATTTTCCGAAATCCGTTTTTTCCTTACAATTTTTTTTTGAAAAAAAATTTCCTGAATTTTGTTTTCTATTTTTAGAATTGTTTAAAAGCAAAGCTGCTATGAAGGTACGGCATTCTTTTTGCAAGGATGCATAGGCAGTGCTGGAGAATGTTATGAGCTCTCCATGGGCTCAAATGGGCCATGAGTTCAGGCCATCAAATGTTCAATGTCCCATAGACAGTTGCACTTGAATGACAACTTTCCTTTTGCTAGTGTTGATAAACCAAAAAAAGACCCTAAAGCCAAAAATTCGGTGAAAAGAGGCAAGAATTTCATGGGACTCTTTGATGCACGTTTCATTTTTGAATCACTTTGCTACTGCAGTGAAACTCTTCATTTGCTTCAAATAAAAATAAAAATAAATGTTTAACTTTCACTAGTAGAAAAGGTGGCGCTCTCCAGGGACATGCCCAGGCAAAATTAGTGTGTGCATACATGGAATTGGGCACTACTTGCCTGGGCATCTCCCTCGGCAGTGCCACCTTTTCTACTAGTGTTTATACATAGTAATCGAAACTTGAGGTCATATTGGTGCAAATATAATGTAGTTTCAAAGCTTGGTGTAGGGTCTTGAGCAAAAATTACACATTAATAACTTTTAATATCAAAATTTTATTATAATAATAATAATAATAATAATAATGTTGGCCTATAAGACCATTGTGAACATTGCGGTAGTTTGTTTATCTATGTCTCAAGGGCATAGATAACGAGGTTTACTCTTGGTGCCTCTTTGGAAATAGACTATGACTTTGACCAAACTTAGTCAGTGGCCATGACAAATAGCCGGTATATAGTAGACATTGTTAGTTTTATATTCGTTTTGTGTTATATAGTTTTTGTAATTCTTAAGATGATCATTCCTTAAAGATTGGGGTATGGTTACAAAGAGTTAATGAGTTTGTATTTGCAGGCCTAGGTTCAAATTTTCAATGCAAAACCTTGAATATTCGTCAAAATTACAAAATTTATGTTCAAGTGTTGAAATTAAAAAAATATTGAACTAAAGTCATATATTCTATGTGATGATTGAGAGATATAAGCATAAAGAGGCCCCAATTTTCTAAATGTCAAAAACTCTCATTCAATAATATCATAATTGATTGTCTAGGATTCAACCCTAGAACACAATGAACTATTATACCATTGTTTGATAGCTGATCCAACATAAATTAATTTAAAAAAAATAAAAAAAGTTCAAATGTTTTATTTTCTTTCTAAAAAGAGTTCTCTGATACAATGAAAAAATAATATTAAAGAATATTTGCACTATCAACATGAAACTTTCCAAAAGTAATAATTATTTGGCATAACAACATTAAATATACTATCAAACAACAACATCGTAGGTGGAAGGCACAGCCACGAAAAAAATAAAAAATAAACTACCAATTTTTTTCGAAAAATCGTGCATTTCATTTTTTGAACCTTATTTAACTCTCACTCTATATATATTGTCAACAATACCCTCCACTTACGATAGTGAAAATCATGTCTTGTTTTAGCAAGGGAGTCTACACTTGGTTCAACACTATCGTACCCACATAGCAAGCTCATAATAGTAGAAAGGGTGGTCTTTGGGCATCAAGGAATAATACCAAGACCATATTGACACTCACGTGGTACCAATATGGGCCTTGGGCATCATACTCAAACAGTAATCATTGGTGCCCAAGTACCCATTTTTTACTAGTGTCAACACATACCATTCGGATAATTAATTTTTTGAATGATTCTATTACGACACATGCCATATTCTACAAATATTTATCAAGATTCTTTTTTCACCATAAAAAACAAATTTCCAATTTTTTGAATTTCTATTTTTAGAGTTATTTTTTGCTGACCCTGTTCATGGGCATCTTTGCATGGTTTAGAGCATGGCTGTCCATAGAAGAGCCCCCGTCTCTAAATCCCCCGGTGGTCTTGAATGCGGACACTATTCATCCACCCCTCCTTTTTTCTGGAATTTCCATTTTGGACACCTTCGGTGCTTTTTTTGGCAATTTTTTTTGGTAATTTGGGGCCTACGGCCCCAATTTACTCTAGGGGGACCTACTTGGGAATAAAAAACCATTGGAGGAGGGGGTTGTTTTTTAAGGTGGGGCCTGAACCGGACA
Source organism: Pohlia nutans (assembly GCA_022496805.1). Lineage (NCBI taxonomy): Eukaryota > Viridiplantae > Streptophyta > Bryopsida > Bryales > Mniaceae > Pohlia > Pohlia nutans. The sequence continues at coordinate 26,394,134 of CM040101.1, read as the reverse complement.
AAAATAGGGGGCACTTTTGTCCCCATTCATTTAAGACCACCGGGGGTTCTAGAGAAATCCTAGAAGAGCCACTGTAGTGTGTACAATTCCAGGGCATCCAATTTGCAACCTAAAGTGTTCAGATTCTAACATGGCCTTTGCATTGGCTGCTGCACACAATTGGCTTTGTGGAATCCCATGCTTCGGCCATGCCGGATTTTGTTTGCGAGGGCAAGTGGAATCGTCGTATCTCGCAAGTCCTTACAAAAGAAGTATTACAGTATTCACAATTGACCACAGCAGCCAAAAGAAACTATTTGGCAAAATTTCGTCGGAATCTTACTTCGTTTGGGAGTGGCTACTTCTATACTAAAAGAATGGGCAAAAAAGTGGACGAAATCGTCACTAGCAGAAATGTTGACTGTGTAGAATAGAGAAGCATGCCGAAAAAGACCCACAACTAGTTTAGTTTATCATGTGGGGTCTTCTCGTGGATCTTTTCTCTGGTCTATGCAGTCGATCGAGATTATACTAGCCAATGTAGAAGCCAAAGCCCTCTCAAAAAAATACTTAATTCGTCACTATTTGGATGGTAGTGACTTATAATAAATAAAGTTATGGATGAATATACATGTATGGATGATTCTATCTAGGCTACATTCTAGGGTGTGTATCACTCAAACCCCTGACTCTAAATCCCCCCTCGACATTAATGCATGAGGACAAAAATTGGCCCCTATTTTGAACCGGTTGGGCCCACTTTTAAAACTAAACCCCTCTTCCAATGGTTAAAAATTTCCAAGAGAGTCTTGTCAGAATAAATTAGAGCCGTAGGCTGCAAATTTGAAAAACAAATTGCCAAAAAAGAACCCCTAAGATGCCCAAAATGGAAATTTCAGAGAATTGGGCCTGGGAATGAATAGTGTTTGCATTAACATCAAGTGGGGGATTTAGAGTCAGGGCACGCAACTTACAAAAAAAAACCCCAAAAAAATCGCTGAACCTCAGAGTAGAGCACCCTATGTATGTCACAAGGTATCAAGCAGGCTGTTACCAGATTCCAAGCACGTCCAGCATGGGAAGCAAATAAAAGCAGACGCTAGAAAGGAGCCATATGAAGAATATCAATGATTTATGTTGAAAGATTCTTGTCACACAAGTAAATGACATAGGAACAACTTACAAGCAACCCATCCCAAGTCAAGGATTCCCTAAGAACCAATCGACCATTTTATGGTTGCTGCTTAAAACAATTTAAATTGATTTTTCAAGTACTTCAATATTTTTCTGATGGTACATCGCATTTGCTTTCAAACCCAATTGAATCATGTCAATCCAAATAAAACTCTACCCGTGAGAATTTTTCAAAGTGAAACACCTTAACCCCTAAGCGTCCCTAGCTTTTTTGGGCTTTAAATCATCATTGCTTTTGATGTGTTATAAGTCTAAATGTAAGTGAGGTGTAGAAATCTCAACCGTACAATCTTGTAATATACATGTTGTAGATCATGTGGATCGATTTTGGGGTCATTTGGCCATATACATTGCAAGATCATAGTGTTTTAGTGCTAAAAAAGGATGCTGAAATTTTCCTAGCAACACAGTTAGAGGTGAAATTCGTTTTCAAAATTACTCAAATGAAAAAACTTTCAACTATAAAGTAGTTCAAAATCATCATATAAACACATTGGTACCAAAAAATACTCACGAAAAAAATTTAATGTGCCCTAAAATGGCCTTGCAATGTCAAAAAGTAGCCCAAAAAGTGACCGATTTGACCCAAAAAGCAAAAAAGTGTCCAAACTAGACCCGTGCACTAAAATGACTCCCAAACATTCAGAACAACATGGATTGACATGAAAATTATACCATGATAACTAGACTTCAAGGGGAATCCAACCCAATAATTATTTTTATTAAAAACAGACATGGGATGAAGGAGATACAAGCCCCCGAAGTTGTAGCCATCAAAATGCACGAAAACTGTCCCAAAAAAAGGACCCTACTTTCAAATGATCACCAAAACTTCAATACATCTTGGATTGATCTGAAATTTTTACTACATATTCCATACATCATCCGGTTTGTTTTTCCAAAACTTCATTAAATTTGGACACTTTTTGCAAAAGTTATAGCTCTTCGAAGGTGAATGTACCCCAAAAACGTCGAAAATATGGACGTCGGGACGGTTAGGGGTTAATACTGCTGTTGTGTTAAATTATTGTTTCAGGAAACTAATGATGTTCTTTGGCCATACATGCTTTAATTTATTTTCCTTTTACGATATAACATGTACTTTAGTATATCTTATCGAATTTCAAATGCTAAAAATAAAATTTGGTTATTTTTTTAAGTTTAATGCTTTTAAATCCATTAAATAAAAATTAATTAGTTAATTTTAGGAAATTGAACCATATTCTTTTCTTTCTTTTAACAAAACTTCATTGAACTTGAGGAAAGAATAAGACACTAGTAGAAAAGATACTTGGGGGACCATTTACATTTTTAGAGCAAGTTCTATGGACTTGAGAAGTTGCCCACGGAAGTAGACAAGAGGAGATGAAAAGTGGAACTTGGGTTTGTCTCATATCCAACCGCTTTTAGTGAGATACTTCACCCATGGAACTTGGTTTTTAAAGCGTGCTACCAGAAACCCCTTTGGATACGAAACTAAAGGCCCAAGATGGGCCTATGGCACCATGCCTTCACAATAGAGCTTAGTGCCCCAGGTACATCTTTTTACTTCACTAAAATTTTGCTTTAGTGTTTAACAAAAATTGATGTCTTTTACCATAGTTCGTTCAAATAGTGTCCCTAAAGTATATAGGAGTTTGTCACTTGTCATTCCTACTTCCACTAAGAGTGTCATGTTCCCTCCAAGTGATAAGAGTGACATGAGTTGGCATGCCATGTTCATTATACGATTGTCAATCGTCATTGGAACACTACATCCAATAGGTTTTTAATTGAAGTTTTTATCAGTGAATTTTTTTAAGGTAAAAAGCTTTTTTATAGGGAAACTATATCTTTATTTTTTTTTTAATAGTGTCCATATTAAGAAATAGTGTCCCAAACACTAAATCACAATTCTAGTGTAATGATAACACATCTTCATTTTGGTCTAACCCCTTGAACTTTTAGAGTTGAAGAGTTACCAATTTTAATATGTTGTTTGAATTATTTACACAATTTTTTTATTTTTACAATTTTTATCCTCAAAAAAATAAATTGTAACTCGATTGTTTTTTCACAAAAGAGATGTCATCTTTGTTCAAGAAAATGGGTACTCATTGAGCAATGTTGGATTTGAGGTACACCTTGAGAGGAACGTCAATATGAAAGCATGGCTAGATAGGGGTCAACTACTACATGGTGCGGAATTTGGCATGCGGGGTGCAAGGGGTGCTAGGGGTGCTGGTGCGATATATTATTGGAATATTTTCACAATATTCGCCGATGTCAACAAAACATTCTATGAACCCAAAATCTTAAACCCTAAACCCCATATTCTAAATCCTAACCTGGAAGTACTATGTGACAAATATTCCAAGAATATTCCACACCCGCAAACCCTGCACCCCACACCCAAAAAGTCCGCACCATGGAGTAACCGGCTCTGGCTGGATATAACATGTTTTCCATGAGAACTGTCGTTCACCGCCTTTGTTTGACCATGCAAACTCCATGCACATTCTTGTATGAGCAAGTTACATGAGAGAGAGCCCTCCGACGGAGGGATCTCAATGCTCCTACGAGTTTTATATATAAATAATTAAGGTAGTGGCCCAGCGAGAAAGTGTCCTGACGATATCAACAACAACCAGAATAATTCCATTTTGTTCAGGAGAGCTATGGCATGTGCATTTATTTTCTTATTATTTTTGAAACAAACGACAACCATTCTTACAACCCGTCCCACAGGCCCATACTAAATGTCTGTTGGCACTATTAACCCCTAAGGGCAGCTTTCCATGTGAGCCTGAACCCGGAGGCTGATGTCATGCAGAGCATGTTTGCCCAAAATTCAAGGTCCTTCGTTAGCATAGAAATACTAGAAAGCGTGAAAATAAGGAGATTTGGATATTAGAAATAAAATTGTATCTTAGGACTCAATTCTTCTATATAGAAGAGAAGAAATCGTAAAGAGGCAAAGTGATTTCATATTTTTATCCTATGTAGATATTTTTCTACAATTTTTCTAAGTGGGAAGTATTTCAAACCCCTTAGTGGTTACATAGGCTCATCTTAAACCGATACTATGATTAATCCAAAGTCAATATATGGGCTGGCCTATCATTTTATCCATCATAAAGAAAATACAAGAAGCTGATTGGTCAACACTAATCTCCTAAAAAAACGGTTTATGGTCACAGTCTTATATGTTTCAATATCAATCTACTACACAGCTTTTGGGCCTTCACGGTTTATAGTATTCCCACGTTAATACTTCTACCATGTGACATTACATATTTGGTGTAGCAGGCTCTTCTGGATAGAGTTTTAGCTATTACCGGTCTTTGTAAACCAGAAATGCAAGACCATGATACCTGCATGTCAAGGTGAATGACTATTAATGCATCAACCTTCATATTTATATGACGTCACACATGCAGGTCCATGCTCTACATGGAAAGTCGTCCTAAATGCCGCCCAGACCAAAATTTGGCTTATGAATGTAACTCATTTTTTAATTCCAACTTCTAAATGGACGATTTTCATCCAATTCTTTTTGTGAAGGATTTTTGTTGATCATGCCACCTCTTCAAGTTAAATTCATATCATTCAAACTATTTTTGGATTTTATATGGAGTCTCAAATATAAAAAGAGTAGTAAAAACAGTTCACCATGTAGTGTGTTTTGGATTTTTCTATTTTTTCTACTTAAACTAAATTTAGGCCATGAAAATGAGTTCTATTGCATTTTAGCTTCATTAACAAATTGAAGCTTACCAAGTCTAGTTTCTACTCTACTTTGCATTTTTGGAAAATTTTAAAAATTGAGTGATTTATTGGAGTTACAAGTTCAACATGTATTACCACGGTGTAGGAAAAAATCTAAATTTAGATACACATATGATTTTAATTTATTGTAATGTTCTTCATTGTAATTTACACCTATGGTTTAAAATTTGGAATTTTCTATTACATTTTGTAATTGATATGAATTTTATTTCAAATCACTTCAAAAAATCATAGTAATTTCAAATTTTCACCAAATATTTGGAAAAATTCATGATTTGTAGTAGACACATGGCTTCATCTACAAAAAAATATAAAATAGAATTCTTATCTTATTTATAGTGGAAAAATTGAGTGTGACAAGTAAAGCATGATTCCATGGTCATAGGCCCATGCATTTAGGGGTTAATGCTTTGGTATCTCATTCCAATGAATTTTTTTCAATTTTCCCAAGTAGCCAACCTTTTTTCACAATACTTTGGTGATATTTGGATGTTACTTGGAACTACCATGATGATACTTAGGTGCTACCTAGACAAGATTTGGCAACTCATCTAACCTTTTCCTAAGTATTTGGCTATTTTTCCTTTCATATTTTCAAAAATCCTTCATTAAAATTAGCCACTATATTTCAAGTGTAGCAATTGGGCTATTTTAAGCTGAAAAAAACATTGTTTCATTTCCACTGCTAATTCCACATGCAACCCAAGTGCTTTGAATTTTTATCTTCATTTTTATTTTTCATCTTGCAAAAGATGATTCAACGTTGTACATTATACATTTTTGGCCAATCATTCCAAAATTCATAAGATAATGATTATTTCTTGTATTTTTCATATAATTAAAACGATAATTTGTGTTTGAAATCAAATTTAAACATATTTCGACACTATTACTTAATCCAACTATATGGATGTCATGGAAAGTCATCATCTACAACTTTCATTTATTTGTCAACCTCAAAGAACGGATTTAGTGCACATTTTATAGCTCAAAACTTTGGAGTTATTTTGTTGAAATGAAAGCTCGTAAGGAATGGAAGGACCTAGTAAATTCAATTTCCATTTTCTTTTTACTAATTTGACTTCACTTACGTGAAGGTAACTACCTAGAAAAGTCATGGAAAAAAAAATCACATTGCAAAGACATCACCACAAATGAGAAATGTACAATGATTTTGTGCAAGCTCTTTGGGTCAATAAACTGGTCAATATTTAAGATTTGATAATGTGCAAGCTCTTTGGCTCTAGGGCCAAACTACACTAAGGTAGGAGCACCTAAAACGAACATTGCATCTAATTGCGACAAAATTTAGACCATGCAATCATTTGAGAACGCAAATCAAAGCACATCATAGAACTCATAATAGTCTATTGATCAAAATTATAACCTATCTATGGTATATCTAGATTTACCTTCTAGAATGACTATCGTGCTTAGATTTTGTCGCACTTAGGTATAGTGTTGGTTTTAGGTGCTCCTACTTTATGTAGAATGTGCACACTTGATTGGTTTTAGATGACCCACTTCACATTTGGTTGAGAAGGTTGAGAAGGTTGTTTGTATGGGTTTTATTTTTATATATATTTATTAAATATATAATGAATTTTTCTTGGTGAAAGTCAATCATTTCAAATTTCCCACGCTGCTTAAAATTTTCAGATTTATTACATCAATTTTCATTGTCAAGAATCCTTAAAAGCGCCGGAATTGGGTCACTCTACCAAAGCTTTGCTTGGCTTGGTCCCAATGTGATACTTGTACCATTAGATAAAAATTGGTTTTTGAGAAATAAAAATGAGGATACAACTCCAAATATCAACTTAGGATGAAGACAAAAGCAATGTACGAGGAGATCTGATAGTTAGTGTAAAATCAGTTGAATGGAATTGCCAAATTACCGGTTGAAACTCATAGTTTTAGGCTAAAATTCACATAAAATTTGTGATACTCGAGTGTTACCTAAGTGAAACATGTGTAATAACCGGATGAGTCCTTGTTTAAAACCGGTTGCTTTTGTAAAACATTGGATTTTAGGTGGTTTCCTTGGAAAACTCCCCGTTCAATGGACATAAATGCATGGGATAAGGTGTTGCTGGTACAGGTACTGATATCTCAAGGCTATATCTCAACCTGGTCTCTTGTGCTTTCTCATAAAGAAAACTAGTCCGTCTTTCAGTTGTAAGTTACTACCGTACTAAGCACGTGCATGCTTTTTGATGAACGTACCTCCTCACATTGTGGTTGTTGTGGCAAATTTTCCCACATCAATCTTTCTTTTTCTTTTCTTTCATTTCTTTCCAGCGATGATTTTTTGGCCAACTTTGACTTGTTTGGGCCAAGTTGTAACGTCCCTCCAGAGAACTTGAGATTATATATGATGTTATGTATTCCTGTTTGGTTTTTGATTGCAGATTTGATGATGGTTTATGTTACTCGGTCTCTTGTGTATGGCAATCTTTATTTATACGACAACTAATTCACCATTCTCAATTGTATATTGAGGCTCTTTGATCGACGCTCTTTTCCTCCACACTACCTTCATATCTTTGCTACAACCAAGGACTTTTTTACTCAACCGGAACTTGATCAGGGCCGCTTTACATATGAATTTGAGGCCATTTTGATGTATAAAAGGGATTGAATCCTCACCTCTCATTAGTACAGATCCTGAAATCAACTCCAACCCCTTTACACCAAGATTTCAAGCCAAAAATTCAAAACCAATTTTTTAATTAAAAATGACAAGGTTTTTTGACACATCTCCAACTCAAAGAATTGGGTGCACAAAAAACAGAAGGCCAATTTGCAGCCTTGGTGCCATTTCAAGATTCCGAAAAACAAAGCCTATATTTTTGTTTAGAAATACTTTTTTTCCAGCAATCAGCATCCTTGAATTGTTTACAAATCCGAACAACTCTTTTTGGTCACTTCTTCCTTTCAATTTTTTAGCCCCAACACCATTGGACATGGGAGAAATGGCCTCTATGATCATCTTATTATATTGAGTACTTGAAGTTGGCCTAAAAGCTAATACGAGCTGAAATTTAGTTGAAACAGCCCAAGAAAAAAACGACCTTGGCTTCATATGTAAAGTGGCTCTGATCAAGTTGCAACACCGGGCCGCTCTCCGGCTTTGACAAGCAGAAGAGTTGACGGAAGGTACAAATTGGCGAACTTCCAAAGCAGAATTGTTGTGGTTCCTATTGAAGTAGAGTATAGAACCAGAATAATATCTTCCATTTGCATGGAAATTTGCACACAAAATGTTCTCACATGGGATGGCACAGACTTCAAGAATCTTTTGCAAGTTGTGAGATGAATATATTAAACACTAAAAAATATATATATATAAATAAATAAAAACACAAACAAAAAAAGAATTAATTTTTTTCCAAAATTATTAAACACTGTTTCTGTATGGCAATTGAGGGGTTGGGTTTCACCTTGAAGGAGAACCTCATATTGGAGAATCTGTTAGTTGCCACGTGTCATGCATTTGGTGGTGCCGTCAGGAGTTGATTGTCGTTGTCTCTCAGACAGTTGCAGACTTGGAGGTATCTTGACAATATATTAATATTCACCCTCCTATCAAATCTCTTCTCTTGAAGTTGACCAAATTTAAATATTTTGGAATCCCAATGCTCTTATTATGATATCATATACAATGCGGCTACTGGTTGATGGACTGCAATCGACTCATGGTTGGAATGTGTTCATAAAATATCTTATTCCCCTTCATTTGCATAAAAAGAAAAAAAGAAAAAAAAAGACAAAAGAAAAAATCTTATTAAGTTGGGATGCCCCATAACCACCCATATCACATTCCGGTATATGCAAAGAATATTTCACTTTGTTTACACATGTGATTGGACAATTTCCACATGCTAAATTATGAACTCCATGTATGTTCCTTACCAAAGAATTGATATAGTAATCCTCAAATTTCAAGGAACTTGAAACCGACCACTTGATAAAACACTCTTATTAACCCTTAAATGTCAAGGTAAGCCCCATGGGCTTATTTAAAAAAGAATAATGAAGAAAAAAGTAGATTTTCTCAACCAAATCAAGCGTGGATTGGTGCGTTGGAAAGCTACTAAAAAAGCGATCTAGATTGCAAATTTGCGCCTCATTTGAGAGATTGTGGAATCGTTGGTAAGCAATCAAAGTTATGAAATTGAACAAGTTTTTGAGGTTGGGGCAGCTGAGATGCCGCAGTGCTACAATGCTACAGTGTTGGCCAGCAGTGTCCCGCAAAGTCGTTTTTTTTTTTTTTTTTTTTTTTTTTTTTTCCCTCCGAAAATTTAAATGCCTTCCGGGTTGCCCCGCCCAGGCCCTCTTGACGTTTAAAGGTTAAGGTGGGATGCCCATAACCACCACTTCCATTAGAATTGTCATGTGAATGCATTCAATAACAGTGACCCAAAGAACCTAAAACTGACCACTTCTATATCACATTCTGGAATCTGCAAAGAATATTTGGTATTGTTTACACATGTGATTGGACACTTTCCATGTGCTTAATTATGAATGAACTAAATTATGTTCTTTGTCAAAGAATTGATATAAAAGAGTTTGGAGCGTAATCCTCAACCCGAAACGGACTACTTGATAAAATACTCTTATTAAAGTGGAATGCCCCATAACCACCCACCTGCATTGGAATTGTCATGTAGGTGCATTCAATAAGAGTCACCCAAGGAATCTAAAACCGACCACTTCTATATCACATTCTGATATATGTAGAGAATATTTGGTATTTTTTACACGTGTGATTGAACACTTTCCACTTGCTAAATTATGAACTTTGTCATGTATGTTCCTTACCAAAGAATTGATATAAAAGAGTTTTGAGCATAATCCTCAACTCTCAAGGAACCTGAAACTGATCACTTAATATAAGAATTGGGACTTTTAGGATGCAATTCATGATACTTTTGTGTTGAAAAACACTACCTAATTATACATTACAAGTGTGATATGGCTATCTTTTCACATTCAAAGTTTGTATAAATTACATCCTATTTGGATTTTTTTGGTTTTCTTTTTTAATTTTATTCATGATACCAACTTCAGATAGAAATATATTTTTCATTTGTCATAATGCCCCAAGTTTGGTTGAAAACTTGTGATGGATCATTGATCATTCACTTTTATCTTTATACAGTCTGCCTTAAAAGAATGTTATTCATATAAACGGTAAATCATCATATTTCTAAAAAGAATTGACTTCCCATCTATTGCAAATTAAAATGTTAAAATATTAAATAATAGCATTTTTTAAAATTTCTATTCTCCTTTTGGGTTAACACTTACAAGTGTTAACCCTTAAACGTCAAAGCAAGTCCCATGGGCTTTTTATGAGAGAATAATCTAGAAAAATAAAGTAGTTTCCTCAACCAAAACAAACGAAAATTGGTGCATTGGAAAGCTACTAAAAAAGCAAGTTAGATTCTCGAGTTGTACCTTATTTGGGAGATTGTGAAATCACCCACAAGCAATCAAAGTAATCGACTTGAACATGAGTTGAGGTTGTTTTTAAAAAAGTGCCGCAATAATGGCTGGCCAACAGAGCCTTTTCTTTTTCTTTTTCCAAAAATTTAGATGCCTTCCGGGCTGCGCTGCCTAGCTCCTCTTGACGTTTAAAAGTTAACCCCTAAAAGCCAAAGGGGTATTAGACAAAACATAGATGTGTTATAATATATGCCTTTCATATGTTTGATGAAGTTTGGTTCAACAGACAAAATGTATTGCATCATCTCTACAAATTATCCATACGGTCAAACTTCCAAAAATAACTTTAGACAAAAATTTAATGAATTTAAAAGCATTAACCTTTGAAAATTTATATAAATTATAATTTTCACTTTTAGAGTTTACAATTTAGCATAATTAGTTAAAATTGGTTTATCTATTGTAAACTTCCAAAAAGCAAAAGAAATGATGGAAGAACATCATTACTTTCTCCAAATAGCAAATTTTAAAACACTAAGATAATGTTGAAGTGATCCACTTTGAAAATTCTCCCAGGTGGAGTTTAACTCGGATTGACATAACTCAAATTGCGCTAGAAAGTAGACTTGACGTATTATTTCAAATTTTCTTTTAGATTTTTTTCAAATTATTATTATTTTTTCCATAAAACTTGTTAAAAACGGGCAGTGGCTATCAAACCTACGGTAGTGGATTTTCTTGTTATTACACCCAAGTAAACCAAAAGACATAACAAAGCAGTATGGGAATTAAGAAAACTAATTTTATCATCACAAAAATCAAGATGCTACACCCTCATGAGTGCAGGGACATTTAACAACAACCTACAAGAAAATACAGTCCCCCTATGGCTCCTACCTTGTACATGCACACTACAAAGATGCCACTGCAACGCTAGATTCAAACCTGATCTACTATGTATTAAAGAACTACCACACCAAAGTACCCCACCAATAAACCTGGCAAACAACCTCACCATACAATTTATTGAATTCACATACACAAATGACAGATTCTCATAAGATACAATAAACAATAAAATTCAAAAATATCAATCATTAATTAATAGCATCATTCATCAAGGATGGAAAGTAGATCCACTTATAGTCATCTCGGCTGGTGTTAGAGGAACTACGCACGTTCCATCAATGAAACAACTGGAAACAAATTTTAAATTATCCGAAACTTCTATTAAACACATATTTAAAGAAATAAACACTATTGCTATACAATATGCCGGATCAATCCTTCTACATAAAAGACGAATAGAAAACAACCAATCAATACCAATAGAATAAAAAGAGGGGGGTAGTGGTGAAGACCACTATTTGTTTTAAACAATTAGACGGTGTCACCACTTGTCTCAGGAAGGTGGGTAGGGGTCGGTTGGTTGGTACAACTTTCCTGCCTATGATAAATTCACTAGCAGCACCAAGTCATGAATATTACAATAACACTCAGACGGACCCAACGGGAATCGAACCCGGACCATATAATTGTAACACAAACGTCCTTCTCCAACCAACCTAGGAACCATGACTTGGCGATCATCAACATAATAATCCTCGTTTTATACCATTACAAATGATGCAATTACTTGATAATGGCTACTGTGGGTTACTTTTACTAGTTTATGGTTACTAAAGTTTCTATTCCCGGAAGGGGAGAGTAGTCTTGTACCAATGTTCCTTTGTCCGGTGGGCATTGGCTCATTGTCAAGACGAACAAACACTATATTCATGCCGGTCTCGCAAGAGGACCGGAGTTTCTATCATATCATACACCCAAGTAATAAAATGGAGTTTATCAAACCTAGTTTGCATTTTGCTTTTCAAATCTTAAAAATTTCAAGTGTTGAGTATTTTATTGCTTTTGCAAGATTTGTAACTCAAGGTTTGAATTAGACTGCAAAGGATGTGTACCTTTTCAATTTCATGTTTTAGTTTTTTGATACTTTATAGAAAACACATCATGTGATTCTTCATTGTAATTTGCGTTTGTCTCAATAATAATAAATTTGAATTATTTTTTAAATTAATATGAATTTTTGAAGTATTTTATCTAAAATTTTGTACAAAGTTCATTATGTACCAAAAAATATGAAATGTTTAGGACTAATAAGAAAAAATATATAAATTTGTGCATGAAAATATTGCAAAATATGTTTTGATACAATTTTAATGTTGAACTTTGTATGAAAGTGTAGTTTGTCTTTTCTACAAAAGATCGAGACTTTAAAGGTTAAATATTTGTAAGGGTTAAATGTTTGTAACTAGACATGGATGAGTACAACAATGATATAATAGCCATATCTTAGGATAATACAGGTTTAGTTTAAATATAAAAGACAATCTTCAATACAATTCTTGATGTGCTACCAAGTATATTTGGTGATTTAACTTCTAAAAGCTTGAATCAAAGATAGTAAAATCAAAATTTAAAAAATCACAATACATATTATAAATCATTTCAAAAAAATTATACCACAGTTCATGTGGAACATTCTTCCTTCCTTTTATTGATATATTACACAATCTTTCTTAAAACTTCCTTAATGAATATTGATTGAACATAGTCACATGTATTTTCTAAAGCATTCATGTCACTAATTGATTTTATGATTTTTTTCACTAAGAATGCCCTCAATACAATATTGTAAAAGGGTTGGCATAAACAATGAATATGCGTGCTAGACACATTTTTTTATTTGTGTCTTCCTTTTACACTATTGCAGTGAATACACTCTAACCCCCCAAACTATACTCAACTGGGATTTATTTTACTTTTTTATCTTGCAATGAATTACTTTCACTTGTCCCCCCAAAAAAAGAAAAAAAATACAAATACAATAATGATAACTTCTTCTTTTTTTAAATTTTAAAAAAGCATTATCCAGGAGGTGGATGTTTGATCATATAGGGGTTAACCCATAAGCTCCCAAGAGACCATTTTTTGGTTGCTACCCATTTTCCCGGGGTGCCCAAGCCCAATTTTTATTTTATTTTTCAAAACAAAAATACGATGTTTCAACACTTTGGGTAGGCTTGCCAAAACACTTAAGCCAATGAGATTCATTAGCACCCCAAAGGAAGTTGACTCCAACCCACATGGGTTGCATGCCATGAGTTGTGGGCTCTTTCAATTGAAGAGAGTTGAAGGGATAATCTAATTTAGCCAAAATCTCTTGCATCTCTTCATGCCTCCACCCATTACAAGGTCTTTGAATAAATGTTCATGAATTGACAAGATGGTTAATAATGGCAGATCATTTCAAATTCTTTTTTGAGTTTGAGAGCCCATCAAAGCAAAGTTGCCCGAATTTTTCAGGGCTTGAAATTTAAAAATCTCAACTTCATTTGCTATTATCTTAACATCCGTACGGTCAAATGTTTTGAAGTTTTTAGGGATGGTTTATAAGGCCTAGGAGTACAAGATCATGTGGTTGGAATGTGAAAAAAAGTTTCTGAAAAGCATTCAAAGATCATCAATGAAAATGTCCAAAATGAGGTAGTTTTGGGTAGGGGAACCCCCTCAGGCGTTTCGGAGTTAATAAAGAGCCCGGGGATGCACTCTACATTATGTTTGAGAATTACATGCATTCATGACCCCCCTCTAAAAACCCCATGTATTCGAGGGGTTATATGTCAAACTCTTTGTATACATATCTATTATGTCCTAAATATATGTTTAATGTAAGTATACATCAATATTTTTAGCCCTAAATATGTTTATTGTATGTACACGTCATACGGCAATATTCAAATTAATACCCCTTATGTGCTCTCATGTATACTTGTATGTGTTTAGTACAATGCACCCCCGGGATAAGGAGAGTATTAACTCCTAAAAGCCCAAGGGGTGTTGAACAAAATATAGATGTGTTATAATATGCGCCTTCCATATGTTTGATGAAGTTTGGTTCAATAGACAAAATGTAGGGCATCATTTCTACAAATTATCCGTACGGTCAAACGTCCAAAAATAACTTTAGATATTTTTTTAATGAATTTAAAAGCATTAACCTTTGAAAATTTGTATAAATCATAATTTTCACTTTTAGAGATTGAAATTTAGCATGATTGGTTAAAGTTGGTTTTTCTATTGTAAACTTCAAAAAAGAAAAAGAAATGATGGAGGGAACATCATTGCTTTCCCAAAGTATAAATTTTAATAACACTAAAACAATGTTGAGGTGATCCACTTTGAAAATTTCTACCGGGGTGGAGTTTCTGACTCGGATTGACATAATTCAAATTGTGCTGGAAAGTAGACTTGATGTAGTATTTTAAAATATTTTTTATTTTTTCAAGAACATGTTTTTTTGTTCTGGGCAACCCTTTAAATTCGGGCAGCAACCAAAAAATGGTTGTTTGAGAATTTAAGGGTTAAGAATGAGGTTAGGTGATCAGACACTTATCAATTTTAGCATGTTTTTAAATAAATGTCTTAAAAAAGACATTTCAAAATATATTTAGAAGCATGCAAAGTTACTTGCCCTGCCCACCAGCACAAATAAGCCACCCACCAGCGCAAATTTGCCACCCACTTGGGTATGGCTTTGCAAGATATGTTTAAAAGACATATTAAAGACATGCAAGATATAGACTGTATGTCTTTGTTTTTTTTGCTTTGTGGTCATAAATGGTGCACCATGGCAGTTCATTATTTCAGTTAGTTATGGCAGAACCACTGATGACACATAACTATTTTAATAAGGTCCACTTTACATTAGGACCCCATTGTTGGTTCGACTCAAACTTCACAAATTTCAACCGATCGGATTGTTTGAATTTGGCAAATCAGACCCAAGGACTTTACATTATGGCATCACCCAAACTTCTCCTCATCCTATATGGCACTCTATGTGACACAAAATTTAGTGCCAAAACTTTCGAAAAAATCGAGTCGAAGTTTTTATGACCCTAAGTTCACAAACTTCGTTCAAATGCACCTTTACCATTGAATCTCGTGCATCTCTACCATATGTACAATCATTGATTCAATTACTTGTCCATTGAGAACAATCAGGTCAGGCCCTAATGTAAAGTGGGTCTTACTATGGTAGGCACTAGATGATGGCATGTGTAGGGGTGAGATTTAGCAACTTACAAAATCAACCCGGAATGAAAGTGCAAACCCAGTGTGATAGTATCGAGTAATCATTCAAGGCAATTACCGTAGTATCATAGCAAGGTCGCCACCCTGCGAACGAATATTTAATGTTTTTTGAAAAATAAGGTTTGTTCCTCAAAACTTAATATCTCAATTTTCGTTTTTGAGAAAAAAATGATAAAAAAAGCCCCAAATGACCCAAAATAGCCCGAAATAGCTTAGAAATATCCAAATATAGCTAATAATAATTTATTATATTTTTGATCTTTTGTCCTTATAATTTTCAGTTTTTCACATTTTTATTTATTTATTTTGAATTATTTTTTGCGAACATGCTCTGGTACTACGGTAGTGTAAATGATGTGACCATTGGCTTCAGTCTTGAGTCCATAAAAAGGGAAACTTATGCGCTGATGATTCCGCAGTGAGATTTTCCAGAAAACTGGTAATCTGGGATGAGACTAAGGTAGACAGAAGCCAAGTCCTGGGCCTGTGAGAGTGCAAGAATCACTGGGTCTGTGACACAGTAATTCATTGATGACATGCTTTTCAAATTAATTACCGGGAAACCATTATATCGTGCTTTGCGGCAGATGCACCCGTTTCTTTTTTAACCCATAAAGGACCAAGGATTCATGGCTTTAAAATGACAAGTTTAAATGATCATATTGTGAAAATTATAATTCAAATGGGACCAAATTTTATATCACTGGATATTACATATGTTGAATATAAATAAATAAATATGAACCAAAGAAAATCTACATAAAGTCTACTCAAAATTACTGAAAAAAAACATGAGCCCCTTGGTGGCCTTATGGTCCTTTACGGGTTAACCCCTAAACGTCAAATTGTCCAGAAAGTGGACAATGTACAAAATCAAACACATTTTTCTCATCCGTCATTGACTTTTTGCAGCGTGGATTTTTTACAATATATTTTATAAAAAGTTAGCTTCATGCATGTGTGATCCGATTACAAAGGGGATGATTCGTGAAAATTTTATGCCTCATTTCATGTTGTAGTGATTTACCTGAAATTTCGAAGATTTCAGTGTAAAAGTGCTCTTAAAAAAGTCAATTTATAAAATTAAGCAACCAAAAAATCTCCAAAAATCACTACGTTTAGAGTATTACATTTCAACCTATAACAACAAATTTCATGTACAAACTGTCAATATCTTATTTGTAATCAAATTACAAAAGTTTGAATTTTAAGTTTCAAATTTTATACAAAAATATTGGTGACAACAATCACAGATCTAACGATATGGATAGAATCAAAAATTCACAATGTACAACTTATATTTGTACATCAAGTTCATAATATCCCTCTTAGTTACATTTTATAAGACATTTTTGAAATTAGCCAAATTTGGAGAGGGGTGAGGACATTTAGGGGTGAAAGTCGAGTAGTGGACTGTGGACATATTTCTCATTTATGCCACCCCATTTACTGAGGATGGTCTACTACTCTACTTAACGTCTTAACCCCTAAATGTCGGTCCTATGAGCATGGAATCATGCTTTACCCGTCACACTCAATTTTGCCACTATAAATAAGAGAAGAATTCAACTTTACATTTTTAGTAGATGAAGCTATGTGTCTACTACAAATCATGACTTTTTCATAAGTTTTGGTGAAAGTTTGAAATTACTATGAATTTTGAAGTGATTGTAAAGAAATTCAAATTAATTACAAAAATACCAAAATATTCCATTTTTTAAACCAAAGGTGTAAATTACAATGAAGAAAAGAATAGTAAATGAAAATCATCTGTGTATCTAAATTTAGAAAATTGTTACACCATGGTAATATCTGCCAAACTCGTAATTCCAATAGAACACTCAATTTTCAGAGTTTTCCAAAAGTATAAAGTGGAGTAGAAACTAGACTTAGTAAGCTTCATTTTGTTAGTTAAGCTCAAATGCACTAGAACTCATTTTCATGGTCTAAATTTAGTGTGCACATGAAAAACAATAAAATCCAAACTACAATTCATCATGAACCATTTTTATGACTCTTTGTGTAGTTGAAACTCCTTGTAAAATCCAAATATATCTTAACCCCTAAGGGTCCCTAGCTTTTTTGGGCTTAAAATCATCATTGCTTTTGATGTGTTATAGGTCTAAATGTAAGTGAGGTATAGAAATCTCAACTGTACAATCTTGTAATATACATGTTGTAGATCATGTGGATCAATTTTGGGGTCATTTGGCCATATACATTGCAAGATCATAGTGTTTTAGTGCTAAAAAAGGATGCTGAAATTTTCCTAGCAACACAGTTAGAGGTGAAATTCGTTTTCAAAATTACTCAAATGAAAAAACTTTCAACTATAAAGTAGTTCAAAATCATCATATAAACACATTGGTACCAAAAAATACTCATGAAAAAAATTTAATGTGCCCTAAAATGGCCTTGCAATGTCAAAAAGTAGCCCGAAAAGTGACCCATTTGAACCAAAAAGCAAAAAGTGTCCAAACTAGACCCGTGCACTAAAATGACTCCCAAACATTCATAACAACATGGATTGATCTGAAAATTATACCATGATAACTAGACTTCAAGGGGAATCCAACCCAATAATTTTTTTATATTGAAAACGGACATGGTATGAAGGAGATACAAGCCCCCGAAGTTGCAGCCATCAAAATGCACGAAAACTGTCCAAAAAAAAGTTTCCTACTTTCAAATGATCACCAAAAATTCAGTATATCTTGGATTGATCTGAAGTTTTTACCACACATTCCATACATCATCTAGTGTGTTGTTTAAAAATTTCATTAAAATCGGACATGTTTTGCAAAAGTTACAGCTCTTCGAAGGTGAATGTACCCCAAAAACGTCCAAAATATGGACGCCGGGACGCTTATGGGTTAAATGACCTTAATTTAACTAGAAGAGGTGGCATGACCAACGAAGAGCCTTCACAAAAAAAAATTGGATGAAAATTCTTTCATTTACTTTGTGATACTTTGCTTTGGATACATCCATCTGCTAGTGGTTTTGGCTACAACGACGTTTAAGGGTTAAACCCATTGTTTCATGGTTTGCATCAAAAGTAGTAGCTGTATGGGACAAGCTTCACAAAGTTATTAATGTACTTCTAGGCTTAACTATGTAACACTAAGTTGCATGATATTCTCTTTCTCTTCTTTCTTTTTGCAACAAACTTTTTTTGAGAAGCTAATACATATTATTCTTTGCTAAAGATACATTTTTCTCACAAATTTTTTTTCCCACAAAGATATCAATTCGATTCTAAATTTTTATCTCATCTTGTACAATTTTATCTCCATGAGGATGCTCTAAGCCCAATCAAATGAAAAAGCGACTGTTCTCTATGTCAAGAAAAGTTGCGCATTATGAATCAAAGTCATAAAATTTTGGAGAATCGAATTGTTAGAGCATTCCCACCAGGTGTTTTGTATCCCTAAAGGTTTAGCGAGAGGGCTCATATGGAGATGCAGATACAGAAACAACGACCCCACTCATGATTTTCTTCATATTGTATCTCTAAAATATACATATATTTGTAAAAGTTTGCCCCAATTTATGTAGAGAACATGCAAGGTCTCATATGTATTTGACTGGCTTGAGATCTCATATGTATTTGACTTTTTAGGGATATCGACCACCCGGTGGAGATGCTCTTACCCTGCAAACTTCAGGGAAGATTTGGGAAGAACCAACCATAGTCCTTTATATTTTGAAATCATTCAGTCATGAGATCTAGATGCATCATTCGGTTGTTAGAGTTACATCTGATTTAGTGTCCCAGCTAATGAGGACACTACACGTATCACTTTTCATAAGAACTTATCTGTGTTTTTTTATCCTCACATTGAAAATGGTTCACCTCATTCATTGAACTGAAGGGTGAAGGTGTCTTGGATAAACAAACAGGTGGCGTCACCATCTTGGTCCAAGCCCATGCAGGCATGCATCAATCATTTACACCTGAAGCTCTCACTCCAGTATGTCTATAAAGTTTTTTTTTTTTTTTTTTTTTATTTTTAAAATTTAAATAAATTTAATCCAAAATTTTAAAAGAAGTTGCCCAGTCTGCATTTCCATTATACTACTGTGCTTCGACCTAAATGAATTTTGTATTGGTATTAGAGTATATGCTCTAACTGCGGCGACCCTTCTTCCTGCGCAATTCATGCTAAATTTCCAGTGGAACCAACTTTGCGTATTCCCTGCAACCAAGGGCTTTACTTATCATTCATAATTTAAGATTTTATTTTTATTTTTTTCAAATGACAAGTGGACATTTTATTTGAGGCATCTACACTTCTTTAGAACAAAACTTATGTAAATTAACTCCTAAACGTCCTCACCCCTCTCCAAATTTGGCAGTTTTGCAAAGATGCATCGTAAAATGCAACCAAGAGGGATATTTTGAACTTGATGTCTAAATACAAGTTGTACATTATAAATTTTAGATTCTATCCATACGGTTAGATCTGCGATGTCTATTACTAATAATTTTGTATAAATTTTGAAACTTGCAATTCAAAAATATTATGTGATTTAATTACGAATAAGATATTGACAATTTGTGGATGAAATTTGTTGTGATAGGTTGAAATGTAATACTCTAAGTGTAGTGATTTTTGAAGATTTTTTGGTTGCTTAATTTTATGAGTTAATTTTTTCAAGAGCACATTTAGTCTAAAATCTTTGAAATTTTTGGTGAATCATTGTAACATGAAATGAGGCATACAAATTTCACAAATTGTCCCCTTTCTAATCGGATCAGACATGAATGAAGCTATCTTACCACAAATTGTGGTGTATTTTTTTTCCTTGCAAAAAATGCTTAACGGATGAGAAAACATGGATGACATCTGTACATCGTTCAAAAAGTGGATAATTGGTCCTTTAGGGGTTAAAGAGTAAGTTAACTACATTGATTATCCCATTTAGTGCGTGTGATACTAATTCCCAAAGCACGCATTGTTTTGCCAAATCTCAAAATTAGTAAAGACTAAAATGTTTACTGAATGCTTGAAATCTTCATATCACGCTAATTTTACATTATGATGATATTTAGTATCACCTTCACTAATTTCCCACATACACTATGAACCCACCCTCACTAAATGGGCCATAATTAGTGTATCAGGCATAACTTATAATAATAATAATTTTCCAACATGAACTTGGGATACAGTAACATAGCGAGGGTCCTACAGGCAAGTGTACGGGCAAAGAATGTTATGGCACTCTTGAGTTGCTCCGTCAGCAAGTGGGCAACAAATAGTTACATGGCCAGCAATTGCCTTTTGACCTCGTCTTTCACATGTAACATTCAGTAGCATTCAGCCACTCGGTCTTTTCATCCATCATGCGATTTGTTGTGAATCATGTGATTTCCATCCATGTAGTGCATTAAGTGCAGCCCTTTATTTTTCATTTTTCAGAGAGTGGGGAGGGTGAGGAAGGAAGCAAGAAGGTCATAAACCGTTGTCAATGGAGGGTGGTGTTTTTTTTTTTTTTTTTTTTTTTTTTTTGCGATTTTTAGCTTCTGACAGCTACTTCTAAGTAGATGCGAGAAGTAAAAAATCGCCAGGAAAAAAAACATTGATGGAGGGACAAGAGAAGTGGCGCAGTGTTCGAGATTTTATATATATATTTAGTTTGCCCATTTTCTACCGGTTAGCCATGCACCATAGCATTCTTGAGTTTAAAGTATTATTACTTATATTGCTACTCTCTTTAAAAGTGAGGGATATGTGGGGATGTGTCAGCAAAGACCATACATGGTTACCTTCTCTTCTAGTTTTCCAAAACCTCCATCTGTGGAATTTCATCGGTAGCTATTGATTGTTCTTGGATGATAATGCAGAATATGCACATTCTCCTCAAGAGCAAGGCAGAGCCAATGAAGGCTACGGAATGTTACGTGCACCCCAACAACAAAACGCTTCAAAATAACAATGAAGAATTCTTAAATTAGGTCTCACTGATCAGCAGAAGTTCTACTTCTGCTATATCATTTATTACATAGTATGGGTTATTCTACATACCGTACCCTCGGGTCAGAAATAAATTATTGGGAGGGTTATTTTCCATTCATTAAGTGAAATTATAATTTCTTCAAATTTCATTTCTTGTGATACAAAATATTTTTCCCATGGCTTTTGATCCTAAACTTTGTTTGTTACAGCTCATTGAGCTTTTCATTATTAATTTTTTTGGACATTGATATAGCACAAGATGATTTCATTCATTCTCCTCTTTTTGCAATTTGTAATGAATGACTCTTTTTGATTGAAAGTGTTGTAGTTTGTATGTGGGTAGGTTGTTTGCAAAAACCTTGATTTTTGAAATGAATTTAGATTATTTTCATTAATATTTTCTATACTATTCAATTAACCCCTTAAGAACCACGAGGCCACCACGCAGCTTTTAGAACTAGAAAGTGAGGAAATTCGAGTTGTTGGGCCCTAGTTCTTTTTGAGAACTAAATCTGTGGGTACTTCTTGATCGAAATTTCATGAAGTGTGCGATTTTTGGTGCCCCCCCCCCCCCCCCCGGTCCTTTAGGGGTTAACTACTTTATAATTTCGGAAAATTTCAATACATGCCATTTTAAATTATTTTTTCAATTATTATTTTTACAAAATCTGACCATAGTATAGGGTAGTTAGCAATTAAGTGTTGGGTGGTAAGGATGGCTTTCCATGTAGAGCCAGAACCCGCATGTTAATGTCATGCAGAGCATCTTTGCCCAAAATTTAAGGTTCTTCATTAATACTTCTACCATGTGGCATTACATATTTGGTGTAGCAGGCCCTTTTAGATAAAGTTTCAGCTATTACCGGTCTTGTAAACCATAAATGCAAGACCAGAACACTTGCATGTTAATCTGAATGACTATGAATGCATCAACCTTCATGTTGATATGACGTCACACATGCAGGTTTAGGCTCTACATTGAAAGCCGCCCTAATGAGTACTATGCCTATTTGCCTACCTTAGTTGAACAATAATTTAATAAAAAGCTAAATTTACCCAAATTTACAAAACTGGCCTAGGGATTTTTCTGCAATTTTTCATTTTTTGAACATGTGACACCAATGAAATAAACGTTGTAGCACTTCAGATGAAGTCATCATAATTGAATGACAATTTACTCAAATGGATGAGAATTGAGTTAACAAAAAACAGAAGAGGGAGCTTCCTCTCTATAATTAAATTTTCTGACAACCATTGTTCATGAATAGTCCCCGTGGTCGAGGCTCTTGGCCTGGGGGAGCGGATGGGAACCCTCCTTTAGCAGTGGGAGGTCACGAGTTACACGCCCCATGGTGGCGCAGGGTCTTGCTTTAGATTATTCTCCAACTCACCATAGACTAGTTTTGCCGTCTTTTTGAACTGAAAACAAGTTGAAGGTGAGTATGAGGTGAGTTTCCACTTTGAGACACTCCTTTTGGTTAAATCTAATTTGTCGAATATATTAGCGATGAAGGAATGAGTTTTATTCCAAATTTAGAATTTTTTCTAAAAATAAACACAATTTCTTTCTGGGTATATTTCGCCAGCTAAAGAAAGGCTGCCTGACAGGCCCCATTGTCTGTAGAATAAACGGTGGAGTGAGAACCAATGACGTACGGCTCTTAAATTCCATCTCGTCAGAACTGCCCCTGGCAGGGAATTTCCTTGCGCGGAAAGAGGATGGTGCGGTCACCTGCCACCTCTGGTTTCGACAACTGGAAAGAAAAACTGGAAAAATAAAATAAAATAACAAGCGGTTAGTCGCGTAGTCTCTGCCTTAGTATTTATTCTAGATTTACTTTTACACCTTGTTTGTACTGTTCACTGCCATGTAACTCCTTGAAAATAAAGCGTTTCCGTAGTCTCTCCCCTGGTGGGGCAGAGACAATAAAAATTCACTCTAATGTAAATATCGTGATGCTGTCCAATCATTGTCTTTGTAAAAAAGCGGCTAGTCGCGTAGCCTCTATTTTCGTATTTACCCTAGATAAAATTTTACCGCTTGTTCATACTATTCAGCCATGTAACTTTTTGAAAATGTTTTTGTAGTCTCTCTCCTGGTGGGACAGAGACAATAAACTAAGGTGGTGCACCATTCGTGGGATTTAGGAACGTCGTGGTCAATTTTGATATAAATAAATAAATTTTATCAAAAAGTGTTGCGTGTCATTTTGTGATTGGTTTAGGGTGACATCGACTCCGACGAGGAAACTAAATTTCACACGACATATTTAATTTCACACGACATATTTAGTTTCACAACAATCACTTACTTCATTAGCATAAACATAACCCGTGTAGACTAAAGAAGCATGCCCAAAAAGACCCACAACTATCGTAGTACCATGACAACTTAACCCCTCAAGGACCAAGGCTGATTTTCCAAGTTCGGTCAGCTCACTGTGGAATGAGTATTAATCCTCAATTCTTGAGATTTTTTTGTGGTGATTCTACTCTTTGTAACGAAGATGGGATGGTAATTTGCGTACGTAGGTGACGTATAAATCAAAAGATACAATCATGCGAAGGTGAAAAACCTAACTATGGGCAGCTTCTGAAAATTTTCATACAATGAGCTATGCATCTAAATTTTTGCACGCAATGAGCTAACACCCTCATGCACACAATTGCCAAATTCATTTTACCAAATTTGAGACTAAACTTTGCATTTTCGGCATTTTCAGAAAGTTTCAAATATGGGCAGCAAGCCAAAAAAAGGGTGCAACCAACTTTGAAGCTTATAATCTTACTATTGAAGAACTCTGAACGGTTGAAAATTTGTAGGTGGTAATAAATTCAAGTTGCTTGAAATATCCTACAGTTGGATTGGTCAAAAAGGTCATAGATCGAAAACTATTTGTCTTTTTATGAGAAGGGGTACTTTGGAGTGTTTGGAGATGAACATAGTTGTGGTCCTTTAGAGGTTAAGCGCTTTCATGTCCAACAATTTCTAAAAATAGACAAAAATTTCCAATTGTAGGGAATATTCGTATATATATATATATATATATATATATATATATATATTCATAATTCAAATTGTAATTTCCAAAAATTTCAACTATTTTGAAAATAATCTAATTATTATCAAAGCTACGAAGTTACAACGGTTACAATCTAGTTCGTCATGTGGGGTTTTCTCTTCACTAGTCTACGCAGGTGATGTTTTTACTACTGTAGTGCTTCTACACAAAAATACATAGCGAGAAAGAGCCTTTAGAGATTAACGATACACAAGGAATTTTTTAAAGAACATACCAAACCCCTCGGGCTTAATTTGTCTGAGTCCTTAGACAATGAATTGTTAATAACGAAGGAATATTTTCATGAACATTTTTCAGGAAACAATATATACCATCCGTGACAAGAATAGTATATACCTACATTTTTAGAATGTAAATTATTAAAATTTATAATTATAAATTAGATTTTTGTATTTTTACAAAATATTTGTTTTTTGGAAATGATGTGGCCTACAAAGAAAATACCTATGGGGAAAGACGAGAAAAAAATGAGGGGAGGGGGAGCGAGGGAATGTTCAGCTGGCATCATGGAAGGTGGAGAGGAGCCAAGACATTCAGTTAGTGATGATGCGAGCGAGGCCCCCACCGCAAAACGAGGCAACTGGGCTGCAACGGACGGTACTGGGAACGCGTGAGGCAGTTGTGGGGGCATTGGGAGGTCCGCAACGCAGCACCTTTGCGGGGCCCGGCATACACTTGCATGCACCTCCTGCATATTTATAGCACAGGGAGTGGCGTAGTGGGGGGCAGGCAGCAGTACACGGACACTGGACTCTACTGGACATTGGGCTTCTCCCCTTCCTCCTCCTCCTCCTCCTCATTCATCATCAATACCCAAGCTTCCATCGATCGTCAGTAACTTAGCAAAGTTGTTAGTTTGTGTGCAGAGCCATTAGTGTCCACGGATTCCCTGCTGTTGGGCCTCCGGTACCACGAGAGAAGAGTATGTGAACAGCCAGATCGCCGAGCCGCAGATATTTTTATTCGTCGACATTATTGAAGCTCCCGTGTGTAGCAGTTAGTTGCTGCGACCTCCACTGATCTTAAGGCGTTTCGAAGGTGTGTGCGCGCGCGTGTGTGTGTGTGTGTTTCTCTCACAAAAACGAAAGAAAAGCAGTTGTTTTGTGAGAATTCGGTTTGAGAGTTCCGTTAATTCCGACATTGGTATTTGGAATCACCGGTTTTTGATTCCATAAGGGTTTCGTGTGCGGGGATCTGTAGGTTTGAGGCTTTATAAGTTTAGAGATTTTGGCGTGGATTCTGAGGCGGTTTCTGCATTTGGTTTGCAGGTTTTTTGAAAACAGGGTGAGTCACCGACACTGAGAGAAGAAGTTGCTGCAATGGCAGCAGCAACAGCTACCGTAGGGATGTTCGCTTCCACGAGCTACTGCAGGCCAGCTCAAGCGCTTCCTGCTTCGAGTTTTAAGGGAGATTGCAAGAATCTCGGGTACATGGGCGACAATAGCTTGGCTCTCAATGTTTGTCCCAAGAAAACTCACTCCCGGAGAAGCTCCACTAGCACCCTCGAGGTCTCCGCTGTGCTGGCCGAACGCCCGGTTGAAACTCTGGTAAGAAATGCTACATTGC
This sequence comes from Pohlia nutans, assembly GCA_022496805.1. Lineage (NCBI taxonomy): Eukaryota > Viridiplantae > Streptophyta > Bryopsida > Bryales > Mniaceae > Pohlia > Pohlia nutans. The sequence goes on along the minus strand of CM040101.1, from coordinate 26,367,970 downwards.
AAGTTGTTGAAGGTTTCCTCCAATTGAGCAAAACGAACACGGAAAGCTGAAATGGTTGGTTTGTTGCAGACTGGGCGTGAGAGGGTGACCAAGGCTCCTAAGGAGCAAGTGAACATGACGAAGGTGTTCTCTATCATTTTGGGAGGTGGAGCCGGCACAAGGCTTAACCCCCTCACTCTCCGGCGAGCAAAACCTGCGGTAAGCATCATGCAATCCGAGTTGACGAATTTCCTGCTTTGGAATCACCGCCCAAAATTGTTCGGTGCTGAAGAATGTTTTTGGTTGTGTGAGCAGGTGCCCCTGGGAGGTGGCTACCGATTGATCGACGTGCCGATGAGCAACTGCATCAATAGCGGGATCAACAAAATCTACGTTCTCACGCAGTTCAATTCGACCTCTTTGAACCGTCATCTTGCGCGCACGTACAACTTTGGCAACGGGTGCAACTTCGGTGATGGCTACGTCGAGGTTCTGGCTGCCGCACAGCGACCTGGTCATGGCGGCGAGAAGTGGTTCGAAGGAACTGCTGATGCTGTTCGCCAGTACTTGTGGTTGCTGGAGGATGCCAAGAACAAAGACGTCGAAGACGTCATCATCTTGTCCGGCGATCACCTCTACCGCATGGATTACCAAGATTTCGTTCAGGTAGGGATCCATCCATGCTCACGTCGGTGCTCATAATCAAGCTGATAGAAAGTCGTCAATTCTGATGTCAAGGATTGGTTCTGGATTAACCCCTCTAGACGTTCACTGTGTATTTTCAGTAGTGTAGGAAAATTGGATCCCCTGCTGGAAAGCATCTGTTTGCGTGAAAATGACTTCAGTTTGACACGATCGAACGCTCTTGATCTTGTAGTATAAAACAAGAGCTTTAAAATGATGAGAGAATCGAGGTAAAATGAGGAGATGCAAGTTCAGTGATACAGATGGCCATGTTGGGCGTTTTAGACGCTTGGGTGTTAATATTAAAAAAAACCGATGATTGCTTGCATTTGTAAGTACTGAGACGAGATCTGTGAGTTGGTGTTGCAGAAGCACAAGGACTCCGGAGCTGATGTGACGGTATCGTGTGTGCCAATGGACGATAGCCGGGCATCGGACTATGGGTTGATGAAGATCGACGGGAAAGGTCGGATCAATTACTTCAATGAGAAGCCGAAGGGAGATGATCTGCAATCTATGCAAGTGGACACGACCGTGCTGGGGCTTAACGCTGAGGAGGCAAAGAAGAAGCCCTACATTGCGTCCATGGGGATCTACGTGTTCAAGAAGAGCGTGCTGACCAAGCTCTTGAGATGGCGGTACCCGATGGCGAACGATTTCGGATCCGAGATCATCCCGCAGGCAGCGAAGGAATTCAACGTGCACGCGTACCTGTTCAACGACTACTGGGAAGACATCGGCACCATCAAGTCGTTCTTCGACGCCAATCTGGCGTTGACATCGCAGTCGCCCAAGTTCAGCTTCTACGATGCTGCGCGGCCCACGTACACCTCGGCGCGGTACCTGCCCCCGACCAAGATCGAGAAGTGCCGCGTGATCGACTCGATCGTGTCGCACGGCTGCTTCCTGCGCGATTGCCGTGTGGAGAATTCGATTGTTGGGGTGCGGTCCCGGCTGGAGTCTGGGTGCGACGTGAAGCGCGCCATGATCATGGGCAACGATTTCTACGAGACGGACCCCGAAGCCGCGGCTCTGCTCGCTGATGGCAAAGTGCCGCTGGGCATCGGCCAGAACACCAAGCTCCGCAACTGCATTGTCGACAAGAACGCCCGCATCGGCAACAACGTTGTCATCGCCAACACTGACGTGAGCACCAAACCTTAATTCATTCCTCCGTTCCTCTGTCCCATCACTCAGATTCCTCTTTCCCATCACTCAGATTCCTCTTTCCCATCACTCAGATTCCTCTTTCTGCTCCATCATTCTTCCTCTATCTGATTGATCAAATGTTTCTATTAGATAAATCTTCCTGTTTCTGTTCGATCATCTCTTTCTACTCTATCATTCTCTCTTTTTCTGCTTGATCAATTCTTTCTGCTCGATCACTCTTAAATCTTTGTGTTCGATCAACTCTTTGTGTTCGATCAACTCTTTGTGTTCGATCTACTCTTTGTGTTGAGGCCTGACGTTGTGAATTCTTCTTTGCAGAATGTGTTTGAATCTGCGAAGCCAGAGCTGGGATTCTACATCCGGTCAGGCATTGTGGTGATATGTAAGAACGCGGTCATTCCACACGGAACAGTCATCTGAGCGATCGATTTGCAAATGTCAGGAAGAGTAATATCCTTGATGCATCTCGCTGTGCGCAAAAGGGTGAAGCAGCCATGAAGAGAGCGAGCTCGTTCGATGAACGAGCTCGTGCGAGCCTGTGAACCCATCGTCACCCTGAGAGATTGATGGTGCTGCTGCCAGAGCTAGCGCTCCGAGTGCGCACAAGATGATGATGCCTGAATTGTACAAAACAGAGAGAGCCTGGGTTAAAAAAGTCGAAGGGGATGAAGAAGATGATGTTGAGCTCTCTCCTAGTCACATAGTGGGAAAAAATGAAAAGGTATGGCTGGTCAATTTTGGAGTGTATAGCGTGATCGAAATTTCTATCTCAGTTACTTTTTGTATTATACCTCTTAGCTGGTTTATTTATCGAAGATTTGGGTCACCTCACTGCAATGCTGTTGAGGTGGTCTGCTTTGCTCCATTGACTCTGTTTTTGTGTGCATAGTCTTTTGGTGGTTGGGTGTTTCGACTTTTTCTTTCGGTCAGAAAGAAAGGCTTCGGTTTTGCTTTTTCTCTTTTGTGGAAACTGCAGTTTTTCTTGCATGACTTTGGTTTTGCTTGCTTTTTCAGTCACTCTGTGACCTAAATTTTGAAGTAATGGTTCAGTGGAGGTCTGTGGCAATAAATGGGTGCAAAGTCTGTAGATAATAAGAATGAGGGTATGTCTGAGTTGCATTTGTACTGTATGGGCACAATGTGCAATTATTTCATATTGTTCACAATGGAGTCCTTTTGTTAGTGTGAAGAAGTTTGGGTAGGTTACCACTCAAAAAGCAGAGGTAATGTTACAGAGTTTGTAATGTAGCTGCTTGCTAATCTTCTTCATACTAGATCTCTAGGGTTTACTGTGATGAAAGGTCGTTGTATTTATTCTTTCCAATGTAGCTACTTTCATCTTTGCCAAGAAAAAACAAAGAAAATAAGCTTCTTTTCAATGTGCTACAAAGCATGTTGTGTAGCTACTTGCTAATTTTATTTAACGTGGATTATGATTTATTAATCTTCCTCACATTGTAATAGAAGTATAACATTCTTGAATATGAAGGGTAAAGGTATGTTTGCACTTGGTCGTAGGAATGGTCTCAGCAAAGTGAAACTAGTCCAGAAATGTATTTGAATTCATTCCTAAAATCCTGATGAAAACCACTATGTTAGAATGTACCCATAAGACCTCTATGGTAGCACTGAAGATGAAGGACCAATCCTTTATATTCAAAAGTGTTACTCCGTCTTCGAGCTAGTTTGGTTCTGGAATCCTACCTTGTATTGCATTGAAAAGTATAATTCCATGTTCATTTGCCTCAAAAAGATAAATAAAAAATAGTGTTGCTCCTTTGTCCCATAATAAGCTTCCTCAACCCTCAAAATAGAAGAATCAACTAGTCCAACGATGTGGACCCTAAGCATAATAGTGTGGACCCTCAACCAATAGGAGTAGTAATTTGAGCATACAAAAAGCTTAGTATGGGACAAATAGTTTGAGCCAATGTTTTTTTTTTTTTTTTTTTTTTTTTTTGGTTATATTTTGCTAGATTTCTCTACAAAATATGGCATTTCTCTTTTTGTTAAGGAAAAAAATGAGAAAATTTTGAATTTTTTCGCAAGATTTTCTCTATATTTTTTTTTTGTGAAGATAGCTAAATTTTGTGAAGAAAACTATCAAAATATAAAGAAATTATATGAAAATATGATTTTAAGCTCCAAATATTCTTTCCCAATTTGTTTTTACGTCGCCAGTTAGGCTACACAGGAAAAACACTGGTTAGAGCAATCAGGAAGCTTATTATGGGACAGAGGGAGTATGGGTCTGGAGATAAGTATTGGACGTAAACAAGTGACATGCATGCAATTGTGGACGTTGAGAGGTTACATTTTTATTCAATCAGAGCCAGTGTCCACAAGAAGTAACTTGGTCATGCAATAGTAACCTTCTTGTACTTAACTTGGGGAACCAGAAACGGCAGAAAGTGACACCTCTGCTGAGCATGCAGGACAAATATAAATCTGCTTCACACTTTTATTTTCTGATCACTGTTTACAACTAAAATAGTGGTACAGTACTCACACACGCAAACTGACCAAATCAGTTGCGTCAGTAAGATTGATAGCGATATTAGCCCAAACGTACGGACCTTTTGAACACAAGTAGATGCTAGCCTCAAAAATAGATGTTAGCATGGCTCAAATGTACATGAGGTGTACATGGATGTACATGAGGTGTACATGGATGTATATGAGGTGTACATGGATGTATATGAGGTGTACATGGATGTACATGAGGTGTACATGAGAAGACCATTGCAAGCATGAAATCTACCCAACAAATTTGACATGCATTTGCAAGCCTCTTCAATATTATCAACATCTCCTCATTATAAGAGATATACTTTAATTGGTAGAGAGCTTAATAAGCTTGCAAAGGTGACTTGGATGAAAATCATCCAAGATTGTATGAGAAAGTTATAAACTTTGAATTTGTTCGTGATTCAGTTTCTGGACGATGGGACGTTTAGGGGTTACAGCATCTCCAACCATGCACGCTAAAAGCGACTCACTAAAATTATTCATTTATATTCGAAGAGCTCTTCAACTTAAAGTTCCCCACCCTCAAACGCTCTTCAAACATCAAAAGTGTACATTAACCCCTAAACGTCCAACCGTCCATATTCTGGACGATGTACAGATTTCAACCCATTTTTCTCATCCATGGTGCCCTTTTTGTAGCGTGAAATTATTTTAAAATTATTTTTAGCTTATTAGGTGTGAAGTGGTGAAAAAAAATCAAGTAATTGTTCTATTATCAATTTTTGCACATTAATTTGAGCTCGACAGTTTCCATTTGAATGCAAAATTTTCAAGAAACTTAGCCATCCCGGGGAGATGAAAGCACAGTAAAGTCAGAATTGGGATGAAAAATAATGGATTTCTCGTCCACTGAAAAGTTTCACAAAACTTGGTTTCAGTTAGCCCGGAAGTTTCTTTCATCAGCCCAATTGGTCAACTCTCTACCTTTTGACGTTGGAATGGGCAGCCCGTGGGCAGTGGGCAGACCCGTGAGCAATTGCATTCTTCTTGAGATTGCTTCAGATTAATTCCACGTGTCAAACATCAACAAGGAAGAGCCCATTCAAACATTGAAAACGGAATATTGACTGCGAAATGGAACTTGTCATGAGTAGTGACAGCGAAATGGAAACAAACTACTGACTGCGGAATTGAGTCTGCATCGCATTCAAACATTGGAAACGGAATATTGACAAAGTCGGAATTCATTGCAGCAACGTTGACGGAGATCTATCATAGGATACCTGAATCCACAAACTAAATAATGTACATTGTGTACATACAACTGAAGAACCAACGCTGACTACGATCAATGCACTCAAATCAGTTGCAAATCAACGTGGGGACAAACATGAGGGCCCGTGTCAGAAATTTAGTAGCCTGCAACGGTTTGGACGAGCATGGTGGCGGATGACGCATTGTAGAGAGAATGGAGCAGCAACTTGACGTAGATCGTACTCATTTAGAGGAAGGACGACGATTGATTCACTCTTGGTGTACGGATCGTGGTTACACTTCTGAACAAGCACGCCATTTGTGCAAGCTTCTCAACATTGACCTCTTACTGTACCTTCCACTTCGCTCGGGTCTGAAGAAGCAAAATACTGCAGCAGACTTTAGATTCTTGTGGCACCATCACGCTGCACTCCATCTCGGTTGGAAGAAGCGGAGGGCGGAAGGAGACCCGGAAGGTTTCAGCTCCGCCATCAATTCCTGGCTCCGCACTACTTGGTGGCCAGATGCCCAAAACACGTCAATCAGTGGAGGACCTGTATGCAATGGATCAACCAAGCGGACAAGGCGCGATGACGGCGACGAGGACACAGGAGGGCCTCCCTCTGCTGGCAGTCAATCAGTCGAGGATAACACTGCGAAGCGAAGCAAATCCTGAAATAGGGACCGACAGTGATGATGAGTTCACTCAGGAGGGCACCCAAAGTTCATTTGATGGCAGCAGTTCGAGCGACGACGACGATGAGTTGGAGAGACTATTGGAACATGAAGGCGTGGAGGAATCTGACGACAGCGATACTGATAGCAATGAGGACGACAACGATGAGGCCGACAGAAATGTGGAGGTGCCACGACTTCACAGCCACGACATAGGCCAGTCTAGCACGCAGGCTGCTCAACTGTGTAGAGGGCGAGGCCGTGTGATCAGAGGGCGCTAATTGCGTGGAAGGCGAGGTGGCAGAATTCGAGGGCGAGGCGGCGGAAGACAAGCAGACAACTCATGTAAGTTTAATTCGAGCTTTCTGATCAGCTTCCACATCAATTTACAGTTAATTTGAGCTTTTCGATCGGCTTACAGATCAACTTACAGGTAATTCGAGCTTTTTCAGCACCTTACAGATCATCTTATACCTTACAGATCAGCTTACAGGTAATTCGAGCTTACAGATCAGCTTACAGATCAGCTTACTAGTAATTCGTGGTTGCAGGAAAATCATATAAATGGGGTTGGCTAACTTCAAGAAAACGCCGAATCATACAGATCATGAAATTGGAATGAAGTGAAAATAGATTTGACAGCCGATCGAGCATCTGTCCACTTGGACATGCTTTCATTCATGAGAAAAATTAGCAAACTTTCCTGCTATCTTGACTTGACAGCCAAACACTTTCCTGGCTTCACGGTAGTTGATAAGGCCTATTGGTTTGATTTCAGGAATTTCTTTGGAAGTTGGTAGGTCAATCACAAATATGGAAGTGAATAATTTGGACAGTTTGTACTTTTTATGGAAGTGTATGGTCTAAACAATACTTTCTTTTGTAATCTTTTGACATTTTGGATTAGTGCTTTCAATTGCATAAAAAAAATAACAAATTTGTCGGAATTTGTTCAATTGTGTTCCAAAAATCTGTTCTTTATGGTTAAAAATTGAATCATGTAAGTTGAAAAAATCTAATTTCTATGGTGAAACAATTTATTTGTTCCCAAAATTCCAGTTCCTATAGTAAAAATGAATCTTATATACTACCTACAAAATTAGAGACAATATCTAGCGAAACTTTGAGAATATTTTTGACGCTTCATGGATGAGAAAAACTTACTACTGGGTTGCAAAGAGCAATTAGGAATTATAAATGAGTTGCGGAAAATTTAGGAATGAATACATTATGTATTCTAGTCCAAATGTGTAAATTGTAACCATAGTCTTGACTTGCGTTTAGAGATCTTTTTGGGAGTGGTTATTTATACAATAGAAAAAATGGGCAAACAAGAGGGTGAAATAGCAAGAGGATGAAATAGACAAAGTCTAATGTGTATGGTGAAAGAAAGAATGAAATTCCCAAACTCAATTTACTATGGTGAAAGAAAGAATGAAATAGCCAAACTCAATTTACTATGGTGAAAGAAAGAATGAAATAGCCAAAATCTATTTACTATGGTGAAAGAAAGAATGAAGTAGCCAAAATCTATTGTGTATGGTGAAAGAAAGAATGAAATAGCCAAAATCTATTGTGTATGGTGAAAGAAAGAATGAAATAGCCAAACTCAATTTACTTTGGTGAAAGAAAGAATGAAATAGCCAAAATCTATTTACTATGGTGAAAGAAAGAATGAAGTAGCCAAAATCTATTGTGTATGGTGAAAGAAAGAATGAAATAGCCAAACTCAATTTACTTTGGTGAAAGAAAGAATGAAATAGCCAAAATCTATTTACTATGGTGAAAGAAAGAATGAAGTAGCCAAAATCTATTGTGTATGGTGAAAGAAAGAATGAAATAGACAAACTCAATTTACTTTGGTGAAAAAAAGAATGAAATAGTCAAAATCTATTTACTATGGTGAAAGAAAGAATGAAGTAGCCAAAATCATGGTGAAAAAAAGAATGAAATAGACAAACTCTATTTACTATGGTGAAAGAAAGAATGAAGTAGTCAAAATCTAATTACTATGGTGAAAGATAGAATGAAATAGCCGAAATCTATTTTCTCTTGTGAAAAAAAAATAATCTTACATACTATCTACAAAATTTTATGTACTATTTACAGAATCTTTGAGACAATATCTAGCCAATTTTAGAAAATATTTTAGAGGTTTTATGGATGAGTGAAAATTACGAATGGCCTGCAATATGGAATGGAATTCGGAATGGGCAGTGGAATGGAATTAGGAATCATGAATGGCTGCTAATAATTACAAATGGATACGGTATAGATTGTGGTGCAATTGTATAAGTCTTTATTCACTTAAGTTTAGGGAATTGTTTGGAACAAAGCTACTTTTACAGTAGAAACAATAGGCACACTATTGGATGAATAGCCAAAATCCTCTCAAATAAATGAATGTTGGAATCACCTTTATTTGGATACTATGATGATTCTATGTAGACCCCACATATATATTTATATATGTGTGTATGTGTATGTGTATGTGTATATGTATGTATATGTACACAATATGTGTATGTGTATGTATATGTATATGTATATGGATGATTGAATCCATTATTTACTTACCTATCTGCATTCCAAAGGCTTGCAAATGGTGTGATTATAAACTTAGGATAATGTAAGATGTAAGTTCTAATTAGGAATGTCATAAATTTTGGGTGATTGGCATTGGTTCACTATCCCATTTGGAATTCATTGTTGGGGTCATTGTCATACGTCTTATTCTATTTAATTCAAGATGCACTAATTGTTTTATAATAATATTTTTTTGGTTTTTTTAGGATGAATATTTTTACCAATTTTGTTTATGGATGGTCTCTACATTAGTATTACCAAAATCTTCAATCTCGGTAAAAAAATTGCCTTGTGTAAAAAGTTATTGTTGTAGTAATGCTTGTTACATTTTTTCATTACCGGATCTTCTACAGGTGATGGTCAATTGGAGATGCCTCCCGCCTCCACTTGTGCAGCTGTCAATCGGTCCAGAACCGGGCAAGGTGGTAATAAGCGTGGAAAGCGACGACGGGTAAATGAAGGTGAATTTTGTGAGCAGAGTTGGAAGCAAGACATGAGTAATTACACAGATGAGGATTTCACATTCAAAGGTGCATTGCCGGGACACACTCATTCCTTTCGGGATTTTCCATCTCCCATTCTCATCTTTGAAAGGTTTTTCACACCTCGAACGATGGCCAAGATTTGTAGTGAGACAAATCGCTATGCCGCAACGGTCAATGACCGTGGGAATCCTCGGGGTGGACCCGCATGGTGGAAACTTGATGTGGATGAGTTGCAAGCATGGATTGGCATTTCAATATTGATGGGGATCAAGCTTTTGCCCAATCATCGGGCATATTGGCAATCTTCAGTTCCATTTTTACACTGTAAAGTGATATCGGGATGTATGTCGCGCCAACGGTTTGAAAGAATCACCGCATGCTTACATGTGGTTGATGATAGAGGGTTACCAACGACTCGCACGCATCCAAGTTATGATAAATTGGTCAAACTCCGGTGGTTGTTGACAGACTTTCAAAATCGATGTATGGAAAATTGGAATTTGGGACAGTACGTCACCATTGACGAGATGATGGTGAGGTATAAGGACAAATATTGCCCAATTAGGCAATATTTGCCCAAAAAGCCTTGCAAATGGGGAATCAAAGTTTGGTGCGTGGCAGACGCATCCAAAAAGTACGTGTACGATTTTGAAGTCTACACTGGGGCATCGGTGAGGAACATAGTGCAGTCGGCCGAGCCAGGAGAGGCCAAGACAGGGTACCAGGTTGTAATGAACCTCACGAAGTCATTGCATGGCAAAGCACATATGATTTTTATTGACAATTTTTTTACTAGTGTAAAATTGTTGATAGATATGGCTTCACAAGGTACTTATGGCACCGGTACTGTCCGATCTGATCATATTGGTTTGCCAAAATCCATGTCTGATAAAAACTTGTGGAACAAGAAGCCACAAGGGTCCTTGGGGTGGCGCATGCATTCCAGCGGAAAAATTTCTTGCGTTGTGTGGGTAGACAAAAAACCTGTTCTTTTATTGTCTACTCATGCAAATCCACTTTCTACTGACTTGGCTAATCTAGAGACAGTGCCTCGAACTTCACGTGGTCAAAAGATACATGTCCCTACTTCCCCAATGCATAAAGCATACACGCAATGGATGCGTGGCGTGGATGTTAGTGATCAGTTGCGTGGTGAGTACTCTTGTCAGGTACGTTCACACAAATGGTGGCACAGGCTTTTTTTTTTCCTCATTGATACCGCACGTGTGAATGCTTGGATTATACACAAATCATGTAGTAGACAAGAAGGAAAGAAGGCCCTTTCGCACATGGAATTCACATTGAAGCTATCCGAGGCATTAATGGCAAATTGGGGGCAAAGACGAGGGGTCACTTCTATGTTCAACCGGCGTCCATGTGTGCACTCATTGGTGAAGACGGACGTGAGGCGTATTTGTAAATATTGCCATGGAAATACACGGACCACTCTCATTTGTCCACAATGTGGAGATGTTTCTTTACACTTAGGAGAGTGCTTCTATAAGTCACACTTTCCTTTGCGGAAGTAGAATGAGGTCAAGTGACTCTAAACCTTTTGAATTGCATTATTTTTACTCCCATGTGTTGAATCACCTTTGAGAATAGTGAATTATTTTTGGATTATTTCTTATAGGTAGACACTCTAAGCACTTATTTTTTCACGAAAAATAGATTTTGGCTATTTCGTTCTTTGTTTCATCATACCAAATAGATTTTGGCTATTTCATTCTTTCTTTCACCATACAAAATAGATTTTGGCTATTTCGTTATTTCTTTCACCATACAAAATGTTGTGGCTATTTGATTCTTTTTCACTATACAAAATAGGTTTTGGCTATTTCATTCTTTCTTTCAGTGCCATAGAAAAGGTTTTGACTATTTGATTCTTTTTCACCACACAAAAAAGATTTTTTTTATTTCATTCTGTCTTTCACCATACAAAAGTTTTTGGCTATTTCATTCTTTCTTTCACCATAGAAAAGGTGTTGGCTATTTGATTCTTTTTCACCATACAAAAATGATTATTGCTATTTCATTCTTTCTTTCACCGTACAAAAGGTTTTGGCTATTTGATTCTTTTTCCCACTACACAAAATAGATTTTGACTATCTCATTCTTTCTTTCACCATACAAAATGGATTTTGGCTATTTCATTCTTTTTTCCACCTTACATAAAAGATTTTGGGTATTTCATTCTTTTTCCAAAATAGGAAATAGATTTTGGCTATTTGGAAATTTTTTTCACCAAGCAAGAAAGATTCTGGCTATTTCATCTCCACTTTGGCACTTTCATCTGGTTCTTTGCCCATTTTTTTGTATTGTACAAGTAGCCATTTCTTGGTTTTCCTCAATCCATTCCTAGATTTTCGGTATGCGTGGAACTTGGAGAATATTCTCCAAGATTGAGAGGATATTCTCTCAGATTTTGTTGATAGTATATAAGATTTTGTTTCCACCATAGGAAATAGATTTATTTGGAATGGACAAATTCCTACAAGTTTGTTTCTTTTGTTCATGCAAAAGAAAACTTGAGTGCAAAATGTCATAAGATTACAAAAGAAAATATTGGACCAACTCACATGACTCTTGCGTAAAAATCTGGCCTTCACATTTTATAACTAATTGTTGTCGACCTTGCATGTTAGGTAGACCTTGCTACACTAAATAGGTAGATTAGTGTTAGATAATTATAAGATTTGAAAAAATTATAGATTTTTACTCTCGACAAAAAAAATTACCAAAGACATTGATTAATATTCCAATACTATTGAAAGATCCCCATCTTGACCAATATAGAGGGTACTGAAATTGGTCAACAATAAAAACTTACAACATGTTTATGTAAAAAGGTGTATCTAACACTAATCTACCTATTTAGTGTAGTTAGGTAGACCTTGCATGTTAGGTAGACCTTGCCAATTTTATCAGCTACGTGCAATACACCAACCTAGCAACTTTTACTAAATTCTGTCCTCCTAAAATAAAACCAGAAGGCCACCAACTACCTACAAACCAGCAACGGCTCGGCAGGAAGGCAACTTAGAGAGCCTGTGATCCCCACCAACCTCAAACAGGTTGGAGATCCACTGCAGTCACGACTAGGATTTCGGAGGGAACTGCAGTCACGACTGGGACTCTGCCGAAGGCGCGGCGGGCGAGTATGCGCCGAGAGGGAGGTTGTTCCGGAAGTAGTTTGCCCGCGAGGTTTTTGGTGTAGGTGCTTCCGACGCCGCGGTCGGGAGTATTAGAACGTGGTTGCGTCGACAACGTGTGTTTGGGCGTCCGTTGCAAGCCAGCATTCTTCTTGTGTGGCCTGGTGGATAGCACGGAGCGGCTTCTTTTCGGAGATAGTTGACAGTGCAGGGATTTCGAAATGCTGCGATTCAATGGGCTGCTAGATTTCGTTAGCTCCTGAATATGATGATGGTTTGCAGCTCTCGATACGTGGTCCGTTTCTCCCGTGGAGTGCGTAGCTCGAGTGGATTCAGACTGGGATCTAGAACGATTCATGTTCTTTTGGACTAGTGCTTAGACACAGAACAGTATGACGAAGAGACTCTCAGTTTCATGAATGCTTTTTCTCGGTACCACTCTATTTGGTTGATCTCTGTCTGATCTGACGACGAGTAATGAGTTTTGATGCAAGTTTTGGTTGTTGCTCACAATAGAGTGAAAATGTGGCTCGTTTCAACCTAGATGGTTGCTGCACTTTTCTGTACAATAATTTTTTCCGAATGAGCAATCAGAGCCACCTTCTACGAGAGCAGCTCGAATGTACAGTGTTGGTATTAGATCTTCGCCTCAACGGCTCGCGTCATCAGCACCAGTTTGGAAGAGCCCATTCAAACAATCGGTGACAGCAACGGAGGTTGGAAATCGCCTTCATAGATCCTCAGTGTCCAGGGTGAGCGGCTACTGACAGGAGTCCTACTCTCTTGTGATGGTCAACGAACTTCTTTGTCAAAGCCAGCCCGTTGGGCAAAAGAATTCACGAATTTGTGTTTTGGGCTTGACGTGTCAGACCGCTGAACAATATTCTTATTCTTCATTCTTCATCTGTGAGCCGAATCTCTGTCCGATTCATTTCAGCTGCCCAGTGTTTTCGGGCTGCTCTTACCAAGTTCTCAGCCAAAAGTGTGTCACATTGCAAACTCTCCAGATAATTTTTGCAAGGGTTTTGTCTATTCCACTAAATTTTACCAAACTTTGTACTACTTGTACTTGCAAACACTGATTTTTCCGAAATATCACCTTGTCATTATCCATCCAAAAATCAACAATCACTAGAAAGAAGAGCAACTGCCCGCCAAAGTCAACTCAAGAAATTGAGAGGTCAAAGCCTAAGATCTCAGTGCTCATCTTTCCATTTCGGGTGCCGACTGTTTCATTGCACAACTGAGGTAGAAATCTTGAAGATCTTACGGTTCATCACAACAAATTAGATCCAATTTGAATATGATAATGGAATGAACTAAACACCAAAATTTGTCCAATGATGGCAGTGGAGAAGGGTGAGGACGTTTAGGGGTTAAATAGTCAATGAACCAATCACAAGTAGAATGAGGGATATAGTCAACTAAACTTAGATTTGAAGTGTCATTTATTACACATGCTAGAATAGAGGGTCAAAAGGCTTTTTCAAAGGGCCCTTAGCATTTTTCATTTGCTTTTGGAGTGTGTCAACCCTTGGCGAGCCCCATTGGAGATGTTCTTAGAAAATGTCTGGCTCGGGCTTCTCTTAAGAAAGTTAGTGGTTAACCCTTTGACGCGCCATCATCCATATTCTGAACGTTGGATGATTTTTGACGCGTCCCTTCACCACATATGGTGATGTTTTTCATCCATCCAAAATTCTCTTGATTCTTGTGCTAGTTGACTACCATTTGTACAGTATGGATCTTCAAAATAAGATAATGTGAATTTTTGATAAATGACAAAAGTGGTTTATGTCAAGTTTCTAACTTTTTGAACTAAAAATGAAACTTAGATGCTATGGTTTAGCATTATTTAGAATCAAATAATGGAAACCATAGCATCTTGCAGTGCATGTTATTCCGATTTCATTACTATATTTTTTGATTTTTTTGTGTTGATTTTGGATTAAAAATTTAATTTCAAGAGAAAACCTTGCAAAATTAATTAAAAATATTAATAATAAATATGATGAATCCAACTGTACAAATGTTATCTTCACATTGACATTTACAACTTTGTTTTGTACATCAACTCCATTTTTATTTTTCATCAAACGTTTTATAACGAATCTTTGAAAACAATGTTGAATTGGGACATTAAAGGGTTAAGGTTTCAGGTTGGTAGCGTTTGGCTTATCATGTAATTAAATTAAAGTGTTTCTTGCCGGCTTGGTGTGCCATGGCCTGGTTCAGCAGCGGTGTAAAGTTTCCCTTTTACAATGAAAGGTTCTCATCATTTGACTCAAAAAAAGAAAAAGAAAAAGAAAAAGTGATATTGGAGAATGGAACTGTATATCAATTTTCTGTGAAACTAAACCGAATGTAGTTAGGTGGAAATGCCTATTACCATCCATTTAAGTAATCCGAACATTGAGGAGGGCATACCAACTATGTTACAAAATTTTAAAGGAAAGATATATCTTATTGGAGCGGAATCCAAGTGAAATCATATTTTTTTTTCCATAAATTTTTAAATTTTTAAGAATTTTCAAAGTGATTTGCCTCGAAAATACAAAATTGTCTCTAGGTGGAGGCCAAGAGCATCCCAAAATATTCTATAATCATTCAAAATTAGCTATAGTTGATAAAGAAGTTATTTTAAACCGCCCCATTTACACCCAAGGGATTTACTTGATTACTAATCTTGAGGAGTTGTAGGGATGTGACTAAGATTTCACAAAACCAAATGAATAAATATATGGATGAAAAATGTGATCAAATCGTGTGACATGGATGAAATCATCATAGTCTTTGTATTTAATATGAGAGATTATAAGATTATTAAATCAATGGTAGTTGGAAGTAGTGAAAGCTTGCATGCGACTAAAAAATGCCCAAAACATACCATATATAATAAGAATAGAATCATAGTGGCTCTTTTAAGACTCATAATTTACAAATGATTGAAAATTAATATGCAAGTCTTAGGGAGGTGGTGAGAGGGGGCCTATAAATGATTTATATAGTAATAAATTGAGCTTAACGGAGTCAAAACGCTCTGCCACATGAAATAGCTGGAGGCATAGCCACATGAAACAACCTTTTTATCTTACATTATACATGGCTTAGTTAGATTGTTGAACAAAGACACTTCAATTGCATGGATTATAAAAAAGGCTGATGTTACAATGTTATAAAAGATGTTACAATGTTACAATGTTATAAAAGAGGTCTTTTGAAGTATTATCAATATGATTTAAAATCATTATGGTAGATTTTTTTCAATTTTACAAGTGGTGCAACATAGTTGTAAGCTAGGTAGTAGACATTATCAAACCCTACAATTTGTTGCTTTGATTGTTTATCACCACATTTTGGTATTTATAGCATCTCGTAGACCATTTTTGGTCTTTTTGAAGAGTATATAAGCCATGTTTACATGAATGAAATTTACATGCACTTTTATGACATTTCAAGAGCGTTTTTACCAAGTTACAACCTTAAAAATTCAAAGAAATTACAGAAACGCTCCAATTTTATTTTTTGAAATTTATGATTTTCATTCTTGTTAAGGAAAAAATAAAATTGATTTTATGTATAACAATCAACTTAAAGCAATAGAAATGGGCGTGTTTCTACTTTATACAATGATCTTGCTTCTAACAGACAAATGGATTCTTTAAACATGTGTACATAACTTGTTATGTGGAAGTTATTCAATTAGATGCATACACAATATGAGATATCCTAAAAATATACATAGAATGAGAAATTACAAATTGTGTTTTTACAGAGGGTTGAGTGTACGCCTAAAGTTCTTTAATATTACAACCTAAGCACCCAAAATGCCGCACATGATTGTATGGAGCTCTATAACATTGTGACAATATAGTGTTACATGTAAAGGTGACATAAAAAAGTATTTAGAATTGTATGGGTCAGAAAAAAGTGATTTAAAAGCCATTTACATATATCAGACTCTTTATTATCACATTTTTAATGCAACTTCTTATAACATGATAGAATGTGATAGTTAGAGTACAAAGTAAGTTTTTGGATATATGTACTATATCTACTTACAAAAGCTTGGTGAGAGAATTGAGGGCACACATTAGAAAACATGATAGTGTATTATAGAGGTTTAGGTGTATTGCGATTGAAAAATTCAAACACGCCGATCATTACAATAATCATTTTGTCATGTGCAATGACTCCATAAGACCATAACATTCTTAAACATGATGGAGTCCCTCTTCTCCTCACTACTAGCAAAGATGTCGCTTCTCACTGAGAACAATGTCAAAGTTCACTGTGCACACTTGTCCTTCGTGACAAATCGCACTGAGTTTTGATTTCAAAATTTGATTTCTGAATTTTTGGGCACAATGAGGCCCCAAAATGACCGCACTTGGCCAAGTGCGTAAATAGCGAATTGCATGTTACTCACCAAGTCTTGAGCGCCTTGGACAGTGAGTGCAAAGTGGCGCCGTTTGACTCACCTACAGAGTGAAAAGCGGTGCCTTCTCCTTATAGTGCCTGTTGCATTGTAGAAAAATTATTCTTCTACATTGCTATTTCACTTCTTGAGTTGCACTGCAAATCTTCAATTGAAAAGTGTAGTAGCATTGTAAAGGAATAATTCCTCTATATGAATAATTCTTCTTCAATGCTACAACAGAGGAGAGGAACTGAGACCTCCACACTATGTTCAAGAATGTTATGTTACTTTCAATTGTGATTGCAACCATTGTAGTTCTGTGAAGAATTATTTGAATGCACTGCAAAAAGACTCAAGGAGGTTATTTCCAAATATTACGTAACAACATATAAACAAAGATAAGGTCCAAATAAATCTTTGAAGGTAAATTTATAAATGATTTACATTAATACAGGATGCTCAAAATTTATTACAAGAATTAAAATGAGTATATTCTCAAAATATTACTAATTATAGTAAGAATTACTTTTAATTTTAGGGTATTCTTAAATACCCTTTGTTCACAAGTGATACTCAAAAAATACTAAGAGTGTCCTTCCCGAGCCAAAAGAGCAGCTTTAACCCCTAAAATACCAAGGATTTAATAAGGTTTTAAAATGACAAATGAAATTGGTCATATCATGAAAAACATAATTAAGATGAAACCAAATTTTATATCACCAGAATCAATGACTTCATAACATATTTTATTCCAAAATTTGCATGAGTTGGTAAAAAAGAAAAAGAAAAAGAGAAAAGGGAACCCACACACTTGTGCAAAGGGCTTCCTGTTTCACCAAAAATGACCACCAAAAAGTGTTCAATTCCACCAAAAGACCTAAATTTTTGATGAAATTGGACACGTTACGATGAAATTGGGAGCCCTTTGCACTGGTGACATAAGACCTACTCAAAATTGCTAAAAAAAACATGAGACCCAATTTGGGCTGCTTGGTCCTTTAGGGGTTAAAGAGGCTCTTGGAAAACAAATTGTGAACAATCACCGTCTCAAAGGCTCCTTGTTTGGAGAGAGTTGAGAGAAGCAATCTTTTCTATAAAATTCATGTTCACTCTTTTCTAAATAAATGCTGCCATAGTGTGAAAATTGAAACATGAATCCAGAATTCAAAATGAAAATTGGAACATTTTTCAAGATCACAAGCCACACGCTAGAATATTATAGCTTGCAACCTTGTCCACTAAGAGATCTTTGTTTAGCAGCAGTCACAAATTTATAAGGTAAGTGCCCTTATTGCGATCCTTACCCAAAACTAATCCCTACAGTATGTGCCAAACTTCAACAATACGCTAAAAAATTATACATTGTATACAAATTATAGATATGGTGAGCACTGATTAACCTCTAAAGGTTGGACCTATGACCGTGGAATTATGCTTTACCTGTCACACTCAATTTTGTCACTATAAATAATACAAGAATTCAACTTTATATTTTAGTAGATGAAACCACGTGTCTACTACAAATCATGAATTTCATAATTTTTGGTGAAATTTTGAAAATACTGTGATTTTTTGAATTGATTGTAAAGAAAATTCATATCAATTACAAATGTACTTAAAAATTCCAATCTTTTACGAACGGTGTACAAAAATTACAATGAAGAAAACTTTAGTTAATGAAAATCATTTGTGTATCTAATTTTTAATTTTTAATTTTATACCATGGTAATACCCACCAAACTTGTAACTGCAATAAAACAATCACTTTTCAAAGTTCTTCAAAATTCAAAATGGAGTAGAAACTAGACTTCGCAAGCTTCATTTTGTTAGTTAAGCTCAAATGCAATAGAACTCATTTTTATGGCCTAAATATAGTTTAAGCAAAAATGCAGAAAAATCCAAAATACTCTACACGGTGAACCATTTTTACGACTCTTTTTGTAGTTGGGACCCCATATAAAATCTAAAAATATCTTGAATGATCTGAATTTAACTTGAAGAGGTGGCATGACTGACTAAGCAAAATCCTTCACAAAAAGAATTGGATGGAAATTATCCACGTAGCAGTTGGAATTGAATAGTCAGTTTCATTCATAAGCCAAATTTTGGTTTGGGCGGCGTTTAGGGGTTAACCTTGAAAAAACGATTTATCAACGTGCTCATCAAGCATTAGTAGGACCTATAACCATTTAGGATAGTGAACTTAAATCATCCAACAGCAAAGAAAAATCATCCATAAATTGTTTTTTTGGCTTCTATGTTCTTATAAGATAACAAACATCCTTTAGTTTGTAAGAAAAAATGGACCACTTTTTGGAGGCTTCTTTGTAAAATTATCATACATGAGCAATGCAAATGGATTAAAATCGGTTACGTCCGACGTATGGGAGTGATTTTGTACATGTCCGAAATCTCATCCATAGACAAGTGCATGCTAGCCATTCTAATTTTATGGGTGACACGAGGAGAGGATGCCTTGCGGCCATTTCTCATGGAATTGTACAGCATCTTCCAAACCTTGATGGCCTCCTTGACTTGAGCAAACCACCGTGCCCCTGCTTCAAGGTGGCGCTTCAAACCATACATGAAAGTGCGCCAAATATTTGTTGCCATGGGACTCAATCCCCGAGCCTGAAATTTACAAAACCTCGTCAGGGAAAACAACAATGAGCTCAAATGCAAAAGCAAGGAGTCACTACACCGATTATTATTGCCATTTTTGTGAGTCACAAAATTAGTGTGAGATTTCTCACCAATCTTCAATTAGTGTGAGACTTTACACACAATCCTCATTACTAACTGTGAGGATTTTTATTTATTGTAAGTCATACTTTGTTCTAATACCACAATTACTGTGAGAATACTGAATTCATATGACTCACAGTAATGGAAATAATTGGTGTAGTACAGAATGCTGTTAGAAATGATGTGAAAATCAGTCACTTTGTGATATCAATACCATAAAATACCATTTCTTAACGAATATCGTGTTATTTGTGTTATCAATAACACAAAGTGACATTTTAGTGTCATCTCTAACAAGATTTTCTATCAGTGAATAGGATTTGAATGAGAGACATATAGATGAAATAACATTGTTTAAGACTTTAGAACCAATAGAGTTGTTCATATAGGGATGTCATAGTCATAACATTCGTTAGCAGCTTTGACTGTCACCCTTTTCTTGGACTAGTTATCCAAAAGAATTAGCCTTGATCTTGGAATCAAAGCCATTTTTAGCTAAAGCCACGTAAGATATGGTGGTCAAGATGCCAAAATCAAAACCGATTCTTTTGGGTGATCACGCTAGGAAAAGGGTGCCCTCTCTAACATGCTGAGGAATGTTATGGTGTGAGCTTTCTATTTCGAGAATTGAAGCAATTTATTTTGAAAGTGCCACGATTTGTGCTACTATTTTGGAATGAGACTTTGCGGCTAATAAATCACTTGACATCAAATTTGAAACAAAATAGTGAAATCTTGTAGCACAAATCGTGACACTTCTTATTGGAATTGGCACTCACTTGGAATTTCACGTTCAAAATCAGGAGCGGAGAAAAAGAAAACGTCATGAGTTCTATGAGAAGGAACAGATTACAAATGCATTCTCTCTTTTTAATTTTCTTAAAAATATTTAGAATATGTCAAAGTTGACCCACGTTCCAAAACTCTACAAGGGAGCTGGCACTTTGAAAAAAAAATTATAATTTTTTTTTGAGTCCAACATGCTAACAAACGTAGAAGCAGGAATCGCAAGGTCAGACACCCATACTAAATAAATTAACAGTGTCAAAGAAAAGCCTACTCCACCTCTCAAGTAGAGCAACACACACAAACACTTAGCCCCAATTAAGCCGAAAAGGACCAAGGATTCATGGTTTCAAAATGACAAATTCAATTAATTATATTGTATCAAACATAATTCAGACGAGACTAAATTTTATTTCACTGGAATCAACGAAGAACATTGCAGGTGTTGGTAAAACAAACAAACAAATTTGAACAAGCAGCTAGTTGCGTAGTCTCTGCCTTAGATTGACTTTTATGGCTTGTTTATACTGTTCAATCATATAACTCCGTTTTCGTAGTCTCTCCCTTGGTGAGGCAGAGACAACACAAATTAGTCCACATAGGACCTACTCAAAACTGCTCTTAAAAAACACACAAACACACGAGGTCCAATTTGGGTTTCTCGATCCTTCAGAGGAATTGTTCTCAATTCTTTTCTTGCCGGAATCTAGAATTCCACCACACAATTCCATGCAACAAAACACACATAATCTTCCACTTGAACTTCAACCTCTCTCTCTCTCTCTCAAAAAAAAGCAATTGAAATCACAAAATGGAGACTGACCTGATGGGCTGTGTCAATGTTGATGAAAGCTCCACCAAAGCAGCCACAAGATTCACTGTTTTTGAATAGAAACTCTAACCAAAATAATCTCTCTGCAGGCACAGTTACTCACTTCCTTCAATACAAGTGTCGCGACGTAGACATTTTGAAATCTCATACTCCACGAGACTCTCACCAAATTTGTTGCCTTCGACACATGAACTTAAATCTCGGCGACTGCCCTTCAAGGAGACGAAGAGCCACGTCTTCGCTTCGAAGTTCACCGACGGAAGTAACCGCAGTCGCAAACACCATGATTGTCTCAGCCAACTGAATCTAGTCCAAAAGAGTATCTGAATTCATTCCTAAAACCCTCATCAACTGTCAAAGTGGCTGCACTTTGGAACCAAAGCTGCAATTATAGGAATGATGAAGCATTATATTTCTTGTTCTTTGACTTTTACGGCTGCTTTGTAGCATAATGCAGTTTTGTTCGTGTGCTCTTTTGGAGCATAATGAAGGGATGGAGAAGACTTTTTGTTTTTAAAATTTATTTGGGTGTGTTTTTTTCGCTTTGAAGTTGACTAGCTGCCGGTAAGTCTGCTGCAGGATTGTTTATGGAACATGGTTGTGTGACTGATTAGTTTTGTTCTGTACTGCAAGTAGAGTAGCCCACAAGAATGAGTTGCACTTTTTTTTTTGGCCTTTTTTTTCAGTTCTTGTACAGTTGGGTGCCACTGATATATGTCAGTCAATGCGGACAAAGGGCTCTTTGCCTCATCATGCTTTGACCCACCAAAAAGCATAGCATAGCGTAGCTTAACATTCAATGAAAATGATGTAGCATCATGTGCAATATCCTTCTCTAGCTTTCTAGCTTTCAACCGTTATAGAGTTCATGATGAGTGTTTGTTTTTTGAAAGCCTAGCTTTTTTCTTTTTTTAATTTTTTTTTTTAGTTCATGACGATGAGTGGTTGATGAATTCATATGTATAATATATTTTTGAGAGTTCAAGTTTTTATTTTGTTTTATTTAGTTCATGACGATGAGTGTTGTTTATGAATTCATATGTATAATATTTGTCGAGATTGAGTAAGAGAGAGGGTTTAGGTTTTTTTGGTTTCCATCAGTTCATGATGAGTGTTGTTGAATTGATATGTATAATATTTGTTGAGATTGAGTAAGAGAGAGGGTTTGGGTTTTTTATGTTTACATCTAGTTCATGATGAGTAGTGTTTGATGAATTTATATGTATAATATATTTTTGATGAGAGTTTTTTTTGAGGGTTCAAATAGTTTTTTTTATTTTTCTCTAGTTTATGATGATGAGTGTTGTTGATGAATTCATATATGTATAATATTTGTTGAGATTGAGTAAGAGAGAGGTTTTAGGTTTTTTATTTATTTACATCTAGTTCATGATGAGTGTTGTTATGAATTCACATGTATAATATTTTTGGAAATTGAATAAGAGAGTTTGTTTTCAAGAGTCGAATTTTTTTATTTCTATTTATTTAATGATGAGTGTTGTTGATAAATTTTTGTGTGTAATATTTATGGAAAATGAATAAAGGAGCTTGTTTCTGAGAGTCCAATTTTTTTATATTTATATCTAGTTCATGATGAGTGAGTGATGTTGATGAATTCATATGTTTAATATATATAGAGGGATTGAGTAATTGAGAAAGTATATTTTTGAGAATTTAGGTTTTTGTTTGTGTCTACTCCAAACTTCAAGGTATCACTTAATGTAAATGATTAAATATCCCCTCGTGGAAGAAGAGTGTTTAGAAGAAGGTTATGAAATAATACAAATTACATTCTCAAAAATTCACCAAATTTGATAATGTTTTATGTAAATTTAAAGTATATTCTCTATCTAAATTTCTTTGAAGCTATTCAAAATTACTTATCTTTGTAAGCTTTTCAAATTTTATTTCAAATTGAATTAAATGACCCCTTTCCTTCTCCTTACATGGATTTGAAGATTTTTGCATAATGACTCGTCTAACATCCAATTCCCTATTTTTGCACTTGGTCATATAATCATGCACTTAACTTTCGGGCGCACTAAAAATTCAAATCGGTAGAAATTGCATGAATTATTTGGCCAAATTTTTTCTCCCACAGATTTGGTTGCAAAAGGGATAAATTGCAAATTCTTGGAAATTTTCGAGTCATTTTTTTTGAAAAAGCCATTACTTGTGCTTTGAATATTTCAAATTGGATTCTATACGCAGCAAAACTCTCTTTTGAAATTGATCTTGACACATAGTATGTCAAAAAATACAGGAAGTTGGAGTTCTCAAACAACAAGTTAAGTGCACGTCTTACAAAACCATATAAACATATTGTAAGCAATTGGAAGTAGGCCACAAATAGACGAATATGTTTTAAATATGCTTTTTCGTACACAAAAACACTTTACAGGTTTACAATTTATAAGAATAGTACAAACTTTTAAATCAGTACCTTGACAAGTAAATTAAAAAACCACATACTATATAGTATTGTACTCATCTACTCTAGTAAGCATCTAGTTCATTCTCAAACCTCTAGTCACCCATGCCTTCAATCTGCATTGCAACATATTGAAGTATGTGCGACTTTGTTTTATGTGTAATAGTGATTTGCTTCATTCACACGCAATCATATAGCGCCATTGTTGCAGCTGTTGCTTCCTCCCTCCAAATAGCAACTCCACTATGACATTTTTTTACTGTGTTGTCAAAATAAATTGTCCAACCTCTTGGAACAAACTTCAAAGAACAACGAGCCGAGTGATTCACTCCTTTATACAGAGTCCATGGGATTCCACATGAACAACACCATTGTCAACTTCAATGGGGCTTCCAAATGCACTAAGAAAAGGAATAAAAAGAATGCGCGACCATGCACTCCCAACCACCTGCACAAAAAACAAAACAAAAAAAATCATAAAACATCGATCGATCTATCTATCTAACTACTTTTTGCGGGTCGCTAATGATGCATAGCCGCCCCTTTGCTTTCTTCCGCGGCTATGGGAACATGGGAAAACATATTCTCCATGAACGTCAATAACGTAAGAGGGTCCGCGCGCGCGGACCCTTTGCGCCGGAAAACCTGGAATTTTTTTATATATAATTATTAAAAAATTATTTTAAAAAATAAAAAATTGGACATGGGGGAAGAACTGTGGGTATGCCGTATGCGGCAGCACATCCAATCCTCAAGAGAACATACATATGTATATTCTCTTGAGGAGAGGAGAGGACGAACGAAAGAGGGTCCGCGCGCGCAAACCCTCTGCCCTGGAAAACTTAGGAAATTTTTTTAAAATAAAATAATAATAATAATAATAATAATAATAATAATAATAATAATAATAATAATAATAATAATATTTTATTTTATTTTTTGGGGCGTGGAGGAGGGGCTGAGGGTATGCAACAACACACCCAGTCCTCAAGAGAACATACATATGTTCTTCCACACCCTCTCATAGCCGCCGCACTAGTATATAAGGCGACTATTGGAGCATGGGAGAACATATTTATGTTTTCTTGAGGAGAGGAGAGGACGAACGAAAGAGGGTCCGCGCGCACGGACCCTTTGTCCCGGAAAATCCAGAAAATTAATAATTATAATAATAATAATATTAATTTTTTTAATTTTTTAATTTAAAAAAAAAAATTGGGCGTGGGGGAGGGGCTGAGGGTATGCAACATCACACCCTCCATCTTCCATGGGAGCATGGGAGCATGGGAGAGCATGGGAGTATGGGAGTTTATGTTCTCTTGAGGAGAGGACGAAAGATGGTACGCTCGCACGGACCCTTAGCCCCGGAAAACCCGGGATTTTTATTTTATTTTTAAATAACTTTAAAAAAATAAAAATAAAAAATTGGGCGTGGCCGAGGGGCTGAGAGTATGCGGCATTTGAATGTTGTTTTGAAGGTTGGAGGAAGGAGCCTTGTACCCTTATGTACTTTTTGGCACACAAAATAAAAAATAAATAAAAGGAAAATAAGAAGAAAAAAAATCATGTCTTCTACCATACACTCTAGCAGCGGTGTTGTAGTATCTTAATCTATTCATAATCTGTACTAGTTTTTAAATTGTCAATCTTGCAATTTTAAAAATAAATGAAATTCAAATTTTTGTTATGAAAAATTTGAAATATTAGTGTTTTATTGCAATATACTACAAGTTTTAACGAAGAAAGAAATTGATGTTTTTTCGTCAATTTTTTTGATAAGTTTTTTTTTTTGTTTTAGCACAATTAGGTCTCGGAATGATTGCACTTGGCCAAGTGCAAAAGTAGGCAATTGCTTGTTCTCTATGCTTCAAACATCACAATTATTGTGTATTTAGAAATACTATGCTACAAATGTAATGTGGGTTGCAAAATCTTTAAACTAAAAATCTCTTTCACATGCATAGATACTTTATAGTAAGAAGCAATTTCAACGTATTAACCCCTAAACGTCCAACCGTCCAAAAAGTGAGCGATGTATAGAATCAATCACAATTTTCTCATCTGTCATTGACTTTTTGCAGTGTTGATTTTTTACTTTATATTTTATGGGAAGTTAGCTTCATGCATGTGTGATCTGATTACAAGAAGATGGTTTGTGAAATTTTTATGCCTCATTTCATGTTGTAGTGACTCACCCAAAATTTTGAAGATTTCAATGTAAAAGTGCTAATACAACATGAACTGAGGCATAAAAATTGCCTTAGAGTATTACATTTCAACCAATCACAACAAATTTCATGCACAAATTGTCAATATCTTATTTGTAATCAAATTTCTAAAGAACTTTGAATTTTAAGTCTCAAGTTTTATACAAAAATATTGGTGCCACATATTATAGATCTATCCATATGGATAGAAATATAGAATCAAAAATTCATAATGTACAACTTATATTCATATATCAAGTTTGAAGGTTTGAATACTCTAGTTGTACATTACTTTTAAATTTTAGAAGTTGATTTTTTTGACAAAATGTACTTTAATTAGATTTTAAACTTTATTATTGAATTTTTTTCAAAAACAATATATTTTCTACACTGCAAACATCTGCAAAGTAGGCTTCTTTTCTTCAGGTACGAAAGTCTAAGCGAGCACGCAATGAGTATTGTGCATATGTAGGATGGTTGAAAATATTTAACGTTTTTTTCCACACTAATTAGAAAAATGTGAGAGATGGTTATAGAAGATAGATATATAAAAACTCTGAACCTCTTTTGAGGCCAGCTTGAATATAGTGTTTGTTTGTTTTGACAATGAGTCAATGTTCACTGGACAAAGCTTGCCATTGGTGCATGAAGGCTATAGAAATATAAGTGACAATAGAAATTGACAAAGTATAAATTTTCTATGAATTTTTGAAATGAGCTACCCTAATAACCTATGAGAGTCATTAGACTACCTTAAGATTGGCAAAATACAATCATAATGATTATTTTGTTCACTTAAAATGGTCACAATATATTTTTTAAACAACCACAAAGTTAAGGCTTTAATATAACCATATTCTTCAATAATTTTATACCCAGAAGTTAAAAACTTCTAGTGTGGTCAATAACCCATTTTATTACCACAACTTGAAACTTTGATTGTGGTTACCAAGTCACCCAACTTTGGTTCAAATCTCATTTATTCAAGAACAACAATTTTAGATCACATATAAGACTAGAATGGGACCATTTATAAGCATCTATGATGCTCATTTTGTTTACAATTAGTTCTCCTACCTTATACAATTTTGAACATGGAAAATTTTATTGATGCAATACAATCCTCTTGAAATTTTTAATGTTTAATGTAGTCCATGTTTTTTCTTTCAATTTATTGAAATTTCTCGTTCCAAATTATTCTCAAGTTTTTCTACATGGGAGTGGTTTTTTTGTTGTAAGAAAATGGAGTCAATTTTGTAAGGATTCCATCATTTACAGAAATACACCCACATATAGTTGGTGGATTCAAGACTAGGGGATTTTTATTGCCTAAATATAGAAGAAGTCACAATTGCAACTTGCACATTACATAATGCAAAACTTATATATTACAACTATCTTAGATGAGGAGTACGGTTGGCAAATTCATATGAGTATTAATTTTTTCAAAAAGTAAGGTTCATAAAATGCTAAATTTACCCCTTACTTACGGTAGTATAGGCCTACTAAGGTAGAAGCCCCATAACAAAGAATACACCCAAAACCAATGTGTAGACTGATTTATAATGGTTAACTCTTAAACGTTAAATAAGTCCCACGGGCTCGTTTATAAGAGAATAATGGAGAAAAAAATGGATTTTCTCAACCAAATTTGAAATGGATTGGTACTTTAAAAAGCTGATGAAAATGTGAGGCTAAATTTAGCAAATACACTTAAATTAAACAATTGTGGAGCAATCCACAATCAAATGAAGGAGTGGGGGGAAGTAGGGAGCTATGATTGGACATCAACTGCAGAGAGAGACGAAGCATTTTTTTATTTTTTTAAAGAGCAAAAATGTTGGCCAGTACCGCCTACTGGCCAGTGCCGACGGCAGGCTGGCAGTTGTTTTATTTTTATTTTTTTGGCAACAACTCCTGTAGACTTTTGGAGATGCTCTTTGGGTTGCCCTCCAAGGATCCTTTTGATGTTTAACGGTTAACAGCCAAACTCAATGCCACTTGTGTAGAAATTTCTATCAACCAATCAACTTCTTGCACTATTACCTATATTAGTCGATTTCAAGAAGCAACTTGGATCAGTGTGTGGAATCATATGTTCACAAATTTGGGATAGTTTAGCTATCAGTTTTGGGTGATGACTAACTTTTCACTTTGAAAATTTGTAGAAATTTCTTTTTTTAGGATAAAATTATAGAAAAAATTGCATTCTTCATGATTTCTATTTTCTTATGAAGGGAAAAAAAATACTATTTGCCTTCTATTCTTACCGCATATATGCTGGAAAGCTTAAGTTATCAATTATAGGTGTTTCTACCTTAGGGCCGATTTACACCTAGAGGCCGGGCCAATTCCCCTTGAGGCTGATTGCATGAAATTTCAGCCCCTTTTGGGTTGGAGGCCGGCTTCAACTAGCCATTATAATAAGATTATAACGGGGGCCAATTCTCCCATATGTAAAGGCCTTGGGGCCAAGAAGCCAAGCCGATTCAATAAATGTAGCAAATTTCAAACCCTCTCTCTCTCTTCAAAAGAGCCGTTTAGATTTCCACACAACCCAACAGATCTAGTTTGTTGAAGAAAATCATATTTTATATAAAAAAGGTTTTTTTTACTGAAATTTGACATTGGCCCCAGGCCAAGAATTGGCCCTTCATTTTTGGTGCACGTCATACCATGCGTTTTTAAAGTAAAAAAATTCATATCACCAAATCAGCCCAAGCTCTAAGTGTAAAGGGGTTGGGGCAGATTTCAGCCTTTTGACCAATCACAAGTTATTTCAAGCCTCTTACACAACGAATTGACCCAGCCTCTCGGTGTAAAGCGGCCCTTAGATTGGCCCTTGTCGGAGTGATTTTGACACGACCATTTTAATGGCAAAACCATGATTGGGAGTGTACGTGTGTACATGCAACACTATGCATTATATAATAAATTGCAATTGCGATGATATTGATTCACTTAGTATCTTTTCATGTAAAAAAGAACTTTGAGCTCTCTTTGCCTTTTAGATGCATTCCAAACAAGAGAATGTGCCCTAAGGAAGGAAATATAGAAATGTTATGGTTAACATGCTCCATGGTCGCCCAAAAATCGACAAATGAACCCTATATACACATTTTGCAATGGAATAAAACTTTTTCCATTTGTATAAATAAATAAATAAATAAATAACCTATATACACAAGGCCTAAAGGTCATCATTCCAGGAATAAATTTTCAACATAAATCAATAAGAGTTTAAAAAAGCTTTTTGAGGCAATCGAAGCATTCTTTGACGCAACCAATGGGAGTTGAAACATTCTTTGCATCAACTATAGTTTCTTCTACATTTCACTGTCATACAAGTACCACTCAAGATCAAAATTTAGAATCAAATTGATATCTATGTGAGAAAAAGACATCTTTGTGGAGAAAAACATTTTAGTGGGAAAAAAAAACTTCTTTGTCACATGATGGGTAATTTTTTTAGAAGAATGAACAATTGTAGGTCCAAGAATGTTATGTATTAGCTTCTAAGAAAAAGTCTGCTGCAGAAAGAAAGAAGAAAAAAAGGTATATATCATGCAACTTGGTGTTATAAGACAGTACATCGATAACCGCTTTGTGAAGCTTGTCCACGTAGAGCTACTATTTTTATTTTTTTTTGAAGCAAATGAAAGACTTCATTGCAAGAAATAGATTACAGGCCCTCATCGGACAAGGTCCAGGGCAATAAAAGGAAACAAAAGTTACCAGAAAACAAGAGGAATGCTAGGAGGAATGGGTTTCCAAGTGACCGAAAAGCCAGATCTAACACACAACAAATCATTAGTGGTCCATACTGCATCAAAAGCACCCAGGGCACGCTGAGATTTTTCAGGAGTTTTGGCCTTGCTAATTTTACGCTTAGTCCGAATCCAATCTACTCTACCATATTCCAAAAGGGAATCCCAAACATAGTTCCTTATCTTGGTATCTGTCCAGAATACCCTTTCGAAAACTGCATCATTTCGGAGGATCCAGCAGCCCCCATATCACTACTCCCCTAAGTAAGGCCCAAATCTTAAGGGTACCCATTCTTCGTAGTCTGACTCTCCTACCAAACAGACATTGCTCCAATGTAAAAGTTGCAGCAGGGCTCAGGTTTTGAGTCCCTTTGATCAGCCAGTGCATGATGGTAAACGCGAAGGTCCATAGTTTCTTAGAAAACTGACATTGGTAGAATCTGTGAATGTAAGTCAAGAGCTACTACTTTTGATGCAGAGTGTCAATTCATTACATCATCCACACTTTCTGACAATTCTTTACAGAAAAAGAAAAAATGGTTCACCTAGTAATGCTCATCATTGTAGACAGCTTGACGGACTCAGAAAGCTTCTACAGTACATCCAGACCTAAAAGGGTTTTAGGTACACACAAAGATCTAAGTAAGTCTTAGTTCTCACGAACACTTATGATTGTAAGTTGCATCGCTGATCCCAACTGGTGGCTTCTGAGATAGGAAGAAAACCATGCAAAACCCTTACCAGGCTCAGTAGTTCGTCTCTCCTGCTCCTTTAGTGCAAAAATTGCGTCAACTGGTTTGTTCAGAGCTCCAACATGATAATGCTGATGAATACGCCACTTAAACTCCGTTTAAACTCCCATTGAGAAGTAATGATAGATGAGAGACAGCATAATTGAGACCATTGGGGTGGTAAATTTCAAAAACATTCCACCGAGGTCTACTGATTACCTTAAGTTGCCCTGTACCCTCTTCAATTTCGAGAGAAGCTCTTCTTTCTGAGCAGCGGTCTCGGCTAGGCGCACACTGATCATGAAGTACCGATCCTGTAAGTCCACGAGTTCAGCCTCCTGTTCCTTGTTTTGATTCCTCAACTTCTGAAGCTCTTTCAGGACTTCTCCTGCATCCCCAAGGTTCAACAGAGCAGCAGATTGCGCAGATTTTTGCCGACTGAAAGCCTCGTGAAGCTGCTTTTTGTACATACTGCTCACTTCCACGGCTTCCGCAAGCTTGGATTCCAGGACAGCAACTTTGGACTCTAGCTGCTCGACAGGGTTGGTCACGGTCTCCGCTGTAGCAGGTCTCTTTTCAAGTATCTGCGTCTGGATGATTTCTTGATGGTTGATTTGATACTGCAGCTCCCGTTCGCGAAGTTGAAGGACAGAGTTTTGACGTTGGAGGCGCGTCAATTCCATTTGCAGTTGAATGCTAGAATCATTTCCTCCCTGCAGGAGCTGCTCGTTTGCAAGCTCCAAGCATTCGATCTGGTTCAACAATTCACTTTCTCTCTCTTTGTGATTGAAGCTCAACGTTTCAATCACCGCAGACTTTCTCCTGGACTCTTCTTCCATCAACTTCACTTTCTCCTGCAAGTCTTGAATTTCCTTGGCTGCTCGAACTTCAAATCTTGGAGATATAGGGGCCCCCATGCCCGTGGAGACTCGAGACATTTGACGCGTTAGCCTGATCACCGATCCAGTTCTTCCCGGTGTCGGAGGAGTCACGGGTTCTGCTTCCTGTATCTCGGAAGCTGAGTCAACAGGAAAACGTCAGTCTCAAAATAAAGACCTCAAACCCGATTATAGGGACACTGCAGAAATAACTGTCGTGTTTGCACTTGGAACGACGGATTAATATTTTAAAACCCGTTTTGTCACTCATGATAATTGTTTTCTTGCTTCCCGCAAATTACACAAAGGCAGTCTAAGAGAGATGTATACCTAGAGTGTACATCATAATGAGAATTTTAATTTTAGATAATCTCAAAGAATCTAAACTGTAAATAATTACTGAAGACAGAGACTCTACAAGGCTTAGTTCGTATTAAACTATTAATCAATTATAGCATTGGCCATAAGCTGCGGCAGAGGAAGCTAAAAGGAACAGAAATCTCGCAATCGTCTCCGAAGTCGTAACATAATGCGCGGAACGAGGGGTTGATCAAGGACCAGAAGAAGCCTGAAGAAATAAAAGAGCAAGCCAGAAGCATAGTTTCTTGCTCGCTCATGATGAACATTCATGCACGTTCTGCTATTCAAACACGATGCACAAGAACCACGCAGAATTAAATAGTTGTTAAAACACTTGCCTCTAGCATATTTTGAAGTCGGCAGCGATCCAATAGCGCTTGCTGCCAGAACGGCGAGCTTCTCTTCGCGTTCGGTCCTCTCGTTTGCTTTAGCCACTTCTGTTTTAATTTTCAATTCGGGACCTGGATATTCTGTGATTACTGGTTGCGAAATAGTTCCTGGAGCTTCTGTGGTAACCAGAGCATTCTCCGTCTCAGCCATTATTAATTGAGCCTGACCTTCTTGCTTGCTGCTTCCAGTCTCAACTGCATCATTACCACTAGTGCTTGGTTGCGACACAGACCTATCTGCTAAACCCGGTGTACTGTTTTTGTTGTTACTTTCCACCATTTTCGAGTCATTCATATCAGGTTGCGACTCGGTTGCTGAGACCGCTTTATTGAATGAATCCTTTTGCTCGCCGTCTTCATCAAGGCTTATCTCCTCCATCTCCTGGATCTCATGAGCAATGCTCGCTTTCGCAGTAGGTGTCTGAACAACCAAGATTGAAGTTTCTAGAGTGTCGCCTTTCTTGATATCAGAGTCTTCTTCACCGGTATCTTCTTTGATTCCTACAGTTGGTGTCAGGACCTCCTGTGTCGCAACACCAGTGACTTCACTTGCCGTTAGCTTCCCTTCAGCATCAGCATCTTCATCTACTTGAGTAATTCCAGACGTGGACAATCCAGGATCGATAGTATCAACCCCGTTAACATTGTGGACAGCAGCGGATTCATTTGAAACTCCTCCAGAGTTTTCCTTTAAACTGGCGCTCAAAACCGAATCTGGACTATCAATGGTGTTGAAAAAATCTGGATTCTCTTTCATCGGCATGTCCAACAGAGCAACATCCAAGGCTTCAACTTTGTCCGGTTTACGTATTTGAGCGACGGGGCTATCATCCACCTGAGCGACACTTTCGGCACCCATTGTGAAAATAACTGCACCTCCAGCCAGCTGATCACACTTGAACTGAAAATCTTAGACTCCAGATTTTATGCATTTCCACAGCGCCTCCCGTTATAGATTCGAAATTGTCTGCGCGCAGAGGATCAGGCTGTCAAAACTAATTCAAGCATGTCACATCTATCACAGTGTTGTATTATTGAGATGAACATTTTTTCACAATTTTCTTGAACAAGCATACATGCAATCCTATAATCATGAATTTACATTTATGAGTGCGAGGCTGAGGACAGGCTCATTCTAATCAATGTCCCGACAATCAGTTGATCTAGATAACTAGAAAACAAACTCATTTCGACTCCACTGTGTAATGTCGCGTGAATAAAATTCAAATGAGATAGATGGAAATTACATATATATAAAAGATAAATATAATATAAAATTTAAATTCCAGTCGAGTTCGATTTCAAAACTCTTGAGCAAAGAACTTACTGAAAGAATGTCGCGGTCTTTGGAAAGTTTTCCAAAACCTTCCATGGTCATGAAAGCCGAAACCGATGGCAAATATGAAAATAGAAGATCTCTTGGTACAATTCCCAAATTTACAAACTGTTCATTGCGTAACTTCAGAGACAAACCGGGAATCTGAGATAGTGCTTATAATTAAACGCAGATGTAAATCTATCGACACCGGAGGCTCCACTCCAATCGCTCAATCGAATCCAGAGGTTACTAACTCGATCAATGCTATTATACTGGCATGCTCAACGTGATTAAGGGAGGAACAATTGATTCAACAGATTGAAATCCTCCTCTAGAGCAAAGAACTAGAATAATGTCGCGATCCATGGATAAAACTCCGAAAACTTCCACGCCGAAAACGACAGCAAATATGTCAATAGGAGATCTCCTAATCTGATTTCCGAATTAGCAAACTGATCATTGCGTAACCAAGACTCCAGAGACAGACCGGGAATCAGACATAGCACGACTAGTTAACCTATTTCCAAGAAAATCTCTCATTTAAATCTAGAGCTTATTGACTCCATCAATGCCAATCTAAAAGACGAAGTCCTGGCTCTGCTCAACACGAAATAAGAAGGAACACTTACTCGACAGATTGAAATCCTCCTCTTGAGCAAAGAACTAGAGCAATGTCGCAATCTACGGAAAAAACTCCACAAGATTCCATGATCATAGAAGCCGAAACCGACAGCGAATATATCAAAAGAAGGCCTCATTCTCCTAATTCTCAAACCGTTCATTACGTAACAGAGAATAACCGGGAATTAGATAAACTCAGACATAGGTCTATCGGCACGACTAACCTGTTTCCAAGAAACTCGTTCATTCGAATCCAGAGGTTACTGACGCATCAATTCGCCTTAATATGATATCCGAACTCGTCACAATCCCCGATCCATAGCTCTGAAAGTGTTCCCCGCACGCATTCTCGTGGAACAAGCTGCTTCTAGTTCAGCGCATCTCCTTCAATCTCAGATCCAGAAAATCCTCCTGAAGTCACCTACTCCAACCACCGAACAGAGGTTTCAAATCTGTTTCAAATGGCTTCCAGCCAAGCGAAATCTCAGTGATGAGCTTCTGAAACAGAGGTCGCAAGTGCTGAGGAAGCGCACTCAATCAAAGAAAAGAAGATTGAAATTAATTAAAGAAAAGAAGATTGAAAAACGAGGATTAGAAACAAAAGGCGGGAGCTCGTGGAAGCGGCGCAAGACCGGGAGGAAGGTCGTTGGAGCGGCGCGCAGCCTGGCCGGCGAATTCACGGACCGATGAATGGCGGGAGAGTGAAAAATCCGAAGATCCTGGCGATCCTTTATTCTTCGCACTTGAACATGTTCGATTTGTGACTGATTGAAAAAAACAAGAAAAAAGAAAAAAAGAAATGGCGATCCAAGGGCGCCGGACGGACCTCCCGCATCGACCTGTTCCACAGGCATGGGCTAAAGTTGGGCAAACTGGAGTGCATTGCGGAAATTACCAACAGTAGATTAAGTGAGAGCGGTTGCCGATTCGTCCTGCTTCTTCGCTGAGGCACATTCACGTGCTCCATCCCGCAGGCACCCGAGGATGACGAGCAACCCTGTGCATTCGTGGAAAGTCTCTTAGACGACGACGGACGACGACGGACGACGGACGATGAAAGCAGTCTCGTCGTCGCTGCTATGCATCGCCGAAAGCAGCCCCTGTAGTAGGGGTACTCACAGTTCAAAAGCTTGTTCCTGGTGGCATGGTTGAAATCACCATATACTGTGGTCCACAATATTTACGAGAGGTTTTACTAATAATTATTTTTTCAAGAGATTGTGGTAAAATTCATCGAAGTTGGATAGAAATTTGTTAAATGGATGAGAATTTGTTGAATGGATGAATGTACCAACACCATTCACCCACTCATAGTATATGGTGATTTTGGTATAGCACTTCCTATTTACAATAATCTCCATTCACGCTAGCCCTTCGGACAAGAGTTTCTCTCTCTCTCCAAAAGATGAGCTACTCAAAGGCCCCTCTTTGTAGTGGTTACAAAGAATGGAGAAAAGGCCTCCTCACTCTATGTGCCTGGTTGCCCAACTAAGCCTAAGTTACAAAAGCAACCATACATGCAGGCTTAGTCAGGTAGCCAAGCATGATGATAGAAACTCCGGTCCTCTTTCGAAGTGTCCGTTTGTAATGTCAATGACCCAGTGTTCACTGGACAAAGGGTTGGCAGCCGAGCACACAAAATGAAGATGCCATTTCTCCATTTTATGTGACCAGTACATGGAGGCCCAGATTCTATTTTCCAATGACCCATAATCCAAAACTTCGAAAAAAAAAAGAAGGGAAATGAGTCCCTCTGTGGGCCTTCCATTTTCAAGCCTCAAGGTGAGGTGGCACGAGAAGAGAGGCTCTTATTCCACATGCAATTGAATTTTGATCAAAAAATAAAATTTTAAAGACTTATTTTCATTTAAAATTCACACTTTTAATTTTTACCTTTCATTCAAACAAGTATAATTACAAATTTTGTTACTAACTTATGGTTTACTAAAATTTCAATGGAAAGAATGCAAATCCTCTCTAGAATCACATGCATAAAACTCGTGACTTTTGAGGTCATATTAACTAAAATATCAATGTTTGAAGTTTTTAGTTCAAAATTGCTCGATTTATATATAAGTTTTGTATTTTTTTAATATCTCATCCAAAAATTGTCCAAAAAAGTCATTTTCACACTTTAAATGATTATATATATATATATATATAATTCAATTCTTTGCAAAGCTGATTGAACGTAACTTTATTGCCTAGTAATGTATATCTCAAATGAATATAAAGACACAGCTTCAGGGTGAAGGGGGATCTTTTAGTGCATGTGCTCTCTTGTATGGTTAGAAAGGAAGAACTCCTATCTCACACCCTTTTGGAGCTTTTATCAAAGGTTATTTTATTGTGTTATCACATGTACATGATCTAGTCATCAATTCATTTGACTCTCGTGATGTTTGATTGAAAATTTTGGTTGCGGATTGTAGAAAGTATGCCAAGGTGGCCATTGTATAGTAGTATCTCAAATTTGATAAGATAGGAGGGTTTATCTATTTTGAACATGACATTACAAACAATTTCGGGCCTCCAAAGGTTGCAAGTTCGCCAACACCTCGTGCAAACGAATGAATGAAAAAACAAAAATTTCGGGGAAAAAACAAAACAAAATAATATTTATTTTATTTATTTTTATTAAATACATTATTAAATTTTTATTTTAAAAAAAATTTATTAAAATTTTTAAAAATCGAATCTGACACAGCCAAATTTTGGCCACGTCAGATAAGAATTTTTTTTAATCTTTTTGGTATATATGTATATACAGTGACGGACAAAACTGAGTATTGATTTGAAACTTTTCCATTCAAACAACCATACTATGAGCATCAATGGACAAAGTTCAAAAGTGAATATGCAAAAGTTGTAGTGTGCGACATATAACACATTACTACGGAAGTTTGAAGAAAAACTCAATTGTGATTTGAAAGAAAATGAATTTCAAAGTTAGCCATGTCTAAAACTCGGTTTTGTGCGATATAATTCGGAACTACTTTAAATTTTGTCAATTTTTTCTTAGAGCTTCAAAAAACTTTTTGTGCCTTGGCATGTTGGTATACATCATTTTAGATTGTTGTACACGAAAATTGAAGGAAGTTGATATTTATAGAATTTAAAATATTCACAATTTGACAAACATGCAAATGATGTTGGTTCTCACGATATTTAAATTTTTTTTTGGAATTGAGAGCATGGGACTGCATTGGCCATTGTATAGAGAGCATAGGTTGCAACATGAACCATTGTTACATCTTAATGCCCTTGCATTTGAAATAGTTGTTGAATAGGCCAATGCATTCAATTTATATATTAGAGCTATATGATGCAGTTTTTTGGTCTAACTTTTTTGTACAAAGTCTAGCGTTCATGACGCACATACTCAATCAACGAATTGAACAACTTGTTTTTTTTGTGTTCAATATCATCAAAAAATTGTCAATTTTATGAAAGTCAGTGTAATTTCTGGTAGTTTTGAACTTTTTGATGATATTGAAAATGATATGTTATTTTTTTTGGTTTGTAGGATTGAGTATGTGCGTCATGAACGCTAGACTTTGTACAAAAAAGTTAGACCAAAAAACTGCATCATATAGCTCTAATATATAAATTGAATGCATTGGCCTATTCAACAACTATTTCAAATGCAAGGGCATTAAGATGTAACAATGGTGCATTTCATGTTGCAACCTATGCTCTCTATACAATGGCCAATGCAGTCCCATGCTCTCAATTCCAAAAAAAAATTTAAATATCGTGAGAACCAACATCATTTGCATGTTTGTCAAATTGTGAATATTTTAAATTCTATAAATATCAACTTCCTTCAATTTTCGTGTACAACAATCTAAAATGATGTATACCAACATGCCAAGGCACAAAAAGTTTTTTTGAAGCTCTAAGAAAAAATTGACAAAATTTAAAGTAGTTCCGAATTATATCGCACAAAACCGAGTTTTAGACATGGCTAACTTTGAAATTCATTTTCTTTCAAATCACAATTGAGTTTTTCTTCAAACTTCCATAGTAATGTGTTATATGACGCACACTACAACTTTTGCATATTCACTTTTGAACTTTGCCCATTGATGCTCATAGTATGGTTGTTTGAATGGAAAAGTTTCAAATCAATACTCAGTTTTGTCCGTCACTGTATGTATGTATATATATATATATATGTATAAATATGTATGTATGTATAAATATATATATATATATATAATTATTTTAGTCCTTTTTATTGCATAGCAATTTTGGTTAAACTCGCATCCCTTTGGAGGCCTGAAGTTGCTTGTAACGATTATGTTAACAAAGGTTATGTTGTTTCTATATGAAAAATGCATTGCAATAATGTTAGTAACATTTTTAATTTATGCAACAAATGTCATGATACACATATGTGCAAAATAAAAATTTGTGTCATTTTTGAGGATATGTACTGTATCTTATACGTTTTTAAGCATACCGGTATGTGTGAAAATTGAACAATTTCAATGTGTTTTTCTAATTTAACCCCTAAACGTCCTCACCCTTCTCCACTGCCATCATTGGACAAATTTTGGTGTTTAGTTCATTCCATTATCATACTCAAATTGGATCTAATTTGTTGTGATGAACCGTAAGATCTTCAAGATTTCTACCTCAGTTGTGCAATGAAACAGTCGGCACCCGAAATGGAAAGATGAGCACTGAGATCTTAGGCTTTGACCTCTCAATTTCTTGAGTTGACTTTGGCGGGCAGTTGCTCTTCTTTCTAGTGATTGTTGATTTTTGGATGGATAATGACAAGGTGATATTTCGGAAAAATCAGTGTTTGCAAGTACAAGTAGTACAAGGTTTGGTAAAATTTAGTGGAATAGACAAAACCCTTGCAAAAATTATCTGGAGAGTTTGCAATGTGACACACTTTTGGCTGAGAACTTGGTAAGAGCAGCCCGAAAACACTGGGCAGCTGAAATGAATCGGACAGAGATTCGGCTCACAGATGAAGAATGAAGAATAAGAATATTGTTCAGCGGTCTGACACGTCAAGCCCAAAACACAAATTCGTGAATTCTTTTGCCCAACGGGCTGGCTTTGACAAAGAAGTTCGTTGACCATCACAAGAGAGTAGGACTCCTGTCAGTAGCCGCTCACCCTGGACACTGAGGATCTATGAAGGCGATTTCCAACCTCCGTTGCTGTCACCGATTGTTTGAATGGGCTCTTCCAAACTGGTGCTGATGACGCGAGCCGTTGAGGCGAAGATCTAATACCAACACTGTACATTCGAGCTGCTCTCGTAGAAGGTGGCTCTGATTGCTCATTCGGAAAAAATTATTGTACAGAAAAGTGCAGCAACCATCTAGGTTGAAACGAGCCACATTTTCACTCTATTGTGAGCAACAACCAAAACTTGCATCAAAACTCATTACTCGTCGTCAGATCAGACAGAGATCAACCAAATAGAGTGGTACCGAGAAAAAGCATTCATGAAACTGAGAGTCTCTTCGTCATACTGTTCTGTGTCTAAGCACTAGTCCAAAAGAACATGAATCGTTCTAGATCCCAGTCTGAATCCACTCGAGCTACGCACTCCACGGGAGAAACGGACCACGTATCGAGAGCTGCAAACCATCATCATATTCAGGAGCTAACGAAATCTAGCAGCCCATTGAATCGCAGCATTTCGAAATCCCTGCACTGTCAACTATCTCCGAAAAGAAGCCGCTCCGTGCTATCCACCAGGCCACACAAGAAGAATGCTGGCTTGCAACGGACGCCCAAACACACGTTGTCGACGCAACCACGTTCTAATACTCCCGACCGCGGCGTCGGAAGCACCTACACCAAAAACCTCGCGGGCAAACTACTTCCGGAACAACCTCCCTCTCGGCGCATACTCGCCCGCCGCGCCTTCGGCAGAGTCCCAGTCGTGACTGCAGTTCCCTCCGAAATCCTAGTCGTGACTGCAGTGGATCTCCAACCTGTTTGAGGTTGGTGGGGATCACAGGCTCTCTAAGTTGCCTTCCTGCCGAGCCGTTGCTGGTTTGTAGGTAGTTGGTGGCCTTCTGGTTTTATTTTAGGAGGACAGAATTTAGTAAAAGTTGCTAGGTTGGTGTATTGCACGTAGCTGATAAAATTGGCAAGGTCTACCTAACATGCAAGGTCTACCTAACTACACTAAATAGGTAGATTAGTGTTAGATACACCTTTTTACATAAACATGTTGTAAGTTTTTATTGTTGACCAATTTCAGTACCCTCTATATTGGTCAAGATGGGGATCTTTCAATAGTATTGGAATATTAATCAATGTCTTTGGTAATTTTTTTTGTCGAGAGTAAAAATCTATAATTTTTTCAAATCTTATAATTATCTAACACTAATCTACCTATTTAGTGTAGCAAGGTCTACCTAACATGCAAGGTCGACAACAATTAGTTATAAAATGTGAAGGCCAGATTTTTACGCAAGAGTCATGTGAGTTGGTCCAATATTTTCTTTTGTAATCTTATGACATTTTGCACTCAAGTTTTCTTTTGCATGAACAAAAGAAACAAACTTGTAGGAATTTGTCCATTCCAAATAAATCTATTTCCTATGGTGGAAACAAAATCTTATATACTATCAACAAAATCTGAGAGAATATCCTCTCAATCTTGGAGAATATTCTCCAAGTTCCACGCATACCGAAAATCTAGGAATGGATTGAGGAAAACCAAGAAATGGCTACTTGTACAATACAAAAAAATGGGCAAAGAACCAGATGAAAGTGCCAAAGTGGAGATGAAATAGCCAGAATCTTTCTTGCTTGGTGAAAAAAATTTCCAAATAGCCAAAATCTATTTCCTATTTTGGAAAAAGAATGAAATACCCAAAATCTTTTATGTAAGGTGGAAAAAAGAATGAAATAGCCAAAATCCATTTTGTATGGTGAAAGAAAGAATGAGATAGTCAAAATCTATTTTGTGTAGTGGGAAAAAGAATCAAATAGCCAAAACCTTTTGTACGGTGAAAGAAAGAATGAAATAGCAATAATCATTTTTGTATGGTGAAAAAGAATCAAATAGCCAACACCTTTTCTATGGTGAAAGAAAGAATGAAATAGCCAAAAACTTTTGTATGGTGAAAGACAAAATGAAATAAAAAAAATCTTTTTTGTGTGGTGAAAAAGAATCAAATAGTCAAAACCTTTTCTATGGCACTGAAAGAAAGAATGAAATAGCCAAAACCTATTTTGTATAGTGAAAAAGAATCAAATAGCCACAACATTTTGTATGGTGAAAGAAATAACGAAATAGCCAAAATCTATTTTGTATGGTGAAAGAAAGAATGAAATAGCCAAAATCTATTTGGTATGATGAAACAAAGAACGAAATAGCCAAAATCTATTTTTCGTGAAAAAATAAGTGCTTAGAGTGTCTACCTATAAGAAATAATCCAAAAATAATTCACTATTCTCAAAGGTGATTCAACACATGGGAGTAAAAATAATGCAATTCAAAAGGTTTAGAGTCACTTGACCTCATTCTACTTCCGCAAAGGAAAGTGTGACTTATAGAAGCACTCTCCTAAGTGTAAAGAAACATCTCCACATTGTGGACAAATGAGAGTGGTCCGTGTATTTCCATGGCAATATTTACAAATACGCCTCACGTCCGTCTTCACCAATGAGTGCACACATGGACGCCGGTTGAACATAGAAGTGACCCCTCGTCTTTGCCCCCAATTTGCCATTAATGCCTCGGATAGCTTCAATGTGAATTCCATGTGCGAAAGGGCCTTCTTTCCTTCTTGTCTACTACATGATTTGTGTATAATCCAAGCATTCACACGTGCGGTATCAATGAGGAAAAAAAAAAGCCTGTGCCACCATTTGTGTGAACGTACCTGACAAGAGTACTCACCACGCAACTGATCACTAACATCCACGCCACGCATCCATTGCGTGTATGCTTTATGCATTGGGGAAGTAGGGACATGTATCTTTTGACCACGTGAAGTTCGAGGCACTGTCTCTGGATTAGCCAAGTCAGTAGAAAGTGGATTTGCATGAGTAGACAATAAAAGAACAGGTTTTTTGTCTACCCACACAACGCAAGAAATTTTTCCGCTGGAATGCATGCGCCACCCCAAGGACCCTTGTGGCTTCTTGTTCCACAAGTTTTTATCAGACATGGATTTTGGCAAACCAATATGATCAGATCGGACAGTACCGGTGCCATAAGTACCTTGTGAAGCCATATCTATCAACAATTTTACACTAGTAAAAAAATTGTCAATAAAAATCATATGTGCTTTGCCATGCAATGACTTCGTGAGGTTCATTACAACCTGGTACCCTGTCTTGGCCTCTCCTGGCTCGGCCGACTGCACTATGTTCCTCACCGATGCCCCAGTGTAGACTTCAAAATCGTACACGTACTTTTTGGATGCGTCTGCCACGCACCAAACTTTGATTCCCCATTTGCAAGGCTTTTTGGGCAAATATTGCCTAATTGGGCAATATTTGTCCTTATACCTCACCATCATCTCGTCAATGGTGACGTACTGTCCCAAATTCCAATTTTCCATACATCGATTTTGAAAGTCTGTCAACAACCACCGGAGTTTGACCAATTTATCATAACTTGGATGCGTGCGAGTCGTTGGTAACCCTCTATCATCAACCACATGTAAGCATGCGGTGATTCTTTCAAACCGTTGGCGCGACATACATCCCGATATCACTTTACAGTGTAAAAATGGAACTGAAGATTGCCAATATGCCCGATGATTGGGCAAAAGCTTGATCCCCATCAATATTGAAATGCCAATCCATGCTTGCAACTCATCCACATCAAGTTTCCACCATGCGGGTCCACCCCGAGGATTCCCACGGTCATTGACCGTTGCGGCATAGCGATTTGTCTCACTACAAATCTTGGCCATCGTTCGAGGTGTGAAAAACCTTTCAAAGATGAGAATGGGAGATGGAAAATCCCGAAAGGAATGAGTGTGTCCCGGCAATGCACCTTTGAATGTGAAATCCTCATCTGTGTAATTACTCATGTCTTGCTTCCAACTCTGCTCACAAAATTCACCTTCATTTACCCGTCGTCGCTTTCCACGCTTATTACCACCTTGCCCGGTTCTGGACCGATTGACAGCTGCACAAGTGGAGGCGGGAGGCATCTCCAATTGACCATCACCTGTAGAAGATCCGGTAATGAAAAAATGTAACAAGCATTACTACAACAATAACTTTTTACACAAGGCAATTTTTTTACCGAGATTGAAGATTTTGGTAATACTAATGTAGAGACCATCCATAAACAAAATTGGTAAAAATATTCATCCTAAAAAAACCAAAAAAATATTATTATAAAACAATTAGTGCATCTTGAATTAAATAGAATAAGACGTATGACAATGACCCCAACAATGAATTCCAAATGGGATAGTGAACCAATGCCAATCACCCAAAATTTATGACATTCCTAATTAGAACTTACATCTTACATTATCCTAAGTTTATAATCACACCATTTGCAAGCCTTTGGAATGCAGATAGGTAAGTAAATAATGGATTCAATCATCCATATACATATACATATACATACACATACACATATTGTGTACATATACATACATATACACATACACATACACATACACATACACATACACATACACATACACACATATATAAATATATATGTGGGGTCTACATAGAATCATCATAGTATCCAAATAAAGGTGATTCCAACATTCATTTATTTGAGAGGATTTTGGCTATTCATCCAATAGTGTGCCTATTGTTTCTACTGTAAAAGTAGCTTTGTTCCAAACAATTCTCTAAACTTAAGTGAATAAAGACTTATACAATTGCACCACAATCTATACCGTATCCATTTGTAATTATTAGCAGCCATTCATGATTCCTAATTCCATTCCACTGCCCATTCCGAATTCCATTCCATATTGCAGGCCATTCGTAATTTTCACTCATCCATAAAACCTCTAAAATATTTTCTAAAATTGGCTAGATATTGTCTCAAAGATTCTGTAAATAGTACATAAAATTTTGTAGATAGTATGTAAGATTATTTTTTTTTCACAAGAGAAAATAGATTTCGGCTATTTCATTCTATCTTTCACCATAGTAATTAGATTTTGACTACTTCATTCTTTCTTTCACCATAGTAAATAGAGTTTGTCTATTTCATTCTTTTTTTCACCATGATTTTGGCTACTTCATTCTTTCTTTCACCATAGTAAATAGATTTTGGCTATTTCATTCTTTCTTTCACCAAAGTAAATTGAGTTTGGCTATTTCATTCTTTCTTTCACCATACACAATAGATTTTGGCTACTTCATTCTTTCTTTCACCATAGTAAATAGATTTTGGCTATTTCATTCTTTCTTTCACCATAGTAAATTGAGTTTGGCTATTTCATTCTTTCTTTCACCATACCAAATTGAGTTTGGCTATTTCATTCTTTCTTTCACCATAGTAAATTGAGTTTGGCTATTTCATTCTTTCTTTCACCATAGTAAATTGAGTTTGGCTATTTCATTCTTTCTTTCACCATACACAATAGATTTTGACTACTTCATTCTTTCTTTCACCATAGTAAATAGATTTTGG
The DNA here is from genome assembly GCA_022496805.1 of Pohlia nutans. Lineage (NCBI taxonomy): Eukaryota > Viridiplantae > Streptophyta > Bryopsida > Bryales > Mniaceae > Pohlia > Pohlia nutans. The sequence continues at coordinate 26,323,419 of CM040101.1, read as the reverse complement.
CTATTTCATTCTTTCTTTCACCAAAGTAAATTGAGTTTGGCTATTTCATTCTTTCTTTCACCATACACAATAGATTTTGGCTATTTCATTCTTTCTTTCACCATACACAATAGATTTTGGCTACTTCATTCTTTCTTTCACCATAGTAAATAGATTTTGGCTATTTCATTCTTTCTTTCACCATAGTAAATTGAGTTTGGCTATTTCATTCTTTCTTTCACCATACCAAATTGAGTTTGGCTATTTCATTCTTTCTTTCACCATAGTAAATTGAGTTTGGGAATTTCATTCTTTCTTTCACCATACACATTAGACTTTGTCTATTTCATCCTCTTGCTATTTCACCCTCTTGTTTGCCCATTTTTTCTATTGTATAAATAACCACTCCCAAAAAGATCTCTAAACGCAAGTCAAGACTATGGTTACAATTTACACATTTGGACTAGAATACATAATGTATTCATTCCTAAATTTTCCGCAACTCATTTATAATTCCTAATTGCTCTTTGCAACCCAGTAGTAAGTTTTTCTCATCCATGAAGCGTCAAAAATATTCTCAAAGTTTCGCTAGATATTGTCTCTAATTTTGTAGGTAGTATATAAGATTCATTTTTACTATAGGAACTGGAATTTTGGGAACAAATAAATTGTTTCACCATAGAAATTAGATTTTTTCAACTTACATGATTCAATTTTTAACCATAAAGAACAGATTTTTGGAACACAATTGAACAAATTCCGACAAATTTGTTATTTTTTTTATGCAATTGAAAGCACTAATCCAAAATGTCAAAAGATTACAAAAGAAAGTATTGTTTAGACCATACACTTCCATAAAAAGTACAAACTGTCCAAATTATTCACTTCCATATTTGTGATTGACCTACCAACTTCCAAAGAAATTCCTGAAATCAAACCAATAGGCCTTATCAACTACCGTGAAGCCAGGAAAGTGTTTGGCTGTCAAGTCAAGATAGCAGGAAAGTTTGCTAATTTTTCTCATGAATGAAAGCATGTCCAAGTGGACAGATGCTCGATCGGCTGTCAAATCTATTTTCACTTCATTCCAATTTCATGATCTGTATGATTCGGCGTTTTCTTGAAGTTAGCCAACCCCATTTATATGATTTTCCTGCAACCACGAATTACTAGTAAGCTGATCTGTAAGCTGATCTGTAAGCTCGAATTACCTGTAAGCTGATCTGTAAGGTATAAGATGATCTGTAAGGTGCTGAAAAAGCTCGAATTACCTGTAAGTTGATCTGTAAGCCGATCGAAAAGCTCAAATTAACTGTAAATTGATGTGGAAGCTGATCAGAAAGCTCGAATTAAACTTACATGAGTTGTCTACTTGTCTTCCGCCGCCTCGCCCTCGAATTCCGCCACCTCGCCTTCCACGCAATTTGCGCCCTCTGATCACACGGCCTCGCCCTCTACACAGTTGAGCAGCCTGCGTGCTAGACTGGCCTATGTCGTGGCTGTGAAGTCGTGGCACCTCCACATTTCTGTCGGCCTCATCGTTGTCGTCCTCATTGCTATCAGTATCGCTGTCGTCAGATTCCTCCACGCCTTCATGTTCCAATAGTCTCTCCAACTCATCGTCGTCGTCGCTCGAACTGCTGCCATCAAATGAACTTTGGGTGCCCTCCTGAGTGAACTCATCATCACTGTCGGTCCCTATTTCAGGATTTGCTTCGCTTTGCAGTGTTATCCTCGACTGATTGACTGCCAGTAGAGGGAGGCCCTCCTGTGTCCTCGTCGCCGTCATCGCGCCTTGTCCGCTTGGTTGATCCATTGCATACAGGTCCTCCACTGATTGACGTGTTTTGGGCATCTGGCCACCAAGTAGTGCGGAGCCAGGAATTGATGGCGGAGCTGAAACCTTCCGGGTCTCCTTCCGCCCTCCGCTTCTTCCAACCGAGATGGAGTGCAGCGTGATGGTGCCACAAGAATCTAAAGTCTGCTGCAGTATTTTGCTTCTTCAGACCCGAGCGAAGTGGAAGGTACAGTAAGAGGTCAATGTTGAGAAGCTTGCACAAATGGCGTGCTTGTTCAAAAGTGTAACCACGATCCGTACACCAAGAGTGAATCAATCGTCGTCCTTCCTCTAAATGAGTACGATCTACGTCAAGTTGCTGCTCCATTCTCTCTACAATGCGTCATCCGCCACTATGCTCGTCCAAACCGTTGCAGGCTACTAAATTTCTGACACGGGCCCTCATGTTTGTCCCCACGTTGATTTGCAACTGATTTGAGTGCATTGATCGTAGTCAGCGTTGGTTCTTCAGTTGTATGTACACAATGTACATTATTTAGTTTGTGGATTCAGGTATCCTATGATAGATCTCCGTCAACGTTGCTGCAATGAATTCCGACTTTGTCAATATTCCGTTTCCAATGTTTGAATGCGATGCAGACTCAATTCCGCAGTCAGTAGTTTGTTTCCATTTCGCTGTCACTACTCATGACAAGTTCCATTTCGCAGTCAATATTCCGTTTTCAATGTTTGAATGGGCTCTTCCTTGTTGATGTTTGACACGTGGAATTAATCTGAAGCAATCTCAAGAAGAATGCAATTGCTCACGGGTCTGCCCACTGCCCACGGGCTGCCCATTCCAACGTCAAAAGGTAGAGAGTTGACCAATTGGGCTGATGAAAGAAACTTCCGGGCTAACTGAAACCAAGTTCTGTGAAACTTTTCAGTGGACGAGAAATCCATTATTTTTCATCCCAATTCTGACTTTACTGTGCTTTCATCTCCCCGGGATGGCTAAGTTTCTTGAAAATTTTGCATTCAAATGGAAACTGTCGAGCTCAAATTAATGTGCAAAAATTGATAATAGAACAATTACTTGATTTTTTTTCACCACTCCACACCTAATAAGCTAAAAATAACTTTAAAATAATTTCACGCTACAAAAAGGGCACCATGGATGAGAAAAATGGGTTGAAATCTGTACATCGTCCAGAATATGGACGGTTGGACGTTTAGGGGTTAAACATTGTTATGATCATAAGATGCTACATATTGTAGTAATCTCAAACTTCTATTAGAAGGCAAAAGAATGTAATTATTTTATACATGGTTTACATGGATAAAAGGATTTGTGCATTTTCTACATCAAAAATGCATTGGAATGATGTAAATTAAAGTTGTAATACATTTGGTAATCATTAAGTGCTAATTTTTTTTCTTCCAAAATCTAGATCAAAGTGATCTTTCTCAATACAACCGCGTATCCGAAAAGATATCTTCAATCTAAATTTGAAAAAAATAATTTAAAGATTCCTACATGTATTATGTGCATAATTTACATTGTTCCAATGCATTTTTAATGTAGAAACCAATATTTTTTGTGAATTTCCAAGTTCAAGATGTATGTACTTGTTGTGAGTTACATTTACATTTGTGAGACCTATTCACGCTTTTGGAAAAAAAAAATTATGGAGAAACTACCTTATATATTAATAGTAGCAGAATAATTGTACGAGAGTTTGGGTTGTCGCATTTAGGGCTTCACTAGATGAAAGAAAGTGAGATGAAGGTGTCAATTGGTCCTCACAACCAATATGCTACCACATGAGAGAAAAACAAGGATGTATTCAACGATCATTCACACAAACTTTTTAAGCTTAAGAATCGCATACGATACATTAGAAAATTGTAAAAAACTTCTAGACACTACTCATTAGAAATCTTTGGAAGAATAAAAAACTAGATTCCACTACTATACTAAATTGGTTATTTAGTATGGTTGAATATTTGACAAATATGGAATTAGTATGTTCAACTTAGCAATGCCACCACTACACATCATGAGTGCTATAATGGCACAAGCTAAAAAAATTATGGCAAATTTTTGCCAAAATCTAACTTGCTTTGAATTCATGTAATTGAGAGTATGAGAATCCTTACAATAATGTACATTTGAGATGTATGTATTGAAATTAATTAGTCTGAAGATTGGTGTAAAATCTTACACTAATTTTGTCATCCACAGTAATGGCAATAATTGGTGTAGTGAATGCCACTTGTCCTATCAACATAATTTTTTTTTTAGAGTTAACCAAAAAGTCAATTCAAAGAGAAAAGTTTTGGCAAACTTGTGTTGAATTCCTTTTGAACTCATATTGAAATATAAATAAACCAAAAACTAGTCTATGACGAGTTGGGAAACAATCTAAAACAAGGCGTTGTCATTTGTTCTCGATACCTCGCTATGGCTCCCACACCTTCCACCAAAGTTCCAAGCGCATGGCCTACAAAGGGACAATTTATAACACGACACTATTCAACCCAAGTATAGTTCAATAAAGAGGTTAGAAGTAGAGCAAAAAGGGAGATTGGATGCACTTCTTTTTGGTTAACTCTATTATTCGTTGAATGCCACCATCACAAGTAATATTAAATAATATGCCTTTTAGAGCATTCTAAATAACCATTTTGGTGTACGGGTTGTGTCGTAAGGCCCTTTGAAGTGTCGGAATTAGATACCTCTAGACATACAGTGGCGACCAGAAGTCTTCGCACAGTGGCCCATCACTTCAACAGGTGTTGACTATAGCTTAGTAAGTGGGTTTACAGGAGATTTTTTGGGTTAGCATTAATTGATACACCACATGGCACCTAATTAACATTGACTCCCCAAAACTTTGCCAGTTGTAGAAATTATTCATGCAAAAATCGTGAAGGGGTGTGTACAACTTAATATGCACATCAGTTGTACACACCACTATCTTCTCATTAAAATTGCACTTGTGAGGCTTTTTGTTTTGGATTTTTTTTGTATGATTTGGAGAGGCCTTTGGTGATTCACTATGGCTCCTAGAAGGTCTGAGAATCAACGTAGGGCAGTTCTTGAGATGTATGAGCGAGGCAACTCATATGGCCAGATTTCTGCAGTTTTGGGCATTCCTCGAAGCACTTCTTCTGACATAGTGCGAAGGTTCCGTGAGAGAGAGAGTCTAACAGATAAAACTTCACCTGGTAGACCTAGAATTCTAGATGAACGCGGTGACCGTGGCATTGTGAGGAGATTGAATGATCCAAATACTAGCACATCGGCAGCTATAGGAAGAGTGTTACGATCTGAGGGCTTCCAATTGAGTGATAATACGGTGAAAAGGAGTCTTCGGAGGCAAGGGTTGAGAGCATGCGTGAAGACCAAGAAGCCACTTTTGACAAAGAAACATCGAGCACGTCGTTTGCAGTGGGCAAAGAAGTGCAAGCATGCAGATTGGGAGTTTTGGGCTCATGTCATTTTTTCTGATGAGTCTAAATTCAATCTTTTTGGCTCAGATGGACGTCAGTATTGTTGGAGAAAGAGTGGAGATCGTCTTTTAGATCAGCATGTGCAATCTACAGTCAAACATGGAGGAGGAAACATAATGGTTTGGGGTTGTATGACTTGGGAAGGAGTTGGCAAGCTTCACCTGATTGAAGGGAAGATGGATAAATATGTATATCGCAACATTTTAGAGACGGAACTTATGGGTACTATACAGATGCAAGGTTTAGAAGAGGATGAGGTTATTTTCCAGCATGATAATGACCCAAAGCATACTGCACATTATGTTGTAGAGTGGTTGCGTGCTCAAAAATTTGAGCTTATTGGACACCCTCCACAATCACCTGATCTCAATCCAATAGAACATCTTTGGAATGAAGTAGATCGTCGTCTGAGAAGGTCTAAAAGGAAACCAACTAGTAAAAGTGACTTATAGGAGAAGATCCAAGAAATTTGGTACGGTATAGAGCCTGATGTTGTTAGGAAGTTAATACGCTCTATGCCTCAAAGAGCTCTTGATATCTACCATGCAAGAAGTGGCCACACACGGTGGTAGTGTTTGTGAGTGCTTATGAGTTGAATCATTGAGTTGTAAAGGTGTTTAGTAATTTTTAGTCTTATTTTCTATAGTTGATATGCAATAAAAATCAATTTGACCATAAAGAATTGTACAGGCTTGTTACACATTTGAATTATTGTGTGTTTTTCTAATTCATATTTTCATTGAAAACTTTGTGTTTTATGCCTGTTGCAACTATACGTGCTTGTGGTTGTGTTCTTGTTATTTTATGAGAGTTCATGTAGATTTGGCAAGTATTTAAAAAAAAAACTCCTCTTGTACAACTATTTGTGGTTGCCACTGTACATGCCACATCAGCAAGTCCAACTGGACCATGTTGTTGACGAACGTGACGAGGTGGAACTCCACCGACACTCCACCTACAATGTGACCCCGCACCGACCATTGCTTGATCAATCTATTTGCAAAAGACTCAGTGTCTGTAATGATCGGGAATGAATGCCCCAGTTCTTTAATTGTATTTAATTGCATTACCTTTGCAGTCGAGAGATTTCAGAGAGAGAATGGAGTCTAGGCGTTGAAATTGATGCATATGAATTTTGTTTGAGAGAGCGAGAGGGCATTGAATTTTCAAATCGTCGCATGACAGTGCAGTTTCGCTTCTGAAGAGTGTCTCGCCAACGGATTTTTATGCAACATTCTTTTTATGTAAGGTTTTGATTCGAAATAACACCTTTGCGAGGTTGTGTTTGAGTTTCTGTGAATCCTGATGTGCTTATTGCGGCTTTGAAGTGCTGTTTCTTCGAGATTATGTGTTTTTTAGGGTTTCTTTTATCAGTCAGTTTTCAGAATGCAGGGAGATGGTAACGCATTGTTGTATAGGCCCTTCTGGAATTCGAATTTTCGGAGTTCATCAAGCAATCTGGTTTGAGATGATAGCTACTTTGTTTGAGGAACTGAAATGCCAGTACTACTTTTCTTGCGGAGAATATACGATTGTCCAATTTCTTACTCATATGCTATTTAACATCGCAGATCAAGGCTCACATGAAGCATTGTGATGAGGACCTGAAGGACTTGATGCAAGGTAAGTAACACTTTCTTCTGGTTTTGTTTAAAACAATTTTTTGGAGAGATTTACAGTAGAACGGGAGACACGAATTGGCAACATAGCGTCCGCATATCTCATAGAAATCTTTCTTTGAAGTGAAAATGCTATCGGGTTTAGGTTTATCATCACTGTTTGAGTTCAGCAACCTGTTAGGGTTAATTAGGACTGATGACGAGTTCTAGGTCAAGAACGTTTACATATTGGCATTCTCACTAGACAAAACACCAAAGGACGGGGGAGTGGACTGAAGTGATCCTTTCCCAGCGCCTTGGATATTGAGAACACTGTACAAAGAAGACGATGAATATCCCATATCTAATTGAGAGAAGCCTGGTCTAGAGTAAAGTTCTAGCATGAGGTTTGCATCTTGGTAAAGGAGACAAGGACATCTGCATGTTCTCAGAAGCTTGCAGCAATTGGGATACCAGGCGCATGGATGGTCGATCTTCAGGATTAGGGTTGCAGCACAGGAGTCCCAAATGCAGGAGATTTGCTACCATCTTCTTGTCTTCCATGGCAGCATCTGGAGCGGAATCATCATGTACATTCTCGGTGATCAAGATTCTTGGTACCTCTTGCAATTCAAATCCGCTATAGGAGCCCGAATATGCATTTGAAGGTGGAAATGTCCGGAGTTTTGGATCAGCCATTTGCAGAATATCACCCATTTCGTGTGCCCGCCATGCCTTGTCCACCAATACACCATCTCCTTGCTCGATGGCCCTCATGTCAAGAGGCTGTGCTCCGCACATCACTTCAAGCATCAAGACGCCGAAGCTGAACACATCTGATTACTTGGTCGCTTTACCTGTGTGGCATCTCGGGGGCCATGTATCCTAATGTCCCTGCCATCATGGTGGAATTTTCAATCTTCTGGTGGTCAATGAGCTAGGCGAGCCCGAAATCTCCCAAGTTTGCATTGAAGCCGTCATCCAGGAGGACATTGCTGGACTTGCTGTTAATGTTGACGCCGACATGGTTGTCATTGGAGTCGTTTACCCAGTTGTTCCGATATGTGTCGGCCTCTACAGCGAAGAACCGATTGGAAGCTAAGTCATTGTTATCCACATCTAGGAGGCATAACATGAAGTCCTGTTGATAGAGTTGTTTCTGGTGAATGTGAAAGCTAGTCCATCTCCATGGAGCCAGCCAGTGCCCTGATCATCATAGTCAAGACCCGTTATGGAGAATGTGAAGGCGGTGTGGAAAGAAGTCACTGCACCAGACGTGTGGTCTTTCATCCTCACAGGGTTTTTGTACAACTGCCGACTGACATCGAGTATCCCACTGGATTCATCAGGAAGGACGAGTTGTCTGCGTAATATTGGGCATCGTCCACCGTCACGAAATTTTCCTCTGCCGAGTTAAAGGAGAGGTAGCTGAATTAGGTGTTTTGAGCTTCGGTAAGTCTACCATAGACTATCATATGGACTGTCAGAACTTCCAGACCAATTGTTTTGAGATACTCATGTAACCCCATCGTCGTCGAATCTGAAGAAGATGATCCGTCTAAAGATTGCTGAGGACCAGGAGATTACACAAACAAATTCTATAGACGAAGTGCAAAACATTCATAGACGTTAATAGTACAATACTAGACCTGCAGCGGCAAGACTTCCAGTTCGTTAGAAACCTGAACATGCCATGACATACCTGACATGCATATTAATTTCCTGGTGATCTGATGACTTAGTGCTTCCAGGGCGCGGGCGGGCGGGCAAGCGGTAGCTTTTTTGTTTGTCATCTCTTTACAATTAATTTTCAGATTCCTCTGCATCAACTGATAAGTTACTAACAACGTACAGTAAGGTAGAAGCATCAGAAACTGTTAGAAACTGTTAGGTACCAATTGTGGTCACCTGTAAAAGCACCTGTTTCAACTTCAGGAGTTCCCAATCTAGTTATCACAAGCATTAATTATGAATACTAAGTTAGCAATCTGATTAGACTAGAAATGAAAGACAATTACTGGTACACCTACTAACATCAATAGTGGTTTATGCATATTAAGTTTGAAAATTTATAACAAAATTATACATTGTAAAAAAATTCATTAAAATTGAGCTTGATTATTAAACCCAAAGGTTTATGCGCTGCAATTTTTTATCATTGAAAATCAGCGCTCCATGTAGATTGAAATGCTTAACCCTTAAAGGACCACAACTATGTTTCTCTCCAAACACTCCGAAATATCCCTTCTCATAAAAAGACAAATAGTTTTTGATCTAAAATCTTTTTGACTGATCCAACCGTAGGATATTTCTACCAACTTGAATTTATTACAACCTAAAAAATTTCAACCTTTCAGGGTTCTTCAATGGTAAGATTATAAGCTTCAAAGTTGGTTGCACTTTTTTTTCGGCTTGTTGCCCAAGTTTGAAACTTTCTGAAAATGCCCAAAATGCAAAGTTTAGCCTTAGATTTGCTAAAATGAATTTGGCAGTTGTGTATATGGGGGCGTTAGCTCATTGTGTACAAAAATTCAGATGCATAGCTCATTGTATGAAAATTTTCAGGAGTTGCCCGCAATTAGTTTTTTCACCTTTGCATGATTGTATCTTTTGATCTATACATCATCTACGTACGCAAATTACCATCCCATCTTCGTTACAAAGAATAATCACCACAAAAAATCTCAATAATTGAGGATCAATACTCATTCCATACTAAGCTGACCGAACTTGGAAAATCAGCCTTGGTCCTTTAGGGGTTAAACTGACGACAACTGTACCCCTTACCTTACCTGGTATTGCTTTCTACCTGACTAGCTGTGTGTCCCACTGCGTTGCTTGCAGGAGGAAATCAGTCTGACACAAAGAGCTCTGCATGATCTGTCCTAGATCCGTCGATCGACTGAACACGTAATATGGCTCTTTTGGATCTGACGACAACGTGCAAGGAAGCTGCTTGATGACAATCTGTTGGAATCATAGGGAACTCATTGAACAATGACATTGTAGTTTACCATGTCATGGTGAATTGCACAATGGCTGCACATCACTTATGATTGCGCAGCTACAAGACACACCTCATAACATTCAGTAGCCTTCATGTCCACTGCCTTTCCTTCATGCACTTTGCTGATTTGCTCATCACCTTGAGCCTCCACCTGCCCACTTAGCTATTGATGAAGTACTTTTGGGTGTGGAATATTCCACACCAGCTACTGTAGAGCCAAGACAAAGACAATGCATGCTACTGAATGTTATGCTATCTTTCTCTCGGGGGGTGCACTCTACATTCACTACTAGAAAAAGCACCCCATAGCATCACCTAGGACGTTGCTATGAAAATTGGGAAGACACTTTGAGGAAGGCTTGCAAACGTTGCATTAGCTACACCAAAAACGTTGTTCTTATTAAACAACATTTTGGAACATGCTTTTGCCACGTTTTGGTGCAAGCTTTTGCCACGTTCTAGTGCAAGCTTTGGCAACGCTCTAGTGCAAGCTTTTGCAACGTTTTGGTGCAAGCATTTGCAACGTTTGTGACATGAGCGGGAACGGGTTATACATGTGTTCCCAGTATGATCTTGTGGAAAATTACTGTGGGAACTTAGTGTGGGAATTTATTGTGCAAATTTACTGTGGTAATTTACTGTGGTTAATTTACTGCGGTAATTTACTGCGGTAATTTACTGTGATAATAAAAGTTACTGGGATCATTTGTTGTGGTAAAAAGAAATTATTGTGGTAATTTCTTGTTGTAACATCACTGATTCCTGTAATGAGCTACTGTGGAAGAAAATAATTCTGTGGTAATAAAAACTTACAGTGAAATGCATAGGTGGCTAGGTATTTGCACGCGTAGATATTTGCGTAGTTGGTATTAAAAACAAAGAATCGAATACACAACTTTTGAAATTAAGGTCACCCAAATGAGGGTAAGCCAAACTGGATCCAATTACATTAAGAATGGATATCGAGAAACCCCTTTCTTATGAAATAAATGAGTTGAGAAAACTAGAAATAGCTGCCATAAAAGGCATAGATTTCAACAAGGAATAAAAATTGTCGCAAGGTTGGTTATGATGCCCTAACATATTCCATCCGCATCTAAGTACACAAAAACCTGATTCCAAAATTCCAAAACAAACACCAAACCCTAAATTTAGAACACATGTTCATGGCTGATAAAAAAAGCCCCACTACATACCATCAGAATCATCAGATGAACTGTCTGAGCTGCTTGAATTCTCTGAGCTGCTTGAATTCTCTGAGTTGCCAGTTGGAATAGCATCAGATTCCTTTGGCGGTTCGGATGTAGACGGAGTTTTCTGCTTCAAAGCACTCCAGCCATTATGTTTGCCAAACTCCAACTCAACCTCCGTTGGTTATCTGTCAAATTCACCAACCTGCACAAAGTTTTTATAAAATTAAATCAAAACTTACATTATCATTCACAAAAAAGCTTCCTCAACTGAAGTACATTTAAATGTTACAAAATTGATACATTAACACCTTCCTCAGATTTTGAGTGATGGGAAGCATTTAACCCCTAAAGGACTATAGATTCATCCAGGTTTCAAATGACAAATCCAATCATTCACACTGTGAAATACACAATAAAGATGGGACCAAATTTCATATCCCTGGAATCATTGAAGAACTTTATGTGTCGAAAAAATAATAATAATAATAATAATAATCAACAGAAGGAATTCCATATATGACTTATTCAAAAATGTTAGAAAACAGGAGACCCAATTTGGGATTCTTGATCCTTTAGGGTTTATAGAAGAAACTCAAGGTCGTATAGAAATAAGAAAAAACAAAAAAACAAAAAGGTAAGAAATAAGCCAACCAAAAAAAATCAGTTTCTCAAACATATCCAAACAAGAATTTGCAAATTCCGCATGTGAATGAGCAATCATGCATGAATTTGCAAAGTCCGCATGTGAATGAGCATGTGAATGACGAATCATGTGAATGAGCAGGTGAATTTTCAAATTCAGCATATGAATGAGCATGTGAATGAGCAATTATGTGAATGAGCTCATATTTTTTAGTTCCTAAATTTTATGAGCTGATTTTTTCAAAATCGCTTTTGAATTAAGATTTTAGAATTTTTTGGTGAATCACTTCAACATGGAATGAGGTATAGAAATTTCACAAGTCATCCTCTTTCCATCAAGTTCATACATGCATGTAACTACCTTGCCATAAAATTTTGTAGTGTTTTTTTGGATTGCAAAGATTGGCTTGAATTAAAATCGTAAAACACTTTTAAGCCAACTATGAAATTGGTATTAACATAAGGAATAGAAATACTTCAGCTAAAACTACAAGCAGAGATTTTTTTTTAAATTTTTTACTCTAGTTATTCAGCTTATATAGAATTACATTTGCTCTAAAATAAGTGCTTTTCTTGAAGAACAAAAATGTCAGTTGTTTTAAGAATCATATTCACAGAAATGTTGCAAGAAAATTAAACACCAGCCATAGATAGAAAAATAACTTACAAATCGATCGTGCAATCCTTTTAATCCTTTTGGTCTACAATGATGCGTATATCCTCGCTTTGACAGTCTAAGGTCGGCCGCTGCTCTGCATAAAGGAGATTTCTTTTGCTTGTTCACATCTTTTGTTGACTCATAGATGAGTTGCCAAGATTGCAAAGAGCATCCACTGGGGCATGGGACTGATTTATGATTCCGACAAGTCTCAAATTTTCTCTTCAACCTTGTGCGCCTCTCTCTCAAATTAGCTCCAACTGCTGTTAGCATTTTTTTGGCCTCCCGTAGCCCTTTCGTAGCATCAACGTGAACCTGACTTTCAATTAGGGACATTGCCTATTCCAATTCAAGTGCCATGGAAACTCCCTGGCTGCTTGGCCAAAGGCAAAATCTCGCATGTGGTCCCAAAATTGGCCAATTGGTGCAGCAAGAGAATTCACCTCAAATGGAGGCACATTTGCTACAAGGTCCCAGCTACTGAGCACCTGATCGTCATCATTGGCACACAACTTGGAAGAAGATTTAATCGTATCACCTGATGTTGGGTGTTTCCGGTGAATTCTTCGTGGCATTGACATCGACGGAACTCCTTCTCCTGACATTTGTTGAATTTATGGTCGTGGAGTCACCAAGGCTGGACTTGGTGGTGGTCTGTTTTCTAGTTCCATGATTCAACAAAAATACAATTATCACTCATTAACAACACTGCTACGTACGTATATTAATTCAAGCAAAAACAAGCAAATCGATACAAATATTTGCATGCAAGATTTAATCCCCAAGCACCTAAATTAACAATCAATACTGGACTTCGAAATCACATAGTAAATAACAGCTATTACCTAAACAGATCTATTATAGTTACCGTACCAGGAAGGCAGGGTCGGCACTTTTGTGTCGAATAATTAATAAAAGTTCAAAAAGTGGAGGTCGGTACTTTCAAAAACAATTATTAAAAATTCAGCTATTAATAACTAACATTGAATTTTACTAGCGGCTAAACGTTTTCTTTTGTTTTTGTCTACGATTTTTGTTGACTTCATTTTTGTTGATTTCGACAAAATACTTGATAAATTTATTTATTTTTTCGGCATTTTTTTGGGGAATTATTTTCTGCCGACCCTGCCTTCTTGGTACGGTATCATAGAAGTGATTCCTTTGAACTATTACATGTATCATTATGGAAGTATGGAAATGACCACTTCTAACCAAATAGGCACGTCGGGGTTACAATAGTACATTTAATCACTCTTCAAATAAAAATTTTAAAAACTGCAATGAAAGGGCTCCCCTCTGTTTGTGTCAAAAATATTCAATTCAAAATTCAAAAAAATAAAAATAAAATACTCCTAAGTGTAAACATTGTGTTCTTCAATTCCGACATTAACCATGCCTCTCATAAAGCATACAACGTCTGACATCGACTATCTAAGTAGACTGTAATAAAATATTCTATGTATTCTAAGAATATGCTTGTCTAACAGACGAGGAGGTCTACTGGACGTCAGTCTAGTCTTTGATGTCAAAGTGAGGCCACTCTCTAAATTAGGTGATTCTACATTCTTAGGGGCAGTTTACACTATGTACCAAGAGCCATGACCAAGAAAATTAAATCATTTTTATGGTCATGGCTCTTGGTCAAGAGCCGTGACCATGAAAAATCAAAAATGCAATTTTAAATGACTTGGTCACTCTTTGTAGTGTAAAGTGGATTTAGACCGGGACAAGTTTAAGCTCATCATTCTCTCTTTTATCCTCCCCTTTTTCCTCCTTTCTCTTTAAATAATTGAACACTAGCCAATCAATGATTTTTGAGCCCCATGGTCTCCTAGATTATAGTTGAGTCAAGGCATTTGCTTCGACTCAACTATAATCAAGGAGACCATGAAAACATTATCCATTTGGGAAATTTTAGCATTTTTGGGGACCTCAAAGTTAGTGGTCATTCTCCTTTTTTCAAGGTAGTGTAAAGCCAAATGGGACCAAGAGCTCTTTTTGGGCTAATCACAGATTTTAGAATTCCATGGTCATGGCTCTTGGTCCATAGTGTAAACCGCCCCTTAGTATTTGGTGCTCAAAGAATGTCTTTGCACCTGTTTCAATTGCATGCAAGGTCTTTCACTCATGCTTACTATTTGTCACTCCCCTTGCGTCAACGAAGTTGTCCTTTGACCATTCACAATACACCAACGCAATCTTCAATTCTTTGTGGTTTCACTGACAATTTATACACATACATGCCAGAGTCATATCTCACCCTTCGTGGAAAAACTAAACTAGAAAATAGAATTTGGGGTGGCTTTCCTAGATCGCTCAGAAATCAAGTTATATTGTTTTACTGCATTTGATAATATAGGGTCCAGAATGACTGTTTTAAGCTAGTTTAGTTTTTCCACGGAGGATGAGATATACGTTTTGAAGTTGAATTTGGTATTCCTGAAACTGGCTTAGGCTTTAGCTGTTTAAACCCTAATCTGAAGAAACTGCAATTAAAAATGAAATAAATCAGAACCCAACAAAATTTGAAGTGAATTTTCTAGTATGATCCCACCGTAAGACTTAGCAACAGTAGCAAGTACTACAAGACATCGCAGGCAAAGATTTAAAAAATCATGAATTCTTTGTATATCTCAAAAATTTTGTTGATAATGAGTATTTTGTTAAAATTCATGTATAGGAAAAACATTTGATATTGTACTCACATAGTTCACCATTTTAGCAAATTCAACCAAATTTATCACCATTTTAATCGACAAAAAATTGCTATAGAATGAAGGCCAAAGCCTGATTAGCTCCCACCCTTTGATAAAAGAAAGTGACTTATTTTTATTTTTATTTTATTAATTTTTGCCAAAGACATACACGTGCATGGAAAGGTAGGAATTTTTTTTATAATACTAAAAAAAAATCAGTCGAAAAAACATTAAAAAAGTCTAGAAGCCCCCCCTAATTTGCTCCCAACCTTTTAACCTCTACAGGACGTGGAAGCCCAAATTGGGCCTCATGTTTTTTTTTCGGTTTTGGAATAGTTCTGTGAACTTTGTGTTGTTCAAATCTGTTTGTTTTTTGACCAACATGTACACACCTTCTTCACTAATTATAGTGATACAGAACTCAGTCTCATCTTCATTATATTTTACACTCTATGATCAATTGAATTTGTCATTTTAAAAACCATGAATCATTGGTCCTTCACGGGTTAAACAGGGAAGGGAAAATAACATTAAAAAACTGTAAAAAAAATTCCCCATAGAAAACACCTGCATGGGAGGAAGGGAAAAAATAAAAATAAAAATCTTAGTTCACACATCAACTCTAAGCTCTGCAAGCCACTCCCGGAATGCTCCCAGCCTTTGAAAAAAAGAAGGAAAATTTTGTTGTATTTTGTAAATTTTATTTCACTTTTACACAAAGAAAAACATGTGCACGGAAGGCTGTGGAATAAATTTGAAAAAATAAAATAAAATCACTCGCCAAAACATCAAAAGACATTGTAAGCCACCTCTAGTTTGTTCCCAGGCTTTGCAAAGTGGAAAAAACTCATGAATTCTTTGTAGATCTAGAGTATGTTGTTGACATTCTTGTAGATCTCAGGAAAAACATTTGATAATGTACTCACAAATTTCAGCATTTTAACAAATTCAACTAAAATTTATCACCATTTTAAGGTAGGTGGCCCAGAAACCGCACAAATTTCAGATTTGGCAGGTTCATTGGGGAGTTATTAAGGGAATCAATCTTGGAAGATGTGCAAAGTATTTAGGAAATTGGACCAATTGGAATAATTAATTTTGGATTAATATTGAATTAGTTATGAATTTTGGAAGGGGAACTCATAGGTGTACCCAAAACCACTCATCCTAAAATGTACACCATGATTACATAGAAATTTGAGGTTGGAAGCTATGATGTACCTCCTGCTTGGATAGGTCTAGTGAGCGGTTTAAGGTACTGGGTGGAAATTGGCACACCTACCTTAACCCCTAAACGTACCAGGGTGTCCCTGGAATTGACAATTTGAGAAAAAAACATCATAAACTACTATTTAGAAGAATATTTTGGAATTGATATACAAATGAAAGTTCTAGATTTTGAATTTTAGATTCCATCAATCCATCTGTACGGTTTGATTCACTAATACTATCACCAATATTTAATTATAAAATTTGAAAGTTAAAATTGAAAATTCCTTCTAAATTCGATTACAAACAAAATTTTAATATTTTTTGAGTAAAATTTGTTGGAATGAATTTGAAATGAGATACTCTTAAATGTGGTGATTCTTTAAAAAAATTGTGTTTCTTAAATCTATGACCTCTTTTTTGCAAGGCCACTTTTGAACTACAGTCAATGCAATTTTGGCTTGGTCAACGACTTGAGATACTTCTACATTTGTAATTTTAGAAAAATATGAAATCAAGTATGACTAAATCCAACCGTTGGACAGGAGAACAACTTGGTGAAGAATCTCCAAAAAATTGGATGACTGTCATTCAAGCATTGATGAGAACGTGAGAAGGATTTGAATCTGTTAGTCCTCTACTTTCTGGACGCTCTGACGTTTAGGGGTTAAGAAGTCAGTGCAGCAACTCTATGTTGCTACTACAACCAAGAATCTAAAACCTTGTTATAAACATTGATTAAACTACTAGAGAATCTATAGTAATATTCCCTTTGTTTCTTAACCCTTTAGTGCTCGGTTGACCAGTTTTTGGTCGATTTTGGGACTTTTTGTTTGCTACTGTTCACAAAACGTTTGATTTCAAAAAACCCAGGGAACAATGCAATTAGAGTATCTTCATACGCTTCAAACAAAACCAATTTCAAGAGAGTGCGTGCAGAAACTCATCAGCTATGCTTATCCAAACTTAAATGTCCCGAGCCTTCACAAGTGAAATGTCATAAAGAAATACATATTTAATGTAAGGGATGACTACTTATATGTGTGAAAGAACTACCTGGAAGGTTTAGATTGGATTTTGGAGCATTTACTAAAATTTATGCCCAATTGTGGCAGATCATATGTAGCACCAGTGTTGAAATCTTTCTACAACATATCAATCTTTGAAGATTATTTACAAGCATGTGCAGTGTTGGATCACTTTCATTTTTTGTTTGGTTTAAGTATCTGCCCTGTAGAACCAATTGATAGGATTCGATCTAGAATTTCATCTTTAGAGCGGCCACAAAATTTCACTTTGTCAAAATTGTATTCAAAACTTGCGCTCGCCCCCCAAATCAACCACGGTCACTAAAGGGTTAATAAGAGTCTACATTTTTTTTTGCGAGTTCCAATTTGACATTTCTTTTGCCAAAAAAAGGCATTTTCATACTCAAAAAATGGACTATCTTTAATAGCAGTATGTAGTATTTCTGTCACTCTCATTGTCCCCCCTATTTGAAGTATAAAATATAGGAAAAAAACTAGGGAAAAAAACATGCCCAAAAAGGTGGACTCTTACTATGAAACGGAGGGAGTACATAATTTTTGTAATTGGAGATACAATGTTCTTGTTTGTTTTAGGCATGACTTTTCAAATGAATCATGTACTCCGGGGAGGGTGGATTGACCCCCGTGAGAATATACCTTACCGTTCAGTGACGGAGTTAATATCCTTTTAGTGCTTAAAGCAGAGAATTTCCTGCATGATAAGTTAGATTTCACAAAACCTCGGCACAAAACCAATGCTTGATAGACAAGGCAAAGAATCCATGCATGCCCGTAACACGACTGCAAGAAGCCAACCCAAAAGATGTTGAACACTGCTACATGAAGTGAAAACTGGGAAATGGCGGGAGGTGGATATACTATCCCCCAACCACGATTGAAAATTAGGAAATGACGAGAGGTGGAATACACCACTCCCAAGCCACGATTGGAAATTGGGAAATGGCGAGAGGTAGAATACACTACCCCCAAGCCACGATTAGAAACTAGGAAATGGCGGGAGGTGGATACACCACCTTCCCAGCCATGATTGAAAACTAGGAAATGGCGGGAGGTGGAATACACCACTCCCAACCACGATTGAAAACTAAGAAATATACCACCCCCAAGCCATGATTGAAAACTAGGAAATGGCGGGAGGTGGAATACACCACTCCCAGCCACGATTGAAAACTAAGAAATACACCACCCCCAAGCCATGAGAACAAAAACGTGTGTATGGAAATACGTTGTTAAACCAAAGATAGCTTACTCGCAAGTGCGACACTTCTTGCTCTAATCTTTGTAGCTCCTCTTCTGTGTGTGTTTCAAACCTGCAAGTAAACACGAGCAAACATATCGTTTGGCTCCTTAACATCTTCAAAACTTGCACCTTCAGAGTGAAATATGAGGCAAAAGATCATTAGGCCAATTGTAATCTCTCGATACCTTGAACCAAGCTCCTTTGAGAGTTTAGGAGTCTTGAGAAAATTATTGAACATATTGTCAAGATGTCCTATTTGGGTCACTCACATTGAGCACAACCCTCTCATGAAAGAAAACTTGACACTGGCCTGGTCAACTTAGTGTTATGAAATGTTCAGAATTCCATAATCAAACTTAGTGTTATTGAGCACTTGAAAACTTCGCATTTTGGTTTCAACGCTATAAAAGAATGACACATTATTGTGATTTCAAGCTTCCACAATTTAAAACTAATCAAAGAGCAAGTTGAAGAGGAGAATGGCCTGATATAGGTACCATTTTTACCTGTTTCACATAGTATGACTTATATCTAACTCATTTTATGTGTGCTAGAAATTCCGTCTTTAACACCATGTATATAGTTGTAATCATGGTGTCTATAACACTCTAATTTTTTAAATTTTCCAATGTTTTTTCTTACCAAAAAGTATTTCTTGAAAATCACACTATTTTTGGAGGGGGTACCCATGTCAAGCTATCATCCAAAATTACCAACGTTTGAAAACAATGTAGAGATTGGGTAGAAAAGGAACTCAGTGCCGTGAAAAAGATGAGTACCATGTTTCTGATGAGTGCCGTGTAGCCTGTTGAGCAACCCATACTTGGAAAAAATACTTGCAGCCCGCACCTCCAAGTAGAATAACAACAACTATGTCCTATTCTAAGACTAACTTGAATGAAGAGTTTGTTGGGGTAGTTCAACTAATAACACTATATCAACACAGATAACGAGTGCTACCCATAGTGCCTTTTTTTAAAGGTAGACTCTATGGTACGAACTCAAGATAATGAGTGCTACCTTGGTGCCTCTTTTCAAAAGTTGACTTTATGACATAGACTCAAATAGCGAATTCTACCCTTCATGCCTTCTTTCAAAGTTAACATCTACAACACAAACTAAGATAATGAGTGTTGTTTTGGTGCCTCCTTTCGAAGGTACACTGTATGAGATAGGCTCGTATCCAATAACCAGTATGTGAAGCTTCAACTAAACTTAATGAATTGCTTCTCTAGTAGAAGTTGGAGCAACTGAGTCTCAACTCATTGACTAAGCGGTTGATGTATTAGATAACCGACGAGCCGCGGTAGCGGCGAGTAGGTTATCATACATAATCTGTTGTTCACTTTTCAATCACAACCCTTGATCTTCGTGATCCAAGGGCGGAAGATGCAAGTTGAAAGGAGAGAAGGTTATGAGTTGCAATTAGTGATGACGATGGTGACGGGTTGCCAATGGGACGGAGCCACATTGGTGTTGAAAAGTCAACAGCTGGTTATGAAAGTATCACAATATATAGTGACATCCATGGACCTCATGATATATTATTTTTAGCGAAATTGGATTTGATTTCGTTAATTGCAAGTAATGACGTACGAATAAATGCAGCAGATAAGATTTTTCAAGTTGCTGCATGATGGATGATTATATTTGGTAGTGCAGAAGCTATGTCGGTATACTATTGGCAAGTTGCAGTGGTAAAATAAGGTAAGGGGTACAGTTCCCGTCAGTTTAAGCATTTCAATCTACATGGAACGCTGATTTTCAATGATAAAAAAACTGCAGCGCATAAACCTTTGGGTTTAACCCTTTGACATCCCGATTCATAGTGGAGATGAAAGCTTGTTGTTCTGTGCGATTTTGAACTTGCAGAATTCGACGCATGATTGATTCAGTTTTAGGGGTTCTAACCGTAAGATTAGATGCATGTTTAGTATGTTTCTCGATCATCAAAGTATTGAACGTTCATGCCTACATCGATGCACAGATCGTAAGGTTTGACCATGAGAATCTTTGTTTGACTTAACCGGGCAGACATAGTTCCACAACATTTGAGGACGGCCTGTAATTTCTGAGGGACATCAGGAATTTCGGACCCCACTGATTTCGCACGATTTCAATGCGATTTCCGATATTTCATGGGTGCGTGTATTTTTCGCACTGATTCCGCATCGTTGCGTCATTCATCGCAATTGCACTGATATGACATCATGATCGTACAAGCGGATATAGTACTGATTCGACACGATTGATACATCTATTGAAAACGTGCGAATTCTTCACTTTGTACAGTTGTCAAATGTCGTGTCTTAATCGAGGTCTTAATCGTGTTTAAAACCACATTGATTCAGTGTGTTTTTCGTGCGACATCATCTTTTCTATAACTAGATTTTTTTTCTTTCTATATCTAAATTTGATCAAAATAATTTTATTAAAAAAATAAAAAAAAAAATATATTTTTTCTCTACCCGAACATTATTTCGGGCTACCCAGACCAACTACTCACGCTGCCCGAACTCGCGGTGGGGCCCACCACGGTTTCCTAAGTTCTATTGCCGGTGGTAGGAATTGAATTTGAGACCTCCCAACTACAAACCATGCTTTAAACCACCAAACCACCTTAACCCCTAAAGGACCATTCTCATTCTTAAAATTTTATCACTTTCTCGTGATGCTTTCAGAAAGGCAATTGTATCTCTTGATTGGTATTCATGTAGAAAACTTCACCATTGAAGTTCAAAAAGGACTTAGTCATGAGACTGTACATCAATTTTCAGAACAATCTACCGTATATATTACATGATTATAAGGTTTGATTATAAGTTGATTTCTGAAAATTTTGAATAAAACCAATAGGTCATTCATTGCAAACTTTCTCATAAATTTAAAAACCATGATTAGCGTATGAAAGTTTAGGGGCATACAAAGATGTACTATATCTAGGTGCCCACAAAAAATGGTGTTCTAAAACTAAATACAACAACAATGATTGATTCTCAAAGATTTATGTTTGGGTGAATTGACTTGTTGGTGACTTGTTGGTGACTCGTTGAGCCGGTGTTTGTGATTGTTATTAATTTTTACGTTGCAAAAATGTTTTAAAGAATTCAAATATATATTTGGAATATTCCAAAATAATATAAAATATGTAGAAAAGATTCCAATTATTTTTAAAATATTTCATTTAAAATATATTAAAATATTTTCCGTAATTATTTTATAGTCTTAATGATGCAGTAATAGCAAATATTTTACATATTGGACACTTCTCTTTTTAACGAATGTGATGTCCAAGTGTGAAAACGCCCTTCAAGTCATCAACTGACCTAACTACTATGTCCTAAGTTCACCTATGTTGACGTTTTAATTTTTTCCCGATGAATCAATCAACGTTATTGCAAATCTTGAAGGATTTTTGTGTTCTTGAAACGAACATTTTTCAATTCTCTAGTTAACATTGAGTCAAAATTATGAAATCCAAACAAGTTATTAAAGAAATGAAATTATTCTTGGACACAATATGTCCACCTGGTCCTTTAGGGGTTAAAGTCTTGATGCAAGCACTCGAACTTTTTTGATAATTATAAAGGAATGTAACCATTGGCAACTTTTTTCCCATGTATATGTAATTCTTTTAAATTCTTTTTGCAATACAACGCGCAAGCCTTTTTCTATATCTTGAAATTTTTTAAGGATATTCTGATGATTTTTTTTTTTGGCCAAAATCGTGATGGCAGATCATGACTGTGAGCTGTTTTTTTTTTTCAGCGGACTTTGAATGTTTTTAACAATGTGAAAAAAACATTTTTTCCAATTTTGTTTTTGCACTAGATTATGCAAGACTTTTTCTATATCTAGGATTTTTTTCAGAATATTATGGATTTTTTTTTTTTTTGCCAAAATCGTTGTGGCTGTGAGCTATTTTTTTTATGCAGACTTTGGATGCTTTTTTGCGATGTAAAAAGAAAATCCCAATTTTTTTTCAGTAGATCATGCAAGCATTTTTCTATATCTAAAAAAAAATTCAAATTTTTTTGAACTTTTTTTTTGTTTTGCCAAAATCTTAAAGGTTGTTAGCTGTTTTTTAATTTTCAGTAGACTTTAAATGTTTTTAGCAATGTAAAAAACTCTTTCTATTCCAAATTCTTTTTGCACTCCATTATACAAGCTTTTTTCTATACCTAGAAAAAAATTCAATGGTTTGAATGTTGTAGCAAGCAATTAAATGCTCTTGCAATTTTATTTTTTGAAAAGTTGCTCAAATTGAGTTCAAAGAAAGTCTGATTTTAAACTCAATTTAACTTGCAATGCTTCGAGATCATGTTTTGGTCGATGCCCCCTTATGAGCTGCTCGAGACTAAAAAAATTAAAAATTAAATTAAATTATAATTATTTTCTAATATGAAATCAAGTATGCTTTCAAACCCAATTTGAATCGTGCCAATCCAAGTTAAACTCCGCCTAGGGAAACTTTCAAAAAAACAACACCTCTACATTGTCTTGTGTTACAAATTTTACTATTTTGAAAAAGTAATGTTGTCCTTTTCTGTACAATTTTTTTTCTCCCATAATGAAAAGTACAATGATAACCAATAATACCAAATTTGAATTCTAAAAATATAAAATGTAATTTCATTGAAATTTTAATGTTCATTGCTTCTAAATTCTATAAATGAAGATCTAAAAATGTTTTGGGAAATAGACCGTAAGGATAATTTAAAAGGATTCTTGGAATATTCCAAAATATTCCAAAATAATATACAATATTTTGAAAGATATTTTGAAAGCAAAGTCATGAAGAAATATGCAACTGTACAGCAGAGGTTCATAAGCCCTAGAAATAAACAACACACACATTGATGGCCGAATCAAACATGACTACGAATGAGAATGCACAGATTGAAAGCATATATTACGTAGCCAATCCACAAAACATGTACAATTTGGCTTCATCTTTGTAAAATCACTACAGATTCTTGTGGATATTCCGGGCAACGTCAATACTTCCAAACCAATAGCCCCAACGCACGAGTTGCTCAATATTAAATCCTCTGTTTACAGGCCGCAGACGTCAGCTGCTGCCACATGAGCGTCTCCTGCCCGCTTGAGCTCATTCAACCACAGCCATCACTGACCACATCAGAGTTTCAGCAGCTTCCAGATTACGTCCTCTCTTGTCGGCGTTGCGTTCAAAAATTATAACATCCGGCACTCTAGTAACCCAGATTTCATACCTCACACAACTTGGGACAATGGCCGCACGAAGAAGCGACCTCAGATCTAGCATCTGTGTACGTTTACCTCAAACTCTAAGTGTCCACAAAACTGTACAAGGTTACAAGAGAGCTGATATATTGCTATGGACATAAGCAAGAAGTACTAGACATAAGCAAGAAGAACAAGGCCGCTCAATGTACAGAGGCATGCGGCAGTCTGAGGATGAAAGTCCAGTCCACCACGACATTACAGTTTGAACACGTGAATGAGTCACCCAAATATAACCAATTATGTATTTGGAGTTTGTCTTGCTCATCAGGAATTTTGGACCCCATTGATTTCGCACGATTTCAGTGCGTTTATCGTTGAACACTGATTCCGCACGTCATACGTGCATTTAGAAGTGTCGACGTGTCGTTATGGTACGGAAGTGACATGCATTACTAGGATGTCGATGCAGTGTCTTTCCAATGATTATGAAAAAAATGTTGTTTTCGCACGAAAGTCGTGCTTGACAGAATCCGTGCGTTAATCGTGTATCTATATTACATGGCTAATAAGACACGGATAACATGCGGTTTTAGTTAATGCGGATTTAGTATCGTATACGTATCATATTAACGCCTTTTATTATATCCGTGCGATTTCAGTATCTATTATAATGCAAATTATTGTCGTACGACATCCGTGTAGTTATTGTACAAGTTTTCAATTTGAGAATGAGTGACTTATATTTCTCGACGTCACTCGCGTTCAAGGATGTGTTTTCGCACTACAGTAGCATGTCATACTTCTCGACAAAAAAGTTTATAGTGTTTTAAAAATATTGATTTATTGATGAAATATAATAAATAGAGAAAATACCAAAAATATTTTAATATTCTCTTTTGGTTGCTTTCAAAATATCTTTCAAAATATTGTATATTATTTTGGAATATTTTGGAATATTCCAAGAATCCTTTTAAATTATCCTTACGGTCTATTTCCCAAAACATTTTTAGATCTTCATTTATAGAATTTAGAAGCAATGAACATTAAAATTTCAATGAAATTACATTTTATATTTTTAGAATTCAAATTTGGTATTATTGGTTATCATTGTACTTTTCATTATGGGAGAAAAAAAATTGTACAGAAAAGGACAACATTACTTTTTCAAAATAGTAAAATTTGTAACACAAGACAATGTAGAGGTGTTGTTTTTTTGAAAGTTTCCCTAGGCGGAGTTTAACTTGGATTGGCACGATTCAAATTGGGTTTGAAAGCATACTTGATTTCATATTAGAAAATAATTATAATTTAATTTAATTTTTAATTTTTTTAGTCTCGAGCAGCTCATAAGGGGGCATCGACCAAAACATGATCTCGAAGCATTACAAGTTAAATTGAGTTTAAAATCAGACTTTCTTTGAACTCAATTTGAGCAACTTTTCAAAAAATAAAATTGCAAGAGCATTTAATTGCTTGCTACAACATTCAAACCATTGAATTTTTTTCTAGGTATAGAAAAAAGCTTGTATAATGGAGTGCAAAAAGAATTTGGAATAGAAAGAGTTTTTTACATTGCTAAAAACATTTAAAGTCTACTGAAAATTAAAAAACAGCTAACAACCTTTAAGATTTTGGCAAAACAAAAAAAAAGTTCAAAAAAATTTGAATTTTTTTTTAGATATAGAAAAATGCTTGCATGATCTACTGAAAAAAAATTGGGATTTTCTTTTTACATCGCAAAAAAGCATCCAAAGTCTGCATAAAAAAAATAGCTCACAGCCACAACGATTTTGGCAAAAAAAAAAAAAATCCATAATATTCTGAAAAAAATCCTAGATATAGAAAAAGTCTTGCATAATCTAGTGCAAAAACAAAATTGGAAAAAATGTTTTTTTCACATTGTTAAAAACATTCAAAGTCCGCTGAAAAAAAAACAGCTCACAGCCATGATCTGCCATCACGATTTTGGCCAAAAAAAAAAGTCATCAAAATATTCTGAAAAAATTTCAAGATATAGAAAAAGGCCTGCGCGTTGTAGTGCAAAAAAAAAATTTGAAAAAAGAATTAAATATACATGGCTAAAAAATTGCCAATGGTTACATTCCTTTATAATTATAAAAAAAATTCAATTGCTTGCATCAAGACTTCTAGGTGGTTTAGTGGTTTAGAGTATGGTGTGTAATTGGGAGGTCTCGAGTTCGATTCCGGCCACCAGCGGTTGAGCTTGGGAAACCATGGTGGGCCCTACCGTGGGTTCGGGCAGCGCAAGTAGTTGGTCCGGGCAGCATGAAATAATGTTTGGGTAGAGAAAAAAAAAGTTGTTTTTTATTTTTTATTTTTTCAATAAAATTATTTTGACCAAATTTAGATATAGAAAGAAAAAAAATCTAGTTATAGAAAAGATGATGTCGCACGAAAAACACACTGAATCAATGTGGTTTTAAACACGATTAAGACACGACATTTGACAACTGTACAGAGTGAAGAATTCGCATGTTTTCAATAGATGTATCAATCGTGTCGAATCAGTACTATATCCGCTTGTACGATCATGATGTAATATCAGTGCAGTTGCGATGAATGACGCAACGATGCGGAATCAGTGCGAAAAATACACGCACCCATGAAATATCGGAAATCGCACTGAAATCGTGCAAAATCAGTGGGGTCCGAAATTCCTGATGCTAGTGACGTGGTTCGGAACCAGTCTACCACATTCATCGTCTAACAGGGTAGTGAGATCTTAAAAAAGCACCGTCCTTCATGCAGATACACACCCCCACACTGAATGCACATGCGAGATGTGCGGGGCGGTACACCACAAAATCGGCACTTCCTGCGTTTCTTTGTATTCGTGAGCCCATGTACTGTTGGCACGGAGAGCTTCCATTGCGAGACACAACCCCGACGGACATTCCATTCTACACATAGTTCTTAAACTAGCTGCATTTGGAAATGTAGGTGATTTTTTGGACGTGTCCCAAGCTCGACACACATTTCCTTATACATGACAAACAAGTTCACAGCAACAGTATCAAGTAGAAAATAAAACAGTCTATGCCACCATTTTTTGGATCTCGTCAACAACGTGTATGTACCTCTCATCTGATCTGCAACATCAACACCTCGCATCCACTGAGAATAAGCCTTGTGGATGGGAGAAGTGTCAAAGCTCTTTTCGACGCCATGAACACGCCGAGTAACGCTACACTCCACGCCGGGCAAAGCGACAGGCCGATAGTACAAAGACAGCAACATGACAGGCTTTTTATCGATCCAAGTCACGGCGGCCAATTTTCTCGACGCATGCATCCTCCATGATAATGTGCCCTGGGGGTATTTAGAAAATACCTTAGTATTCGTCAGATTCTTCGGCATCCCTACACGGTTCGTGCGCACCGTTCCACATCCATATGTGCCTTTTACTGCAAGGTCGGCCAACAACTTCGGGGACGTGAAGAAATTGTTGGTGAAGACAATGTGGTGCTTCCCATGCAAGCCTTTCATGAGGTTGTTCACTACCGCATAACCGGTCTTTGCCTCATCGCGTCCAGCACCCCTCAAAGACGCCATAAGACTTGCACCTATATACACATGAATTGTATAAAATGAAATGTATAAAAAAAAACTTCAAATGTAGTAACATACATCATAGATATAAACATATCAAATCATACTTGTAATTTCACATATAGAAACATTTAGAGACATATAGAAACATATTTGAAATGTCACATATATAAACATATAGAAACATATAGCAATATACTTGAAATGTCACATCAAGATACATATTTTCACAACACATATACATTATATAAAAAACACACTGTAAAAGTGACTTCAAATGTATAAACATATTGTTGCACCTGTAGAAAATGCTACTATATATACATAAGTCAAACGTATAAACATATATCACATATAGAAACATACTTGAAATGTAGAAACTTTTTACTTGCAAACTCCACATTTTTCTAGTAAGAGTTGCACTTGTATAAACTTCAAATGTATGAACATACTTCGAGACGACATCGGCCAAACACCATACTTTCACACCCCATTTTGTTGGTTTGTTTGGCATGTACTGACGTATCGGACAAAATTTCCCCTTGTATCGAACCATAAGTTCATCCACGGTAAGCTCTTGGTGCAAGTGCCAATTTTGCTTACATCGATCGCGTACCTCATCCAACAACTATCGGATCTTACATAGTTTATCACCAGTCCGCTCGCGAGAATGTACTGAATCATCCACAACATGTAGACAACGTTGAATGTCTTCAAAACGCCGTCATGACATAATTGTAGCAGTGAATGGGCAGTACAATGATGGAATCTTGGTGGACCAGAAGCACCAATGGTTTGGCATTCTTTTAATGCCCATTAAAAGACTCAAGCCAAAAAAGCCTTCAATTCATCCCGCTAGAGCGGCCACCACTGCGGCCCAGCCACGGAATAGCCCTTCGTTGTCACTTCCTATGATGCATACCTGTTAGTTTCATGACAAATTCTATCGAGCGTGCGATTCGTCCAAAACCACTGGAATAGGGCCAGAAAATTAGTGGGCACTCTGCTGTATCCAAAGCTCGGACCCGGTGCATCTCCTCTAAAAACAGTATCCTCATGCGCATAATCAGCGAAATCACACGTCCAACAGCCTTCTGAGTATAAATTTCCAACATTACCTGCAGTTCCCGGATCCTTTTTAAAATAAAAATTATTTTACTCTGGCACATGCAAACATAGAATCTAATTCATGCACTGTACATGCAGTGCATGCACAGTACACAGTAACCAGCGACTAAAGTTGAAAAAATAATTGAAATTGGAAGAGAAATTCAAAGTTCAACAACATTGACATTTCAACAGAAAGTGAAATTGCAGAAATTCTCAACCTGCATTACCTAAAATATTGAAAAAGAATTCACTGGTACTAATCATCAAGTACGTTAGGTGCATCAATCTGCCCCTCCACATGAATTTGTTTGTACTAAATGCACCTTACGTATCCCAAGTTTTTAGAGGATAATTTGTTGAAAAAGCAAAAACTCAAAAACTCTCAAAAATATCCAAAAATATCCAAAAATCACTACACTTAGAGTATTACATTTCAACCCATCATAACACATTTCATCCAAAAATTGTTAATATCTTATTCTTGATTCAATTACAAAAGAATTTTGAATTTTGAGTTTCA
This sequence comes from Pohlia nutans, assembly GCA_022496805.1. Classification (NCBI taxonomy): domain Eukaryota; kingdom Viridiplantae; phylum Streptophyta; class Bryopsida; order Bryales; family Mniaceae; genus Pohlia; species Pohlia nutans. The sequence continues at coordinate 26,294,447 of CM040101.1, read as the reverse complement.
AATTTTATACAAAAACATTGGTGATAGCAATCATAGATCTAACCGTCTGAATAGAATCTAAAATTCATAATGTACAACTTTTATTACATACTTTCATGAGGTTGTTCACTAATTTGTAGTCATTTAGTTCGGTTTTTTGCCTTTATTCTTGAAATTCAATCAGTCATTTTGGGTAATCAACCGGCTAACTTGTAACTAACAGCCGGTTCTTCCAGAGCTGTGTTTGGTACTAAAAGCCTCCGCATTTTTCTGTGCACATGCATTTCATAGCAGTCTCATCTATAAATGACAAACAAATAATAGCAATACCTGCAGTTGGCGCGCCACTTCCACCGCGTCCACCACGTCCAGATGCACGCGCAACTCGAGTGTGTGTGATGCTTGTTGACTCTATGTGATGCAGGACTCCTAGTGGCGATACCATTGGCTGGCTTTCAACGCGCTCGCCGATGTTATTGGCTGCAACAATAGATTGCAGTAAAGGAGTTGATGTCGATGCAGTGGGGTCGTGTAGAGAAGGTCCTGGATGGACGAATGAGTCGTGGCGGAGAATGCCAATCATGACAGGCCTCTCCTTCAAGTCAACACGGCACTGTTGGACCCCTACAAAGCTAGATTCATGGAATTCACTATTCATATGCTCAAATGGAAAGGTACTGTGCAACAGCTCGTGTACTGCGTGGTCATGCGCGCCATTCTGTTCAAGACTGCCAATGGATATTCTGGGCGTTATAGACCCTACGGCCATGCTCAAAGCATGTGGTGACAGGGCGTTTACAAAAGATGCAGGGACAACATGTACATCGTGGATGTTGTGTCGCACTGCCTGCACTGCTTGCAACGGCTGGGATTCCTGGGAATCAGGGCGTGAATTGTGTGGAGGTCGTTGGCTACCTCGGCCGCCACGTGCCTGACCTCCTCGTCCATGTTGTGTAGTTGTCGTGCCGACAATACTGTGCATGGTTGCAGACGTCCCTCCCATGGTCACTGACGCATGCACATGGACAATATTTAGATCGGGTCTAGGAGGCCACTCACCTTCCATTTCTATCAAGGCATCCACCACGTCATCGTCGATCTCTCCACTTATGACATAGGAAGAATTGTGGCCTTCACCTGCACTCTTATCAACATCGTCAAGACCATCATTGTCTTCAGTCGGTTGTGTGCAGCCCATGGGCGAGATTGCTTCCAAGGCACCAAATGGTAAGTGCCGGATTTCTCCATCATCGCATTGTACCACGTACATGATTTGTCTTGAGTTGCTAGGCTTGTATGCATGTAATGCCAATCCAAGCATCTAGGATCCGCATCTAGGATCATCGGTACTGAAACGCATGATTTCTGAAATGGGGATGCGTACTGGCAGAGGTCTTGTTATGGCGCGGGGGAGACTCACAAATTCTGGAGTCGGTCCAATCACCGCAGCAGCAAGCAAACTTTGGCGCTGACGAAGTTGAGGGACTTGGCGTCCACGTTGCGCTCCAGTTGTGTCGCTCTCTTCACCATCTGTAGGCGACAACATCTCGACTTCACTGTTCACCGGCGCATGTGCAGGCGCTTCAATCGGCACTTGGGCGGGGGTCGTTGACAGGGAGAGAACTGGCGTTAGTCGCGAGATTTTTTGTTTCAGTCTCTTGTTGTGAATGCAGGGCGTCTGGTCTCGGCCGCTCCTTTGTAGTGGTAGCTTTTCTATATTGCCGGTGACTCCGAGTTCTGGAGGGAGAAATTGTGTGGCTGCGCGTTTGCCCTTCTGATGCTTTCTCCTTGTGACGCGATGGGCCGGGCTGATCTGTAGACACCATTGTCGACGACATTAGGCCAATATTTGTGCCTGAAAAAACGGTATACTGCAGCAGAGAATCTGAGAGGATGGCCCTGTGGACGGCGGTCTCTCCAATGAAGTATGCGCGCGGTATGATGATAAAACAAGTAGCGTAGACCTGCAGGCGAATACACTCTTCAGATCCTTGCAGGAACTCGCCTTCACAATAAGTACGTAGTATCTAGTAATCGCAATATTCGTGAAACTTGTGACGGTGACGCTCCTTAACTTTTTATCGCCCACTCTGCTATGACACGTCTTGCTCGTTGTAATGCAGTCAAACGGCGTGCATGATCAGCGTTGGCCATGGTGCACTGCGTTTGTCATTGAGTTATTAACACTTGATTCGTTAAAAGTGCACATAGTCATGTGCACTATTTTTTTGGTTAATTGTACCATTGGCTCCATATGATGTAAAAAAAAAGCCTATATTTGTATATACTAGTTTTTTTTTTTTGAAAGCGTCAAATATAAAGGAATCCAATGCAAACGTGCGTACATATTGAAATAGTTGGCGAATTTAAATTTCACTATCTTTGTTGTAAAATTCAACTACAAATTGATTATTTTATCTTATCTTTTGAATATTAATGTATATCCATACAATAAACCATAGGAAGAATCAACATTAATTATAATTTTGCCCACCACTTCACAAATTTCGGCAAACCCGTTCATTTTGTAGGTGTCAAGTCCACAAACCTCATAATATTGCATTGCTTTAGAAGGTAATTCAGTGAAGGATTTTGTTTTGAGGCACGCATAATGATTTCCCACAGTCCATCTTCAGACGATGATCGAACCTCTACAATCTTTATTACAGTTCCAACAATATGAGACATTCCACACCAAACTTCATTTGGTTTCCATGGAAAATCCGAAATGCACAAAACTACATGTTTATCAGTCTTTGATAACCACCACCCATAATCCAAAAAACTATCCATACTTCCAAGCTCTCCAATACAACGAAAGAATAAAAGAATCACATTCCACTTGCCAATAACACATACCACATAAGATTTTAGGACACACAAATTCCATCCATATCTATCTACTATTAATGAAAAACACATGCCTACCTCTTTCTAAAGCTAAGAGAAGAAATAAATTGATGATGGAGGTGGGCATGTGCTCATTTTCCTCCAAAGCTAAGAGAAAAAATTAATTGGTGAAGGGGGTGGGCATGTGCCCACCCTCCTCCAAAGTCAAGAGAAAAAATTAATTGATGAAGGGGGTGGGCATGTGCCCACCCTCCTCCAAAGTCAAGAGAAAAAATTAATTGATGAAGGGGGTGTGCATGTGCCCACCCTAGGAGCCAACGATGCTGAAATCTTGAAGATTGGTAGATCATCCTGTAGGCTTTCCAAAGACCCAAGACTCGATCAAATTGGAGCAAGGACGAGGATGGGACGGCCGTTTTAGTGCGAGGATGTCTACTGCCTTGTTGGTGGGGAGGGATTGGAACCCTCATCAAGGTGTCCTCAACTCCATCTTGTTTGTATTCATTTTTTAGTGTGATTTTGATTGCATAAAAGACTATCGCATTGTGGATTGGTGCTTGTTAGGAGAGTGTGGTTTATATTGATCATTTGTGTGATTGAATGCTTAATTAATTGTTGCATGATCCAATGTTTGCGTGCTCTTTTGTTATTGCAATTTCCGGTGGTTTTGGGGGTACGCGGAAGCGCTGCCCCAATTTTTGTTTGCCAAAATTACACCCAAATCCAAAATTTGGGAAAGGATTGTTCGTTTGGTGGTATGCTCATGTTTTAAGGTCTTTTTAATCCTCTTGTTGGTCCTTGTAATGGTTGGTCGGATGAAAAGACAATTAGATTTCGTGTTGTGGGTCAGTGCCTATTAATAGTAAGCTGCCCCTAGGAGTCCATGCTTGGAAGGCACTAGGAGTCCTATACACCCCCTACCGGCCCAACTTGTAGTGCTTTGACCGCCGGTTGGTCAAAGTGCTCACACCACCCCCTTCCAAAGCTAAGAGAAAAAATTAATTGATGAAGAGGGTGGCCATGTGTCCACCCTCTTTTAAAATGGAGAGAAAAAATTAATTGATGGATGTACCCACCCCTTCCAAAGTTAAGGAAAAAAAATTAATTGATGAAAAGGGTGGGCATGTGCCCACCCCCCTCCAAATCAAAGAGAAAAATTTAATTGATGAAAAGGGTGGGCATGTGCCCACCCCCCTCTAAATCAAAGAGAAAAATTTAATTGATGAAGGGGTGGGCATGTGCCTACCCCCCTCCAAATACAAGAAAAAACTTTAATTGATGAAGGGGGTGGGCATGAACCCACCCTCCTCCAAATCCAAGAGAAATTTTTTATTGATGAAGGGCGTGGGTATGTGCCCACCTTCTTCCAAAACTAAGAAAAAAAATTAATTGATGGAGGGGGTGGGCTTATGCCCACCCTTTTTAAAGCTAATAGAAAAATAAATTGATAAAGGGGATGGGCATGTGCCCACCCCTTTCAAAACTAAGAAAAAAAAAATTATTGATGGAGGGGGTGGACATGTGCTTACATGCCCACCTCCCTATAGAGCTAAGAGAAAAAATTAATTGATGGAGGGGGTGGCTATATAAAGCTAAGAAAAGGATAAATTGATGGAGTGGTTGGGCATGTGCTCAATGCTCACCCCTCCACTGCAAAGAGAAATTAAATTGATGGTGGTAGTGGCTGTGTGCCCATTCTTTCTCAATGGTCAAGACAAAAATATATTGATAATGGGGTTGGGCACTACCACCATTAGAAACTCACACTCCTTTGGAAACTCAGACCAAATTATTGATGAAGATGGGCACTTTTGGAAATAATAGCTGGAGACATAGGTTCTTCTCATATAATTTGTAGATAGATATAGAAGGATAATTTTTCCATATATCTAGTAATGAATATCTATATGATGAGTTGCACATAGTAGACAGCCAATATGATCTTTTTTCTCATCTTCAAGATTTGATGTAAAGTTCTTGTGTAGGTGAAAATGACCAACCTTTAGTTATCTAACTACTTTGAAAATAGTAGATGTAGTTAGTGTTGCCTTTGGAAATAGCTCATAAAATAGTAATATCTAAGAGGATATAAAATATTCCTTGTAGATGTCTTCAAAATAAATAAACTTGCATGATTTGATGTGTCGAACAAGTGAAATAGCCTTGTACTTAAGGCCCAATTCTACCTTGGAAAAGAGTCGGTTCAAAGTGATGAGTCTCGTCGATATGATGTACAATCCAAGATAAAAGGCTTCTTCAAGTCAATTCCAAGTTTCTCAATTCCTGGTTTTTTCAACACATCTATTTATTAACAAATATTTTGACAAGCATGACTTGGCTAAATGTCTACTCATCTCTGAATGCAAATGGAGTTCTCTATTGTCACTCATACTATCACTCAACCTCCCACTTTGAAATTACATAATGGTTTAAAATAGATTTGGATCTTGTATCCAAAGTAATCTCTTGATTTGATGTCAAAATGAAAGCATACTCCTACATACGTTGAATTGACACATATAGTGTCTACTACGTTCAAGCAGATCTAAGTGGACGTCACAAAACCTAAGCAGTATCGAAATATTCTTTCCTTTAGGATGAATAAGATGGGGCATTTTTGATACATAGGCAAGTATTCTCTTCACTTAGAAGACCCAGACTAGGCGCTAGGTCTGGATAATTCTCCAAATTTTTTAAACTCCAGAGAAGTACCATCTACAAACACTAATTCCACAACTTCCAATCAATCGGTTGCAATCACCATTAGCTACAATCACCAGTACTGTAGATGAGAAATTTCTATAAGCAGACGCTTGTTGAATGCATGTGGCGACAGGAATAAGCTACTACAGAAATGCTTCAAGGGCTACCTACAGTGAAAGCTTTCCAAATCCTCAATAACAACGTTACTGGCAAAACCTGCAACATGAGCAATACAATTCATCTTAATCAACAAAACCATGGCTGAGCAATGCGCCTTTCAACTCTAGCATAACCTTGATACAGATGAAATGATCCCACTCCCCTCTAAAATCACTACTTTGCCACTAATCAATCACTACTCATCCGACTTGCAAATCACAGCTGACTAGATACTCCAAAGATTCGAAAAGAGAAAAAAAATGCTATTTCCAGGGCGTTCTCGAATGTTACAATTGAAAGGGACCCCAAGCTTGAACTATCAGAACAAACAGACGAGATATGAATAAAAAAAAGTTACGCTATACTGATCAGGAGGGACGGGGTGATACTCAGGGGAATAATAAAACTATGCAACACTGAGGACTCCATCTCCAGGTTTATATGAGCCTATTCATATGTTACTAGACATGGATCAGAAAAAGAACAACCTTGGTGGACAAGTATCAACAGGATCAGGAACGATAGTGCACCCACATAGACAATTCTGATCCAGTAATCCCACTGCAAACATTTGGGAGATGTCAACGATTCCTGAAAGTCTATTGTTGTCCAAGTACCTAGAACACATTTTATGGGTTAAACCTAAAAGGACCAAGGATTTGTGATTTTAATATGGTCTGGACTCTGGAGTCACAATTAAATAAATATACTCTTCTAACGTCACTGAATGGCTGCAACTGAAGTGCATTGTGCACCGGAAAAATAAACTAGTAGTTTTAAGGTCACTAACGGTATTAAAAAAAGAAAAAAAGAAGAAAAAAAGAAGAGACAACAAAGAGGTGATCAAACAACTGAATGAATTGAAAGGAAGAACGAACTGAATTGAGGAGACTGACGAAGTGGTCATTGCTACAGTTCTACTGCTCTTTTTGTTCCACATGATTGTACTCAAATATTATTCCACAAAAGGAATGATAGTGCACCTACTCAGACAAACAGAGCACCCACAAAGCAATCATGAGAATCCACGACCGTTTCACTGCAAGAATGAACAGCCTGGAACCATCCGACTCATGAATCACTCCAAAGCAAGTTTCTAAGCAGGAACGCGACTTCATTCAACACCAAAGTTATAGTACCGTCTTCTTTAAACCCCTCTAACCCTAATTTTAAAGGGGAAGCGCAACGAGACTCGATCTAATCGAAAGCAACGAACTTCAAGAGCTCGCCTCGGAGATTGAGACAAAGCAAAAACACTCACCGGAAGAAACAGAAGAGCCTCCGCAATCTGGAGCCCGCAACTTGGAACTCGCACCAAAACATAATGCTCACACCAACTGAACATGCAAGCTTCGAATAGCAAACAGAAACGCAGGTGCAAACTTAAAAAATTGGGGAAGAAGAGAGTACCAACAAAAGAGCAAGAAGAGAGCGTTCGAGAGAGTAGTGGTGTGTGAGCTACGAAGGGCAAGGTCTTAAGCACAGCTCGTGACCACCATCGTCAAGAGCACCTTGCTCACAGCTTCCCACAAGTTTAGGCCGGCGCGCATGAGTCTCGGCCTTGCCAGGAATATCATGCCAAGTAAAACCAACTAAAAAATGGACAAAAAAAGAAGAAAACGTGATGCGCATGGTTGGCTCCGTCACTAGTTGTACATCCAATGAATATTTTCAAACATTAGGGTTCAGAGTTAACCTAATGGAGTGGCGGCTACCAATCAAAAGGAGGATGTCCAAGGTCCACATAATTGCCCTACAAACTCTTATATAAAAGTAAGTTCTCAATCCTCCTATGCCTCTCTTCTAATGTGGAGTGACGATTTTAACTACGATGTAGCAAGCTTGGAGATATTGCATTAAACTATGAAACATCTTCCTCAAACACCGCAGAAGATATTCAAAGGTGAATCATACATTCAATCCCTAAATTTATCATAATTATAGTTCAATTTCAAATGAATAGGCATATATTTATCCTCCTACATCTTTAAAAAACATTTAGAGAAGGTGGAACCATGCCCAACCTCCTCTAAACTTTCTATTAAATATTTAACAGCTTTAAGGTGGGGAAGATGGGAACATGCCACTCCCCTCTGAAATTTGCACTTGTTTTCTGTAAAATTAAAAAAGGGGGGGTGAGAACATGCCCACTCCCCTCTAAAATTTGCACAAAACCAACTTTAATTTTAAGAGGGTGGGAACATGCCCACCCCCCTTTAAAATTTTCACTTGATTCTTTTTAATCAAAAGGGGAAAGAGGGTGGGAACATGCCCACCCCCCTTCAAAACTTGCATTTGATTTTTTTAATTAAAAGGGGGGGGGGAGGGAGGTGGGAACATGCCCACCCCCCTTTAAAATTTGCACTCTGTTTCTTTGAATTTGAAGGGGGGGGGGGGGGTGGGAACATGCCTACGCCCCTCTAAAATTTGCACTTGATTTCCTTTAATTAAAAGGGGGAGGGGAGGTGGGGGTGGGAACATGCCCACCCCCCTTTAAAATTTGCACTTTGTTTCTTTGAATTTGAAGGGGGGGGAACATACCCACCCCCCTCTAAAATTTGCACTTGATTTTTTTAATCAAAAATGGAGGGGTGGGAACATGCCCACCCCCTTTTGAAATTTGCACTTGATTTTTTTAATAAAAAAGGGAGGAGGGGCGGGAACATGCCCACCCCCCTTTAAAATTTGCAATCTGTTTCTTTGAATTTGAAGGGGGGTGGGAACATGCCCACCCCCCTTTAAAATTTGCACTACGTTTCTTCGAATTTGAAGGGGGGTGGGAACATGCCCACCTCCCTTTAAAATTTGCACTACGTTTCTTCGAATTTGAAGGGGGGTGGGAACATGCCCACCTCCCTTTAAAATTTGCACTACGTTTCTTCGAATTTGAAGGGGGTGGGAACATATCCACCCCCCTCTAAAATTTGCACTTGATTTTTTTAATCAAAAAAGGAGGGGGGTGGGAACATGCCCACCCCCCTTTATGATTGTCACTTTGTTTCTTTGAATTTGAAGGGGGGGTGGGAACATGTCCACCCTCTAAAATTCGCATTTGATTTTTTTAATCAAAAAGGGAGGAGGGGCGGGAACATGCCCACCCCCTTTTAAAATTTGCAATTTGTTTCTTTGAATTTGAAGGGGGGGTGGGAACATGCCACCCCCCTTTAAAATTTGCACTACGTTTCTTCAAATTTGAAGGGAGGTGGGAACATGCCCACCCCCCTTTAAAATTTGTACTATGTTTCTTTGAATTTGAAAGGGGGTGGGAACATGCCCACCCCCTTTAAAATTTGCACTTGATTTCTTTAGAATCAAAAAAGGAGGGGGGTGGGAACATGCCCACCCCCCTTTAAAATTTGCAGTAGATTTCTTTTTATCAAAAGGAGGAGGGGGGGTGGGAACATGCCCACCCCCCTCTAAAATTTGCACTATGTTTCATTTAATTTGAAAGGGAGTGGGAACATGCCCACTCCCTTTAAGGAGGTTGAGATTGGGATATTTGTTGCAATGAAAACTAGCAATGAAGATATGGATAATGGTATTCCCTTTTTTTATAGAGAAGGTATTGAAAACAGTTGCACAAACAACTTCTGATGGTGAAGCTCAAGTTTTGTGGTACCAACCAAAAATGCCTATAGGATTGAAGGATGATCTTGGAAAATTCTTCAAACGGTATCAGAATTGCATAGAGCAGTTGTGGAATCCCTCAAGGGAATGTAATGATTTTGTGCCAATCAAATCAATCTTTGGTGCTTAGAAGAATATTGTGGGGACAAGGAATGTAACAAGTGTATTAGGAATATGTACAGAAAAAGAGATGAAGATCCCAGATGACCAAAAAAATTCAATGTATCACCATTTGGAGGCAATAGAGTGGCAGCACGTAGGATGTCTTGATACACAAATGACAAATATTGCTTGACCTTCCAATAAATAATGTTGCTATCAAATTATTGTAATAAAGGTTCCAAAATTTTGTAGTTTATTTTTTACCAATTATCTAATGAACTTGTGTGTTTTATGTTTCATTGAATGCATGGATTGGAATGTATGCAAATGAATGTGAAATTGAATGATTCGTTTCATTATAGACATGCATATATTAAACCTAATTGATCAAATGTTTGTAAAATTTATGTACATTCAATTTTGGCACTTTATAGGTAAAATATGACTATATTTTCTTCAAACGTACAAAATTTCACCGTGTGCACTTTTTATATGGCACATGCACTTTTAATGAAACAAGTGTTTATTACCGTAATAGCCCAATGTCAACGCATTTCACTCTCAAACTTCAAATTTACTCTGTCCACAGTGCCTGACCCCTCATTCACTACTTAAGGTGGACGTACTGTCATCACATCATCGCAGTTAGTGTACTAGTATCCCTGCAGCTTCTCACTTGAAGGTCTCACTACCACTTGCACTTCAAAGCTGAGTTCCCTTTAGCTTGGCGTCCAAATCCTATTTTCAGTTCAACGATGACGACCTCACGACAATTGCGACATGCGAGCCTGCTCATGGTGGCAGTCACCTTAGCGGTACTCTTCATTGGTAACGTCTCATCATCTCCATTCGATCACTCATCTGTCAGTCCGAGTTCCTATCTCATTACTAGTACTAGTATGTCGATTACTACTCGACTTCTCCCTCTATTGATTCATTGATCAGCACAAAATGAGTCCCATTGACCAGGCCTTACCAAATAGAACTGATCCGATACTCATCACTGTAAATCAGTATCGGCCTTTGAATCGACAGTGACAAAGTGGGACTTATGTAGTAGGAACTATTAGAAAACCACGTGCACCTATTTTGCAAGGTGGCATGAATGTTGTGATCCACTTGCATGTATGTTGATCAAATTGTAGAGAGGTATCTCTAATGTCAAATGGGATAGTAGCCCACTACTGCAAAATTTTGCCGGTTCACGCAATGAATCTTATGAAGATGCCACATGGGGTGGTTATTGCTCATAATCTCTGTGAAGCGCCAAACTTCATTCAAATTTGAATGCTACCTCAAGTTCACCAATGCTTGTAGTCCCCGTGGCAGTACCCATGTTCGCTATATTTATAAAAAGTGTTGTTTTTATTATCAAGGCTTACAACATGACGACTGTACTATTTCAAATGCCCGGAATATAAGTTTTTTTCTACTGTGGGCAGAGCTTCTAACCGCCATCGGTGCATGCCCAATAATTGCTACCCTCAAAATGAAACTTCTGCAAATTCTGCCCTGGGCAAGACGGGAAGCTAAAACATTTCACTATGTTTTGACATCTATGCATTCTTAGACCAGTAGAAAATTATGAGTGTGCTCAATGTCAACAAAAAATCATTCACATGTTGAAGAACTACTCCAAGAAGTTCCCATATTTTATGCTAACAGAAATCGTTGATATCCAATGAAATATGGAGCATCGAAATCATCCAGCGTCCACATAGTGGATGATGGCGCCTCAAAGGGTTAATAACCAAGCTCAATTTTTAAGTAATTTTTTCACAATGTATGATTTTGTTATAAATTTTCAAACTTAATATGCATAGACCACTATTGATGTTATTAGGTGTACCAGTAACTATCTTTCATTTCTAGTCCAATTAGATTGTTAACTTGGTATTCATAATCAATGCTTGTGATAATTAGATTGGGAACTCCTGAAGTTGAAACATGTGCTTTTATAGGTGACCACAATTGGTACCTAACAGTTTCTGGTGCTACTACCTTAGAGGAACTGTGCCTGCATGTTTACAGCTCAGTCAGTAAGGGCGGGCTTCCATGCGAGCATTGGGCTGGTGGATACAACTAAAGAATAAAAATTTGAGGTCCCAACTTCCACCCGTGCTTGGTAAGTGTTGAAAGCGGACTTGCAAAGTCACCCACATCACCATGCCATTGGTGGGCTACGTGATTGGTTGCTTTGAATAATTTTTAACTATTGAATTGTTCTACCGAAGTGTGCGTCGAAGTAGTCTGTGTTTTTTCTATCGATAGAGAGCTAATTATGAGGATTGGCGCGACTTTGCATAGAAGGAGGCCCTCGGTGGAGAAAAAGGAAAGACAACTATTGTAAGATATTGCGGCATCATCGTGTTCTTTTGAACCAAAGTCTTTCATTATGCACATGTCCAACCATTTAAAGCATTTTATGGCTCAACTTTAACCCCTAAATGACCAACCGTTCATTTTTTGAACGATGCACATATTTCATCACGTCTTTCGTCATGTTTTCTCATTTGTCATGCACTTTTTGCAAAGAAAAGAAATACAACAAAATTCTATGGCAAAGTAGCTTCATGCATGTGTGATCCGATTAAACAAGGGATGATTTGTGAAACTTTTATGCCTTTGTCATTTCATGTTGCAGTGATTCACCAAAAATTTCAAAGATTTTAGTCTAAATGTGCTCTTGAAAAAATTAACTCATAAAATTAAACAACCAAAAATCTCCAAAAATCACTTCACAAGTTAGAGTATTACATTTCAATTCATCACAACAAAATTCATCTACCAATTGTCAATATCTTATTCATAATTGAATTACAAAATATTTTTGAATTTCAAGTTTCAAATTTTATACAAAAATATTGGTGATAGCAGTCGCAGATCTAACCGTATGGATAGAATTTAAAATTTATAATGTACAACTTTTATTCAAACATCAAGTTCAAATATCCCTCTTGGTTGCATTTTATGATGCATTTTTGCAAAATTGTCGAATTTGGAAAGGGGTGAGGACGTTTAGGAGTTAAATAGCTTGACCATGTGCTTACTATTTACCATATACCTTAACCCTTGCGATAATTGGAACTCCGCTACCAATCTGGTTCATAACATTCAGTAGCCTTCATGCACTATGCTCATCACCTTGAGCCTCCAAATGCCCACTTAGCTACTAATGAAGTATTGTTGGGTGTGGAATATTCTACACCATCTACTGTAGAGCCAAGGCATAGATAGTGCATGCTATTGAATGCTATGTTCTCTCAAATTAAAAGAACGGTGGTTTGTCACCATTGAGGCAAACTTTCACCCATGCTTATACCGGAGGAAGAAAACCAAAACAAAGTTTGTCCCTATTTTTGGATATGGTGGATCTTCCTAGTCTAAAATTGGGTCATAGACCAATATGTGGAATTAAAATTTTCAAAAGGAGCAAAAATGAAAAAACTAGAAAAAATGGTTGGTAAGAGCAAAGGCCCTAGCCGTTTGTCGTTGTGAGGTTCACATTAGTGTAAGAACCTCACAAGAGTAGCGGAGGTACGTAGCATATTCTAAAAAAATCTTGCAATGGAAAGAGATGTAGAAAACTGCCTATACGGTAGCCATTGTTGTATATTTGTTTGTGAACTTAATTTATTATAAAACTTAAATCCAAACGATAAATTCAAAGATTTTTTCCTCTTCTACAAATGATGCTTAGCAATAATACTAAACCCCAACCCGTCAGGTCCAGCGAGGCAGAGAACGATCAAGACCCTACCTAAAAGAGTTAAATCTAATAGAGCTAAATCTAATGCTATTGAGGTTCCACTTGGATTTTCCGTCCATCCATGCAGCAAACAAATCATTGCAAGACCATTGGTTCTTGAACTGTTTGGTCATCTTTTCAATCTTCTCCAGATATTTTTCACATTGTTTTTGATGTTGCGTTCAAGCTACACGTCCATAGTCTACTCCACAACTTTTGACAGAGCTCTTCTATATGCCGGTGAGTGCTATCGTAGGCCACTTCCAATGACATCTTTCTACTATAGTTTTTTTTTTTGCAAATAGAAATTTTCTCAAATATAAATTGGTTTTTTGTTTTCATGAAAATTTCAATCAACTACTAAGGCACATCAATTGGTTAGATTTACAGTAGCTGCTAGTTCTTTTCAAACATTGATTATAGCTTGTCTTACTTGCTTCAAAGGGTTGTAGTCTTTTCTTCTTCTTCTTTTTCTCTTTTTAAAAATAACAAGTAATAAAAAACCCCGTTACAATAACATAGAAATGTCACGCTGAATGTGTTATGGATAAACATGATAATACAAGTTTCACGTTATCTTGTTTATTTATAACACATTCAACGAGGTTCACTATGAAATGATAGATAGTGTATAAAAGAAATCCAAATTGTTGTATTATTTTTAATAATTCTTTTTTCACTTATTATGAAGTTGAAGCACGCTTCATTACAATTCCAATGCAATTTTTGGTTTCAAAATCGGTTCATTTGTGAGCATGCTAGAGCTTCCTAAAAATTGTTGAACTTTCTAATGAAACTGATTGAAAAATTCGTATTCATCTTATACCCGACTGTAGATGAGGTTGTAGAATGGACAAGTACCTTTATGAAAAAAATGAACTCCTTGAATACATTCCAAAGCAAAAATCTTAGTTGTCATAATATGTATTAACTTTGTTACAAGGCAAGTTAAAGTATATACTTAGGGCAAAAAAACTTGCTCTAGAATATACTCCAATCCATACATTCTAGTCACAAGATAAATTGTCATTTTACATTGGGTTATTTTTATTTGGCATGTGTACAAATATTTGTAGGATAAGTTTACCCATCAAGTGATTTATCATTCATAATGAATTGAGGAATTTACACCACTTGGTGTTCAAGGGTCAGTTTACAAGGATTTCAAATGCGTGCTTACAAATTACCACTCATCCAAGTGACACTCACAAGAATGGGTTTTTGACAATTCTTGATAGTATCAAGGGCAGGGTTTTTTTTGGCCAGTTTGCTACAAAATTTCACTAGGAGAATCACCACATAGGAACATAATGAGAGAAATACCACTGGCACTCGCTAGTTGCACGCCTAGTTGGGACTTTGTGAGCCACACGTAGTGGATGAAAAGGCCAAGATGTTGAAGAATAAAGACACGATGTACGAAAAAAAGACCAATATGTTGAATGGAAAAAAATAGGATGTATGAAAAAAATTAATCAAAATCAAAATAAAAAAATAAGGGATAAAAAAGCCACATCATTCACTTGCATGCCAAAACAAAAAAAATAACCCTGATCAAGGGCATTGACAATCATAAATAATCTATATGATGGAATTTATGATGGAATTTGAGAAGTTGTTACGTTTGCTTTGTGGAATTTTGGAAAATGTGTCATTCAATAATCACTCAAAATTAATTAATTATATATTGAGCAATCACTAAAAATGTTTTTTTTTCAAAAATACTTAAAAGTTGTCAATCACTTGTAGAAAATTTACAATACTTTTTGAATTGAATTTATTTCACGCATAATTGTTGTATAGTCCTCTTGATAAAAAAAAGATTCAAATATAGACTCAATTTTGGAACTTCATGTTGTTTAGTCCTCTCAATGAAAATAATGCAAACATAGATTCAATTTTGATTGTCCATGTAGCTTCATATTGTATAGCCCTTTTATTGGAAACAATCCAAATATCTTCAATTTTGACAATCCCTACAACTTCATGTTGTAGAGTCTTTTCAATGAAAATGATAGAAATTAGACTCAAGTTTGGTAGTCCATATAGCTTCCATAGCATAATAGAGCAGTGGAATAGAGGACCCTTTTGAAAATTGGATCGAAAGAGAATCTTCACTTCGATTCACTTTTCTAAGTAATGAAGGAATGCCATTTGTATTCCATGAATTTTGGGACTATTATGTCATTGCCACATAAACTTAGTTTCTAATTGTAACTAGATTGTGGTCCCATTGCAAAAGGGTGTTGGCTCCCATTGCTCTAGTATGCTATGTCATGTTGTATAACCTTCTCAATGAAATTAATTCTTAATAAAAATGATCCAAATATACTCAATTTTGGTAGTCCTTGCAGCTTCATGTTGCTGAGACATCCTTCGCTCAAACCCACATCATCACTCAGAGCTCTTCCAACCCAGAAGTGCAGCAATGTAAGAGGTAGCCCCTGTCCCCTTGAAGGGCGGTCGCATAACCCCACGGTTTCACGGTTTCAATTCAGGTGTAGAAGGCAACAGATTTGGTTCGAGTCTCGCAATTGTGGGCCTGGATTACAGAATGCCAAGCTTGCACATTGACACGCCCTATTAGTTCTCTGTGAAGACTGGTATGGCCATAATGTCAAATCTGGTCATGAAGTTGGTACTCTCCGTTGCCTTCGACGTCTGCCAGTTTCTCATCAGCAGGAAGAATTGCCCACACAAATGCTTTTAAACCTCACGAAACAACAACCCTAGCAAACTGAAAGGATTCATCAGCTGCGCCACTCACAACACCGCCTCCCGCAAGCACGGCGGTGATGCAATCCACTGCTTCCTGTGTGATGATCTCTCCGGGTGTCACAACAGGAATGCCCGGCGGGTAGGGGCATATCAGCTCCGCGCTTACACGGCCAACTGCATCCCGAGCCGTCACCTTCTCGGACTTGGAATAGAAGGCATCCCTGGGGCTAAGCACCATTACCGAATTCTCCCACACCGACTCGTTGTTAAGATTTTCCAAAGAGACGAGAGTGTCTGGATTCGAGTACCTTGCAGAAAGAGCAGCAAAGGAATCGATCAACCGCACAGCATCCCTGTGACTGCTCCCCGCGCTGATGGCGAATGTGATGGAGCGCAACGAGGGAAGCTCGGCGACGACGCCGTGTTCCAGACGAAGAATGTCGTCAGCTTCAAAACCTGTCAACTCCAGTTTCCATAGCCCGACGGTGATGCGGAGTGGGTCCATGGAAGCCATCTCTAAGATTGAAAGACCTGGTAGCTCTTGCAGTGCTTGGCGCACCATAGAGGCGAGAGACAGGGCGGCATCCAGATTTGAATCCGAGGATTGTAAAACCCCGGTTTCCGAGTGGAACACGCAATTGCCTTCCATGTGAGCTCGCGATGCATCGAGGGATGCAAGGAGAAGGTAGCTAGGGCTGGAGCTTTGCAACATCTGCAGGCACTGGGAGAGTCTATCCCTATCTATTCTGGAGCCCTGCGTATGCACCATTGCAGATTGTGTGAGGGAACTCAGTACCTTGTGCGTGGACTGCACTGCGACATCCGCCCCTTGCTCCAGCGCGGTCTGCGGCAACTTGTGATGAAACCTGTGAAAATTTTAGACAATATAACTTTGAAGTCTTAAAATCACCAAAGTATCCAACGAAACCACTCCATAGTAGAGTCATCTTTCAACTCAAAAAAAAATCATTTTCTTTTACCCCTAAGCGTCTAAAACACCCAATATGGCCATCTGCATCACTGAACTTTGCAACGGTGGCATTTTCTCATTTTACCTCGGTTTTCTGATTGCAATACATCATTTTAAAGCTCTTGTTCTATACTACAAGGTCAACAGTGTCGATCGTGTCAAACTGAAGTCATTTTCACACAAACGAATGATTTGCAGCAGGGGGTCCAATTTTCCTACACTACAGAAAATACACAGTGGACGCTTACATGGCATGAATGAAAATTTGTCTGTGGCAACTTACCTGAAATGCGCTCCATGTGCCTCGTCGACGATGAGCGGGACATCGTGCAAGTGGCAAACGTGAGCAAGGTCGGCGATGTGGCTGCAAACTCCGAAGTAGGTCGGCGACACCACGAGCACAGCTCCCGCTCTGTTTCCTGCTCTTCGAATTTCCAGAATTGCAGCCTCCACTTGCGAGGCTTGAATGCAATGCGCCACGCCAAACGCCAAGTCAGGTTTAGGGTTTAGGTACTTTGGCAGTGCTCCGGAGAGCACCATGGCCGACACGGCGGACATGTGCACATTGCGAGGGAGAATTAGGTACTCGCCTGGCGCGCAGGCGGCCATCACGGCCGCCTGGATACCGCAAGTGGAACCATTCACGAGAAACCACGTCTGTTCCGCGCCGAACAGTCGAGCCGCTTTGCTCTGCGCTTCGTGGATTACCCCTTCGGCTGCGTGCAGATTGTCGAGCTCAGGAAGCTCAGGCAAATCGCTTGCAAAGGCTCTCCTCCCGACAAGCGCTGCCATCATCGGTGGTGCGCCTGCTCCTCGTCTGTGGCCCGGAAAATGAAAGGCCGCTGCGTCCATTTCTGCGCATTCTCGCAATGCGTTCAACAAGGGCGCCTCTCTCTCCTCCAATTCTCCATAGCCACGGTTTGCGTCTGTCTTGCCTTCAAACACTTCTTCCTGTATTGTGGAGACATTGCAGGCCACTCTTCCGATACTCAAGCTCCCCTGTCTCCCTCGTCTAATGTCAAGCGGAGTGACTTGAGCTCTAATTATGCAAGATTTATGGACATGAAACCCTAATGTACCGATTGCGGTGCAAGAGCTCTCGAGGAGCATGGTGTTTCCCCTGATAAGATTTCAACATGAAGGTGGAGAAGACTATAACCTTTTCAGTATCTGCAAGCCTATCACAAGTAATTTTTGTAAGTAAGCACTCCGGAATCTGTTCTCAATGCAATCTCACTCCTGTCCATTCCTGTCAATTTCTGCTCTACAAAACTTCTCTACAACACTTGCGATTGAAACGTGGCCTGAAACTTTTGGATCAAAATCGGAGGATTGGTTCACAGCGAAGGTGACAACTGAGAAGAGTGTTCGTTGATGGACTTTGGATGAACTCTATCCGATGAACTTGGATGAAATGTATCCGATGAACTTGGATGAAATATATCCGATGAAATTGGTTGAAATTTGATGAAATACTGTGAATCCCACGATTTGGATGAACTCATAAGGTAAGGGGTACAGTTGCCGTCAGTTTAAGCATTTCAACCTACATGTTAACCCCTAAACGTCACAGCGTCCAGAAACTGGACGACTAACATATTCAAACCCTTCTCACGTTCTCATCAATGCTTGGATGACAGTCATCCAATTTTTTGGAGATTCTTCACCAAGTTGTTGTCTTATTTAACGGTTGGATTTAGTCATACTTGATTACATATTTTTCTAAAAATACAAATGTAGAAGTATGTCAAGTCGTTGACCAAGCCAAAATTGCATTGACTGTAGTTCAAAAGTGGTCTTGCAAAAATGAGGTCATAGATTTAAGAAACACAAAAATTTCAAAGAATCACCACGTTTAAGAGTATCTCATTTCAAATTCATTCCAACAAATTTTACTCAAAAAATATTAAAATTTTGTTTGTAATCGAATTTAGAAGGAATTTTTAATTTTAACTTTCAAATTTTATAATTAAATATTGGTGATAGTATTAGTGAATTGAACCATACGGATGGAATCTAAAATTCAAAATCTAGAACTTTCATTTATATATCAAGTCCAAAATATTCTTCTAAATAGTAGTTTATGATGATTTTTCTCAAATTGTCAATTCCAGGGACACCCTGGTACGTTTAGGGGTT
Source organism: Pohlia nutans (assembly GCA_022496805.1). NCBI lineage: Eukaryota > Viridiplantae > Streptophyta > Bryopsida > Bryales > Mniaceae > Pohlia > Pohlia nutans. The sequence continues at coordinate 26,275,452 of CM040101.1, read as the reverse complement.
AATATGCATAGACCACTATTGATGTTAGTAAGTGTACCAATAATTGTCTTTCATTTTTAGTCCAATCAGATTGCTAACTTGGTATTCATAATTAATGCTTGTGATAACTAGATTGGGAACTCCTGAAGTTGAAATATGTGCTTTTATAAGTGACCACAATTGGTACCTAACAGTTTTTGGTGCTTCTACCTTACATCAAAAAAATCCCCAGGACAGATTCAATGAAGAATCAATGTAAAATCAATGGTCACTGACTCCAATCATCTGGAAAGTTCTTGTGATGTAGTACAAGATAGAAACCATATGGTAACCCAACCGCACTTTTTGCTATGGCATGCTTTGATATTCTCTTATAGAATCAGTATTGAAATAAGAGGTCATATTGAACTTGGAGAGTACCCATTTCACTTTGTCAATACAATATTTATATTGAATTTTGTATAAATGTAGTATCTATATTGAATTCAATACTTGTAATTGTAATATTATTCTATTGATTCATTTGCTTGTAATCCATATTATCTTTGTTTGACACCTGTACTATTATTGTATAGCTTCAATCAAGGTTGACACAGTAAATGGTTTTGCGTTGATTCAGTAGTGAAACTGCTCACTTTTGCTTTCCTGATCATGTTGAATCAATATGGATCCAATAGCACTTGATGCAATATACTTTTTAGCAATATAGATTCAACATTGATTCCATGGTATACAATTAGTTGACATATATTTTGTCGCCCCCGGTCACGTTTGAGTTTCATTTGCCATGTAAAGGAAATTTAAGTGGATTTTCTTGGAGTGTATAATTTTCAATGCATTCCTTTACAAAGAGAGTCATCTACAAAAAAATTCAATTTTAGAAGATGAAAATTCTATTTCCGTGCATTTTATTCAGTTTTTTACATTATTCTACAAAGTAACTATTTAAAAAATATTCTTAAGGTTCTTTTGTACTTGGTTTTCGGAAATAGGTAGGCATTATGAAAGCAAATATCTTTCATTTTGGAAGATATTGTAGGTAAGTTAACGAATATGTGTAGGACGAGTTCAATTTTTACTGCAACATTAGCACAATAACAAAACCTCAACAAATTGCACCACATTCAAAGTAAAGCCGTGTATTGACATTCTATGAGTTGACTTTTCAAGAGCACTTTTGAACACTTTTGAACTAAAATTTTAAATTTTTTTGGTGAATCAATGCAACATGAATGAGGCATAAAAATTTCACAAATCATCCCCATTCTAATCAGATCACACATGTATGAAGCTAACTTCCCATAAAATCTATAGTAAAATATCCGCACTACAAAAAGTGCATGACAGATGAGAAAAATGGATGAAATATGTACATCGTCCAAAAAATGTACACTTGGGCAATTAGGGGTTAAACTCCATTTTAAGCATAGTTCTCTTTTTTATTTACTTTCGTTCTATTTTGAAGAAGTGTAGATTCCTCAAATATGTTTGATTTCGCATTTAAAAACCCCATTTGGTTCAACAAAGTAGAAGTTATGAGCAAGATTCTTCCAAAATGCCCAAAAGCCCGTGGGGCTTGCTATGTCCTTCAAGGGTTAATGTATAGATGCTTTATGGCAAGTGTGGCTCAAGCATGAGGGTACAATAGTGTTATCCGCTAACTGAGCACCTTAAACAAGGGATCTTTACTTCCCCTTGAAAAGAAATGCTAACTAAGCACTTAAAAATTATATAGAAAAGAAAAGATGGCAAGTTATGCATTTAGAATGAAAGAGAGGCTATTTACAGGCACTATTCATTGCATGAACAATGCGTTTATATTTATGAGTTAGAGCACTATTCACTGTATGAACATGATTCACTCCTATTCATAGCATGAGCACTCACTCTCATATTCTTCAATTAGCCAAAAGCCCCTCTTGCTATGATTGTGGCAAGTGCTCATGTTCCAAACCTCCAAATTGAGAACCAAACTGAAAATCAGTTTATTTTTTAGCAATAGGATTTCACGTCATCAATTTATTTTGCAGAAGAACTGTTCTATTTTCGCACCTCAACCTCTCTTTTAGGAGAATCAGGGGTCAACAACCCCACTTTCTATGAATTAGCAGATAATTCTAATACAGAGTGCCATTCCCTAGTATCTGGTGATGGCCCATTCACACTAGCCCTTGCTACCACACTTATGTTCCTCATGCAGGTAAAATCATATACACCAAAATATAATTTGCAAACTGTTGAAGTTTGTTTTCTTTGAATAACATCATTGTTGACCATTGAATGCATGCACTTCCCTGCTGTAAATTTCCAACTATTCCTTTTTCGCGTTGCTTCACTTTCTTACATGTGTTCCTTTTACATTGTAGAGAATTAAATAAAACTGATTTTGCCAGGCTACTTACTGTAACGCACGCACATCCTGCAGCATGTGGCTGGTGTGAACCGGCCATGAGAACTGAAACAAACGAAGTGATATTATAGAGTTTTCTAATTTACAGGTGGATCCATGTACTTTTCATCCAAGTTTTCAGGGTTCAGGTGGTTTTCAAGCTGATCCCAGAATCTTGGTGTGAAAAGGGTCTGAATGCCAGATTTGGTGATCATGTTATATTGCTAGCTTCTAGAATACAGAAACTGAACTGACAAGCCACATGGCTTTTCACTATTATTCTCTGCCATCTTTCCCCAAACACCCCAGTCCCTTTTCACACCGGCACCGTCTGTCCCTGTCACGCCATCCCCCGTCTTCCCCGCTCTGTACTTAACTCTCCTTGTTGCAGCTCACAAATCACAATCACGTTTCTGTTTCTGTTTCTGTTTCTTCGATCGAATTTCTGGCGATGGCGGCTTCTATTTATGATTTCGTTGTGAAGGACATTCGTGGCGAGGATGTGGAGTTGAGGCGCTACCAGGGGAAGGTGCTGCTGATTGTGAACGTGGCGTCGCAGTGCGGGTTAACCACCTCGAATTACACGGAGCTCGCCGATCTTTACACCAAGTTCAAGGGCCGGGAGTTCGAGATTCTGGCGTTTCCTTGCAATCAGTTCGGAGGCCAGGAGCCCGGCACGAACGAGCAGATCCAGGAGTTCGCGTGCACGCGGTTCAAGGCGGAGTATCCTATCTTTGATAAGATTAACGTGAACGGCTCGCAGGAGGCGCCGCTGTACAAGTTCTTGAAGTCGCAGAAAGGCGGATGGTTAGGGGATAACATCAAGTGGAATTTCGCGAAGTTTCTTGTTGACAAGAACGGAAAGGTTGTTGATCGGTACGCACCGACCACTGCTCCTTCCAAGATTGAGAAGTCTATTGAAAAGTATTTGAGTAGTTAGGTAGTTAGGTTGAGGAAATTGCTTCCGTCTTATTTATTTTTTCAGAGTTACACGATGTTTAGCAACGGAATTTGATGTTTCATTGACTACGTCTCCTTCGATGATAGAGAAGTCTGTTGAAAGTATTGAGCAGTTATTGGTGCAGTTCGGTTGTTGTTATTAGTTTGGAGGAAATTGCTTCCGTCCTAATGTCATTTAATTGACCATCGGAGTATGATGTTTGGCAACGAAATTCGAAGTTTCATGCTGCAATTTGTCATGCACTTTTTGCAGTGTGGATTTTTTACTATAGATTTTATGGGAAGTTAGCTTCATGCAAGTGTGAATTGATTAGAAAGGGGATGATTTGTGAAATTTTTATGCCTCATTTCATACTGCAGTGATTTATCAAAAATTTATAAGATTTTAATTCAAAATAGTTCAAAAGTGTTATTGAAGAAGTCAATTAACCCCTAAACGCCTGAATGACCAATTTTGGTTGATAATCTTTTTCTGCAGCTGAAATGCGATTTTGGCAATCAAGATGATATTCTTTGAATTCAAGCTTAACTAACAAAATGTAGCTTACGAAGTCTAGTTTCCACTCCATTTTGAAATTTTGAAAAATTCCTAAAGTTGAATGATTTATAGCAATTACAAGTTCAGGGTGTATTACCGTGGCTCCTCCACAATGTTCCACGGTTTTAGGTTTTTCCACTGTATTTTTAAATTTAGAAATATTTTTTGAGCACGGTAAACAGACAAATGTTTTTCTTTGTAATTTACACATTCAGTAAAAAAATTATATTTTTAAAATATATTTTATAATTGATATAAGTTTTCTTTGCTTTTATCACTTTGAAAAATCATGATAATTTAAATTTTTCATTAATAATTTTAAAAAAATTATATATTGTAGTTGACATTCTGTCTCATGTAGGAAAAATATGAAATTTACTTTTTGATTCAATAATAATGGTGAAAGATGGCCTACAGTCTAAAGTTTTCCACCACGGTGATAGGGTCAGGCCTTTAGGGGTTAAGCAACCGAAAAATCTCCAAATATCACTACACTTAGAGTATCATATTTTAACCCATCACAACAAATTTCATCTAGAATTGTCAATATTACGTAATCAAATTACAAAAGAATTTTGAATTTTGAGCTTCAAATTCTATATAGAAATATTTGTGATAGCAATCATAGATTTAACCATAGATCGTCTTAATATTCGTGATAGCAATCATAGATTTAACCGTATGGATAGAATTTAAAATTCATAATGTACAGCTTTTATCCATACATCAAGTTTAAAATACCCCTATTAGTTGCTTTTTATAATGCATCTTTGAATTTAGAGAATGTTGTAGGCATTTAGGGATCAAAGATTGGGCATTTAGAAGTAAGTGGTTTTTTATTTGTATGAGCCTTGGAATAATTGGCTCTAACCATAGAGAATACATGAGAAGTCAAATTTGGTAGTGAAAACAATGTTTGTAGGCATGTTTTTCAAAAAAATTGGTTACACCAAAATATGGAAGTGTATTTTTCAATTACTTTTGAGAAATATGTGCAATAGATGTATACAATATATAAAGTTTTAAAGATAATGACTTCTCTAGCTGTGTGTATCACGTTGTAATATGTTTTTTTTAGCCAAGGCACGCAACTTGGCATATGGTCTTTGGCCATGATAAAATAGCATTTATTGATGGTAATTTGGCATTTGGTAATAAGGTTTATGGATTGTTCAAAATTCTATTCCAAATAAATACATAAAGTTCTTTAGCAGTTAGTGGAGTCTACCCTTTTCAACAGTAGCATTGTAGAAGCTTTAACATTAACGTTTAAACGTCAAAAGGGTCCTGGATGGGCAATTCAAAGGAATAAAATAAAATTAGAAAGTTGCCTTCAATAGTCATCCTTTGAGTAACATGAAAAACCAATGAGAATTCCTCAAATCCTCTATAAACAGTGAATAGAGTGAACAATGTCACTCCAAAAACGAATTAGAAAAATTCAATGAGATTTTGGCTCTGCAATGAACTCTACAATTTTGGATTTTTAAATTTTTTAAATTAAAAAACATTGTTGAACAACGCTAGCATGCGCTGCTAGCTTTTGTATACGTCAAAGTCTCAACTTGCCTGAATCCCTCCCCTCCCTCTCTACCTAAAACATGCGTATTTGCTAAATTTAACCTCGTTTTTTCATCACCTTTCCAAAGCACCAATCCATTTCAATTTTGGATGAGAAAATCCACGTTTTTCTTCATTATTCTCTCAAAACAAGCTCGTAGGGCTTACTTTGACGATTAACCCCTAAAGACCCAAGCGACCATTTTATGGTCGCTGCCCTTTTTTCGTAATCTGCCCGATTATCAAAAATGGTTTTTTTAAGGATTTTTATTTACTCGAATTGGAAATCAAGTTCTGAATCCAAATATGTTCTTAGATTTCTGATCTAACGAGTCCTCTGCTTTGAGGAATTTTTCAAAGACAATCACATCAACACAAAATTTAGTGTTTTGGGGAGTTCAGGAATTGAGGGTGGCCCGTGGCCCATAGGAAACCAGACTCCATAAAAAATAAGCGGTGCCTAGGGGTAGTGGGCAAGAAAAAAAAAAAAAAAAAAAACCATCGAGGGCAGGCCGAGCCAGCCACCTTCAGGGACAGTGTGGCAGGTCCTTTGAGCCAGCCTCCAAAAAAAGAAATGAAATAAAGAGCCAGTAAGTGAAGCTCCCGGAAAAAATCAACATGTCCTAAGACATAAAACAACTATTCATGTGGAGAAGCAGTTAGCGCTCGTCAAACAACACTCTCTCCACTGTTTCCAATTCATCAAAAGACGGCGACTCATCAATTCTAATGTCCCCATGATTACACTAATTGCACCGTAAGTCCTAAACTGAAATAAAGCTTTACAAACGGACGACTCCACTAAGCCACGATCATGCCTACCTTCTGTGATAGCATTGATTTCAGTCTTTTTGTAGCAATGGAACAACACAACGACAAGTCAAATTTGGGTATACAAATTTGCTATAATTTTACAACAATTCCACTACTCCACTGAGCTCATTACTCACCCTACCTATTACATGTCTATCTCTTTTTCTTAAATCATCCATCGCAATTACAATGGCAACCCATTCTCATACCAATCTCCCTCCTCCCCTTTCTAATCGTCTCCAATCTGCCTATGTATTGGCAGCTTGGGCTAAAGATGAGAGAAACGCGACTACCTCCCAAGTAGCTCAGTTGTTAGCATGTCTCAATGATGAGTACCTCGCTAGTAGGCCACGCTTGAGCAAGAGTAAACCACATCCGCCTAATGCTAGCGGGCGGCAGTAGAGGAACATGTTCTACCGCAATGCTTCAAAGATTTTAGGGTGGGGGGCTGAGCGTCGAGTTGAGGGAAGTGGGGTTGGCTTTTCAGATGCCGTGTACGAGGAACTCTGAATTTGTGTGTGGCCAGATGTCGAGCAGGACGTCGACCCAAGGCAGCCATCATTGCTGATGAAGAGCGTTGTGTTGTCGCCCATGATCAGTGGTAAACGTGCATGTACGACTCTACATCACTGGCCAACCAACAATGAAAAGGAACAACGACCAGCCACCAAGGTACATTACACCTTTGCATCCAACTCGACCGCCGGGATCTCCTGCAGTGACACCATTTCTTCAAGTAAAAAACTGACCTTTGTTTTTTTTTTTTAGTATGTTTGTTTTGTTTTTAGGTTTAGGCATCTCCAATTGCTAATTACGCATGTCTAAAAACCCCAGTTGTTATTTAATTTCTAAGTACAACAGGTAGTAACATACGTGATTTGCAGAGCCCATGGTCATTAGCCTTGCAACTGAATGCAAGGCCACTTGCTGCTTTCCCCCAATCGATGCCACCAACCTCAATTGTTTACCCAAAACCACGTCCCCATGTACTACCCACTGCGTGTCCAACTACAAGTCCAACTTTCAATCCTTTAAGCAGGAGTTCGAAAGTGCAACAAAAGCTTTCAACAGAGACTCCACGGCAGCGGCCTTCAATGCTGTGGTGTAGTTACGGTAGCCGTTCCCCTCTATCATAGACCTAAGCAGAGCAGAATTACAAGAGGAGAAGACTGACGATGAAGAAGATGATAGGAAGACTCTAGCACGAAACTTCCCAATCCCTGTTAAGATTAGAAGTACCCATTTGCATAGTGACAATCAAAAGAAGGACTCTAGTGGACAACCCCAAGAGTTCACTCTAGCTGTAGCTACATACTCTTTCTTTGATTTAGAATATCGTCAAGAGATGTATTACATTGTCCTACGAAATAACAATACATTGACAATAAAAGCGTCAAAGACTATGTGCATACTAAGAAACGAAGGAGCCCAAAATGATTCTACTGTTGTTGATGAGGAAGACGTTGGAGATACTGCATACATTGGACGAGATTCCTCTTGCAAAGAGAACGACGACGAAGACAATGCGAGCAAAGACGGCTACACGAGCAACAACTCTAGCGACAGCAGTGATAGCGGTGGCGATAAAGAAAACAACGACGACACGGACATTGATGCGACCAGAAGCGAAAACAACAGAGAAGGTGAAGAAGTTACCTGCGATATTCCTGAAGAAGACGGTGTCGATCGTCGTTGCGAAGGACTAAAGCGTGGTCGAAAGAGGCAGAACTCTCCACCATTGCGAGGGTACAAACCCTTGCAATTGCGGCCTTTCCAACAATGCGCCGCTGTAGAGGGATCCAATTTTTTGCAGGGATTTAGCTTCAACGTCCAAACTTCGACATTAAAACAACAAGGCCGATCAATGGCAACCCTTGTTATTGCAATGCCGACACCAGGGCTTCAAAGCTTGGATATTGGCGTGCAGGGACGTGGACAACCGCGAATATTTGCACCACAGCAACAAAGGGCGGAGACAGTTCATACAACGATGGAGTTTTGAAAACCAGCAACGAGATCGCCCACGGCTCAAGAAGCAGGGTGTAGCGAAACAAGTGAACGCGAACCGTACGTACACATAGAGAGAGGAGAAGTGCATGCAGGTACTTCTGCCATAGCCAGGGAGGAGACGGAGGCAACATGACATGTACTTGAGGAGACACAAGCTGCTACAGCTAACGAGGGGCACGAGTGGGATCGGGACGCCACGGGAACCCGGGCTGGCAAGGGTAAGAAGACCACCGTGGCCAGGGGACGTGAGCCGAAGACCGGGAAGGGAAAGAAGCCCAAGGTAGAGAAGAGCCAGAAGAGTGACGTGAAGGTACAATACGCTGATCAAAATTGGTCACAGAGGTATTACAATTTCAAACCACACCCTAGTCCTTTTACGGGTCCACCTCAAAGATTAAAAAAAAATGGGCTAGGGTACCAACATTTTTGCAGTTGTTCAACATTTTTTGGCCAAAAGATGTTTTGCGGAGAATTGAGTTATCCGTAAAGTCAAAAAATGAGAGGGTTTTGGGTCTGGGATTGTACAAATCCAGGATCAGGCCTTAAAATGGGAGCATGTGTTTGTACCTAAATAAAAACACAGGCAAAAATCTTTCTTACGACCGGAAATGGTCAAAAAAAAATTTTGCTCCCGGGTTTGAAGCGCGCCCCGAGAATCAGGAGCCACGTCGGCAGACTAGACGCGTGATCAGAGCCTCGTCGTCAGGAGCGGAGGCGCGTTGGCAGCGGAGGCGCGTTCGAAAGATCCGTTGGCAACGAGGGTCTTAAGCTCGCTTCTCTTCATTCCTTGCGTGTCCAGCAGTGCCTGAGCGAGTGGAGCCGTTTAGGGTTTGATCTCTCCGGCCCTCAGTCTTTCATCGCTCTTCTCTCGCCCTGGTCTTCTCTCGCCCTAGTCTTCTTCGCGGGATCGTCGAGGGTTTAGGGTGCCGGAGCTGATGGAGGGTTACTATGCCGGAGTGAGGGTTTCTGTGCCGGAGGGATCGTCAAGGGTTTCTGTGCCGGAGCTAATCGAGGGTCTTCTTCGAGCTTTCAGCGGTTTTAGGGTTTAGTTTCGTGCGGTTTCGATCATTCAGTAAATCCTGCACAACACAAAAAATAACTAGCGCCATGGTCTAGGCAAGCTCTATGCTCCTCCCACTCCCGGTACTCAATCCGATGACTGAACATGAAGGCATGAAGCTGCCCTACCCTAAATACAACGATTTTCACAAACCTTGCACACTCCCTGGCCTTTGAGCACTGCTGTTGCGTTTTGTACTGTGGCTGTGGCGTTGGGATGGACTTCGACTGTGCATGAGAAGATCAAGGCGACGATTGTACATGAGAAGATCAGGGCGATGATTCTCATGGGCTAGATCCTCTCGACTTGGACCAGTAAAAGCATCCTCGAATACTTGGACCAGTCAAAGCATCCGGGACTGTACAGCCTGGCTCATTCAATGGCCTGGGCTCATGGGCTCTAACAGCCTGGCTCCTTCAGCATGAAGTTCGAGCCCTTTGACTTACACAGCCTGGCTCATTCGATGGCCCAAAGTTAACGCGTGGCGGCAGCAGCTCCTTTCCCGTAATCACCGCCCATTCGCCGAAGATCACGCTCAACTTGACTCACGCTCAACTCGCCGCTTGATTTCAGGGCAGTACACGACACCCTAAACCGACCCCACGCGGAATCCATTGTATCCAAGCTCCTAATTCCAGCAGTTTTTGCTCCCTCACCGCGGCCAACAATAAATGATCGCAAATTCCATCATCCAGAAAAACACAGACGACCTCTACAGCCTTGTGTTTTATGCCCCGGAATTACAGAGGCTTACTTTGCGTTTCTCCAAGTTTGTGTGAATAGTGCACTCAAAAATGTGAAAAACACAAGCTTACTTTACGGATAACTCTAATATGTACAGAAACAAACCGTTACGCCACTGAGGAATTACAATTTGAAGGAGAGGATGGGGAAATTTCCACTTACAATAGGGGGGGAAAGGATTGGTATGACATGACTGTGAAGGAGTTTAAAGCATTCATTGCGGTGTCTCCTTACATGAGACTAAAAAAATTACACAATGTTAGGAATTATTGGGCGAAGTCGGAGCCGTTTCTTATTGCCATGTCATTACTCAAATGTTCTCACGAAATAGGTACATGGCCTTGAGTAGATGTTTGCACCTCACTAATCCCCTATCCATTTGCACAGATCAGAATTCTTCTGATTACGACAAAATGAATGAAGTAAGGTGGCTATTATCATCAATTAGAGAAAAATGTGTGGCACAATGGAATGTTGGAAAAGAAACTACTATAGATGAAATGATGGTACGTTACAAAGGGTCCTATTGTCCCGCTTGGCAATATATGCCAAAGAAGCCACAAAAGTGGGGGCTCAAAATTTGGTGTTTGGCGGACTCGGTTACTCGTTTTGTTTCCAACTTCGATGTTTATTACGGAGCAAGTGTAGCCACTTTGGATGCGCCAAATTTTGAGAAGTGTGAGGCAAATCAAGGTGCACGTGTGGTGAAATCCTTAGTGGAGGGGCTTGAAAATCGTGGGCACGTAGTAGTGATGGACAATTTTTTCACTAGTGTGGAATTGTTTGAAAATTTGGAAAAGAAGGGGATTTATGCCACCGGGACAGTGAGGAGCAATCGAATTGGATTGCCAACGATGATGAAGGACACAAAAGCCTTTGGGAAATCACCGCAAGGCACACTAGAGTGGCGGATGCACAAGGATAGGAAAATGTGCGCCATTATGTGGAAGGATAAGAAACCGGTATGTCTTTTATCCACTCATTCTTTACCAATGGCTTTTCCATGTGAAGTTGTCGAAGTACCTCAACGTGATAAGGCCGTGCGTAAATTGGTGAAAATCTCACCTGTACATCTAGAGTACACAACTTTTATGAGAGGAGTTGACGTGGCGGATCAACTACGGGGGAGCTATAGTTGTCAAGTTCGGTCACACAAATGGTGGCACCGGCTTTTTTACTTTCTACTCGACACAACGGTGGTGAACATGTGGATTATCCACAAAGAGGTATTGAAAGAGAAGAGTAGATCAAAAGAGGCTTTCTCTCATTTCCAATTCATTTTGGGCATGTGCAAGGCATTGACTAATAAATGGGCCGGTAGGAAATTGTCGATTTCATTATTGGTGGATGATGTTGCAAAAATACATTGTCCCCCAAAAAGCCACTTGAAAAGAAGATGTGTGCATTGTAAAAAGCGCACCAATAGTTTTTGTGCGCTTTGTTCATTTCAATGGCAATGTTACACGAGAGGGTGTTATCTAAAATTACACCAAATTAGTGGTAGTGGCTAGATTACTTCATTTTAGATATTAGAGAGGGTATTGTTCTTTTTCTATTTCTCATGAAATAAAATTTATCGATAGTGCCTTCCTCGAGTTCATATGTTTTTTTTTTTTTTTTTTTTCCTTTTCATTTTCATGATGCTAATAAATCAATTTTTATATTTATAGTGTGGATTTTATTTTGTAATTACTTGTTTTTTTATAAAATAAAAATTTAGAAAACTTATTTATTTACACTCCAATGGTCCAGCTCATGTCCAGGCAAACGTCGATGAACTAGGCTTGCTTTTAGCTGTACACGGCCGAGCTTCGCCTCGGGAAGTCTGCCTTCTGGGCCTTGGGGAGGTGACTACCGAAATTTTAGAAAACCACGTGAGATAAAAAATAGGGTCAATTTAATTCGTGTAGGGCAAAATTTATAACTTTGTTAGATCTACTATAGCATTGAAAATATGTCTCATTAGGATTATATGTAAAATAGGGTGATGGATAATTCATCTATTTTAATAATTATTAAAAAAATAATAAGATCATAGATATAGGATCCCCCAAAAAGTGTGTAGTAGGATCAGTAAAATAATTACAAGTTTAACTACTTGGATGAAGAAGTGTGTATTTTCTGTCCAAATTTGAATTAAGTACTGTAGTATGGAGGGAAATGTGGTGGGATTTTTTAGGGAAAAAGAATGTGCTGGCACTGCCGTTGGGTTTGAGAACGGCGCCGAATAGGTTTAGGGTTCTCTCCGTTAGCCTAGAACGAGCTTTTGCAATCAGTTTTCTTTTCTTCCGCTTCTGCGATCAGTTTTCTTTTCTTCCACTACGGCGATCGGTTTTTTTTCTTCCGCTTCTGCAATCGGTTTTTTTTTCTTTAGCTTTGCGATCGGTTTTTTGTCAGCTTTTGCGATCGGTTGTTTTTTCCACAACTTCTGTCCTTCTTATCGTCCGTAGCTTTCAAGGTTGGTCTCTTCATGGTTGGTTTCGTTGGTTTCATGATTAAGATTTTGCTAAGGTTTTGTTGGAGCAATTTCAAGGTAAGGCAAGCTTAGGGTTTGGGCAAGCACAGAAGGTTTGGTGAAGCGTGGAGTCCGGGTAGAAGATCTTTCGTTGCTCTTGTAGGTAAGACGAATGTTTTTGAGTTTTCTTCTTTACTCCATTGCCTCTGGAAAGCTTGTAAGCATTCACACGAGGCATTCATACGAGGCGTTTCACGGGCGCTTGAGGTGAACATCTTTTCTATTGCGGAGATCTCCAGCGCAAAGTCAAAGTAACTGCACTTGGTGGCCATCACGTCAGCACGATGGACCTGTGGAGGGCGTCCTCTTCACAAATCGCAGTCTCGATCTGGATGGGAGGTGAGGTTTCCTGTTTTGGAATTTTTTAGGGCAAGGGGCTGCTGTATTTGCAATGCATCAGGTTTTTTGTGTAGTTACGATAGTTGTCACAACATTCTTTTATTTGACCTTGGCGATTTCATGTACGACTTGGTCGATTTCCATTGTCCTATTGATTGTTGGATCTTGATTGTTGGGTCTGCATTTCTCACCTGCGGTGCTTGCAGATCATTGTTCAGGAGAATGTTTGAGAGCTACTTGGGGATCTGGAGAATTTTTGAGAGCTACTTGGGGATCTAGAGGGCCTGACACGGACTGAGGCAAGAACGGCAGCTTCAAAGGCTCTTAAAGCGATTATGAATGACAATTCCTGTACGGTTAGCACTTTCTTGGCCACTCGTTTCTCTTTGGACAAAAACAGTCTTGCATCTTGTAAATTTCATATTTCTTTGTTGCCCAGTAACCTCGGTAGAAAATGGTTCATCTTAACCCCTATACAACCAGAAAGTCCAAATTGGTCCTCATGTTTTTTTAGCAAGTCGTATGTGTACATTTATTTTGTTAATTTTTTTTTACCAACACATGCAATGTTCTTCACTAGTTAGATGAAATAAATTTTGATCCCTTTTAAATTATAATCCATTGAATTTGTGATGCATCTTTGTTGTTTTATGGTTAAGCAATAGACTGACAAATTATGTTCCAGTATGTACCTCAATGTCAAGGACTACCTTTTTTGTGCAGGATGGAGGCCAGAGCTTGGAAGAGTTGAAACAGTAGTCCGTGCCTGTCGAAGATGCTTTTGAACAAATTCAGCCTTCGAATGTGCTTTCCTGTAAGTTTCTGATCTAGATAGGTCAATCTCGAAAGGACCAAGTAATCATGGTTATAAACGGCCAATCTTTTTAATCAAATTGTGGATCAGATGGGGCCAAATTTAGAGAATATGTGGTGTATTTATAAAAAAAATCAAAGTCAATCTGATGTCATCCAGTTTACATGTAGTACTCGAGACCATTGTAGTAGAGACTGGCGTTCTTATGAACACATGGATTGCTCTTATTTTTGTATGACTTATGAAAATCAGACCTCATTGGATTGCAGGCCAGAGCTATTTTCAACTTTGCAGCAGAAGTTGCAGTCTCTGGATTCAGCACACTACTCAATGAAAAGATATGGTACTAAATCAAACCCTGAAAGAGTTGTCGACCAAACAATCAGCAGCAGATCAACGCAACTTTGCAGAGGTGTGCGACCGTATTTACCGGATTGTTATTTTTGTATGATAACAGACTTATTCTTGAAATCACCTTGTGTTTGATACTGTGAATTTTGTGTTAATGTACTCTTATTTCTTGACCCCAAATAGTTTAAAAGTATGGAAAAGCTTGGAGGTCTATCATTGTTAGGTGTGTAAGAGCTTGGTGGTCTCTAAACTCAAGGGAAACTAGTTTAGCCGTCAAGAATGACAACTAAATTAGTTTTCCATGAGTTTGAAGACCACCAGGCTCTTACACATCTAATAATGAGAGACCACTAAGCTCTTCCCTACCTTTCAACTACTTGGGGGAACAATAAAAGTACATTAATGCAAAATTCATGGTCTCTTATTCAAACCCAAGGTGACTTTAAAGATAACTCTAACGTGTCATAGATTTCTCGTGAAGTAGTTTTCTCTAATGAATTTTAAGTTTCAAGTTGCATTGTTTGAAGTTTTGGCTATAGTTAACCCTAAGTATCCACACTACAACAAGTTGGTCAAACCTCATCAATCCCTCACATTTTATCATGTAAGGTACTGTTAAACAGTATACCTTGATTTTTTCATACTTATTAAAATAAAAGAAAATTTTATCAGATTTTTCAAAGTCTTTTTCATGTAAAAATCATAGTAATTACATATCAGCTTAGAATAGTATGAAATGCTTAGGGAAAATGTACATAACAGTGATGAACAATAAGGTGTAGGTGGCATGCTTGTTGAGCTTACATAGCATGAAATTTGATAGATTTTCTTTTTTCTGTAGTGTACATTGGAATTTTAGGGTTTTGAGCTTTAAAGTGCTATGTTAAACACAGTTTTCACAGTTTTGAAGAATAGTAAATTGGGCTAGAATAGTAAATCAGGCTGAACAAACATCTCGTTTTAATCAATCTTCAGTATCATTTGAATCATCTCCACAATGCCTGTCATAACATACAAGAAAGAAAGTGTCAAAGTTATTTGTCTTTCTTTGAGTCCTTGCTTTCATAACCACTTGGCATGTGATGCATACAAGCATATCTTGTGTTTTTAAGTTTTTTCCAAATAAAGCGAATTTGTTCCATGGGCTGCTTCTTAACTGCAGCTTGGAATTTGTGCAGCAGTGCAGGTAACGGTGGATCAGGTTGGCAAGCTCCAGAGCAGCTTAAAGATGATCGCCAAACTCACTCACTGGATGTATTCAGCCTTGGCTGTCTCTATTGAGGTAAATGATGTAGGGTAGTATTGCTAGAAGCCAAAGAAGTTCGGGTGCTAAATAATAGTGTGTGGGAGGAGGGGTTAGGCATGGACTGATCTCTAGAGTGTCCTTGTGATGGGTTATCCCATATGGTTTGCCATGGTGACCTCCTAAGTGTACACTACTTAAGGTGGAAGGCCTTTGAGTAAAAATCATCTCTTTCTACGCATTCCTTGTGTTTGTGTGTGCCTTGTGCAATCTTCTACTACCTTCAATAGGTTATGGGCCCACTCATGTGTGTTTCATGAGTATTAGATTGCATTTGTGCAAGCGTTTTGAGGTCGGTGTGCAATGGGCGGTTTTGGAGCATTGTTGGAGTTTTTGGAGCTTGTTGGAGTGTTGGTGTCTCTTGGAGGAGTGCATGGGCTGAAGTAACATGTTGGATCACTCTCTTTGGTCAATTTCTTCCCTTGGATCTCCTCTTTTTTGGTTCTATCTCTTCTTTGCGAGTGGAACTTCGTTTGGTTCAATTGTGAGCATTTGAGTAAATGCAAGTGATTTGTGAGGTGTGAGGGCTCTTGTGGAGGGTCTACCATCTGATCCTAGTGATTAGGCACTTGTTTTTAGGTGTTGCATGTGTTTCATGCTCTTGGGGTGCTCAAATTTTCATTTGGAGCTAGTTTGTACACAAAGGTGCGGTTTTGAGCAATTTCAATGCAATTGGGGTTTTGAAGGACTTGTGTGAGTTCGTGTGCATTGAGTGAGTGCTTTTGAAGGACACAAAGGTGTCATTGATGTGCATTGAGTGATTGGGGACACTAAGGTGTCGTATTGAGGCATTTGGAGTTGTTTTGAGCTCCATTTGGGTGATTTGAGGGGTTTTGGTGAGCCTCTTTGATTTTTATTTTTTTGAGTACTCTCACATTTAAGTGTTGGAAGGTATGTGTGGAGCACAAAAGTGCTGATCTAGTGTTTGGGGTTGTTTTGAAGCCATTGGGTGCACAAAGGTGCAATATTAGAGCAAACAAAATCACAAAAACAAGTTGTGTGTTTTTTAGGTTTGATTTGTGTGGGGAGGCATACGTAAGTGAGGATCATGGCATCTTTTGAGGGTGAGGGTCCCAAGGTCGTGGACAAGTTTGATGGGGTGAATTTCCACTTGTGGAAGTTCAAAATGGAAATGGTGATGGCCGAGAAGGAGTTGTGGCAGATTGTCGAGGGTAGTGAGGAGCCTCCTCTCTCTTCTACGGATCCTAGGGACATGCAAGCGTACAAGAGGAGGGAAAAGAAGGCATTTGCCATTTTGGCACTCAACCTCACAGATTCGCAACTTGCGCACATTCGTTCGTGCAAGACACCCGCGGAAGCATGATCCAAGCTTTGCAACATTTACGAAGCAAAAACATTGGCCAACATCTTGTTTTTGAGGCGCAAGTTCTTCACCATCAAGATGGGCGAAGAAGATGACATATTGGCGCACATCAACAAGGTCAAGGCTCTCGCGGATCAACTCAACGGTTGCGACGTGTCGGTTACGGATGGTGACATCGTGATGACACTTTTAGAGAGCCTTCCATCATCATACGAGTACCTCATCGTGGCGTTGGAGTCAAGACCCATTTCGGAGCTCACAATGGACTATGTGACCTCACGGTTGTTGCACGAGCTATCGCGGTGAAAGGAGAACGAGTCTCGAGAAGATGGAGCGGCGCTCTTGGCCAAGCAATGAAAGAATGGAGGCGGTGGGAGCTCAAGCGACAAGGTGTGCTTCTATTGTGATAAGAAGGGCCATATTGCCAAATTTTGCTACAAACGTAAATTCAATGAGAATGAGAGTGCAAACAACACCAAAGTTCGTGATGATGGGGATGAGTACGCATTTACGGCTAGATTTGATACAAGCATAAGTGATGGCATCGAGGGTGATGCAAGCATGAGTGATGGCATCGAGGGTGATGCAAGCATGAGTGATGGCGTCGAGAGTGATGCAAACATGAGTGATTGGATTGAGGATGGTGATGAATATGCAAACATGGCTAGTCACATATCGTGCAACGGTAGTGTGAGTGATTGGATTGTAGATTCAGGGGCTACAAGCCACATGTCACCTAATAAAACTTGTTTCCATTCGTATTTTGTCATTAACCCAAAGAGAGTGATTTTGGGAGATGATACGGTGCTTGAGGCCGTTGGCAAAGGCCAAATTGTTGTAGACACCGAGGTGAAGGGTCGTGTGAAGACAATCACTATCAAAGATGTCCTCCACGTTCCCAAACTAAAGGCAAATTTACTATCGGTGAGGCAATTAGTGGCAAAGCACTTGCGGATTGAGTTTAGTGATAAGGGGTGTTATGTGTTGTCACCGAGTCGAGATGAGGTGGTCATCATTGAAGAAGACGAGGGCTTGTACCACATCAAATTCTCGAAGGTGCATATGAGCGAAAAAGCGGCATTAGCGCATTCAAACTTGAAAGACGACAAGTTGGCGTTGTGGCATCGTCGACTCGATTATTTGAACATCAAGAGTGTGAAGACACTACGCGGCATGGTAAGCGGGATGGATCTTTATCAATTGAAAGTGGATCCTTCTTCATTCACTTGTGAAGGTTGCATTGAAGGCAAACAACAACGATTGCCATTTGCGGGTGAAGCGGCGACACGGGCAACCAAGCCTTTAGAGATTGTGCATTCGGATGTGTGTGGCCCAATGAAGACCACGTCGATGGGAGGTTGCAAGTACTTTGTCACCTTCATCGATGACTTTTCAAGAAAGATTTGGCTCTATCCAATCAAAGCCAAGAGTGAGTGCTTTGACAAGTTCAAAGAGTTCAAGACATTGGTGGAGAACCAATCTGAGATGAAGATCAAGGTGTTTCGGTCGGACAATGGCGGCGAGTACATGTCCAAGAAGTTTGACGAACTATTGAAGAAAGAAGGCATCGCACGGCAAACTTCGGCCTCGTATACGCCTCAACAAAATGGAGTTGCGGAGCGCGCAAATTGCACCATTGTAGAGATGGCGAGAAGCATGTTGCACGCTCAAAACTTGAAGTTGGACCTTTGGGCGGAAGCGGTGGTGAATGCGGTGTACACTCGCAATCGGTGTCCAACAAGCGCAGTTGAAGACATGACCCCGGAGCAAGCGTGGAGTGGGAGGCAACCATGTGTTGCACACATACGCATCTTTGGATGCATTGCATACGCGAAGGTTCCGGACGAACGGAGAACTAAACTCGAGGCTAAGGCCTCAAAGTGTGTGGTTCTTGGGTATTGTGAAGGTACCAAGGCGTATAGACTCATGTCGGTGGAGACGAAGAAGATCATTCGGTCACGTGATGTGACGTTTTGTGAGGAGTCTACGATGGAGGCTCCTTTGGAGGTTGGTCCAAGTGGGAGTAGTGGAGACGTGTTGGTGGACGCACCCTCCAAGTCCCCTAGTGTTGTTGATGTAGGTGATGATGACAGTGATGACGAAGATGGCGACACGGAGGTTGTTGAAGTGCCATCGAGTTCAAAGACTAAGAATGGCGCAAAGGACGCGCAAGAGGAGCAAGCTTCTTCAAGCGATCGGCGGTATCCGCAAAGATTGCGCAAGTCACCTGAAGAATGGTGGAAGAATCACATTCTCCCTCAAAAGGATGACGAGCATGCAAATGTGGCATTATCGGATGGTCCATTGACCATTCGTGAAGCCATGCAAGGTGAGGATGCGGTCAAGTGGGAGCGCGCCATGCAAGCGGAGTACGACTCTCTAATTGCTAATGGTACGTGGCAATTAACTCCCATTCCAAAGGATCGCAACCCCATTGGTTGCAAATGGGTGTTTCGTACAAAGAGGGATGTTTCAGATAATGTGGTGCGTCACAAGGCAAGACTAGTAGTCAAGGGGTTTGCGCAAGTTCATGGAGTGGATTTTCACGAGACGTTTGCTCCTATTGAGGTAATTGATGCAACGTAGTATTGCTAGAAGCCAAAGACGTACGGGTGCTAAATAATGGTGTGTGGGAGGAGGGGTTAGGCATGGGCTGATCTCTAGAGTGTCCTTGTGATGAGTTATCCCATATGGTTTGTCCATGGTGACCTCCTAGTGTACATTACTTAAGGTGGAAGGCCTTTGAGTAAAGATTATCTCTTTCTACGCATTCCTTGTGTTTGTGTGTGTGCCTTGTGCAATCTTCTCTACCTTCAATAGGTTATGGGCCCACTCATGTGTGTTTCATGAGTATTAGATTGCATTTGTGCAAGTATTTTGAGGTCGGTGCGCAACGGGCGGTTTTGGAGCATTGTTGGAGGTTTTGGAGCTTGTTGAAGCGTTGGTGTTTCTTGGAGGTGTGCATGGGCTGAAGTTACATGTTGGAGCACTCTCTTTGGTCAATTTCTTCCCTTGATCTCCTTCTTTTCTTTCTTCAAACTCTTCGTTGCGAGTGGAACTTCGTTTGGTTCAATTGTGAGCATTTGAGTAAATGCAAGTGATTTGTGAGGTGTGAAGACTCTCGTGGAGGGTCTACCATCTGATCCTAGTGATTAGGCACTTGCTTTGAGGTGTTGCATGTGTTTCATGCTCTTGGGGTGCTCAAATTTTCATTTGGAGCTAGTTTGTGCACAAAGGTGCGGTTTTGAGCAATTTCAATGCGATTGGGGTTTTGAGGGACTTGTGTGAGTTCATGTGCATTGAGTGAGTGCTCTTGAAGGACACAAAGGTGTCATTGACGTGCATTGAGTGTTTGGGGACACTAAGGCGTCGTATTGAAGCATTTGGAGTTGTTTTGAGCTCCATTGAGTGATTTGAGGGGTTTTGGTGAGCCTCTTTGCATTTTTGGGTGAGGGTTCTCACATTTGAGTGTTGGGAGGCGTGTGTGGAGCACAAAAGTGCTGATCTAGTGTTTGGGGTTGTTTTAAACCCATTGGGTGCACAAAGGTGCAATATCAAAGCAAAAAAAAAAATCACAAAAACAAAGTTGTGTGTTTGAGTTTGAGGTTTCATTTGTGTGGGGAGGCATACGTAAGTGAGGATCATGGCATCTTTTGAGGGTGAGGGTCCCAAGGTCGTGGACAAGTTCGATGGGGTGAATTTCCACTTGTGGAAATTCAAAATGGAGATGGTGATGGCCGAGAAGGAGTTGTGGGAGATTGTCGAGGGTAGTGAGGAACCTCCTTTCTCTTCTACGGATCCTAGGATCATGCAAGCGTACACGAGGAGGGAGAAGAAGGCATTTGCCATTTTGGCACTCAACCTCGCGGATTCGCAACTTGCGCACATTCGTTCGTGCAAGACACCCGCGGAAGCATGGTCCAAGCTTTGCAACATTCACGAAGCGAAAACATTGGCCAACATTTAGTTTTTGAGGCGTAAGTTCTTCACCATCAAGATGGGCAAAGAAGATGACATGTTGGCGCACATCAACAAGGTCAAAGCTCTCGCGGATCAACTCAACGGATGCGACGTGTCGGTTACGGATGGTGACATCGTGATGACACTTTTGGAGAGCCTTCCATCATCATACGAGTACCTCATCGTGGCGATGGAGTCAAGACCCATTACGGAGCTCACATTGGACTATGTGACCTCACGGTTGTTGCACGAGCTTTCGCGGCGAAAGGAGAACGAGTCTCGAGAAGATGGAGCGGCACTCGTGGCGAAGCAATTCAAGAATGGAGGCGGTGGGAGCTCAAGCGACAAGGTGTGCTTCTATTGTGGTAAGAAGGGCCACATTGCCAAATTTTGCTTCAAACGCAAGAGGGATGAGAAAGGGGAGAGTGCAAACAACACTAAAACTCGTGACGATGATGAGTACGCATTTACGGCTAGATATGAGGCAAGCATGAGCGATGGCATCGAGGGTGATGCAAGCATGAGTGATGGTATCGAGGGTGATGCAAGCATGAGTGATTGGATTGAGGTTGGTGATGAGTATGCAAACATGGCAAGCAATGTATCGTGCAATGGTAGTACGAGTGATTGGATTGTTGATTCGGGGGCTACAAGCCATATGTCACCACATAAAACTTGTTTTCATTCGTATGCTCTCATTAATCCAAGGAGAGTGATTTTGGGAGATGATACGGTGCTTGAGGCCGTTGGCAAAGGGCCAAATTGTTGTAGACACCGAGGTGAGGGGTCGTGTGAAGACAATCACTATCCAAGATGTCCTCCACGTTCCCAAACTAAAGGCAAATTTACTATCGGTGAGGCAATTAGTGGCAAAGCACTTGCGGATTGAGTTTAGTGATAAGGGGTGTTATGTGTTGTTACCGAGTCGAGATGAGGTGGCCATCATTGAAGAACACGAGGGCTTGTACCACATCAAGTTCTCCAAGGTGCATTCGAAGGAATCGGCGGCGTTGGCGCATTCAAACTTGAAGGACGACAAGTTGGCGTTGTGGCATCGTCGACTTGGCCATTTGAACATCAAGAGTGTGAAGACACTACGCGGCATGGTAAGCGGTATGGACCTTCATCAATTGAAAGTGGATGCTTCTACATTCACGTGTGAAGGTTGCATTGAAGGCAAGCAACAACGGTTGCCATTTGCGGGTGAAGGGGCGACACGGGCCACAAAAGTTTTGGAGATCGTGCATTCGGATGTGTGTGGCCCCATGAAGACCACATCGATGGGAGGTTGCAAGTACTTTGTGACCTTCATCGATGATTTTTCAAGAAAGATTTGGCTCTACCCTATCAAAGCCAAGAGTGAGTGCTTTGAGAAGTTCAAGGAGTTCAAGACATTGGTGGAGAACCAATCCGAGTTGAAGATCAAGGTGTTTCGGTCGGACAATGGCGGCGAGTACATGTCCAAGAAATTTGACGAGCTTTTGAAGAATGAAGGCATCGCACGCCAAACTTCGGCCCCGTACACGCCTCAACAAAATGGAGTTGCGGAGCGCGCAAATCGCACCATTGTAGAGATGGCGAGAAGCATGTTGCACGCTCAAAACTTGAAGTTGGACCTTTGGGCGGAAGCGGTGGTGAATGCGGTATACACACGCAATCGGTGTCCAACAAGCGCGGTTGAAGGCATGACGCCGGAGCAAGCGTGGAGTGGGAGGCAACCATGTGTTGCACACATGCGCATCTTCGGATGCATTGCATATGCGAAGGTTCCTGACGAACGGAGGACGAAACTCGAGGCTAAGGCCTTGAAATGTGTGTTTCTTGGGTATTGTGAAGGTACCAAGGCGTATAGACTCATGTCGGTGGACACGAGGAAGATCATTCGGTCACGTGATGTGACATTTTGTGAGGAGTCTACAATGGAGGCTCCTTTGGAGGTTGGTCCAAGTGGGAGTAGTGGAGACGTTTTGGTGGACACACCCTCCAAGTCTCCTAGTGTTGTTGATGTAGGTGATGATGACGGTGATGACGAAGCTGGCGACACGGAGGTTGTTGAAGCGCCATCGAGCTCAAAGGCCAAGAATGGCGCAAAGGGCACGCAAGAGGAGCAAGTTTCTTTAAGCGAGCGGCGGTACCCCGAGAGATCGCGCAAGCCACCTGGAGAATGGTGGAAGAACCACATCTTCCCTCAAGTGGAGGACGAGCATGCGAATGTGGCATTATCGGATGGTCCATTGACCATTCGAGAAGCCATGCAAGGTGAGGATGCGGTCAAGTGGGAGCGCGCCATGCAAGAGGAGTACGACTCTCTAATTGCTAACGGTACGTGGCAATTAACTCCCATTCCAAAGGATCGCAACCCCATTGGTTGCAAATGGGTGTTTCGGACAAAGAGGGATGTTTCGGGTATTGTTGTGCGTCACAAGGCAAGATTAGTAGCCAAGGGGTTCGCGCAAGTGCATGGGGTGGACTTTCACGAGACATTTGCTCCCGTGGCCAAGTTCACCACCATTCGATGCATTCTTGCCATAGGAGCGGCCTTGGACTTGGAGATGCATCAAATGGATGTGAAGACCGCATTTTTGAATGGCGATTTGGAGGAGGATATCTACATGGTGCAACCTGAGGGGTTTGTGTAACAAGGTAATGAGCACCTTGTTTGTAAGTTGCAAAAATCATTGTATGGGTTGAAACAATCTCCAAGAGCGTGGTACCAAAAGATTGACACGTTCTTGGTTGCACACGGGTTTACTAGGAGCATTGCGGATCATAGTCTCTACTTCATGCAAAAGGGGCAACATGTGGTGATTGTGATCATATATGTTGATGATTTGATCATTCTTGCAAGTCTCATGAGTTTAATGAATGCATTAAAAGGCATGTTTGAGAGAGAGTACGAGATGAGTGATCTTGGAGAATTGCACTTTTGTCTTGGTGTTGAGTTTGTGCGAGACTGGGCTACACGCACTATCACCATGAGTCAAGGCAAGTATGTGATGGACGTGCTCAAGAGATTCGGGATGGAGGATTGTAAGCCCGTGGCAACACCATTGGATGCAAACTCCAAGCTCGTCAAGCTTGAGGAGGAGGAGTATGCGATGGAGGCTAAATCGATGGCGGAGGTGCCATACAAGCAAGCGGTGGGGTCGTTGATGTATGCGATGATTGCGACACGGCCCGACCTTGCGTATCCAATTAGCGTGGTGAGTCAACACATGGCCAGACCGGGCTCGATGCATTGGATGACGGTCAAGAGGATCATGCGTTATTTGAGGGGCACAAGCGATGTGAAGTTGTGTCTTGGAGGCAAAGACATTGTGTTGAGCGGCTATTGTGACGCGGACTACGCGGGAGACACGAGCGATCGAAGATCGACAACGGGCTACATGTTCAAGGTCGGATCGGGAGCGGTGTCGTGGAATAGCAAGCGGCAACAAACGACGGCGACATCAACGGTGGAGGCCGAGTACATGGCTACGAGCCATGCCACGAAGGAGGCCATTTGGTTGAGGCAACTAATGGTGGATGTGGGTTGCACACAAGGTGAGGCTACAACGATTATGTGTGACAATCAAGGGTGCATTTCACTTGCAAAGAACCCTACACATCATTCACGCACGAAGCACATTGATGTGCAATACCACTTCATTCGGGAGAAGTTGGAATTGGGAGTTATACATTTGGAGTATTGCCCAACGGAGCACATGGTGGCGGATGTGCTCACAAAGGGTCTTTGTAGAGACCGACACCAACGATTAGTAATAGCATTTGGACTTAGAGACTTTGGCTCTACGCAAAGTGGGAGTATTGAGGTAATTGATGCAACGTAGTATTGCTAGAAGCCAAAGACGTACGGGTGCTAAATAATGGTGTGTGGGAGGAGGGGTTAGGCATGGGCTGATCTCTAGAGTGTCCTTGTGATGAGTTATCCCATATGGTTTGTCCATGGTGACCTCCTAGTGTACATTACTTAAGGTGGAAGGCCTTTGAGTAAAGATTATCTCTTTCTACGCATTCCTTGTGTTTGTGTGTGTGCCTTGTGCAATCTTCTCTACCTTCAATAGCTCCCGTGGCTAAGTTCACCACCATTCAGTGCATTCTTGCGATTGGGGCCGCCATGGACTTGGAGATCCATCAAATGGATGTGAAGACCGCATTTTTGAATGGCGATTTGGAGGAGGACATCTACATGGTGCAACCCGAGGGTTTTGTACAACAAGGTAATGAGCACCTTGTTTGTAAGTTGCAAAAATCATTGTATGGGTTGAAACAATATCCAAGAGCGTGGTACCAAAAGATTGACACGTTTCTCCTTGCACACGGGTTTACTAGGAGCATTGCAAATCATAGTCTCTACTTCATGCAAGAGGGTCAACATGTGGTGATTGTGATCATATATGTTGATGATTTGATCATTTTTACAAGCTTCATAAGTTCAATGAAAACACTAAAAGTCATGCTTGAGAGAGAGAGTACGAGATGAGTGATCTTGGAGAGTTGCATTTTTGTCTTGGTGTTGAGTTTGTGAGAGATAGGGTCACACGCACTATCACCATGAGTCAAGGCAAGTATGTGATGGACGTGCTCAAGAGATTCGGGATGGAGGATTGTAAGCCTGTGGCAACACCATTGGATGCAAACTCCAAGCTC
Source organism: Pohlia nutans (assembly GCA_022496805.1). Taxonomy (NCBI): domain Eukaryota; kingdom Viridiplantae; phylum Streptophyta; class Bryopsida; order Bryales; family Mniaceae; genus Pohlia; species Pohlia nutans. Next base: position 26,250,143 of record CM040101.1, on the reverse strand, counting down.
GTCAAGCTTTCGGAGGAGGACTATGTGGCGGAGGCCAAATCGATGGCGGAGGTGCCATACAAGCAAGCGGTGGGGTCGTTGATGTATGCGATGATTGCGACACGGCCCGACCTTGCGTATTCAATTAGCGTGGTGAGTCAACACATGGCTAGACTGGGCTCAATGCATTGGATGGCGGTCAAGAGGATCATGCGGTACTTGAAGGGCAGAAGCGATGTCAAGTTGTGTCTTGGCGGCAAAGACATTGTGTTGAGCGGCTATTGCGATGCGGACTACGCGGGAGACACGAGCAATCGAAGATCGACAACAGGCTACATGTTCAAAGTCGGATTGGGAGCGGTATCGTGGAATAGCAAGCGGCAACAAACGACGGCGACATCAACGGTGGAGGTCGAGTACATGGCTACGAGCCACGGCACAAAGGAGGCCATTTGGTTGAGGCAACTAATGGCGGATGTCGGTTGCACACAAGGTGAGGCTACAACGATCATGTGTGACAACCAAGGGTGCATTTCACTTGCAAAGAACCCTACACATCATTCACGCACAAAACACATTGATGTGCAATACCACTTCATTCGGGAGACTTGGAATTGGGAGTTATACGGTTGGATTATTGTCCAACGGAGCACATGGTGGCGGATGTGCTCACGAAAGGTCTTTGTAAAGACCGACACCAACGATTAGTAATAGCATTTGGACTTAGAGACTTTGACTCTACGCAAAGTGGGAGTATTGAGGTAAATGATGTAGGGTAGTATTGCTAGAAGCCAAAGAGGTTCGGGTGCTAAATAATGGTGTGTGGGAGGAGGGGTTAGGCATGGACTGATCTCTAGAGTGTCCTTGTGATGGGTTATCCCATATGGTTTGCCATGGTGACCTCCTAAGTGTACACTACTTAAAGTGGAAGGCCTTTGAGTAAAAATCATCTCTTTCTACGCATTCCTTGTGTTTGTGTGTGCCTTGTGCAATCTTCTACTACCTTCAATAGTCTCTTCTTTTGCATCACAGGGGGACAACATCCTTATGGCGAGAACTTTCTCAGAGATGCAAATATTACAAACGGGACTCCAGGATTCTTTTACATCGAGGATCTGCCAGAGGTTCTTCATCTGATTGAGGCACTCCTTTCTCATGATCCTTCTAAAAGGTAATTTTCTTCTTTCAGCTTCTAGGTCTTTTGGGACAAACACTTATAGTAGAATATTTACATTAGCAATGAAGTAAAGGACATGTATGTTCGTGAAAACCTTTACTCGTAAAAACACTTCTACGTATATTATGTGTATCAGATACAGGTGTGCTGACTGTGGTAAATTCTCAAGTTCTATTGAAGCTTTTAGGCTATGTGTTAACCCTTAAACGTTTGAAAGTGCCTTTGCGGCCAGTAGAATACGATGTATTTTTCTAGTATTTGGAATGGATCTAGACCTTTTATAGGTTTGAGTTCAACACAGAAGCTGAAATTTACATCAATGCGGTTCTAGTGAGCTATTGAGATCCCAATTTAGAGCATCTTGTTGGTAGCAAATACCAATTATACAGCCACGTATCTACTATCCCCATAGGACGTTTAGGGCTTAAGGAGATGATTTTTAAGCTTTTTTTAGTATGTATTGCCTTGCATATCCATATCATATTAGTACTTGGGTGTTGCACAGTAAATCTATTCTTACCATTGTTGAATTTTGTGTGATATAGCCTCAATCATACTTAGCCTTTTTGTTGACAGTCATCAACTCAGAGCTCTTAGTTTGTTAAGTTCCATGTTATTAATGAGAATATCATCTGTGGCACATGTAGGCCTGCTGCCAAGGATGTTTTGACACACCCATTCTTTTGGAATGAAGAAGTTTGCCTTCAATTTCTGCTGAAAGTTAGTGATAGGGTGGAACATGAAGATAGAGTGCCCGACTCTTTGGTTTTGTCTGTGCTAGAAGCTATTGGATCCAACGTGTTTGGATGCATTGACCAACACAATATGTCACAAAACTGACTATTGTTGTTGGTCAGCGAGAGCTTCTTTGAGACAGCTGGTCCAGTTGATATGGAGGAAGATGGAATTGACCACGTGAATGCCCGTGTGAATGCCCATGTGAATGCTCATGTGAATGCTTTGATTGTTTTCTTGTCGGCTTGTTTTACATTACATCCATTACATACGTAAATCATGTGAATGCTTACTCGTTATTTTTGGGGTTTGTAAGGTCTGAAATTAGGGTTACAGTTTGGCATGGGAATGAAGAAGATCAAGGTTTATACACTCACTGATAAAGGAGCATCTCCAAAATGCATTGGAACTATGAAGGGGGAGGATGGAGAATCCTTAGCTGACCTAAGAGTGCGCCTAGAAGAAAAGAAGGTTTTAAAGTTTGAATTTCAGTATTGGGATGTAGATGAGTGTTGTAGAGTGGCAACCAGCCTTGAGTCCCTTAATGACCTTGAGGATAAGGTTTTCATGATCCCTGCCCTCAATGAGGAAGTAGAAGATTTGGCTTGTAAACGCCAACGTCTTGGAGGTGAGTACCACTGCATCAACACAATTGAGAGGAATGAAGTTGAGGACACGGTGCCACAACCTCCCAATGTTGAGATCGTTGGATACCATGAAATCTCCATAGATTCAAGTGAAGAATGTCTGCTACAGTCACAAATTGTGTCAAGTGAGGTCATGGCAATGTACATGGAGGGAGAAGTGAAATTGAGCAAAGCATTGAAGGATGTCTCTTTAGAGGATCATGAATGGGACCTCAAGTCGTATGATTGCTATGAAAAAGGTGTTGTGGTTCTCCATTGTCGGGAGTGCAAGAAGGACTTTGGTGGGATTGATGGGGCAGCATACAAAGGAGAGAATTTCGAATCTCTTTTCCAATTTCAAAAAAAGTCACATAATGAGTAATCAACACATCAGAAGTTGGTGCTTGAGGAAGGGTTTAGATTGGTGCAATCACCCACAATCAATTGCAAAAGGAAAGAAAACTGTCATTCTTACCTCAGTTGATCATAGGCAGTTGGTGTTGGAAGGTGTAGACATATTGAATGCTATCAATGATAGCATTGACCCTACCAAAAAGACTTTTGAAGTTATTGGAGGAGATCCCCAAACTACTGAATTGAAGAGCTTTTGGTGGAAATCAAAGTGTGTTACTTGCAATGACATCTTTAGCTTGTGCCCACCAAAAAAAAACTTGGAAGCGATTTTGAGGAACCATGTTGGAGGGAGTAGACATGTTGAGAAGGTGTTGGAGGTTGCTAGATTGGGAAAAAGTGCCTTGAGGTCTGGCAAGAGGGGGAGACCAGCAAAGTCTTTAGGAGACAGCTCTCAATCAAGCCAAAAGCAGTTGCATGCATTCTTCAGCCATGTAGCAGACCATCCCGAGGTAAATTTTTCCCATTCCATGAGTCAATCTGAATGCAAAACTTTAATGTGTTGGGGTTTTAGGGGTCCATTCGTAGTCTATGCCGGGAAATCCTATGAAGTAGAGGCTTTGTTGTTTGATACAAAGCCTGGTCAGAGTTGGTATGCTGAACCTTGGTTGAAAGAGGTTATTACGGTGGATGGTAAATGTGTAAAAATCAATGGAACATTTAGACATCAGAGTTGCCTTCGTGTGTCTATGAGTAATGAACCTTGGGTTGGTCTAACTTGCAATATGTGTGCAAATATCCCATTTGAAACAGATTTTAGGTTAAGGGTGGTAAGGGAAGATAAATCTATTGAAAAACGAGGATCACGAAGTACTAAGGGTGGATTACGAATTGGTTATTTGACCTTACCTGAATTGATCACACATGGTAGTTCAATGTCAAAACAATTGAAAATTGAGCGTTTACATCATAGGGCAGCGAAGCTAAGGATCACTCAATTAAAAGTGAAGCGTCCAACCCTAAAAGAGTCTGCAATTGCTGCCTGCAATGAACACAATTTGTATAAGTTTTGTGGAGACATCTTGAGTGTTTATAGGTCTAGTGCATTTGGAGGTAGACCAGCATTATGGGACTTCATGCAAGATGTAGCAGCTAATTTGAATCGCAGGAAGGAGGGATTTAGGTTCTCTGAGAATTCAAAGGCCCTTGCCCAAGCTATGAAGGTCTATAGAGGTAGGAGGATGTGTGACTTATTTGCATTGAACTATAGTGGCCCAAGTTATAGTACTATCAAAAGGGATAATAAAAAGGGCATACAACATGTGTCGGGTGAGCATGGAGAGATCTTTGCAGCTGTAGCTGAAATTTACAAGGATGCTAAAGCTGCACACGGGATCACTGGGCCAATTCCAGTCATACTAGCTGAGGACGAGACAAAGGTCAAATCTAGAGTATCTTATGAACAACGTTAGGACACTCTTGCTGGATTTTGTGGGCCCAAAGATAACCACATGTGTGTATCAGATTATAAACCAAGCGTAGGCATTAGAGAGGACGGTTACAATAAAATCTTGAATTGTTTTCGATCTGATAAAGTGGGAGGTTTTGCAAGGGTTGTGATGGTGAGCCCACTCCACGACAAGTTGCCAAGGTTGGTATTATGTGTTTCTTGCACTTGTAATTGTTTTAATTCGCAATGGGTTAAAGATCAGTGGGATAGAATTAATAAATTATGGGATAAACATTGCAAAATTGTTGTTGGACCGATAATTGGGCATGCAAGTGATGGGGATTCAAGGAGGCGGCAGCTCATGGTTGCTGACTACAAGTCTACAAATGGGCAGCGTTTGAAGGTGGATTGGACAGGGTGGGTGTTTAGCGCTGAACTAGATTCTAATGGTAATGCAATGGGGTTGCATGATCAAGATTTCATTCACAATGGAAAAAAACTTATAAATCCCATTGACTGTCCTTTAAGAACACCGCAGTTGGGATCTGATATAGTCACGTTGACTCATGTGGGATTGGTTTACAATAAGTTTAGTTGTGACCAACATGGGTTGAAATTGGAAGACACAAATCGAAAGGACCGACAAAATTGGGCGTCAGCACAAAGAATTTACCAAAAGAGAACTAGAGATTGCTTGGCAGAACTTCGGAGGTCGAAGGAGGTTCACCAAGAGCGCACACTTGGCACCAAGTTGTATTTGGAGGTTTGCTCTAACTACATTGACATCTTTTTGTCCCCTAGGCTGAATTTGAGGTCAAGGATTGTTTTAGCCTCTAAAGTGTCTTTTTTCTTTCGTATTTGGAAACTTTGGTTTCAATTTGGAAATCATTCAATTGGTGGGAATTCTCAAAAACTTACTCTTGCCAATAATTTTATATCACAACAATGCTTTATAGATGTGCAAATGTCATGTCACTTTGTAGTGTTGCTAATTTGTCACTTTCGAGATAAGTATCCTGAATTGGTTGTTCCTCTCCATCTTACTGGGAGTGATTCATGTGAATTTTTTTTTTCTAAGATTGGGGGAATGGAAGGGCATGAGAGAGCATATGACTTTCACCAACTTGTTAATACTGCAAACACATTGAATCGTTTAACATCAACTGAATACAAATATAATGGGCTGAAATTTGGTAGGGTTCATAATAAAATGAAGAATGTATGGGTTGACCTCCATCCGCTTGCTGAGGGAGAACTTGCTTGCAACCTATTAGATTACACACTAATTGCCACTGATGATGATGTCATAGCTGCCCTACAAGAAGGTTTGAAAGAAGCCCAATCTATGCTTAGGGTTTTAAACATGTCACCTTCAATCCAATGTGCAAACAAAGTGTGGTTTATGACACCTTGGTTGGTGGAAAAAGTAGACCCGCAAAATTTTGCATATGTTCCTACAAAATCACCAGTGAGAGGAGAAGATGGTGATGGTGAGGTTCTTCGTGCTGATCTTGAAGAAAATTCTTTAGATCATGATAGCGTGATTAGTAATTCTAACCCTTGTATTGAAGGAGAAGAAGACATTGTTGAAGATGAGACCCCAAATCTCTTTGATGTAGAAATTGAGACACGTGATGCAATGACAGAGATGTTGAACTTGGAGGAGCCTCAAGTCAGTAGTGCACTTCCTACTGATAAGGTTATACCTTTTGTTCAATATGGTGGACATAATATTTATAAGTCCACTTTAGTGTCAGAGTTGAATGCTAACCTTTTTTTGTCAAAAGATAGACTAACTAGAGTGAAAAATTCTATTTATTTTAGCAATTCTGATGATTACATCAATGCTTCATCTTCTACAGAAAGAATGTTGTTGGGTCTTGGGATGGATTGTGGAGTGTATTTTATGCAGAGAACTACGACAACTATCTCATCTACAGTCAAATCAGTTGTTAAGAGGACTAGAGGAAGACCTTCCAAAAATTTGCAACCGACATGTGTCCTCAATGGTGTTGACCGGGGCACATGGTGTATAGGACGAGTTCAAAAAATGAAACGGAAGGTAGGTCCAAGGTGGGGAAGTTGCTGGCAGCCTATAGACCTTCAAAATCGGGAGGTGAACAAAGGTAAAAAGCCAGGTATTGCCGGATCAGGTTTTATGGTTTATCTTAATTATTTTAGAAGAGTCCCCGGACACTTCAAATTCAAATATGACCACTCAGATTCTATTTGGGTTGATATCGATAGCATAATTTGCACAGTGACTATGTCATTTGATGCAGGGAGGGATGTCTTTGAACTTGATCCGGTTGATGGGAACTCCTTGAATGAGTTTGTTGAAAAGTCTAAATGAGATTGATATTGATCTAGGATATTGTTTGTGACCCTATGAAATCTATGAAATTCTCTTGCTTCATTCAAAAATGTTGTTTATTAATGAGCACTTGATGGCTGAAGTGGTAAGCATGTATTAGACTTTTCAAATGCTTGAAGATGATGAGTTAACTCTCAATCCAAATTCGGACGAAGCTAGGTATTATGTTTTCTTAAACCTTGAATTTGCATCCTTTTTTGTTTTGTCTTGTATAGATTATTGAATTAGCATGTTCAACACTCTAAATCTGAAAATTTAGTTTTTTGATCACGGAATTATGAAAATTAAAGCCAGTGGCATGTGGTTAATACTTCATCCCTTTTTGTTGTTGCTCTTACTTGTCTTGTTAATAGTATCCAATATGCCAACTTTATATTGATTGTGTTTTTTTTTTCTACAAGAGCCCTTTCTGATTGATCGATGGTGGGCTACAACATTTGCCAACCTCACGGTGGTAGACTTGGAGGATTGTATTTTGCCTTAAAGGAAGCCAAGATGGAGCGGTTGGAGACTTCAAAGGTTGCTCCCGTCATGCCGTCTGCTAGTTTTGGTTATTCGTCTTCATTAGTGCTAAACTTCTCACAATTTATTAGTCATATCATGACATTGTAAAGGATGCTAAACATGTATCTTGATAGTATTGGAGGGTTTATAGTTTTATCCTACACCCTCCTATTGTAAATAATTGTTTCCTAGTTTGAATGGGACTATAGTTGAATGTGTTTGTGAACACAAGTAAAGTAAATGCTTATAATTGATTGTATTTCGCTCTTTTGTATTTGAATGTAACCTTGTTTTTTTGAAGTAGGTAGTTGTGCAAAATTTCATGTCTTGTTACAGCTGATTGCATTTTTTGTTATGTTTGATTTGTGTTTATAACTTGTTAATTTCAGCGTGTATATTTTGTTATCTCCATGTTTATTTGTAACCCTCAACTAAAATCCAAGTGCTATTGGTTGTGATTTGAATGGTACTTTGAATGGTTTAGGATTAATGTTACTAATTGTAACCAAATCATGAATGACAATTTGAATGGTATGAAATGTTTGTTGCTTACATAGTCGGTTTCCAATGGCTATACTGCTATAGTATTCCATTCACTATTTGGTACAATTTATAAAAAAAATATTGTGCCAAAATTTAGTCTCTCTATACAATTACAAATAAATATAGGGTGCTAAAAAATATGTCAAAGTAGCTTTATATCTACAAATAGGGAGGAAAAAAATAGGTAGAGGTGCATAAATATCCCTCTATTAAATACCCCATTATCGCACGTGGTTACAAAACGTAAAGGGGTGTGATCCCCCCGAGTTCTGGGCCCGTGAACCGGGACCCGCTGTGTGTCCAATTTGTGCCGCCGAGAAAACCACTTTGGGGCAACAACGTCCTTCCATTCTTGACGCATAACCCACGGAGCGTCCTCGCGAAGCTCGCCAACGACCTCATCTGAACCTCGCGTTTTTCAAAAGGTTTGCTGCCAACATGGCAGCGGACTTCCAAAAATAAATCGTGGGGTCGGGGCCTCACAAGGACGTACCCATTATTTTTGGCTCTGACCAGGCAATGGGTTACATTTCAAAAACTCTCATTTTGAAGGCATTCTGAAGACCCCTTCCAATTTCAAGGTGCAAAAGAAATATGAGGAGGATTCGGATTTGTACAAAATTTGACACACATGTTCCCAACTTGACAGTAATCAGGTGGGACAAAAAAGGCCACCAAAAAGAAATTTATTTAGTGAGATACAGCCACCGGAAGGAAGACTAACCGGATTTTTTGGACATTGTTTTCCCCAATCTCAAACTTCAATTGTTATAATCTTCCAATCCGCGCGGTCAAATTGCATGAAATTTTTAGGAAACCTTCAGTATGTATGAAGGTAAAGGATCCTACAGTTACATTTGCCAAATAGTTATCAAAATTTGAAATACGAGAGATGTTAATTTTCTGGCAGTTTTGGATACTTTCATTGCTTGCACCACCCCCTTGGGTCTTTAGGGGTTAAGGGTTAACCCTTTGAGATCCAAATGATGCACTAATTTCAAAGAAGTGTTATAAATTGTTTGATGAATCACAAAGATGGAGTTGCTATATAAATAAAAGTTGTAAATCTGAATGTGTAGATCACATCTATACAGTTGGATTTAACATATATTTTTTATAACTATTCTTTAATTAAATTTTCAAGGTATTTTTTTCAAATTCAATTGAAAATCCCATATTAACAATTTTTATTTTAAAATTGTTGTGATGAATTTGGAATAATATGCACTATGAGATGATATAGTTTTCATTATTTGATTTTACTTATTTTGGAAAATCATTTCTAAGATCTCACTTTTTGAACTAACACTGAAACTTGACATAAACCAATTTTTTAGTTTAAAAAAAAAATCAAAATATCTTATTTTGAAGATCCATTTTGTACAAATGATATTCAACTTGTACAAGTACCAAGAGAAATTTGGATGGATGAAAAAAATACCGTATGTGGTGAAGATACGCATCAGAAATCATCCAGCGTCCAAAATATGGATGATGGCGCGTCGAAGGGTTAATGTCTTACCACCCAATCTTTAGCTAAAGATGATGTAGACTTGCCCATAATTCTGAATCTGTTATAGTGATGCGAGAATAGTAGCCAAGATTTTGAGGTCAACAATAGAAGGGTTAAAGTACCTTATGTATTTGTTCCGTTTTTCCTTTCTAAAAATAAAATAAAATCCTTGTTGTCATTTCTTCACCAAAAGTGCCTTGAATTTAATCCTATGGATTTTATGTAGGCCGTTCACTATATTGCAATTACTATATATAAACCTTGAAATAAGAAGGAAAACACTTTGCCCATATATCAAGCAACTCCAAACACATGGCCATGTGTAATCAAGATTGCTTAAATCCCAATTATGAATATAAATAATAAAAGTTGCGTTTTTTGGGAAATCTATTTTCCCATTGACACAATTGGAAGTCTAGTCTCTTATTTAGAATAATTTTTTTAGAATAGTCCACTCAATTTCAACGCAAAGTACATTTATGTTAATAATTTCTCCTTGCATCCCAAGTTCACATGGAAAACAATTTCTAATTTGCCTAAAGAAACATGACCAAAAAGAACATTACCCTTGTAATTCTTTGATTTGAAGCTAGATTTTTTAGTCAATTTAATGTGCTTCACATAGTTATATTATTTGAGATGATGCGTTGTAGTATTGTGAGGAATTAGCAATTATTGTTGTCCCCCAACCAAAAATAAAATAAAATAATATAAAACAAACTAAATAAATAAATTTTTGGTCCCTCCAAATTTTGTGGCTTACATTGGTTTCATTAATTTACAGACAATATTAATTAAGAAAAAACACTTAATTTGGTCTTGTATCTTGCTTCTATAGTGTGTCAAACATTGCAACAATTATCAAGTATCTTGCAAAAGTATTTTTTTATAGGAAAAAAACATTCTCTGCTAAAACATTTGGGCTATAGAAATTAGAGCTAACTTTCTATGGCATTTCCTTTAGAAGCAACCCCTTCGCTATTGGCGAGGATTTTTGTTTCTCCATCAAGGCATATGATTGATATACATATGCAAATTTCATGGGCCTAAGCAAGTAAAGTTTAACAAACTCAATTGGCTATCAAGTGAAGTGATTTAACAATGTAAGTACATCAAGCGAAAAGGTGGTTTATGAATGATCAAACTTTCTTTTCCTTTTTTTTAGTAGAAAAATGATGAATTTTATTCAATTTTTTTGTGAAACTTTGTTAGTGATATACAGTCAAGCCTCTCACATTGCAAATTCCCTACTTGCATAAATATTTGTAATTCTTTACTAACATACTCCTTATGTGCATAAGTCAAATACTAAATTGAATATGGGTAAGGCAGTGAGTCGTGGGTCCAAAAGAAGATGCCAGCTATAATTTCAATGTTAGGCCTATGAATCAGAAAGGTAATATTGTAAGTCTCTTCTACAGTACTGTACGTTGAAGGCAGGGTCGGCACTTTCATGTCGAATAATTAATAAAAGTTGAAACAGTGGAGGTCGGCACTTTCAAAAGTAATTATTAAGAAACCGGCTATTAGTAGCTAACATTAATTTTTTTCCGCCCGCTAAACGTTTTATTTTATTTTTTGTCTATGATTTTCACTCAATGTTATGTTTTCATCCAGTTTTGAGTGTTATTTTTTTCGACTTTTTGTTGACTTTATTTTTGTTGATTTCGACAAAATACTTAATAAATTTATTAAATTTTTCGGCATTTTTTTGGGGAATTATTTTCTGTCGACCTTGCCTTCCACGTACGGTAGTGTGCATGCTTACTAAAAAAGATTGAAAGGTTGCTCTTTCTAATTGGAGATTCGTCGCTTGTGGTACAAAATTCAATTAATTTGCATAACTATACATGTATCAACCAATTTGAGTTCCATAAAAACATGTTCCATTAAAGAAAGCAAAAAGATACTTATGAATCCCTTTTTGAGAGTTATTCACCATCCGTGTGCATAAAAAGAACATGGTACTTGAGCTTTCCTACTTGCATATTGCTAAATTTTAAAAATCTAATCTCCACCAATCTCATGCAATAAGAGAAGTTTGACTATATGTACATATATAAATGGCTTAATTTTAAATTATATAAGTTGTTTTTTGGATTCACATGTATAGTGTATAGAAATGTATTTTCTTTTAAAAAATGACATAATGTATAGTGTATGTTAGTTTTTTGGCATATTATTATCACAGTTGAAGTTGATTTAAAAAATTATTACATAGCAACTAAAATTTTCAAGCAAGCAAGCAAAAGCAATGGATGTGCTTACAATTAAAGGTGCATAAAATAATTCAATAAACAAACCTTTGGGTAAACTCCAAAAGAGTGTGAGCTAGAGCTCTTTCTTTCAACTATAGAGGAGAGAATATAAGATGTTCCTCTTCACTTTCAACTCCCGCTTCAAGCTCTTTTTTAATCCACATATGAAATGTACATCAAGTGATGTGTATCCAATGTATATCATCTCTGTTAAGGGATAGGAAGGTTTGATTTAGCCCAATGGTTCTATTTCTTATCTACTAATCCCTTTATTTATAATATTATTTTGCCTCTTATTTATAATAACCCTTCAACTCTTTCTTCCATCCATGAGTCTCTACTGTCTCTTATCAACCGTATTTTGGCCGTTTCTTTCGAGACAATTGTGTATTTCATTGTTTTGTTTTGGGAGATGGTTCCAAAAGTCATCAAGGTGTTTCACCCCTTTCTTTTGGAACAAGATGAGTCATTCTTCATGGAGTTTGTGGGAGATAGTTCCAAAAGTCATCAAGGTGTACTTTGACATTAACTATATTGTATTGGTCCAAGTATTTTCTACCTTAAAAATAATACAAGATTAGCTTTTCACATTTTCTTATTTCAAAAAATGCCACATGATATTCTTTGTTTGATTCTTCAAAACCTTATAACTTATTACCGTACTTTCTTGCAAAAAATGACACTCAAATCTCATGTTTAAAAATTTGACAATATTTTCATGCTAAAATTTTGTCACTTCATTCAAACGTTATCTCTTCAATGTGAATAGCCAACAGCTTTTCAAACGTCTTTTAACCCCTAAATGTCCCAGCGTCCAGTTTCCGAACGTTTGTTGGTCAAACCCAATTTTGATCTTGAAGATGACTTTTGTTGCTAATACACCCAACTAAGAAAATGAAGTTTATTAAGTCTAGTTTGTACTCCACTTTTCAAATTTTAAAAATTCCAATTATTGAGTATTTTATTGCTTGTGCAAGCTTAGTAGCTCAAGGTTTGAATTACACTACATAGGATGTTCACCTTTCGAATTTCAAAATGTAAATAAAAAATTTCTATGGAAAACATATCATGTGATTCTCCATTGTAATTTGTACCTGCTCCCAAAAAAATATTAATTTTTTAAAGCTTTTTTGTAATAAAAATTATTTTTTGAAGTATTTGACTTAAAATTTTGTTAACAAGGTTGTATTAAATCAAAAAAATCTGAAAATTTCAAGACTGATAGGAAACATTCAATTCCATGCATGAAAAATATTATAAAATATATTTTGATAAATCTTGAAGGCTAAATTGTGTAGTTTGACTTTCCTACAAAGGAGTGGTACGTTTAAGGGTTAAGGGCAACAAGAGGCTAGAGTCTAAAAAGTTATGACAGTGACATGTAGCCTTGGGAACACCATTCCTTTCGCCAAGATACAGTGTCTAGCAAAACTGAGTCAAGTTCTTGTAAATCAGAATACAGTTACTAATGTAGGAAAATTGGTGATAGATTTGCACAAATTACAACTTGTATATGATAGTACTTTTAGTGAGCTAGAATTTGATGCAAAAGAAAATCCTTCTTACATTAATATGTACAAGAAAATTACGTCAAAAGGAAACTGTGTCTCATGACTCAGTTTTGCATCCTCAATCAAAGAAACAATCTAATATTTTGTCCACTTGCCTTTGGCAGCTAAAAGAGCTTGGATTCGCCGTGGCATACTTTCATACAACTTCTTACACTCTTCTAATTCTATAGAAGTCCCAACACTCTTCAATCCGTTCCGACAATTCTAAAATTCCCTTTGGAGCACTTTCATATTGGTTAAGTCGACGTTTTAGCCCTGCCCAAAGATGCTCAATTGGATTTAGGTCAGGAGATTGTGCAGGCCACTTAAGAACATCAAACTTTTGTAATTTTAGCCATTGGCTAACACTTTTTGCTGTATGTTTGGGATCATTGTCATGCTGAAAAATCAATTTTGAAGGATCAAGATCATATGCCATCACGGTGTACATCAAATCTCTTTGTAAGATTTCTTTGTACTGATGTTGATCCATTCTTCCTTCAATTCTACAAAACATGCCTGAGCCTTGGAATGTCATACAATCCCACAACATGATTGAACCACCACCAAACTTTACAGTCTGTTTCACTTGTCTTAAATCACAAGACTGTTCATCGCGAATCCAACACCAACTGCGACCATCTGAGCAAAATCGATTTACCTTTGTCTCGTCAGAGAAGATGACGTGCTTCCAATCATCAATGGTCCAATGCTCATGCCGCCTAGCAAATTCAAGTCGATCCTTGATGTGCCTCTCGTTCAATTTTGGTTTCTTCTGCTTCACCTTTGATTTCAACCCCGCTGCACGTAAGACCCTTCTCACCGTATCAACACTTACAGTAACTTGACATTCCTCACGTACATACTTGGTAGCCTGTGTTGTTGTTTCAAACCCTCCTGACGTGACAGCTCTAATGCATGCTCTCTTCTGTGTATTTGTCAATGCTTGTGGTCTACCACTACTACTAGTAGGAATATCAGACAATCTCTTCCTTCTCAGTCTTGCAACATGACTTTGAGACACCTGCAATTCATTTCCTACATCCCTAGTGGACCTACCAGCTTGCAACTTCACCAGAATGGAATTATCAAGATCTGTACGAGCACTTGCAGAAAGCTCCTCTAAGTACACCATGGTGTGTAATTAAAATCCACTCAAGATGTGTATGAAGCTCTGAATCAGTAGTGCAACATTGGAGTTCAATATACCCAAGCCAATTTGGGCTCATGAGTTTTCAATACATTTTTGGCATGCAAAACACATGTCTTGACTCATGAGTTCTCAATGGCATGCAAAACTGAGTCATGGCATGTGTTTATATTAGGACAATTTTCTCTAATTATATCCCATGTATGTGTCAATGTAAACTTTATTAATAGTTCATGAACTCCATGATGTATCTCCTCTATCTTGAAAACCATGATTTCATTTAATGAGTTGGTAGAAAAATGCATTCCAAGATTCTCTTTCCAAGGTTCTGACTCACTTTTGCAAGACACTGTATATACCCGATATATACCCGGAAGTCGAGACCCGGCCACCACACAGCGGGGCATCAGATCGTGCAGCAGGAAGAACGCTGGTAGCAGCGTCATCAGCCTCATCGTCGATCTGCCTCATCAGATCACTTCGACACACGCAACTCATCACGTGGAATTGCACTCCGCCATGCCGTGCCAACTTGCGCATTGATACCGAATCCAGTAGAAATCATTCCAAGCCCATTTAAATCATCTTTTTTCCAATCCAGAGCATCATTCAATTGGCCCCTGCTACGTTTCCCCAGAATCAAGCAAGGGCGCTGCGCACTGTTGCATCGAGTTTAGGGACGACGACACACAGAATTTCTCGGAGTTCGCGTTGCCAGGAGTTCCGAGTGTAAGCCGTTTCCGTCTCTGAATTCCGATCCATTATCGAGAGCGCTCCCAGTTGATTGATTGAGAAGGGTTACTCACGTGGGGTTCTCACGTGGGGTTGGGCTTTAACGAGGTAATTCATTCCGCAGCAATTGTTCTTTTTCATACATGTTGGAACACACGTCCGATCGCGGTAGTAAGGTGCTAAAAGCGATTCTTGGTTGAAACGTTTCTTCAATGATTTTTTATTTTTTTCTGGAAAGAGAATTGGAAGCTGCATCTAACTCAATTCGTTTCACATTTTTTGGACTTTTGCTGAATTAGTTACGAATTTTCAAAGGCAGTGTTCTAAAAGCGTCAGTACATTAATATGTTGGATTTGATTAGGGCAGTTTATGCACAAGCCTAATTTATCTTTTATCACTTGGAGCAATTGTTGTACCTGTTGTGAGCGTTGTTTCTTTATTTGCTTTTTTTTCTTTTTGCATTTTTTTTCTCTAAAGAGTAGAGAGGAGGTGTTAAACTCTCTTTGGCTGCAACAGGGCTGAGCAAGATGGGGGTTGAATTCGAGAGAGACGACTATCGGTTTCTGACGGAATTAGGGCTTGCTCCTGAGAATCTGGGATGCTATGGAGGTGGAGTATGGAAAGCGAATGGTCCGACTGTTACGTCTATCAATCCATCTGACAACAAGGTAATGAAATTTTGCACATACAAAATTTGGCTTTATTATTTTGCATGTGTGCAAGTCTGTGAGTTTAGGGTTTAGGTCTTTTGTGATGAAACGACTGACCTCCTTGTGTTATGCAGCCAATTGCAACTGTGAGGGAAGCCTCACTTGAAGACTATGAAGAGAGCATGAAGGCCTGTGCAGACGCTCGCAGAATGTGGATGCTGGTGATTCACCCCCCTCTCTCTCTGTTTAAATTTCTGTGTGTATGTTTTAGTGATAATCCCTAACACCAAGTGGGAACATACCTTTGGCATCTCAAGTGTTAGTTAATGCTGGCACAAAGTAATTTAGGTTTTGAGACATTTAGGAGTTATATTGAAGATGTATAGAGCACAATGCAGCTTATCACCATCCTTTTTTGATAAGGAGGTCAGTTGTTTGATCTTTTTGGTTGACAAGGGTGACGCTACTGTGCTGGTATATCCTTTTTTCTGATGCATATTACTTCTAGATTAATTCTTTGGGGAGGTTTTTGTTGACACTGACATGGCCTGGTTTGTGCAGACTCCAGCTCCAAAGAGGGGTGAAATAGTGAGACAAATTGGGGATGGGCTACGCGCAAAACTCCCGCTCCTGGGCAAACTTGTCTCTCTTGAGATGGGCAAGATTCTTCCTGAAGGTATTGGAGAAGTTCAGGTATGGAAATATTTGCTGCATACTCTTTTGTAGATTGATATTCCTATTTAGTGAGCTATCGTTGCAGATTCTATTTTGGTTCGATGTCCTAATCACGAGCTTGTGTTTCTTCTCTACAGGAGTTCATCGACATGTGTGACTACGCAGTTGGATTGAGTCGGCAACTCAGTGGCTCCATCATACCTTCTGAACGTGAGTATCTTGTCAGACCTCCAAATGGCAAATGTTAATGCAACAGATTTTTCAATTGCTTCGACTTGCAATTTAATGGTGAAATAAATTGGTGTATTGAGGCGTAAGTTTCCTCACACCAGTAAAATGTTTTGCTTGGCAGGCCCAAAACACGCCATGATGGAGGTACATTCTCCACCCAAGTACTTGGTGGTTTTCGAGAACTTTAACTTCTTTACATAAGGATTAGAAAATGTATGAGAGAAAAATTTCCTAACGATGACACTCTTACAGGTTTGGAATCCATTGGGTATTGTCGGAGTGATTACTGCGTTCAATTTCCCGTGCGCCGTACTTGGTAATATGCTCACTCAACACTTCCAGTATAATTTCACAGTATTGTAAATTTTCGTTTTCTTATGACAGGTGCAACCAAATTGTCTTTGAAAGAAGAATTTCTTACGTTATTTGGCACTTGATTGCAGGATGGAATGCATGCATTGCTCTTGTTTGTGGCAACTGCGTTGTCTGGTGAGACCTGTTTCAGCAAGAAGTAATTTGAACAGAGAAATTAATGTATATAATGAACTGGTATTGAACTGTTGGTTTTGCATCCATTTTCTTTCCAAAGGGAGTAACAGTAGGTGAGTATGTTGCGCAGGAAGGGAGCACCAACAACGCCCTTGGTGACCCTAGCCACGACGAAAATCATTGCAGAGGTGTTTGAAAGGAACAAGCTTCCGGGGGGCATTTTTACCTGCGTCTGTGGGGGTGCTGAAATTGGTAGTGCCATTGCTCATGACGTCCGTATACCACTCGTGTCATTCACTGGCAGCACCAAGGTAATTGCTCATTTCTCATGTAGGATTTAGGTTTTTCTACATAAAATAGTTTCGCTGTTCATCTATGTCAAAGGTTCCAAGGCATTCGTTATTGCGTCCTCTATGCCATGAGTTGAGAAATGTGTATTGCAAATAGTCTTAACCATTTTGGGTGGACTATTTAACGGAAGAGCACATAACCCCTGAAGGACCAAGAAGCCCGAATTGGTCCTCATGTTTTTTTGAGTAGGTTCTATGTGGACTTCCTTTTGTTCAAATTTATCTGTTTTCATCAATGTTCTCCACTGATTTCAATTTGGTCCCATCTCAATTATTCTTTTCACAATATGATTGATTGATTTTGCCATTTTGAAACCATGAATCCTTGGTCCTTTAGGGGATAATGAACATAGGAGCACTCCTACTTAGAACAGTTACATGGTCAGCATGGATTATTCCTTGTATCTTTCTCAAACTAATAAGTGCTAAAGCTCCTCTAGATCGAAAGAGCTAATGTGGTACATATGAGTGGAACTCAGGTGGGCTTGCTGGTACAAAGTATCGTGCATGCGAGGCATGGCAAGACCTTGCTGGAGCTGAGCGGAAACAATGCCATCATTGTGATGGACGATGCAGTTTTGCCACTTGCTGTACGAGCCGTCTTATTTGCAGCAGTTGGTACTGCTGGTCAACGTTGCACCACCTGCAGACGCCTGGTAATAAAAACATACTGCACTCTCCAATTTTCAGAGTACCGTAAGTGAGGGTCAGATTCAACAGCCTGGTGTCAAACTTGAATTTCCACGTCAGATTTTGAGAGGTCCAGGTCACCCTGAATCAACCACAAGATGACATGTGACAATTTCGAACCAAAAAATTTGATTTCTGTCGAAACTGACCGTGACCTAGTGTAATATGCCATTTTCTCGTAGGAAACTCAGTTCCTGTCCCCATCAAACTGGAGTCAACGAGGAAGGCTTGGTCCTGGAACCAAAATTAGTGGACTTCATTAGATGAATTACTGTAAAGTTGGACAGACCTAGACGCACTTTTACTACTTTTGGACGCCTCTGCGTATGTTCCAACTGCTAACCCATTGCAGTTGATCCTGATTAGCCTTTTATTGCACTGTTGGATATTTACATTCTTCCCGTGGTTCAGATTGTTCATGAAAAAGTCTACGATGAAATGCTGGAGCGTCTGCTTAAGGCGTACAAGCAGGTTAAAGTTGGAAATGCAGTGGAAGAGAATACCCTGTGTGGACCTCTTCATTCAAAACTTTCCATGACAAGCTTCCAACAGGGCATGAAGAAAATCTCGGCTCAGGTAAAGATTCCGCTCCATTAAAATAGTATTTTTTTGTCATGTATACTCTTGTCGAATTTATTCAGTATTCCTGTTACACTTTTCAGTGGGCCAAATAAGATTTTTTACTCTAATAAGATTTTTTACCTTTTTCTATAAGTTGGAATCAAAAGTATAATTTTAAACTTATTTAAAATAAAATGGGTTGGTATAAAGTTGTGTATTATTTAGTCCTTGATACATTGAAAAGATATTGTTACAAGTAAAAAGTTACAGCATGATGTAAATTCAGTGTAGCCCACAGTAATTGCACTGAAAGGTGTAGTGTAGTTGGTTGTTTCAGAAGATTCACTAGAATTTGTTCAGGCCTCAGAGTGCAAACTTTTGAATTCCATTTACAGGGAGGCAAGATTTTGACTGGCGGTTCGGTAATTGATCATGATGGCAACTTTGTTGAACCGACCGTAGTCGAAATATCACATGACGCAGAAGTTGTGAGGGAAGAATTGTTTGGTCCTGTTCTGTATGTCTTCAAAATCAAGGTGAGTCATGTTGATGTTCCTCTAATGAGATGTATACATTTCTTCCTCTCTTTAGCCTCTGGAATTTTCTATTGAATGTTTGAAAAGTCTATTTTTTCATGGCACTGTAGATTATAGTTCGTCTCTGACATGACGCTGGTGGGTTATGTTTTCAGTCATTGGAGGAAGCCATTGAGTTGAACAACTCAGTGCCACAGGGTCTCAGCAGCTCTATCTTCACCCAGAGCCCAGAAACAATTTTCACTTGGATAGGGTTTGTTTCTTCATTCTTTCTTTTATATACTGTCAAAAAGATAGATATGCAAATTCACGATTTCAGGCTAGTATATGAATGCTTCATGTTGATTAAGTAGTTCGATACATATTTTGAGTTTGATTTGCTCATGAATAAGGTGTTTTTTTTTTCTCTTGTTTCCAGACCTACAGGCAGTGATTGTGGTATTGTGAATGTGAACATACCAACCAATGGGGCTGAGATTGGAGGCGCGTTTGGTGGAGAGAAGGCAACAGGGGGTGGAAGGGAAGCGGGAAGTGACTCATGGAAACAATACATGCACCGTGCAACCTGGTACTCACACCCAATATTGTCTTTGAATTCCAAATTGGGCCTCTTGTGTTTTTTTTAGCATTTTTGAGTAGGTCCCATGTGGAGTTTCGGTTTTTTGAATTCACTTCTTTTTTGAGCAACACATGCAATGTTCTTCACTGATTCTGATGATATAATATTTGGTCCCATCTGAATTACTTTTTTCACAATATGATGGATTGAATTTGTCATTTTTAAAACCCATGAAACCTTGGCCCTTTAGGGGATCCTGTCTGTCACAACTGATGCATCTTTCGGTTTTTCTGCAGTACTATCAATTTTGGCAACGATCTACCGTTGGCACAGGGCATCAACTTCGGAGGCTGAATTCTCAATTGTACATGCCAGAGAAGGCTCTGTACGTACCAAGTCTCTGTTTGCTTTAGAGGTGGGTTTGTTTACCGTACAGGATGATCTCAGTCAAGAGACAGGGATTGTTGGAAATGCCATATTGTGTTACTTCTTCACTACTGGTTCTAGTTGTCTATAGCGATCCATCAGGTTAGCTATGCTCAAAATACTCCTAAAAAACAATCACAGATGCTGATTACACAGAAGATATGAGATACCAAATAAGCGTCCAGCAATTCTCATGTCTTCAGTTGCAAAGTCACAAATCTCTCTTATTTTAGGGAAATGAAATTCAATGCTCACGAAGTTTTGACATGAACTCATGGCTGTACATGTACATGTATTTGAAGTTTTTACCAAGTCTAGCATGAAACTTAGCATTTTATTGTCAATCATGATTTGTGAACCAACACTACCAGAATGTGGCGCTGAGGGATCGTGGGGAGTTGAAAATTTGCATAATTATCCTTTGTACACAATAAAACCATTTAAAAAAATCTCCATTGTGAAGAAATTTTGGAAAGAATGGACCTATTGCTGTGCTCATCAAGCACCAGTTGTGACAGTGACAAACAAACTAGATTCTTGCCAAGATGTTCACCCAGCCACAATAATCTGTGAATGCCAAGAATTTGAAAAGACAATTTTTTTTTAGAATCTACCCATGATGTTCACCTTTGTCGTGTAAATAATGATCACCATACCCAATACATCAAGTACCATAAACCATCATTGAATCTGCAATAAAAAACCAAACAAGAATGCATAACATAACTTCGACGCATAACATAACATAACTTCGACGCATAACATAACTCCGACGCATAACATAACTGCGACATAACTTCGGGGATTGATTTCTTCGTCTACACTTGAACTCTACCTGTGAAATTTTCAGGGTACGATCCCCTTGTGAACATGGTTCCGAAGTCCAGTTTCAATCAAAATGGACTCAAAACCAGGAATTTCAAATTGCAAGGCCGCCCAACTTTGACGCTCAAATGTTTCACAAATTTTTCCAAAATTCACGGCTTACGGTTTGAATCACATTCTCCGTCCAATTCCAAATCAAGTAGCAAATTTTACCCAATTTGATCAAATGTCAATCAAGAATTTTGCGTTTAAACTTCCAATCACTACTAGCAAAGGCGTCGCTTCTCACTCAGAAATAGTTTCAGAGTTCATTCTACACACTTGTCCTACGTGACGAATCGCACTCACCAAGTCTTGAGCGCCTGGGTAGTGAGTGCGAAGTGGTGCCGTTTGACTCACCTACCGAGTGAAAAGGGACGCCTTCTCCTTGTAGTGGGTCTTGACTTCTCCACATTCCTCCAGCACTTTAGCAACCCGAGTGAAAAACAAAACATCTACACACGTAGAAGTTACACTACAAGGAGAAGGCGTTGCTTTTCACTTGGTAGGTGAGTCAAATGGCGCCACTTCACACTCACTGCCTAGGTGCTTAAGACTAAATGAGTGCGATTCATCATGTAGAACAAGTGTGTACAGTGAAAGCTGACAATGTTTTGAGAGAGAAGCGACGCCTTTGCTAGTAGTGTCGGGCTACTCTCTCATCCCATAAAAGGAAAATTTAACCCCTACATGTCCAAAGCCTTCTCTAAATTTGGAGAATTGCCAGAATGCATTATAAAATGCAACTAAGAGGGATGTTTTGAACTTGATGTGTGAATAAAAGTTGTACATTATGAATTTTAGATTCTATCCACATTGTTAGATCTATGATTACAATCACCAATTGTGTAAAATTTGAAATTATTTTGTAATTTGATTACAAATAAGATATTGACAATTTGGGAATGAAATTTGTTGTGATGGGTTGAAATGTAATATTCTAAGTGTAGTGATTTTTGGAGATTTTTTGGTTGCTTAATTTTAGAAGTTGATTTTTTCAAAGCACTTTTGAACTAAGATTTTAGAAATTTTTAATGAATCACTACAATATGAAATGAGGCATAAAAATTTCACAACTCATCCCCTTTCTGATTGGTTCACACATGCTTGAAGCTAACTTCCCTTGAAGGATGAGAAAACGGAATCCGATTTTGTACATCATTTTAGAAATTGGACGCTTGGGCAATTAGGGGTTAAAAGTGCAACTGCTAAGAGGAACCTAAAGCTTTACTCAATGGCAAACCGCCATAACCAAACAAACTTTTATAACAAGGTTCTCTCCAAAAACACTCACAAGACTCAACTTGGCAAAGAATGCCAAGTCAAGGGAGCTTCTCCACCTAATACCCCAAAACCCTAGTTGGCACTAACAAAACCAACTAACATAAAGTACTAAATGGATGAAAACTCCCTAAACTGAAAAAGACTACATAAACTAACGTAGTCTACAAACGACATTCATCCGACGTGGCTTGGCACTCAAATTGCCACGTCACGTAACAACCTGAAACATGTATGGAAAAACGGAATTTTTACTAGAGTTCTTTATTCAAGGTCCTACATCAAAACCCACAAGACACTCAAAACGACACAAAAAGTTGGTAAACAAATCACCCAAGGAATTTTATAGTGGAGGTTCTTAATTTCGGAGAAGATCAAATAGTCTATTGAAGTCTGTCAGTGTGATCGAATTCAGTGCATTCAGAAATTTGACCATGGCCATTCATTTCAGGATAGCTAGCTTGTGACTCACATCCTCGCGTTGCTCCCGCCTGCCATTTGGACAACAAACTCAAGGCATGTGAGATCAACAATGAAAAGGCTCAGTATAATTAACCAAGAAGCCCAAATTGGGTCACATGGTTTTCTTTAGCATTTTGAGTAGGTCCTATATAGAGAATTCCTTTTGTTCAAAATTATTATT
The DNA here is from genome assembly GCA_022496805.1 of Pohlia nutans. Lineage (NCBI taxonomy): Eukaryota > Viridiplantae > Streptophyta > Bryopsida > Bryales > Mniaceae > Pohlia > Pohlia nutans. Next base: position 26,227,245 of record CM040101.1, on the reverse strand, counting down.
TTGACTAATACATGTAATGTTCTTCATTGATTCTAGTGATATAAAATTCATAAAGTTCTTTAGCCAGTTAGGGATCACACCCTTCTCCTCATTTAGTACTGTGCATGGTCGGCCTTATAATTATATTGTAAAAATGGAATAACTATGCTCACCCAAACCTTGCTCACCCAATGTTAAGGTCAAGTTTTTTTTTAATAAAATTCCTTACTCTTGAATATTGGATGCTATTCCCTCACAAAATATGGCTTGATTCAGAGTGCATGGGCAAAGAACCTTATGTTTGGTTCTATTTGAATTATATTTTTCGCTACATGATTGATTGAATTTGTCAATTTAAAATGATGAATCCTTATCCTTTACAGGTTGAAAGAAGAGCCAACTGAAATCGAGACCTCTTGAAAATAGAAATGAAAATTTTAGAATCAATTACCTTGAGCAGCATACTACTAACAATCAATATTTTTTGTACTCTTGAATTATTCAGTTTCTAGCTGACTCACTAAGAAGATAAATAACTCTGACTGGGCAATTTAAAAGTCTACAAACTACGTCACATGGACGCAAGTAGTGAGTGCTATTCTCGGTGCTTTCTTTCGAGGAGTGATGGTCATATTAACAATAATTTGATCATGTGACAAGTTTTGTACGGTCAATGATAGTATGGCAAGTGTGCAAGATATTTCAAAATGTCATTTTAGAGCAAGTCAAGTCATAGAGGTTAGAGTGTACAGACTCAATGTATCTAATAAATTACACCATCAAGTCTACACAGACTATATTGGGACCACACTATTGAGAACAATCTAAAACACCTATATTAACATGGGACTCTTCAATTAAGAAACCCACGTTATTTAAGCTCCTTCAAACACCCACATTATTTTACAAAAGCAAATCTTTGGACGTTTTCCAACAGTGAAAAAACGATCAACATATGATCCTAGTAATATATTTTAGATTATAAGTATAATTAGGGTGGTCTCTTCTAATTAAACCATCACATTAATCACCCTTAGTGGTTCTTGGTTTCTTTCTCGCCGCTTGGTTTATGTGATGTATGTTTTGTTTGCAATGAAATGTCCGTCATTTGTTACAAAAAAAACAAAGCATCACATTAATCAATAATCCACACTACGTAGAATAAACAGAATACCTAACAGCAATCAAAACCCAAAACACCTCAAATCCAACAATGTTTGAAAATGACCTTTTTTTCTGAGAAAATAAGGTGAGCGTTTTCTACTGTGAGCTTGTATGGCAATATTCGTATAGTTGGGACTTTTCGGACACCATATTGAGACGTTTTGAAATCTACAACTAACATAGATCTAGTGGGCCACTAGATCTAAATTTCCCACTAGATCTATGCCAGTTGTAGATTTCAAAAAGTCCCAATATGGTGGAAAAGTCCCAACTAAACGAATATTGCAATCTGTGAATATGCACACGAAAAATTAAATAGTATGGATGGATTACCTGATGTGACCTCCGTATGCTTTCCCATCCACAGAACCATTAGCCAGATTGGCAATCTCCCACTCCGGCATGGCCTGGAACAGCGCCTCTTTGTGGCTTTCCACCTCTTCCACCGTTGCCAACTGATACTGAAACGGCAAAGTGTCGCCGACGTTGAACAATTTGAACGTCACAGGCCCTGGCTTGGGCCCATGCGTGGCCAGCTTGTGACTCACATCGTCCCGAATGTCCGTCCTGCATCAATCAATCACTCAACACTCGAGCTCTAGATACATCTAGCATGACATGATCAATACTGCAAACCAAAAGGCCAGATCGAAGCAATTCATCCCAAGTGCGCCAAGTTAGAAAAACTGAAGAATCATGATCAAGCACAATCCTAGTATGGGGTCCCGCCATTCATGTCGACAGAACTCGTGATCTCCAGGCAGTTTACGGTTTCGGCATACTTGCAGCAGATTTGCGATCCCAAGCGCATGTGCACATTGGACCTTGTTGCACTTTGCACCTCTCAAGTTTGTCTCTGCTCAAGTGCCGCTCAAGTCCCTCTCAAGTCTCACGCACTAATCTCTTTTAATCTCTTACTACACATTCTTTCTGGAGGGTCCATTATATGAATCGCGCGCGGGGCTCCATACTACGATATATTGTGCGCATGATCATGAGTATTCGGGTACTACGATTCTTCGATCAATTGTCGACGCGCCATCTGATCGATGGATCGATTGTGACAGAGATCGACTGAGTGATTTGAATTGGTACCTGAGGACGCCTCCATACATAGCCCCATCGACGGAACCATCAGTGAGATTGGCAATCTCCCACTCCGGCATGGCTTTCAGCAACGCCGTTCGATTGGTTTGGACTTCGTGGGCCGTCGCAAGGTGGTAGTCTCCAGGCAACGGCTCATTGATGTTGAACAACTTGAACACCACTGGATCGCTACTGGCCATGATTCTCGTCGAACGAATATATCGATCGAACTACGTACAGACTGATCCAAATAATTGCAGCAGATCGACGAAGAAGCTCCGGAACAAGCTGATCGATGCACTTCGCTTAATTACTTGCTAGCTAGCACTGAGTACGTACGTGAGTCACTCGATACACAGCAGAGCCTGGCTCCATGGCCTTATGTAGTGCAGCAGCTAGTGATGGGAATAAATTATCCTGGCTTCGATTCCTGATACAATTGCAATACATGAAATGCATGCTCGTACGTGGAGGTAACACAGTTAGACATGAAATGCTCGTGAATTGAATCCGAGTCAGATTATCAGATATTCAGATATTGTTAACCTGTAACCGAGTCAGAATGATATTGTTAACCCCGAAAGGACCGTAAGGCCCCCACGCGGCTTCTGGAACTAGTAAGTGAGGAAATTCGGGTTCTTGGGTTTTGAATTGTAGAATGAGCAACAAAGAGACCCTGGCTCTTTTTGAGAGCCGAATCTGTAGGTACTTCTTGATCGGAAATTCATCAAGTGAGCGATTTTTGGTGAATTTTTTGAGTTGCAGAGTGGGTATCTAGGTGTCACTTCAGACCCTCATATCTTCCTCCTTACACCTCCAAATTACTTGAAATTTTTATCACATGTTTAAAATGATGATTTCTACTCACAGTAAAAATTTCAGAATTTTTGGAACACTTTTGAACAATCCGATTTCAGCATGTGTACAAAATACCCCAAACATGTTCCATCAATCTTCTCAACGGTGGCATATTCTCAAAAATTGTGCGATTTTGTTGATCTTTTTTTCATAAAAAAACTATGTAAGTCTTTTTAGTTTCAACGGTGCCGATCGTCAAAATTACCCCACACCAATGAGGAATTGAGCTTGCTACAAGAGCTAGTCAAGAAAACAAGAGCTAAGTTCAACACCCCCCGGTCCTTTAGGGGTTAACCCTTAACACATGATTCATTTCACAGGGAGCTCATATGGTTCCCCTGTGTAAGTTGATTCCCCCGTGACTGTCACTCTTTCCTGTGATTTCGAGTTTTGACATGTGTACAAAATCACCTGCTTAATTGTAGTCACCCACTCGTAAAAGGAAAAGTTTTAACATGTGTCGAGTTCTGAAGCTCAGAGGGGAAAGTGACACTCATAGGGGAATCAACACAGGGAAACCAAATGAGACCTATATGTTTATAGGCAGCTCATATCTGAATGATAGATTCGTAGAATATCACTGGGAGAGATAAAGACATTTCTACATGGGATTTCATATAGGAAGTGGGACAAAATTCTCACAATTGTAACTTCCCTGGAATGATTGTAGTGTATTTTTATCTGGGAAAGTTACAATTGTGGCGAATTTGTCTGCGTTTCCCATATGGGTATTTTGATTTTATCTCCCTGTGCGCATCCATTCTAAACATAGGCTATTAGAACGTCTTGAAGCACGTAACGTCCACAATCTCACAATACTCACTTACTTATCGTTGCGGTGTTGAGCGCTTTCTAACGGGTGACGTCGGTCGGAACTGAATAGTCGACTCATCTTCGTCATTTATGGTCGACTAGGAGGGCAGAGGTTGAGCGGGGCTTGAGAAGGCCTCTTGAGCTTTAGCTTCTAAAACTTTGTTGAAAATTAACTCAAGAACACCGACGAATAACTCTGAATCGGCCTCCAAGGCCATGATGTGTCTTCCCGCAGCAACACATGTATGGATCAAGCCTCCTGCATGAGGTGGCAAAAGATCATAAGAATATATTAAGGAATAAAATGGTGCCATCAAGGAGATGAAAGGAATTGCACTTATCCGTAGCAGTTGCGATATCAACCACAACACTCTCCTCGTTGGTGGCGGATAAAATGAGACTGGAAAAGAATGTCAGGTGTGAACCGTTCCAACGGTTCACAATCCACGGTAAGCAATTACTGTGGTAATTGGTAATAATTCCTACATCTTTGTCGCGAATCGTGATGTTTTATTAGCTACGATTATTTGGCCCCTTGAGAAAAATAGTTGGTAGTCTTATTTGCGTTGGGTCGTGAATTGGAGTTTTAGCATGATTTCTCAATGAGTTAACATGGTTTTTATTACTAACCGTGGATTTTGTGGTAATTAAGTTAGTAGATTCTTCTTTATACCCTCGGTGGGGGTTTTGTGGTAGAGGATTTAGAACTAGTATAGTTTTAGGCTTAGCTACTAGTTGAGTAGAAAGAGACTAGGAGTAGAGTGGAGTTGACCTTGGGTTCTAAATCGGATGTAGAGATCCATGGATGAAATGGGAAAGATGGATGAAGCTTCCTAAGAATTTGAATACCCTGATCTGGAGAGGGAAGAGAGTTAGTTTTTGGTAGCAAGGGCGAAGCTTTGCCGGTGTCTGGAGGACCCTCTCCTTGCATTGGGTACAATCTGAAGTATCACCCAAACCTCATAGTGTAATTAAGCAAGTAGGGACCCGTGGTGGTCAAAAGTGTGATTTTTGTTGCTCTTTCCATCTTATTTTTTATCTTGTTTGTTTCATTTATGTCCCAAATTGTGGGGTTTTGCTACTACACGACGTCGTTTTGCTTGCTATCCTATTGATTGCTCTATAGTATGGTTGTTTCTTCTTTCCTCCTTGTGATTGTGACCTAAAAGTCCCGGTGCTTGGCATCGCGCGGAAGCGTTGCCAAAATTGCACCGGGCTTGGGTCCACAAAATTGGAAAATGAGATGAGTTTATAGTCGATTGGGATGAGATTCTTCGTGGTTAGATGAATTGGTGTCAAATCAACTCCATTGGGGTACTTGTAGTACCTAGAGTGATTGTAGTAAAATTGTTTGGTAATTTTGGGCACTTTTTATGCTCATTTTAGAGGTAGACATAGTGCTGTCATTTTAGGTGAGGGTGCAAATTCACCTCACCTACTCATTTTTTACCTCAATTTAAGCCCAATTTTGAGTACTTAAGTACCCATGGGCAATTGAGGTGAATTGAGACATTTGTGACCCTTCTTAGGTTAATTTCTAGATAAGTGGTTGTGCTGCCATTTAAGTGAGGGTGCAATTTCCCCTCACTTGCTTAATTTTATCATCAAAATTAACCCCATTTTGGAGTACTTAGTGCCCATGGAAAATTGATGGGAATTGAGACAATTGTGGCCCTTTTAGAGCAATTCCTAGACAAGTGTTTGTGGTGTCATTTTGGATAGAGGTGCAATTTCCTTCTACCTACTCATTTCTACCGTCAACATTGACCTTATTTGGGAGTACATGGTACCCATGGGCAATTGGTGTGATTTGTTAATTGTCAGGGTCTCAGTGATTGAAATTAGCATGAGCATCTTGCTTCGACAAATCTACAGAGAGAGTCTCTAACTCCTCGGAAGCTCTGAATGTGAAGCTTGAATGCCTCGGCGATAAATCTGCTTGGAAGGGGATGTTGCCAATGCGAACAAGGAGCACCACTTTGAACATGCTAGTGGTGGCGCCTCAAACCCTGGCGGACTTTAAGAACATTTGGTTAATGCCTGTCCAGTCCCAAAACAGCTTGAAGCCAAAGCTTGGGAAGAATGACTCAATTTCCAATTGTATATGGCTATTATCATCACTATAGATAAAGAACACCGCCCATTGCCGTGGAGGAACTCATCAGCAAACCGAAATACACGTTTGAAGTAGTCAGTAGGACGAGTGTTCTAGCGTGGCACAAAGTGCTCGGGATGCGACACACCTGATACCGGCACATTGTCTTGGACATCTGCAATCACAATATCAACAAATGTGCTCTTCGCCTCGTCCTTCGTAAAAACTCTGCACCGCTTGCCTCGATTACATTCACTGGTGAATGCCGCAATCTCACCAAACATGCCAGGATGCAATTCCTTGTTCAGGACTAGCTGTGTGCAACGTTGACTTGGTTTGAGTTTGGACTGAGAGATGGGTGCTAAGGGTACCCGGATCGGGAATGAAGGCGATGGGTGCGTTGAGAACATCGGTTGCGAAAGGAGGGTTTTGTTTCAAAAAATATTTTTCAAGTGCAAATCTTAATGAATTTTCAAATTTAGAATTAACCATGGACAATTTTTACAATCAAATTTTGGATAGAAATTGGTCAAACTTTTATTAAAATGAAAGTTTTGAAATTTCAAAATTTTAACATGAATCAATTTTGAAAAACTAAAAATTTGAGTATACGGTTGATATATAGTTAATGTGTACTCATAGTTCAATTTTTTTTATATATGTTTTTTTATTGTGCCAATGCTATATATTTAAAAAATTGGTTTGAAAACTAATGTTTTTAACATTAGCACAACGTGTACAAATTACACTAAGGTGTACTAAATCTTAGCAAAATTTTGTCCAAGAGTTGGTACACCGTAAGATTTTTGGGTTTGAGTTGTTACCAATTTATTGTTTCCTTTCAATTTGTACCACATTGCACTTAATATTTCTTTTTTCAATAATGAATATACAATTTTTATTGTCAAATCTATTCCTATGCTTTTTCAGCTTATTTCCTTGGCTGGTTTTTTTTGCATTTAAAAAAGAAACCTATGAAAATTTAAACTTCATTTTAGATTATTGTTCAAATTTTTTTTTTTTAGAAATTCAAGCATATCGATTTTGAAAATGGTGAATTTTTTTAACCCCTAAATGCCTAGAGCCCTCTCCAAATTCGGCAATTTTGCAAAGATGCATTATAAAATGCAACTTAGAGGGATATTTTGAACTTGATATATGAATAAAAGTTGTACGTTATGAATTTTAGATTCTATCCATACAGTTTGATCTATGCTTGCTATTACCAATAATTTTGTATGAAATTTGAAACGTGAAATTCAAAATTATTTTGTAATTCAATTACAAATAAGATACTGACAATCTACAGATGAAATTTGTTGTGATTGGTTGAAATGTAATACTCTAAGTGTAGTGATTTTTGGAGATTTTTTGGTTGCTTAATTTTATGAGTTGACTTTTTTTAGAGCACTTTTACACTGAAATCTTCAAAATTTTGGGTGAATCACTACAACATGAAATGAGGCATAAAAATTTCACAAATCATCCCCTTTCTAACCGAATCACATATGCATGAAGCTAACTTCCCATAGAATCTACAGTTAAAATTCCACATTGCTAAAAGTGCATGACGGATGAGAAATTATGGATGAAATCTATACATCGTCCAAAAAATGGACGTTTAGGCAGTTAGGGGTTAATCAATTAAATATTTTAGGAGGTCATGCTTTATCAATTTAGCCAAGAGACTATATCGTTAGATTTATAAAAAAAGACAAAAACAAAAACTTTCATATTATATTAGGAAACTATGTTTGAAGGTAGGCTTTGATTCTAAAAAACAAAATAATTTTAGAGGTTAACCTCTATAGTAAATGCCCAAGGAGGTAAGGGCAAAACTTAGATGTGTTATAAAATGTTACTTTTGCAATTTTGATGAAGTTTGGTGCAAAAGAGAAAATGAGAAGCATGATGTTTAGTAATTATTTGTATGATCAAACTTTAAAAAAATGTTTTAGATATTCATTTAATGAATTTAGAAGCATTTATTGTTGAATATTCACCAAAATTACAAATTTTATTTTTAGAGTTTGAAATTTAGTATGATTAGTTAAAACTAGACATTCTATTCTAAAATTTTAAAATCGGTTTTTTTCAAATGAGAGAAAATCATAACTTTCCCGAAATAGTAAGTTTTATAACACTAGGACAATGTTGAGGTATTTGTTTTTGGAAAAATCACCTTGGTGGAGTTTAACTGACTAACTGAGATTGACATGATTCAAATTGGGTTGGAAAGTAGACTTTATTTCCTATTTATTTATTTATTATATATCTTTTCATCCTAGGCATGCCTTAAAAAGGGCAACGACCATAAAATGTTCGTTTGGTCACTTAGGGGTTAAATAAGATTAACAATCTTATTCAAAAATAAAATATTTCTCTCATATTCACTTTTAAATTTTTTTTTTTTTTTTCATGGAGTTTTAAATTTGGTGAAACAAATCCTTTGTTTGGATTACTTACTACAAAGACATTAGCATATGATATGAATGCGATTCACATTTATAACATTTTATAACAGTAGTGTTCCAAATCCCCTATTGCATAAATCACATTTTACAAATAAAATAAATTTTCTTGGAACTATGGTAAGAGAGGACATTTAGCAAATGTTATATGAGGAAATTTAGTAAGAATCAATCGAGGAATCAAACAAGGAAAACTTACTTAAGGTGTGAAGAAAAGAGCATCCAAGAGTATCCAAGAGCATTGGAGAGAATCTTGGAAACCTTAGTAGGGGTAGAAAATCCAAGACTTAATAATATAAAGTTTTAAATGACTTGCCAATGATTTAATTAATTGAAAACAAAAAAGATCTATTATTGTTGAATCGTCTTCTCTACTTGTGCATTGATATAAATATACATATTCTTTAACCCCTAAAGGACCAGGAGGACGCATTGTGACAAAGAAATAATTTCATTACTTTAGTAACTTATTTGGATTTCATAATTTTGATTCAATGTTAACTACAGAATTGTAGATGTCTGTTATGAAAACACAAAAATCCTTCAAGATGTGCAATTATGTTGATTGATCCACCGGGAAAAAACTAAAACGTCTACGCAAGTGAATTTGGGACATGGTAGTTAGGGAGGTTGATGACCTGGAGGGCATTTTCACACTAAGTAGAGCGTATTTGTCAAAAAAAAAGTGTATAGTATGTAAAAATTTGCTTTTACTTTGTCATTAACACTATATAATAATTACGGAAAAAGTTTAAATATATTTAAAATAGAATCTTTTGGAATCTTTGGAATCTTTGGAATCTTTGGAATCTTTTCTACATATTTTATTTCATTTTGGAATATTTTGGAATATTCCAAAAATCTTTTTGAAATCTTTACACATTTTATGCAATGTAACAATTAATAACGATCGTAGACACCGGCTCAACAATTCACCAACAAGTCACTTCATCCACACATAAATCTTTTGGAATCAATCATTGTTGTTGTATTTAGTTATAGAACTCCATTTTTTGTGAGCACCTAGATATAGTACATTTTTGTATGCTCTTGAAATTTCAAACGCTAATTATAGTTCTAGAAGTTATGAGAATGTTTTTTGTAAATGACCTATTTATTTTGCTCAATTTTTTAAGAAAATAGCTTACGATCAAACCTTATAATCAAATAATATATAACAATACACAATCTCACTACAAATCCTGTTTGAGCTTCATTGGTGAAGTTTTCTACATGAACAACAATTGAGAGATACGGCTGCATTCTTGAAAACATCATGAGAAGTGATAGAATTTTAGAGATAAGGATGGTCCTTTAGAGGTTAAAGGCATCACTAAAAGTGAGATTTCAGCTACATATAAAGTATAAATATTTAGATGCTATAAGTAATATAGATATGTTTGATATATTCTAAGAATATTCTAAAGATTTAAAGTATGCTCTAAAAATGATATTTTAGACCCTAATTATTAAAGTAAGAAATTACTATTTGTACTTCAAAAGAAAAAAAAAACCACTATAATAAAAAAAAACTATTAGAAATGCCCGTAAGATACAATGATGAAAAAAACTGAGTATTGATTTGAAACTTTTCCATTCAAACAACCATACCATGAGCATCAATGGGCAAAGTCCAAAAGTGAATATGGCAAAAGTTGTAGTATGTGACATATAACACATTACTATGGAAGTTTGAAGAAAAACTCAATTGTGATTTGAAAGAAAATGAATTTCAAAGTTAACCATGTCTAAAACTTGGTTTTGTGCGCTATAATTCGGAACTACTTCAAATTTTGTCAATTTTTTCTTAGAGCTTCAAAAAACCTTTTTGTGCCTTGGCATATTGGTATACATCATTTTAGATTGTTGTATACGAAAATTGAAGGAAGTTGACATTTATAGAATTTAAAATATTCACAATTTGACAAACATACAAATGATGTTGGTTCTCACGATATTTGAATATTTTTTGAAATTGAGAGCATGGGATTGCATTGGCCATTGTACAGAGAGCATAGGTTGCAACATGAACCATTGTTACATCTTAAGGCCCTTGCATTTGAAATAGTTGTTAAATAGGCCAATGCAATCAATTTATATATTAGAGCTATATGATGCAGTTTTTTGGTCTAGGTTTTTTGTACAAAGTCTAGAGTTCATGACGAACATAATCAATCAACGAATTGAACAACTTGTTTCTGTCGTTTTCAGTATCACCAAAAAATTGTCAATTTTATGAAAGTCAGTGTAATTTCTGGCATCTTTGAACTTTTTGATGATATTGAAAATGATATGTTTTTTTTTTTTTTTTTTTTTGATTTGTTGGATTGATTATGTGCGATAAAAACTCTAGTCTTTGTACAGAAAACCTAGACCAAAAAACTGCATCATATAGCTCTAATATATAAATTGATCGCATTGGCCTATTTAACAACTATTTCAAATGCAAGGGCCTTAAGATGTAACAATGGTTCATGTTGCAACCTATGCTCTCTGTACAATGGCCAATGCAATCTCATGCTCTCAATTTCAAAAAAATATTCAAATATCGTGAGAACCAACATCATTTGCATGTTTGTCAAATTGTGAATATTTTAAATTCTATAAATGTCAACTTCCTTCAATTTTCGTGTACAACAATCTAAAATGATGTATACCAACATGCCAAGGCACAAAAAGGTTTTTTGAAGCTCTAAGAAAAAATTGACAAAATTTGAAGTAGTTCCGAATTATAGCGCACAAAACCAAGTTTTAGACATGGTTAACTTTGAAATTCATTTTCTTTCAAATCACAATTGAGTTTTTCTTCAAACTTCCATAGTAATGTGTTATATGTTGCATACTACAACTTTTGTATATTCACTTTTGGACTTTGTCCATTGATGCCCATGGTATGGTTGTTTGAATGGAAAAGTTTCAAATCAATACTCAGTTTTGTTCGTCATTGTATGAAATTTATAGAAAATCTAAGGTATATGCTCCAAAATCGCCAGAAAAATCTAATGACATGAGTCACATGGTTTTCTTAGCATTTTGAGTAGGTCCTATGTATAGAGTTCCTTTTGTTCAAAATTATTATTTTGACCAATACATGCAATGTTCTTCATTGATTCCAGTGATATAAGATTTGGTCCTATTTGAATTAATTTTTCACTACATGATTGATTGAATTTGTCAATTTAAAATGATGAATCCTTATCGTTTAAGGGTTCATAACATTCAATAGCCTCTGTGACTGTTGCCTTCCCCCAAAAGAATGATGTGGAATATCCCACATCATTTCATCCCCCCAACGAAATGATGTGGGATATTCCACATCACATCAATACCTATGGGCAAGTGGCATTAAGCAAGAGCAACTAACCATGATAAATAGTAATTGAAAGCACTCCTCATTCACAATTCACAGTGTTCTATAATTATTTATTTGATTCAATAGCCCATTCAATTACAAATCACTAGTCACTCCATATATAAAGGTGGATGAAACAAAAAGGCACCCTTCTCGAAGACTACTGAATGTTATGTTGAAAGAAGAGCCAACTGAAATCGAGCCCTCTTGAAAATAGAAATGAAATTTTTAGAATCAATTACCTAGAGCAGCATGCTACTAAGGTATGCTGCCCTAAAACCACCACACCCCCCAAAATGATTCAGTTGACTTGAGATACACCAACCTCCAGGAGATATAAAACCGCATTGTCAGTCCTCATTTTGAGGACTAATTTGCTTACTGGTCACCTTGCTAGTGGGTGAACTGTGACAATCATAGTGTACGGTTTTGGGTTTGATGCTGAGCAAAATTAAGAACGAGTATTGTTGCTCATAGGAGAGTCAAAGTTAGAAATGGGTCACACATTACTTTGCACTTTGAGATTTTCTATAAAATTGAGAATTGCAAATTTCATGATGGAAATTTTTGCATTCCTCATGAAATCCTATTCTAAAGACTAGAATATTTTTGGGTGGATTTTTTAATTGCTTAATATAGGTCAGATTGCTTAAGTTGGTGGTTTTAGGACAACCAACCATAACAATCAATATTTTCTGTACTCTTGAATTGTTCAGTTTCTAGCTGACTCACTAAGAAGAAGGATAACCCTGACTGGGTAATTTAAAAGTCTACTAACTACGTCACATAAACGCAAGTAGTGAGTGCTATTCTCGGTGCTTTCTTTCGGAGGTACAATTCTCTAGGGGTGATGGTCATATTAACAATAATTTGATCATGTGACAAGTTTTGTTGGGTGAATGATAGTGTGGCAAGTGTGCAAGATATTTCTAACTATCGTTTTAGAGAAAGTCAAGTTATAGAGGTTAGAGTGTACGGACTCAATACTCACCTTCAACTTGCTTTTAGTTCAAAAAGACAGCAAAACTAGTCTATGGTGAGTTGAAAAATAATCTAAAGCAAGACCCTGCGCTGTCCAAGGGAGTGGAACTTGTGACCTCCCCAATGCCATTGCAATTTTTCATATCTAGAACGGACTCACACATGATTATTGTGAATTTTATAAGTGAAAGTGACTTATTCGTATATGGTTTAGGAAAAAAAAATTACACGTTAAAAATTGAAAGGAGTTGGTACATTGATCAAGATCAGAATACGTACACTACTGGAACATGAACAAGAGAACGCAATCCAAAAAATTTAATTTTTTTATTTTAAAAATGAGATAACAAACTTCCAAACACAAGAAATACAACATAATACATATACTATTTTTGTAAATATTTGCAATATTTTGGTGTTTTGTATATAGGTATTTTGATAGTTGCATAGTTCAAAATTGAAAATTTCTTTTTCTAGAAGATGTGTATTATAAATCTTCAACCCTACTTCACAACTCAAAATCCAATTCTTCACGAGTTTTTTGTTATTTGCATTTTCGACACTCCAGTGAACGTAATGTGGTCAGCTAGGCACAAAAGGGTTAAGTGATGAACATTTATGTAAAACGCGTTAAACCGGTGACCACAAGTGAGATGATAAGAAGTGACAGGACTTGTACATATCCCATGCATGCATTGTTGGCACTAGTGCACTGCATTTTGTGAAAACCACAAGGCTTTTCCCCTCACACAAATTACATTTGTGAAGAATAATTCATATCATAATTTTATTTATTTTAGTTTTTTTAATTCCAAACCAACTTTTCCCACTTTAATTAAATATTCTGCACATATGAGTCGGCCCTCCCTCCACCTACTGTAGTACAAACCTTTTATGCAATCACCCAATTATTTACATCATTGAAAAAATTATAAATCACATAAAAATCTTAAAACTTTGTGGTCACAATTAATAAATGTTAAAATATTCTAATTATATTAAAATGATACAATGTAAAGTATTATTAATTTTTCAAAAATCGTAATTTTAAAACTAAAAATAATCATAAAAGTAAATTTAAATTTTATTAAACACTATAATCTTTTTTATTACCCAAACCCAACCCAAACCCCCCATTGGGATACCCAACGTAATCAAACCCAAACCCACATTCAAACCAAATCCAAACTAAACCCCAACCTAAACCCAACCTAAACCCACCCAGCAACAACGTTTTTTTTGGGGGCTATATTTCGCGAGATTTCTCTACAAAATATGACATTTCTCTTCTTTTAAGGAAAAAAGTGAGAAAATTTTGAATTTTTTTGCCAGTTTTTTCCTATAATTCTTGTGAAGATAGCCAAATTTTGTGAAGAGAACTACCAAAATATGAAGAAATTTTATCAAAATATGATTGTAAGCTTAAGATTTCACCAAATATTCTTATTGAATTTTTTTTACGTGGCCAATTAGGCTTCAAGAAAAAAAAAAAGACATGAAAAACACTACACCCAGGTGTACTCTAACTCAATCCAAACCCAACCACCTTGTCCCACATGTCTGCCTCATTCAAAACCTTCTACATTGAATTGGGACCAAAAAATTAAAGGGACTTACCCTGTAAAAATTACCTCATGGTAAAATAAATTACTGTGTAGAATTATTTTATTTTATTTTTGTGATTATTTGACTATTTGTGTTTTTTTAATTAAATTAAATTACTATGTTTTTGCACAGTAATGATAAATATTTATATAGTGTGAAATGTCAAGTAATTAGTATGGGTCTCCTTAGTACCTTTATTCAGTGTACATTTCCCACTTGAGTTCTAGTTTCACTTTTACTTTCCCACTTCTAGTTTTACACTGTAACTCCTGCTACATGTAGTATAAATACTGGCATGTCAAAGAGCATGGCCCATTCTCTCATTGTCATTCCTTCCATCACTTGCATTTCTCTCCTTCATTTGCTTCCCTTGCATTCTTAATCCTTTCCTTCTTTTGCATTCTCATTCTACAGTATATTAGCCTATCTCGTTTAATCCACCCCAATTATTAGACTCGTCATTCACCACGTTCTTTGGCCAACATTACGATTATTATAATTATTATTATTATTATTATTATTATTATTATTATTATTTGGTTGAGGCAACAGTGAGATTGAGATGGCACCCACCCAGGCTATGCTTGCCAAATTACTTGAACTCAAGCGTTGCTACCATTGTGGACATGAGTCTGCCGATAGTACCTTCAAATATTACAACAACAAAAACTCGGAGCAACCGCGGTTCCAATGCCCCAAGTGCCGCAAATTGTTCACTTTGGGCTGCCACGGCCGCCCCCAGGGCAAGCGCTACAAGAAGACGAGAAACCAAGACCCCGAGGAGCTCCGTGGCTTGCACCGCCAATGTCGCCATTGTGGCGTGGCCGACAATGCCCCATTCAAATACTACAACAATAAAAACTTGGAACAACCGCGGTTTCTATGCTTGAGCTGCGGGAAGCAGTTCCAGATGCGCTTGTTGATGGGAGAAGGCCATGAAAGGCGTCTCGTGCACAGGAATCCGCCTCCATTGCACGAATCTCGTATGTTGACCACCTCGCAACCATGTGAGCATTTGGATGACGAGTATTTGAATTTCATTGAGGCCGGTTTGAGCCAAGAAGCTCAAGATGGTGTGGCCAGTGATGAAAACATTAATAATATTGCCACTTATGATGCTGATGTGGCATTGGGCGTCGGGGAGGTCAATACGGTCCCCTCGGGTGACCATATGTATGAGCCACGTATGGAGCAAAACTTTCTAACCCAAGAGGGCGTAAATTATGCAAATGATTTTGTAGGGTTACCCAGGGAGGTAATGGCTCCCGAGAGTACCGCACATGCAATGGACCAAACGATGGTCCAAGAAGCCGGCTTGTGGGTCCCAATGATGGTTCCACTTTGTGAGGGCGAGGCCGGTATGGTTCCCTTGGATAACCATGTATATGAGCCATGGGCACTTCCCTCCCAAAACGTTCTAAACCAAGAGGGCGTATATTATGCAAATGGCTTTGTAGGGTTACCCGGGGAGGAAATGGCCTTCTTAACTCTCGAGAGTACCACACATGGAATGGACCAAACCATGGTCCAAGAAGCCGGCTTGTCGGTCCCAACGACGGTACCAGCTGGTGAAATTGAGGCCAATACGGTTCTAGCTGGTGAAGCTCAGTTTGATGATATTTTTAGTAGTGAATTGGATAAGTTATGGGGTTGGTAATACATAAGGTTCTTTAGCCCTTGTGAGTTGTGAGCTGTAACTAGTTATAAGAAATCGTTGCACTAGAATCGTTGTAGCGGACTCTAGAGTATTGGTCATGTTACATAATTCTTTAGTTAAAGAATGATAGTGGAGAGTTGAAAGTCCACAGCAGCCCTGCCTCAAGAATCACATGTTTTGAATTTTTTTATCTTTCATGCAGTGAGAGCAAAAGGGTGAACCCCTTGCAAATTAGCTCATGTACAAACAGATTTACATGTCACAGTAATCACCAATGAATTTATTTATGTATATATATGAGTTCCCACAAGACCCCAGTTCATGTTCAAGGTTATGAACTTCAGTCGAGTAAAAGAATATTTCGATGGGCCATGTATTGTATGAGATTATGAGTTACATATCACCCATGATATATTTGCACGAAATGAATGAATGTTTGACCAATTTTTGGTGATTAATTGTGCGTACATAACATTCAGTAGCCTGTGTGACTACTGTCTTCCCCCAACATAATGATGTGGAATATCCCACATCATTTCATCCCCCCAATGAAATGATGTGGGATATTCTACATCATATCAGTAGCTATGAGGGCAGGTGACATTAAGCAAGAGCAATCAACCATGGTGAATAGTAATCAAAGGCACTCACTCAATCATAATTCAATAATGTTTTTGTAATTGTTTATTTGATTCAATAGTTCATTCAATTACAAATCACTGGTCACTCCATATACAAAGGCGGATGAAACTAAAAGGCACCCTCTTAGAAGGCTACTGAATGTTATGTAGCCCCTCCCAAAGCCTTGTTGGGTATCAACAATGGAAACCAAGGGAATGTGTAAGTGGATGAGTATTATATTCAACCAAGCCATGCAGAATTTCAAGAATTGCAAACATTTATGTTGCCGTCACGACAATTCTGCACCATTAATAATTGTTTGGTTTGGAGGGTGTCAATTATCCAATTACAGTAGAGTTAACCGAAAAGTCAGCTCAAAGAGGAAAGTTTTAGCAAACTCCTCTTGAACTCATATGGAAATATAAATAGACCAAAAACTAGTTCACGATGAGTTGGGAGACAATCTAAAGCAAACCACTACCATTATTCTCCACACCTCGTAATGACTCCCACACCTCCTACCAAAGCTCCAAGCCCATGGCCCACAAGGGGACAAATTATGACACGACACTATTCAACCCAACTATAGTTGAAAAGAGAGGTTAGAAGGAGGTTGAAAAGGGAGGTTCCATGGCCTTCTTTTCGGTTAACTCTAGTAGTACACAATTGGATTCAAATATAGCGTGCTGAATATTTAATTAATTTTCTAAAAATTGATTCGATACTTTTACTTTTTGAAAATTATCGTCTTTAAATTTGCAAAAAAAAAGTGCAAGAAAAATTTCTTAAAATTTCCACCCTTATTTAAAATAATATAATTAGTGCCAAAGTCAATCATGTACTATGGTGTGCACTTGAAGCACTGGTATTGTATCAAGGCTTGGACTTGTCCGATGAGATCACCTGCTTCAGTTTGTCTGAGCCTCAATTACACTATATGGTCTCTTGATCTTGTGCAATTACAAAGTTGCAGGATTGAAGAAATTCATGGCGATGATAAATCAGTTTACTAGCAGGTTCAACACCTTTCTACCAAATATTTAATTATTCTCTAAAAAAGACTATGGCAAACCGAATATTTACTAAAGTCCATTTTTTCCCCTACAAATTTTTTTGAAAAATGATTTTCCAAAAAAATCCATTTATTTTTAGAAATTATTGTATGCCAAACCTGCTAGTAAACTACAATATGTGAATGAAAAGTCCATTAGATTTGCGAATATTAATGACATTGTGGACATGGAGCTTGAAACCTAAATATACACCATTTCCAACTGTTGAGTGCGTAGGATGTTATTCATAGTTTTTCATGTTTTTCCATTTTGGAAATTCCATAGTTTGTTTTTAGAAATTTCAAGTCTAAAATTGGGGTCTTCATCCCTAATTTTCCCTAGGAGGTCTCATCTAGGGGGAATTTTGTAGCTTTGACAGGTACAAAATAGAAGTAACTTTTTTATTAATGGCCCACAAAACCTATACCCTAAACAAGTTTGTAAATTGGGCTTTTTGGTTGAGTGCTCGATTGTGTCTCACTTTTGGGACTTTGAATCAAGAAAATTTAACAAATTTGATTTAACAAATTTGACCTTTGTTAAGATGATTTGAAACCAACCATGCCTATAATATCATGGGTGTCGAATTCAATCATTTAGCTGCACTGTTTATTCTATCTAGTGTATGGTACACTATTTCGTTGGTTTATTGCTAATTTACACAAAATGTATTAAAATATCTACCATTATATATAAATATCACTTGGAATATCAAAACTTACCAAAAAGGTAGAATCCGAGTTCCCAATTGAAACTACTTATTTACTAACTAACTTTCTCATTTAAAAGCTTCTCTAAATATTCATTATTTCCTCTTCTTATGTCTTTCAATGTTAGTTCCAACTTCCAAGATTAAACCAAGTACACTATTTGACCAAAAGCATCATATAGTTTTTGGCACAATATCTGTATCAGTGGCACATAAAAATCATCAATGACACTAAATAGAATGAATAATGTAGTAGAAGATGTTAACCCCTAAAAGCCCGAGGGGTATTGGACAAAACATAAATTTGTTATAATATGTGCCTTCCATATTGGTTCAATAGAAATAATGTAGGACATCATCTCTACAAATTATCCATACGGCCAAACTTCCAAAAATAACTTAAGATTTTTTTTTCTAATGAATTTAGAAGCATTACCTTTGAAAGTTTGTATAAGTCATCATTTTAACTTTTAGAGTTTAAAATTTAGCATCATTGGTTAAATTTGGTTTATCTATTGTAAACTTCAAAAAAACAAAAGAAAGGATAGAGGGAACATCATTACTTTCCCCAAATAGAAAATTTTATAACACTAAGACAATGTTGAGGTAATCCACTTTGAAAACTTCTCCCGGGTGGAGTTTAACTTAGATTGACATAATTCAAATTGTATTGGAAAGTAGAATTGATATAGAATTTTAAAATATTTTTTATTTAATCAAAAAATTATTTATTTGTTCCGAGCAACCCGTTAGATACGGGCAGCAACCAAAAAAAAGCCGTTTAATCGTTTAGGAGTTAAGAGACCACATGCAACAAAGTATATGGATACATGGTGCACAAAAAATCTAACAACAATAAAAATGATTTTTAGAATAAACATTTCAAGTAAACTAGTGTGGCCTTGTGCCGTTGGCCCAAATGTTCCCAGTAATTCCACATGTTCCACATGCTCCCCGTGCTCCCTATGTTCCCCACGCTTTTTCTTATGCTTTTCAAATTTAGAATAATTTATCCATAGTTTAATTCAATTTATAGTAACAAAAATCAATTAAAAATCCATAACTTTCATACCTTACGTCCAAAAACTACAAATCAACTTTGGTGTACCTTTACTCGTTGAGTGTTCTCTGAATATGCTAAGAATCGCATCAAAACATCTCCTATTCCATTTTTCATAATTTAATTCAATATATGGTGACAAAAATCATTCAAAAATCCATAATTCTCTCACCATATATCTAGTAGCGACACACTTGCTTTGGTGCCTCTCCTCGTCGAGAGCGTTCCAATAGTACTAAGAACACAGCCGGGGTGCACAATTGGGGAGATCTCAATGTTACATACAAACAAACAAAACCCAAAAAAAACGAATTACCTTCCTTAACCCTTAAACGTACCACTCCTTTGTAGGAAAGTCAAACTACACAATTTAGCCTTCAAGATTTATCAAAATATATTTTGTAATATTTTTCATGCATGGAATTGAATGTTTCCTATCAGTCTTGAATTTTTTAGATTTTTTAGATTTAATACGGCCTTTTTAACAAATTTTTAAGTCAAATACTTCAAAAAATAAATTTTATTACAAAAAAGCTTTAAAAAATTAATATTTTTTTGGGAGCAGGTACAAATTACAATGGAGAATCACATGATATGTTTTCCATAGAAAATTTTTATTTAAATTTTGAAATTCGAAAGGTGAACATCCTATGTAGTGTAATTCAAACCTTGAGCTACAAAGCTTGCACAAGCAATAAAATACTCAATTATTGGAATTTTTAAGATTTGAAAAGTGGAGTTCAAACTAGACTTAATAAACTTCATTTTCTTAGTTGGGTGTATTAGCAACAAAAATCGTCTTCAAGATCAAAATTGGGTTTGACCAACAAACGTCCAGAAACTGGATGCCTGGACGTTTAGGGGTTAACCCCCTAAATGACCAAACGACCATTTTATATGGTTGCTGTCCTGTTTTTACAGGCTGCCCAGGATGAAAGAAATATTTCTATAAAAATTAAAAGATATCTTCATATAGGAAATCAAGTCTACTTTCCAATCCAATTTGAATCATGTCAATTTGAGTTAAACTCCACCGAGGAGAATTTTTCAAAGACATAGACCTCAATATTGTCCTAGTGTTATAAAATTTATTATTTCGGGAAACTAATGATGTTCTCTCCTTTGAAAAAAGCAATTTTTTAAAATTTTAAAATAAAATGATTAATTTTAACCAATCATACCAAATTTTAATTTTTGAAAATAAAATTTGTAATTTTTGTTAATAGTAAATGGTAAATGCTGCTAAATTCATTAAATGAGTGTCTAAAACATTCTTTGAAAGTTTGACTCTACGCATAGTTACTAAACATCATGCTTTTCAATTTTACTTTATATCCAAACTTCATCAAAGTTGCAGAAGTAACATTTTATAACACATCTCGGTTTTGCCCTTACCCCCTCTGTAATTTAGGGGTTAACAGTAAAATTGTGACTACAAATAAACCTAGGTCACCACGTTGATAAGTTTTCATAAGTTAAGAATCAATTCCAATTTACTAGTTGAGTCACGCTCCAATCTATTACCGGTAGTCAAGTTACATAGATATGTAATTCAATAGTTTTTTATTGTTTGCAAAATTGCTATTTATTGCTAAATAAAACTTTGTCTTTGTTTCAAAAGTTTGAAACATTTTTTATTTGATTTGGTTTTTCTTTCTTTATTTTCTTAATTTCCATTTTATAATATCATAAAATAGTCTAAATTTAGTTTTTACACACTTAATACCACTTTGAATATAACTTTTTTTAGCTTTTTTTATTTTTATTTTCTTTTTCCAGTGACGATTTTGGGTTGGAGTTGGTTTAGAAAAAAATACATAGGCGACTATAGGTTCCACTTGTAGAATTACTCATAGTATGAGTTTTGTGGGCAAAAAATTACTCCTATTTTGGAGTTGTCAAGGCCACCAAATTCTCCTAGATGAGACCTCCTAGGCTAAACAAGGAATGAAAACCCCAAATTTGAACTGGATATTTTTGAAAAAAACCTATGGAATATCCAAAATGGAAAAAGTGAAAATTGGACCTCCCTAAACCTATGCCCTAAAAAAGCTCATAGACTATGAATAACATCCTACACACTCAACAATTCGAGATGGCATAGATTTAGGTTTCAAGTTCATTGTCCACAATGTCATGAATATCCGCAAATCTCATGGAATTTTCATTCACATAAATCGATTTCTCATCGCCATCAATTTCGTCGATCCTGCAACCCTGTAATTGCACATGATCAAGAGACCATATAGTGAAACTGGGGCTCAGATTCAAAGTGAAGCAAGTGACCTGACCTTATGGAACAAATCCAAGCCATGATTGTGTATTGCTCATGCCATTCAATTATCACAGTAGAAGTCATGATATTTGGGACACACATTCAATTTTGGCCACAACTGCACAGAAATTTTCAAAACTATCCTCTGATATTACAATGCAAAGGTGACCGTCATAACATAGACGGAACTAAATGTAAAAAGGTTTCACTTTAATGTCTCTGTAATGTCACATGTGGATATTCTCGCACCTCCATATTCGCTTAGAAGTGAGGCAATTCGGGAATTTTGGGTGTACAATGGAACTCTCACTCAACAAGTAAC
Organism: Pohlia nutans; assembly: GCA_022496805.1. Taxonomy (NCBI): domain Eukaryota; kingdom Viridiplantae; phylum Streptophyta; class Bryopsida; order Bryales; family Mniaceae; genus Pohlia; species Pohlia nutans. The sequence goes on along the minus strand of CM040101.1, from coordinate 26,205,145 downwards.
TTACAGTACATCAATATCCAAGCATTAAATTTTGATGCTTCGGATTTGGGACCAAATCCATCCTCTGGAAATTGATCATTTAGGCATTCTACAGATAGAATTGCCGAATTGGGTAAGGTACGATCTACTCACTCGCCTTACCCACCATTGTTTTACAATACGCACTTCCTTTCATGATATTTCATTCCATATAACGATGCCACTTCATAGAGTGCATGAATGGCCTCCCTACCGCATTAGAACAACACTGCTCTATGCAGACTCGTTTCGTGTCGGTAATCATACAGCAACAAGACTAATAGTTCTCGATACCCCCACACCCCCACGTAGATACAACTTCTACAGTATCACAATCTTAATAAGTAGCTATTGGGCTTTCGTACCTAACTCCCAGAAGCAGTCGTCGTTGCTGGTACTAGAAAAATAGCTTGATTAAGCATATAGTCTGGCGATATATTCTCGTCTTCATAACGTTAGCTTAACAGTCGGACCTCAATATCTGAGTTGAACTCTCCAAGTCTGAGAAGTGCACAAAATCTGCAGAGCAAACAATGCACGACTACAGGTAAGAATAGAATGTAAGAAGATCTTAACCTCTTCCCACCCATCCAGAGTAGTTCGAGTGTGGATTTCAGGTGATTCTTACATGTAATTATAGCAATGTACCAAGAAGCCTACAACTGGAATGATATGATCGAGTTGGACTGGAGTCGTCTGAACTGGACCGGATTAACAACTACGACTTTCAATAGGAATCGTAGCCAAATGAATACGTGCACTGCCTACCTGGTATTAACTCCTCATCAGGAATATATCCATTGATGCTGACTCACCTTCGCAAGCTACAAGCTTTGGCTGCACCATTGGATCAAGTTATTCTACTTGAAATACGCACAACACATCACTACGAGCACATTCCTCACTAATCGTTATCTCTTTACTTCATGCTTCAAGCGTCAGGCTGAGGTGTGGAAGGCAGACCAAGAACAGGAAAGCCAACGAGAAATATAAAAGAGAACGAATCAAATGGTATCACAAGCACAACATAGAACCTCACTCACATGATGGATGGGATCCCTTATTACTTACAGTCACATGCTCTATTTTACAGCAAGTCGATCAATAGAAACCCCGATGCCACCTCCAGTAACTGATCCGACTAATGCTTCCAACTGCTTTACAAATCCGCCCCTACTGAGCGTCTCAGCACAATCACCTGGAAGAGTCCAAATGAGCCCCAAAAGCTAAGATATGTTTTAACCACAGAAACTTAATCACAGAAAAATTCTGGACAAAGCTAACTGCCCCTCGTCCCATAGCAAAAAAATTACTTTCAAAAAAACATGTTCAACCGAATAGAAAGGTAACGAGACAATGAAGTGAGAAAAACCTATTTAGAAGATTCCTTGGTATGAATTCCTGCACATGCAAACAGTATCAAGACGCTCAGCGTCACTGAAGTGCTATATCACAGGAATCTAGGGGCCTATATATCTGAGCAGTAAGCAGAGTTATCGTGAGAAAGCGACACACAAAAGGCTTGCATTGTGAAATACACAAGATGCACTACAATTGAATCACCAGAAATTACAGTTGATAGATTCCATACGATCGTTAAAAATATGTCTAAAACTACGTAACTGCTACAGAACTCGTACTGATACTAAGTGGATTTGCTGTAGTCTACTCTAGGCCTCTCTATCCGTTACAGATGCACGTGAGGTTCCTGTCAAATTTCTACTCTACCAACTGTATTGGAGCTTTAACCAGTAAAGGCTGCAACAACAGGCAAGGCTAGCGGGGAGAAGAAATAGCTGGAAAATTGGTTGCTTCTGCGCACAATGATTATCTGGTTAGCCCCTTTTCTAGACTTGACCTTAGGTTTACTGCGCATTTTTGAAGCATACACCCACGTACAAGGGTAAAACTTCCCCAAAAATGGATTTGAGCAGAAAATAACGCTGACCTGGAAGAAGCCCTTTAATCCGGTGGTTATACTCCACATTTGCAACTCTTGAGGTTCATCCTCGACCTCATCCTGCACGTTCATCTGTGGATGACACAAAATCACAGGTTAACAAGATAAAAAGGAGGGGCACTACAACTCAGAGCAAAACAGCGAGCTCTGTGGGAATGATGATGCCCCTTTCAAGACCCCAATCATAATACCGTGTGGAGCTTGGCGATGCAATAACAATAATTAAGATATTTGTCACTAACAGGTGGTCCTGCTGTCATTATCAAGAGTTGCAAAGAACTATAAGATTAGGTTTAGTTTTGGGTAAAGACATGCATAGTGAGTTATGCTACATTTATGATCGCAACAACTGTCTTAACCTCATACTTTAAACTGACTCATTTAAAAATCACGTAAAATTCAAAAAAAAAACTCCTACCTCTTTGTTCTTCATCTTGTCACCTCCGTTCCTAAATTGCTGTTGACGAAGGTGCTGAGACCAGACTTCCTGCTTATTATTCAAGGCTGTGATCTGCTCCCAATGACAACAAAAGAGAACTCAACGCCACTGAAGCACGCAGCACGCCCGAAAGAAGACCTGCAGCAAATATTTGCATTCTCGTGGCACCTCGGCGAGAGTTTTGTGGGGTCACATCGTACCTGAACCTTTAGCTGTTTCAATTTCTGCAAACGAGCCTCTTGAAACTTCTTATCCGAGCCATGCGCAAAACTTTCAAGCTCCATCACTAATTTTTCCTTCTCCTGCTGCAAGATTAAAGGTTTTATTGAGCCAGGAGAAAAGTGTGTGTTACTTTGCTCACCAATTTAGCTTCCATATCAGAGTGCCAAAGTTCATAAATATGCACACATTCGTTCATTTCCCGTATAATATTTAGGGTCATTTCCAGTGTTGTGCGAGTATAGAATCTCACCTGTGGCACACACTTTAGGGCGGGTACCCATCTTAAAGGAACGCCACAGGTGCAAAGATACTATATCCACACAATATCCATGCCATATTTAGCTCTTAGAAGAATTAGAAAACAAGTAGTACCTGCAGATGCTTTTTTTCCTCTTCTAGCTCCACCAATTTCTTTTCGAAGTGGTGCTTCAAGACTTTTGCATCAGGTCGTACAAATAATTTGATCTCCGCCTGTAACATAACGTCAATGACAACGCTGAAGAAAACTGAAGAACATCACATACTTTTCGAAAAATTCCATTGGACTGAAACCAGTTCTTCATTGGTCAGAGGTGCGTTCAACGAGTATTTCAATCTTTCAAAAAAAAAATCGAAACAGACAAGGATGGCTCTTGTGCAAGTGGACTCTGTCATATTCACTACCATAGTTTGCTAGCAGGTTCGGCAGAAAATAATTCTAAAAATAGATGCCTAAAATTTCGGGAAATTATTTTTCAAAAAAATATATTTTTTAAATGGGAAAAACGGATTTTGAAGAATATTCGTTTTGCCTAAATCTATTTTTAAAAACAATTAAATATTAGGCAGAAAGGTGCCTAACCTGCTAGTAAACTACGGTATATACAAAGGTACTCTAAGCGCAAGAAGCAATCCTGAGATGGACGAACAAAAGCTTCTTTACATGGTAGACAATTGGCTTGACTTAACCCTCTAAACAGGAAATCTCATCACCTCATTTTGCTCAAGGCGTTTATCTATTTCCCATAACTCTTTATCAAGGTTCTCTTGCATCGATGGATGTTTAGATTCTTTCAGCAAAAATTCAGTATCAATCTCTCCAGAGGTTTCACCTGCACACATCATCCCTCTTTTAGAATGCTCCAGTTTACGCCAAATAAAACTAAGAGGAAATCAAACTAAGCAAAGTAACAATATCAGTACTACAAAGCGCTGTACAGAACCTTGAATATCAAGCAATCAATGCACTATAACAAAGAAGGTACACACATCGATGAAGAATATCCTTGATAGATGAGCATAGTATCAAAATCGCATACCAGGGCGTAAATAAATATCGCCGTCAATGCCTGCAACACCAAAGCCTGCCCCGGCTGTGCTCTCCCCCCTGCTCCAAGATGAGGAAGAAGAGGGAGGCCTTGGGGGAGTATAAGATGGGACTCTAGCACGTTGCAGTTGTTGTAGCTCGGATTCTAACTCCTGAATCCTGATCACGTACTCTTTTAGCATATTATCCGTCTGCACCACCAAATACAGTCAACTGCTGAGGGACTTGAATATAATGTATAACTTTTTTGAAGCACTAAAATTGATATAAATAACAGTATAAGCTTTGCAGAGCCTACAACCAGTTGAAGCTTCAATAAAAACTGCCGTACCTGCACATCAAGTCCTTGATCAAGCTCCTCAAAAGTTTTTCCAGATCTAAGCTGATCAAGCTTGATCCTAAGCGTGTCACGCTCCACCTGTACAGCAAAATATCGAGTGAATTACTGCAGTGCTGACGCATTCAAGAAACCTTTAGACGCAGAAACCGTGAAAATTTCCCCAGTCCGACTTGCTAATAAAAGGGATGATGAAATAACACATAGCTTACTTGTGATTCTAAAGCACATTGAGAAAGTGCATCAATACGATCACGAGCCTCTTCCAATTCACGCCGTAGGTCCAGGTTGCTAGCTTCAAGCCAGGCAACCTTTTGTTTCAACATCTGTGTACAGTTTGAAACCATTTCATCAGCACAGATTTTCTCAATCAGCAGAAAGAAAATACAGGCGAGATTTGATTCCAAGAAGAAAACCAAACAGAGAGCTCTACATCTTAGGGCGGGCAACTTTAGAACACCTGAACTTCGGTATTTGAAGGACCTCCTGCTCTTGCACATAGAAGTTCTGCTTGCATGAGCTCAAGTTGCTGTCTCATTCGCAGCATTTCAGCTGCAAGTGGATCTCGATTGACCTGATCATACAAAAATTGTCTTTTCTGTCAGAATATCCTCACAAATTCGTTGCTTATTGATAGTCATTTAATGAAGGCAAATAACAGATTATCGATATGAAAAGGAATTTATATTTCAAATACTGGCATAAGCTTCAAAGATTCAGAAAGTCACAAAACAACGAGGTACTCACTGTAGGCTTGTTTTGAATGTTACGAGCTCTATTTGCATACTTTAGGGTATTGATGGACTCTTCAGCATTTACATCCGCTGGGCTCACACAAGCTGCAAGACACAAGTACAAATAGGAATTGGTTGGAGGCAAATAATTCAACTGACATTAATACAACCCTGACAAGACATTCTGTGTGCATCACGATACTCACCTATCATAACCGTTCTGCTATTTCCTCCAAGAGAGTCCTGTAAACAGCAGAAATTTTTTAGAGAACTTTAGCAGGAAAGAATGTTTACGTAGGAATTTAAAACCACTACTGAACACAAACAAGCCATAACAAGAATGAATAAGGTCTCATGACTCACAAATGGCAATCAGCATCCCAACAAAAGTTGATAAACTCTCACCTGTAGTAATCGTGTTAACTTGCTGTCTCGGTAAGGAACATGACCTCCTTCTCTGCGCTTTTTTTCATCACCCAATGCACTGATTACATTTCCAAGTGCTAGAAGGCCTCTGTTTATGTGCACACCTGAAAACAATTGAATTCCATACATCCACACTTAACGCATAAACACATAGACTCTTAAGATTCTTAACGCATAAACACAAGGAGGCACTTTTACATTCACACTCATAACCTGGTCTTTAAATTAAAATATCCCTCATACAATGGTCCTTCCTCACATTGTATTCACAGCGAGAAATCACAAAAGAGAATTCAAGTGTACCAACCCAGCAACATGGTTTCAAGCAAGAAAAAAGGATAGTTGTCGAATAAAAAAATGTCTGTAAACCTTCTTTGAATCGAAGACCATCAGCTCCTGTTCGCTTTGCCCTTTCTGAGCCAGCTAAATCTACAAGGTGTAACTTCGCACACAAATAGTCTTCATTAAAGTCCTCAGTTGAAGGGTTTCCACCGTCAGGAAGTGGATCCCATTTCCGGCGCTGCTCAAGTGTAATAGTGAATATCGCATGTGATCGACTGCACATCACCCACAGACAGGTGAGATCCATTCCTCAACGTAATGTCCAAAAGACATATTTCCAATACTTATAAGAAAGCACCCAAATAATCAACGTCCTAAGATTTGAGATAAAAACCTAGAAGCACTCTGATGCAGTTTAGAAAGAGCACAGAATTAAGACAAGAAGCAGGGTCTCTCAACAACAATGTTTTTTTCAATCATAAATGGTTGTGGTACGATAATAGGGTAACGTGACAACTTGAACTGACACCCAGTATCTTAATGCCATGAGCAAGTCTTTGACGCACGGTAATACGATCATACAGAGGCAAGTGCAGACCTAGAGTGGGAGTTCATGTTTGTGCTTCCAGTTGCTCGACTCAGAGAGCCATGCTCTAAGTAAGCCGCCATTTCCTCCAAACTTTTTACATCAGCCTCTGTCACACCCATCAAGGTGATTCCTCCAGCGGTAGTCTCACGAATTTGAATGGGTGGCTTGCCTACAGCTAATGCCTTCAACCCCCCTCCAAATATGTACTCTGTTGATGGAGGATTTGGGTCCAGCAGATCATGAATTTCCTCCTTCAGTATCTACACAAAGACAAGACCCAACTTTAAACAGAATACAAGAAATTACTACTGTAGTGATGAAATTGCCGCTAGGGTGAAACAAATCTGGCAAGATTCTGCAACTATATTAACACAATTGCAAGCTGATGGAAGTGTAAAATTGAGGTACAAGACATTGATTGGGATCAGGAAATACTCCGTAACCTCTGGCTCGAAGTAGAAAGCAAGGAGAGGAACATACCTCAATAAATGAAACGCGGAGCTGAAAATCAGCCTTGTGTTTAAGCGTTTCGATTCTCTTAAAAATCGTCTGCATGACTTGTGGTATGACTCCTTCCGTGCGGCCCCCAACTGTATAGCCAGTTCCCATGGTGTATGTTTTCCCAGATCCAGTCTGCACAGGAAAAAATGTTGTTTAAAAATATAAGCAACCAATAAACAATACTTGCGGACAGAATATCGACTAAATTGAGTTCCTGTGGCATATTCAACTTGTCCACATTGCATATTTTGAGTAATTTCCCAACCTCTATAATCCACTGCCGAATAGAAGCGAAGCTGATTTTTTCGGACCGGACTTCAGTTAAATGAAGTGCACAAATTCTTTAGCAAGTATCAACACACCTGTCCATATGCCAAGACAGTGGCATTGTATCCGTGGAATAACCCCTCAACCAGGGGCTTCACACATTTGTCAAAAATTGCTGGCAGCGGTGTCGCAGCTCTGCCGAAAATGTAGTCAAATGTGAAAGAGTGATGGCCAATTTGGACCTGTTACACGTGCACTGATGCATAAGCACTTCTCATTTCCTGGTAAATCAGAACAAAAATGACAATCCAGTGACCGAAATTTTGACTGTAGGAACACCTGGAATCCTCACAATTACCGCAATTTTCAGCTTATGCTACATAGAAATGGTAACAGTAAAGTCACTGAGAGAATGTTGAGATAATGGAATACTTAAAACGGAGATTTCTCAGACATCCAGACACAATAAGACCTAAAACGATTGGCTCTAGGGTTGGACCGAAATTTAAGAGCCTGGAATGAAAGTCAATTTGGAGAAATGTGCCTACCTGTGGTTCGCCAGGAACCACTGTTATGCAATCCTTGCATCCTTGGACCTGCTCCAACGCAATGAGAGGCCTTATGTTTAAAGCAACCTGTACAGCTTGAGTTGCTTCACTCTCATCCAAGATGCTTTCCTCTTCGAATGGCTCACTCTCACTACCGATTCCGTTCTCCATCACCATAGCTGTTTCCAGGTCACAGCTCGGGCTTCAAAGGAGAATTGCCGTCCGTAACTGGACAGAAGTAGCAGGCGACATTGAACACAATGAGGGCGATCAGCTTGGAATATGAACTGCTGGCGATGTCGAGAAACGTGCCAATTAACCTTAATTTGACAATAGAGGAAACAAAAGAAGGGATTGAACGGCCGATGCTGTCGTTTCATAAGAGGATTACTACTTGCTGCAGCATTCTGATCGACGTCTCCCCCTAAAACACATCAATGTCTTCGATCCCCTTCTACTATGCCGATATTTCCGGCTTGATCCCAGTGTCCCAAATGCTGACGACATTGTTGTGAAAATCCTGTTCACATTCCAAATTGATTGGCCTCGTTAAAAAGAGTACATGAATTTGTACACATAATTCCGACAGTAGTCCGGAACCAAATCCAGTTTTTAAAATCGCATCCGTTTCTGAATTGCGGCGAAACTCTTCTGAAAACCAAAAGAAAAAGAAAACGATCTAGTGCCAACGGATTCTCATTGAACAAAATTGCGAACGCAAAATCCAGCCTCTGAAAAAAATCAAGATATAGAATACTCTCGAGCACACGCTTTATTGCATCCAATCGAGAAATTCTCCCCAAAAAAACAGCAATCAAGCCAATTACCAATCGAAAACTAACACTAGCTCTCCCATGATCTGCTCATTCAAAATTCTTCCAGAAACTCCGAATCGCCGGCTTTCCCTCTCCCTCACCACAACCGATCCTAAACTCCATCACACACCAGCCACAACAATGACCTAAAATAAAACTAGCTCCATAATCTCCACAACCAATCGACATTCATCCATTCCATCACTCGTTCTAGTCATATCGCACATAATCCGCCAACAAAAGTGAGAAACACACTCGAGCCAAACCAGAGCATCGCTAAAGACACGATCCTCGGAAACCTCACCACAGAGCACCAATATCCGAACCAAAATGGTCGCCGAAAAGCGCGAACGACGGGCAACGTCTCTGACCGCTAGAAGGAGGAGTAAGGAGGAGTACGAGCGGCAGCAAATACCTAGAAGAGAACCCGGTCCGACGCCATAGCCTCCTCGCGGAGCAACAAAACGCAGGGACAGATTCAGACATGTCCATGCAGGGCTTTAGTGAAATGCAAGAGACGACCGGAGACCGGGTCGGGTCGGGTGGCCCGAGATTTCGTGGGGCGGCCCGCCCGCGCCTTTGCCACGCCACGGGGGCATGTGATGCGATGCCATGACATGGCACCCTTTCGGACCGTTTCACACCAGCTGGATCGATCCTTCTATTCACCTAACTATAAAACTCCGCATCTTTCTAGTAAGATTGTTTGTATGTTTGTTTGTTTGATGTAATCACAAATCATTTTAAATATTCAAATTCTCCAACAATATTTTCGTTGTTTCCCAGGAATGACAAGTTGTTTCAAAAAATTTGGCACTAAAAGTGTGTTATAGAAACAACAAATTAACCCTAGAACATTGGCACAGACACTCAGTGTCTTATGCATGAAGAAAAAGGGGCAAAAAGTGCTTTGGGAACCATTTTTCATCAAATATTCATTCATTTTTTGAATGAAGCCTATAGTTGCTATCTATATTGACAGCTTTTGCATGTACAAGGTGTCAATATTGTGTCTCAATTGCCAATTGAGTAATAAAAATGCACCATGGTGTAGTGTATTTTAAGTTTTGAGGATCCCTTTATCAAAACTCAATTTAAACCATTGAAATGATGTGTTTTGAATTTGAGCATAACTAGCAATATAAAGTTTACCAAATCTAGTATATACTCCACTTTGGATATTTTAATTTTTTTAAGTTTTAATTTCTTTTATTATGGTCACAAGTTGAATACCCATTACCATGGAATGGTTATTTTTGCTAATTTTACGATCACGGTAAAAAAAAAATCCACCATGATGATCTTCAATGTGATTTACACCCATGGTAGAAAATTTGGTGTAATTGAATATATATTGTAATTGATATGAATTTCCTTAGCATTCACTTTATAAATTTATGATTATTACAATTTTTCACCAAAATGTATGGATACTTTTTGACATGTAGTGTACATATGCCTTCATCTACTAAAATTATAAAATTGAATTTCAATGTTAATTACAGTACCCAAAAAAATTGTAGAATGTGATGCTAATTCCATGGTAATTCCATGACAATAGGTCCGTCCTTTAGGGGTTAAGAAAGTAGTAAAGTGTTGTATCAATGAAATAAATAAAAAAATTAAAAATGAATTTTTTTCGAAAGAATGGCTTGAAAAGGGTTTAGGGATAGAGATTTGAAGGAAAATTTAGGTTTGGAAAAGGAAAGCCCTATTCTCATATAAAAATGTCATTGTATTTAATTTCCTTTGTCCTTATTCTTTTTTGTGTAGACTTGTGGTGCATTGCATTTCTATGTGTCAATTTTCAAGTTTTTTCTTGATGCGTTTATCTTTTGCGCACAATCCAACGACGTTAGGATGTGAGCCTAAAATTGAGAGCCTAATTAATAGAAATCTTCTAAAAGTCCTATTGATAGAAGTCTTTTAAGGTAACTACACCTAAAAGGGAGCATTTACCTTAAAGTGTGCGTGTCTATTGCAGTGTGACATTTCACGACTGAAATGTCACACTGCAGTAGATACGCACGCTTTAAGGTAAATGCTCCCTTTTAGGTATAGTTACTTTAAAGAGCTTTGCAAACTACCAGTCTTGCAAATACTTTTAGTTTGGCAAGACTACCATAACAATATCAAAGCTTGGATTTTCATATTAGGGAATAGATTACCCTATTACTGAAAATACTAGAGCGTTCATTAGAAGAATATGAGGCCTCCAAAAGGCTGCAAGTTACTATTTCTAAAAACTTACTAAAATATTAAAAAAATAAAAAGTATTAAACCTCACTTTATATTTTACGTAGTCGCCTCTCGGCCACACCACACTAGAAATTATTATTTTAATAATATTCTAATATATTTTAAATAATACTTTTAATATTTTAATATTTTAAATTTTTCTTAATCATTTCTTAATCATTTTTAATCTTTTTAAAAAAAATCTTTAAAATTTAAAATTTTAATAAAATAAAATCTTCAATAAAAATTTAGATTTTCGCATAAGTTTTAAAATGGCCCTATGGAGGCTTCAAATCTCTTCTAATGTTTAGAGGTTGCGGATTACCCTCTTCCAAATTGGTTTCATATTTTGACCTTTTGTCAATCAAGAAGCCAAGACTTGAGGATATTGGTATAGGTGACATGTTTGAGCCAAAGATAGATACATTGTTGAAAATTATTGAAGCATCGTCAATTATGACTAAAGAGATTGAAAGCTTTATTACAAGAGTAAGCAACAATCAAGGAGTTAGTACCTCTCAACCCACTCTATTTGAAGCAGTGTTAGAAGTTCCAACAATAGTTCTGACACAAGAAGTTGGTTAACCCTTAAATGCCGTTGCAGCCATATACTGGCAAATAGATGTAACTGATCCAAAGTCAACTGAAGTATCACAGAGTAAATGAAGGAATTTTCATCCAATTCTTTTTGTGAAGGCTCTTCATTGATCATGCCACCTAGCTTGAAGTTAAATTAAGGTCATTGAAGTTATTTGGTATTTTACATGAGGTCCCGATTACACAAGGAGTTGTAAAAACGGTTCACCATGTAGTGTATTTTGGATTATTTTTGTGTTTTCCTACGTAAACTAACTTTAGACCATGAAAATGAGTTCTAGTGCATTTGAGCTTAACTAACAAAATGAAGCTTACTAAGTATAGTTTCTACTCCACTTTGAATTTTTGGAAACTTTGAAAATTGAGTGTTTTATTGGAGTTACGAGTTCGGTGGATATTACCATAGTGTAACAATTTTCTAAATTTAGATACACGGACGATTTTCATTTATTGTTCTTTTCTACATTGTAATTTACACATTTGGTAAAAAAAAAATTGGAATTTTTGAGTATATTTTGTAATCAATATAAATTTCTTTACAATCATTTCAACAAAAACATAGTAATTTCAATTTTTTCACCAAAACTTCTGAAACATCACCGTTTGTAGTAGACACATGGCTTCATCTGCTATAAATATAAACATAAATATAAATTTGGATTTTATTTATAGTAGCAAAATTGAGTGTGACAGGTGCAACTTGATTTTGTGGTCATCGCCCCGACGTTTAACCCCTAAGCGTCCCGGCGTCCATATTTTGGACGTTTTTGAGGGACATTCAACTTTGAAGAGCTGCAACTTTTGCAAAACGTGTCCGATTTTGCTGAAATTTTGAAAAAACTCCCCGCATGATGTATGGAATGTGCGGTAAAAATTTCAGATCAATCCGAAATGAATTGAATTTTTGGTGATCATTTGAAAGTAGATATCTTTTTTTTTGGACAGTTCTGTGAATTTTGATGGCAGCAACTTTGGGGGCTTGTATCTCCTTCATCCCAAGTCCGTTTTCAATCAAACTTGTTGGGTTGAATTCCCCTTGAAGTCTAGTTATCATGGTAAAGTTTTCAGGCCAATCCGTGTTGTTATGAATGTTTGGGAGTCATTTTAGTGCACGGGTCTAGTTTGAACACTTTTTGCTTTTTGGTTCAAATGGGTCACTTTTCGGGCTACTTTTTGACATTGCAAGGCCATTTTAGGGCACATTAAATTTTTTCATGAGGCTTTTTTTGGTACCAATGTGTTTATATGATGATTTTGAACAACTTTATAGTTGAAAGTTTTTTCATTTGAGTAATTTTGAAAACGAATTTCACCTCTAACTGTGTTGCTAGGAAAATTTCAGCATCCATTTTTAGCACTAAAACACTACGATCTTGCAATCTATATGGCCAAATGACCCCAAAATTGATCCACATGATCTACAACATGTATGTTACAAGATTGTACGGTTGAGATTTCTATACCTCATTTACATTTAGACCTATAATACATCAAAAGCGATAATGATTTTAAGCCCAAAAAAGCTAGGGACCCTTAGAGGTTAAGGATTAATCTACTCCAAGCCTTCATTAAAGGTGCTTCATCGTTCCCATCGATGTCACAAGTTAATTGTCTGGAACCCCATGCATGATATATAGATGCATAACGTGTTCTTTGCCGCAACAAATGAATCTTTGTTGTTGTCGACTAGACTTTAGCATGTTCTCCAAATGCTTCTTCAAAAGCCGCTAAGAAGACTTCAAAATTCTTAGGATCAACTGTCTTTTTCAAATAGTGGAGCAAACCAAAATTAAGTTTTTCCATTAAGTGGTGTTCAAACTAGATCAACTCGTGACTCTTCTTCGTGCCTCCATTTATGAAAGCCATTACTTTTTATATATACTCTTTGCGCATGCGCTTACATATGAATACTTTGTATTTTATTACTCTTTGTACTTCCGTTTGTTGTACAAGCTTTGGTGTTCCTTATTGTAGAATGATAGAAGGTCAATTACACAATGAATTTTGTGCCATTAGATAAAGATCTTGGTCTTTGGACCTAGTTCTAATTGGACACGATCATTGTGCCTTTAGATAAGAACTAGGATTGAAGGCTATATTTACAAAGTGGAGGAGCTTAATCCCTAAGCATCCTTAGCTTTTTTAGGCTTAAAAACTTCATTGCTTTTGATGTGTTATACATCTAAATGTAAGTGAGGTATAGAATTTCCAACCGTACAATCTTGTAGTATACACGTTGTAGATGATGTGGATCAAATTTGGAGTCATTTGGTCACATAGATTACAAGATCATATTGTTTTAGTGTTGAAAAAGGATGCTGAAATTTTTCTAGCAATACATTAGAGGTGAAATTCTATTTCTAAACCTACTCAAATGAAAAAACTTAAAACTATAAAGTGGTTAAAAATCATCATATAAAAACATTGGTGCCCAAAAAAAGCTCATGAAAAAATTTCATATGCCCTAAAATGGCCTTGCAATGTCAAAAGTAGCCCAAAAAGTGACCCATTTGACTCAAAAAGCAAAAGTGTCCAAAATAGACCCATGCACGAAAATGACTCCCAAACATCCAGAATAATTTGGATTGACATGAAAAATTTACCATGGTAACTAAACTTCAAGGGAAATCTAACCCAACAATGTTTTATTGAAATTTGACATTGGATGAAGGATAAACGAACCCCCGAAGTTGCAACCATCAAAATGCACAAAAACTGTCCAAAATTGGGAGCCATGCATTAAAAAGATTTCCAAAAATTCATTACATCTTGGATTGATATAAAATTATCACCACAAAACTAGACATCATGAGGGGGTTTTTGGAAAATTTCATTGAAATCGAACACTATATGCAAAAGTTACAACTTTCAAAGGTGAAAGCAACCCAAAAAAACATCCAAAATATGGACGTCGGGACAGTTAGGGGTTAAAATTAATATGGGCTTGGAAAGAGGTTTAATGAACAAATAAGGTTTGCAATGTAAAGGTTGTCTCGATTCTTATTTAAATAAACTTATTTCCTTTCTTCTTATTTGTCGTTGGTGTGAATGAGTTGACATTTTACTCAATGATTAAATAGCATCAATCTAAGAATTAGAAGCAAGAACCACCTTCTTGGGTAAGGAATGTCCTTGGAAGAAAACTAATTTGATTTAATTTTAAAAATTCATTAGAATAGTTTCGAAAATAGTTCACGAGCTTTCTATTGTCAAGGAATTAAAAACAAATATTACACCAAGACATAAGTAGTAAAAAGTGCATTTTAGGCATGTAATAGTTCTACTAAGACCCACTCTTCACAACTTTTGTGTCGATTATATATCAATTGGAATGTAATTGGATTTTGAATTCTACACCAAGGTTTGGTTTTGTATATATGGTTGCTAATGTTGTGGGAACCTTACATGTAGTAGGGTGGAGTTGAATTGGGGTTGAGTTTTTCATTCCAATTGAGTGTTTTCTACTAAACTCAATCCAATCAACGACCCCATATAGAGCTAGGTTGACTTGCATTTGGATTGAGTTGAACAATGGAGGAGACAACATTGAATAAAATAATGTAAAATTTCAACCAAGGGAGGGGACCACAATTGATTTTTTTTCTTCTCAAGAATGGACCATACTTGAGACTTATTAGAGTTATCGAAATATAGAAGAGGAGTTAAAGAGGAATTCAAGTGGAAATTGCCTCCAATATTAACAATTTCTGACAAACATTGTTCATAAACAATCCCTTCGTGAATACCATAGGTTTAGGACATCTCGCCAAAAAATAATCTAACAATAGATGGACGAATATCTTTTGGAAAAAAAAAAAAAAAAAAAAAAAACTGTAAAGGAAAAAAAACGGATTTCAAAGAATATTTAGTTTTGGCAAAATCTATGTTAAGAAATATATTAATTATTCGCCCGAGGAGGGGCGAAGTTGCCGTGCACCTACGGTAGTCCCTTAGACTTGAGAAAACTTGAGGGAACTCTCCTCTAGCATTGGAGAGGTCACGAGTTCCACACCCCATGGCAGCGCACGACCTTGCTTTAAGTTATTCTCCAACTCACCATAGACCAGTTTTGTAGTCTTTTTGAACTCAAAACAAGTCTATGGTGAGTTTAAGATTTCTTTCCACTTTGAGACACTCTTTTCGGTTAACTCTATTCTCATCGGTTAAAATTACTCTCATGTTGAAACTATTTTCAAGCCAAGAACACCTAATTTTTTTTAACATGGCCCCCCCATTAGGTGATGATTAAGTTGGGTTGAAATCATGAAAGATTTGGAGGCACCCCACAATCGCTGTCAAATAATTTCTTTTCAATTACTCCCGGTTGTAAACTTGTGATCTCTTTACTCAAGAGGTAGCCGTGGATTTATACCCTTCAACTTACAGGCTGATAGCGATACTGTAGCTCTAATCAATTTACATACATAGACTCTATGATACCTGTTGAGGACCAGCCAGAATTACTGTTTTTGTCAGTAATGAGTACAGCAGCATGTGTGGGCTTTGATGAGAAGCATGACAGCACCATGTTGTGAACAAGCTTGTACAAAAATTGACAATTATATGAATTTCATTTATATTACTTATTAGATCCCATCTCCACCTAACTTACTCTGTTTGTTTTTGTTTAAACATTTTAATTGAAGCCAAGAGAAATTCGTGAAGTAGCAAAAACACTGGATTCTGATACTGTGTCAGTCAAAAGCTCTGGACGAATTCAAAGAACAGAAGTTGTGTCAAATTCTAAAAACAAAACTTAGTAAGATAACTATACCTTAAAGCGTCCACCTTACTAATTGAGCTATTTACACACAATAAACAAAAAATATTTTTGGTGGGTCTTAATAGCAAGTTCAAGAGGATTCCAATGCACTTTAGCATGTATTATTTGGACATCATATGAATAAGTTATGAATTTCCAAAGTGTTGACTATAGGTTGACCATAAAGCAACCCTAAACTCTGATGTTCAGATTGTGCACATTCTCATCAATAGTAGGGTGTCAGAATCTACTTATTATGAAAGATTGAGCTAGGGACGATTTAAGGAAAAGGTCGCTTTTAGATATAGTTACCTTATGAGATATAAAAACGAAATGTGAAGTCGGGTGATTGGGTTTCATGGCTCTTTTGCAACGCACTGCTTGACCCACCCTGCTAGCTTGCAGTGATGAATTAACAATTATAAAGACAATAACTTCTTCAATGAAGAATTATAGACACAAGTGCTCTAACCTCCTCCAACCCACTCTGATTGGAGACCAACACCATTCCTGGCCATGCGACGCCTGCCTCACCTAGAATCTGATTTTACATCAATCTTTTCGGTTTTCTCTTCCTACTGAAGATGGGAGACAAAAAGGAGGCCCACTCACCCAAATACTTCGCGAATTTCTCTATTGTTAGTAACATTTGTATTCAAGAAAGTTCAAGAACTCAAGGTAGAAGCACCTAGTTGTTCCACTCACCTAATTGTAACACTCTCTAGGAATGGTTTTTGTTTCAAAATGCATTTCTATATGAGTCATAGATCACAATTTTCAAGATAAATTGTCACAATTAGGTATCTCTACCTTAATTCTAAGTTCCAACTCCCTCACACTAGTGCAAAGGGTTGCCTATTTCATCAAAAATAATCACCAAAAAATGCCCAATTTTACCAAAAAAAAAATTAGATTTTTGGTGAAATTGAACACTTTTAAGTGATCATTGCACTAGTTTTTCCGTTGAAATAAGCAACTCTTTGCACTAGTGTCAACTTACCTTACATGTGCACTATCCAAATCCTTCAAACATTTGTTACTAAAATAGTTTCTCCCAACACTATGGAAATGGGTGTGCTAGAGATCGTGGAGAGCACCGAGACAATCTCACAACCCCTCTCTGTGATTTCTTGTACACCCGTTCAAACAGTACAATGACAAATACTATAATATAAAACTATGAATGCACAATTCAAATCAAAATTTGAATTGAATACATTTTTCAAGCATATAAAATATACAAACTATTAGAAGCAACGTTTTTCACTTGTTGACTCCCAGAAACACAAAATCACTACAAATGAGAAATCATCTGTGGAGAAGAAGAATCTCTTTAGTTCTAAGTCCAACGTGATAAAAGAGTTTTCTGAAGATAGTTCTACAGACAATGCCACATGAACACAAATAGTGATTCTCCTTTCTGAGGTACTCTATGACAATCATCCCAAGAAGTATTTCACGGTGTAATACAAATCGGCAGCTGCCTACACTGTTCAGATCGGAGTTGCCAAATTGAGGGCAGACGAGCAAGATGATGCAAATACATAGTCAACTCAACACCAGGATAGTAAAGAAGAGAATCCTTTAATTTACAAAGCTTACTTACAGTAAAGTTATGGTGACAATTGATATTGCAAAACAACTAGGCAACGTTAAACTGGTGAGGCCAGACAACCAATGGTATGACAACTCCGCAGGCATACTTCCTTATTAACTACCACAGTAATGATAGAGCTTGGTATGCCAGAGCTAACATAAAGCTGATTGTCTGAGAAATGATGACTTAGGGCTACCAGACAGTCCATCATTCCAGGTCTTATACCGTAAAATCACTTGTTGAAATCATTACATGCTAACAATTTTTGATGAGCATCCATCAGATGCTCGTGTGACACATTTCGAGGTCACTCCAGGAACTAGTATGTACGAGGGGTACCTCTAGAGTCAATTTCCACAATTCCAACATCTGCATTCTGTTATATAGGAATAAAACAGAGGAAATCTAACTCCCATCTCATGCTCAGAGGCAACCTGGTTGGGCAGAGAGAGTTTGCCCACTTTGACATCTCACGAAGATCAGTGTCCAGCTTCAGTTCATCAGGACAGACAGATATCTCCTTCAGCTAAACATTGTGAGGGTAAACACACCCATCACCACTCACATAAAACTTTTCACAATGCTAATTCTAATTCTATTTTTCTCCTTTTTTTGGGGGGGTGGGGGGAAGAGGGGGAAGGTAGTCTGAGTTTGGCACTGACATCGGTTTCAATGTCATGCCGCACTATTCAGAAATAAATTTTGAGCAAAAATTAAAAAAAGTCTGGCAGCTTCGAGGAGGTTGACTACATACCTTGGCAACTAGGAACAATCAAGGTGTCACTTTGGAAAAGGGTAGACAAATCTAAATTCAACACTTGGCAGTCTTGTCCGATGCTAGTTGGATCGGTCGAGAAGGCGCAGTCGAAAACATTTGTACTTGCCCTGGGTCTGTTTGGTGAGGAACGTTTTCAATTGAAATTTGACACAAAAAGGATCAAATTCAGGATGGGAACAGGTTGAGTACACTCTGCTTATAAACATGCAACTTGCGTGGTGAATGCCACCCTGGCTTTGAGGCGAGAAACCGCAATTTCATCGACTGCCACATATTCACCTAAGTTTTTCCAGCATAACTCTGTGACCAGGATCACCAGTACCCGCTCAGATGCATCATGTAAGGCTACGCACTTACAGTCGAACGGGATGATGGTCCAAGAAATTGTTGACGGCCACAGATCAAAATTGAGACTTGTCCAGATCATCAAAGAATGGATGGTGCAAAGCAGCCTTGGCTGAGACACGCTTCGCAGGGTCGAACATCAACATTCTCTGCATCTCACAGACAACACATCATCATAATGGCTGTAGCAAGCCTAGGCCTGTATGATCCAACCAAAGATATATAGCATGATGCTAAACAGCTCAGTCATTCATAACCGCATTGAAGAAGTACAGGAGGATTACTACTTACAGAGAGAAGGTCAAGTGCATCAGGACCCATATCCGGCACAGCTCGTGATAGATTTTGAGCTTGCCATTGCGGGTATTCGTGCCAATCTCGAAGCTTATTCACTCCAGGCCAAGATTCTTCTGTTGGTGTACCAAGCAATCTGCATCAATGTAAAACCCAGAAACATATTGAGATCCTTTGATCGGAGAGATTAGAACATATCTGAAACTGATTGTGTAACAAAAGTTGATTTTTTGGAGGGACATGTGAGTAAGCTCGGCCCAAACCATGTTTTGTAAAACTATGAAACAGTTGCTCCCAGTTCGCATTCTTATATACAATTACTGGATGTAATTGTTGACAAGGGAAACAGCAAACCTGAATATATGGAGGAGCTGCTGCAATTCTGAATCTCCTGGAAAGAGAGGAGTCTTGCGAGATAATTCAGCTGCAGAGAAACAATAACCACATTGGGAGATGTTGTGGAAGACAGACAATAGAACGTTCTTTACAGAAAGAGACTTGCATTGTGGTATTGAATCAACATGAAAGGACAATCAACGGTTACACACCGAATATGCACCCGACAGACCACATATCCACGGACGTAGAGTAATGACTGGCCCCCAGCAAAACTTCCGGGGCTCGATACCATAGAGTGACAATCTGCACAACCTCAGGCAAACCAATGGGATTAGGAAAGGGCCTCGTACAGTAAGATGCACCTCATAAATCCACATGAATTCAATGGAAAAAGTGATACAGGATATAGTCATCAACCTCATGAGTGTAGCTCTTTAGAGGAACCGTGAACGCTCTACCCAGACCCAAATCAGCAATTTTCAGCAAACCTTTCTCCTTGTCCACTAGCAAGTTCTGGGGCTTCAAGTCCCTGACAATGACACCGATTACATCAGCAACTTAGCTGTTGACCAATTACGAAATCGAATGTTCATGTCACAAGGTGAGTAACAGTAAGTAGGGAAGTGTGATGTGAGTACCGATGCATGACACCATGACCATGGCAATGCGCAACACCTTTCAGAAGTTGATACATGAAGCTCTGCAGTTGTAGAAAATCCGATTAGATGATAAAAAAGTATCCAGTCTGGCTTGTTAGGTTTCAGAATTTACAATACGGCGTGTCACAATTCACAATGCAACTAATCGTGATATACCTTTCAAAAATGAAACCACATTGCAGAATCTCTAGCTGATCCAGATTAAGAAACATACACCATGACCAGTATACCTGAATAGTTTTTGCCGGAATGGGGTTGACGTTACCTCGCCCATGCGAGTCAATGTATTTCTTTAGATCACTATCGAGGTACTCGAATACCAAGTACAGTTGGGGTTTCCCATTCTCATCTACGCTTTCCACGCACAGCAACCTGCATTACAACGCAGAACGTAAGTGTAGTATTAGGGTTAAGAAAATAAGAACATTCAGATCATGAAACAGACTCCTCGACAGCATAAGCCATGGCCTCCAAAAGCTCCTGAAGTATGTGGCTACCAATTGAGTTGAAGATTATCATGGCAATAGCCCTTTGATTGATGTCCGGGTAAGTGGTTCACATGCATGATAGGGTGTGAATTGCTCTGTTGTTTCCAGCATCGATGTACCTGACAATGTAGATGCTGTGTGAGAGCATTTGTAAGAGCGAAACCTCCCGGAGAGCTGTGGAGGGGACGCCTTCGTCCTCCATTTCCAACCTGGTTTTCTTGAGCGCAACAAGGCGACCTGTCCTCTTATCTCTGGCTTTGTACACTTTCCCGTAAGTCCCCTCGCCGATCTTCTCCAGCTTCTCATATCCGTCCATTGCTGAAGTCCAGTACGAGCTCGAGGGGCCAGAGGAGAACAAGCACTTCTGCCTTGATGTCTCAATCGTTGCAAAACTGTATAAAACCAAAAAGCGACACCGACAATACTCTGGCCCTCCTTATACCGATTACCTCCTCCTCGCCATTGATTTGATCACTCGCTTACTTGTAGTAATGCAGATTAGGAAGGAGAGTTTAAGAGAATGACACCGCCAACGCACATCGTGCATTGACAATTACATGCGCAGAAAGCCTTGTTGAGAACTCACAGCAGCAGGATCAGATGAAATGTGTCATAACATGAAAGACGAAAACCAATGTGGAATCCAATACCACGTTATTTCAGAGGGGGAGGCTATTGAAAGGATTAGATCAAGAAACTCAGTGGAGAGTGTTTAGGTCACGCTTGTGGATGTCGTGGTGAGTAACAAAAGTGGAGCCGCCACCAGAGGGTATACCCAGACACCGTCCTTAACAAAGACGGCCTTACCGATGGGAAAGCTGTCACACTCAATAAAGGCTCCTCTTATCAGGTACCCCTCTACGAACGAAAACACTTATATATATTGTGAGGGAGCTTAAGCAGATACAGAGATATGTATATATGATGTCCACAGCTACTACATCACGAAATCTTGCCAGTTCCTGCAACGAAGCACAATAGCCAATTCATGGAAAGGCGAAACTCGAGTCACAGAAAGCGAAAATTCAAAATACCAATTCAATATTACAAAACCGAATAGGTAATTGAAAACAGACAAAGCCACAGTCTCATATGCTGATTACTTTTTGATCGCCTTTTGAAAGAAGAAACCCAAACAACATCACAAAGAAGTTTGCGCAACTTCAAGAAGTGCAATGTAGCTCGAAACGAACACGACAGTATTAACCTTGCTACGTTACATAAACGGATATCTATCTATCTATCACAATGGGCAAGAAGACAAACAGCCTCAGTGACATAGAAGCCAGCATGATAACAGAGAGAATTCACATATGATCTTTAATGCACAGAGCTACTACTTGCACGCAAATTCAAAAACCCGAAAAGAATGCTAAAAAGTAACACCGACAAGAAGAAGTAGGGAAGAAAAAATAAAAATGCTCAAAGCTCCAAAACACAAACAACAGAATGACCTGAAACGAACCGCAACACGATTGGTTTGCACCACGACTTGCCCACTTAACTTAAACCCACGAACCCAAGCAAGCGTACCTACAAATGGACACACTGCAACAGAATTCTCTACTCTAACTTACTCGTGAATCCCAATGCAGCGATGAGAGCTGGGAAGAAAAAATAAGTTGAGCAGAAAGGGGGCCATCAACTGATGGAGCCCCTGCACCTGACAATTTTTCTGCTGCAACAAGACGACGATCAAAGGGGGCCATGACGATCAAAGGGGCCCTGCCAAGCTGTCGCAATTTCAAACTGGCGAAAGCCGAGGCGAGGAAGAGCAGGGATTTGCGCAGCGCTGCTCTAGGATCTATGCGCGTGCGTAGATCCGCGAGGCGCACATGTGCGAGAAACCTGGTGCGCCTCAAGAGCTTTCAGGGGTGGGGGCTGGGATCTACGTCCGTCGTAGATAAGACTAGCTCCTCTTTGCTGTTTGAATCGCGTGAGTGGGACGGGTTTCTGATACCCGCCGGGTCTCAATACCGAAATTTCAAATTCCCCTTGGCTGCCTGGCTGCCGCTTCAGGTTGTTCTGTGGGCACGGAACTGGTGATGGACACGTTTCTTCATGAAGTGAGGTGCTCAAGGACAGTTTGTTCAACGATATCAGATTCAAAGTTTGGCACTTCAACCAAAGGTCAATTATGATTCATTTCTCATTGTTTCTTTGTACCCAATTTTTTAATTTTTTAAAAATTATGTTATTTTATTTATTTATTTAACATTTTTTTCTTCTCACTGAGGTAGGAGAATCTCTATGTAATTTGTGTTATTAAATTCCAGTGATGACCTAAGGTCGGAGTTGATTTTCAAAAAATTGTATTGGTGACTATGGATTCCCAACGCTTATATATGCACCTGCATATATATTATTTGAATTTTTTATGCAAAAGTTATAAAGGTTCAAGGGTTTTTTATAAATGATATAAAACTAAAGCAAAATCTTGTGCTTACTTGATCATGTACATGCTTATAAGTAATATTGTTTAATGTTGTAGGGTGTCAAAATTAGGATATTGTTGGAATGCGGTTCTCCATGTATTGTAGTACCTAATTAACTTTGGGATTGATCATTTTTATTTTTTAATTCAAAACATTTACCTTGAAATTCAAAAAAAGTTAAAAAATAAGGTTAGAATTTGTCAAAACCTTTCAAATTTGGAAAATTATTTGTGCTTCACTATACTTGCAGCAATTCTATTAATAATTTCCAAAGCATCCAACCTTTGATGTTGCAAAGAGTACAATAGAACAGAATAACCATTGAGAGTTCTTTAAATAAAACTTGAAACTTACGTCACTTTGAGAGGCATCAATGTCAAACCTGCCGAGATGCGTGTTATCTCAATTGAATGTACAACGTGTTTGAATGTACTAAAAGGTCATAATCTTGAAATTACGACCAACTTCAATCGAACATTCTTAAATACTCAAAGGTCTTGTTGAATCGACTTTTCCACAATCAATTAAAGATTCAACTTCAATCATTCTATTAAATTTATTCAAGGACGTTATTTTTTGTTATTGGTTACTGGTTACTCAAGTGTTTGCCTTTGAAAGGGGGGGAGTAGATCTTCAATATGAATCTTTTCTAGTGGGCATTGAATTCATGCGTTGGTCGAACAAACACTTTATTCATGTTGGCCTCGAAAGAAGACTAGAGTTCTTATCTATCTTATCTATCTTGTTCGACTAATTTCAGAATTTACCTTTATTTTTATTACAATGGAAGAAGTTTTTAAGTATGTTTTAGAATCATTGTGCACTAAAAGTTGGTTCATTTGAAACACCTCCATTAAAACTCTTTAATTTGGACTACAAATACATGTTATAGATGAATAGCATCATCGAGGATGAATAGCATCGTTGAGGATGAAAGTACCTAGAAGCAATCCATAGAACTAATATCATTTATTTTTTAAACAAATATAAATTATATTTCAAATACGCCAAATAAACAAGGGGTCTTTCTTGAATGACCTCATGTGCAAACAAACAAAGAACACTTGTTTCGTTAAAAGTGCACATAGCCATGTGCACTATTTTTTAGTGCTATGTGCACTACATTTCTTTCTATTAAAGGGGGAGGTGGGGGGGGAGGGTGGGAACATACCCACCCCCTTCTAAAATTTGCACTACATTTCTTTTAATTTCAAGGGGAGGGGGTGGAAACAAACCCACCCCCCTCTAAAATTTGCACTACATGTTTTTTATGTAATGTACATTCAATTTTGGCACTTTATAGGTAAAATATGACTATACTTTGTTCAAATGTACAAAATTTCAGCCTCGGGGAGGTCACTTCCAAATCTTACGTAAAAATGTGCGAACAAGTGATTTTCAACTTCTATATACTTTTTAATAAAGTTTGATTTAGCTCCAAATTTTTTAGTGTGGTCACATATTCATTATATCTTTTATTTTCTTAAACTCTTATTTCAATTATATTCAAAACGAGCTGTAAAACACAATCTAAAAACAAAAAAACTAGTTGAATACTTGGTTGAATAGTGCATTTATTTACTTCAAAAATTTATAAGTAATTAATTTGAACAAAGAAAATTTCCAAAAATTCACAATATAAACTTTCAACATAAAGAAACATCCCATAATTTTTTCAAGTTGTTTGATTGATTATTTACAATGTAATATAGGGGGTCAAAGATTTGTTTGCACGTGATACTCATAAAATACATTGACTGAATTCCCCGAGATTTCAACATGTGCACTTTTTATATGGCACGTGCACTTTTAACAAAACAAGTGTTTAAGGGAAAAGTTAATATTTATTCAACTGTAGTGGTTTTTGTTTCCGTTTAACTTGTTTGTCTAACTATGTATTTTTTTTTGTTAGAATTCAATTTCTTTATTCAAAAGTAATGGAGAGTTCCAAATTAAACCAAATACCTATTCAACTGAAATGGGGATTGGATGGCATGCAACACTAGTAGAAATTTGGTCTTTTGCAACCGGTCACAAACAACTCTCGCCATCCAAAAACAACTTGCTTTTACAAAAAATAAGTTGTTTTGAACGAGTTATTTTGGACGAGAGTAGTTGGAAAGATCAAATTTCTACTAGTGCATATGCTTTTAAATGGAATAAAAATGTAAAGATAGAAGACAATCTTTGTTTATTAATCACTAGTTTAAAGATATCATGCAAATGGCACAACCAACTGGCCAATAGAGGCCAATAGAATATCACATTGGTCTCGATAGAGGTCAATTTTTTATATTTTTTATGTTAGAGTCATTTTTTTTCAATACATTGTACCCTTGGGTCAGGTTCATCATGTCTAATACGAAATGAACCATTTTAAGGGTTATTTTCCATTCAGCTTGATCGATCTCAACCTAAGTAAAAAAGTGTTTTTCTCCAATTAGCTTGATTGGCCTCAACCTAAATATAAAACATAAACTTTACCAAATGCATTATATATTGTCAATGTCTAATTGCAATGGATGAACATTAAATGTTTCTAGCAGCAATCATGTTTTAAAAAAGTTGTCACTAGCTGAAATTATAGTTTGATGTGGCCCATAGAAATTATATTGTGTATAGTTCACATTTCTACAATAGCCTAACCTTCATATTATAACAAGAACATTTCTTCATATTGTTTTAAGAAATGGAAGTTTGACAAGACATTTCTATAATCAATTCATACTTAGAACCTTCAAGTTAAAGCTTTCCAAATATTTTCTCTCATTGTTAAGGATTGATAATTCAATATGACGTACTTGTGGTGGCATTGCATTATATTCTATAACAATAGGGTTTTGCACCCCCTACTGCTTTGTTTGATTTTTATCAATACTATAATTTTCCTTGGAACTAGAGTGAAAGAACATCAGAGAGAATCTTGGAAACTTTAGTAGTGATACAAAGTCTAGGGCTTAACAATGTTGTGGAGCATCCGTCAACTAACTCTAAGTCGCAAAACAATAAGTGGTCTTCAAATTCGAATCGATTGAGAGGGCCCATTCTGTTACCGGGGTATCGCTGTGCCGATCGTGCTTGTCTTCACCCAAAATTTGGTTTGATGACAATAATGATCCCACCTTTAAGAGGGGGTTTGATGCAAGCAGCTTTGCTTTTTGAAAAAACTTGGATGATGGCTCACCAATCAACCATCCATCAAGTTGGGCTCATACATGGCAGTCCTCTATAACTTTGGGCAGAAATAAATCCTTTTTCAGTAGACTTGCAGTAGAAATAATTAAAATCCGTAGACATGCAGGACTATTTCAATATTAAATTGCTCCAGTTTTCATGTTCCACCACTCACAAGAGAAGATATATATGTGAGGGTCAGATTCGACAGCCTGGCGTCCACGTCAGATTTCGGTAGGTCCATATCGCTCACAAGATGACACGTGGAACTTTTTCAAAAAACGAAAAACCATGTCGAAACTGAGCCAGGGTAGTCAGTCCAGTACAGTATGAGATCAATAATATTCTTTCTCTTGTCTTGCCAGCCTAATAAGATAAAAAAGAAATAGAGCCCTCCAACTGATTTTCAGCAAATTTCATTCTCTATTTTAGATTCAGGGATTTTCCCCCATCAAAACGAATTAAGTGTAATTCTCTTGCCATAGAATATCTCTATTTGTAAAGAAAACCAAAATAAAAGAAAACTTAGTGAAATTCTCACTCTTTCAATAGAAACAATCTAATTTGTGACAAAACCAACGTACGTACTTGCCGCGAAACTCAAATTTTAGTTTGCGGCCAAAGATTAGTCAGTACTTCATAGGATAAATAAATGGATCGTACCACAGTCCAACGGAGCCAGGATACAAAAACCAGATCTAAGGTAGTACGCATGGAGCCAGCGATGAAACGTGTAATTCAACTCGAACTTGTTGAACGTCATCCATGAAAACTGTATTCTATGGGTTCACATTATGGAGCGTCTCTGACAAAGGATGATGGAGAGTGCAAATTGTGTGGGTTTTTTTTTTGGCAGACATTAAAAAGGTGGCAGGCCTCACAATGAAGAACTGAAACAGACACCATCTGCGGCAACGCAGGCCACAGGCACAGACCGCACAGACAGGCAGTGATGTGAAGTGTAATAAGTTTGAATGTGTGTATGGAGAGCCACATAACTTAAACACAATCAATCATAACAGAATTAACTTACTACTACTACTATTACTACATGGATTGCAGTTTGAAGTTTGAAATCTGGGGTTGCTTGCAATTCAAAACTGGGGCCTGCCATTTCATGCAGGCAAGTGAGTTACTGGAAGTGAGAGCCTTGAGAGAGAGCCTGGGAAAGTGGGAAAGAAGACGAGTGTAAAATTAGAAAGAGGGGGAGGGGAGGCCAGAGTGGCAAGGCTTTCTTGGAGGGGGAGCCAAAGCCAAATTAAGGGCTTGAATCATCTGATTCCCTTTTTCACACATGTGTGGGCAGCTGACCCCGGCGGCACTTGAGGAGAGG
Organism: Pohlia nutans; assembly: GCA_022496805.1. NCBI lineage: Eukaryota > Viridiplantae > Streptophyta > Bryopsida > Bryales > Mniaceae > Pohlia > Pohlia nutans. The sequence continues at coordinate 26,177,662 of CM040101.1, read as the reverse complement.
GGAACCCCCACAGGGGAGCCTTTAGAGCTGGAAAACACCCACGAAAAATGGGATCCTCCCGGTCAGCCCCCTGGCTGCCTGGATTTTCAAATTGGCTGCCCTGCCTGCCGGCTGAATTTCAAATCCTGTGCCACCGTGGCATGGGTTCTGTGTTTTCATTGCGTACAAACTAATTTCGTTTCTCCTCACTAAATGCCAGAAGCCCCGCTTGCTTGCCTATTTTGGTGGTGTTCAAATTATCTCAAATCCTCCCGAGATTTCTAGGTTGACCCAGAAGTCAAGCCAGGGCTCCAGGCTCCGTAAGTTCCTGTGTGCATTTACAGGATAGTTAAGGTAGGGACACCCATTCCCGTGACTTTAAGCAGATTATTATACTTCTGAATGAGCAGTTTGTAAGGTAATTATATCAAGGGAAAGGCAATTAGATATTAATCTAGACTGCATCGACAAAGTCATGTTATTGTAGAAATTGTGTACGTTCTCGGTAGTCAAAGCCAAAAAATGATTTGCACATTTTGATTGTGTTTGAATGCACTTGATTCCGTGACTTGGAGAAGCAACTTCTGCCATGAAAAGTTCCTTACAATAGCAAATTTCTTCAACCACCCAAGATCAAAGTTTCTCGGATTGAGGTGCCCTGTATGCAGACGGGAATGGGTGCAGTCACGGGAATGGGTGTCCTTACCTTACTTACTTTGCTGGGGTCAGTCAGGATGATGCGATGGCCACTTTGCAAACACACTCAAACCTCTTTACTCTGACCACCACTTGGGTCACTCCCATCTTTTTCACTATGACTATCACTAAGGTAGTGGTGCATATTTCCGTCTGAATTTCAGGTTTGCATATTTAGGCTTGTGAAAGAAGAAGTTTATAATTTTTGGATGTTCCGCAAAGCTAGTGCAAAGGCATCCCAAAAAAAAACACATTTTTTGAGCATTTCTACAATTTTCTATGAATTTTTAAGCTTGAAAGCATAGAGTGGCGATTAACTGCCTGTAGGGTCCTGGCTTTCATGAGAGGTTGGTTTCTGAAAATAGTGTGCTTACTGCACCAATGAGAAGCACTCAACTTTTCAAAGCATGGACGTAATTAGAACGTTCCTAGGAAATTTTTAGGTAGAGGCTGGGTGGTTTCTGGGACCCAGCCCTCCAATCCTAGGGGTCGGAAATTGGGACTGGTCGGAAATTGGGACTGCTACCTTAGTAGAAAAGGTGTCACTACCAAGGGAGATGCCCATGAAAGTAGTGCCCAATTCCACATATGCACAGAGATTTTCCCTGGGGAGCGCCACCTTTTCTACTAGTGTATGGACTAGGTAATTCAAAAGTAGGCAAGACTATGGGGTTTAATCGTAGGTCATGACCTATCGAGTCACAACAATGGCGAGGGAGGTATTGGTTTACGATTGTCTTTCATAATCTTGTCTGCTTTTGAATTGCCGGACATAATCTTAATGCAAGTCACTTCGAGTCATTGGATCTCAAGATCAATGTGGTAGTTGAACATAAAAGCAAAAAAAAAGTAAAGTTGAGCACGCCTGTAGAGTCCAAACAGTGAATCAGGCTTGCTTCTAGGTGATGAGTTGATGCTACCTGCTAAGAAGTTAGTGCTTCCTAGCATTATTAGTTCTATTCCTCTCCTCTAGTTCAATAGTATTTTGACACGATGGCAAGAAGAGGCTGCATTGAGATTGTGATATAGTTTGAATGTGTGACACCTTTTAGCACCCGGAGCTGCAACTTTGGATTTCAGCACAGTGAACGACCTGACCAACAGTTTGCAGTTGCCATAGGGATAGGTTTGCCCTCTGGTCATGCTCATAAGTTCAAAGCTTTGCAGTTTAGGAGGACGTGTGATTATGAAGCTATATATTTGTGTTCACTAGTGGCCACGAGAAAACTTCTCCACAATATGTCTTTCTTCAACAATAACAAAAAAAACCAAAAGTGATAATGTCGTGCTAAAGAGGAGGACGTCAAACGAAGAAATACGCAGTGCAAGTAAGTCAAGACATTATTCCCAATGAAACCTAGTGCTACTTGCAATTTTGCTACATGCCCCCTACAAAAGACCTCACATACCAAATATAAAAACCACAAATGTATATATACAAAACATGTCTTTCAACTACTAAAATTCAGATATAGCCAATACATGGAAAAGTGCAAGAAAACACCTATTGTATCCCAGTAGCACTTTCGGCATAAGATAAATCTATAAATAGGTGCCAAAAATTTCCGAAAATTATTGGCATCTCTTGACGAATATCATATGAATTATAATTCAATATTGCGGAAAAAAAAGTAATTGTTACTTTCCACTAGGTTTTTACTTAGTTGTGAGGCATTTGGAGAGGTTTTTACTTAGTTTAAACTTTAAGCGTGCAAGGAGCACTGTAGGGCCAAGTTTGATTTTTTTTCAGTCAAACGCTAATTTTCACCTAGTTCCTAATTTTAAATGAAAATGGTCCCAACTAAGAAAATATGGGGGCTACCTTCTACTTTCTAGTTCAATTTACCATTTTTCAAAATTGTTAAAATTACATTTTTTTTATAGCACTTTAAAGCTCAAAACCCTCAAATTCCAATGTACATTCCAAAAAAAGTTTTTCTATCAAATTTCTTTTTTCATACTGTTCTAAGCTTATTTGTAATTACAATAATTTTAAGCTTTTTTGTAATTATAATGATTTTAAGAAAAAGACTTTGAAGAATCTTACAAAACTTGTTTCTATTTAAATGATTATGAAAAAATCAGGGTAAATCGGTTTAACAATACCTTCTATGAGAAAATACCAAATCAAATTTTATATATATATATATAATTAATGAGGTTTGATTGGGTAATTGAAGTGTGGATGCTTAAGGATTATATGAAGAGAAGGTGTTGGTCTTGTAGTCAAATTCATTCACATTGGTCCTCAAAGAATATGAGTTATGAAGTAGCAAGACAATAGGTCATGCTTTTGAAATGTGTCTTACACAAAGTTTTGGAGTCCAATTGAACATAGAAGATGAAGTTTTTTAGAATTGCGTTTAACTAAACAAAGTTGAGAAATCAAGCCTTCATCTACCTCCAACAAGCTTTGTGTCAAAATAAGTCTTTATGCTAAAGATGTGGACAAAACAAGGCTGTTGTGTAAAGTTCAAAAAATCAAAATGCGTTCCTAACAGTTTTTTGGAGCTCATTTGTGCTTAGAAGATTAGCTTTTGGAACTTTGTTTCAATGAAGAGTTTGGAAATAAAGTAATCTTTCACCTCCAACAAATTTTATATCATTTGAAGACTTTATGCAAAACATATGCGTTATATAAAAATGAAGACTAACTAGAGTAGGTGCTTCATCTCGAAGTTTATATGATCCCACATGCATTGTTGATTACACCTCCATTCTACTTGTATAAAGGACAAAGCATTCTACACTCTCAACTTACATCTTCCTTGGAATAGAGTTGGATTTGTCAACAAGCCGAATTAAAAAAATTCTAAAGAGAAACTTTCCAAAATTCTTAATAATCTATTTATAGGTGCCAAACTTTATTTTTGAACTTTAACCCCTAAACGTCCCTAGTATTTTGGGCTTAAAACCATCATTGCTTTTGATGTGTTATAGGTTTAAATGTAAGTGAGGTATGGAAATCTCAACAATACAATCTTGTATATACATGTTGTAGATCATGTGGATCAAATTTGGAGTCATTTGGTCATATACATTGCAAGATCGTAGTGTTTGAGTGTTAAAAAAGGATGCTGAAATTTTCCTAGCAACACAGTTAGAGGTGAAATTCGTTTTCAAAATTACTCAAATGAAAAAACTTTGAACTATGAAGTAGTTCAAAATCATCATATAAACACATTGGTACAAAAAAAAACTCATAATTTTTTTAATGTGCCCTAAAATGGCCTTGCAATGTCAAAAAGTAGCCCGAAAAGTGACCAATTTGACCTAAAAAGCAAAAAGTGTTCAAACTAGACCCAAGCACTAAAATGACTCCCAAATATTTAGAACAACACAAATTGACACAAAAAGTTTACCAAGATAACTAGACTTCAAGGGAAATCCAACCCAATAATTTTTTTTTATTGAAAAAGGACATGGGATGAAGGAGATACAGTGACTGTCAAAACTGATCAAACATTTGCAAACACTTCATTCAATCCTTGGTGGACAAGAAATGAACACATAAAAATGGAGCTGGTAATTTTATTAACATACTATGTAATAAATAGTACATATTAGAGGAAATACGCCTTCCATATTAGAGCTCTAAACAGATTGAGAAAAATACAAAGTCCACCTAGGCATTTGATCAGTTTTGCCAACCCATGAAAGATGATCTCTCAATACTTTGTCCACCTCCCTTTTGCTGCTTTTACAGCTGCAATTCTATGTGGCATACTTTCTACAAGCCTCCTACAATCATCTGGTGTAATTGAGTGGAAAACTTCTACCACACGATCCCATAATTCTAATAATCCATTTGGAGGTCTCTCATATTGATTGAGTCTCCGTTTGAGAATTGACCAAAGGTGTTCAATGGGATTCAAATCAGGCGATTGAGCAGGCCAAGGTAGAAGAGCAAAAGGTTGCCGTGAGAACCACTCTTGAAGCATCTTTGTTGTGTGAATGGGAGCATTGTCTTGTTGAAAGATAACACGAGAACGGTCTAAGTTGAACTTGGAAATTACCCTGTGGACATTTTCCTCTAGAATGTCACGATAACGAATCTGATTAATGCGCCCCTCCACTTTGCATATCAATCCAGGTCCATGCATGCACATACACCCCCAAACCATAATCCCTCCACCTCCATGTTTCACTGTTTGACTAATAGTTCGTTCCGAAAGCGGTATCGCCTCTCGTGTCCAACACCAAACTCTTCCGTCTGAGTTGAAGCGGTTGATTTTACACTCGTCTGAGAAGATTACTCGACTCCAATCCTCTGTGGTCCAGTGTTCGTGGACACTAGCGAACTCTAAACGTGCCTTTACATTTTTGAGAGAAAGATGTGGTTTTTTGACCTTTGTTTGCGAACGTAAACCAGCTCTATGAAGTGCACGTTTGATAGTATGAGAGCTCACTTTCACTCCCAATACTTGTTGCGAAGACCTTGCTAAATCTGCACAAGTACCCACTCTTCCCCTCACCATTTCTAATACACACCTTCGTTCCTGTGCTCTATTCAACTTTCGAGGTCTACCTCCACGCAAGCGGTTTACATCTGAAACATGTACCTAACGAAGGTTATGAACACTTCCCACACTCACATGCAAAGTATTTGCTATCTCCCTGTGTGAATATCCTCTCTGGAGCATCGAAACTATGTTATCTTGAGTTTGTCGAGATAATGCTTTGGGCATCTTGAAACACTAAAGAAGAAGGCCTATACAGTAGCAATAATTGTGTACACAGCTATCAGAGACTAGAGAATTCAAAGTTCTATGAGTGCCAGTGGAAGATCTCTCACAAATCTGTGCATATCACTTCATGAGATATTGCATTTCATGGAGTGTCAAAAGTGATCAAATGAGAGAGATGGTCACTAACCATCCATCTGTCCACACAAATGCATTGCCATCTGTACAATTACGTTGATAAGTATCTCAGCTTATAATAGATTGTGATTAACCTCTAAACCAGAGCATGCCACTTGCCAGATTGCAATTAATGACAATCGAACTTGTAATTATCCAATGTATGATCAGTTTTGACAGTCACTGTACAAGCCCTTGAAGTTGTAGCCATCAAAATGCACAGAAACGATCAAATTCGATCAGAAATAAAAAAAAAGACCCCTACTTTCAAATGATCACCAAAAATTCAATACATCTTGGATTGATCTGAAATTTTTACCACTCATTCCATACATCATGCAGTTTGTTTTTCGAAAATTTCATAACAATCGGACACTTTTTGCAAAATTTACAGCTCTTCAAAGGTGAATGTACCCTAAAAAACGTCCAAAATATGGACGTCGGGACGGTTAGGGGTTGATTAATTATTCGGCAACAAGGTGCCGAAGGTGCTACTAGGGTGAGGTATTCAATCCAATCTCAAACCCAAATACAAATTGTTTACTTTGTAATACATGGCCACATCTCCTCTTCCCATGCCCGGAAAAAAATAAAAGCAATTTACAAACAAAACGACATAACCATGGAGTGTGGTAAATTAAAAACTATTTATGAGTCACAAGCACACAAGATATTACTATCTTATAAATGTGTGGATGAAGACAACCAAACACAAGATATACAATACTAGCATAGTTACTAAAATGTAATTGCACTGTCCCATTCAAATCATGTAAATGTAAAGCTACATTAAAACTAGATATACTCGGACTAGTACTAAACCATCCACACAATAGTCCGTCATCCGCACAACCAAACCCCAATATATTAATACAATTTAAAATTATAGAATTTCCATATTGCCATGACAAATTCACACCATAAATCATCGCTTTTAATGAAAACAAATACATAACTTGCAAAATCAAGGTCGGAATATTGCACTGCTACTAACCATTGCATGTAGAACAAGAGGTGCATACTCTACATAATGGATGTGAAACTACTCTTCACAACATGCCACCTAAGACTAAAGGACACGCTTATTAAAAAAAAACTCCAAGAGAAATCCACCAAAATGCAATAAAACACCTCATGGTCATTATACTTACAAAAACGAGAGTAGAAAATAATCAACCACTACAAGAACTCAATTAATAATCAATGAAAATAACCCGCAACGCCAAACAGCAAAATCAATGGCATACACAAGAATCGAACATGAGCCTCTAAATATAAACTTATTAATTTCTCGCAATCACTTCTCATCTCGTTGAGGAACAATCTAAAGGAGTGACTATCTGTAAAAAAAATGAAAACTATACACTACTAAACAAAACACAGAAACCAACAATGGCTTTTAGTTATTGGCTATTGGTTATGAAATACTAGTCCCTATTCTATAATTTACCTCTGGAGGCACCAAGGGTAGACCTCGCTACCTATGTCTCCATGAGGCATAGATAGACGAACTACTCCCATCAAACTCTCTATTTACAATGATCTCTTAGGCCAATGCTATTATTGTTATTAAGGTAGAAAATAATACAATAAATCGAGAAAGTAAGAAGTTTTGCATATTAGAAATCATCAGGAATTTAGGACCTCACTGATTTTTAACGATTTTTGTGCGAAGTCCAATATTTCATGGGTTCGTGCATTTTATGCACGGATTTTGCGCTAATTCTGCTCCAAATCCACACAGCTTCTACATTCATTCTTTTCGTTATCTAATAAAGTGCAAAATTCGTGCAGAATTAGCGTGAAGTCTGTGTAGAATCCATGCGAATAATGTACAAACCCATGAAATATCGGATATCGCACGGAATTCGTTTAAAATTCGTGGGGTTCTAAATTCCTGATGATGGAAGTTATAACAAGGACTTATTTTTCATAGAAAGTAGGAAAATCCATGAAGAGGCGTGTGAAGAGGCAATCCGATTTCATACTTTTATCCATGTAGAGAATTTTATACAAATTTTCACATGGGTCCCAAACATTTTTGCCGGGGTAAAAAGTGGATGGTTTGGAGTCATTTTTTACCCCATTTAGCATTGTGTCCAAAAGTATAGATTGGGAGTTGGAGGTCAATTTTTGACTCCCTTTTTGGAACCTTTACCGGGGTAAAACATGATTTACCGGGGTAATACCATGGTGCTTTTGACTGGCATGGGGACAAAAAAAAACTGCCCTTGGGTAAAAATCCCTCATTTTTACCCCCCACCCCAAGTTTGGCCCCGGGGTCAAACTGTGAGGGTATCCTGTGTTTCTAACTTGAAACCATTTCCTAAACTCTTTAATAACCAAGTATTCTAACATACAACTTTATGTAAGGAAATCACCCAAAAGCAATAGGCCATTATGCCCATGAACCATGCCTATCCAATTCCCTACGAATTCCCATATTAGCTCAGTTTCAAAAAACATCACAACGTGCATCTAGTAAATTGTCACAGTCGTGTCTGAATGGAGGTATTTTTCAACTAGAATGAGTGAAGAATGTCTTCGTTTAGTTGAAGCCTACAGTCTGGTGTATGAGGTTCTCACGGTTTTCCATATTTCTACCTTGTTATGAAGAATGTGTAACAAGTGTGCTACATAACAATTAGTAGCATGCATTGTCTTGCCTTGGCTCTATAGTAGATGTTATGGAATATTCCGCACCCAATAGTACTTCATCAGTAGCTAAGTGGACAGGCGGAGGCTCAAGGTGATGAGCAGAGTGCATGAAGGAAGGGCAGTGAGTATGAAGGCTACTGATGTTATGTACACTCAAATGATAGTGTCACAAGTGTGCTAGATATTCTAGAATGTCATTGTAGAGGGGCCATTTGAGTGTAATTGCTGATCTTCCTGAAACCCTAACTGGCTTGCAGGTTTCATAACAAGAAGGCTTGCAAGTTCTTGTGAGTTGGAAATTGACAATGCACGACGTTACTGATCCTGCAACTGTCACCTCTGACATGGCAGTAGAAACTTGTTCATGCAAATAAAGAATTCCAGCACTGACTGTTGTAGACAATGACACCTGAAAGAGATAGACTTTTAATACACTACCATTTTCCAATGCAGAAGACGAAGCTATAAAAAAATAAAATTGATGAACTGTGCCAGTATAATAATAATAATAAACATACCATTTAACCCCTAAAGGACCGGAGTGTTTTTCCTCCAAAAACACTCCAATGCTGGGATTTTTACTCCCCCGTGCAAAAAATCCAAAAGAATGTTATTTTTTACCTTCTAACCGTAAGATCTTGTCCTAAACTATTTGAAAAACATACACAACGAACTACGTTGATTTTGACCGCACGGATTGCAAGATAATTGCGTTTGATGGAAAAAAACACCCCAAAAAAACACATGCCCGAAAATTTCAGATGCGTTTGACCACAACTACATCAAAAAAACCTCACTACTGAAACTTGTCGCACTTCACTTTCACATTCTATATGATGTTACTTAGTTGTGTACCAATTTTCGTTGCGTTTGGAGATGTTTAGGATGTTGAATAACACCTTGCACTTGTTGGGGGTTTAAAAGTTCAGAAAAGACTACATGTTTTTGGAATTGCAATATTTTCGACTATCTTTATTTAAAATACAAATCCGAGCGGTGAAACACAAGTACATTCCACCCTCTACAGAATGGCGAAAAAAAATTTGAAAAAAAAAAAATCTCCAAGTTTTAGAAGACATGTAGCAGATTTTCTAAGAATTTTGGGGGTTAGGGGGGAAATAAAGGGTGGAAGAAGGGAATTGAAGTGCCAACCCATGCCAATGTTCATGACCCCACTAACTCTCAAGGTACACTGCCACGTGGCAGTCCCTCATTGGACGATTTTATTTTTTATTTTTAAAAATGATTTTAATTTTCAATTTTTTAAATAATATTTTTAATTATGAAATTGAAATTTTAGTTTAAAATAATATTTTTAATTTAAAATAAAAAAATTCAGTTTAAAATAACAATTTTATTTTATAAAAAATTAATTTTAAATTTAAAAAAAAATTATTTTAAATTTTATTTATGAGTTTGGAAAACGGGGTGGTCTTCTGCCCCCCACAGTCCACCCCATTTTCTACATGCCGCCCATCTTGTTGCCCCCCCTAAAATTCAAGTATTTCTCTACTGCCCCGCTGCCCTTTCTCTCGAAAAAAACACATTTCCCCTCATAACTTTCACATACAGTGTCGGAATTCAGAAAAAAAAGAATCCCCATTTTTGTGGCACATTGGGGAATCTACTATTAAATTTCCTTCAAAATTCGATTGAAAATGTGTTCACCGGAACCTACCCGATTCTCTAAATGTCCTAGTTAGGACACTTGGTCCTTTAGGGATTAAAAACAATATCAATATCACTTCGTCCGAAACGAGATACACACGTAAGAGCATCCTCAATGGTCACACCGTAAATAGCCACTGCAATGGGAACCAAAGGATCTTGTGACGGGCTCTTGATTTTGGCGGGGAGATACTGGTTCATGTGTCCCAATGCCAATCGTCATCATTGTTTAAAAAACTGTCATTGCCCACGTTGGGACGCAAGTGTGAATAGGACTTGGCTGAGATGATAACGGTTGGGTCGCAAGTTGATTCTTGACTATGAATAATAAAAGGTTGGAATATAACAACTGTTGGAATTAAAAAGTTATTGGAAGTTGACTACCGAAAGAGAGGCAAGTGGAAGGCATAGTAGAATCACTAAATGTGACGTGCGAGAGGCTACAAATAGAGAGACTGCAACAATCAAGGGTGGAATGCGGACATCATTGGGTTAAAGAAAATGATTCCCACCTGCAAAGTAGCGTTGGTGTACCATTTAACTGGTTCCATTGAAGATGCTCTAACTGCACAATTTTATAATTTTATAATTTTAATTTTGTGAAACAAATGACACGCATTTCATTGCAAAGAACAAAATATACACCACCAGAACCAGACAGGATCACCGCCGGCGAGAGAAAGAAACCAACTACGTAACTCCTAAAGAACCGTATTTTTCTTGTTTTTGAGCATCATTTTCACCTCTTTCTATTCATTTTCTTGTGAATTTTTTTTCCCTCTTGATAGGAAATACCAAATCAAACATTTAAATAAAATTTAAGAATTTTTTTGACCAATTTAACAATTTTTCCCATGTCTTCGAAGGCGGTAAAAAAATACCCAAAAAGACTGCAATTTCATCTTTTCACTTCAAACGCTATAATCTTGCAATCTGTATAGTCAAATTCTATGAAAATTTTACCATGCACTCTCTTGGTAATCTATAACAAGATCCTATGGTTAAAGTTCAAAAATAATAATTTTTGAGGTTTATTTTGAGCCCTGCCCGCACTGCCCATTCTCCCCCCAAAAAACCCCCTTTGCTCCATAACTTCCACTTAAAAAGTCGGAATCAAAAAAAAATTAAATCCCCATTTTGGTATTGCTATACCGAATTCACATAATTTATTTCAAAAAATAAAAATAAATTGACAGCGTGGGAACCTACCCAAACATTGAAATGTCCTAGTTAGGACACTTGGTCCTTTAGGGGTTAAAGTTACCAATATTGGGCTAATTGCACAATTTTCAGAGACTGTAAATGAAAATGCCATGAGGATGAAAGCATCCAAACATGTTGATACATAGAGAAACTTGTTCATCGAAACCACCAGCTGTGGTTTATAACTTACTGCTGCATTGAAGACACAACACCACTCCATCAGAGCTCGAGAGTTATGAACAGCTTGTGCATGTGAATGCTTCATTTACACAATCCCATTCAAACTTTCGGAAATGATGATCGTGCGCGAGTTGGATTCAACATTCAGTAAGTTTGCTTGCAGTGGCTCTCTGCCTTGCCCCACAGGAGAATGATTGTACATAATTATTGCTACTTTCCATGCCCCACATCTGTTCAGGAAAAAACCCTCCAAATTAAAGCTTGTAAGAATTACATAGAATTATAGTCTGGACAATTAACTTATTATTCATAAAACCCTGGCATAGAATTTTAGGGGTTGAAAACATCTTCCTCGTTATCTAAACCCTAGAGTTAAGAGCTTTAGGGGTTTGAGAAAGTTGAAGAAGGGATCAATTATAATTGTGCTTTGGAACATGACAACTTCCTTAGACAGTGAGAGCCTTAGTTCACACGACGCATGATTTGATGGATGAGATTGAAGGTGGCAGTTTTGAAAGTCTGAAAAACCATACCGGCCCTGGAGGCGCTTGGATTTCGTAAACTGTACTTGGCGTGCAGTAGGTTCAAAGGAAATCTTCTTCCAAGTAATCCCACGGGTCAAAGTCTGAATCAGATTCCGACTCTACGCTTGACTGAATGATGATGTTTTCAGGCTTGGAACGTCGTCGAACAATCGGGTCTTTATCATGTACACAGGGGTGCTTAGGCACTCGGGGATGCTTCGTCAGTCGAGAGCACCCTCGCGTGATCACATATCTCAACCTCGAAAAATGATCCAAATCTGGCAGCCCCACTAATTCCACACAATATCTGCAATCCAGATATCGTAGTTGCAACAGGCTGTCCAGCCCAGGAATCTCTTTCACATTCGTCAACGAAACATCCAGATGCTCAACATGGGGTAGTCCAGTCAAGTCTGGCAACTCGGTGAGGAGAGAACAGTGCCCCAAATAGATAACGCGAAGGTTTGACAGGTTCTCCAACCCTGGTAATCTCTTGACGGGGAAATCGAACAGAGTGAGAGACTGCAGATTTATCAAGGAGCCGAGTCCCTTTAACTCTTCAATGGCTTCACGGGCTTTTGATGGCGCCCGGGGAATCCCTATGGAACGTCCGATGGAAAGTTGATTCAACAAAGTCATGGCGCTCAGATTCGGCGCGAGGAAACCTGGAAACCAGTCCATTTCCAAGGTTTCAAGACGCGAGCATGATTCGAGACTGGCCAGAGACTCCTCTGTCACACCGTGCGAACAGTCACGCAAGGTGAACATCCTCAATGAGCCCGTACATGGACGGAAACTCGGCAAGTGCTTCAAAGCTGTGAGTTCCATGAGGAGCACAAACTGAATCTTGAGCACTGGGCAAGATTCTTCGTCAGATTCATCAAAGTCTTCAAGTGCAAAGATGAGAGTCTCCAGTTTCTTGAGGTCAACCAATTCCAAATGGCAGAGACAGCTGAATCCATGTAGATCCAGTTTTTTCAATTCACTGCAGGAATGCAGTTGTAGCACAACAACGTTGCGCCACTCTTGAACTTTCTTCGATGAAATCCTTGCATATTTCAAATTGCCTTCCATCGAGATTCTCATCAAGTCTGGCCACCAGCCACCTGGAGCACTGCTCTCCAGCTCCTGCGGTAAGTCCTCGGCATGTTCCTGGTAAACACACCACCTGGCCTTGGCATGATCTCCATCCTTTGACACATACCATTCTGCATATTCCTTGTACAGGTCGTGTGTGGTGACTGCCGACTCTGCCAAGTTGATCATGGCATTCCGCTGCAAATCGCCCAACTGCGCAACACACATGCAGCATGAATTCCCATCTGGGATTAACCAGGGCTGGCTTAAAGGATTCATGATAGTTTTAAAATGACAAAAACCAATCGATCATATTGTGACAAATAGAATAAAGATAGCCCAGGTGACCAGATTTTATATCACTGAAATCAATGAAGAACATTGCATGTGTTGATAAAATCTTCAAGAACACTTAATGAGTTTGAATAAAAGGACTTAGTCTATGTCATATTAGGACATATATATATATATATATTCAAAACTGAGCCCTATAAAAAACATGAGGCCCAATTTGGGCTTCTTCAGTTGGTGCTTTAAGGGTTAAAACTGCAAGTTAGGGACTTTCAGATGGATAGTTGTTCTCGAAGCATCCTCACTGAGCGATTGATTGTATTTTCACTTACCTTATCTTCAACTATTTTAAGGTTCCTTTCATTATGTAAAGCTCCCAGCCACATGACGCAATGCTCGAACGATTTGAACCTCCACGATCCGAGCGGACCACGTGCATAGAGAGCAACATCCAGAAACATAAGCTTCTTTGTTTCATCGAATGTGCTGAACTGCAACCCAAGGATTTGGAAAATGCGTGGACAATCCCGAGAGCGTTTCAGCTTGTCCAATTCATGGAGGCGCGTCTTCCAAAGCAACAAGTTTGAACTGCTGATGTCGTGAAAATAAACCCCCAAGGCTCCCAGCGCCAGAGGATGGTACTGGCCACGTTTCCTCAAGTCTGCATCCGAATGATCCCCATCGGGAGAGAATAAGCACTCTTTCAGACAGATATCCACAATTGCCATTTCCTCACAGCTGAGAAGTGAATAAGTTCTGAATTCCTTCCTCGGCGCTGCTATGCTCAGGAAGATGGCTGCAGCTTCCTCCATCATTAAATCTGGTATTGGCTTACAATATTCTGCTTCTTCAAGTAACGCCTCCACGACGTTTTTACTCCTGGATATGACCATGATCTTGCTGAGTGGGTGGAATTTGGCGCGAAGAAATGCTCGTGCTTCAGTTCGACAGTCTTCGGCATCGCCAACGTTGTCTATAACCAAAAACACGGGATGACTTCTCATCTTCTCTCTTAAGATTTTCTGACCCTGCAGTAATAAATAAGCAAGGACGTCTGCTCAAGGTTTCTGTCAGGATCGAGGAATAGCAGAGCACAAGATCATACACAGGCTCTTGAAATCGACTAAATGATTGTCAAATTATGAAGAAAATCACATAATTACCACCGATGTGTTTGTAATACTCTGCAGCACATCCTCATTGACTCGGAGCAGCTTTTTTAACACTCTCTTCTGCAGGATAAGAGGGATCTCACTTCCCAGCTCCACATGGCAAACTCGTCCACAAAACTCTGCTTGAAACAGGTTGCATAAAGCTTTGCACATCGTGGTTTTTCCCAGGCCGCCCATCCCATACAGGCCCAGTTTTTGTGGTTGCGGCAACCTTCTGTTCCTTGACGAGGATGTGTCCTCAACAAACATCTCTGACAAAACCTGCAAGGAATTCATAAAAAAAATACAACTGTCTATAAAGAAATTTTTAAAAGACGTGTTGTGAACAGGTGGAAGCTGGTCTCTTGTAACAAACTCATAATTTCAGAGCTCTTCAGAATTGCACTCCAGAGCGGGGTATAACTGGGTAGTAGCTTGCACTCACTTTGCACGTTCGGTCACAACCCTGCACCTCCGAAGTATCGTACAGCAAGTCCGGTGGGACAGCCTCGAAGATGGCTTTCACAACAGCCTCCCTGTAGGTCACCTCAGAGTTTCCAGAATTCGCAAAATTGAGGCCGTTTATAGCGCGAAGCCGTTGAACAGCTTTTTTCCACTTCTCTACCGTGTCCACTCTAGATTTGGAATTTTTTCCAGCAAGCTTAGTCCATTCCAACATCCAAGTTTTTGAGATGGATTCATCACTGAGATCAGAGACAGATAATTGAAAGAAAAGGGGCAACAAGATCAAACTCTTGTTACAGCCAGATTCAATTGCATTCACAAATTCAGCCAATTCTAGCATTGGCCATTTGGAAGAAAGGAATTCCTTTGACAAAACAATGACCGCTACACGGCACTGCCTAGCAGCCTGAAAAATGAGTGGGGCAAATTTCTTTCCTTTTGGCAAGCTGTTATCCCTTATGTCCAAGAATGGATAATGGCATCCCGCTTCCAAATCCTTGCAAAGCTGCTCAACGAAAGGCTTCTGAGCTCCACTATGGGACAAGAAAATGTTGTGCTTGGGAGTGAGCCTCGGATCATCGCTGCAAATTAAATTATGTAGCAAGAAACCAGTCAATTAGTGGTCAACCCTGGAGTCGATCAATCTATCAAGTGAACACTTGAATGAGCTTAATCGCGCTATCCATCAGAAATCCTACTAAGCCAGAAGTTACATGGAGGAAATTAATGTTACGATCTCGAGTCATAAAACTTGGATTCTCATGATATTGATCTCCGTGAATGAAAAATTGTGCTAGACCACAGCTAGCTACTTCCTTTTCGTAATCTGATCAGTGCTAACTGTGCCAATATGATCTGTGCATGTCCATAACACAGCCCATGATGCAAAAGGGCATTCCAACAGTAATTTGAAAATAATTATCAAAAGTTTCCTTCTAGATAGTTGTATGGCATGATATATCTAGCGGATATATGTCTCACCTGAGATCCTCCGCCTCCTTCTCAGCAGATACAATGCCAGTCGTAGATGGGCAAGGTGCGGTCAGATTAGTCTGCCTAATCCCCACATACCAAAAAATGACACTCCCCAGTGCGATTGCCAACACCAGCGACACCAGCACAAGTTGAAACAACTTGTGCATCATGTCGATACTCACATCTTGCTCTATACTCAGCCACATGATATTCTGAAAATTCTAAGGAGGAATGAAGGACCTCAGGAAAGCTAACCAGGTGATGCAAGGGCGTCAGTGGTGTAGAAAACTAACTAAAGGCAGCAGCCACAGAGAAACTAAGGACCTCATCGCCATGGGCGTAAGTAAAGTAAGGTTAACCGGAAACCCTACATAATAAGGTTCTCAACCAGTTGGTGGAGTTCTCCCTTTTCAACAGTAGCACTGTCTGTAGATGGTCTCACACCACCAAATGCAGCAATGTCTCACCACCCAATTTCCAGCTAAATCTGAAGTGGACTTGCCATAATTCGGGTATCTGTTACAGTGATTCGGGAATAGTGGCACAGATTCTAAGGAGTTGCTGAGAGGGGCTAAAGAACCTTCTTATGTAGGAATAGTGCAGCCTCGGTCAATCCGTTCGTTCTTTTTTGTCACTGTGGAGGTCATAATTAGCGGCAAGCACACTCAATGTCTTGTTGGAGACCATACCCGAGCTAAACCCTAGAACCTGAAAATTAAACGTCATGTTCTCATTGTACAGTACTGTGCAATGCAGCTAGTCCTTCGAGACTTTGCAGAAATGGCAGATTGGACTTCTCACTTAAAGCTACACTTGCAGATCGGTTGATGATGATGAGAGAGAACTTCCATTGCCTCAAGACGGAGAATACCGATCGACACTACTGTCGACGAATTCATGGAAGACACATCATTTCAAAACCATAACATTAAGATTATATAATTATTATATATTGAAATGTATATTTATATCAATTGAATATATATAATTATAATACAAAAGGAAACAAGACATTCATAACGCGTGACTGACCTCTTCCTCATTAGTTTGAAAATTTGAGTTACATGATAATGTATAGTGTACCTGGCCCAAAATGATCCATCTGATGATGAACTACTGGCTTTCTCTTAACCCCTAAATGCACTCCACAATTTTGGGCTCGCATTCAAAAAACGGAGCAGTAGTGATTCAATTGCATATTGCGGAAGATCCGACCGTTCAAAAACTTTGAATTTTGAACCACTTAAATAAGACTTGAAGATGCTTCTTAACCCTTAAGCGTCCACACTACATTTATCTGGTCAAACCTCATCAATTCCTCACATTTTAAAATATATTATATTTTATGATATTTTTCTCATATAAGGTATTGTTAAACCGATTTACCCTGATTTTTTCATAATTATTTAAATAAATACAAATTTCATAAGATTTTTCAAAGTCTTTTTCTTGTAAAAATCATAGTAATTACAAAAAGGTTTAGAATAGTATGAGATTTTTAGGGAAAATGTAAATAATATTGATGAATGACAAGGTGTAGGTGGCATGCTCGTTGAGCTTACATAAAAGGAAATTTGATAGAAAAACATTTTTTGTAGTGTATATTGGAATTTTAGGGCTTTGAGCTTTAAAGTGCTATAAAAAATGCAATTTTAACAATTTTGAAGAACGGTAAATTGGACTAAAATGTAGAAGGTAGTCCCCACACTTTCTTAGTTGGGACCATTTTCATTTGAAATTAGGAACTAGGTGCAAATCAGCGTTTGACTTGAAAACGATCAAGCATGGCCCCACGGAGCTCCTTGCATGCTTAAGGGTTAAGGCACAAGTTTTAACAAGTTCCAAACAAACCTCAGAAAACGGCACCATTGGAAAAAGTGCTGAAATTTTGTTGGGGCAGAAATTTTTGACTCGCTCTTTTGCACAAGTTTGAGACTTTTAGGATTTTTTCAATTTTCTTTGGAGGATTAGAGACATGGGTGGGGTAAGATTCATAGAGTTATGGAGCACATATTTTGTGGTCCATATACTCCACACCCAACAGTCTGACCTTCATCAGTAGCTAATTGGGCAGGTGGAGTCCCAAGATGCATGATGAGCAGAATGCATGAAGGAAAGGCGGAGCGCATCTCTACATGGACTTCAGGAATGCACAAGAAATGTGAAAGTTGGGATGACCACGGTAACTTAGAGTCTGCATTGAAGCCCATTCCCGTAGCAAAGAATTTGAAACAAACCCTAGTAACAGGTTCCAATTTGCACACCTAGCTAGCCTCTGTCAATAACAAATCTCATATCATCCGAGCAAGAGTACGTACAAGGACATTTGAGATCAGGGCATGAATTTGAATTTCGATTGCATCGATATCATGAATCCATTCCACTCATGATGTTTAGGGTTTGAATGTGGCGATAACTAGCAAGCTCCAAGTGCAAATAGAAGGATTGCAACCACAGCTCTAGATAATGCGAGCAGATCTAAAAGAATTCACGACAGGCTCATTACAATGATGTGGATTGTATATACACTATCAAGTATTGCACAAAGCTTCACAAGAAAAGAAAAACGATGGATTGCAATTTCGAATGCCTTGGTGCCTCAACAAGGTAGTAATTATTTATGCGTGCCATTATCAATCACAACCAGGGAAAGAAACACCTACAGAATTCAAATTCTGGTTGATTGAAAAGATTAGAATACCTAACCATGCAAAAAGCAGATGTCCCGGAAATAATGGTTCCTTCGTTACTGCGCGTCCAAACACAAGTGCAGCTTCGATCGATCCACAGATTACCTTTGTGCAAGAAGAGTGATCCCAAGCTAGCATCAAATTTCTGTCTAAAATGAAATTGCTATTTCCACAGAAATTAGAAATTTTAGACAGAAATTTGTTCCCTTTTATCATAACATTCAGTAGCCTTCGTTGAGGCTGCCTTTTGATTTCCTGTTTGGGTTCATCCAATTTCATCTAAAGCACATTCTCCTTTTCTCAGTGGCCACTCTGGCCCACATGACCACCTGATGAGCCTTTTTTCAATTCATTGGAACAAGGAACAAGGCAAATAATTAATTACAGTAGATGTACATGTAAAATGGTGGCCCATTGATTTTATTATGTATGTTACCCATAATATTAAAACCAATGCAGGTTCCTCACTAGTTCCTACCAATGCTAGTTAATATTAAAACCAATGCAGGTTCCTCATGCATGAATTAAGTTAAGTTAAATATTGGCATGCCATTTAAATCAAGGTTGCCAGTAGTGAGCCTTGAGCTGCTTTCTGAATCAAACAATTATTGATTTAACAAGGTATTGTAGTTTGCATTAAATTCTGACATAACATTTAACCAACTCCTAGTTAGTTGCTCCTACTTAATGCCACGTGCCCCCATAGCTACTGATGGGATGTGGAATATCCCACATCATTTCATTGGAAGGATGAAATGATGTGGGATATTCCGCATCATTCCATCCAGGGGAGGGCAGCAGCCTCAAAGACTACTGAATGTTATGATATTTCTCCTTGGCTTTCTTGTTCTTGGTTTGCCTTCTACACCTCAGCATGACGCTTGAAACATGAAGTAAAGAGATAACGATTAGGGCCACTTCACACTACCGGATCGTGAAGAGTGATCATGACGTTCTAAAATCTGTGATTGGCTGAAATACTCATCCCAGTCCAAGTTCGCTTCACACTACCGTGAAAAAAGGAGATTGACCACGGAATTTGAGGTTACCTAAATATGCTATTTTCTGCCTAATGAATAATGTTCCTTTGTCCAACGGGTTTTTGTCGAGTCTATCCAAAGAGGTCGACTAGACGCAAATCAAGGGGACCGTTGGGTTGAAATGCCCAAACAATATTTATTTGATACTTTTTCCCGTTTTTTCCTCTATGTTATTGTTGTACTTTTGAAAGCTTCTGATTTTTTGAGGCCATTGAACTGTAGAAGATGTCAATAAATTGTGTGTGCTTCGTTTGCAACATGGCCTTTATTTGTTGGCTTCACGTTTTAGTGCATATACTCCTAAACCGGTTCCCCTAAACCCATATTGCTTGCAAGCAAAAAGAGCGAGTACAGACCAAGAGCAGTGACCATGGAAATAAATGATATCTCTTCGTCAATCTTCATGGTCGATATCAATCTTCACGTCCATAGTGTGTGAGCTCATAAACCACCATGGAGGTGGCCTTTGGTCACAAGGGGTTATTAAAATAAAATTACATGAAGAGTGGAACAAGGGAGGAAAGAAGACAAGAAGAAGATGGGGAACAAGAATAAAATGAGGAGAAATACCCCCCAGACCACATTGAAGTGCCTTTCAGTTTTTAGGTCGCCATTTCTCCATCCTAGCTCGGATCGGGGCGTGCCTTAGCTTTTTAGAAAGCTAAGTTGATTGTGCATCCACCCTCAAAATCTCAAATGCATAGGATCAAAACCTTAGGACTGATTGCTAAAAGATTGGGGCTCTTTCTTCTAACCTCCGGTTGAGAAACTCCTTTGACACCCCCAACTTTGGAAGGCAATATCTCACTCCCTATTACTCGGAATTGAACATACTTACTACCATTGGAAAGCTAAACAAAAGATCTACCACCATGTTAAATCTCACTTTACTTGGACAAGAAACGAGGGACTGATGGGGAAAAAACTGAGAGACCTTCAATGAAAATTAACAAAAAACATCACACTATACTTGAGTTCAAAGCAATTACTAACACAATCAAGGAGGAGATCAAGAGGAGTGAAAAGGAGGCCCACGGCCTTCCTTCTCCTATCAATTAGCCATCACAAAGAGAGAAGAAAGAGAAACAAGATGAATCGATAAACAATGAGAGGGATTTTTTTTTTGAAGCTTGAAAACAAGCTCTTAAGTACAAAAGAAGAAACCGCCAAAGAGGCGACTCACCCTAACCCTAAAGCTTAAAAGCCCTAACCTAAGGTGTTGACGGAATGACGGAGGAATGAAGCTCCAACCTCCACGGTGCTCCATCTTGAAGAACTTCCACGAATGAATGTAACTCACACACCACCACGAAGTCAAATGGAAAAAATCAAAACAATCAAGTCACAAACACAAACATGAATATCAAAGTTAATCGCACAAGGCCAACGGTAAAAATATTCAACTTTAAATCAAGCAACTAAACCTATTCCTATTTTTTGGATTCACTAGGGAGATTTTTTCCTCCTCTAATCCTTCCTCATCGTTCCATGGATTCACTAGGGGGCTTCATTCCTCCACTAGTCCTTCCACACTAATCTAATCTAAAGCTTAAATTTAATGTCAAATGTCCTACCGAAGGCCTTGCAACAACCATCCTCTAACATGCATATTGTATCCACAACTTAATTACCTTAATTTCACCAAAGAACTGCAAGATTGCACTGTTTGTTAACAATTCATTCATAAAAGCAACAATAAACGACAATTAAGCAAGAGAGCCTTATCGAGCTCTCTCAGTGTGAAGTGGCCCTTAGTAAAGAATGTGCTTGTAGTGATATGTGTTGTGCGTATTTCAAGTAGAATATAACTTGATCCAATGGTGCAACCAAAGCTTGTAGCTTGCGAAGGTGAGTCAGCATCAATGGATATATTCCTGATGAGGAGTTAATACCGGGTAGGCAGTGCACGTATTCATTTGGCTACGTTTCCTTTTGAAAGTCGTAGTTGTTAATCTGGTCTAGTTCAAACACAAGGAGATTCTGGGGGTGTCCCATATGGGAAAATAGGTTGGTTTTCCCTGTGATTTCCCTCTTCCAATTACACTTGTGAGGGAATGTGGTCATCTTGGAAAAAATAGACAGTTTTCTTATAATGTATGAGGGACTTTTGATGCATATGGGATTTGCTAAGGAAATTGAGAACAAATGAATGATATGAGAATGCTCAAGGTACCTAAAATTAGAGAAATTCAATCCCCTGAGAATAGTTTGGTGGGAAAATTTGAGATCCCTTCTTCTTGTAGGGGAATCCCAAAGGATCCCCTCCTGAGACTAGTCCAGTCTAACTTATATCATTCCAGTTGTAGGTTTCTTGGTACAATGCTATAATTACATGTAAAAATCATCAGAAAACCATATTAGAGCTTCTCTGGATGGGTTAAGATCTTACATTCTATTCTTACCTGAAGTTGTGCATTTTTTGCTCTGCAGACATTTTGTGCACTTCTCAGACTTGGAGAGTTCAACTCAGATATTGAGTTTTGACTGTTAACCCTTTAAGGTCAACATGCCTATTCCCGTCCGCCTACCCATTCCCGGGACCTAGGATCCAGCTTAAAACCATGACTCTACAGTGCAAAACCGTGATTGATAAGAAATGGCCGGTGACAAGGGAAAGTAGCGCGGATGAATGAAGGGAGACGGACGGTTTTAGATGAAAAACGACCGCCATTTGATTGTGCACAACATGCGATAACAGTGCCGTCGGACGTTAATATGGTAGCTGTATGTTAGCTTTGCAGTTGAGATTAGGTGGTTAAACTCAAGATTAAGGGGTGCTAACAAGCCAGTTTTGGACACGTAAGGGACGGATTAATGTAGCCGACTCATATGATTATGAGGGGAGCATTGTAGTTGCATATATTATGTGACTCAAAAAACATTGCCTTCCACCAAAAATCAGATTCTTGTGTGCATGAGCAAGATCAAAGCTTGTTGAGTATTGAGAGTGAGCTGGAGCTTTGCTAAGAGAACTTCTTCGGAATCCATGAGTGTGAGAGCTTAAGTCCATTGTTGAACATTGATACTACCGTGACTTGTAACTTGAATCAGTTTGAATTTTATTCACGTACAGTACAGTACTAATAGTGTAGAGGAGTGATGGAAAATTTTCTACATGCAGATGCCGGTGTTGGCAGCTTCATCGCCGAATCCAGCGCCCAAAGAGCGGTGAGGCAGCAAAGGAGAATTGCTGTAGGTACGAATGTGTTTGCAGGGCCGGCAACTTCGATACCGCAGCTTCGGCGCCAAATGCAGGAGCCTCTTTTCATGGGCGGCGCGTTTGACCTTCCAGCTGCCGCTGTAGCTTATCCTGCAGAACACCTGCCTCCGAGGTCAGCCTTCAACGCGTCCACTGGAGCTCTGGCGACGCCACCTGCAGCACATGGAGGAGGCGTTTGGGCGACGTTGGTCCGTCCGATCGCGCATGGGCTTGCGAATCCGCCAAACCTTCAGGCAGCTGCAGCATCTAGTACTTCCGGCAGCCCCTATCTCAATCAGAGTTCGGGAAGGCAGCGACAATCTGCAAGAGGAAAGTGAAAGACAGGCACTTGGTCAATAGAGGCGCTAGAATCAGCAATAGCGGCAGTCGAGGCGGGTGCCAAAATCAAGACCACCGCTAGGTACTACGATATTCCTGCAAACTCCCTCACTGATTACTTATATGGACACACTTTGAGTAGAAAAAGAGGACCTACTATTTTTAAAAAAGAAGAGGAGAGTGCATTGGAGACATATATGGAAAGAATGCAAAATTGTGGGCATCCTTTGAGCATGGAAGACCTCCGTCTCAAAGTGGTATTAATAACACAAGAAAGAGTGACTCTTTTCAAGGACGGCATTCCAGGCGACAGTTGGATGAGGTGGTTCAAAAAGTACCATCCAGATCTGACAATGAGACAATCACAGAGTTTGCAAGAGCCAAGGGGCTATGTGCTGAAAATGTGGCATCTTTTTACAACAACTTAGAGCAGGCCTATCAAGCTCAAAACTACCCACCTGAGCGCATCTGGAACTGTGATGAAAGTGGCGCTCAGGCGGGTAGAAATGGAGGTGGGCTGGTATGGACTAAAAGAGGTTCAAAAACGGTGCATTCTCTCATGCCCAACGAACGTGAGTGGCTAACAGTACTGTCCTACGTCAATGCTAGTGGAGAGAGCATCCTAGGCTTTTACATATTCAAAGGCAAGCGAATGAGGGAGAATTATATTGCTAAGTGCGAGGATGGAGCAAGCATGGCAATGCAACCCGAGGCCTGGATGACAGCACAATTATTTTCGCACTGGATCTCACATTTCATATGGGCGTTGGAAAGCAGGGGAGGAGTCTCACCATCTAATTACCACTTGTTGGTAGTTGATGGCCATAATTCCCATGTGACGCTGGAGGTTGTCCAAAAGGCGATGGACGTTGGCCTTGACATCATAACACTGCCTTCACATACAAGTCACCGCCTGCAGCCCCTTGATGTTAGCATTTTCGGACCTTTTAAGCGGGCATTCAAAAGATATCGAGATACATGGACACTAAGAAACAAAGGACGAGGTGCTACTAAACAAGTATTAGCACAGTGGGTTTCAGCGGGCTTGCAAAGGACATTGACAGTAAGTAACATCCAGGCAGGCTTTCGGAGCACCGGCATCTGGCCCCTAAACCCCCAGGCAGTTGACAAGTACCTGGCTCCTTCAGAGTGCTCAGTTTGTCCAGGTCGATGGAGAGGCGGCAGATGCATGAACCGATTCGGAGGAGGAACCCAAAGACGGCGGCGGTGAAGATCACGTCCTCGAGGAGATCGCAGGCGACCGAATCCCCTCCTCTCAACCATCTCGGCAGCACTTCTACGTCGGCAGTGATGACGCATTGGGCAGAGCCGCCTCCGATTCAGATCAGGATTGCGATGGCAACGTCGTCATACGCCCGGTCGCAGGGAGTGGCAATGAGCAGGGCGGAGACCCATGTCCAAATCGTGAGGTAAACGCTGCCCCTACTCCGATCAAAAATTTCCTTCAACTGCCGGAGGTGCCAGTGAATCCTCGGCGAAGAAGAACCAGGGAAGAGCCGCTCATAGACTATATCAAGAGCATTATCATGACGTCGGAAGAGTATCTTCGCAGTATGGAGCTCAAGGCCCAACGCAAAGAAGACGCGAGGCTAGAATCTGAGCGTAGGAAGGCGGAGGCTGAAGAAAAAAAAAAGGCCCGCGCCGCAGATCGACGCAAGAAGGAGGCTGAGAAGCTCCAGCGAGTTGCTGATGCGGGAGCGCGTGAAGCATTCAAACAGCAGTGGTCGGCGGATGCAATCAGAGAGGCCGGCGAGCGCCTGCAGTGGCTCATGAAGCACGCGCCTCCCCCGCCTCCAAGTTGCAACGTCGCGCCCTTCTGTGGAATCCTCCCTCATGTCTGTAAAGAAAACATGGCACGACGACTTGCAAAACGGAGGGCTTCCAAGGAGGGCAACTCTGCGGCTGCAGCAACATTCCCTCCAGCAACGCCTCCATCATGGGTGCACAAGTGCGATCCCAGATTCATGCAGGAGCCTCTTAACCCTCTCTCCGAGCAGACTCCAAGGCAAGCGCCTTCCCGCCTTGGCGCCATCGCACCTACAGTTGCAGGCTCCGCTCAGCGCGCCCATCCACGAACCTCCAACCTCGGCGCTCTTCGATCCACGGAACCCTCGCCTGTCACCTCATCCAGCCGCGTCCTCCCGCCGGTGCAAACCTCCACTGCCGAAGTTGCTTCACAACTCGACGACGACTAGGTGCTTATCAACTAGGAGCTTTGACCGTTGGCGGGGTTCTTTGGTGGCCTAGTGTGACGTCAGTTTTACAAGGCCGGTTTTAGACAACTCCTACCATGCGTTTCAGCTGCTAGGAGAGTGCTTTCGCATTGTGCTTGGGGTGCTTTTCCAGACTTCAAGGTCAATTTTGCTTCGCTATGTACAGTTTTGCTACTTCACAGCTCGGTTACCATCACATGCCCAGGCCGGTTTTAGGCTTGATTTTGTCTACTTATGGGTTTAGTCATCTCGGCATTGTGTCAGGAGCATCTCAAATATAGCTTGACACTTTCACGTTTCTAGGGCAGGCTATGTCCACTAACAGGCATCTACTAATCCAGACTTCAAAAATTCATTGTAAATTGAGTTTTTATCGAAAATACAGTTTTTAAATTACGTTATCTTCCTCTTCCATTTGCTAAGTTGGGGAAAAATTTCACAGTCTGATTCTATGTGTAAGTGGGCGACTTAGGTAAACGGACGGGAATAGGCAGGCTGACCTTAGTGCCCAGCTGACGACATTATGGTCACTGCAACGTCCGAAATGCAAATAGCAGAGAATCCGTGAAGAATTGGAACTTCAGTTTTGAAGTTCAGATTTGCCCATATACATTACACACCTTCCAGAAAAAAAAATCAATTTGGAATTGTACAACTATCAAAATACCTATCAACAGAACGCGAAAATATTGCAAATACTTGAAAATACAATAAATACTTACAAATACAACACATGTATTATGCAGTATTTCTTGTGTTTGGAAGTTTGTTATCTTGTTTTATTTTTTTGGAGTGTGTTCTCTTCTTCATCTTCCATTAGTGTGTGTAATCCGATCTTGACTAATGTACCCACCCCTGTCAATTTTCAACGTATAAAATTTTGTCCTAAACCGTATATGGATAAGTCACTTTTACTTATAAAATTCACAATAATTATGTGTGAGTCTATTCTTGATATGAAAGATTGCAACGGAGAGGTGTTGAAATAGGGCATAGCTGAACTTCTTTACTTTCATTTTTGAAAATTTAACCCAAATTCTATTTAACTTTGAAGTCACACACCCCCCAAAATCTCATTTTTGAGCATTATACAGTTCAAATACATACTATAATCTTCCAATCCCACCATTGGATGATTCTCAAATTTTAATAAAATGTGTGCTCTCCAGTTGAGAATAGAATTGTACAGCTTCTTTCTAATTTAATCCATTTTATTTCTGGTAGTCTCAATCACAGTGGAAAAATCCACTGAAATCCAGTGCTCCCAGCTATATTACCCTGGGCACTAAAGGGTTAAGCTAACGTTACGAACACAAGGAGATTCTGTGGGTGTTCCATATGGGAAATAGCTTGGTTTTCCCTATTATTTCCCTCTTCCAATTACACTTATGAGGGAATGTGGCAATATAGGAAAAAATAGACAGTTCCCTCAGAGTGTATGAGGGACTTTTTATGCATAAGGGATTTGCTAAGGGAATTTGGGAACAAATGAATTGCAAATCAGTGTTTAGCAAGGAAATTAAAATTCTCATATACATGTCTAAACAGGAAAAATTTGAATCCCGTTTACATGTCCATTCCTACAAGGGAATTTGCTTAAATCTCCCATATGTGTGTTAGGGAATTTCAGAGGATCTTTTTGTGGAAGACGAGAATATATCGCCAGACTATATGTTTAATCAAGCTATTTTTCTTCCAGCAACGACGACTGCTTCTGGGAGTTAGTTACGAAAGCCCAATAGTTACTTATTAAAATTGTGATACCGTAGAAGTTGTATCTACGTGGGGGTATCGAGAACTATTAGTCTTGTTGCTGTAGGATTACCACAAGGAGATCCTCTGAAATTCCCTAATACACATATGGGAGATTTAAGCAACTTCCCTTGTAGGAATTGACATGTAAACGGAATTCAAATTTTCCCTGTTAGACGTGTATATGGGAATTTTAATTTCCCTGGTACTAGTAAGGGAATATTACATCACATAGGGAATTTGACTTTGATTGGGGAATTTCCCAATTTATCTCAATGAAGTATGAATTTTATTCATATTTGGTATGGTAAATTCATAATGATTTGGATAATTATTTTCAATATAGACCACACTATACCTACATTACCACAAGTACAACAAGTTATCTCAATTACTTCGACTCAAACTTTCTTTGAATTCTACAAGTAGTCCAAATTTTTATTATTATTCCGGATGGGATTAAATAAGATAATTGGTGTATAGTGGTATACATTACTTCATAAGTCCTAACTACCTACCCAATCATTTTTTGAGTGATGTATAGAATTGAATTTTGTTCTCTCATCCATCATGCACTTTTTGCAGTAAAATAAATACTACAAAATTTTATGGCAAGATAGCTTCATCACATTCATGCATGTGTGATCCGATTAGAAAGGAGATGATTTGTGAAAAATTTATGCTTCATTTCAACCTATAGTGATCAACCAAAAGTTTCTAAGATCTTAGTTCAAAACGAATCAAAAGTGCTCTTGAAAAAATCAACTCATAAAATTAAGCAACCAAAAAATCTCTAAAAATCATTGTACTTAGAATATTTACATTTCAACCCATCACAACAAATCTCATCCACAAATTGTCAATATCTTATTCATAGTTGAATTATAGAAGAATATTGAATTTTACATTTCAAATTTTATACAAAAATATTGGTGATTGCAATCATAGATCTAACTGTTTGGATTGAATCTAAAATTCACGATGTACAACTTCTATTCATACATTAAGTTCAAAATATTCCTCTTAATTGCATTTATAATGCATCTGTACAATTCTCCAATTCTCCAAATCTGAAGAGGGCTGTAGGCATTTCGAGGTTAATCTCTATACTATTTATATTTATATTATATTATATAATGTCAGTCCAATAATTTATTTTGAGCACTAAGAGCTCAAAATATTTTAATATTGTAAAATGGAATCTTTTGTATATTACTCTAGAATCTTTGGAATATTCCTATAATCTTCATAAAAGTCTTTACAGTCTAAATTCCCAAAATAGTTTTAGATCTTCATTTATAGAATTTAGAAGCACTTAACATTAAAAATTCAAAAAAGAAATTACATTTTATATTTTTAGAATTCAAATTTTGGTATTATTGGTTATAATTGAACTTTTCATTATAGAAGGAAAAGAAAAAGAAAAAGAAAAGATG
Source organism: Pohlia nutans (assembly GCA_022496805.1). Taxonomy (NCBI): domain Eukaryota; kingdom Viridiplantae; phylum Streptophyta; class Bryopsida; order Bryales; family Mniaceae; genus Pohlia; species Pohlia nutans. The sequence goes on along the minus strand of CM040101.1, from coordinate 26,149,243 downwards.
TATTGAAAAGAACAACATTACTTTTCCTAAATAGTAAAATTTGTAACACAAAACAATGTAAAGGTGTTAGTTTTTTAAAAGTTCCCCTAGGTGGAGTTTAACTTGGATTGGCATGATTCAAATTGGATTCGAGAGCATACTTGATTTCTTATTAGAAGATAATTATAATCTAATCAAATTTTTAATTTTTTAGTCTCGTGCAACTCATTAAAGGGGGCATCGACCAAAAAATGATCTCTCAAAGCATTACAGGTTAAATTGAGTTTAAAATCAGACTTTTTTTAAACTCAATTTGAGCAACTTATCAAAAAATATAATTGCAAAAGCTTTTCATTGCTTGCTACGACATTCTAACCATTCAAAAAAATTCAATCAATCTCAAATTTATGGACTTTCGAGTTTACTTTTTTACTTTCATTCTACATACCTCTCTTTCTTTACTTCATTTCAAGGTGAATATCCAAGACTTTAATTTTTTTTAATTTTTTTATTAGACCCACAACTAGTTTTTCTAACATACAATCAAAAAAATTCAATTGAAGCAGAAAGGCATATATGATAAAATGTCATAAAGTGGTAAAAAGGTTACAAAAACATAAAAAAAACTTACAATGATAAAAATAAATTTTGGTTGAATCAAACACAAAATGAAACATAAATTGGAAAGAAATGTCTCTATAACATTAAAAAAATAAAATAAAATAAAATAAAAATATAATATAATATAAAAAAATTAAAAAAATATATATATATATATATATTGGAAAATAAATGTTTATAACATCGCTAAAAATATGCAAATTGAAAAAAGAAGAAGCCCTCAGTCATGATTTCCTCAAAAAGAAACAATTCAAAATTATTTGAAAATTTTCTAGATATAGAAAAAAGCCAGCATGATGTAGTGCAAAAAAAATTTGGACCATTTTTTTCTTTTCATCGCAAAAAATATTTAAAGTCCACTTCAGAAGAAGAAGAAGAAAAAAAAAAAACAAAAAAACAAAAAAAACACAACTCTTAGCCTTCACGATTTTGTCAAAAAAAATTCAAAAATTCAAAAAAATTTGAATTTTTTCAAGATACAAAAATATCCCTACTTGAAATAGTGCAAAAAAAAATTAAAAAGCTTTTTTATATATCAGTAAAAATATTCAAAGTCTGCTGGGGAAAAAAATACAACTCCAGCCTTCAAGATTTTGTCAAAAACAAAAATAAATTAAAAAAAATTGAAATTTCTTTTAGATATAGAAAAAATCCCTGCATGAAATAGTGCAAAAAAAATTTGAATTTTTTTTTTTTTTTCACATGGCAAAAAAATCATTAATGGTTGAGTTCTTTTATAATTAACAAGAAAATTTGTTCACTTGCATGAACGTTTCTATGTGGTGTGGTGGCTTAGTACTTGGTTAGGGGCTAGAAGGTCTTGTGTTCAAATCTGGCCGTCGGCGATTGGCCTAGGGTCGACCGTGGTGGGCCCCATGGTAGTGGTTGGAGCTCTAGGCATTGGTCCGGGCTGTCAAAGCTTTTTATGGGCAGCTAATTTTCCCCAGGCAGGCCAGAAATAATTTCGATAAAAGAAAATAATTCAATAATTTACTTGGTCAAACTGTGAAGACTATTTGAAGTTTTACATACACTTGAAGGGAAAAAATTCATATCCCTTATAGGAATTTTAGATACAACATCATTCCCTCGTCCTCAAAGTCCCGGATCAATTCCCATATCCATTGAAAATCCCTCATTCCCAATGTGGGAAATGTCTATTTTTCCCCTCTTTGCCACATTCCCTCATAAGTGTAAGTAGATGAGGGAAATAAAAGGGAAAATAGAGCAAATTCCCATATGGGATAGCCATAAGATCTCCTTGTGTACCAAATGAAGAGTCTTCTCAAACTTCCTCGCATGCATTGTAGATGTAGTAATGGCCCCCTCTGCTTCAATCTAAAGCCAAAAAATCATTGTTCAACACCTCCGATGAGATACTTGACCAAAGATTAGAAAGAAATTAAGGGCAAGAAAGGGCTGCGAGTTGGTGCAGCAGTTGCATGCAAGAAATATATTTTAACAAAAAATATTACCAAAAAAAAGTCGAATTTTGGCCATCTCTGATTTGACATTTTTATTTTTAATTTTTAATTTTTAATTTTTTTTTGTTTGCATGCAACTTCTGCACCAATTCATAGCCCTTTCTTACCTTGACTTTTTTTCTAATGTAAGTATAACGTATTGCATCCTAAAAGGCCAAATTCCACTCACTTGTAGAAACCTCCAATTGAATTACAAGTGATTGCTTTTAGGTTTCTTGAGTGGTGGTAGTTGAAGGCATTTACATGACTAGAATGGACAATTGGCAGTTAGCAAGGTCATTCCACCTTGTAAGGTCTATTTAGCAAGTGAAAAAGAAACTGAATACAACGAACTACTACAACTAAAGCTGATAGGGTTTCAAAATGAATGTTTATTAGGGGAGACTCTACAACATGATTCTGACATGTAGGCATCCTATAATTCTTGCCTGTAGCTGTGAGACTCTCACCAGATCTAGTAACCATATTGACGTTTAAGTCTATTCTTCTAGGCAACAACATGGCAATAAGCAGCCTGCAAGGCTATCCCAACTAAAGTAGAAATGAGCCAAAACGTCATCCTTAAAAGCCTGTCAACTCCCATAACATTCAGTAGTCTTCAAGAAGGGTGCCTTTTTGTTTCATCCACCTTTATATATGGAGTGACCAGTGATTTGTAATTAAATGGGCTATTGAATCAAATAAATGATTATAGAACATTGTTGAATTGTGATTGAGGAGTGCTTTCCATTACTATTTATCATGGTTAGTTGCTCTTGCTTAATGCCACCTGCCCCCATAGCTACTGATGTGATGTGGAATATCCCACATCATTTCGTTGGGGGATGAAATGATGTAGGATATTCCACATCATTCTATTGGGGGAAGGCAGCAGTCATAGAGGCTACTAAATGTTATGTCCAAGAGGGGATCTCCAATGGGGAAATTCAACCCCCACCTGCTTGTTACCCAACTATGTTTTATTTTTTATATTTTATAATAGTTGTAAACCTTCATACAATTCCTTTTGTGTTTTTGGCATCGCAGGTGCTACCTGACCTTCCACCCATTCTTTCATCCATTTTTCCAAATAACTCTTGCAAGTTCCACAATTGTCCAATTCTAATTCCGCCTAGGAATTTGGCCTCGTATTTTGAGCCCTTCTCTAGAGCAACAATCCATTTTTTTTTTGATTGAAAAAATCTAATTCTTTCCCCATTATTCTTTCATAATTAAGCCTGTGGGGCTTAGTTTGACGTATAAGGGTTAAGGTAGAAATACAATAAACCAAGAAAATAATAATTTCCGCATATTAGAAATGAGAGTTATGGCAAGGACTTATTTTTCATAGAGAGGACAAGGAAAATCATGAAGAGGCGATCCGATTTGATATTCTTATTCCCAATAGATGATTTTATACAAATTTTTAAAGTGAAAAGTTTGTCAAACCTTGAAACCATTTCCTGAACTCTTCAATAACCAAGTATTCTAATAGACAATTTCGTCTAAGGATTCATCCAAAAATGATAGGCCATTAACCCCAAAAGGACCATGACGACGCATTGTGTTCAAGAATAATTTCATTACTTTATTAACTTATTTGGATTCCATAATTTTGACTCAATTTTTATATACTTCAACGCATGTGAATTTGGGACATGGTAGTTAGGGAAGTTGATGACTTGGAGGGCGTATTCACATTAGGGCATCAAATTTCTCAAAAAATAAAAGTGTACAATATGTAATACAATTGCCATTACTGCATCAACAACACTGTATAATAATTACGAAAAATGTTTAAATCAAAAACCTTTTGAAAGCTTTACACATTTTATGCAATGTAACAATTAATAACGATCATAAACAACGGCTCAACAAGCCACCAACAATTCACTTCGTCCATACATAAAGCTTTCGGAATCAGTCACTGTTGTAGTATTTAGTTTTAGAACATCATTTTTTGTGAGCACCTAGATACAGTGCATTCGTGTATGATCCTGAAATTTCAAACGCTAATCATAGTTCTAGAATTTATGAGAATGATTGTAGTGAATGACCTATTGATTTTGCTCAAAAATTTCAAAAAACAACTCATGATCAAACCTTATAATCATGTAATATACGGTAGATTGTTCAAAAAATTGATATACAATCTCATGACTAAATCCTCTTTGAGCTTCAACGGTGAATTTTTTTACATGAACACCAACTGCATTCTTGAAAAACATCACGAGAAGCGATAAAATTTTAGGGATGAACATAGTCCTTTAGGGGTTAAATATGCCTTTCCAATCCCTCCCAGACAATTCCTAGATTAGCTCACTTTCAAAAAATATCACCTTGCACTTAGAATGGTTATAGTTGTCAGACATTCTAGGAAAGGAGTGAAGGATGTCTCTAAAGTCTTGCTTGTGGGTCCTTATGGTTTTCCATATTTCTACTTTAGGAAGTGTGAGATTTCGTGACTCTTGTCCTGAAAGAGGAGGCCATTTGGAAACGAGACTCGAACTACTACTTTTGCACGCGATTGTTGGTTTTAGAATGACAAAGGGCCTCATTTAGAAAAAGAAGGAAATTTAGCATCACTCTCAAACCCTGCCATTACCTTTTGCTTTCTACACATGAATTGAAACCATGGATTTGCCTATTGCCCTTCAAGGTGACAAGGCTCCAAACCTCCAAACCTCGTTGCAAATGCTAAGGTAACCCACCCTATACCTAACAATTTCCTATTCCTGCCATCTACTCCAACTCCCCATTTCCACCTCTGTTTGCTCCATAACCAACATTCTTACTTGCTATTTGAAGATTTATATTGGTTAAGACCCTTACTTTTCTTGAGCACTTATGCAAGGTACCTAGTGGTACAAACATAGCATTATAGAGCAGTGCAATGGAGCACCCTTTTGAATACTAGATCAAAAGAAAATCTTCACGTATATTCATTTTTTAAAGTAATGAAAGAATGCCATTTGTATTCCATGAATTTTGGGACTATTGTGTCATACCACGTAACCATAGTTTCTCACTGTAACTAGACTATAGTCCTATTGCAAAAGGGTGTTGGCTCCCATTGTTGTATTATACTATGATTGGACTAAACATTGCAGACCATTTTGAAAATTCATAACGAATTCATACTTTATCGGAAAAATGTAAAAACACTAGGGTTATAATTGTAGTGCTATTGGCTATCAGTGAAAAATAATTTTATTAAAATAAATTGCCTCTGAATATACAGAACGCATACTGTACAGTATTGTGGCAAGTATAGGGTGGAACACCTTGGGAAGAGTCCCCATGAGAGACCCGCACCCACTCTCCGCAGAGAGAATACCGTAAACCAATTTTGGCTCCTGTCTTGAATTAGAGGACGAACTTGGCACTTCCTCAAACCAAGGCTGCTGTCTTTTAGAGACCCGCTCTCACTTTTATTAAAGAAGAATCAAAGGAGGTTGAACAATGAACCGATTGTCTATTATCTGCAAGAGCGGGGCCGGGTGCTTCATGGGGAGCGGCTCTTAGATTGATACGAAAGCTTGCAACATGCAAATGACTGTAGATTTCCAGCAGCAGGAGGAGGCTACAGTAGTGACGTGAAAATCGGAGCTCATCTTTTCATGTTTTAACCCTTTACCGCCCAGGGTGGTTCTGGAGAAACCACCTTTTTCTGGGTGATGTTTCTTTAAATCTATCTCTGTTGAAATTAGGGGTACTATTAATAGTATCCAACCGTACGAATGTAAGCATAGCTTAATGAAACAAGTCTCAGTTAAATCTTGGTAAGATCGGACCGTTGGATTGGAAGATTATAGTATATCTTTGAACCGTATAATGCACACTCAAAAATGAGATTTCGGGGGGTGTGTGACTTCAAGGTTAAATAGAATTTGGGTTAAATTTTCAAAAATAAAAGTGAAGATGTTCAGCAATGACTTGTGTCAACACCTCTTCATTGCAATCTTTCATGTCAAGAATAGACTCATACATAATTATTGTGAATTTTATAAGTGAAAGTGACTTATCTATGTACGGTTTAGAACAAAATTTATACGTTCAAATAAGAAAGGAGTTAGTATAGTGATCAAGATCAGATAGATAGAAGATAGATAGAAACACCGACCCTATAGAAAGGGCCGGCGTGAATAAAGTGTCCGTTCGTAATGTCAATGACCCGATGCCCACCGGACAAAGGAACATTGGAACAATACTACTCTCCCCTTTCGAGGATGGACACTATAGTAACCAAAACAAAGTAACAGTAACAGTAACAAATGAAGAAAGTGAAATAATGATGGTTGAGTGCTAGTTTGTATAAAGGTATGTTTAGAGTTAAGTTTTATCACCAAGTCATGAGTTCTTTGGTTGGTTAGTGAAGGGCGTTTTATCACAATTATGTGGTCCGGGTTCGAAACCAATTGGGCTCGTTGAGCAGTGGTGTGATACACATGGCTTGGTGCTGCTAGTGAGTTATTATAGCAGGAAAGTTGTACCAACCAACCAGCCCATCCTGTTCCCTGAGACAAGTTGAGCTAGTTGTTTGAAAGAGTGGCTAGCAGTGGTTTTCACCACTACCCTCCCTCTTTTAATGTACTACGTCTGTTGGTATTGTTTGATTGTTCTCTATACGACTTTTATGTAGAAGGATAGATCCGGCATATTGTATGGCGATGGTATTTATTGCTTTGAATGTGTGTTTTATGGAGGTTTCGCAAATGTTGAATTTTGTTTCTAGTTGTTTCATTGAGGGGACGTGCGTGGTTCCTCTGGCTCCAGCTGTAATGACTATGATAGGATCTACTCCCCAACCTTGTAGTATGATGTTATTAATTAAAGGTTGATATTTTAGAATTTTCCTGCCAATTGTTTCTGGTGAAAATCTATCATTTGTGTATGTGAATTCTATGAATTGTATGGTTAGGTTATCATCGGGGTTTAGAGGAGGTGGGCTTTGGTAGGGGAGGCCTTTAATGCATAATATATCTGGTTTGAATCTGGCATTACATTGACATCTTTGTTGATTACAAGTACATGGTAATAGCCATGGAGGAACTGTGTTTTCTTGTGGGTTATTGTTGAATGTGCCCGCATTCATGAGAGTGTAGCATCTTGATTTATTTGAGGAGAGTATTAATTTTCTTAATTCCCATACCGCTTTATTGTGTCTTTTGGTTCTTAGTGCGTGTATATGGTGTTGTTTGCATATTAAAAGTACATGTAGCCATGTATCTGCATCTTGTGAATTACAGATGGAGCATGTTTTTGAGGGGAATCTTTGTATGCCGAAAATTAATTGCTTTCTGGCATTACCCATGTATTGACCGGTTCTAAATTTTAGTATGCTTGTTTTTTGTGCGTCTGTTATTTCTGGATTATTCCAAAAGTCATTGGACATTTCGTTGTCTATGATGGAGTTTGTTTTCCATTTGTTAATGTTGGGAAAGTCTTCTGCTAGTATTTCTAGGTTATTTTTTCGGTCATGTTTCTTTATGTATTCTTCCAAACATCTAACTGGTCCTTTGTCTGGTCGTTTGATACGACCGGGCCATGTATCTTTTTGGAAGTAGTACGGTGTGGTATGTGCAAATTCGTGTGGATTTGTTGCAAATTGATAACTTCTTTTCATGGTTCCTTCTTTTGCGAGTTGATCTGCATGTTCATTTCCGTTAATTTTAGCGTGTGCTTTAACTTTGTATAATGTGGTTGGTTGTGTTCGCTTTTTTTAACATTTTTACCATTTCTTCTAATATGGTTTTATCGGCGTGGTTGTTTTGTTGGGTTGGGTGTTTTAGTTGTGTGTTTAGAACATGAATACAGTTGAGACAATCAGTAAAAATATGTGCAGGTTCGTTTATGTATTTAGTGGTGATTATTGCAAGTGTTTCATGTATGGCCATTAGTTCTGCTCTGAAGCATGTTTGTAGTCCAGGCAGTCTTTTTGATATTTGTACATCTTGTTTAGATGAGTTGTAGATTCCATATCCAGCTTTTTCTTTTTTCCAATGGCCATCATCCGCTTCTTTAGGTGGTAAAAAGGATCCATCTGTGTAATAGCTGTATTGTGGTAGAAACTTTAGTGTAGTGTTTATTTCGAAATTTGGAAGGGGATCTACCCACATGTTTTGTAAATTGTTAGAGGGTGGGTATATTAGTTTATTCCATTTTGTGCTTTTGTTAATTTTTGTGTTTGGTGGTGTGGGTGGTGCTGTTTGTATATAGTATTGTGAAATTTGTAGATTTTCAATTACTGTGTTTATGGTGTCTATTTGGTTTATTGTGCCAATGTTATTGTTTTGATGGTGAACACACCATATGTGCATTGCAAGTGGTTCGTTTCGGGTTTTGTTGGGTTCTAGTGGTATTGTTGGTTCGTCATATGTAATGGTGTCCGCGGCAAAATGTATAATGACGTGCGTATCCGGGAAGGGTCCGTTGAATGGTGATAGATTATGGTACCAGTTGGTGTCTGGGATTGCTAAGATGGTGACAGTTTCTGGGTCTTGTTTTGCTGCTAGTCTTGCCCAATGTATTGCTTTTTGTGCTGTTTCGGCGTCATTTGGGTGTGCATATCCGATACCTTTCCATTTGTATTGGAAGGTTGTTCCTAGTGAGCCAAAAATCTTATCTCTGGCGAATGTTGAGTAGAATTGGGTAGATTTCATAGAACATGTAATTGGTGAGGAAAAGTATGAGTGTGTTATATTAAATGTTGTTATTAGTGTGTCGAAAATGTTAGTTGGAATGGAATGGTGTGGTGTTTTTATTGAGCCTTTTTTGCTGTTATTGTGTTCGTATTTTTGATGTAACCAGACTACTTCCGTTTCAAATGATTGTATAGCAGGTATTAGTCTGTGGGTGTTGTATTTGTTGTTGTTATATTGTTGCGATAACCATTTTATTCTTGTAGTTGGAATGGTGGTGATATATTTACCGGTGTCATTGTATATGTAGGTTTTATCATTTTGTGTTTGAATGGTGCACTTGTTTGTGTCTATGTCTCTTTCTGGGTTGCATTCAATTGTGGATGTTTTAATGTAGGGGATTATTGTTGGGGGTGGGATGTATCTTGTGTCTCTATTTTGTTCAGGTGTAAATTGTGTATTTATGATATTTTGATATTGTTTGTTACTATAATCTGTGTAGTATTTTGTAAGTAGGTTTAGATTATGGTGTATAACTGCTGGTAGATTTAGTGGAAATAGTTCTCGTTGTTGTAACCATTTATTGTATGTTATGTGGTTTGGGACTGTCCATTGGCATAAATAGGTGTTGTATTTTTTAGTTATTTTATACTTGTCTTTTGTTGTAATTGTTTTGTGGTTTAGTATTGTGCTAATGGGGAATCTTATGGGGTCATTTCTTATGTTTTGTGGTGGGGCTGGTTGTTGTGGTTGAAGTGGTTGGGGGAATTGCATGGGGTTTATTGGTGTTTTTGGTATTATTCTGTGGTTATATATTATATATTTTTCTTTTAGTGTGCGGGGTGGTAAATGTATTTGGCATGGATTTGGGCAATCTAGGGTACATTTTGGTTCACAGAAGAGTTGTTCTGCTATATTTAGTGCGCTTTTGTCTAGTTTAGTTGAATTTTGATAGTATATTTTAAATTCTTCTGGTGACATTAGTATTGTGCCGTCGAGAAGGGTGATTTGTTTTATATTGTAAATTTTGTGTGCCATTAATTTATATAATAATTTGATGGAGAGTTTTGGGTCTAAGTGTGGAAGTTCGTTTATGACTGTAGATTGCCATTCTTGTTCTAGTTCGGTCCTATGGATTTGGAAGTTTTCTTCTGTGCTTTTTAGGTGTATACCACCTGCTGTTTTCAGAAGGAATAATGTTCGTGTTGTTGGTGATGTAATGCAATCTTGGCATTTAATTCTTGGGATGTCTTCGGCACCGCCGGCTTTAGCAAGTATGTGTTGTATTATTCCTTTATATATTATTCCTAGTCTCCCTTTGTCGTTAAGTGCATTTCGAAGTTGTTCACCAATGCATCTAAGGTAGGCATTTTTTAGAGAGAAGGCTTCTAGTCCAAATAAGTCATGAGGTAGTTGTGTTATTATGTTTGCAGTGCTTTTAGGTAGTCCGCATTTTGTTTTTTGGATTGCAATAATTTTCTTATCAATTTTTTTAATAGTTGGTAGTGAATATGGGACTGCAAAGAAGCTGTAGGCTATGCCTGCTCTGATTACTGTGTCCACCATATTGATTCTTTGTTTGATAGTAGCAGGGCATTTTGATAGTTGTTTACATTGGTCTATTATTTTAGTAGTGGTGATATGTGTTTGGAGTTTCCATTTTAGTGATGGAACTAATTGTATGCCCAAGTAGACATAAGGTTCATTTTGATGGAGTACTGGTAGTGTTTGGTCTCTGTAACTGATTTTTTGGTTGGTCATGTGGGTTTTGAATTTGTTTGGTTGCATTTTGGATTTATTTGGGCAACCGGTGACGGCACATTTTGTGACCCCCAAGTCCATGCCTGCCCATTCGCAGAATTTGTCGATTTTGTTTAGTTGTATTTGTAGTGATTTAGTGTTATTTGATATAACTACTAGATCATCTGCGTATGCTGCGGAACTGATTTTAATTTCTGATGTACCAAATGTATATCCATTTTCTCTTCTTTGTAACCATCTCAAGAGTGGTTCTAGAAAAATTAAAAAGAGATAGGGGCTAAGTGTGTCTCCTTGTATGGTTCCTCTTTGAATCGGTATTGGTTTTGTTTTTCCAAAATGTTCTCCAGTAAATATAGTGTTTGAGTGGGAGTAGATGTTACCGACTAGCATTATTGCATCTGCCGGGTAACCAAGATCTTTCATTATAGTTAGGAGTCTTGCGTGATCTAACGAACCAAACGCGTTTTTGAAGTCTATGTATAGTAAATAAATGTTTTGATTTGTAAATTTTGCATCTTCTAGTGCTGCTATGAGGAGTTGTAGTTGTCTTGCTGTACTTCTTTCTGCTCTGAATCCTTCTTGACTATCGTGTAAGATTTGGTATTCTTCACTGTATGCTGATAGTATGTATGTTAGTGTGCTAGTGAAAAATTTGTATATTGCGTTTGCAACTGCTATTGGTCTGTGGTTTGGCAGTTGTGCAGGGTTTCCTTTTTTATAAAGTAGTATGGTTAGACTTATTTTCCATGACGCTGGGATTTGTTTTTGTTTGTAGCAGTGAGTAAAAAATAAAAAGAGTAGTTTGTGGAAACTTTCAGGCATATTTTTTAGTACAGAGTTGGGAATTTTGTCTGGGCTTGGTGTTTTGTTGTTAGATAGATGTTTGAGACACATTTTATATATTTCTATGTCAAAGTGTTTATGTAATGGGATTTGTGGGTTTCCTCTTTTTTCTATCACGAATCCATCAAGGTCGTGCCATGGGTATTGTCTAACTCCACAAGTACATTGTGGTGGGTGTTCGGGTTGATAGTAGCATGTAGGTACTGTAGGTCTATTGCTAATTGATTGTTGTATGTGGATTTCATTTGCTATGTCTTCTGGACTGGTTAGTATGTTGTTGTTTCTATCCAATATGCAATCTAATGGTGGTGTCTCTTGATTTTTGAAAATTTTCTTGTTTATTTTCTCTGGGCTTTTGTCGTATAATTGTCTGTATTTTATTATTGCCTTTTTTATACAACTTTGGGTATATTTTGTGGTGATTTTACGGGCTTGTATTTTTGCTGTCTTGGCTATTTCTACTAGTGATTGGATCCATTCTTGTTGATCATGTTCTTGGTTTGGGAGTGGTGGGATGGTTACATTTGTATGGGTTTTTAATTCTTCGATTATTGGGTGTGTTTTCCAATTTTGTGTTATTTTTGTTATGTAAATTGTTTTTCTAATTAGATGGTAGGTAGATAGGTGTTTTTTCCATGTTTTTTTGTAGTTTTCTTGGTAAGAAGCCACCTTGTTGGGAGGTACGATTTGTTAGTGTCGAGAGTGGTGGTGCACTACAAGTTTCTTGAATTTTATCTGAAATTTTTTGTATCATGTGATCTAGTTTTGAACATGATATTTGCCATTGGTCGTCTGTTAATTGGTCATTTGATAGTATTGTGATGAGTTCATTTATTTGTGGCGCATTTTCTTCAAAATATTCTATTTTGAATTTTTCAATGTTTTTTTGTGGTATGGGGTTTAGTATTCTTGTTGTTTTGTTTATGGTTGGTGTATATCTTGCTAGTAAAGTGTTTGTTGGTATGTATAATGTTATTGGTGAGTGGTCAGAGTTGAGGTTGTGGTCATTGTCTGTAGTTGATATGTATAAAGTATTATCTGGTGTTTTGATGTAGTATCCATCTATTAAGCTGGTTTGGTTATAGTTTTGTCCCCCTTGTCTTGAGTATGGGCAGTTTGTTGGGACGTATTCTAGTTGGAGATTATTTGTGAAAGTTCTCCATTCTATGTCTTCCGTTTGTGGTGGGGTTGTGTCGGTTCCATTTTGTCGTCCGATAAGTGCTATGTCTCTGTTAAAATCACCACATAGTATGTGTGTGGTATTCGGATGTGCATTGATTTGTTGTGTTATACTTTGCTGGATTATTGGTATATATTGTATGTCCTCTACATGTGACGGCATATACATGTGAATAATTAGCCACGTTTGTAATGGTTTGTTGTCTATCTTTATTATTTGTAAATAAGGTGATATTTCTCTGGGAGTTGGGATTTTAGTGACATTGCCGGGGTAGGCATATTTTTGATGTATTAGTGTGAGGAGACCTCCTCTTGCGGGTATGTATGGTAGTCTTTGTTGCATGCATCTTGTTAGGGCATGTGTGTTGTTAAAAATTAATTTGTATTTTGGAAATAGGTTTTGTATGTATTTGGTAGATTTTGTAGCTGTTATTTTAGTTTCTTGTATGGTGATGATGGCGGGTTCATCTGCTGTGTTGGTAATTAGTTCGTGTAAATTTGGAAGGGCCGTATTTAGCGATGAGGCATTCCATGTAATAAATCTTGTATTATAATTTGTTGTTTGTATTTCTTGTGGTTGTATTGTGGGTATATTTGGGAGTGGTGGGGGGTGATTATATTCGTGTAGTGGTTCATGTATTTTTAAGGCTTCTTCTAATAAGTTGATAGGGAGAAACGTTTTGGAGGGTTATAGAATCATTGTGTTGATGTATAAAATCGTAAATTTCTTTGTGAATGGTATTTGGTGGCTTTATTAGATTTTGGTTTTTTTCTGTAAATTCTATATATGGGTGTGTCGTTGAGATGTGCCTTTCAGGTGGATTTTGTAGTAGGGACATTTTTTCTAGAAGTAGTGTTGTCCAGTCGGGGTTTGGTATTTGTATTAATTGTTGGTTGCATGTTTGTTTTGATGGACTGTTTGTGATGATGAGTGCGTATAAAATTCTGGGTGATGGGTGGTGTTGATTTTGATAAAGATAATTCGATAAATGTGGATAGTCGTTACTGGTTTCTGCATGTTTTGGATGTGTTATATTTAGGATAGGTGAGAATTGTGTTGCTAAATGTTGGTACTCTGGTTGTAATTTAATCGTACTTAGTATAAAGTATGTTTTGGATCTTCTCTTATGTGTAGGTGGGTGTGTTTTTAGGAGGTCTGGCATGGGCCCGGGGTTGGTTTCTATGTCCCCGCATAATATTAATATTTTGTGAAAAAAATTTCTTTTTAGAGGGGATTTTTGGGTCATTTTTTCTTTTTTCTTTTTTCTTTGTCTGTTTTGAACGAGGCCGGTAGGCCAAGTCCATTTATTTTGTTTGTTGGGTTTTTTATTTTTGTTGGTGTATTTATTTTTGGGGTTTTTGATATTTCTTTTTGTTTTGTGTATGTATTTTGTATGTTGTAGAATGTTGGTTATCAATCTCGGTTTGGTTTCAACATCTCCAGTTAGTAAAAGTACACGGTGTAAGGGGAATGTTTTATTTTTGAAAAGGTGAGTTTTTACTTTGTATTTTGTGCTATTAATATTAAATTTTGTTTTGTTAGTGTTAGAGTTTTTATTAAGTTGGTGGCTTGTTTGTATTGTGTTCTTTTTTGTCTCGGGTTCGAGCTTGGGGTTCCCCGCTAGCCCAAGTTTGAGCTCGGGGTTTCCAAGTACGAGCTTGGGGTTCTCAAGTAGTCCAAGTACGAACTTGGGGTTTCTAAGTTTCTCAAGTTTAAATTTGGGGTCAATGTCTCCGAGGAGTAGTAATTAATTTATTTTATTTTATTTGTGTGTTTTTATATTATTTGTGTTGTTATTATTTCTTTGGACAAGGCCGGTAGGCCGAGTCCATTTTTGTTGTTCTTGCGTTGTTGGTTCTACTATGGTTTTTTTGGATGGTAGTATGTTTTGGTTTATGTTATGTTTTAGGTGTTTTTTGTCTATGTTTTTGGGCCCCGGGTTAGTTTCAATATCCCCACTAAGTAGTATTAGAAGGTGGGGAGAGAAAGTGTTATTTTTGAAGAGGTGGATTTTATATTTTGTGCTATTGGTATTGCTATATTTATTTAGATTGGTATTTGTATTAGTATGTGTATTGGTGTTTGTGTTGGTGTTTGTGTTGGTGTTTGTATTGGTGTTTGTATTGGTGTTTGTATTGGTGTTTGTATTGGTGTTTGTATTGGTCTTTGTATTGGTCTTTGTATTGGTCTTTGTATTGGTCTTTGTATTAGTATTTGTATAAAAAAGTATTGTATACTCGTATATGTATTTTTTGGTATTAGAATATACCTTTTTGTTGTAAAGTATTCTTACAGTATATGTATACCAAAAAGGTATATATATGTATTTGGTATTTTCATACTGTATAATACTATATAGTCTGCCGTATGAATACTGTATAAATATTGTCGTATTTTTTTGTTTTTCTATGTACTCTATACTAATAGTATGTATAAATACTATGTAGACTACCTTGTAATCTTTAGTCACTCCGGGTTTTTTAAGTTATCTTTTGGGTTTTCTATGGCTTTTCTAGGCATTTTCCCCTTGATGTCTTTGATGCCTTCCAATGCCTTCATGAGGGAATCATGAATGAAATCAATCTTTGAGTCAAATTCCTCATGCTTTGCGTCGTTGTAGATCCTCTCTTCTTTGAACTTCAACTCAATGTCATCTCTAATCTTCTTGTTGCTAGCTTCCACAATCGTGACGACATCTTCTTTTGTGAGTGGTGGAGTGTTTGTTGTCAAGGACGCAACCGTGTTGACTATTGCCGTGTTGATGTCATTAAAACCCCACTTGTCAACTAGTTCTTTTGATGGTGGTTCAAGTCCCTCCAAGCTTCTCCTATGTGGCAAAAAACAACATAATTGCCACCAATGGTTAGAGTTTTGTTGAGGAATTGACGGTACACAATGGGATTGACACATTGAACATTAGCACTACCGTTATGCTTGGTTCCAACCTCCCTATGGTACCAAATAGACATGACATTGCTAGCATCCATGATTTTGTTAATTGCATCCGTGGTGTCATTAACCGAAAGCAAAATGGGAAGGTGAGAGAGGGTTAGAGTGATGGCATCTTTCTTTGCCTTGGCCTCCGGTGTCATACGGGAGTTGGAGGAGTATTTCCTTTGAGGAGCAATAATCTCTTGCTTGGCGGGAATGTGGTGAAGGCGGATTTTATCTGCTTGTGTTGGTGTGGGTGCCATGATAAAGACATGACTATCTTTTATGCCTTTGTGAACACCGGTGATCTCAAAATCTTGTTTCCTACGGAAACTAGACTTTAAGATATCATAGAAAAGAGCGGAAGCGGATACATCCACTATGTTCTCACTTTTGATCTTGATGGAAAGTTCGTCATTCCTAGCAACAGCATGGAAGCTCTTGCAAACTTTCCCCAAGTGATAATTGGAAGTAAAATCATTAAATTGCTCTTCCGTTTTCTCAAGGTAGAGAATAAAGAGACGAAGTCCCTTGAGCATGGCAATTCCGTCAACTTCTTGTCTCAAAAGGTGTAATTTTATGATCCCGTTCCATACTCCTCTTTGTCCCCCTTTCTTGGTGCTAAAACAAAGCACCGCCACGGGATCAATGAGATCCGTGCCTAAAGGGATGTCCATGTCAACAAGTCTTTGCAAAACCATGGGTTTGATTTGGTCATGCAGGTATGGATTTTCCAAGCTTTTTTCAAAATGGATTTCCACATGGAAATCAAGTGACAATCCCGTTTTAGGGTTAATCGGGATGTCAAATGGAATTTGGGTCAAGTTGAAGTGTTGACCCAAAATTCC
This sequence comes from Pohlia nutans, assembly GCA_022496805.1. Classification (NCBI taxonomy): domain Eukaryota; kingdom Viridiplantae; phylum Streptophyta; class Bryopsida; order Bryales; family Mniaceae; genus Pohlia; species Pohlia nutans. The sequence continues at coordinate 26,132,976 of CM040101.1, read as the reverse complement.
ATCCTCTCTAGTCATGGGGTATAAGAGTTAAGGGATTCGTGAGTATGCCACGTTTGCTCCCCATGCTTCCTCCGCCTCTACTTGTAGCATACCTCTAGTGACCATGTCTTCAATTGATTCATCAGTGAACATTACTTCATCTTGGCATTCTTTGGCTAATTTTTCCATGTGGTGGAACCCTAGCAAAAAATTGGGGTTTTTTATTGCGAAAAGAGTGTCTTTAGACACTATTTGAGAGTCTGTAGACTCTTTTGGGGCATTTCCTTTGGGTGATTCAAAGGAAATGTCATCTGTGTCTTCAGTGTTAGTTTGCTGTTTTGCTGGACTCCTGGTTCTTCCTCTTTCACTGGCCGTGCTCTTGTCTCTTCTGCTGCTAGGGCTTCTGTTGCGGTCTTTGCTTGGGACTCTACTGTTGGGGCTGCGTCCACGCCTTCAGTCGCAGCTTTCTTCTCGCTCTGGTTGTTCTTGCTAGCGCTTTGGGTGCGGATGCTCCAAGCTTGGTCTCCGCCGCTGCTTCTCGCCTTATCGCTGCGACTGCTCTCTCCTGCGTTGTTTGCTCCTTGGTCGGCTGCCGATGCTCTACGGTGACTTGCTGCGGGGGTGCTCTGCTGGCTACTTTGTTGCTTCTGTTGATCGGTTGTTGATGTTTTACGGTTGAGCGCTGCGGAGTTCTGCTGTCCGCCTTGTTGTGATTGCAGCTGTTGCGCGTTTTGTTGCTGTGGGAGCTGTTCAGTCAGGGTACGTCTGCCGCTCTCACGATCGATGTCCGCTGTTCCTTCAGTTCTAGTTTTTTTCGCTTCCTCCCTAGCTTTCTTGGCAGCAAGCAATTTTTTTAGGTGTTCTGCGTGCGATTCTATCTCCACGTTGCTGGTATCTCCGTCATTGGGCCGGGTTGATTGCCTTTGCTCCATGGTTACGCTACGGATGCGCAGTTTTTTTTTTTTTCTTGCGATAGCCTGTAGAACAGTGCAGGGAGAGAAAGAATAGACAAATTAGGTTAAGGTGAGGATGCTTACCTTTGGTGTTGTTGCCGCCGTGAGTTGCAGGAGTTTCGTGCTGTCTGCTCCCTTGGAACGGCTTATTGCATTCGCCTTGATCATCAATGCTGGGAGGTTTCAACTCTGTGACTGTTGGGCTGCCGTATGACTGCGTGTGCTTCTCTTTCCCAGTGGATTTGGGTTTACTATGGCTAGTTCTAATTTGCCCACTCGCATTCAGCTTTCTTGCAGTGTTAGGAGTAGAATTGAAAGCAAAAGCCTCAGAGGGAGGGTGTAGGGTTTTACCGGTTAGGTTGAGAGTAGGAGAAGCGTATTTCTCTTTGTCTCTCACTAGGAGCTGATTACCTTGATTCACAGGCAGATCTCTCTTGCTGGCAGAGTTGCTGTTAATCTTGGTCTTGTTGCGGAGTTTTCTGCATGTTGGGGTGCAAATAAACCAAGTACTAGTGCAAATGGGCCAAATATTAGGGTTTTTGTCAAAAAGGGAACGATGATGCTTTGCTGGGTGAGCAATCTTACCATGGCAATGAAGCTGATGGTGCTTTTGGTTGGGGTCTAAAGGCGGATTGGTGCAGGCTGCAGCTAGCCGCAGGAACTTTGTGTCGTTAGTGAGGGCTTTGCACCTTTGTTGATTGGTAGCTCTCGAGTTTTGCACGCAGTGCTTGGTATTAGGCCTCGCTACTGGATCTTCAGTATTGATCACGGAAGGGACATCGCGAGCTGGATTTGGTACAAGGGCCCTGATCTGTCTGGCAAAACACTTGAGGCAACGATCTATACTGCTAATAACATATATGTTGTGAATGCCAACATAGCAGCGGGGATGGGTATGGAGATCAGAAAAATCAGGAGAGACTCCGTGGGGTTGCTTATCAGCAGCGTACAGGTAATAGACAAAGCAAGAAATGCAAAGGGTGCGAGTGTACTTACCTGAGAGCCGATGTTGTGGCGAATGGAGCTTGAGGCCGTTGCCGTGCGGAGCTGGCTGCTCTGGTAGCTGAATAGGGGATGCTTGGGGGGGATAGAAGAAATGGAACTCGGAGTGAAAAATGCTACTGCTCCAGAAAGATCTACTGAGAGTGAAACGAGCTAGTGAGATGCAATGAGAAGGAAGATTAAGTGGTCTGAAATCGAGGGGAGAGTGTCACGGGCGGATCTAGAACTGGTGATGCGGTGCGGAGTATAGATCTAATACCTGTGTCTAGTCGAATTGGTACTAGCTATCTCAGGATCTAGATCTGCTGCTATGTGCGCAACAATCTCTAAGCATATCAGTACTTGGAGATCTGATTCCAACTTAACAGAGCATGCACCAACTCTGCTCCCGTAGCTCGCTTCTTGAATATTCAGATCTAAAAAATATAACACCACAGATTACAGATCTGGTCCTGTAAACAAACTATTGCTGTGAGCACCGCAACACTAATACCAGGGCTTAAAGCAAGATCAGAATCACCCTCACAGCTTGCGATCGAAAGTACACTCACAGACACATGATCTCAGATGCTAGCCTCCGCCCAGCGACAATTTCTTCAGTGCTCCGGAGCTCTCATTCGGCCCTCCCCCGAATCCAGAAAAAAGAGAATGTTATGACTTATTCAAGATCAGACTACATACACTAATGGAACATGAACAAGAGAACACAATCCAAAAAGAAAAACGAGATAACAAACTTCCAATCTCTAGAAATACAACATAGTACATATGCTGTATTTGTAAGTATTTGCTGTATTTTGAGGTATTTGCAGTATTTTGGTGTTTTGTACATAGGTATTTGGATATCTAGGAAAGTCGGATTCCAAATTTTCTTTTTGCATCGTCTCCAGAATCAAAAGTTACACATCTGAACTTCAGACACTGTACTGAGATGGTTCACAGATTTTCCAGAATTTCATTTTCCAGTGATCTAGTGACCACTTAGTGGTTACCTGGGCACTAAAGGGTTAAGAAAGTCCTTGGCTCCTGCAGCAGTATGTGTGAACGACCCTACTGGCACTCTGACACCCCTGATGCCTTATGCAGGAGACGGAGCCAAGTGGAGGAAATTACTGAAGCTGGAACTTCCCTTCTTGCATTTGTCACTTGCAGATCGTCATCAGCGCCCAAGTTTTACAGTAACAAGCGCCCCCACACGGCGCACACACACACTCACAGCCTTCAGTTCCGTCGGTTTCTGGGTTTGTTCAGCAGTGAGCAGATTCCTCATTCCATGGACAACCACCCTCACACTCACCTGGCTCACTAATTTAGCGTGAGAATCCTTCCGAAGCTTGTTGCAGGGTTTCCAAGGACCCATTCCCCGCATTGGGTGCACCTCACCGGAACAAGAAGCATGGAGTTTAAACACGAAGAGTCTCACGCCGCAATGGTGGTCTAATTCGTGAAGGAATCTCGGCCACTGTAACCAGCATGATGATTAGGCGGAAGGAGCTTGATCCGTCGTCTTGAATGAATGAATTGCTTGGTCCACAATGCGCATCGTGACGTACAACGTGAATGGACTTCGAGCTCGTCTCGTGCCGCCTCGCACCTTGCTCTCCTTCCTCGACTCGCTCCACTCCGACGTCATCTGCTTACAGGTACTCTCACGTTCACAGACGTTTGGCCTACAATTCAGAGGGTTCATTTTCAATGTACATGAACTTCTCTCATCACCGACAACGCTTTTTGATTAGGTGGTATATTAATTAGAAGTTTTTCAGGGTTATGGAAGCCTCAAAGTTTAGGGTTTAGGGGTGTTTTGCACTTGTTTCCATTTCATGGGCTTTGAATTGACCTACAAATCAGAGGAATTAGAATTCTCATTTTCAATGCACCCAAGTATGTGCACATGAGCAGCTATAACGCTTTTTGATTAGATGGTATGGATCAATTACTAATTAGAAGTTCTTCAAGATGAGAAGCCTTCAAGTTTAGGGTTTAGGGTTGCATTTGAGTGTTTTGCACTGGCTTCCATTTCATGGGCTCTACAACTCAGGAATTAGAATGCTGATTTTCAATGCACCTATGTATGTGCACACGAACACCTACAACGTTTTTTGATGAGATGGTATCGATCAATAATTAATTAGAAGCTTTTCAGGTTCTTAATGAATGAGAAGCCTTCAGGTTTAGGTTTTAGGGTTCACTTTGCTCTTCGATTCCTACTCACTATTGGATAATCCTGATGTGCATGTGTTCACTGATTGTTGATTTTGTCTTACAATTTTGGAGCTCCGAGGAATGATGGAGTGGTTTGTGAAAGAATAGTACCGATGTATGGGTGGGGTTGAATATTGCAGGAGACCAAGATAACAAGGCAAGAGCTCACGGCTGACATAGCAGTCACAGAAGGATACGAGTCATTCTTCTCTTGTACCCGAACTGTGGCAAAGGGACGAGTTGGTTACTCTGGTGAGGCTCTAGTTGCTGAAGTTGCTAGCTTTGAGTGAGTATTCACAAGCCAAGGGTTGATATGCAATTGATAAGAAACCCTTGCGCTTATTTTTCTTTTTACACCTGATGATACATGTTGTATGTGAAAGCGATTTACTCTCCATTTTGTGCATGCAGGAGTGGCTACCTTCTGTCGTACAAGCACTGCCGTGCCTTTAGCTGCAGATGAAGGCTTCACAGGTACCACACGAAAGGAAGATTGATGCAAAAAATTGTTATTTTATTTGTTCTACCTCATTTTGTTCAATGTTGGCTTTATATTAGTCCAAGTAAGTATGAATAAAGTATGATTAATATCTACCTTAGGTTCTCATGTTCACATTCTATACCTGCTGACTTTAGTTTTGGAGATTCAAAGCTCGCGTTATCCTCCCAAGACTTCTTTTAACTGTACCTTGTTAGATGTAGATTTTAATCTATGGTCTTGTATGTTCGTAGTGTAGCTAGTTCGATGTGACATATGGCTGCATTTTGAGTTTGCTTTAGTACACACAAAAAATTCCAACCAATGTGTCGCATCTCAGGTCTTCTTCACGTAAACCGTTTTGGCGAAATAGAAGGTGGTAAGGCACGGGTTGGGTGCTATGAGGAGGTTTTGAACACGGAGAATATGAGCAGGCAAGAGTTACTGCAGCTGGATAGGGAGGGTCGCTGTCTTGTTACCGACCATGGCTCATTTGGTAAGTTCAGCTCTAAACCCTAAACCCAAGACTCTTTTGGTAAGTTCAGCTCTAAACCCTAAACCCAAGACTCTTTTGGTGTGTCTTTTCCGAGCATACAAAAGAAAGTATTAGAAGTAATCTTCTTGTTCATCATTTGTGATGCAGTTCTATTTAATCTTTATGGTCCTTGCGTTGGCTACGACGATGAAGAGCGCTATGATTTTAAGCTAAGATTTTACCGAGCTTTACAGGTATCTCCTTTTCTCCTGATACACGGATTTATAAAATTCTGATGATGCAAATCTTGAATCATGAAAATGTATGGTAGTTTATAACTTTACTTTGTTCACATTTGTGTATACAGACCAGGTGGGAGGGGCTGTTGAAGGCTGGCCGGAGAGTAATAGCAGTTGGCGACTTCAATATATCCCCTTTCCCTGTCGATTTCTGCAACCCTGGCCCTGATTTTGACAAGAGTTCGTATGTTCTTATTCTCATCTATGTGCCATTGATATTTTTTTGGCTGGTAAAATTGTAGCAAGTGGAAATTGGGGTTGTGTGTACTTATCTCATGAACAGTGAGTGAGTTGAGTTTCTTACTGAATTTTACTTTGTACCTCAGAATACGTCAATGGTTTCAATCTCAGCTGCAAGATGGTGGTGGCCCTTTCTTAGACGTCTTCCGAGTGATTCATCCGAATAGGTTTGTACTGAGTCACCACTTTGTTGCAAATATTTTCCATGCCTAAGTGTGCACATCAAAATGAATTCTGTAAAATTTTAAGTAGGTTCACGATTTCTGTATGAGGTGAGAAAAGAAGTGCTTTACAGCAAAATGGTTGTGATTCCATTGACTTCGTCTCTTTATGATATGAATATCCTTAATGTTCCATTAACCCCTAAAGGACCAAGGATTCATGGTTTTAAAATGACAAATTCAATTGATTGTATTGTGAAAAATATAATTCAGATGGGACCAAATGTTATATCACTGGAAACATTGCGTGTGTTGGTTGAAATTTGAACAAAAGGTACTCCACACAGGACCTACTCAAAAATGCTATAAAAACATTGAGGCCCAATTCGGGCTTCTTGGTCCTTTGAGTTAATGGAATTGCATAACAGGCAGCTACTGTACTTGTCCAATTAGCAAGTGACTAATTAAGAAGGCTATTGTACACGTTTGCAGAGAAGAGGCTTACACATGTTGGAACCAAAAGTCAGGTGCAGAGGAGTTCAATTACGGATCAAGAATTGATCTGATCATAGCAGCTGGCACTTGTTTCCACCAAGTTGAGTCCGAGGACAGCAAAGAGAGCCACCACTTTGGAGCCTGCGAAGTTGAGGACTGTGACATCCTTCAGCAGTTCAAACGCTTCAAAGCTGACTCTCTTCCACGGTACGTAATTGACATTTTTGATGACCTGCTTTGAAGCAATGAAAATAATTGCTAATTTTATCAATTAAGGTAAAAAATTACATATTTTGCTTCATTTTGGTGTACACTATAATGTACAAAAAAGCATCCTCAAAAGAATGAAAGAAAAGTTGTGAATATGGTGCTCAAAATGAGGAAAAAACCAAGGCGTTTAAGGGTTAAGCAATCTTTTTATTGCAATATGAATTTTCAAAGTGGAGTGGGTCTAAAAAGCACATGTACGGATATGATAAACCTAAAAAATCAAAATGTGTAGTATGAGCATGTAGTACTGGTAGCCTTGAAATTTTGACGAGTTTGAAACACTTTTGATTTGAGGATAGAGCAAAGATAAAATGCCAAAAAGGAAGGGGAAGCTCTAAAAAGTCCACTTCAAAGGAGTATAGTGAATTATAGTAACTTTCTAAACATATCCCTACCATCCATTATTGTAGACCATACTTTATTCTTTTAATGGTTTATTTTATAACCTTCCTAGAATCCTCCTAAATGATTTGTTAGATATGGAAGCGGCATGAAGGCACTGAAAGGAATATTGATTATGGGTTTGCTTCACTCTTCTGTCAATGATTTTTTTTGTACTTTCCTCTGTCTTAAGTTTGGACAATGTTGTTTGAACTTGCCTCAGGAGGGGAGGGGAAAAGTATGAAAAGTTGGAGGGCTCAGACCATGCTCCTGTTTATGTGCAACTGAGAACTCAACCACCGTTGGAGCAACATGATGTGCCCCCTCTTGCAGCTCGTTTCATGCCAGAACTTCGAGGACGCCAACAAAGTATTGGTAAGCTTCCAAATAAACAAGTCGAAATTGAGAAAACTTCCTATTTACAGTTAGAAATACACTCAACCCTCTCTAATTGCACATTCCCAATACATCCTAAGAATCTGTCATGTTGTGAACTCATCTGATTGGACAACTTCCACATGTCAAGTTGTGAACACATGTGACGAGTCCACTAAGGCAGTGCAATTAGAGAGGGTTGAGTGTAGATAGGATAACCAAAATATACCAATAGGTGGCAGGTTGGCTATGGCAAAAATAGGATTCTCACTGAGTTTTTTCAAATATTAATTGGACACTGCCTAGACATAACATTTTATAGTACCCCTTAATTCCACTCTCCTTGAACAGTGACAAGAGCCTTCAATTCCTTTTAAGAAAGAATTATGTTGATTGCATGTCTTCACAAGGGAGTGCTATTTGCATGCTCTCTATAGTGAATGTAAGCCTTTGAAGTATTTCTTTTTTATTTCCATATGTAGAGAAGGTGAGCTCTTACAACTGATATAGAATGATATGGATGTGATGCTACTGAATGTTATGGATGTGAGCAAGTTTCATTCTCACCTTCAATCTTAGTTTGAAATCTCACATTAGAGAAAGTTCTAACCCTCAACTAGGCCCCCAGAGGAGGGGTACAAGGGGTCTCACAGATTTATTTTTCTATGCTACATGGTTTTTTTCCTATCTATGCCCAGGGGAGGTTGGATGTACTTGTCCTTTACAAAGTTCTAGAATAATATCGTTCTGTGCCACTTGTGGTTGCATGCTACTATCCTTCATGAAATTTACACAAGCTAACTCCCAAAGTCTGTCACCCAAAGTCTGTGAGGAAGCTTACGCTCCCTAGACTCAATATTTAGCTTATGGTAGGGGCCTTGTTGAGGGTTCAGATTTTCTCTAATGCATACGGAGTGCTGGTGGTGCAGTATCCTTATTACAGAAAAGACCTGTGGGGAGTCCATTTACAGAGATCAAATCATGCTCTGAGGTGAAGGACAAATTCTCGCCTCCTCTTGGGAAGAAGAAACTGAAGGTAGATGCTCAAAAGGGTAAACAAAAAAACCTTCGGTCTTTCTTCACGGCTCCAGCAGCGAAAGGGAAGGAGAACAACACAGAGGATGTGAACACAGTCAAATTAGTTCCTCAACTTTCAGACTCTGAACGTTCTGTACAAACCAGTTTAGTACAATCTCAGGAACCAGGAGACAGCCAATTCTTATTCCTTCCTGATACAGACGCTAGTGCTTCCCAGATTTCAATACTGCCACTGTCAACGAGCCAAGCTATCAATGAGGCACCTGTGGACTCCTGCACAATCAGTGCACTGGAGAAGAGTAGTTTCGAAACGAGTACGAATTTGGCAGCGAAAACCGAGTGGCAAAGAATTCAGACCATGATGAAGAGGGTTCCTCTGTGTTCAGGCCACAATGAGCCATGTATTGCACGCGTAGTGAAGAAGCTAGGTCCCAATTTTGGAAGAACATTCCACTGCTGTGCTCGAGCTGAGGTGCGCTCCTCTCATCCCTTCATGCACTTCAACTATACCGTTCATTCTATTTAGTGTCATCCATGATTTAATGTGCCACCAAAATAGCGTGTCATACAGTAAATGTGGTTTTTTTTGTGAAAGAATATACCTTGGGGAGTTGGGATCACCGTCAAGAAGCTTTTGAGTGAGTAATCACCCAATCAACACAAGATCCAAAGCTCAATAAATGGTTTTCATCAACATACATGGTATTTGGATTAGCATTAAACCTTCAAATAGTGTATGATTCACTAAATAGAACAAATGGTGTAGCTCTTGGGCCCCGCTCACACCAAGCAAGTAAGAAGTAGTAGCTAAACAAATGTTAATAGCGGTTATCTTAAAATGTGCCTGCACCTACCGAGTAAGAGCAATTCGATAATAGTGTTTAGCTAACTCATGCTGCATCTACAAGTTGAGCAATTAGCTAATTGATTGAGTAGTGAGAGTTAGCTAGAATGTCTTATGCGTGAAAATTTTGGAGTCAAGTAGCTACCGGTACTTCTCCATTCATGGAGAAGTAGGAACCGGTTAGGGAGAGTTAAGGAGAATCAATGAGAAGTATAGGAAAGTAACATTTGTTTAGCTACTTCTTCGTACTTGCTTGGTGTGGACGGGGCCTTAGTTAACTAATTGTTGCTACTTGGTTGGTGCTAATAGATTTAACACTTCAACCTTTGGTATATGTACAATTAGTTTACTTGTCCAAAATTGGGGAGTTAAGTTGACTGGAGAAAATGAATGCAAATGTTTTAGAAGTTAATTAGTGGGAATTAGCACCAATTTGCTGACACAACTTGGGCAGTGTGGACAATTAACTAATTACAGGTTACTTACTGTAGTTAAAATTGCTACTTACTTGGTGGAGGAGGGGCCTCAGTTAAGAGTTTCTAAGCTAGAGTGGGTTGTTGTGCACGCAGGGCCCGGCTTCAAATCCTGAGGCCAGGTGTGACTACTTTGAGTGGAATGCTCCTACAAAGGGGCAAGGTAAGAGATCTTCATGAGCATCATTTTTTGTGGCTTGTCTTTTGAAGCTGAAAATTCAGAAAACCATGGATGATGCAGAATGCCATGTTTTTCATGTTACAGCAAGCAATTTATGAATAGTTATGCACTAAATGAGCATCCGTTCATTTACACTCAACCCTCTCTAATTGCACATCCCTTCTATGTCTGAAGAATCTCTCATTTGTTGTGTACACATCTGATTTGACAACATCCACATGTCAAGTTGTGAACACATGTAAGAGTTGCACTTAACCCCTAAACGTCCTCACCCCTCTCCAAATTCAGCAGTTTTGCAAAGATGCATCATAAAATGCAACTCAAAGGGATATTTTCCACTTGATGTACGAATGAAAGTTGTGCATTATAAATTTTAGATTCTATCCATATGGCTAGATTTGCAATTGCTATCATCAATATTTTTGTATAAAAATTGAAACTTAAAATTGAAAATTCTTTTGTAATTTGATTATGAATAAGATATTGGCAATTTGTACATGAAATTTAGGGGTTAATGTAGGATCAGCTTTCATTGATTGCCCTCTCAATGTTGAATATTTTGTCAGAGCCTATAACCAATTGAAGTTGTTTCATTGCCAAGTAGTTCTGAGCGGTTCTGAATGAAGATATTAGTTCATTTGCATGACAATCTCTTGTTGCTTGATTGGTTTTGGGAGCTGTTGTATTTGGCTAAGGTTCAATTATGAGCTAATTTTGTAAATAGAAATTCATGTTTACAAAATCATGTTTTCAAAAAAAAATCAAAAAATCCACTAGGTTTTTATTTCCATTGATTTTCTCTAATTTCAGTAAAAAATAACTTTGAATATTTAAATTCCAAGCCTCCTACAGAAATTTACTTTTGCTTGGTTATAAATGGTAGTAGTTTAGAAGCTTATTTGTTCCTTAACCCTTTAATGCGCCAGGGTCCACATAGTAGACGACGCACAGATTGAAACTGCTTGATTCTCATCCAAATCGGATAGTTTTCATCCACCAAAATTTCTCTTAGTTCTTGAGCAAGTTGACTATCCTTTGTACAGTGGGGTCCAACATGGAATGGCGTTTTTGGTTTCGCAGTGAGAAAAATTTCAGTACTGCCAACTTTGAAAGCCTCCCGAGAGCTCAAATATTGGTATTTTACCACGAAAATTTTACCAGAGACTTATCTTTAAGTTAATTATATGTATGCCAAATTTCAAGGCCAAAAGATTCACCAAAAAAACGTTATTCAAAATCTACCAACATTGGTAGTTATTCACTGCTGCCAACTTTGACAACCTCCCAAAGATTGAATTAATTTTTTTTTGCCATGAAATTCTTGGAAAAAGAACTTCTTTATGTTAATAACATATGATAAAAATTTCAAGGCCAGAAGATTAATACAAAAAAGATATTGACAATCTACCAACATGTGTAGTTGTGGGAAACAATGGGGGAAACTTTGCTACCAACTTTGACACCCTCCCTACGGTTGAGAAATTGTCTATTTACCATGAAATTTTTGGTACAACATGCTCTTTATGACAAAATCATTCATGCCAAATTTCAAGGTCAAAAAATCTATACAAAGAAAATTATTTACAATCTACCAATGTGTGTAGTTTCCCCCATTGTTTCCCACAACTACACATGTTGGTAGATTGTTAATATCGTTTTTTGTATTAATCTTTTGGCCTTGAAATTTTTATCATATGTTATTAACATAAAGAAGTTTTTTTTCCTAGAATTTTATGGCAAAAAAAAAATTAATTCAATCTTTGGGAGGCTGTCAAAGTTGGCAACAGTGAAAACATTTCCACAGCTACCAATGTTGGTAGATTCTGAATAACTTTTTTTGGGTGAATCTTTTGGCCTTGAAATTTGGCATACATATAATTAACTTAAAGATAAGTCTCTAGTAAAATTTTCGTGGTAAAATACCAATATTTGAGCTCTCGGGAGGCTTTCAAAGTTGGCAGTACTGAAATTTTTCTCACTGCGAAACCAAAAACGCCATTCCATGTTGGACCCCATTGTATGGTTTGGATCTTCAAAAAAGGTTATTATGATTTTTAGAAAAACAATAGAATTGGTTTATGTCAAGTTTCATTTTTAGTTCAAAAAGTGGGACCTTAAATATGATTTTCTAAAATAAGTAGAATCAAATAATGGAAATCATACCATCTCGTAGTGCATGTTATTTCAATTTCATTACCATATTTTAAATTTTTTTTGTTCTAATTTTGAATTCTAAATTGAATTTCAAAAGAAAACCTTGCAAAATTAATTTAAAAATATTAAACAAAAATATAATAAATCCAACCGTACAGATGTGATCTTCATATTGACATTTACAACTTTGCTTTGACCATGAACCCATTTTTGGTTTTCATCAAGCATTTTATAGCGCTTCCTTGAAAACAATGTTGAATCGGGACGTTAAAGGGTTAAGGAAGTGTGGGTTGAGTGTAGAGTAACTATACCTAATTCAAGCAGGTCCTCATGTGGACATCAAGACAATATTTGATGATGCGTACATATTGAATTTGAGAAAGTACACAACATTCACATTAGGACTCGTGTCCGTTTTGAAAAAAATTGTATCCTTATAACTTTTGTACATGGTGTCTAAATATGACATACTCAATTGTGTTAGAATCTCTTGGTAACTATTGACAAGATTTTTTAAATTTTAAAATGGCTAGTATAGTAGGAATTATGTTCAATTCTTAAAGTGTCTAAATTAGGTACAGTTGCCTTATATGGATTTATGGTTTTGGATGGGGTGCAGTTGCTTTGTATAGGTCATTAACCTCTAATAGTTGCAAATTATCACTACCGGTGTGCTTGATGCATTGCTACTTTGATTCAAATGTTCAAAATGAATAGCCTTGTGATTGGTTCATTGAGTCACTAAAAAGCAGTGATTCTAAACTAGCAATAATATCTATGAATCAACTCTTGTTTAGACTATTGAATATGAAGTTTTAATGTGATTCCTAAATTCTATTTCCATAGAAGAATAAATTGTTTTTTTTGTGGTATGGGGAGTTTGTGGAAAATAAAATAAATTGGGAACACATTATGCTCATTTAGGTTTTTAGAAGTTGATCTACAACTTTCATTCAAACATTGTTACAAAAAGAATCTCTTAAGACTATTTTATAATACATTTTTATTAATCATCAAATCTTGGAGTACAGTATTCTATGACCTCATGGGTTAATTTTAAATACATGAAATTTGTTAGAACATGAAATATAAAGTAAATTTTATAATTAGAAAACTTTATTATTGAAGATTTTATAAAATAAAAGATCAAATGAATTTTTTTAATACATAAATCAATATTAAAGGTCTTCAAATTGAAAATGTGCATAGAAAATATTAACCTTTTCTTTTTCTCATATTTCACAAGATACTAAACATATTATTTATAAACATATTTATTATCATTTACCCAATATTTATTTAAATTTATATATAGTCAACAATAGTGCATAGCATTGCAAAACCCTAGTTTTTAAAAAAAAACTTCTGGAACCCTTAAAAATTAGGAACTTTGAGAACCAAAACTAACGGATGTAAAACTAACGAATGTAAAATTAACGGATCTACTCTTTTCACACTGGCAAGTTCTTCTGTCCCTTGGTCCCCAACACAAACACATCCAAGCCAACGGCGCGGGAAATTCAATTGATATTTCGCGGGAGACGACCTGGCGTACAGGTCACTCTCCCGTAACCACCAACGGACGGCCTTATTCCCAAGCGGTTACCGGTAATCTCCCGCCCTTCCAATTTAGTAAGAGCGGGAAGACCGTTACCCGCCAATCTTCTGACATCCACACATCTACGTATTCTTAAGATTTCTCCACCTTCACATCTACTCCTACGTAACATCTGTCTTTCGTATCTACATAAACGACTATTTGGCAATGGCGCCATTTCTGCTAATAGAGCCGTGCAATGCCAGGCTTTCTTTCTCCAAGCTCACGGAGCTTTTCTCATATATGCCCGCGGTGAAATCCTTCGCTATCTAGTTCTTGCATCTGTCAATTGCGTGTTGAAGCTCTCAGGACTTCAGCGGTGATTTTTTAGAGCTTTTTAGTGTATTTTTTCGCGATTATAGGAGTTTATTGCTTTGTAAGTCTTCGTGTTGCCGTTGCCACCGCTTCTAGTACCGATTGTCATCGTTAAGTGCTACAATTACGTCAGAAAAGACTACATAACATGGCTTAGTATCTATAATCTCTCTTTCGCAACGCGTACTCTGTTTTAGGAAGGATTTCGTTGTTGCATTTGTGCTCTTTTGAGAGGTCGTAGTTGCATTGGTAGCGCCATCAGCAGAGGCAAGATGGTGGGATTGAACCCCGCGAAGTTTTACGGACGGCTTCTGCCGCGTCCACGCATTTACTGCGATGTCAAGTTCAGCGATTCTCGAGTCGATCCTCCGGAGTCTGTGAACTCCGCGTTGTTAGAGTGGGCGAGTGAAGCGAGCTGGAAAATGGGAGGCACCGCTACGAAGCGCAAGCGGATGAGCGGGAAGATCGAAGGTCGCATGAATAAGCTGCGCGACATGGAAGAGAGCGATGAAGACAAGGAAGAAGCTCCGCCACCGAAGAAAGTCCGGGCCGAGAAGAAGCGGCAACTTTCTTTTGGAAAGAACAGAGAGTCTTCACCCGCATCGAAGCACAGGACGCCTATTGAAAGGATGTTGGAGTCACCTGGAAGCGCCAAAGTATCGAAACGGGGGAAGCTGGCACCGCGGCGAATAATATCAGATGACGATACAGAAAAGCAAGCGCCGGTAGCAAGATCTCGTAGAACTCGCAAGGAGCAGCCGATTCCGGAGAGCGACGAGGACAGTGATGCTGATATTGAAGGCTTTATGACGAGGTTAGTGGGAGAGAAGCATACTCCTAATCGCAGCATCAGGAAGAGCACGCGTTTGCAAGCATCGCCAACGACCCCGGATTCGAAGCACAAGAGGAAGAATACACCGGAAAGCAAGAAGAGTCCGTTGAAGCCAGTTGTCGAAGACTCGGGGTCAGAGTCCGATTCGGGCTCAGAGTCGTCCGACCATGAGGAGTCTGAATCGGTATTTCTTTAAAGCATTTTTGCAGGTAATCGGTTCACGAAATCCTTCTCCTCTCGGTCATCTTGCTAAACGAAGAACTGGAGTCACATTGACAACAATGCAAGAGGAAGAGAGCATTCATGTGCAGTCTACTCGATAGATGTGAAATGCTTGCATGTGGAGTTAGATCATATTTGAGTCCGTTGATCATGACTTGATTTTCAGCTCGTCAGGTCGAACATTTAGGTATGTCAGGGACACCGCATTGGGATTGACGTCTATTCTGTGCCATTTCCCGCCAAGACGACTCGCAAATATGCTTTAACCGTTATTAGATGACAAAGGAGACCATGGAACATAACCGTTGGTATTGATAGAGGGTGATAGAGGTTCATGTCGGTTTGATACATTGTACATTTACTGAAACTAAACAAAGCGGCAGGAATTTTTTGTACTTCAGATACCTCTGTTTCTACTTCATGTGTTTTCTAATAGGCTCTTCTGAAATGATATCAATTAGCACAGTAAGGTTACAAGCTGCTCCAAGGTAATCACACCTGAAAGCTTCTGAATAAGCATCTGATCATGGTTCTTATCAGTTTTTTTAGTGCTGTGGTTTTTTAATTTTTTAGGGAATCTACTTCAAACATAGGATTAACAAGATTTCAAGTAGAAAATGTTCATTTTTTTAACTGTTATTTTTCCATTTTCATATGAAGTTAAAAGCCTTGCAAAAAAATCACGTGGCATTGAGTGACTAAGTTATTGAATGAACCTCATCTGATTTATAAAACTTGAGTTGTAGGTTGAGAGTATGCATCATTCACCCATTGAGTGTGAACTCTTTTAGGAGTATCAAAATCAACTCTAGGTTATCATGTTTAACCCTTAAACAACAATGCCAGCCCCATGCGCTTGGTTTTAGTTTGGGAGAATCTTGCTCATAACTTCTACACCATTGCACCAAATGGGGTTTTTAAATTTCCAAACCGAGCACCTTAGAGAGATCTATACTTCTTTAGAATAAAGCTAAAGCAAATTAAACACAGAATCATGCTTAAAATGGAATTTAAGAGGAGATTTTGGGTGTGGAATCAGGAAAGGAATTGTTGTTTAAGGGTTAAGATGCGTACATTTTAGGAATTTTTTATTGTAGTTGGCATTGCAACAAGGTTATGATTAGATGTGGTGTGTAGGTGAAGTACTTAACATGGGAATAATTGTTTAAAATGAAATGAAATGAATTGATAACTTCCTTTGGGAGGCCTGTGGCCCAAGCGACCAACAGATGAGCACCCTATGGTTGGTTTATTCATACTATTAAATTTCAAATTTGTTTGATTACTATTGTGTAATAGTTGCTTACCTTATGTAAAGAACTTAAATTTTTTGACAAAATGAAATAGGTCATACAATTTACAATTTAGATTATGAAGTTTAACCTATTGTTACACAACTTTACTCTGAGGAACGGGAGTTGTGCATTCATAATATAAACATAAATTTTGCAATTTTTTTTATTTGTACCAAATGGCATTACTATCATAAAGCTATTGTACATGAAAGTTTACACCTCAGTTTTAGTTGTACATTGGTAAAATGACAAAACAACTTATGTTACCAAAAAAACAAATTAGGAAATTGCACAACTTAGTGCACAAGGCTTGGCTTACACCTGTTTCAATTGTATGCAATAGCTTATGATCCTAATGACATTCTATTTCTTCCACAAATGAGTGTCATTCAAAAATTCACACCTTAGAGTGTAATTATTTTGGAGGAAAATTAGTGTTGTCTAATCATACTAAAGATTGAAATATTTGAAAAGCTAAAAACATTTTCATATTATGAATATTCTAAACTCCTTAACATTAATCTCTTTAGAATTAGTATGGCATGTAATAATCGCATTGAAAACTATACTACAATTTAATGTCTTACGACCTTCTGGCACAAGCAAGGATTAACCATGAAAGGACATTGCAACCAATTTTTATCTTACGAATGACAAAAACCATTCAGTTTCACAATGCAAGATGGATGATTTGTATTTGTTCTCTTGCTAAAGTTTTGTTGATGCATGTGCCACTTTCATCATACCAAATCTCTGAGCCAAATCTATGCCATTAGAACTATTTTTGGATGTTGCATAAGGCCTTAATTTTAAAATAATAGTTGAAAAAATCACCGTGTATTTTGGTAACTTTTAGTTTGTTGTTGATGTCAATTTTGGCCATCAAAATTATCCTTTAAAAAAAATTGAGCTTGACTAAAAAATTGAAACCTACCAATTGTGATTTTTGTTCCAATTGAATTTTTTATTCCAATTTAAAATTTAGACAAATTTTTTATTTTCAATTATAGAATGATATGGAAATCTGGTTTAAACTATACTCCTTCTATCCCACAAAAGGACCATGATATCGATGAATTAAGCATTGTTTTCACTAAAATCTATAGATTAAGTTTAACCCCTAAGTGCTCAAACGACCATTTTCTGGTCATTGCCCGAATTTAACGAGCTGCCCAGAACAAAAAAAAAATATATATATTTTAAAATACTACATCAAGTCTACTTTCCAACCAAAATTGGATTATGGCAATCCGAGTTAAACTCCACCCGGGAGAATTTTTCAAAGTAGATCATCTCAACATTGTCTTAATGTTATAAAATTTGCTATTTGGGGAAAGTAATGATGATCCTTCCATCATTTCTTTTGCTTTTTTGAAGTTTACAATAGGTAGCCCAACTTTAACCAATCATACTAAATTTTGAACTCTAAAATTGAATATTATAATTTATACAAATTTTCAAAGGTTAATGCTTTTAAATTCATTAAAAAATAATCTAAAGTTATTGTTAAAAGTTTGACCGTACGGATAATTTGTAGAGATGATACTTTACATTTTGTTTATTGAACCAAACTTCATCAAACATATGGAAGGCACATATTATAACACATCTATATTTTGTTCAATACCCTTCGGGCTTTTAGGGGTTAATCCTGTGATTACAAAGGGAATAAGTTGACTGTGATGCAAATCCACAAATCAACTAATTAAGTGAGTACAAAGGGAATATTTGACTGCTAGAAAGTGTATATATGATCAATATCCATGATCAGCATTATCAAAATCCATGGAATAAGCTGCCATATTGTTTGCAATGCGATGAAGCAGTTGTCAAAGGCTCGCGAAGTTTAATTGCCGGCCGCGAATGAGTAGAGTTGAAAATCATAGTTTTATTTTGGGACAAAATTTAAGTCAATATCATGGTCTTTTTGTGGGACCGAGGGAGTAATGCTTTGCACTTACTATAATGTATAATTGTAGTGAAAATTTCAAAAAACTTTGAGCTTGACTTATACTTGATATAAATTTTCTTCACTTTTTTTCCAAAAATTCATGTAAATTTCAAATATTTACAAAAAATTGTGATCTAATAATTTCATGTGATTCCATTTGTGAAAACAATTTTCATTTTGGTTTACATAACATTCTTGCCTTAGTGTGAGAACCATCCTTTTAGAGCCTATGTAATATTTAACAATTTCTTATAATCCTAATATAATTATTTTACTAGAGATAAATGTGAAGTTTTAGAGACAAAGAAGATTCAAAGAAGTTGACAACAAAAGATTAAAAAAAAAAAAACAAAAAAAAAAGAGACAAAGAAGGTAGTATAAAATTCATTATTTGTCTCCTACACAAAGATTTCTTCTAAATTTTGCTCCAACACAGTTACCACTTGATACAAGGTGACATAAAAATTTGGAATCAAATTGGCATCTTTGTGCACAAAAAAAATCATTGTAACGACATGGGTAAGAGCATTGCCATTCATTCTTCAGAATATATGAAGACGGCATTTATTGGATGAAAAGCAAGCAATCAATCCTTGAACCCGCCAAAATATTCTCTTTGCCCCAGAAAATAGCCAATTTTTGTCGTGGTTGTGCAACCCCAAAAATATTAATTTTTCTTCTAAAATTATTATGTTGAATAATGAATAATGAAAATTCTTTTTGCTTTTGCACACTAGGAGACAAGTAATTGGTTGGAAGTTAATGTTGTAGACATGAACAAGGACAATGAACAGGAGTAAACAAAATTGGACAATGAACAAGAGTTAACAAAATTGGATTGAATTACAGAACAATGGACAAATTGTCTTGCTAATACAGATTGGACTTGTCATGAGAAATTGACAATGACTATTTATATCATGATATCCTAACTTCCTTAACTACCAAGTTATATAGGTATGCATGTCGGGATGCATGTATGTTTGTATGTATGCATGTCGGGATGCATGTATGTTTGTATGTATGCATATATTCTATGACAATTAATATAGTGAGTTGCATGAATAATATGATCAAGTGACCTACCCTCTAAATAAGTGGCTTCATTAATGATGAAGTTTTAAACCTTGACAAAGGAGAGTAGTTTTGTTCCAATGGCCCTTTGTCCAATGGGCACTAGGTCATTGACATTCTGAATAGACACGTTATTCACGTCAGCCTCGAAAGAGGGCTGAATTTTTTATCTATCTGAAGTTCTAAACTTTTAATGTGATGAATTTTTTTTCCGTATGAGTGGAGATTCTCTAAGTTTCTAGAAGGATGAATAATTGTACGATCAAAGATGTTATGTAATTGCCACATGGGACTTAGGGCATGTTTCCATGTACAATCCAACCCGTTGTTGACTGACCCGTTGGGTGGCTTCCATGCTTTTTTTTAGAGCCCAACCCACCATAAACCATGTCGGGTTACACTACTGGTCTTTGCAACATCTCTAGGGAAAAAAAGGGTTTAGAAGACCTGATGTTGACTAGAAATGAAGCCAATATTGCACGGTGTGTCTTATAACCCGATCTTATAAGTGATTTTCAACCAAATCCATGCATCATAATTTAAAGGTTCTTTTAGTTAACCCCTAAACGCTTGAACAACAAAAATATGGTTGCTCACTAGTCAAACACAGGGTCAAACACAACTAGTGTGCACACAAAAATCAACGTATTTATAAAAATAAAAATAAAAATAAAAAGATAATCAAGTTCTAAATATGCAATTAAAATTTCAAGACTCTTGGGTTACTTTTGGATTTTACACAAAGTGCCAAGTGTGAAACTTGGAGTACTGTGGAGGGTATTTTGACAATTTTGGTTCTTTACTGTTGAATCTCAATTTTGGTCATCTAAACAATCTTTTTGCATTTGAGCCTAAAAAAACAAAATGAAGTTTTTCAAGTCTAGTTTCCACTCCATTTTTAAATTTTGGAAAATTTCTAAAATTAAGCGTTATTGCAATTACAAGTTCAATGCCTATTACCATGGAACAATTCATTTTTAATATATTGTGGAAATGGATGACTACCATCTACCACAATGTTTTTCATTTTTATTTAAACCTATGGTAAAAAAAATAGATTTTTTAGTATGTTTTATAACTAATATCAAATTTTATCCAAAAATTACTTAAAAAATCACAATTATTTTAAAATCTCACAAATAAATAAATATATAAATTCTAGATTGTAGTTAATATATTCATTCATCTTGAAAAAATAAAGGATAGAAAATATCATTCATTTATAGTTATGATATAAAACATTCAAATTAATATAAATTTTAGTTTGACTCCACAGTCATGGGCCCAGGCATGTAGGGGTTAACCTCTAAACAACCATACTCATCCCTAAAATGTTGTCACTTTTTGTGTTGCTTTCAAGAACGTAGCTATATATCTCAGTTGATGATTATGTAGAAAACTTCACTGTTGAAGCTCCAAAAGGACTTAATCGTCAGAATGTATATCAGTTTCTAGGACACTCTACCGTATGGATTACATAATTATAATGTTTGATCATGAGTTGTTTTTTGGAATTTTTGAGCAAAATCAACAGGTCATTCACTGCAAAAGTTCTCATAAATTTTAGAACCATAATTGGCGTTTGAAATTTCAGAGGCCTACAAAGATGTATTGTATTTAGATGCTAACAAAAACAGGTGTTCTAAAACTAAACACAACAACAATGATTGATTCCGAAAGAGTGATGTTCGGGTGTAGTTCTTAGAGATGACCGGACCAACCGGTTACTTATACCAGCAACTCGCTTCCAGCATCAGTTTTCCACAGCATCACGAAAGTGCAAATCGCAAAAAGAGACGACAATATCCTATTCTCATGACATCTAAACCCTAAACAAACAACATACATTGCGTTAAATAAAGCGGGCAACTTCACATGTACAATTTGTCGTTGATGATTAGGTCTTGAACTAACCAAAGAGGAAGATCTACCAATCTTCGTGCCACCTGAAAACGGATTCACACAATCCTAATTACTACTATTCACCAATCTAATGTACACGCCAATCTGGTTTATTATCACAATCTAGGCATCCAATATGCACATGATTATACAAAGCTCTTTAACAATTTAACAATCAATAGTGTTGCATCTAAAAGTGAGATTAAGGAGTCACTGAAGTCAATCGAACAAATGTTTTCACATTTGTCCAATTCCCTATTATTACAACTTCTTTTGGAACAATAAAGTGTGTACATAGTGGGTGAGTCCATTCCCTAGAGTTTAGTGAGAGAACAAAGCATGTGATATTACAGAGATTGATATTAAAGAGGTAAGAATGCTAGAAACCCCAAAAGTAAAAAAAACACACATTGAGGACTTATCAAGACAATTGAGGACTTGCCAAGACAATTTACAATTGTCGAATCTGACATTCCTAGATGGCTCATGGCTGACTTGTGCAGGGTAATTGGATCTCTCCTCGGAGCTTTTGATCAACATCTCACAAAACCAAGTTTTGGTAAGTTTAAGAAGAATCAAAGATACAATCGTGTACAATTGCAAACCTAGTATGTATGAATTCTAATCACTCTTTTTGCAATTGTTTTTTATACCGCTCTCTAGAAATGAATCAATCAACGTTCATCAATGAACTATATCCTAAAGGATGCATTTGTTTACCCTAGATGGCTACTGAATTTGAGAACGGCAATGCAATTGTTCGCCAACTGGCCCTTCTCCCTCCGCACTACCTCCACAACATAGCCCAAAAGCGGAAACAAACTATTTTGCATCCTAAACTTTAAAGAGATTGTCGCATTATTGGGCTTTTGCAAATCACAAGATAAAGCTCACGTACTTGCATGATGGAAAAGAGAAAAAAAAAATGGTACCCTAGCTTCTTTATAAAAATTCCAAAATGTGTTAAGATTCCTCGAGCGTCCAGAGCACAAAAAAATCCTTTGACGATGCACAACTTATTTGATCAATAATGGAGGGATTGTGTGGGTTTTGGTAGGTGAGAGGAAGCACAATTTGAGGCACTTGGGGTAGTTGTTGAAGTTGCACTTGTCGAAGCGGAAGCCAAGCTCACCCACGAACTCAAGACACACATTACAAACTTAGCTCATGCCGTGGTAAACATACACCAACATTCAGTGGAAGAAAGATCAAAGCCTTTGCAAGGGTTCCTGAGGTATGGATTGGATCTCACAGCATTGCTGATAGTATGCAAGAACCGGAAAGGGCCGGTATTCAGGTCATCAACCTCCCTAACAACCATCTCCCAAGTTCACATGTGTTGAAGTTTTATTTTTTTTCCTGGTGGATCAATCAACGTAATTGCACATCTTGAAGGATTTTTGTGTTCTTGTGACAAACATCTACAATTCTCCAATTAACATTGAGTTAAAATTGTGGGATCCAAATAAGTTACTAAAGTAATAAAATTATTCTACAACAAAATGTGTCCGCATAGGCTTTTAGGGATTAAATGCACTCAATTCCAAGCAAGCCTTGCCAATGGCATGATATTTGTTTTGCATACACATGTCACAAGTAGAAAGTTGTAGGTACTATTTTGATTGAGGAAATTAGGCCAATTTACATATGGGTCCATGGGGGTAGGGTGGAAATGGTTCATAAGGTTCTTAACCCTTTAGTGCCAAGGTAACCGCTAAGTGGTCACTAGATCACTAGAAAATGAAATGCTGTAAAATTTGTGAACCATCTCATCAGTCCAGTGTCTGAAGTTCAGATGTGTAACTTTTGATTCTGTCGATGACGCAAAAAGAAAATTTGGAGTCTGACTCTCTTAGATATCCAAATACCTATATACAAAACACTAAAATACTACAAATATCTCAAAATACAGCAAATACTTCCAAATACAACACATGTACTATGCGGTATTTCTTGTGTTTGGAAGTTTGTTATCTTGTATTTTTTTTGGATTGTGTTCTCTTGTTCATGTTCCATTAGTGTATGTATTCCGATCTTGATCAATGTACCAAATCCTTTCTTATCTTAACGTATAAATTTTGTCCTAAACCGTATATGGATAAGTCACTCTCATTTATAAAATTCATAATAATTATGTATGAGTCCGTTCTTGACATGAAAGATTGCAATCGAGAAGTATTGGCACAGGTCATTGCTAAACATCTTTGCTTTCATTTTTGAAAATTTAATCTAAATTCTATTTAACCTCGAAGTCACACACCCTCCAAAATCTCATTTTTGAGTGTGCATTATACAGTCCAAAGACATACTATAATCTTCCAATCCAACGGTCCGATCTTACCAAGATTTAACCAACACTTGTTTCATTAAGCTATGCTTACATTTATACGGTTGAATACTATTAATAGTATCTCTAATTTCAACAGAGAAAGTTTTAAAAAATCATCACCCAAAAAACTGTGGTTTTTCCAGAACCACCCTAGGCACTAAAAGATTAAGCCCTTTAGAGAGTAGCCCCTTTCTTCCATATGATATTGTACATGGGCCGGCTTTATAATATCATAAAAACGGAATAACTATACTCATCCAAACATTGGGGTAGATTGTTGTATTGTGAACCCCCACGCCTCCACCCAGCAAAATAGGGGTCAGGGTAGGGGAACCCGGCGTCGGAAGGGATGGGCAGGAGCTGGACCCGTGAGTACATCCACCCTGGCCCGTCATCCACAGTGCACCGCGATGTCATCCTTCCACTGCCCCATCTTTCTTTCTCCCTCCAGCATCCCTCCCTCTAGTGTCCCTCTCTTCAACTCCCCGACCCCTTCCCACATTATTCATTTGGGAATTAATTTAATTTGGGAATGAATTTAGAGAATGAATTTAATTTGGGAATTAATTTGGGAATAATTTGGAAATGAATTTGGAAATTTTAAATGATTTGAGAGATTATGAGAGATTATGAGAGATTTGATTACAAAAGGATGGAGGTGAAAGAGGAATTATATTGAATTATATTGAATTAAATTGAATTACATTAGTTGCATTAGTATGTTGTGACTAATTGTGTGACTAATATCCTAACGAGGAATTAGTCACATTAGTCACAACACATTAATGTGTCTGATATCTTAGTTGGGCATTAATTACATTAGTGTGTTGTGACTAATGTGACTAATATCCTAACAAGACATTAGTCACATTAGTCACAACATACTAAATCATTCATAAATCTAACATATTCATTCCAAAATTCATGCAAGTATTTGTAGATTTTGACTTTTATTTGTGTATGACTTTAACTTTTATATATGTTCTTTATATTATATTATATATATATATAAAACTTTAGTCACACAGCACTAATGTAATTATTATGCATCCTACTATAATAATCTTTTTGGTATTTTTAACAAAGTCTGAACTTGAATTTTTGTCATAATTTTGGCCTATAATAAATAAGTTAGTTGTAGAATAAAATATATGAAATAAAGAAGATAATATGCAAAATACACGAATATAGACTATATGACTATATGAATATATAAAATATTGTATAAAATATACTATAAAATACTACATATGAAATGTATTAAGTTTCATATAACATATAAACTATGGTATACAATATTCTAAATAAATATACTAAATATATTGAACAATACATAAATATACAACATATACTAAATATGAAAATACAAATATACTACATTATACCATAGAAGATTATTAAATATATGTATAGACTAGACTTCGTAAATATAATAATTCTAATAAATATATTAAACACAATAAGTATATTAAACACAAAAATATATTAAATATAGTACATGTACTAAATATAGAAAATACAATAGATACAATCAATATAGTAAATATAGTAAATGTATTTAAAATAGTAAATATAGTAAATATACTACATATTCTAAAAATTAATAATACTATATACTATATAAATATACTAAATATATATAATATATAAAATATAAAATACTATATCAAACAACTCTATCAATTTCTTGATAAAACTGCAACACATGTTCTACAAATAAAAATGTAGAACATTGTGTCTAGAGTATGAATAAACTTCTGCCGCCAAATGAATTCAACAAAGTAGCCATCATAATGATTCTTTACTGTATCATACCGTAGCGAAGACCTCTTTACTGCACTCCAAGTCCCCTCGATAGTGTTCGTGTAAACCCCCGTCTCCGAATCTCGAAAATGCAAACTATGATTCACCGTCTAGTGAAAATATCCAAGACGCTGAAGGCGCTCCGTACCATACGTCTGCCAACAGTCACTCATGATAGTCATCCCTAGCTCCACGTACCAAACAATAATCTCCTCTAACGTCAGCGCCGTCTAATCTAGCACTGTAGCCAAAAATACCTTCTTTGAATTGCGCTCTGCACCACCAAAAACCCACTGCCCCTCTATTCTACAGTCACAATGAAACTTTTGTTTCCAAAAATTACTCTCATCTACCTCAATAAATTTTCCTATGCCGCCGATCCTCTCTTCCTCCCCACCGGTCACGGCCAGAAAACATATTTCCCGACAATAATTGTACCATTAACTGAAGTGTGACCGGAAACAACACCTGAATGAAGTCTTGTGTTGATTTGCGTGTCTTTGTTGCTCCAACAATACATCAAAGTCAATCCATGTTGTAAAGTCAACTTTGACTTCTCGAACCACGTGCCGGCCCAGGCAGATACGCACCGACTACATCCCCGACGCCCACATTGCCATCAAAAACCATCGAGACGTTTCCGATCCCGCACACATCCCATGGGATTTCCACAACCGTCACACTCTCGGGCATTGGGGATTAATCCAAGGTCTATGGCAAAAACTAAATAAGCATCCATAGTGGATGTCAAATATGCAAAATCATGCGTGGTCAAAGTTTCGACTTCCATTGCCCAAAAATGAAAACTAATACTAATTTACACAAGAATGTGAAATAGTAGTAATTTGTACTTGTGGAGTGAGAGGGGATTTTACAAGGACAAGGATTAGGTTTAAAATTCCAAAACTCTCTAATTTTTGGAAACCTTATGGATTTGAATGGTGGATCATGATAATGATTATTTAAATTTTTAATTTAGAGGAAGACGTTGGAGAAAGGGGCGCTGGAGGGAGGGGCGTTGGAGAGAGGGGGCTGGACGATGAAGTCGCAAATGGGAGGAGCGCTAAAGGATGAAATGGTAAAGTTAATGGACGGTAGGGCACTGCGGATTAAGCCGCGAGCCTAGGCCCTGTGTTGGGTTCCCCTACTCCAACCCCCACTATGGCCGGGTCAAGGCTACAACGTTCCTGTTGCAGCATGTGTCCCAAAAATTGTTCACCCATTCTTAACCCTCAAAGGACATAGTAAGCCCGAGGGGCTTAGTTTTTAAGAAATAATTGAAAAAGTTTTAAAAAGAATCAACCAAAAAATAGGAAAATTGGTGCTTTTGAAAGTGATAGAGTTTGCAAGGTGAGATTCCCGTGTTGCACCTATCAAAGATATCTCAATCGCTTCCTGGATCGAGAAAGGAGAAGGGAGTATTTGGGCTGCAGACTTGAGAGCTTCAAAACCAAGGATTCTTGAGCTAGAGATAGGTTGTGAAGTGTGTAGGCATGAGGGATGGGGGCAAGGCCTAACATGATGCCACATAGCGTCATTTGGCTCGTTGTGCGACCCATTTCACCGGTTTCAAAGATTGTGTCTACACTCAAGGACTCAAGCATTTAGAAATGCCTTAGTAAAAAAAAATTGCTAAATTCTTTTGGGTTGCCTCCTTCATATCCCTATGTTCTTTGAAAGTTAAGCTTAATATATCTGATAGAATCCCTTATTTTCCACTTGGGATGCTATTCCCTGACAAAATCTCATTTAGATTCGGAGGTGAACAGGGGGCTTTGAAAAAAACCTTATGCACTCAATTTAATTTTTGGAGGTATTTTCTATAGTGATCACTTGTGGTTGATGACGGGTGAGATGGCTTATGGGAAAGGAAGCCCTTAGAGCATGGCCACCCATGCCCTCCCAGAGTCTCTCACACTCAAGAAGTAAATGAAAAGTGCCAAGGGCCCTTCAAAAATACCTCTTGACTCTTAATCCTAGCGTGTTAGAAATTGGGCCTTCAAATCACTATTTAGTTGACTATATCCTCCCATTCTACTTGTGATTGGTCCATTGACTATTTGATGCGCACTTTTGATATGTGAGGGGCGTGTAAGGGTGGAGGAGTGTGAGTGCAAGGGCCCTTCAAATGTAGATGAATAAGAGCATGGCCACCCATGTCCTCAGAGAGTCTCTCACACTCCAGAAGTAGATGAAAAGTGCCAAGGGCCCTTTCAAAATACCTCTTGATTCTCGATCCTAGCGTGTTAGAAATTGGGCCTTCAAATCACTATTTAGTTGACTATATCCTCACATTCTACTTGTGATTGATCCATTGACTATTTGATGCGCACTTTTGATATGTGAGGGGCGTGAAGGGTGGGGGAATGTGAGTGCAAGGGCCCTTCAAATGTAGATGAATAATTTCAGCGAATTAGTCCTAGCGTGCATGGGTGGGAATGCTCTTAACCCCTAAACGTCCCAGCGTCCAGTTTCTGGACGTTTGTTGGTCAAACCCAATTTTGATTTTGAAGATGACTTTTGTTGCTAATACACCCAACTAAGAAAATGAAGTTTATTAAGTCTAGTTTGTACTCCACTTTTCAAATCTTAAAAATTCCAATTATTGAGTATTTTATTGCTTGTGCAAGCTTTGTAGCTCAAGGTTTGAATTACACTACGTAGGATGTTTACCTTTCGAATTTCAAATTTTAAATAAAAAAATTCTATGGAAAACATATCATGTGATTCTCCATTGTAATTTGTACCTGATCCCAAAAAATATTAATTTTTTAAAGCTTTTTTGTAATAAAAAATATTTTTTGAAGTATTTGACTTAAAAATTTGTTAAAAAGGCCGTATTAAATCAAAAAAATCTGAAAATTTCAAGACTGATACAGTGACGAACAAAACTGAGTATTGATTTGAAACTTTCTCATTCAAACAACCATACCATGAGCATCAATGGGCAAAGTCCAAAAGTGAATATACAAAAGTTGTAGTGTGCGACATATAACACATTACTACATAATTTTGAAGAAAAACTCAATTGTGATTTGAAAGAAAATGGATTTCAAAGTTAGCCATGTCTAAAACTCGGTTTTGTGCGATATAATTCGGAACTACTTTAAATTTTGTCAATTTTTTCTTAGAGCTTCAAAAAAACTTTTTGTGCCTTGGCATGTTGGTATACATCATTTAAGATTGTTGTACACAAAAATTGAAGGAAGTTGATATTTATAGAATTAAAAATATTCACAATTTGACAAACATGCAAATGATGTTGGTTCTCACGATATTTGAATATTTTTTTGGAATTGAGAGCATGGGACTGCATTGGCCATTGTATAGAGAGCATAGGTTGCAACATGAACCATTGTTACATCTTAATGCCCTTGCATTTGAAATAGTTGTTGAATAGGCCAATGCATTCAATTTATATATTAGAGCTATATGATGCAGTTTTTTGGTCTAGGTTTTTTGTACAAGAACTAGAGTTCATGACACACATACTCAATCAACCAATTGAACAACTTGTTTTTTTTGTGTTCAGTATCATCAAAAAATTGTCAATTTTATGAAAGTCAGTGTAATTTCTGGCAGTTTTGAACTTTTTGATGATATTGAAAATGATATGTTTTTTTTTTTTGATTTGTAGGATTGATTATGTGCGTCATGAACTCTAGTTTTTGTACAAAAAACCTAGACCAAAAAACTGCATCATATAGCTCTAATATATAAATTGAATACATTGGCCTATTCAACAACTATTTCAAATGCAAGGGCATTAAGATGTAACAATGGTTCATGTTGCAACCTATGCTCTCTATACAATGGCCAATGCAGTCCCATGCTCTCAATTCCAAAAAAATATTCAAATATCGTGAGAACCAACATCATTTGCATGTTTGTCAAATTGTGAATATTTTTAATTCTATAAATATCAACTTCCTTCAATTTTTGTGCACAACAATCTTAAATGATGTATACCAACATGCCAAGGCACAAAAAGTTTTTTTGAAGCTCTAAGAAAAAATTGACAAAATTTAAAGTAGTTCCGAATTATATCGCACAAAACCGAGTTTTAGACATGGCTAACTTTGAAATCCATTTTCTTTCAAATCACAATTGAGTTTTTCTTCAAACTTATGTAGTAATGTGTTATATGTCGCACACTACAACTTTTGTATATTCACTTTTGGACTTTGCCCATTGATGCTCATGGTATGGTTGTTTGAATGAGAAAGTTTCAAATCAATACTCAGTTTTGTTCGTCACTGTAGGAAACATTCAATTCCATGCATGAAAAATATTACAAAATATAAATCTTGAAGGCTAAATTGTGTAGTTTGACTTTCCTACAAAGGAGTGGTACGTTTAAGGGTTAAAATGAATCTTGACAACACGGGTAAGTTGTACGCCGGCTTTCAGGTGATTGCAGCTGCATGCTGTAGACCGAAAGATGAATGGCGGTTCCTTTGCATGCAGCCAGTGTCTTGGCACCGTGAGAGCAGCAAGTATCCACAGTACCCTTCCCACATGCACCGCCAGGCCTACTTATGCAGTCAACCACATGCGTTTGAATGATCTTTGTAACAACTTTACAGACATCATGCGAGCTCCACAGTAAGTTGAGGGAACCTTTCCTTTTGCTTCTCCTTCATCTTTGGGGGCTTTACACAAATGTATATATTCCCACTAAGGTAACTGTACCTTAACCCCTAAGGACCAATGATTTATAGTTTTAAAGTGTCACATTCAATTCATCATATTGTGAAAAATAATCTAAATTTAGATGACACCAAATTTTATATCACCACAATCAGTGAAGAACATTGTATGTGCTCGTTAGAAAACCAAGAAATTTGAACAAAAAGAAGTCCACATTGGACTTACTCAAAAACTACTAAAAATACATGAAACTCAATTTGGGCTTCTTGGTCTCTTAGGGGTTAAAGGGAGCATTTACCTTAAAGCATGCATATTTACTACAATGTGACATTTCAACATAAAATTGTCACACCGCATTAGATACGCACACTATAAGGTAACTGCTTCATTTAAGGTAAAGTTACCTTAGGTTGGCCCATATTGGAGTGGATCCAACACAATAACTGTTCCAACTCCGGAACCGTTATGGGGAGCATGCTTGCATTCATTCACCATTACATAATAGATTGCAAAACTTTACTACAAATAGTAGAAAAGGTGGTTGTGCCAAGGAAGATCCCCAGGCAAATGGGCAACATTTGCTTCAAACAAGGCAACATTGCCTCGGCACAGTCACCTTTTCTACTAGTCCTTGCAAAACAAGGACAACTTTTAACATATAGCCCACTTGGATATTTTTCAAGGGAGCCACGAAGGCATACTTTGTGATTGCAAATATTGATACATGTACCCTTCTAAACTGTCAAAAATTTCTAGCAAATTTTTGCCAAATCTTACTTGATTTTGAAAGTAGCTACTTTTACATTAGAAAAATGAAAAAAAAAGTTGAGGAAATCACCAAAGTCCTCTCAATTTTTTTCTAAAAAATCACCAATATTTGAATGAAAGTGCCCTGTGATAGATAATTCTATACATAGATGGATGATTCTATCCATTTTTTCCCTACCTGAAAAACAAAAAATCGGCTGCTTCTGAACAAGAAACCTAGAGACGTTGACATAACTTACCTTCCTTAAAAATCCACCCAAGCTGCCAATCCAGGGGTAATGTTACACATGTCTTCTACTACACTTCATGTCCTTGTTTGGAAGACCTACTACCTTACAAAGGTCGACATCTACAGTTCAACTAATTTTATGTCACACAAGTTATAGGTATAGTGGCTTTCAACACATGTTGCCTATAACTTGACATGGAAGTTGCTGGAGTATTCTACACTGCACTGCACCGAACTAATTATAAAAGCTCGTAACTGTACACGTTGCTTGCCTTGCTGAATCAGCCCTTGTGCCCACCTGTCTCATTGATTGCTCCTCATTAGAGATTCCTCTCATTTATTTGACTTCAGTTTAGTGAACCATGGTCACGTGAGAGTTCAACCCCATCTACCTTTCTTTGGCTTGAAGCTCTGTGAGCTGACCAACTTGAGCTAAAACTAGATGAACCCCATATCGGCTCTCAAACTGAAGTCTATCATTTCAGAAGCCTGTTTTTCTTCAGTAAGAAGACCAAGTAAGTTCTGGTGGAGAGAATGGGAGGAAAATATGCCTCTACCCATTCACAAGTATGTGCTCTACCAAAAGATGGCTCTGTTGTCTTGATTGTTACGCCTTGTTGCTTGTGCTACCCTAAGGTTTGTTATCTAGGAAACACAATTGTAGAGCACTTACTATCAAACTCCATGTTCGAGGCATGTCCAAGAGGAGAATGGACTTGATGAGGAACCATTTCTTGACCACTGTTCATATGAGGATTCTGTCTCACAAGGATCACTGCCTGTCAAAAGTGTGAGCCAAATGAATATGCAGGTGCGCATCAACAGTCCCTCATAACCTAACAACCATTCTTAGCTTAAACAAAACCAATTCTCTACGTCGGTCGCAGGCAAGGTTGGATGTTACAAAACGTGTTAAAAGAGATCTCACATGGACTTGAACCATGACTGTCTGCCCAAGATGCAGAAAGATCTTAGTTACACAATATACATGGAATGCTAAAAGGGAGTTGAAATACCTGATCATATATTTATGCAGTCTTGCAAACTTTCTGCCAATATTGACAGATGTTACACACCAGTCTCACCAGAGCAAACGATTGT
The DNA here is from genome assembly GCA_022496805.1 of Pohlia nutans. NCBI lineage: Eukaryota > Viridiplantae > Streptophyta > Bryopsida > Bryales > Mniaceae > Pohlia > Pohlia nutans. The sequence continues at coordinate 26,100,905 of CM040101.1, read as the reverse complement.
CCAATACACAGTTCCATCATTCTTTGATAAAATGTCTTGTATGCAATGTCACAATCACCACAATGAAGTCTCCAAATCTGAGATAGAAAACCACCTCAAAACCAAGTGAGTCATGTTGAACAAATGAAGTACACATCAAACAATCGTGAAGACATAAGTAAACAAATTAGTTTGTTTACTCAACAAAATAAATGAAACAAACAACATAGGACAAACAAAGTAAATGAAGGGATTGCACGTGAAGTACCTCAAATATGTAATCAATAGTATCACCTCGAATGCCACCATACAATAGTAACAATTTTGATGGCTCCGTGCAAGAGAATCAAGCGTTGCGAGTATGAAGGAAAAATCGAACCTACAATTACATGTGAAGGACACAAGGGTAAGGGTAAAGGTAGAGGCGAAGAGGGTTGGGTTTGAACGTGAGAGGGTAGGGTGCGAACAAATGGGAATGGACATAGACGGGAATGGACATGCTCTGCAAGTGCACACAACGGAGGACTCTACCTTTAAAATACCTTGCAACAGTCACATGACATGACAAGACCGGGGATCCTACCTTAACAATACCTTGCAATAGTGCACACGACAGGGAGTCTACAGTATGTTGCAAAGTATTGAGGTCGTGAATCACTAAGTCATCAACGACTCAAGACATTCCATTCCATACACATAATATACGGAACGGAAATCATGTGTACAGAGTAGCAGCCCACCCAAGAGACACCATTACACGGCTGAAAACCATATCATGCTAAAGAGCAAAATACCATGCTCAACGGACTGTATACAAACGCCTCCTTGGAGGACGACAGCATCGGACTGTTCAACTCTCAACTCTAACCAAAAAAAAAAGGGGGGAGTGGAGGTCCTAGAAAAAACCGGCTCTCAGAAAAATTCCTGGGTTCAGTGAGAATCGGTTAAAGAGAAGTAGATCCGGTGTGCAAACCGGCGTTGTAAGTAAAGAGACGCGTACACTATACAAGTAAGTCACGCCCAGGTCAGGCAAACGGCTCTAATTAAATACAGGGATTCAGGGAGAACAAGATATCATACATGTCGGGCGCCGACTACCAAAAAGGGATTGATAGCAAGCCATCCAGTGTTATGAGAAGATCTTCGCCTGCCCTGTCTTGAGCATCCTGAACATGGCCGCGCGCCCACCCGGTGCTGACGAGTAGCTGCCGCCCGTGCCTGTTGCCATCTTCATACTCGAAATCCGTTCTCTGCATTTCATAACCTCTCACCATCAGTAACCTTCGAAACTCGAACCATCAGTCTTCGAAAAGAAGAAAGAAAAAAAGAAAAGAAACAAACCCTGAAGAGGTGTTTGGGACTCACCAGAAACTTATCAGTCTTCAAACCATCAGTCTTCCAAAAACAAACGGGTGGAAAAAGAAAAGGAAAAGATCCTGAAGAGGTGTTAAGGACTCACCCGATGGGACCAACAGGGTTGGCAATCACTTCGTCTTCCTCGTCGGACGAGCTCACGACGTGGCGCAAGCGGCTGGTGCCCTTAGGCGGGGAACGGCCGCTGGGAGACCGTGCGAGGGGCGGGAGCGCGCCAGCGTTCTGCGCCTTCTTGAAGCTCTGCTTGTGCGTCTCGTTGCTGAGCGAATTCTCGATCAGGGACGCCGTGGAAAGCTCCAAGTCCTCACCCGACCTGTAAATGGTGCCCCGCCCGTTCCACGAGTGCGACCGGTGCATCCCGCACCGGAACGACCCGGCGTGCGTGGTAGGCGCACACGAGCACGGCATCTTGCACCCTAACACTCACACAACAAAAACTACTGCAACAACGCAGATCGGTCTCTTCCCCCACACACACACTCACACACAGAAAGCTAAGCTATGGAGCCACGAGTACCGGAGATCAATCAAAAGTGCTGATGATAAAATATGCTCAATCCGGACCGGAAAAAAAGAAGGATCTAATCTCTGACAAGCTGCTTGCGCAGAGAAAGGAATCCCAGCTCCAAATGCTGCGAGAAGGAAGAAATCCAAAACGAGTTGTACGCAGAACTGGTGGCTTCTTATGAAAGGGGATGACCCGGTGAAACGACGGGCGAGAGGTGACCCGGCGTTCTGACCCGACCCGGCCCGGCCCGGGCTGTGACTGACTGTAGACTTTCTTGTACGCCAGAGTTGCCAGAAAGTCACTCAAACTTGGAATTGATTTTGGGGCTTTTTAAAAAAAATTGTTTCCCCCTATGTGGGAAGTACTACAGGGGGGAGAGTAATAACCGTGGGGTGTTTTGATTTCTTTATTTATGTGGGCTACGTACCCATGTTCATGTGGATGGGGTACTTGCAGCAGCTGAATTCAAAAAGCAATTGATGTACTGGTGTAGTTTTGTACAGTGATGTCCAATTCGGCTCCAGCCCTCCCACCCTTTCTGGGCTGCGGATTTCTTTTCTCCAAAGCGCCGCACAACTAACTTATTTGTTTTCCAAAAATACAGTGTGCTCAGTCAAAACTACGACAGTACTTGTTTTCCAAAAAATTGTGCTAAAAACTCTGAGTACAGTGCTGTATGTTGATGGGGTTTTCACACTGCCCAAGTTTCTACAGAACGAAGAGCCCAACATGAGCTGGTACTTTGGCCTCACAATGGACCGACCTCCACATGGGGCAAAAATGATGTTCAGAAACCAAAGCTTGTAAAAATAAGTGACAAGTTAAAAGAAGAGTGATGTTGAATTTTAATAATTAAACTTCTATTCCATTTCAAATTGGAGGTTTCTTGGTGTTGATAAACTGGCATTTACAAACTCAGTTCTTTCCCTGGTGGAAAAGTTATGTTTTAGTCTAACATCAGATAGATAGATAGAAACTCCGGTCCCAACTCAGGGCCGGCGTGAATAAAGTGTCTGTTCGTTTTGACGTGTCCACCGGACAAAGGGCCATTGACACAAAACTACTCTCCCCTTTCGGGAATAGACACTTTAGTAATTTAAATGGATGCAGCACCGGGACTTCCCGAGAGGTCACCCATCTCAGTACTATTCCGGCCCAAAGGCGCTTAACTTCATAGTTCTGATGGGATCTGGTGTAGTAGCCTTGGTATGACCGCATCACGTCAAACATCACATATAACCTTGAACTCATTTTTCTTGTCTCCCTTGTCTAAAAAATAAAAATAAAAACATTTTACTTCATTCGTTTTATGTTGGTTGTTTCATGGCTTGTGTAGTCCTAACATAAACTACAGCTCGGTTTTGGTTGCTTCTATTAACCCTTTAGTGCCTAGGATATTGTAGCTGCATGCATTGAATTTCAGTAGTTTTTCCACTATGATTGATACTATCAAAAATAGAATGGATTAAATTAGAAAGTAATTGTACAATTATATATTCAACTAGAGTGGAGAACATTTGCCAAAATTAGAGAATCGTCCAATGGTGGAATTGCAAGATTATAGTATGTCTTTGAACCGTATAATGCACACTCAAAAATGAGATTCTGAAGGGTGTATAACTTCAAATTTCAATAGAATTTGAGTTAAATTTTTGAAAATGAAAGTGACGAGGTTCAACAATGCCATATATCAACACCTCTTCACTGCAATCTTTTATATCAATAACAGACTCACACATAATTATTGTGAATTTTATAAGTGAGTGCAATTTATCCGTATACAGTTTAGGACAAAATTTTATACGTTAAAAATTGAAAGGAGTTGGAACATTGATCAAGATCGGAATATATATACTACTGGAACATGAGCAAGAGAACACAATCCAAAAAAAAAAACGAGATAAAAAAACTTCCAAAGAATAAAAATACAACATAGTACATGTGTTGTATTTGTAAGTATTTGTGGTATTTTGGTGTTTTGAACATAAGGATTTCGATAGTTGCACAACTCCAAATTGAAATTTTCTTTTTCTAGAAGATGTGTATTATAAATCTCCAAATTTGAACTCTAACTCTTCACGGATTTTCTGTTATTTGCATTTTTAACACTCCAATGACCAAAATGTGGTCAGCTAGGCATTAAAAGGTTAATAACAAAAGTTCCTCTTACAAAGACCCTCTCTTCTTTTTGAAAGCCTAATATGCACTTTCTATTCTCTACGCCATATGATACTCCTGATTTTGAATTATAAATAAGTTGATTTGATGAAAGAAATATTGTATTAGGGCGCTCTCATGGTACGGGTGAGTGAAAATGGTAGTCCAAAGTGATAGGGTTTTGAAGAAAATGGATTGTGGAAAATTCTAGTTAATTTTTTGTAAACGATGGATGTATAAGATTTTGAAGGTTTAGGGGTATGAGGGATATCCACAAAATGATATTTTTGGTTCGGTTTATTTTTGGGCAAGTGCCTTGCTAAGACCACATTAGTAGAAAATACGATGTCGTGTTTCAACTAAACGTAGTGGAAAAGAATCGTAGATAATTAGAATTTCATTAATCCGAGCATTAATCAAATTTTACATCGTCTCATGTGACTAGGTATTGAATAATTACGAAGTTATATTCTTAAAATAGAATCATTCCATTCCATGATATTTAATAAGCCTCAAAAACCTAAGAACGGAAAAATGTGCAAGATCGCGAAACTCATATGAAGGGTTTGTTTCTTAAAACACATGTACATGTGGTGATTTAGTGAAACATGAAATTTATATACCAAAAATAGTTTGGAAAGGGTAAAAACCATCAAAGTACCATTTTTGCAGCAAACAGGTTTTTTACATCGTTCTTAAAAATCAAATTTAATGTATCAAAGATGGATAATTTTGAAAAACAAATTTGGTGGACATCATAATTAAATAAGAAGTAAGCTCTAATTGAAAATATTTATCTAATTAAAGACATTTTTACCACTACATTCACTTCTTCAAAAAGTAGTACTTGATTTTTGAGGCTTTTTACTCACCTGTATCATGAGAATATTAATTAACATTTGAAGGTTTGGCATTTTTTTACAAAAAGTGCAAGAAAATAGCATATGCTAGAAACAAGGTGATTTGAACAAATTTGGGACCCATTATGCAATTTCTAACTATAAGATCTTGTACCTAACTTTTATGTTTAATTCTCTATCAAATTCCACAGCCTATGACCTTACTATCTCTAAAACCATAATGTTCAAAGTCTTCCAATAAGTCTTTTTCAATCATTTAAAAAGATGAAGTTTCAACTTTGAAATAGTTTAGATTCAATATATATATATATATATATATATATATATATATGTATATATATATATGTATATAGTGCGAGAGTGAAGTTTAAATACCTCATGCACAACATATCTATGGTTTGAGTTTTGAAAGGCATTCTAGCAAAGTTTCCGCCAACACACAAACGTCATGCATCATTTCATATTTTCCATCAAGTTCACCACAACCCGGAACGTAACAAGTGATTGTCCATAGTATGTTCCAACAGAGGTGCAACACACTTGTGTAGAATACTCTTATATCCAATCTTATGTCACAATCGACAATAGCTCTTCAAATTTGAGATAGAAAAACCACATTAAATCCTAGTACGTCTGGTTTAGAAATCAAATCTTGCACAAAACAAAAATTGTTTCAAACAATCATAAAATGACACAAGTGGAATGGAACATTATATCTTAAAACTAACAAAATAAATGAAATGAAACAACATTGAGAGATTAACACAAATAAAGATAAAGGGGACTTGGATATGGATTACTTTGAATATGGAATGTGCAATAGTATTGATCCGAATAGCACTATACAATGGTATCAATTTGAATATCTACATGTAATGGTATCAAATGTCATTGGTAGGAAAAAGGTTAATTAAAATTAATAAACTATGTAAAGGGGAATGGAATGTGTAAAAGATAATGAAGAGTGTAAATGTAGGTTTCAAATAGAATTTACAATGGATGGAATGACGAGTTTCAAATGGCCATGCTTTGGAAGTGCACACAATTGGCCAGGGACCTACCTCAAAAATACCTTACAATAGTGTATATGACATAGAACCGTATAGTACCTTTGCAGTATATTTAATTCGTAGAACATTAAATCAATCATTTTTTGGAAAATCACGTAAAGCAATCCATCCAAAAGATACCATTACATAATTGAAAACCATATGATATTAAAGATCAAAATAACGTATTCACATATACAAATTTGTCTTTCAAAGGCAACATTGGACTATTCAATTCAACTCTATTCAAATTAATAAGAAGTCTTAGTTTTGCCAAAGTTTTTATATAAAGAAATAGAGAAAATGACTTGAAGTCGAGATTGATTTCTCTTAAACCCAATGTACGTCAATATTTAGACTTCACAATGAGGTTCACAATGAACCTCCAAGCACGGTAGAGTGAGACTTTGAGTTTGCTAGTTGGAGCAAAGTTGAAGCCCATTTGGTTTTTAATATTAATAATGTATTTTTTAACAATATTAATCCATAGCGGCCCAAACCACCATATTGTGGCCACTCAATTTGTTTTTAGAATAGCAACTATGGATGATCTAAAATAGACAAGTAATAAATTCAAAACTTACATGATTTAGAGTGTACATTACAATTGACAACTTTTGATATTTAATATTGAATTTGTAAGCACACAAATTTCCAAGATTGAAGTTTGGTAATATTGTAAATTGGTAGTTAGTGCAAAAAGTTTGGCTTCTTGCGAAGATCTCTCGGTGGTAGACCATTCAACGTTAAAATCCCTCTTTATGGTTGTGGTGGAGGGAATGGAGGATGAGTATAATCGATGACTGGAACATGCAAATTAACAGATGGAGCATACATATCTAGTCAATATTAAGAAGCGTATAATACATTGTTGAAAAAGCATTTTCGATACTTTTCCAACACTCTATTATACGCCTTCTAATTCTAAAATTGCATTCGCAATGAGCAAATGAAGATTTTTCACATGATTTACATTTGCACTTATGTCATTGTACAAATACCATCAAATGGTCATTACAACAAATGGATGGTTTTTAGCATATTTTTTGGTCCAAAAACTATGCTTGAAGGTCATTTCGTTCTAATAACATTTGCTGAAAATATTCCAACTTGTATCTCTCAAAAAATGTAGGAATTATTATGCATTAATTCCTAAGCATCCCTAGCATCTTTGAGTATAACCCTTTAACCTCCCAATTTAACACTGATTTTGAAGATGCGATATAAAATGTTTGATGAATAACAAAAATGGAAACGATGTACAAAGCTAAGTTGTAAATGTCAATGTGAAGATCACATTTGTACGGTAGGATTTATCATATTTTTTTATTAATTAAATTAAATTAAATTTTGAAGATTTTCTTTTGAAATTGAATTAAAAATCTCAAATTAACAAAAAATAAAAATAAAAATAAAAATAAAAATAAAAATTGTTGTAATGAATTTGGAATAACATGCACTACGAGATGGTATGATTTCCATTATTTGATTCCACTTAGTTTGGAAAATCGTTGTTAAGGTCTCACTTTTTGAACTAAAAATGAAACTTGACATAAACCAATTATTTTATTTTTGAATAAATCACAATATCTTATTTTGAGGATCCATATCATACAAATGACAGTCAACTAGCACAAGAGGTTCCAAGAGAAATTTGGATGGATGAAAACTGTTTATGTATGTAGTTAAGAGAATAATCTGAATTTGTTTATCGTTCACTATGTGGAAGCATGCGCGTCAAAGGGTTAAAAATATCATTGCTTTTGAAGTGTTATACGTCTAAATGTAAATGAGGTATAGAAATCTCAGCAATACGATCTTGTAGTATACATGTTGTAGATGACTTGGGTCCAATTTGGAGTCATTTGGCCATATAGATTGGAAGATCATAATGTTTTAGTATTAAAAAAGGATGCTAAAATTTTCCTAGCAACACAATAGAAGTGAAATTTGATTTCTGAAACTACTCAAATGAAAAAACTTTAAACTATAAAATGGTTCAAAATCATCATATAAACACATTGGTAGAATTATTTTAACAAATATCTCTGACATGTCCAAAATTGGCTTTGAAATGTCGAAAAGTAGCCCAAAAAGTAACCCATTAGACCCAAAAAGCAAAAAGTGTCAAAAATAGACCCATGCACTAAAATGATTCCCAAAATTTCAAAACAACTTGGATTGACATGAAAACTCATTCATGATAACTAGACTTCGAGGAGAATCTAATACAACAAAAGTTTATTGAAAACGGACATTGGATGAAGGAGAAACAAGCCCCCAAAGCATATGCCATCAAAATACACTTTGGTGCACCAAAATTAAGACCCGTGCACTAAAATGATATCCCCAAAATTCATACATCTCCGATTGAATTGAAATTTTTACCACACAAACTAGACATTAAGACGCATTGTTTTGGAAAATTTAATTGAAATATGACACTAAATGAAAAAGTTGCAACTCTTTGAAGGTGAAAGCAACCCAAAAAGAGTCCAAAATATGAACTTCGGGACGGTTTGGGGTTAAAAGAACTTCAATTAGGAGATGTTTATTCTTATTATTTTGTGAGTCAGATGGCCCCATTTGTCAAACAAACTAGATCCAAATGAGACACATACAATTTAAAATTGCAAAGTCCCTACCCGAATTTAAGAATATTCTAATATCAATAAGTCTACTTCTCATTAAATCAAACTATTGATATTTTGTTGATTTATTTATTCATTTTGAACTTTTTAAATATTGACAACAATATGATCAATACAACACCTAATATTGTAATCAGATGTCACTTTTATGAACCCAAAATAATATGTATTTGATAATCTTTAGCTTCTTCACCATATCAAATGCCATTCATTTTATTTTTTTTAAATTACAGAAGCTAGTAGACACCCATTTGCCACCTCAACATTGTTGCATTACAGGATCGCATGTACTTAAACATAAGGATGTAAGGTTGGATGTCCTAAAACCACCAACTTAAGAAATATGGTCTCATTTTAACAAGGTTATTTATGAGAATTTTTTTTGTTCATTTGGAAGAAGATTTCTCACGGAATGCACAAATTTTTGCAATTTAATTCCCAATATTCAAATTGATACAAATTTCCGAAGTAAAAAGAACTTCGTGACCCAAATCAGACCTCTAGGTTTCCCCATGTCCACACCATGTGGTAATAATTTCCACTTATAATGATACCCAAAAACACCAACTACTTCTTCGCAATGCTTGGCATGCCATTGATTTACTTGAATAGTGAAATTGGTGGTTTTGAGTCTCAATTGTGGTGGCCCCAAGAAAACTCTACATGTCATAATTGGGGGAGGTGGTGGTTTTAGGACATCCAACCTTAAATATGAGTCTAAATTTCCAGACTTTAGTAGAGGTTCAAGATGAAATTACAGTTGGAAGTGCATTTTAGAGACCTTTCCAACAGTATATTATACACCTCCAAATTCCATAAATTGCATTCGCAGTGAGCAAATGAAAAGTTTGTGCATGTTTTACATTTGCAGTCTAGAGTGGTCTAAAAAAATGCACGTGATAAACATGTGCAGTTTCTTTTACCAAGTTTTATTATAGTGGTGGGTGTTTATCTCATTGACTCGAGGTGATCCGGTTTTGATTCCCATTAAATTCGTTTGAGCAACTTTGAAGTATACGTGACTTGTTGCTAAATGAACTATCGCATGAAGAAAAGTTTGAACAATCAATTGGGCATGTCCTCAAATTTGTGACAAGTGTTTGACTCCTAAACGTTCTCACCCCTCTCCAGAACATGAGAATTTCAAAGATGTCTTATAAAATGTAACTAAGAGGGATATTTTGAACTTGATATATGAATGAAAGTTGTACATTATGAATTTTTGATTCTATCCATATTGTTAGATCTATGGTTGTTGTCACCAATATTTTTGTATAAAAATTGAAAATTAAAATTGAAAACTCATTTGTAATTTGAGAATCTTTACAAATAAGATATTGACAATTTGTACATGAAATTTTTTGTGATTGGTTGAAATGTAATCTCTAAGTGCAGTGATTTTTTGGAGATTTTTCGGTTGCTTAATTTTATGAGTTGACTTTTTAAGAGCACTTTTACATTGAAATCATTGAAAATTTGGGTGAATCACTACAGCGTGAAATGAGGCATAATATTTTTTTAAATCATCCCCTTTCTAATCAGATCACACATGCATGAAGCTAACGTCCCATTAAATATATAGTAAAAAATCCACATTGCAAAAAGTTAATTACAGATGATACATTTGTGTTTGATTTTGTACATCATTCACTTTCTGGACGGTTGAACGTTTAGGAGCTAATGTGCTAACAAAATAAATAGTGGTCTTAACCATTTTTAAAAACTATTATTATTATCATCAAGGTGGATCTAGGTTCATTTGTAAGGGTTGGTTATATTCTATTCTTCTTTAACAAACGAGGATAGACAATAGTATGGTGATGGTATCGATTCCTTTAAAATTTATTTTTGATGAATTTTTTAGGTATTTGGAACTTTTCTTCAATAATTTTTATATAGGGAATGTATGTGGCCGCTTTGGCACCTAGGTCTCGCACATGTGGTGATGAAAATTAGTGGTTCCACTTTCCATCTGCTATTAGAAATGCTATAAATTAGTGGTTGATTTTTTTAGAATTTTAGCATTTATTGATTCATGGGAGAATATATCATTATAGTATGTGAATTCTATAAATTGCATAGTAAGGCTTAGGTCAAGATTCAATGGTAGTGCATTTTTGTATAAGAGTCTTTTGACACATAATATGTCCGGTTTGAATCTAGCATTGCAATGACATCTTTGTTGGTTAAATGATGTGCATGGGAGAGCCAAGGTGGTACTATGTTTTCCTGTCACCGTGCAACACAAAATAATATAAGTGTTTCTTGTAATCACCCTTTGACAAAATATTGATACAAATATTACTCTAGTATAGTCAACACGAAATGAATTGTGACCTTTATCCAAAACCGACTCCTACATATTTTGGCCTAAAATGTACACCTTTTAAACATGTATGAGAATTTGTGATAATAATTATGGATACATCTAGAATCAATACTTAATTTTTTTAGAGTTTATTTATACATGGCCCACAAAATATATGCTAAGATGCAACGAAATTGTTTTCAAATGCCAATAAGATCCAATAAGAACTAAGACATATAAAAATCTAGGGACAAGGCAAATGTAGATTTAAAGCTTTTGAGGCAAACTAAATTTAGTTTTGACAAGATTTTAGATAGAAATATTCATTTTTATAAGATTTACTTTTCTTCCCATCCTAACATATATTGATTAAAGTCTTACACAAAAATCATGAAGTATCAAGTAACTAAGCTAGTCATATTGTCCAACAATAGACAAAAGTCATTTTTTCAGCATATTTGGATGAGCTTAATCCATTAGCTATACAACTCCGTTAGTTAGCTCTCAAATATGTTAATCATCCACCAACCAAATGCGAGCTTCCAAATGTCAAAAATACAAACCATATTCGAAAAGTTATTTTCCAACTTTGGCAGGGGTTAATAACATGAACCATGCTCCCGACCATGCTTAGACACTTATTCACCGTCTCTGTTAGAAATTATTAATATAAACAATACTTAGATCCTTATTTGTTGGCTCTTTTATATGTTAATAATACAAACCGTGTACACATGCTTATTCAAACATGTAAACATGTAAACATGTGACTCTCTGAAGGGTTGCTAATACATACTATTCTCAAATACTTATTTGGACGCTTATAGGTCTTGTTACTTTAGAACATTTGAAGTCCGTCCCCTATTCATGACACGTGACTATTTATGACACTTACCATAAATATCATTTGTACCATTAACTCATTCTTTCGTTGCTACTTCGGAAAAAATATATGGAAATGGGCTGTCAAAGTGGCTATTATGTATGAAAATAATGGCAGTTTAACAGATGAACCAATTTTTTCATGCTAACATAGAAAACTATTCAAATCATGTAGCCATTTTGGATTAAATACATGGTCATTTTATATAAGACTCGTGGTAGTGATGCGCAAGGACGATGATCATCATGGGTTACCTTTTTGCCTAATATACGAGGCCCTAGTGGCACTTTTGCAGCACCCTTCAAAACATCATAAAAAACTTTGTCTTCAAAATATGATTCCAGTCGCTATGACTTTGTGTTTCAATTCACCACATGTGAACTCTTTTCTAAAAAAAATCCCGTCACCTTTCTAAAGTATCCAATTAGAAAACTGTGTCACAAACAGGGCAAACAACCTTACGTCCTCCCAGTATGTGAATACGCTTGCTCAACCGGAATCTCGCTCAACCGGAATCTCTTTCGACGACGACGAATTGAGTCGCATGCACTTGTTATCCGCAAACGGATTAATAGTTGGCAGTGACATGGTTAAGCCTGGCATGAAGGAAATGAGTGAGATAAGGTGTTCTGTGGTCGTCAAATGTTGAGCCATGGCCAAAAGTGCCAAGAGAGAGAGAGACGGGAGAAAAAAAAAAGGACGGCCGGCTTCAGTTCAGTTGGCTGCTGCCTGCATGACTGACTTTTTCTGGACAGAAAATGCATGGATTGATGCTGCCAATCCCACGATCTCGGGGGAGGGGCCCGCCACTCATGCCGTCCTTCACCCCCTGACACCTCATCACATTTGTACCCCGCCAGGCTCCCTGAGTGCCAACACTGTTCATGACGGACGCAGCGAGCGACTGTCCCACACAATTTGATCATTTGGGACCCCAATTATCTCTCCCTCTTTTTTATCACTAGTTTTGTACCCTTTATGAATTTCTGTCTGAACCACATGGTACTCTCGCGCCAGTCACTACCGTAGTACCATAGCTGGGTCGCCACCCCACGAACGAATATTTAATATTTTTTGAAAAACAAGGTTCGTTCCTCAAAAAATGAATTTCTGAGTTTTCATTTTCGAGCCAAAAAAAAATGACTGAAAATGGTCCAAAATAGCTTAGAAATAGCAAAATATAACTAAACATAATTTATTCTATTTTTGCTTTTTGGTACTCATAATTTTTGATTTGTTACGTTTTTTATTTTTTGAATTATTTTTTGGCGACCCAGCTATGGTACTACGATACTCTCTTTAAGATTGTATGTAATGAGTTGGTTTTAACTTGGTGCACTGTGGCTCAATTAGAGCACTGAAACAAAAACCGAAATTGGAGATAGGTGGGAATCCTGGATTTGCTGAAAAGAGAATATTCTCTCACAAGTGGGGAAGAAGCAAAAAACACACACATCATCACAAAAACCAATAAGGAATAAAATCTCGGTACATGCTACTTTGACAAAGCACCATATTGGCTGGAAACATTTGCTGGACTGACTAATTTCCTTGACCACTGTAATTTTCTCCCGTCCTGTAAGTAAAGTTTTCCTTGTGCTACAATTCGTCATCTTAGAACAAATCTCTGTAAATATATGCACTTAGTAGAAACACCGCTTGCATAGACTAGAGAAGCATGTCCCAAAAGACCCACAACTAGTTTAGTTTGTCACCTGGGATCTTTTCGTGAGTCTTGTTGCTAGTTTACACGGTGTTTCTACTACAGTAGTGATGAGATTTTTTTGTTGATAACATTCTTAAAAACTTGATTTGGCATCTTTACAAAAATAACCTAGATTCATTTGCACAATTATGTCTTAACCTTTAATTGCCTTGGCGTTCATTTTTTGGACGGTGTACAAATTTCATCCACGTTTTCTCATCCGTCATGCACTTTTACACTGTGGATTTTTTTACTATAGATTTTATGGGAAGTTAGCTTCATGCATGCGTGGATCGATTGGATAGGGGATAATTTGTGAAATTTCGATGTCTCATTTCATGTTGCAGTGATTCACTAAAAAAATTCAAGACCTTGGTTCCAAATAGTTCAAAAGTGCTCTTAGAAAAGTCAACTCGTAAAATTAAGCAACCAAAAGATCTCCAAAAATCACTACACTTAGAGTATTACATTTCAACCCATCACAACAAATTTCATCTATAGATTGTTTGTATCTTATTGGTGATCAAATTACAAAAGAATTTTGGATTTTGAGTTTCAAATTTTATACAAAAATATTGGTGATAGCAATCATAGATTTATCTAACCGTATGGACAGAATTTAAAATTCATAATGTACAACTTTTATTTATACATCAAGTTCAAAATATCCCTCTTAGTTGCATTTTATAATGCATCTTTGCAATTCTCCAAATCTGGAGAGGGTTGTGGGCACTTGCGGGTTAAACCCAAGATTGAAAATTTCACCGACATCCACAATTTAAAAATAAGAAAAATTAGCCATGCATTCTATGGTCAAACTTTTTGTACCAAGACCAAATAAAACTTGGTATTGTGAGCAACGTTTTCTTTTTCTAGCTATATTTTGCCATATTTCTCTACAAAATATGGCATTTCTCTTTTGTTAAGAAAAAATTAGAAAAATTAAATATTTTCATTAGATTTTATTATTATTATTTTTATTTTTTTTTGAAGATAGCTTGATTTTGTGAAGAAAACTACCAGAATGCAAAGAAATTCTGTCAAAATATGATTGTAAGCTTAAGATTTTGCCAAATAGTCTTTCCCAAAAAAATTTACGCCGTCAGTTAGGCTTCAAGAAAAAAAACACAAGAAAAACATTGATTGTGGCCAATGGAGAAGCTGCAATCTAGAATGTTATGTACATTATGTACTTCAGGTTCATAGGGTTTATTAGTTTAGTGATCTATAGGTTCCTCCGACTCTAAATCCTCCGACTCAACGTTAATGCAAGAGGACAAAACTTGTTCCCTATTTTGTGCATGTAGGGGCCCACCTTAAAAAACGACCTCCTCTTCCAAAGATTAAAAATTCTTGAGGGGATCCTCTTAGACTAACTTGGGGCCGTATGCCCCAATTTTCAAAATAAATTGCCAAAAAAAGACCCTAGGGTGCCCAAAATGGAAATTTCAGAAAATGGGACCCATGGATAAATGAATAGTGCTTGCATTAACGTCAAGGGGGGATTTAGAGTTGGGGCATAGGTGCACGCTTATCAATTTATAATTACTTCTTTCAAGTAATTGTTTGGAATCTTCTCTATTTTTCTTTTTTGACACGTTGTTGTAAATGAAATGTTTAGCAAACCGATTTGTCAGCAATCTAAGAATGCATGAATCCAAAAGTGAGATTGTACATTTGTACCTGGCTAACAGTGAATGGGGTGTTTTTTTTTTTCAATTTTTGCATTTTTGGGGCCAAATATCTGATCCACTGTAGACAGGCCACTCTTGACAGTTTTGAAGCACTCAAACCAAACCGATCCATCAAGCCACATACACCTTATCATCAATAGGTAATACACAATAGGTCAGTCCGTGAGTGCTACTCTTTACAAGGCTTCCACACAAACGCAAAAATCAAAGCGCACTCCCAAAAGGGCCACAAAGAGAGAGAGCCAGTAGAAAGCAGAAGAGTAACTCGGGCCTTAATCGTGACCAGCATGATCACGTGATCGCATGAAGTGTATGGCTTCAAACTCCTAGTGTACATGACATACTGTAGCCGGTACGAATTGTTATGTGTAATTTTTTACCCCCCTCCATGTGGTTGGAAGACGCGTTTTCTTTTATTGGCGAAACCGTCAAGAAAGGGACCACTAGTATATCCCTTTATATTGGAGGGAATGCCCCACAATGGTTCTCCTCAAGCAATGGTCTCGAAAATATTCCCAAAGTCATTAAGGAATGGATTGTTCCTTGAGATGCGGTGAAGCTGAAAAAGCCTTTCTCAGTCTTACTAGTTAAAATCCCAAACTTGTAAAAAAGGGTTTTGAAGATAAGGTAGTGCACCCTATTCATGACATGCGACTATTTCTAATACCTACCAAAACCCCCATTTGTGCAAGTAACTTATTCTTTGAAAGAAATATGGGAATGGAATGTCAAAGTGGTCATTATGGGTGAAAAAATGGTGGTTTAAGAGAATGAATCAATTTTGTCATGGTAATGTAGAAAATTATTCAAATCATGTGGCCACATGGGCATATAATATTTAAATTTTGCAAGATTCATTTAACAACTAAAGAATTCCATCACCCTAGAGGTTTAGTAAGAATATTGTTGGTGATTGACAGGATGTCGCTCCTTTCTCCTTTATTGTAGCTTGCTATTCCACCATTGTAAGATTCATTAGTTCCATTCACTGAGCCATTTTCCCATTCGATGCCCACTATTAAATGACAAAAAAATTAAGAAACTGTTGTGATTCTAAATGCCTGTTTGAAACCTTAAATCTAAAACTTAAATCTTAAGTCCTAGTTGTTAGAGTTTTGTGCACTTGAACATCATTGCACGTTTTGGCACTTTGAAACATGCCATTTTAATACATATCATCATTCTTTTAAGAAAAAACTTTACTTGTTTGAGTAGACTCATGGATGTGACTTGATTTCTTCCACTTTAAAGTTGTTTTAACTCAAGCACTAATTTTGGCTCTTATTTATGTTTCAGAAGAAAAGTTAGAAGATACTAGTGATTTAATTATTTGCGCTATTTTGATAAATATGTTATTGTTTATGAATCTTACAAGTTAAAATTTAAAAGTCAAATTATTTTGTCTACAAGAAATAATTATTTGCAAACATCCATGCTTTAAAATTACAAAGACACTTACTATTAGTTAGGAGTGAAGATTAAAATTAAAACTAATCATCAATCATTGAAGAGATTGAATTGGAAAATACTTCAATATTTTGTGATTTGTTTCAATCTTAAATTTCACTTTTAACAAATAGTGTCTCTGTAATCTAAAAGCATAAATGAGTGTAAGCAACTCTCTCACAAATAGGATAATTTAACATCATATGGTTTAACTTTCAAGAAAATCATATAATGATATAGTTATCATGCATCAAAACAACACCAATTTCTAAATCATTAGTATTTGTATACAAAACTAAATTTCATTTTGAGGTATCTGAAAAAATAGGCACAATAGATGCTTGAGTTAAGACTACCTACAAAGCACATATAATTAAATTATATTTATAAGTCCAATCACTCGAATTAAATTTACTATTTAAATTAGCAATCATAAACCTTGTTGAGATATTCATTGTTAGTTTGTTACAAATCTTCTACAATTCACAATTTAAAATTCAATTCAAAAACTCAAATCAAATGTTAAACAAGCTTTAATATCCAGTATTTGGAACTCTTATTCAATACTTGAATTTATTACATCATGTAAAATGAAATAAAATAAACCCAAATGCATTAACCCCTAAATGACCAAAGGACTATTTTATGGTCGGTATTCTTTTTTTACAGACTACCAAAGATGAATAAATTTTTAATATAAAAAACAAAAAATATTTTCAAATAGGAAATCAAGTCTACTTTCCAACCCAATTTGAATCATGTGAATTCAA
This sequence comes from Pohlia nutans, assembly GCA_022496805.1. Lineage (NCBI taxonomy): Eukaryota > Viridiplantae > Streptophyta > Bryopsida > Bryales > Mniaceae > Pohlia > Pohlia nutans. Next base: position 26,083,521 of record CM040101.1, on the reverse strand, counting down.
GTTAAACTCCACCGACAAGATTTTTTCAAAGACAAAGACCTCAATATTGTCCTAGTGTTATAAATTTACTATTTGGAGAAACTAATGATGTTCTCTCCTTTGAATTTTTATTTTTTTATTTTTTAGAATAGAGTGTCTAGTTTTAACCAATCATAGCAAATTTCAACTTTTGATGAATACTCAACAGCAAATGCTTCTAAATTCATTATATGAATACTTAAAACATTATTTGACTGTACGGATAATTACTAAACGTTATGCTTCTCATTTTTCTTTTGAACCAAACTTCATTGAAGTTGCAGAAGTAACAACGACGCTAGCATGTGAGCCTAGAATGGCGAGCCTAAGAGCTGTGAGCGGGAACTTTGTGAGCCTAAGAGCCATGAGCAGTAACTTTGTGAGCCTAGAGCCTGAAATTTGACAAATTTAGACAATTTACTATTTATAGTAAAGAATGTGCCCTATTACCGTGTGACCTATTACCGTGGTTTAATATTATTATGGATAATTTTTCACTTTTTTCAAGTTTACTTCCTGAAGGCACACAAAATTCTGGAGACAGGAATATAATTTTACTTGCTTCGCTGATTGAATGACCCAACTGAAACTCTTGTTTTTTGATCAAACATCAGTGCCATCAATGGGATCTCGGCCCCGAGACCCCTATCCACACCCAATCAGCTTGATCAATGTTATATCCAATTATAGACGTTACTGGTCAGAAATTTTTGGTAATAAAATGTTTGAACTTTTTTTTTTGTTTTTTTTAAAGTCATTCAAAGACTTTTACATAACCTCATGCATCATTACAAAATCGTACATGGCCCAAGCTCTAGGGTTGCCACGAGTTTACGTAGTAGGCTAGTAATTCTACTTCAAATTTCCACCTCTAAATTGCTGTTTTGATAATTTCAGCCGCTTCAAGGATCTTCTTTGTTTCGTTTAAGCTAAGGGTAGGGGCATGCATGAACTTGTCATTTTCAAAGTCTAGTTTGCAAAAGAATCGAAAGACGTAATAGATGTGCTTGCAGTTGACATAAGCATCACGCTTGCCAACGCTCGAGCCGTTCATGCTAACAAAGTGCGGGCAAGTACATGATGGAAAGTTGGACAGCGTGACGTTGTACACTTTCTGGTCTGGCTCAACTCTGGACTGCATTGTGATGACGGCACCAAGTCCAGGATATGGAATGATCTTCACCGCTAGGATTATAGCCTTGACGTTCCTTGCACTCTCCCATTGATTGCGATGGGCATCACATGGAGCTCTTGGGCTGCGTCGAACAGTCTTGTCACCTCGGATAGAGAGAACTTTATCAGCGTGAGCCGGTTGAGGATAATTCCAGACAACCGGCTCAAAAATTGGAGCTCGTAAAGAGGCGGCGAGGCGACATGGCAGTCTTAGCTTGCAAACGAAATCCAGCCTCTTCTAGTTCCATCACTTCTGAACGTGTGAGGTCCGTACCCACAAGAACGGGCCAGATGTCAGGGATGTTGGGTCGCGTAAGTACGTGTCCACGCTTGGGTCCCATGACACATCGAGCAATTTGATCCGGGCAAAACCAGAAATCTTCGGTTTTGTGTCGAGCCCCTCTGAACGTTGGAACTTGCTTTTCACCTTTGTACGTGGGAGCGGCGGTGGCCTTACCACCCTTGGCAATGACCATCTTGCACCTGATGTTTGTTTGGGCTTGAACAGCGTGGCACTTGTTCTTCGCCTTGTGCGAAATTCTTGCAATGTGCCACTCGTGAACGTTGCAGTCGGTTTCCTGCACGTGTGTAACGTGTGGCATAGGAGAAGTTACCTCAGGAATAGGTTGAAGCTGCACTCTAGCAGATGCAGATCTTGTTTGGACTTGAGGATGTGAGAAGTTAACTTTGTCCGGGCGATGCGAATCACCCTCGGACCCAATTGGGAGGTCCAGCTTCCTTTTAACAGATCCAAAGAGCTCCTCTCCTTCTAAATGAGGGACTCGTGTACAAACGTCTTCTGCTCCCGGCATTTTGCTGAGGGCTTGGGCAATCTTTTTTCCATCCAGCGACGCCATTGCCCGCTTAAGCTTGAGGTCATGCTTCGAGGGGCCCTTCCCAGATGCGCCGCCACAAAGATAGGAGCGGTAGTTGGTCATTTGCATAAAGGCACGGATCCAGTCGTCACAAGTAGCTACAAACAAGTCGGTGCCTCGCTTTCCGGACGCTTGAAGCCACTTATTGTGAACTGTCTCTGAGAGGTTGCAGGTCGGAATCTCAGCAAGTTCGTCAGGGGTAAGGTCCTGTTTCACATTTCAACAAGGAAGAATGGTAAGTGAATGGGGTGGAAATAGAATAGGGCTAAGTAAGTGCGAGTGAAATGATAGTTCAGCATTAGACTCACCGTCTCCATGAACCCTCCCCATTGGCGATAACGAAAGTGCCAAAATGCTAACCAATCTTCGAGTTCTCGGATCGAATCTTCATCAGCTGCACCAGACGAATACCACCAGGCCTTCAATTGCAAGTACATCTAATCTGCTTTTGCCATGGTTGTTGCATCCTTGTATTGCCGGCAAAGCCGAATATGCTGTGCTTGGAACGCCTTGGCAATGTGCTTCTCGGTATGCTTGTGCATGGAGGTTGCCCAATGAAAAAGGCAGGTTCGTTCGCGATCCACCATAGGAACTTTGGGATCACCCGACCCATATACAATTCGTACAACATTGAAATTGGCCTGCGCGCTGTCGCACATGAACCCTTTGAAATTTGGGTTGGGCACATCATTGTCTTTCATGACGTTATTCAAGCAATTCCAAAATATCATCTGGCCTTCCGTGCCCTCGGTCTGCATATCACACACTGCAATAGTCATAACTTTGCAATATTTAGAATCATAGACATGGCATGCTAGTGTTGTCCACGACTTCACCCTCTTCACGTGATCAAACATCACGAAGCAATTTTCGAGATCGCCGCCGAGTTGCATCCGACGCACAAGATCAACGCCTCTGCTGGGACCGTCTACGAGCATTTTGAATAAGTAGACTTTATCTTTGCCTTGCCCAGGGAACACGCTGTCGTGAATGAACTCGACCTTTGCATGACTCTTCATCGTAAGAATTCGGTCGATCTCGCCAGCACCTTTCAACTTATCATGATATGTGGCAATGATGTTGCGAACACTGGGGGAACTGAGGAGCCGGAATTTATCCATGACTTTGTCTAGAGCCTCCTCGCGGAGCATCTCTTTGGGGCCGTCCCCATTGTGAATGAGGAACGTCTCCAAAAATTCTTTGCTCGCAGCAAGTGCGATGGCAGAGTTCTTCGCCGAAGGAGTCTTGGCCACCTCTTGAGCGATCAACTCCGCGACAGTCTCCAAAGTCTCCTTGCATTGTCCTTCAGCCACAGGGTGTATGTGATTTCCTAGATGGATGCACGCTCGAGACATGTCGCCAGCGCTGACCACGTAATAGATACGAGCTGCACAAAAATCAATGCAGGTAGGGGGCTTTTTGCAAACTTTGCAAACTAGAGAAGAATCTGCAGGGGGGTCTTGACATACACCAAAAGGAAGTGTAGTGGTACCAGACCACTCAGTCTCGTTCATCTTCGAAGTCCTTGCAAAGTAATCACAGTCCTTGTTTTTGCAAACCAAATGCCCGACGCAACTTGACCTTTTGAACTTCAAACCTAGGCTGTTGTGGATATTTGACGTCAACGTGCGACACCATGCGTGACCGTCATAGCGCTTGTCCATTCCCTCCATAGAGGAGTTAGCACTTCCACGGCAAGGTGGCAATTCAAACACGACATTTCCATCGAACTTGGTGGGAAGGAATTTGACTTTGTGATACTCGATAGCATCAAAATCTATTTGAGCTAATTTGTTACGACAACGTGGAACACTCGACAGCTTCCTAAGGCACTGCATTACGCTCAAATAATCTGAAGAAATTGGAAAGACTGGAGGAAGAGCCCAAGATGACGAGGCCGGAGTATTGGCTAGAGTGCGAGTTCCTGAGGGAGTACCAGATGAAGAAGGAAAGGAGACAAATTTATTTGGATGTTGACATTCACGTGAAGTCGAGCGAGTATCTGCATCAGACTCAGAAGTCAAATCAATTAATGGTTCAACTTGCTCCCGCTTGACATTGCGAAGGTTGATCAAGATGTCAGTCACAGAACGTCCTTGGTCTGATGATTGATGGCTGCCGGCACGTGAAAGTGGAAGTTGAACAGTAGAACCATGTGACATGGGTGCAAGGATCTCAGTGGAGGCAGCTACTGTCTCAGGAGCTAAACCGTATGCTCTATATTGCCCAGGATGGAGAAGCCAGTAGAATCCTTCCTTATCACTGCACTTGGACTGCAGGACCGCCTCCTTGATGATCCGATAGTTCGCCAAGACCTCTTCCTCTAACATGATAGAAGACTCACAGAAACCAAAACGAATGTGCAAGAGGTGAGCAAGCACTCGAACAAAACCTTCTTCACCGATCGGCACCTTCAAAGGGACATCGTGACCTGCAGCAAGAATGTTGGCCATGGAAAGTAGGCAGGCGGACTGATATGAACCTAATAGAACTAATATACATGTGATATAGAGGACAATACAAATGGCAACATGAGATGGGAATGAAGCCAATGGCATTCAAGATATATACTCCAGTAGAGGGTAACTGGAATAATAATAATTCAATGTATGACAAGGCTACATGGCGATTTTACGGCGCCTTAGACTAAAATGGACGCACAAAGTGGCTGTCAGGAGGAAAAGTTCATCGCAAGGTGGAAAGACTGACAAGAGCGTAATTAGCGTACGAGGAATAATTAGTACGTGATAGATTGGCAATGGCTTAGGCTGTTCAAATTGTATTATTGGATAGTTGAATTTTAAATCTCCATGCAGTGAGTATGACGGCGATGTCAGAACATCTTTCAGATTGGTATCATTCGACAGGCGAATCATATGACTAAAATTTATATTTGCTATGATTTGTCATCCATGACTAAACAGACAGTATAAACTTGCTTGTATAAAATGATAGAATGAATAGTACTTTATTATGATGATACGTAACAAACAATCATCTGGGAAGTTCTCTTTATTCCATACATCCATTGCAGTATATAGAGGATTGAATGATGACCCAATTCCATCAAATGATTCTAACATTCATGCATATAGTATTGATCTACATGACCTAAGAATCGTCGATAGCATTCCAAAAAGGAGGTTTCGCTTCGTCGTCAAAGAAACTTTGCACTGCATCTGCAATCTCTTTTGGCACAATTCTGAGGTCTTCGCACTCGATATTGCATGGGACAGGAAGGCTGAGCAAGTTGCAGACTATATGACACCACATAAGACGCCACACCAAGGGATGCCTGGGCTTGTCACCCCATATTCCACAAGGAACATCGTATTGGTCAAGAATGGATTTGTCCAACAAAATGACTGCCATGTCGATAAACTGATTATCGGAGTTGGGAAACTCAGACATCCAAAGCTCAATTGCTCCTTGGACAGACTCAATAGGGTATGCCATTTGAACTTTGCGGCCATGCATGAAGTACTCAGGGAATTCTTCAACATCTCGACACCATAACGGTCCCGAAGGGGTTTCAATAGAATCCATGAGTGATGCCTGCGCGTCTGTCAAGAAAAGAATGATGTACTGAAATCTTTGGAGAGATCATCAAAGCAAGTGGCTTGGAAATGAATCACATCGTGTCCAGTTATGTAGTAGAGATACTCGAATGATGATTCTAACATGATACATTGAACATCTTGATTGTCATTCGTCGTATCCATATGAGACGGTTTGACGCACAAGTGGCTGTCAGCAATTGGAATTTGGCGTACAGAGGAAAATAGTATGATGAGAGAGATCGTAGACTGTGTCAGTACAAATGTCAGTATAATGTCATGGATGTCTCTAAGAACAATGTGAATCACGTGATCATGCTAAGGGCTCTGACAAAGAAATTGGATTTTATGGTGCACTGAAAGACGGCGGATTCAGAATGAATAATTGGAATTAACCCATCATTAGCAAACCCATTTATCATGCCTTGGTGTCAACGGAAAATAAATGAAAGTAGAGCATGTAGTAGTATTTGATGCTATTAAAGTGCGATATCAAAAGGGAGAGATGATCATGATACATCTATGGATGAAGTTTTTAAAAACGTATAAGAGCACATATCCATTGTCTAGCAAATCATATGAGATGTAGCTTCTCGATGTAATGGAGTATCGATAGTTCTATTTTCTTTCTTGAATATTTGCACCTATTCATGTAGTTAAGTTGGGGCTCTAATATATTGGCATTCGTATTAGTCAGATGCTCGAAAGAAACTGTCATCTTGAGTCTGAGGGACCTAGTGGACAAAAGAGGAAAAAGAGAAGACGTCGTTTAATGTTTTCAAGCAAGCGAGCGCTTGAGCGGTCAAAGATGAGACCTCCTAAACTCAAGTCACAAGTGAAGGATGTTGAAGGATGCACGCGCATGAGTATAGACTTTGGAGACGACGATGTAGCAGACTTGGCGTGTTTTCAAGATATAGTGACGTACAACGACATGATAGACCATGGAGAATCACAACAAGACATTATAAGCGAGGATGATCAGGAATGGCAACATGTAAGTGATACGTTGAAATGCATTCTCTACTCATTGCGCTACGCTTTTGATGAGTCTTTACACAAAACGGAGTGGTTTTAAATGTAACAGGTATAGGGTGTCTTAACTGGTCATAACTGTAAATGGTCTTAAATGTTGAGGTGCAATGACCTTGTGAGTGTGAAACTTGGAGACTATTTTGATCTAAGTCCATGGTCGTGGGAATAGTCTTAGGCCCGAGACCTAAGTACTTCTTATAGGTTTTGATGTCAAATATAGAATAAGATTTGGAGATTGGATCTTATATCCATGACGTCCCCAACTAATATTCCCATTTGAATACTAGTATCGTGTGATTATTACGGGCCCAAATTCGAATGACACCTAAATTTGAACGAGCACCTGGATGGTCAAGAGCACTAAGTTGGTCCCGAGCACCTGGTTGGTCACGAGCACGTGGATGGTTACGAGATCCTGAATTGACACGAGCACGTGGATGGTCACGAGCACCTGGAATGCCACCTCGTTTGCATATAGGGTTTAGGGACTCAACTGGGTACAAGGAGGGCGGTACCCAATTGCCACATCATATTTGATCAAGAGGTTTGCACGGTGAGTGGCTGGCCATACTCCGCCGCGTCTATGCTCCGCCTCATCCAAGCTCAGCCAGATCCATTTTCGCTCTTCTTACGCTGCTCTATGCGCTCACATACCTCACACGCGCTCCTCTTTCTCCTCCTAGTCTTGCCCTGCCTCATCATGCGATGATTACTAACAGTGAGATATTGGAATCTGTGCAGGAAAAGTCTAGCGCTCGAAGTGTTGACTCCGAGCCACTGGGCGAGGAGATGGCACCGACGAGGCGCAACCCGCAGCCACCACGCGATGGAGGCGATCCCGATGCTCATGCCCCAGCCGCCACGGTTCGTGAGGTGGGCAATTTTAACGAAATTACTGATTCTGTGATTGCTGGTGCTCATTTTATATGGTGGTCTTCGTAAGGGTGCTCAGCGTTTGGGGTTCAGTGCTCGTGATGGCCGTTGTGTACGTCGCAGTTATGACCGCTTTGCGCGTGACGGCATCGTAGTCGTCGTAATGGCCGTGGAGGCAGAGTAGTCTCGAATTTCTTGTCGTGCTTGCCAAGCTGGCCGTCGTGCTGGCCGCCTTGGTCTCAGGCCCGACACCCTGGACTGTTCGTGATGCCCTTGTGATCCTTGGTGACTGCCTTTCTCGTGATGACCGCCGTGGTCTTGGTGACTGTCATGCTCGTGCTCCCGCATTGACTGTCATTGCTCGTGATGCCGTATTGACTGTCTATCTCGTGCTCTCACCATGCCCTTGTTGATACTCGTCTTGCTCGTGATGGGAGGGGTGGAGATTATAAAGATCAAGTCCCTCCACCATGAGAGGGGTCTCGGGGCCGACACCCTAGGCAGGAGCCCCCTGATTGATTAACTGGTCGTGGCGGTCCTCGTGTTGTGAGGGTCGTCGTGGTGTCGTGATGGCCGTCGTGGTCATAGTGGTGATCGTGGTAGTCGTTGCGTCAGTCTTCAACTTGGGCTCCTTGGGTAGTGCCTTGCGCGAGTTGGCTGTCATGCCATGGGTGTCTGCCTTGATGGTGCTCTCGTTTTGCCCTAGGAAGTGCCTGGCTCGTGATGCGCGTTGTGCCCATGGTGGTGACTGTCATGCTCGTGATGCCGCATTGACTGTCTTGCTCGTGCTCTCGTCATGCCCTTGTTGATATTCGTCTTGCTCGTGATGGCCGTGGAGGAAATTTTAGAGATCAAGTGATTCCACCATGGAAGGGGTCTCGGGGCCGACACCCTAGGCTGGAGCTCCAATGGTTGATCTACTGGTCGTGGCGGTCCTCGTGTTGCTGGGTTCGTCGTGGTGTCGTGATGGCCGTTGGGGTCATCGTGGTGGTCGTGGTAGTCGTTGCGTCAGTCTTCAACTTGGGCTCCTTGGGTACTGCCTTGCGCGAGTTGGCTGTCTTGCCATGGGTGACTGCCTTGCTGGTGCTCTCGCGACACCCTAGGCAGTGCGTCGCTCGTGATGCGCGTTGTGCCCGTGGTGGTGACTGTCATGCTCGTGATGCCGTATTGACTGTCTTGCTCGTGCTCTCTTCATGCCCTTGTTGATATTCATCCTGCTCGTGATGGGAGGGCGGAGACACTAGAGATCAAGTGCCTCCACCATGGGAGGGGTCTCGGGGCCGACACCCTAGGCTGGAGCCCCCTGATTGATCTATTGGTCGTGGCAGTCCTCATGCTGTGAGGGTCGTCGTGGTGTCGTGATGGCCGTCGTGGTCATCGTGGTGATCGTGGTAGTCGTTGCGTCAGTCTTCAACTTGGGCTCCTTGGGTACTGCGTTGCGCGAGTTGGTTGTCTGGCAATGGGTGACTGCGTTGCTGGTGCTCTCGTTTCGCACTAGGCAGTGCGTCGCTCGTGATGCGCGTTGTGCCCGTGGTGGTGACTGTCATGCTCGTGATGCCGTATTGACTGTCTTTCTCGTGTTCTCGTCATGCCCTTGTTGATATTCATCCTGCTCGTGATGGGAGGGCGGAGATACTAGAGATCAAGTGATTCCACCATGGGAGGGGTCTCGGGGCCGACACCCTAGGCTGGAGCTCCAATGGTTGATATACTGGTCGTGGCGGTCCTCGTGTTGCTAGGGTCGTCGTGGTGTCGTGATGGCGGTCGTGGTCATCGTGGTGGTCGTGGTAGTCGTTGCGTCAGTCTTCAACTTGTGCTCCTTGGGTACTGCCTAGCGCAAGTTGGCTGCCTAGCGCGAGTTTTGGCTGTGCCCTTGGCTGTGCCCTAGGCAGTGCGTCGCTCGTGATGACCGTAGTGCCCATGGTGGTGAAGTCAGTGCTCGTAATGCCGAATTGACTGTCTTGCTCGTGGGGTCGTGATGGCCGTCGTGGTGTCGTGACGGCCGTGGCGGTCATTGTGGTGGTCGTGGTAGTCGTTGCGTCAGTCTTCAACTTGTGCTCCTTGGGTACTGCCTAGCGCGAGTTGGCTGCCTAGCGCGAGTTCTGGCTGTGCCCTTGGCAGTGCGTCGCTCGTGATGCCCATAGTACCCATGGTGGTGAACTCATTGCTCGTGATCCCGAATTGACTGTCTTGCTCGTAGGGTCGTGATGGCTGTCGTGGTGTCGTGACGGCCGTCGCGGTGTCGTGATGGCTGTCTTGGTGTCGTGACGGCCGACTTGTTGTCGTGATGGCCGCCGTGCCCTTCGCGACTATTTGCTCGGGATGGTCTTCGGGGTGATTTAGGAGACTGTCTTGCTCGTGATGCATTGTCGTGCCCTTGGTGGTGATGGTGACTACTTGCTCGTTATGGGCATCGTGGTCATCGTGGTCGTCGTGGCCGTCGTTGTGTCATGGTGTGCGTCTTGCTCGTGGCGGCCGTGGTGGTGGTTTGTGTAGATCAAGTCTCTGAGCCTTGGAAGGGGTCTCGGGGCCGACACCCATGGCTCCCTCTCCTTGCCTGATCATCTTGTCGTGGCTGTCTTGGTGTCGTGATGGCCCTCGTCGTGGTGTCGTGATGGCCGTCGTGCCCTTGCTGTGGTGTTGTGATGGTTACCGTGGTCATGGTGGTCGTCGTGGTGTCGTTCTTTACTTCTTACTCGTGATGGCCGTCGTGCCCTTGCTGTGGTGTTGTGATGGTCACCGTGGTCATCGTGGTCGTCGTGGTGTCGTTCTTTACTTCTTACTCGTGATGGCCGTGTGGTGATTTTGGAGACTGTCATGCTCGTGATGCCTTGTTGTAATCTTGGTGGTGTCTTGCTCGTGATGCCCTGCCGTGCCCTAGGTGACCCCCTTGATCGTGCTCCGCGTCGTGCCTATGGTGACTATCTTGCACGTGTTGGCCGTCTTGCCATGGGTGACTGTCTTGCTCGTGCTCCCCGTCGTGTCCTTGGTGAGTGTCGTGGTGTCGTGATGCCGTCGTGGCTACTTGGTGATGGTCGTATTGCTCGTGATGGACGTATTGCTTGTGATGCCCTGTCGTGCCCTAGGAGACTGTGTTGCTCGTGATGCCCTGCCGTTGTCGTGATGGAAATGCTTCCATCGTGTACATTTATGCTCTAAGCTTTGTATTTTCAATGAATGGAGTAGCGGAATGAAAATAGTACATATAGTTTGTCTTTCGTTTTAATTAAATCATCAAAGGATTAGGTGGTTTGAAAGGTGTGAATAGGAAGGGGGGGAAAAAGTACCTTCTTTGAAACTTCAAAGGGGAGCATGGGCATATGTGCCCCACCGCCACCTTTGATTGGATGAGATTTAGTGAGGTCTTGGGGTTTTGAAGATTGTCGGGAGTTTTTTTGTGGGTGTGAATAGTGAGAGCTTTGGAGGCAGAATTTCGACTTGATGTAGCTCATTGAGCAAGACTTTGTTTAAATTGAAATTTTGAGTGATTGTTCCTTGTAATGAGACCTTTCCGAATTGATCTTATAAGTTGAATTTGGAATTGTATTGCAAAAGTTGTGAAGGTTGGAAGTTTGTGGAAACCCTTGGCCGTCCATTGAGAGGGCAGAGGTTTCGACGAGTCACAACTTTTGTTGTGTGTATCAACTTGCTTTGCAATTTTGAGAGTGTATGTATCATTGTAATAGCTTTCCAAAAAGTTATTACTTTTATGATTTGGAGTTCCGAGGAGGAAGTTATGAAGGTGTGAAGGCTTGGAGGTCGACTGCCTTTGGAAAGAAGGAAGCTAAGACTTCGAGGACCATAACTTTTGGTCACTGTGATAATTTCTTTTGAAATCTACAGGACTGATAGCCTATAAGATTAACTCTCCAGATTGCTATCACTCAATCTATTTGGAGTTTTATTGAAGGAGTTGTTGTGTGTTGAAGTTGAGAGGTTGAAACTCTCTAAAAATAAAGAGACCGAAACTTTGATTAGCCATAACTTATGGACAGAGTTTAGGGTTTCTATAAAAATTATACATATTGTAGTAGTTTGCATTAGCTTTCCAAAATGCTATTGCACTTGTATCTAAGAGCTTTAGATCAAAAGTTATGAAGATATAAAGAGGCGGAGGTTGGTTGTCAAAAGAAACATAAAGCTTCCACTTTGCTCTCTTATAACTTTTGGATAGTAACTTAGATTCAATTGAAATTTTGAGGAGTGTTAGTTTGTTGTTTTAGCTTTTCAAAAAGCTATTATACTTAGCTTTTGGAGACTTGAACCATCTGTAGCATCAATTAGAAGCTCGCAGCCACAATAGAAGATTGCCTTGAAGGTTTCTTTGTGTTTTTAAACACTTTGAGACTTTAAAGGAAGAAGATTTGAAGACTTCAAGACAAGAAGACGAGAACATTTGTGTGTTGTGGCTTGTGGCTCGTTGTCTTTTATTGTTGTTCCTAGCCGGTTTTGGAGGCTCGTTGTTTTTTATTGTTATTCCCAGCCGGTTTTGGAGGCTAGTTGTTTTCAATTCTGTTTTGTAAACTTTGTTGCGGCGAAGTGGGATTGATCACCCACACGGTCGTGTTTATGTTGTTCCCACCGGTGAGGCACGTTTGCTGGTCACCGTGGGTTTGAAATTTAGGAGCCATCTTTCGGACGGTTTCAGCTCGTGGTCTGGCCGTCCTGTTTTACCCGTCCGAGGCCCGTGGTTTCTTATTACCCCACCCTTACCCTTAAACCTTTTAGAGCCATTGCAGGATAGGACTGGGAAGAGATTTGAAGATTTGAAGAGTACAAGAATTGAAGACAAGACCAATCTCCCAAGCTATCTGGTCATCGTGTCGCAGCCAGATTCCCCGCGAATTCTCAGAGCGCGCTCCTCTCTACACGACACCGTGCGCTAGGTGACCGCCTTGCTCATGCTCCGCGTCATGCCCATGGCGACCGCGTATTTCTCGTGATGGCCGTCGTGTCCTTCTTGGAGACCCTTGCTCGTGATGTCCTGGCTGACCGTGGTGTTGTCTTGCCCGTGTTGGCCGTGGCGGCCAAGTTACAATCTTGCTCGTGATGCCCTTGGTGACTGTTGTGCCCTTGTCTTGACCTTGGTGACTGCCGTGGTGACTATCTTGCTCGAGCGTGTTCCCCGTCGTGCCCTTGGTGGTGTCTATCTCTTGAATGGCTTAAATGGCTGTGATGGTGCCCGTGTTTGCGATTTTCCATTCAGTGCTAGTATTTTGTGCAGATGATGCATTTGATGCAATCACACTAGTGCCCTAGTATGACAACTAACAATTATGCATGTTCACTCATTTTGAAGGATATTGTCTCACAAACTCTCGAGAAATACGCGACGGAGGACAGCCCTGGTCCTCAACCCTCCTTGGGTGCTGGAGATGAGGACGCTACGGATCTCGATGCGGAGGAGGTTGACGAGGATGAAGTTGCGTTAGGGGCGAGCGAGGATGTAATCAGAAGTCGCCAAAAGTTAAATGTTGTTGCTACAATTGCAAACCTTCGACTTCAACCCGTGAATATTTCTCGACATCACATCCCATTGTGTCGAATGGTTAGTATGCCTATGGTGAGGCCTACCCTCTCCTGTGATTTGACTAAACTGGAGGAGGAGTTTGTGCATGGCTATCGGGATGGGGCAGCAGTATTTTATGTCTCTCTTACTAATGAGCAAGGTGATGTTCAAGAAGTCACTAAGGAGGACAAGGTGAATTGGGGACCGCTGTGGAATGAGGAGAATGAGAAGTTCAACGAATGCCTCCGTGGTATTCCAGGGATGCAACAGTATATTAACATGATGTTCTTTGTATGTGATGGCAACCACCGTAGAGTTGCATGGATGAATCATATTGAGAGGTTGCATAAAAATGAGGCATCATGGCACTACTCTGTTGATGCCATAATTCTTGATACCAAAGGGCGAATTGGTGTTGTTATGCAAGTTATGCATGACATCAACAAGTGAGTTCTCTTTCAAACTCTCCTTATTTATTTGCTGTTGAATGATTCATTTTTTTATGACTATGAATCAATGATGAATATTTGTAATCATTTTGTCTTTCTTTGTATTCAATAAGGCACACGGAAGACTCTCATGTGAAGACTAGCGTGGTTCACACCTTATACAGAGTCAAGAAGTATGGAGTGATGCCATTGGAAATGTTCAATGAACTTCTCTCTCCAGTAGAGATTTTAAAATGTCAGATGAACACTATAAAGCGTACATGGTACTCTTTGACACTAGAGGTGTTCACCGCCTTCATTTTCCGGGTATGTACTTTATTTTTTGTTTTAATTTTTTTCAAAAAGAAATTCTATAGATATGGATCAGATGAATTGTTCTAATTATGTTGCAATTGTCTATGCATGGCTTAGCACGAGATTGCTGTTGCTGCTCGGTTGCACCGTGAGCAGACCAATGTTGAGGATATTTCTGCTGGAAGTATTGCTGCAGCTATGCGTGCTGCGATCAAAGAGAAGCCGGTCAAGATGAGCGTGAAGTTGGGAAAATTGGCTGCCGTTGCAAACCCTGCAATTGGAGATGATTTTCTTAAGGAGGTATGAATACATCTCATTTCTTTCAAATACATGATTTGTATATTAAAGTCCAATGTTGATTCATATCAACTCAGCGTTGCAGATTGAGAGACATTGGACGATGAACTCCACACCTGAATTAACTTTGGAGAAGCTCCAACTCATTGCTACATCAAATGTAGCTCCTATTCACAAGGTCAAATGGATCAGATTGGTCAACTCCTCTGTTGCGACTCGGGAAGCTACTCGGTTCCCATCCAAACCTATGAATGAAGAAAAACTGGGCAATTTCCTTGTCAAGGCATGCTGGTGGGCTGGGGTATGTAATTCATGAATTATTTATTCTCGTTGATCATAGAAGCTTTGGATCTTGATCATCACTGATGTTCGATTTCATATTATATTTGCGATCATTCTTATAAAATTTTACTAATCAATTTTGATGATTGTACTTCATGCATACCTTACAGATAGAAGAAGAGGCAGTAGTATACTTTGAAGATATTGTTCGTGCTGATAATATTCGCATTTCCATGGATTCTCCTCTCGAGCCTCTTTCCTTGAGCGCATTCATAGAAGAATGGCGAATCCACCTTTGGGACCATGCGTTTCTGACGTACTTTAAAGGTCATGATCACTTCAAAAAGTCTGAGGATTTCTCTGCATTCAAGGGATCAGACCTTGCTGTAAAGCGTGTTATATTCAGGTGGATTTTCAAAACTCATTATGTTTTTTAGACATGAATCTAAGTTATCAATTGAACTTGAGTGCATTTCATTGATGTTGAACAATGAATTTAGATTCGAATTTTCAATTGAATAAATGTTAGCCAATAGACTCAAAGTTTATAAAATGAACCCATAGTTAATTCATGTTTGTCAAATGGACCCGTGTTTGTGAATTGAATCCACGTTTAGATTAAGTACGATATCAATTTAATTCATATTAAAGTTGTGTTTGTAAATTGTACATATGTTTGTCATGTAGAACCAAATTTATCAATTCAATTTATTTTTATTCCATGTGCTTTGCAATTGAATATTCAACTAACATTGGAATTTTGTAGATATTTCAAGTTTGAGCTTCTTCCCAAGAAGGCAATTGCCAAAGAAGATCTCCCTGTCTTCCTCAACAATTGGTTGGATCGATCATCAGATTCTTGTATGTTATCGCCGTCTCAACTTCGGACACAGACTACAGCACACTTGAACTCCGGTGCTTGGTACCTTGATTGCAGCACAACGTTCATGCCAATTCAAGAGATAGAGCTGAAGCGTAATCGAGAGGCCGCTGCAATTGCAGCTGAAGACATTATTGAGCTTGCGGACGTGGAGGATGACGAAGCCAGAGAGAAAGCTGTGAAGAAACGGGAGGAGTCTGATCGAAAAAAGGCGCAGAAGGTGAAGGATGCTGCTAAGAAGGCCGCCTTAAGAGAGAAGGAAAGGATTGATAAGGCAGCAGAGAAGGCAACAGAGAAGGCGTTGGAGAAGGAAAAGGGGAAGAAAAAAACAATTGAACCTGCAAAGAACACGAACGATGCAGTAGCTGCCTCTTCTACCGTGGATGCTGGCTCGCAGTTGCAATCCGCTTCTGGCAGAGGTGTGAAACGCGATTCTCAATACGAACTCCTATCTCAGGGCCCAATCGCGGTTGATCTTGGAGGAGTCGACGACTACACCATTCACGAGTTCATTGTCAACACCTCTTTGGGAAAAATTCTTGGTGGTGGTACTGGTCCGTTGCCTCAAGTGTATGAGGATTTGAAATCATTTCTAAAGCAAGTGAGTGTCTTATTTGTTATATGTTCAGTTTTGATTTGTAATGGTTTAATGTATATCTCAATCAATGTGAATAATCATCTACACTTTTGGACCAACATTCATGATTTTATTTGTTTGAATTGTAGCACAAGAATGACAAGGACCGTTGTTACAAAGGTGCGTTGAACGCGAGATCTTGTGTGGACCTTATCATCGCGGATATGCCAGAGGGTTTGCCAGTCCCAGGCATATCTATTCCCGCCTCATCCGTTCCTCAGTGGAACCATGAGACTAGTGAATGGTTGCAGCCGATATTTGATTTTGCAGATCAGCACATTCACGATGATAGTGCCCTTATCATCATCTACCCCTTGCGATCTACTACAAAGTCGAAGATCCTTGGATATTGCAAGAGCTACGGGTTTGAGGTGAAGAGGGACTGGTGGAGAATGAACCGTCTTCACTTGACATCACCAAGCAATCCGCTCTTGACGGTGAGTCATGTTTGAAATGATAATGTCTCCATTAATTTACCGTCAAGTTGTTTGTATCCATTTTCCAAAGTAATGTAATGGTATGTTTTTCGCAGACCAATCGTTTTGGGATATGTTTGGCGGTGAGGAGAACCCCAAACTTGTCACCATCCAAGTTTGCGTTCCAGCCGGTCCCCGCTCTTAATCGACATGGAGTAGATGTTGCACGTGATGACATCCTCCAAAATTACATGGGCAAAGATGACCAGTTGATGAACAAAGAGATGTCATGGCGAGGACCTCGAGAGAAATCGACATTGTTTATGCAGATGTTGATTGAGGCATGTTCTTTTCCAGGCGACGTGGTGTTGGATTGTACTACCGCAACTGGTTAGTATTTAATCTCATTCTAATTGAAATGTTTCATTTTTTTGTCATGGTACTTTGTTTACATTTGTCTACTTTCTCTCATTACGTGATTGATGTTGCAGGCGCCTCTATCCATGCTTGTCGCAATGTGGACCGCCACATCGCGGCGCTAGAGGAGGACAAGGCTATATTTGAGGCAGTCCTTGCACCTCTTATTCGAGCCTCGGTGACGCGTCGGACTCTCCAGCCCAGGGTTGTGATGGACTTGGATGATATTGACGATGAAGACATTGTAGTGGAGCCGATTGTGAAGAAATCTCGATTCAATAAGTAAGTCGGTTTATGTTTTGGTTTTGCATTACTTGATGGAGTTCTTTGCTCGTGCTTCATGTTTCAGTATTTCTAATAGTGTGGTTTTTCTTGCTTTCAGATGCGGAGGACTAAGCGCTCGAGTTCACCAACCTTTCTTCTCTAATCCTGAGTTCTTTCCTAGTCCCCCTAAACCCTTCACGCTGCCGTCTTATGCAGAAGGAATTACTAGACAGTTTGTAGAGCAGTGTATTTCTGATCGTAGTCCTCGCCCCGTGTTTGTTTATGCTCGTGTTTTAGAGTTTGTAGATCAGGAGGCAGTTGAGTCTGATGGTGAGGCATCCGGTAGTGATTGTAGTGACGTAGAGGACTCTATGTCCGGATCATCTAGTCCCACGGCATCATTTGAGGCTTCCCCATAGCGCTCTGTACTCTTGAGTATTGTGACTATTATGTGTCATTTGACACAGATGTTTTTATTGGATTGTAGTGAGACTAAAAGGGCCACTACCACTTTATTTGCATTCATTGTCCATCTTCATATTTGAATGGTTTCACTGTTGTTCAATCACTCTAACTCAATTCTATGTCCTAAACCCATAAACCCTTGTACATTGGATTTCTTGATACAAACTTTGAAAATTGAAAACATAATCTATAACTACTCACATTTTGGTCCTTAACCCTAAACCCCTAAACCCTAAGTTCACAAACATCATATCAATTAAAAGTCTTACTTTTTGCAAAAATCTAACACATTTAACTTCTTTTAAAAACTGTTGACTTGACATTAGAATGTTACATGCATTTTCATTATCATTACATTTCACAAATTTATTAATTTTCCCTAACTAATTTTTTTTGACATACAATTGGTCTAAAACCGCACACATTTTTCCCAGAACCATTTAAACTAATAGCAAATAATGCCTAAATCCCAAAGCCCACGGTCATAGGTCCACCAAAATAAAACTGAAAAAAATTGGAAATTTTTGTATGTTCTCAGGCTCACAGGCTCCCGGGCTCACGCTCCCAGGCTCACATGCTAGCACGCCCGGCAGAAGTAACAATTTATAACACATTTAGGTATTGCCCTTACACCCTCTATCATTTAGAGGTTAATACAAAGGAAACCACAAACTTAAGGAAAAAAAACTCAAAAGTGACCCTAATGAGTTGATTCCTCCCAACCATAGAGAAGAGTCTTCCAACCAATATCTTACAAGACCTTCTTCACACTTGAGCCCTTTTATAGCAAAGATGATTATATATTGTTTTACATTCTAAATCTAAAAGAGTAAGATCCTCATAACTTCAATTCTACTTTTGGTCTCCATCTTTGATTCTCTTTAGAACTATACATGTATCAAACTAGATAGATAGAAACTCCGGATGTTGTTTGAGGCCGGCGTGAATAAAGTGTCTGTTCGTAATGTCAATGACCCAGTGCCCACCGGACAAAGGGTCATTGAGACAAAACTACTCTCCCCTGCCGAGAATGTAATACCTTAGAACTCATGATTGGTAAATGTCGGACACTTTAGTAACAAGTAACATAATAAAAGTAACCATGAGCTGACTATTGGGAATTTGTTCTGAGTATAAAGTATGTTTTTGTATTTAGTAAGATTGCCAAGTCATGACTTCTATGGTTGGTTGGTAATGGGTGTTGTGTCACATTTCTGTGGTCCGGGTTCGATTCATGTCGGGTCCGTTTGAGCAGTGGTGTGATACACATGACTTGGTGCTCTTTGTGAGTTATCTTATCCCTGAGACAAGTGCTTGTGCTGAGCTAGCGATCAAATGTATCAAACTACAACTAGTCATACTCAAAAGCAATCTAATTCCTAGTACACATCTTATTGAGATGGAGTTATTTAACTCCATCTCGATAAGATCATCCCTCTAGAGCATTTTAACTATAATGCATTTGATATCTTCCTAGAGTTGTCTAACTTCAACCCACTTCTTATCCTCTCAAAGTTGTTTACTCTATTCCAAAATATAAGGCACGTGGGAACATTTTTTTTTAGTAATAAAACGACCATTTGTTTATTATGCTCACTTACTTAGTCTGAGCTTATGTCGTTAAGCGCGCAATACATGCATTAATTAACCAATGACACCATAGCTCACCCGATCAATTTATTCATGTTTTTGTAATTTGTATTTTACATTCACCATTTTATATTGGTTTATAGGGTTAAATAAATCTTGTCTATGTAAATAATTTCATTTTTTTAATCTATTTTTAATATAAACTGTGAAGTTTCAAATATTTTGCTAATTTCATGCATAAAAAACTAACCATAATTCCCCCAAAAAATTACAACTTTCATTTTTAGAAGTGTTTTTATTTATAATTTCTTTGTATGGGTAACAACTAGAGTTAACCATGGTAATTTCAAGCTTGTCAGCTAGCAATGTATTTTATAACCATATTTATTTTATTCTTGTTAATTTTTTCTTATTTAAGTTTAAAACTAGATTTTGAATGTTATTAGGTGATTTGTAAATGAAAAATGTTGTATTTGACAAAAATACTACAAATAAAAATATTGCTTACACATGTGGTATATTTTAGGTGGGTTTATGATTACACCAGAGTTTGGTATTTGTAGTGTATAGCTACGTGATTAAATATTTTGCAATTTAGTTGATTTAAGTGTTGGTTGATTTCACAAGACAACCACTCTTGATTTTAGTGGGATGTAATTAGTTTTTTTTGTTGCAATAAATTTTGTATTTCATTTGTATTAAGGCACTTATTGAACTTGCAATTTTAATGATAAGATATTAGAGACCATTGAATGGTTGGAGATTGTCTCTTATAAAAACAATAAGGTTTAAGTTTTATGTAAATTTAGAAAAGCTGACAAAAATATACTCTACAACGTATTCCTTGAGTTGATTGTTTGAAGCCTTCACATATAACAAGTTTCATCCAAACAAAGTTTCTTTGATTTTTGTGCTTGTTGAGCAACATTGGAATGGTACGGATTTCTAAAATGCTTTTGAACTAATATATAATCTAGATTGAGAACTTAAGATTCTTCATTATAATATTTACCTTCTAAAAAAGATCTAGATTGTTTTTGAGGTTGTATTTATTTAATGTAAATTTAGGTGTGTGACCTTATTTATTTATTTATTTATTTATTGTTTTTTATCCAATAAAATAAAATAAAATTTTCAATACTCGACATGTTATATAAAGTATAAAATTTCAAAGATGAAAAAACATTAATTTTTTTGATGGCAGAATTGCATATGATAGTGCATTTTGTCACTTTCACAATAGATCAAGACATCAATGGGTTAATTTATTTAATTCACGTTTTACATCCCCTCACATCTATCTACAAAACCTTAATCAAAATCAAACCTCCACCTACATCAAAGATTGTAATTAATATGCATTCATTTTTTTTGCACTTCAAATATATTGTAGATTGCAAAATCTTTGAATTTAAAAAGAATAAAACTCTACATACACTTATAACTTTTTTTATATCATCCCTTTGATAGAAATGTACATGAATACAACACTTGACATGTAGAAAGTGTCCAACCATATGTATACACAATAACAAATATATATTGTCTATACACATAACATTCTTCATTGGTAAAGGGGTCCTTTTTTGCCCCAAGTATATAGAAAGTACAAGAAAAATAAAATGCTTGAGAGTATATAGAGAGTTGAAAAGCGAATTGATTCAGTCAATTTTAACTTTACTTTTCTACCAAATATAACAAAGACAATTTTCTTCAATTGGCAAGAGAATATTGTAAGAGATTATATAATGTTATAAATATTGGAATGTACCTACTTGCATCCAATGAACCTAAATTTAACCACTTATCAAAGCCCTATAACTAGATGGAATTGGGGCTTCCAAAATGCAATTCATGGTATCTTTTGTGTTAGAATAGACACCACCTACGTGGCACCTATGGGATATGACTAAATTTTCACTTTCAAAATTCATATAACATATGTCGTAGTTGCCTAGTAGTTTAGGCAGCTTCCTACATAATAATTAATTAAACTGCAAAAAAAAGTTAGGCAACACAAAAATAATATATTTAAATCAGACAGTAATATAGAAAAAACTAATATTAAAACTATTGGCCTTTTAATAATTTAAATATTTTTGGGACAAACCAAATCAATAGTTTCTTAGAAATTTAGGCACCCTCTTAATTATTTATTTTCTAACCAAACTACTAGGAAGCTACAATTTTTTAGTTGAGTTTCTTTTTTCTTTCCCCTTTATTCATGAATCTTATTTATCTATCAGTCAAGAATATTTGTAATCTGATATTCAAAAAGTTCCAAGCATAGTAGGTCGAATGGGCGGCTATTTGAGGTAACCGAAAACAAAAGAGGAGTTGAGGAGGAGTTGAAGAGGAGTTCCCTCTCTATAATTAAATTTTCTAACAATCATTGTTCATGAATAGTCCCCATAGTCGGGGATCTTGGCTTGGGGAGGTCACGAGTTTCACACTTGGTGATAGCGCAAGGTCTTGCTTTAGATTATTCTCCAACTTACTATAGACTAGTTTTGCCGTTTTTTTGAACTAAAAACAAGTTGAAGGTGAGTATGAGATGAGTTTCCACTTTGAGACACTCTTTTTCGGTTAGTGAAAAGCAACTTCTTGGATATTACTACCCACAGTAATTACAATATTTGGGTGTAATGGGTATGAAAATAGTGTGGTTTGTCCTGCACAAGAAATAAAGAAAGCTTTTGAAGTGGCGGAGACCGGAAGATCAATGGCAGAGAGATTCAGTCATGAGCACTTGGAAATGCAACCAATGGCAGCGAAGGAGTGTGGTCAGTGACAAAGGACTCAGTCAGTCAGTCTCATTTCTTTCTTCATTTGCCTTTCACCCGCCAACACAAAACAAAAATGAATAAAATAAAATGAGACTCAGTCTGACAAGCATAAGTTAAACCTAATCACTCACTCATCAACTGCAGCCATCCCAGTCCAATCAAACCCTTTGTATGCTAACTTATTTGATGTACTAAACTACGATTACACTACGGTATCATACGGTTTGAGTGTTCACCTTCCAAGTAGAATACCGTATCTGCATAGCAGGTTTGTATAAAAATAAATTTATGTGAGTTTGATCAAATTTATTTTTCACTTGTCATGTAGGTGTTGACTCTAACCCACAAAATAATCTAGTTGGCATCACACTAGTTCTATTATTTGCCTTAGTTTCTAAGAACCGACTATGTGGGCACAATACTACACCGATTATTTCCCATTACTGTGAGTCATAGTGCGAGACTTTTCACCAATCTTCACACTAATTTCTGTACATACATCTCAAATGGACATTGTTGTAAAAAATCTCAAATACTCTTGATTATTGTGAGTCACACTTGGTGACTCACAATAATGGTAATAATCGGTGTAGTGGAAAGGCGATCTTTGGGCACCAAGGAATAGTGTTGATGTTCAAGGGGGGGGGGGGGGAGGGGGGACGGGGGGACGGGGCATTTTCAATGTTCAACATTCAGTTATTGCACGAGGAATGCAATTCAAC
This sequence comes from Pohlia nutans, assembly GCA_022496805.1. Lineage (NCBI taxonomy): Eukaryota > Viridiplantae > Streptophyta > Bryopsida > Bryales > Mniaceae > Pohlia > Pohlia nutans. The sequence goes on along the minus strand of CM040101.1, from coordinate 26,060,982 downwards.
ACGGGCCGTAACAAAAATGGCCAAAATGGCCAAGGTCCTTCAGAATTGGAGTGTTCTTTTGAGATTTTCAACTCACTACATGTAGAAGGGGCATCAAGGGGCACAAATAGAGTGGAAGGAAGAGGACAAAATGCAAAGGCTCGTGGGCTTTACCCCCTGCCAACCAAGTCCTCCACATCTTCAGTGGTTGTGCCCCTGCAACCTTCTTGTCCATAGGTCATACTTAGCCAAACCGCATGAGACGCTATTGGTGCCAATAGGGGCCTTAGGCACCATGCTTTCATATTATTCATTGGTGTTCAAAGACCACCCATTCTACTAATGATAGTAGTTTAGTGTGTGTCTCTAACATACTTACAAAAAAACAATAACATTATAATTGCAAGGCTCTATTTTCAGTCTTCTTTATATTTGATGTAAATATTTGAACACATTCTAGATTACTTTTTATTATTATTGCAGTAGTATAAATGTATAGATAATACATACTATTTGTTGTATTAGGACAATACATTACTTGACAAAAGCATATTTTTCTTAGGTTGATTAAAAAATGTGTGTTTTAAACCATACTAAAGTGAGCAATGTGAAAAGGATGCTCAATGTGAAGTAGGCTCTACATAAGAATGTAAATCGTGGAATGCTCTTTGTACAAAGGGACGTAGCCAATAATGTTATATTTTACATTTGACTTATCAAATCTTCCCAATTTGTTAGAATTATCCATAAGTCATCTTGGATTTGAAGAATCTACGAAGAATTTTGTTTTATTATACTCTTATTTTTTTCACTCCAAATAGTTAGTTGGTGCTAAAACCTTCAAAGACTACCAAGCTCTTACACACCTAATAATGAAACCACCAAGATCTTCCACACCTTTTAACTATTTGGAATGAACAAATAAGAGTGTAATAAAACAAAATTCGTGGTATCTTCTTGAAACTTTGATGAATTTTGCAGATAACTCATTTGTGACTACTATAAATTATCAAATCTATTTATGGTTTTCAAGATTGGAGTGAGAAGTATTTTAGATTAAAAATTAACTAAATGAGCCAATTTTTTTTAGATGGTGGTTCATGAATTGAAGTAGAAATGCTCTTCCATAATTTATTTCAATATTAACATGGTTTTAGAAGTAAAAATTAGATTCATGCAAATTTAACTTAGACACTCTAATATGTGTAAAATTAGATTAATATATTGATATAATAATCCATCAATTAAATATTGATGTTTGATATACAAAATTATAAATATAATTATTCAAATGTTGTTTTATTATGTTGTTTACAATTTTCATCGTGAATAACACTAATCCAAATATGAAACAATTAATTAACTTCTAAGTGACCGATCGACCATTTTGTGGTCGTAGTCCAAACAGCAGTGATTGCCCATGGGCAGGAAATGACATTTTTCAAGTTCTGATTTTTTGTTTAAATTGGGGGTCGAGATCATGTTCTAGTGCTTTTTGATACATTTCATTTGCAACATTGAGGTTCACTAAGGATTTTTTCAAAGACAAAGACTTCAGTATTGTCCTAGTGTTATAAAACATACTATATTGGGAAACTAATGATGTTCACTCATTTGAAAAAAATTCCTTTTTAAATTTTAGAATAGAATGTTTAGTTTTAACCAATCGTATCAAATCTCAAGTTCTAGAAATAAAATTTGTAATTTTGGTGAATTTTAAATGGTAAATGCTCTTAAATTAATTAAATGAGTATCTAAAACTATTTTTGGAACTTTGACTGTACGAATAATTACTAAAGATCATGCTTTGCATTTTCTCTTTTGGACCGAACTTCATCAAAGTTACAGAAGTAACATTTTATAACACATCTAGGTTTTGCCCTTACCCCCTCTGTCATTTAGGGATTAAGTATTTTAAAACTCTAATCTAAACATTAAAATGAAGATTCTTTTTAAGATTTACTTAATATTAAGATTAGGGTAGAATTTCAATATTAGTATAGGATGCAACAAGTAAAATTGAGGGTGAAATAAATAGTAAAGTGAAGGTCTTTAATTGATGAAAGCCATATAAATATGTAGAAAAACAAGAAGTGCCTACGAAGATATTAGTTTTACTGATGCGAATGAAATTGGAACTGTCCACCCAAATGTAGAGGTATGATCAAGATGTGATCAAGAGCCTCACCTCCGAGCTCTTAAACAATTGGTCTAAGTGATTTAAACCATTCACATCAATTGTGAACACATATAGTCATTTACTTACAAGACTAATGCTATTACCACCATAACGCCATGACGGCTGTGACGGTTACTACAACAACTACGTTAGCACTGCCTACACGTTGTTAACTAACAACTTTGTTAAAGTACATAATTAACACATGTTCTAATAGGAATTACTAACACAATAAATTTACTTCTAACAAAATAGTAAAGTGAAGGTCTTTAATTGGTGAAAGCATTATATTTAGTAGTTTTGATTGTTTTTTTGGACAAGAACTTCACTTTTATTTTAATTAGTGTGTATATTGGAATATTGTAAATTATAAATAGTGTGATTGTTTCTTTATTTATTTTAAAGATGATTTTCATTATAATTTTTTTGGAAGATGAATATTACTTAATTAATTATTTTTGAAGATTATTATGCATGTAAATTTTTGTTGTAGCCTATGAAAATTTGGAGAACCTGTTGTTTGTTACAACATTTGGAAATTAGCAAGGACATGGATTAGTAACTTTGTACAATATTGTAGGTGGAAGGCAAGGTGAATAGAAATTAATTTTAAAACACAAATGCCAAAGTTTTAGGAAATCATGTCTCCAATTTTATTTTTTGCATGGTGATAAAAGATGCTTTGAAGAATGTTCTCAAGTATTCTAGATGTTGAACTTTTTTTTTGGAATATACTAATAATTTGGCAAAGAAGTGCCAACCCTACTGTCCACTTACGAAACATATTTATTTTTGGGCTTATTCTAAAACCAAGAATAAGAATGTGATAAATACTTGATACACACACAATATGTTTATTCAAAGAATCATTGTTGATTTTAGGCTTACAATTGTTCATATTATTTTTAAAACATGGATGCTTCAAAAAAAGTTTGGACCACACTATTTGAAATAAAAGTGTAAATCATTATATTTGAAAAAATAAACGGAGCATCGATTAAATTTTATAGAAGATTTGGTACAATGTATAATCCATAATGTATTTTAATAGGAAATGAAAAATTACTTGAATTTTTTAAACAATGGTGTTTATTTTTTTTAATGTTGAACTTTAAAATAATTTATATATACTACACATGAAAAACGGTTTTAAATAGATATTGTATTATTCAAAATTTTACAAAAAAGTGATAAATGAATTGGTCCTCTAAGCACTTAAAGATCAATCTCTAAATGCTTAAATGATCAAATTTGGTTAGTTTCATCCAAACTTCATTCAAGTTATCACAACTTAACCTTATTGTTTTTTCATGAATTTGAGGAATATTAGACTCTCCACAATCTTCTCAAGCATACCATCAAGGGTGAAAATGAGATTTGAAGAGGAATAAATGTAAGAGAAGTCATTAGGAGAGATATGGGGCCTCAAGGAGGCCCCTTCCCTTTGTCAAACTGCTGATCAGCAGTAAACCAAAAACAACCAATAAAAAATATATATTAAAAAAAATCAATTTTTTTTGAAAAAAAATAATTAAAAAATCGCAGTTTGACGTGGCAGACGGTTGTACATGTCAGACTATGATTTTTTATTAAATTTTAAATATTATTATTTTTTGGTTATATATATATATATAAATCCCGGCCAGTTGATCCAAACTGGAGGCCTTCTTGAGGCCCCATATCTCTCCTAATGGATAAAAGGATTGTTCCTCTAAGCACTAAAAGATCAATGGGTAAAATGCCCAAATGATCAAATTTGGTCAATTTCATTCAAAACTTCATTCAAGTTGTAACACATCCTAACCTTATTGTTTTGCATGCATTCAAATAGTATTTAGAGTGTCCACAATCTTCTTAAGCATATCATCAAGGGTGAAAATGAGATTTGAAGAGGAATAAATATATAAACCTTTAAATTTTAATTGTCTACTATATATAGCTTGATACAATATTGTGTTTAAATATGTTAGTGTAGTAAAAACAAAAATAATTATATGCTTATATGCAAAAATATATCACCAAGTTACCAAGGTGTCGTAAATGCACTTGTTTGAAATTATTATTTTTGTTTCTAAATGTCAAATTTCACTTTGATTTTTAAAATTATTTTTATTGTGGGAAAAAAAATCAAATTTGTGGAAATACATATTATTTTCAATTGGTGCTTGGGAGGAAAAATTATGCCATATGTCAACATCGAGCAATTACAAAAAATAAAATGAAAAATCTAAATAATTTTAAAAATCATAATTTTCAATATATCATATTTATATATACATGAAAATATTTGATTCATTTCATTTTGATAAACTGTAATGTGAAAATTATGTATAGTCATGTTCTGCAAACAATCAATAATTAACTATTAATACATAACTCATAGGTTTCATTTTGAACTCAATTTTGCATTAAAATTTTCATATGGTTTAAATTTCTTGCTACAACATCCTCAATGTTAGAATCAATATGTTTCAATTCCATGTTAGAATTTTTAATGATATATTTTTCCTTTCATCTCATACCTATTTCTATTCAACAATAAAAAATAAAAAATAAAGTTAATTTATTTTACTTATTTTAATTTCTAAATCCTCAACCAACATTAAAAATTAAAAGGATTTATAGTGCAGAAAACATTATTAACCCCTAACCGCCTAACCATGCATATTTTGCATGATGTACAGATTTGAAGTTTGTTTTCTCATCCATCATGCACTTTTTGCAGTGTGGAATTTTTATTGAAACTTTTTTGGGAAGTTAGCTCCATGCATGTGTGATCCGATTAGAAAGGGGATGATTTGTGGAATTTTTATGCCTCAATTCATGTTGTAGTGTTCCACCCAAAATTTCGAAGATTTTAGTCTAAAAGTGCTCTTGAAAAAGTCAACTACTAGAATTAAGCAACCAAAACATCTCCTAAAATCACTACACTTAGAGTATTACATTTCAATCCATCACAACAAATTTCATTATTAGATTGTCAATATCTTATTCGTATCGTATTACAAAAGAGTGTTAAATTTGAAGTTTGAAATTTAATACACAAATATTGGTGATAGCAATTGCAAATATAATTGTATGGATAGAATCTAAAATGCATAATGTACAACTTTTATTCATTCATCAACTTGAAAATATCCCTCTTAGTTGCATTTTATAATACATCTTTGAAAAACTGCCAAATCTGAAGAGGGTGAGGCAAAACGTTTAGGGGTTAAAAGGCCATTCAAACTCTACTAATCTAATCGGGAATCTAGCTTGGCAAGGTGCAAAAGAAAAAATGATTTTCTTCACTTCAAATGTTCATATCTCGCAATCTATATAGTAAATTTTTTTATCACATATTCTCATACCAATTTTGTACAAGATCCTACAATCAAATATGGAAAAAAGATCCTAAATTTATTTTGCCAAAATGCATTAGAAATGGGAGCTTTGGAGCAAAAACACATATGGTCTTTTAGGGGTTAAGTTCATGGTGGGAATGTTATTTAGTAGTACTGCCAGTGTGTATCTTTGAGAGGGGGAACATCGATCTCAAATGTGGCTTTCCACGTAAAACACTAGTTACCGCATTGTTTTTGTGTGTAGGGAGGTCCTGCCATATTTGCACGTCACATGCATTTTACCCACTAAATCAGTGCGAAAGCAATACCTATCAATAACATATGATTGTTGTAACGTCATCAGTGTGGTTGTTATACGTTTTAGATATCACATTTGTACGATTAAAGAACACTAACCATACGTTTTTAGTAAACATTGTAACAACATTGTTTTTGTGCATCAAACGTGCGGTAGTACATGCGAATATAACACGAACCTATGAAATAACATAAATCGTGATGTATTCGCATAGATCTATAAACCTTGTAAATTAGAGATGAACTGAAGTAGTCGTACACCAATGGTCATTTGTCCAGTGGGCATTGAACCAAGGGTGGGTGGAACATACACTTTTTCATGCCGGCCTCAAAAGAGGAGTGAAATTCTTCCTACTAGTATTGTTGGTGTCACTACACGCGAGAGAGGGAAGTAGTCTTGCACCAATGGTCTTTTGTCTAGTGGGCATCTAACTTAGGGTGGATCAAACAGACACTCATGGTGGCCTCAAAAGACGACCGGCATAACATTCAGTAGCTAGTGTGTGGTCTACCTTTCCATCCATATGGGAGTTGGGGTTTTTATGCATGAAAGGGATGAATGTACAACACATGCCTTCATTATCACAGTGGGTTCTCTACTTCCTTCATTGTTGCTATCATTTACACATGTTGGTCAACTAAGTTCCCACATGTTAGGAAAGAAGGGTAGCTATTGATGGACCATGGATGATGACAAGAAATATGCGTGTCATTCTTCTAGGGAGCAAAGCAGAGGTAGCACTAGCTATTGAATGTTATGGAAGTTCTTATTTAGACATTGATTATCCTCTTTAGTATGAGAGCCACAATGAGTTCGATTTTATTTACAAATCCTTAGACTAATTCCATATTGGATAGAAAATACGAGAGAAGATATCATATATAATATTATTTTCATCCACAATCTAACGATTTCATCCAAGATATTTTTTTGATTTGCTTTATTTTGCAAATAACTTAATGGATTTTGTTCATTTTTTAGCTAGATTATTTTTTTTTAGTGCAATTTGGCAATATTTTGTCCAAAAAATGCCATATACATATTTCATTGTAATCTGGATTCAAAAAATTAGTGTAGGCCACACTATATGTACATTACTACAATTACTGCTAATAACAAAAACTTGGACTATACTTGGTTAAGGGGTAAGGAAAAGAGAAGAGGAGTGCAATTCATATATGAATGCCTCGGACTCTAAATCCCCCCCTCGATGACAAGGCAAACACTACTCACCCATAGGTTTGATTTTATGAAATTCCATTTTGGGCACCCTAGGGTCATTTTTTGACAATTTTTTTGCAAAATTGGGGCCTACTTGGCTTTCAAGACGTTTTAGGAGAACTTCAAACTCCTCGAAAATTTTAAACACTTGGAAGAGGGAGTTATTTTTAAGGTGGGCCCCAACATACACAAAATAGGGGGCAGGTTTTGTCCTTTTGCATTAAAGACGAGGGGAGGATTTAGAGCCGGAGTATGAATGCTGAGTTGGAGGAGTGAGAATCTTGTTGCCACGTGTCTGCTGCATTGGGGGAGACGGGGAGTGAAGTAAGCAAGCGTGGTGGACAATGAATGGGTGGACATGTAAGCAAGCGGTGCCCATGGGGCATGAGCTGGTTTCTTTCCTGCTTCAACACTTGTCACCCTTTCTCCCTAATCACTCTTTTTTTTAATTTCATTTTCCTTATCCCGGTGTCTGCTCTGACCCTAACTTACCCAGTCGTAGATTCTCATTCACTTTTCACCTCAACTGAATCACACCCATGAATCTCTCTCATGATGCTATTCAGGAAAAAGTATTTTTAGATTTTTGGGTTTTCCCTACTTCATGCAGAATGACTTTTGCCACCGAATCAGTTAAAAATTTCTCACCCTGGATTCTAAATACCCTCTTGACGTTAATGCAAACACTATTCACCGCCCGGGTCCAATTATCTGATATTTTTATTTTGCGCATACTAGGGGCTTTTTTTTGGCTAATTTGTTTTTTAAAATTTGAGGTCCACAGCTTGAAATTTGTCCTCATGCATTAACGTGGAGGGGGGGGAGGGGGGGGGGGGAGGGGGGGGGGGGGTGTGTGGAGGGGGGATTTAGAAGAAATTTGGTTTATACCAGTAGGAAGCTGAGATTTCCTATGACCAATCAGTCACATGTTATCCTCACTTGGTTTTGTATACAACAATATGCTATGTTTGAAAATTATCCTATAGAAATGCATGTTTTTCTTTTTCTTTTTCTTTTTCTTCTTGTGGATCGAAAATTTCCAAATCCAACTACCTAGCACGTAACTACACCAATTATGGTATTTAGTCCAAGATGCACTAATTGTTTTATAATGACTATATTTTTTTTACGTAGAATGAATACTTTTATAAAGTATGTTTATGGATGTTCTCCTACATGAGTAGTACCAAAATCTTCAATCTTGGTAAAAAATTTGCCTTATGTAAAAAATTAGAGCCTTGAGTAAATAGTTGGTGTGACTCGGACTAAATACTATGATAGCTATAGCTGCCGATTCTCCCCAAGAATCTTTACCTAATTTTGGGAGTGGCTACTTTTACACTAGAAAAAATGGATAGAAAAGTGGATGAAATCTTGCCAAAGTCCTCTAAAATCGCCACTTTTGGATGAAAGTGCCACACTATAATAGACACTTTTATGGATGAAAACACACACACACACACACACAGATATATATATATATATATATATATATATATATATATATATATATATATATATATATCAATGGGATCTCCCTAAACTACTTTGATGAACGGTTTTCGAGAGAGCGTCCAATTTTTTGATTTTAAAACAATTTGAAATCAATTTTGAAAATTTTGAATCCAAAATTAGGACTTACAGCTTCACTTATAGTAATAAGACCCAACCCATGGAATTTTGGGGCCATACAAAAATTCAAAATAGAAAGCAACTTTTTTATGAGGGGCCTACAAAGCCCCACACTGATTTAGAGAACTTCATGTTAATGCCCATCATTTGCAACAAAATGATTTTCAATGTGTTGCAACAAAAAATTAAAAAACAAAAAAAAGACACATTAAATGCTCAATTGGTCAAATAAAAATATGGTTAAAAAAATTCATGTTAAATGGCAAGTGAAAAATATGTCTAATAAAGGCTTGAGGGAAAAATTAGGTTTGGAGACTTCAATGGAACAAATTAGGTATAAAGGCTTCAATGACAAGTTAAATTTGGAAAGGAAACTCAATATAAGAAAGCCATTAGAGTTGACTGAAAAGAGTGTCTCAAAGTGGAAACTTGCCTTAAACTTACCGTAAACTTGTTTTTGGTTCAAAAAGACTAGAAAATTAGTTTACGGTGAGTTGGAAGATAATCTAAAGCAAAACTTTGCACTGCCAAAGGGTATGGAACTTGTGACCTCCCCAATACTATAAAAGAGTTTCCTAAAGTTCCTCCAAGCCTAAGAGAACCTATCAAGGGACTATTCATTAACAATGCTTGTCAAAATTTGATAATATTGAAATGCAAACTCATCTTAGAAGTTACAAAACAAAGGGCATGTTTTTGATTAACTCTATTGTTTTCATTTGTCTTATTCATATTGGTGAAGTTTATGTGATGTTCATTTTAACAATTGAAGACTAAGAGTGGATTTACAAGTTGGAGGCAAGTGTCACCATTATGAGATCAAGGAGTTTTCTGAAAATAATTTTACCTTTCATTTATGGTCTTATGTCTAAGATGCAGTTTTGGTGAATGTCCAAAAGGTGATTTAATACGACCTTCAAATTTGTGTGTTCCTAAAGTTATTTCTATTTTTACTTCTTGCTTGAGATTGAAATGTAAATCAATGTGGAATTTTGAAATAACACAAACCATATCAAATCACCTTTTTGATGCGGTGCTCAAAAATCATAAATAGTTAGTGTAAGTAGGCAAGTTTCACATAAAACATTTCTAAAAGTAAATACAATTTTTTTGAAAAAGATTTTTTTTGAAACATATTTATGATGAAAATAAAATCTTAAAGAACATTAAGAACAATGAGAAGAACGACGGCAAGTAAATGAAGCCTCATTTCTTGCTATACCATTACATTGTTAAGCCTTAAACTTTGTACCCATACTAAAGTTTTCAAGATTCTCTCCAATGCGCTTTGATGTTCTTTGTTTTCACATCTTAAGTTTGTCTTACTTGTTTGACTCCTTCTAAATTTTCTTATATAATAGTAATTGTCATCCCTCAATCTAGTTCCAAGAAATGTTACTATATCAATAAAAGTCAAACCAAATAGTAGGGATGCAAAACCCTATTGTTATAGAATATAATGACCCAACCCTATATCCACAGGATCATGGGGAAGAATAAAGAACATTCACAACTATTCCATCTACCGAACCTTATTTAAAAAAAATACTAAATATTCGGCACAGATGTACCGACCATACGGTATTTCGCAACATTACCTGTACCAGGGAACCCCTCCTCTGCCCGCCGAATGAACAGAAACATTCATCCACTGGGACTCGGATGAAAGTTCGGAAGCTGGAACAGTAAGCCCTCCTGTTTTGAAAAGCCCGCGACCACACTTCCGGTTTCTTGGATTTTGAAGGAGCGGGACTGTAGGTTTTCTCACTCATGAATTGGCCATTAGGGTTCATAGTCTCGCTCTTCGTGTTTCTGGTGATCGAAACTCCACTCAACTGTGAAACTCAAGCCTGTCAAGGCCTGTTTTGATGTTGTTGCGAGCATTTGTAGCTTCTATTTTCGAGTGAAGAATTGCCAAATCAGAATGCGTAAAAAATTAGACATGGAAGAGGACGATCCCATTGTTGATAGTATCACGCCTGATGGCCGATCGCAAGAGGTGAAGAAATCATCGGCGAATGGGAACAAGAAACGGAAAGTGATTTTTCAATACGGCAATTACAACCGCTACTATGGATACCGGGTATTTATTCAACACTCTCTTGTCACTGTGGATTATTCTTAGTTGTCTGAAATTTATTATGTCGTGCTCCTGCCAATTGGAGATCTGGCTCATCACTTAAACCCTAAACCCTAATTTGCACGGTACATTTGCTCCACTGGTTTCTGATGCTCAGAAACTTATTCTGTTTTGGAGATCTAGCTTTTGGCTTAAACCCGAAACCCTAAGTACACTACCGTGCAGGTCGGTAACACTCTTGAAGCAGATCCGCGCATGAGTTTGATGCAGAAGAGCTGGTTTGAAAACAAGGATGTAATCGATGTTGGCTGCAACGAAGGCCACGTTACAATCTCTCTTGGTATTCTTCCATGTCCTCCATTCTTTCTAGGTATTCTAGGTCGTTGGGGATGAGTGCTGCTCTGGGGCTGGAATGTACACCTCTGGTACATTCTTTCCACAGAAGTGTCCCCTGAGCATCACTCTACCCGGTCCTTAACCCCCAAAGGACCAAGAAGCCCAAATTAGGCCTCATGTTTTTTAAAACAGTTTTGAGTAGGTGCTATGTAGTCTTCCTTTTATATATTTATTAATTTATATTTCACCAATGCATGAAATACGGTATTCTTCACTGATTCCAGTGATATAAAATTTGGTCCAATATAAATTATAATTTTCACAATATGATCGATTGAATTTTTCATTTTAAAACTATGAATACTTGGTCCTTTAAGGGTTCAAAGCACTTGTCAGTGATGAATAGTGTGCATAAGATTTTTCAGGCCTTACTTCTCCGAGTGGCCGTTGTGACAGAGTTGTATCCTTTATGTATTTGCAACAGTTCAGAGATACCGTGTACGAAGCATGTGTGGCATCGACATCGACCCTGGTGAGCTTCCTTCCTTTTCAGATCATGTGACTTATGTACTTTTCGTGTTGATTTATAGAAGATCTGACAGAATCTCTGCAGTTTCTTTCTTCTATTATGTGGAAAATTTGATTCAATGTCAATTACTTGGTTTAGTCAGATTAATGTTGACATGAAAGGCGAGAGAAGTTTACATAGTAAGTTCTCTTATTTGCTTTGCACAGGGTTGATAAATAAGGCTATGAAGAATTTGGAACACGAAGCTGGGCTGACTAGTGACAAGACTGTGAAAAGTTTATATGACTGGGACGACTACATTGGTGAGGACGATGATGATGATGACGTTGATGATGAGAAGCCTGCCCTTGTGGATAGCAGTGCAGGGGCCACAACTAGCGACGAGATTGAGACTGCAGGTGGATTACAGGGGCAGGAGCTTCTCGAGAGAGTGATTTTCAAGAATGCAAATGTACTCCACTGTGATTTGCGCAGGAACATTGTGGATACTGTGCTCTGGTAACTACTCAAGATCCACAGCCGCATATTATCTTTTATCATATTGCTCATTAAGTCTTCCATACCTTTATTTGTGCAATGAATACCCAGATGCTGAAGATTGCATACATGGAAAATTACTCTTGAGGTATTGCAAAATGGTAGGGGAACTGCCTCTCCTGAGTAGTTTCCGACGTCTGCATCACAGGATCTGGTTTGTTGCATCCTCTTGGAAATCTAATGGACCGTACTAATACCACTGTATGAAACTTTTGAATTGTTGTTTGCAGTTTGAGTGTGGTGAAGTGGATACATTTGAATTGGGGCGATGAAGGCCTTATTGAGTTTTTTATCAAGACATATCGAGTCCTCCGCCCTGTAAGTCATCTTTCTACATCTCATCTTTATTTCCACTTAAGAAGAAGATCGTGTGAATAGAACGTGGTTGCAGCCACTAACATAATTATCCAAATTAGATATGTTAGGGAATAATATCGCATGAGATGTAACTACCTCAACTTATATGGTAATGTTTCTGCGCATGTGATCCACTCGACTCAAATATTAAGTGAACGCTTATATCAATGGCTTAGAAACGTTTTCATTTCTAAACCCCTCTGATGATGGAAGTTGTTTTTACCAAAATCTGATCCACAAGCATTGGACATGGTCAACTACATGTGACATTCGGTATTGCTTTGATTACAAGATCCTCACTTAGTTGTGATGTTTCTTGGGACTGGTTAGAAGCATGCACAAGAATTTCGTAAGACTAGGACTGCATGACATAATTCCACCTAGACTGCATGATATAGTACCGCTCACTCTGTCAGATGGAACCTGGTGAAATAATAGGGTGGAGCGTTCATCTTGGAGCCTCAACCATGGTCGTCGTATCAGCGGAAGTGCAGAGTATCAGAGGTACTAATTTGATGAAGAGTTTGCTGCTCATATGTCAGAGATAGTCCTTTTGTTGAAATTTCAGAGTGCAAACAAAACATTTCAACGTGCCACCTTTAAGTGCCTCAAACTAAAATTAGAAAGACCACTTTGGAAGCTAGTAGTTGATTATAGTAGGGCTCTTCTCCCCCACCAACCAACCAAGGAACTCATGGCTTGACATCCACCACACAAACAAACTCCGTATTATACCCATAAACAATGGCAAGACTTGCTGGTGTTACTAACAATTTTTTCGGTCCTCCCTCCTATGCTTCTCGGTTATTATAGTGTCTATCCCTGATATGGGAGAGTAGTTTTGTTCCAATGGCCCTTTGCCCGGTGGGCACTGGATCATTGACATAACGAACAGACACTTTATTCACGCCGACCTCGCAAGAGGCTCGGAGTTTCTATCTATCTAGGGCTCTTCCTTAACATATATGTCTATTGCTAAAAAATGTGGGACATGATTTCTTCTTTCTACTGATACATTTTCTTACCTTTCTTGAAGCTTCTTAATGATTTATTTCAACTCCTGAAGTGGCCAGTCACTCTTGGCCATTTGGGTTAGGGGTTGAATTATAGGCATAGAAAGAGATGTCCCAACTCCTAACCGAAGAGCGAATGAATTTCCCTTGAATCCAGGTGTGTCGTCGGAATTTCAGGACCATGATCCTTCGACCAGATCACTTTCCAGGAATTCTCCTTGACCAGGTGAGTTGGTACTCTACTCGTAAGCACCTTGAAGTTATATTCTACACCGAAACGTACTGTAGACAGACAGTACTCTTTTTGACGACGACTTCATGAATCTGTCAGTTCTCAGGCTTTAACTTTGATAGTTTAGTTTCCATGTAACTCTTGTAGCCGCAACGAACTGTTCTCTTGGCCTCGAGACACTCTCTCTGCAGCGGCTGTGACTTAACATGTGATGTGTGAGCAGATTGGGTTCAAGTCATGCGAAGAGATCTCCCTGGAGGTTCCCAACAGCACGCAAGGCTTCAGTCGACCTCTGTATTTGTTCACCAAGTGATTCAAATAACTCTGTTCAGTCTAGCATTCCCACTGACTACGGTAGTGACTGGTCTCCTCAATTTTTTTTTGCTAAAAATCAAGGTCCTGATTTGACTTGGAAAGACTTTTGCCCAGCCAGAGCCTTCAAGGCTGGCACATTGCTTGCATGTGGATATCAGCCAGACTCCTCTAGTTGACAAAATTTAAGTATGGGTTGGGCTGGTATAACTCCTCTTGTTTGGCAGAATTTAGGTCTGGGCTGGGCTGGTATATCAGGTTCGGAAATAAGGATACCAACCTCACTGGTGGGCGTGCTCTCAGGATCTAGTCCTCGTGATACTGTATTTTTTAGAATGATCTTCACAAACACTTTCTGCCATTTTTGAAAAGAGGGCCAAAGGGACCTCCGAACTGCAAATTGCCTTAAATTGTGAGGCCGGATTTTTAGTTTCACCAGAGGCAACTGGCAATTGTCAAAGCTGAGGCCATTTCATTACGTATGAAGCTTTAACTAAATTGGGTGCAGCACACTCTTCACCTCCATTCGTGTATCAGAATATTGAACATTCTCAGTGTATTGTGAATGGTTATGACCAACGATGGGAAATGGGAAAAATTGGGAGGAGAGGTTACATGTAACACAGGGAGAGGAGAGATTACATTTCAACTTGGGTCTGAGGTGAGTAGCTTGACATACTAAAATGTTGAGAAATTTTAGATGAACCTGCCAAAATGGTGAAAACTTTTGATTAACTATCAAAAAGATTCTTACAATCTATAATTTTTTAACAAAACATTATATGCAAAAAGTTCAAGATTTACAAGAATTCTTGTCTCATGCTCATCTTAATGTGGGATACCATGTCCGACTTGTTAACCCCTAAAGGACCATAAGGCCCCCACGCGGCTTCTGGAAGTATAAAGTGAAGAAATTCGGGTTCTTGGGTTTTGAATTGTAGGATGAGCAACAAAGAGACCCTATCTCTTTTTGAGAGCTCAATCTGTAGGTACTTTCTGATCAAAAATTCATGAAGTGTGCGATTTTTGGTGATTTTTTAGAGGTGCAAATAGGCTATGTAGGCGTTACTTCAGACCATCATATTTTCCTCCTCACACCTCCAAATTACCTGAATTTTTTATCACATGTTTAAAATGATGATCTCTATGCACAGTAAAAATTTCAAAATTTCTGGAGCACTTTTGAACAATCCGATTTCATCATGTGTACCAAATACCTCGAACGAGTTCCATTAATCTTCTCAACGGTGGCATTTTCTCAAAAATTGTGCGATTTTGATAATCCTTTTTTCATACAAAAGCTGCGTAAGTCTTCTTTAATTTCAATGGTGCTGATCGTCAAAATTACCCCACACCAATGAGGAATTGAGCTTGTTACAAGAGCTAGTCAAGAAAACAAGAGCAAAGTTCAACAATCCCAGTCCTTTAGGGGTTAATAATAGTCTATATGAAAAATTGAGCTAAAATCACTTCAAGATTTCCTTGAATGTCATGTAGTTGAACAACAATTAGATAGAGTTTATTTTCCAAATTTAACCATTTTTACAAACATCGTCCATACCAATGTATTTTGAGTACATCCTTGAATTTCAGCACAAGAAACAGATTATACTGACAAATAATCATGCGGTGGTCATACATATGAGGCACCAGAGACGTCTATGAGCAACTAGCATGATTGTAGTTGACACAGCCGCAACATAAACAGATTTCAGAGCAAACTTCAGTTCATTTATTATTGTCACTCAAATACCATCATGAATACAAAGGTAGAGGGATGGAGCCCTTAGCATCCAAACCAACGGATTCTATGAGGTGGAGGCCAATAACTGCCTTCCATGTCCGTGGACTCATTGCATGAAGCATTTCATCACTTCGTGACAGGAAACACGTCGACATGCATACAACACATGATATCGTCTCTTCAGTTGAAGAATTCATACCATATGATCATTCACCCTTAGGGACTTCAGCCTAGTAGATCGGGACGCAGCACTTCTTCACGCTGTCGTACTTGCTGCCCTGCTTGCATTGCTGCCCACACTTGCTCGCGCTGCATACACAACGCCATCGCTATCAGTCATATGCATTTATGACAGCTTTGAACACGTTGCATGTATAGTTTATCACGTAGCAATGCAGAATGACAAACAGATTGCATGATTCATAAATTATATACGATGACTATCGGAGCACCTGCAGGTGGGCTCGCCGCCCTTGAGGGTGCAGGGGCACTTGTTGCCGCACTTGCCGCAGTTGTACACGTCCTTGGTCAGGTCCTTCTCGCACCCGTTGCTCCACATGTTGCCGTCGCAGTTGCCCCACCCGGCGTTGCACACGGGCTCGCAGCACTTGCTGCTCTGGCACTTGCTCACGGCGTTCTTGGCCTGCTTGCAGCTCTTGCCGCACCCGCCGCAGTTATTGGCGTCGTTGCCCGTGTCCACCTCGCAGCCATTATCCCACTTGTTGTCGCAGTTGGCCCACCCGGCCTTGCACGTGTACTTGCAGTATCCGCCGGAGCACTTGGCCACGGCGTAGCTCACGTCCTTGCACTTCTTGTCGCAGTCGCCGCAGTTGTTGACGTCGGACGTGATGCAGGTCTCGCAGCCGGGCTTGTGCGGGTTGCAGCCCTTGAAGCCGGACGGGCAGCTGCCCCACGCTTGGGCACCCCCTGCAATTGCATTGCAACATGATATATCAGAAATTATTAGAGGCATGCATAATCGGCGCGCAAATCGGCATCGAGAGCATCGAAGATCTAACTACAGAATTGTTTGACTCAATTAAGGCTTCAAATCAATAAAGCTACAGCTTGTTTCTGCAATGCACTTATTCATCAGGACTGTGAAGTGCTACGCAAGTTGAGCTGGGGAGTGAATGGAAAGGGGGCGTCGGATATGTGTACCAACGAAGAGCACGAGGGCCAAAGCGGCAGCCACCAGCAAGAGCTGGCTCCCGTGTCGCTGCGAAGTTGCCATCGCTGACAAAGAGGTGAGTAGTACTGCGACGGATCAAGCTAGTGCTGGAGAATGAGGTCCGATAGAGGAGAAGGAGCGCCAACAGGCTGCAGGGATATCGATGCCGATGAAAAGATGAGTTTGATGAGGAGAAGTCCATCTTAAGTAGTGAAAGATTTGACCAAGCGAGCTGCGGTGAATTTCGGAGTAGACTTCATGAATCAGGCTCTGTGACCTGCACGTTTTTCCTGAAAGGATGAAAGTGTTTACCTTGACTGGCTGGCGTCACGCAGGTCAAGCTTGTGTCAGCGCCGGCCATCCAGGTGCTGATCTATGGGCATCCTGAGCTCGGTGGATTGGTTGACAATTTAGGTTGACGGTCGGATTCGTCAATGGTGGACCCTTGATAAGTATTTAGCATCTTACAATTTTCCGTGTGAGATATTAAGGTTTAAAAAAGAATGAAGGCCGGAGGATGCATAACATAATATAGAGCAGTGCAATGGAGCACTCTTTTGAAAACTGAATCGAAATAGAATATTCACTTAGATCTAGTTTTTAATAAGTAATGAAGGAATATCATTTGTATCCCATAAATTTTGGGACTACCGTGCCATTGTCACGTATACTTAGTTTCTAATTGTAACTGACTGTTGTCCCATTGCAAAAGGGTGATGGCACCCATTGCTCTATTATGACAACAAGACTTTTCAAAGTCTCTTTTCGGGCACTGCAAACTTCCTTCTACATGATCCCAGGTCCCTACGTATATCGCGAACAAGTGCCCATGCTACCATGCCCACTTGGGCTACTCAAGTCAACTCTAGAGTTTTCAGAACTGTAGTGCATCACCATCTTAGTTGGGCTTTTTAAAAAAACGTCAAGGACTCTCGCAACTTGTAAGCCGGGCAGATCAAGGAGAAAAATTATCAAGATGTGAATCATAGAGCAATGGGAGCCAACACCCTTTTGCAATGGGACTATAGTCTAGTTACAATTAGAAACTAAGTATATGTACCAATGACACGATAATCCCAAAATTCATCAAGATTACAAATGACATTCCTGAAGTCAATACTTAGAAAAGTGGATCTACGTGAAGATTCTCTTTCGATCTAGTTATCAAAAGGGTGCTCCAATGCACTCCTCTATTATGCTATGTATCATGCAGAGTTGCAATCAGTGAATATTTCCCATCTACTGTACATCTACAAACTCAAAAAGAGACAAAGTTGCGCATTGTGATTTTCTGACAGTTGAAACTGCTACCGCAAGGGCATTACGGTAGTCACTTAGAATCTGTGAAGTTTATCACCTTACTGGTAAGAAAGAAAAGTTTGATCACATAGAGCTTCAGAGATGGGGATTCTGGAATCACAGGATTATTGACTGAGTGAGAAAATTCTAAGAAGTTAAAGAAACAAGTCGAAAAGCGACAATGAAAAGCGACAATGAACAGGATCCTCCAAAATGAGAAACGACGACTCTGCTAGTGTATATTTCATGATTGAGGCCGGCACCGACATATATACATAAGCCGAATTTCCAGTTTACCAGGGTTGTTATCCATTTTGACTTTACAGCCAAGATTCCATGGCCACGCACTGGGATGGACGCCGAGACCAGACGCTGCGCTCAATCCTTCTTTACGGGTCTCCACATCTGCAGAGGCCACGTCATGTACACGAATGATGCATAATTGCACCAGTTCAGCCCAGGTGGGTCCAACCGACAGTCCTCAATATTTAACCCCTGGCCTGACGCAGTTCTGAACTCCTGATAACTGCGCTTTTGCACAGAGACCATATTTATTTAATTTTGAACTCAATTGAAGAAATCCCATCGCGTAAGTCGCCTCCCCTAACAGAACCGTCTCCGAGCAGCTCTGTTCTCAGAGGGCTCCCGTATTTTGAAATAGATCTACCATATCTCTCTCTCACTTTTGTCAACGCTCCCGGCACAACACCGGCACTTTGTGATCTGACAGTGCCACGCGCATTTACCCTCCCCTCGATCGCTGCATCGGAACTCTTGCAGAAAGCCACCAGTTTCTTTGCAGAGGTAACCATTCACTCAATAATACCATGCACTCAGATTGCACAATATATTATAATCATGCTGAATCTGGATACTAAACGTGCATTGACGGTCCAATCAGTCGACTGAGGCCATTAGGCTCGACCTGCTGCCTGATCCGTCAATCCAAGGTAGAGTGGGTCAGCGCCCCGGCTCCCTAGTACCGCTTGGCACAGTATTTTTTAAGCAACTTTCTGTATCCAGATACCCTGTGCGTTAATTGACAGTGTTCGACAAGGTAAAGGATGAAAAGTTCTTCGATTTACACGCCTTGTCATATACTTTGCAACAATCAATGGCTTCACTGCATATATGCCAGTGATTCCATTTCAAATGCACATCTCAAATATGTATCTGACAAGGAAGAAGAAAGATCCATTAGACACTGAGCTTATGAGTAGCATTGCATTACATCATTGGACGTTCTACCCAACCATCGTGGCATAGAGAACTCCACATCGAGCAGAGCGATCAATTCTTGCCACAAAATTTGTAACATAGATATTGCTGTAAGTACGAGCACTCGAATTGATTGGTGGGTTCATCGGCAGGCAAGCACACACCACGAATGAATGCTCTCTTCTGATGCAAAAGCCGGCCTGCAAACAAGAAGTGTTGACATTTTGGAGTAACAAACAAAATCAGCACGCACTACAGAACACTGAAAACGAGGGTTGGCTCGAATGCGCACTGGCTAGTGGTAATAATTAGTTGGCATATTAGAGTCACTAACACTAGTAGAAAACATGGTCGAAAAGAACCGCAGCCAAAATCGGCTGCGGTTCTTTTGACCACCCTGATTTGCAGTCGCTTAGCGACTGTAGATTTTTCTTTTTTGGTTTACGACCGAAAATTTAGAAATTTCGAGGTGTGGAATATACCGTTGGAAAGGTCTTGAAAATACCTTTCCAACGGTATATTACACGCCCCTAAATGATTAAAATTGCAGTCGCAAATCTAAAAAAACAAATCTGCAGTCGTTAAACGACTGCAGATCAGGGTGGTCAAAAGAACCGCAACCGATTTTGGCTGCGGTTCTTTTCGACCATGTTTTCTACTAGTGTAAAGAGTCTATTCTCACAAAGGGAGAGTAGTTTTGCACCAATGGCCCATTATGGGCACTGGGCCATTGTCATTACGAACAGACACTTTATTCACGCCGACCTCGAAAGAGGTCGAAAGTTTCTATCCATCTTGCATATTAGGGATCCCTTTGGAAAAGCGCCGTTCAAGTACAAATACAAGTAACTAGTACAAGTGTAGAAAGACATATAACTATTCGTAGGGCTCTCTGTACTTCTACTTCCTTGTGTACACTCCCTACTCTCATGTACTCAGCTGCCATAATTGCATATGGCGTCATTTGTAGGAACCAGCGTGCCAATGCAAGTGATCATGACTCTAATTTTAGTGCGGGATTTGTCCATTGCCGGCCGCACCTGAATACAGTCGGATGACGTTCCCAATGCATCCAACTTGCAGGTCTCCTCGTTGACGACGATGTCTCGAACGCCTCTTTAGAAGTCTGTGCACCGTGGACTTGGGGAGTTCATGCATTGGCCTGCTCGGTCAATGCCACGCAAGTCAACAATTGAGGTCAACAAATTATGCGATTGCATGAATTCAGATGAGATAATTTACAATCGGGCAGCCGACGTGGTCCGTGACTTCTCATTTTCACTGTGGGTCGTGAATCTCGTGATCACGTACGGAGCTCTGTGTGAGTTACTTTCATTGATTTCTTACCATCACCAACAGAAATTGAAGCAACTGAAACTTGGAACGAAAGCTGCGTGATCCGTGAGTCACAATTTGTGTGACAGTTCATTTTTGCACGAGTAGAGACCGAGAGATTTGAGTGCAAATATCAGCATGATGCACATCTGATAACCTCGAAGACGAAAGAGTAAAGTCCCCTGATGCTGAACTTACGCATGATGTTTGCGGCACTTGGTGCATCAGACTGACCAACCGGGGGTCCTTGACTCCTTCCCACGGCATGCATGAGACGATTCTAGGGTAAAAATTAGGCTATTAGATTTTTCTCTGACTGAAGCTCTAGCCACACAGAACCGAACTGGCTTTCAACAAGTGAGACCTTCCAAAACACAAGTGACGGCATTTCCTTGTTTTGATCAAGAATAGTTACTGTGTTTGAGAACCCCTGTCTCTCAAGCTCTAAGTAAACTAACTTTGCTTTCTTACCCCACCAACAGAAACCTTCAGGAGAAGCAGAGTTTTAATTTTAAGCAGTGTGAATACCGGCGTGAATTACTTGGATAGTTGCCACTGACACTTGGATTCTTAAAATTGAGCCCTTCAATTGTCTGAATTAATTCGGTTCATCACAGAACGTTGGTGATCCGATTCATCGGATAACAGAGACCGGGGCAAAGATCTCTTTTTGGATGTACAGTAATTGGAAATGATCACTTGCAGCTCTGCATGATTCACATCTCAAATAATTGAAAATTTATCTCCTCAATCTGCCGGCGTACAAATTAGGAGAGCCGCTGACATTTTCGTACAAAGTCTGAAATGGTGAAGCACTACAGCTCGCAAAAATCTGAAGTTGACTCGAGTAACTCCAGTGGGCATAGTAGCATAAGCACTTGTCCTTGAGGTACGCAGGGACCTGTGCTGCAATAGGCAATTGAAAGTTGAAAAACCTCCTTATCCATTCTTTAGTTAAAACTTATCTGGGGTATAATTATTAAAGAAAACCTTAACGTACCGCAGTGAATTGTAGGATACTACAGTATAAAGGGTAGACCTACAAATCCGACCGTCAACCTAAATTGTCAACCAAACGACCGAGCTCAGGATCTCCATGGATCATCACCTGCATGGCGCTGACACAATCTTGACTTGCGTAAAACCAGCCAGCCAAGGTAAACACCATACATTCTTTCAGAAAAAAACGTGCAGGTAACGGAGCCTCAATTCGTGAAGTCTACTCCAGAATTTCACCACAGCTTGGTAATATCCTTCACTACTTAAGGTGGACATCTCTTCAT